>OX438593.1:2412500-4825000 GCA_949316365.1 Hoplodrina blanda
ATGTGGGTAGAAAAACTATTAAATGTTGTAGTTTTACAACCCTATGAAGATTTATTTATAAAACGGTTTTATAATGCAAAACGGTTGTGGAGATGAAGAATGAATCTGAGCTTGAAATTGAGTAGAGCCCTATTATTTTAGGGTTAACTTTCGGTCTGCCTAGATTATCATTTTCGGGGTGCAACAGATGTGCCTGAATATCAATTAGCGTTTTATTACAGACTGTGTACGACCTTGACAGGCTTAGTACTTTGTACTTAACTACTTGATAATATCGCTTTAAGCGATCAAGCCGCTGTTATTTTATTTCTTTCTTGCCTTTATTCAGAAGGGTAATTCGATATTTTTAAGACAGACTGATGAGACAAAAATTAGAATCTCAGTGGCAATTTGACGATAATACCTACTTACCTATATTTTTGACAAGTTTTTTTATTGATTGTCGAGGAGATGACCATTTCGACTAGATTTTGAATATTTTTTGTTAAAACACTGGCTTTCAGTATGGGGACTCACTTTATTTTTAATTTAAATATTTGTTGTTATAGTGGCCATAGAAATACAAATTTTTGGAACATTTCATTTCTTCATTTCATTCAGTTTTTGATAGCTCTAAGAGTAAGTTTCTTACTCTGTTCTGTAGCTAAACTTTCAAAAACAAACACAAAGTTGTCAGCATCTAGTTAAATAATATTATACCCAGGATATAACACATAATTTAATTCTAGAAACAGTTAACTTCGTGACTATAGGGATTTGTCCCTTATTAGGGAGTTACCTGTAGCTTTGATATGAAAGGATGATGTTTACGAAGTTGAAAATTATTGTGGGTTTAAATTATATCTATACCAAGAAGCAACATAACATCACGCCTGTAATCCCCGAAGGGTTAGGCAGAGGCGTACCTTTTAGTACACCCACATTTCGCCAGTTATGTTTAAGTCCCATGTAATAGGGGGCGAGCCTAATGCCATCAACCGGTCACGAATCCAGACTCCGAGGCCACTACTGAGAAATTCCTGATGAAAAAACCCAATAGCACTTAGTCCGGCCTGGAAATCGAACCCAAGACCTAAAGCTCAGCAGTCGCGCTGTGCGATCACTAGACCAACGCTGCAGTCTGTTAGTAAAAAATATCCTCTTAAACCCCCCCCCCTCCCCTCTTCCTCTCTAGTACTTCATACAAAAGTAATTTGCCAAAAATTCTGCATGGAGACCCCTAATGTGCTCCGAACAAATTACAAAATGTCTGAGTAACATACATCAAGACATTACTCATGAAATTCTCAGCGATCATCGCATATGTACTTGTAGCTTTTAAGCAAATTATGTGGGGCGTTGACGTTTAAGTTCAGTGGCCCAGAAAATATCTTTTGTTAACTGTTCGTTCGAGTTACTGTCAATGTAGTCGCCTTGGTCCGTATTTTACAGCTTTTTTTAGATGGCATTGGGTTTTAGTTTAAAAGTCGGTGTCTTTGATAGGACTTTTAGGTTCCAGCAAGGAACTGGAAAAATATATTTTATGATCTCAGCCGATATACACCCAACACTGGACATAGGCTTCAATTGAATTTCAATTTATTTATTTGGACTGCTAAGCATGAGGTTTTTTTTAGGTGGTTAAAGTCATTAAATGAGTCCTTCCGGAGTCCTTCCGAAGGGACTGTCAGACTTTTACTGACTAAAAAACCACCCTGTTCCTTCTGTTGCCCTTTACGTTCCGGGGCCACGGTGTCCTGTTAAGACGTCCCGCAACCCCGGGAGCATGAGGCCTTGGGTTTGATTCTCAGGTCGGGCAAAATGTTATTAGGTTTTTGCATTAGGAATTTCTCAGTAGCAGCCTTGGAGTCTGGATTTGTGCCCGGTTGATGGGGCTAGGTTACATAGAACTTAAACATAACTGGCATACATACACTTCTGCCTAACCTTTCGGGGATTATGGGAGGAGGATTATGTTATCTTCTAAGACAACTTTTTGAAGTGTGACGAGAATGCAAAACAGCACTTTAGCAGCCATGGCTGTTATATTAGGTACCTGTATCATTACCAGCACCCAATTACTCAGAAATTAACCGCATCACATTAACGCACTGCGGTGTAGGTATGTACACTCGGCAACCGAACAATTATCTGTTTGTTAATCAACCGGTTTGATGATACGTGTTGATTGATTTACAGGTGCAGCAACGTCGCTGTGTTCCGTAGAGTTTGTCAGTAAATCATCAAATCAAATCGAATTGGTTAGTTGACACCGCCAATCAATTGACGTACTTTTTATGACCTGTCAAAACGCGATTCTCCTATACATTTTGTATGTCAACATCAAACTGTGTAGTCACACAAAAATGGTTCAAGATATATAAAAAAAAAGTTTAGCCCAAAGTTGTAGAGAATTTATTCCTCTACAGTATTTGTTTTCATACAAATAGCACAAAACCCATAGGAAACGAGATATTTACAATTTAATGTGTAAAAAAACGATTTTTTGACCTTTGACCTTGAATTATCTGAGGTCGCGGACACCCTACGATAAGCAGGTTTTGAGACAAGTTTTAGGGTGACAAAATAAAGGTTTATGCAATAGCTGACTATCTCTCATTCCGAGATACTTGCTCTAATTTGACAAATTTTCCTGGACTAGTAGGGTTCCTGTGAGATAATAACTTTGACCCGGACGAAGTCAATGGCAGAAGCTAGTTTACTTATAAAATACACAAAGTCAAAAGTCAAAGTCAAAATCAAAACATTTATTTCCATTAGACCATTTACAGGCACTTTTGAATGGTCAAAGAGTCGGTCAGTTAGTCCGAAAGCTGAAGCTAGTTGCTCGTTCCAAAACGGAGGTTGGCCTCTATGGAGAAGAACGAGCAAGAAACTCCACGGCACTCTTTTCAATTAAGTTTTTACAAACTACTGGTTACATTATTCTTTTTGCTTCTACATATAAAAACAATGATGATTAGTATAAAACAATAATAAAATATAAAATAAAGTGAACAAAAAGAAATATAATCTAGATAAAGATGCAGAGTTCTTGCTAGCAATTGTTTCCTTCAAGCAACGTGGTTTTCGTCCTTCTTACTAACCGAATAAACTTGTAGAAGGCATTACATTTGTGGAACACATAACAATAAAAGCATACGGAACAAAAACGTTTTCTATTCTGTATATCGTTTCTAGTAAATTAAGCCGTTTCCGCGCCAGACATGCCTTGAATGCTATGTGCGAAGCCCTTTGATTAAAACTGGCACTATGTGCGATAATATAGGATTAAGATATTTTTTGTGGTATAATAGGTATGTATTAAGACATTTTTGTTTTAGGTAGATTTTTATGTGCTCGAGTTTTACAGTAGCGAAACTCGAGTTTGACAATCGTGACACTCGACTTTGACACTTGTGAGAATCGAGTTCCGTAATCACGACTTTCCACTCTGACATTCGCGAGACTTAAATCTGGCACTTGTACTTGGCACTCGACACTCTTGACACTCGTTTGAAATTCACGACACTCGATTATTGCACTCGCGCTAGGCTCATATCTGATATTTAGTCACGTGGTCTTTTCAGCAAGCGAAGCAAAAGGAAAACGGGTGGCTACCATTATCCTTTTGCTTTTCTGCCTAAGATTAGTTTGATCTACACCGTTGGCGCAGTGGCTGAGCGATTGACTGCTGCGCTGCGTGTCGTGAGTTCGTTTCCTGCACGGAACAAAAATTTGTATGTGCTACAGATAGTTGTTTAAAAGAGTGCCGTGGAGTTTCTTGCTCGTTCTTCTCCATAGAGGCCTACCTCCGTTTTGGAACGAACAACTAGCTTCAACTTTCCGACTAACTGACCGACTCCTTGACAATTCAAAAGTGCCTGTACATGGTCTAATTGAAATAAATGTTTGAGTTTGGGTTGTTGCGGATCTGGCTGGTTCTTTTTGTTAGTTTATATGTATGTAAACACACCCACGACACAGGAGAAAAATAGAGGGCAACAGTATATTAAACAGTTGTAAATAATACCGTCAGCTTCAATGATTCCTTATTTTCATCCTTTTAAAAGCTAAAAACAATTCGACCAATAAACAAATATTCCCTTCAAGAAGTTCTTGATAATCTTTTGATCTTAAAATTCTTCAATAAGAATTTCTCGGTAGGAATCCCATTGTGCTTGCGATTCGAAGTTAATCTGAGGGTATGTCGAGGCCATTCAAAGCGCCGTTGATAAAAATAATGTGAAAAGTATCCGGGTCGGCGTATTGTGAAGATTAAGTAGAAATATAGAATACTTATTGAAATATCCAAGTTTCTTAATGGAAAAATATATTGTATTTTCTCGTGGGTTTGTGGGGCTTGAGAAGTTTCAAGCCATCATTTTTTTTAACCAAAGGATTTCCACTATTATGCATTAGGCCCTTAACTATTTTATGACTAAAATGGCCAAAAGACTTTGGTGCTTTTTTTGAGGAATACAATAAAAACTTGAAATGTTATTATACAAGGTGTAATTGAATTAACTGGAAACGCGAAAAGGAAAACAGCTTTCACTATAGAACCGTATCTTACTGTAATCGTGAAAGCAAAAATAGGCTGCCTCATACATTTCTATTCACATTACTTGACGTAATATATGGATACGCTGATTTACGAGAATTTTTCATGTTTTCAGTACTGGTCCTACAGAAAAGTTATTAATAATGACGAGCTCAATGACCCCTTTTCGGGTTTAAAGTTTTTTTTTAAATACACCTTGTATGAACACAAAATTTTATTTTAAAAGGGTACGTCCACATCATCTCCACTAAGAACTGAACATAGTGTTCTAATCCACAACGGAATGAGATCGCAGTAATACTGCGCAGTAAGCTGATCGTAAAACGCAATGAGCTTTGACACCTTCATTATAACGCTGTATTCAGTTTTAGTGTGTGTAATATCACACTAATAGCAGCAGAGCACATGCTAAATGCTTCTTTTGGAACTGGGATGTTAAGTCACAAAAATGTATGGTTTGGCAAAGTCAAAGTCAAAATATTTATTAGTGATGTAACAGGTCTTACAGATATTTTTTAGTTACTCAAAATTTCCCTTTAATACAGTCTTAATTTAACAATATTAGTAATAAAATTAAACATCATAAACAATACAATTTTAATAAATAGAAAAAAAAAATGAATGTCGCCGCTCATCCGACACAGAAAATAATTTCGCCATTCAGGTTTGAGCTTTAAATCATGTACCCTAAAACATTTTTTCATATGACAAGTTAAGAAAGGTGACGGTTCGCGAGAGGCGTGCTAGCAGCTAACGGTTAGAATTTATAAGGCGACTCCATTGCCGTTTTGGAGCGGTACTACTGACCATTATACGCTTCATAAAGTCGTGCTATAAAAGTTTAATTGGTCGATTTGGTTCAATTTGGCTAATTTTAATTGCCGACTTGCTCTGCAACTGTTTGGTCACTGGCAAAGATCGATACACAGATACGTTTATAGAATGCTGTTGTGAATGGATACAGATAGGTACTATAAATAGTACCAGATGCTTCCACAATTATGTAGGATTTTTGGTCTCTCTCACCGGGACGCTTGTAGATACTATTTTCTACTTATTTATTATTACTATACCTATTGCCCTATTTTTTGGGTACACCTCTGCCTAACCCTTCGGGGATTACAGGAGTGATGTATGTTGTTATTTTATACCTATTTCTTATAATATTTAGTTTGATGCACAGTATGCGGTTGTTCTACACCTTGTATAATAACCTTACTTATCACTGCGCTCGATTGTCAAAACGAAAAAGTGACGAAAGTCGGGTACTAGTGATTCTTTTGTTTGGTTACTGCTCTGGGTATATTATATACTAAACCTGTAAATACTTGCTACCAACATCATCCAAAACGTTCCTATACCCCGTTAAACCTAGATAGAAACTACTTACATCGCATGTGCACTAATGATAAGCAACTTAGAAGTTTTCCGTTGAAACTGCTGCCTTTTAGCTATTTTCTCTAATTGCTAGGAGATTCTACGTACTACTGCACTGGGTAATAGGTGTTAGGAAATAATTGTTATCTCAGTTCAAATAGGCTTTAATAACAAACTTCGTCATGGCCTAGTGCAGGGGTCATCAAATAGTTTCGCTTGGGGTCTGTTCTAAGCAATGAAACGACCATCGCGGTCCGCACAACATTTTATAGAAAAAAATATTTATTAAGTAATATAAATGTATTTTGGTAACAATGGTATTTTTTTTTCACATTGCGACGGTGCGGACTGTGAATTTCTCAGTAGTATCCTCGGATTCTGGATTTGTGCCCGGTTGATGGCAATAGGCTCGCCCATATTACATGGGACTTAAAACATAGCTGGCGTAATGTGGGTGCGCTAGACTTCTGCCTAACCCTTCGGGGATTACAGGCGTGATGATTTTATGTTACCACTAACTTCCAAGCTAAGAGCTAGTACTGATTTCCTGATAAAAGAAAACAGCAACAATTTGCTCAACTTGGAAAACGAACCCAGATCCTTGTGCTCAGCAGTCACGCTTGTGGCCACGAGACCATTCCAGTCAATATGCTAGTCTTCATTGATATCCTTGACCGAAATTCGGTTGGGATAATATTATAGAATCCACGACTAATATGGACACTGGCCAGCCCATTGTCACTTCAACTTATTTTTTTCTGTATCAAATAAACACATGGTTTTATCTACATTTTTTTACTAATATTATAAAGAAGTAAAGTTCGTTTGTACGTATTTTATTTTGTTTGTAAGAGACTGGAATTACTGATCCGATTACATTTTATTTTTATTTTTTACTGACTGAAAGCTACAACTATTGCCGAATGTCAAAGACTATGTTTTCAGGTATATTGGACTTCCACGCGGACAAAACCGCGTACAGATGCAAGTATATTAAAAATGTGATTAGTCACTCTCGCACTGAACACAAAACCTCAAAAAAATATTTGACTTTCAAAGATTTTTCTTTCTTTTTCGAGTCGATAATTTTGGACAATCCTTTTATTTACTTTTTTCTTAGAGTTCTTGGGCCCAGTGGGTGAAAGCTAAAATTTGGTATAATACTCGCCACGAAAGATGAGACTTGACGAGCGTCAGTAATGGGGAGCTTGTGCAGGTATGGATGTAGGAAATAGTTATCCATAATTCGTGTATCTATTCAGGGATATTTCGATGATATTAACATTGAAATTCTTAACACTGTTATAATATTTATTACGAAATAATAAACTGTGTGGTATGTCAAGTCTCATCATTCGTGGCGCGTTTTGTATGTAGGTAGTTTATAGGTACTAAGATACATTGGCTAAGGACAGATTTAATTTCCACACCGATGAAGTCGCGAGCAAAAGCCAGTCTATATCAAAGGTTATTTACCCACGAGCCTCTATACTAAGCTATAGAAGCCATTAGAGATAATTGAATAAACTTCGTTGTCATAACATTTCAACGTCAAAGTGTTTGTGTTATGAGAAATAATAAGTTTTAAGTAAACGATGTGCCTTCAGTCCAGCAATCGATTGACGATTAATTTTGTTTAGCTTGATACCTACTTGAGTGGCGTGGACTTTTAGTGATTTAGTTTTTAGTCATAATAGAGGTAGGTATTGTAGGACTGCTTCGTTGGTATAGTGGTTGCAAACCGCGACTGCTGAGCATGAGGGCCTGGGTTCGATTCCCAGATCGGGCAAGGTGTTATTGGGTATATTTTTTTGTTATTTTATGTTTTTATTATTAATTATTAGCGATGTATACATTTTTTTCCTTATTGCATGGTAAATGTTTATTTTATTTTGTTATTGAATAAATGACTAAAACTATGACTATGACTGGATAGTCATAAATTTTAATTAGAAATTCCTGATGGATATCAGGATTTTCTCAGTAGCAGCCTCGGAGTCTGGACTTGTGTCCGGTTGATGGCAATAGGCTCGCCCCTATTACATGGGACTTAAACATAACTGGCGAAATGTGGGTGTAATATTATGAATTGGTTGTTAAAGTGAATATTCCACAGTTGCGTTTTATAACCAACTTTATGAAAAATATCGCTGTGGTCCCAAAAACTTATTTCATTTGAATTTTGATCAAAACGCGTTATTGTTTGAAATTAGTTAATTTCAGTTAGGGTTGGGAACAATAAATAAAATGGTTTGGACTAAAAAAAACTTTGAGTAGACAATTTTTTTCAGTCCAAAAATGTTAGGAATAATACCTGCCTATAATATTATGGTCCCACTGTAAAGCAAAAACCTCTTCTTATAAAGAAAAGGCACGAGCATTGATCTCCACGTTAACTCAAGGCGGATTGGCGATTTGCGAAATTCTCACGATGTTCTTCTTAATCCTTCTTTGATGTCCAAGATAAATTACTTAATAACCCCTTCGCACATGGCGTCGTATCGTAAGCGTATCGTAAAACGCGCGTAGTACGAGAGCAATACGAGCAGGAACATGTTCAAACAAGTCCGCACACGAGGCGGTGTTGCAGCGTATCATATGAGGTGTTCATTGTCATTACGATAGTCGTAGCTTACCGGCGTAAAAAAGGAAGCGTAATAAATTCCCCAAACACATCTGGTACGTTTGACGCCATGATTTCAACTGAGATATTACAAAACGATACGTCTACGCGACGATTCGTTTGTAGAACACTCCGCGTCTCGTGCTCGTAGCGTAATTACGATACGCGCACGAGACAACTACGCCTACGACCCATGTGCGAAAAGCCTTAGAAACTATTGTCTATAAAGGAAAACATAGGAATTAAAAGAAACACATTGGTTCTTGTCCGGTATTGAACCCAAAACTATTGACAAGGCAAACGCCTAATCCGCATCACAACACCTATTTTTTAAAACAATAAAAAAGTTTTGTTGTTTAAATGCTACATAATAGTCTGTAACTTATTTTAATCCAGGTTTCCTCACGATGCCTCGATGGTCTAGTGGTCACAGAGTGCGACTGATGAGCATGACGTCTTAGGCTTGATTCCCAGGTCGGGCAAAGTGTTATCGGGTTTTTCCATCAGGAATTCCTCAATAGCAGCCTCGGAGTCTGGATTTGTGCCCGGTTGATCCTCGCCCCCTATTACATGGGACTTAAACACAACTTGCGAAATGTGGGTGTATTAATGGGTAGGTACAACTCTGCCTAACCCTTCGAGAATTACAGTCGTGATTTTATGTTATATTTACTAACGATGTTTCTGCTTCACCAAAGTTAATGATGTTCAAGATAAACTTGACCAAAAATATATATATAAAACGCCAAAATGATATATCGGATACTAAAAGCTCAATGCTAAAATAGATATCTGTTATATGGATAGGATAGCAATCACTCAATCAATGCCAGATAATCGTATCACATTTCGCAGCCTGACATAAACGTAGGTACCTACTACATAAATTGAATCTGATGTTCTGCAAATAACTCAAAACATTATATCAATATTTTTTTTTTTTTATATCTGTCTAACAAAATGATTGATCTATACTTCTGTATAACAACATAACATCACGCCTGTAATCCCCGAAGGGTTAGGCAGAGGTGTACCCGTTAGTACACCCACATTTTGCCAGTTATGTAGGGCAAGCCTATTGCCATCAACCGGGCACAAATCCAGACTCCGAGGCTGCTATTGGAAAATTTCTGATGGAAAAACCCAATAACACTTTGCACCACCTGGGAATCCAAACAACGAGGCTTTACTATTTATTTAAAACTATGTTCCGGTCATACTTGTTGAAAACCTCACCAATAAAGTAAGGATAGGAGGGGAGTATGTAAGGAGGGTATGTAAGGATCGTAGCAGGTGGCGTTCTGTGGTTTCTGCCTACCCCCATGGGAAAAAGGCGTGAGTTTTTGTATGTATGTGTACCTCATCAATATTGTCAGTCCAGCCCGGACACTCCGGCAAGAATTACTGTAATACTTTTCGTACGTTCACTCCACGCACCATATTTTTCGACGCTCCTACATGGACTATATTTTCCCGGCAATATGTGGCTGTACTGTTACGTTGTTTTTTTGTACCTGCCATTTGCCTGTGCGCATACGCTGTTATTGGGAGTCATTACTTCACTCACTCACTTTTCAAAACCCCATTACACTTGCTTACACAATAATTAAATAATCAACATAGTTTAAGATATTTAGATCAATAATTAAAGATCGTCATAGTTTAGTTTACACTCAATAATGAACTGTCAAAACGTCAAACGTCAGTTTCTGACCGTAGGCGACATCTGGTGTAGATCCGTAGTAGTAGTTTTAAAAAATCGATACTTAAATCGATTTAATATTATTTAGTTTATTTTTGCATTTTGATTGTAAACAATGGAATAAATATTTTATTGCCCAATCCGTAATAATTTTCAGCTTTTGGTTGTAACGCTTCAAGGCCTTCGTTTCCGAACGGCCGGAAGTTATTTTTTTACTATGAAGTTTTTACTAGAAGTTTCGTTGACACAACAATCCATATTTAATCTGTGACGTGGTGTTGTCAGAGTTACGTTTGAGATTACCACATAAAGTTTTATGAGTGAATACTTTAGCTAAATTGATTTACCGTGTTAGAAATGGGAAATAGTGAGTTTGTTAGTTTGAATCCTGTAAATTGTGGATGTTCCAGGGTGTATAAGTCATGTTGGACCCTAGTTAGCGAATTACATGAATTGAATGTCTTGGAGAAGTGAATCTGTCTTCCGCGTTCCCGTCTGGCTTTGCCATGAACTTGGGAAGGCTTCTTAGGTGCTCTGTCTGTTTCCGGAATATCGCGGTTGACATTGAAACGCGAAAGGACGCCAGTGATTTGGCGAAAGATTCCGTGAGAGGCACGTCGTGCGTCCCTTCAAACCTTAATTAATGCCTTAAAAGGTAAGTACTTGTGGTGTTGAAAAGTGTAATCCGCGCCCTTTCGTTAAAAGAGGCGAGTGAGTGATATTTGGGGATATTAATTACAGGGCGAATCTTCCACGTGAACCAAGGGAATTCGCGAAATGCTGACACGTGTACAGCCGCACTAAGGAGTACACCCAGCTGTCTTCACACTGGATTAGTGTCACCTTGATCCGTGTCTTAGAGGTAAGAATGTTCAATATTTGAAAGTGTTCTCCGAGCCCCTTCGTTAATAGAGGAATGTGTAGTGATTTTTTGGTTATGGCTTACAGGACTCCTGCGGGGGAGTTGGCCGAGAAAATCGTCTCGCCGCCAGCGCTTAGAGACACCTCTAGGAGCTGGACGCGAGACCCGTTCCTCGAGCCCCCTCCAAGCCTCCCGTGGAGGCGACTGTGCAGTGGCAGTGTCCGCCTAGCGTTTCAACGCGGGCGGGACGGTTTTTTTTTCTTATATTATAAATTACACTTATTACAAATTTAATACCGGTTCCAAGTTGGAACCCATTTATTACCTGCCCGGTCTTCAAACCTGGTGGCTGGTTTTCAACCGGATTTAATTAGGACCCCGGGTTCGACACCTACGTTTCATAACTGGACCATACCTTAACACCTTAGTCGGCTCAGGGTTCGGGACTGCAAGTCCCTGGCGCCCATTTGATAATTTTAATTTAATGATAATACCTTTATTCTCAAATTCAATAATTTTAATTACACAAACTGGAAGGTTGTACCTTGGTTATATTTTACATCCCTTAAATTTACTATTATAAAGAAACAGTACTTGGGCTTATCTTTAGCTCCCCACACCCATAGTTCTACCGGTTTAAGTAACGCTGGCTGGCACAACATTAATTTGATTATAATTTTAAATATTTGTTTGGGTTTTAAGCCCCGTCTACTTTTAATAAATTAACTAATTTATTATACAATAAACAGATATTGTTTGTTAGCTTGTTGTTTCATTATAGCTTAATACCAACCCACCTTGCATCTGGGATTTTGTACCTCTGTCTTAGAGAGACAAAATCACAAATGTAACAGTACAAACATTGCCAGCAAAGTTTAAGTATTTATTTAAGTATATAAAGCTCCCACAAATATCATGACTGGTTTGCAACTAATGCAATATTGAGGTCAAGTCTATCTCCTAAATAATTATCCCTCAGGTGCACAAAAACGGAATAAAAAAGGAACATAAGTGCTATTTCAGACTATGTGCCAAATTTCATCCAAATCCGTTCAGCCGTTCTGGCGTAAATGAATAACAAAAGTCCTTCCATCAAAACTTTTGCATTTATAAAAGTAATAAGATTTTGCAGTCAAAGTCAAAACATTTATTTCAATTTGACCATTTACAGACTCTTTCGAAATGTCAAGGATTCGGTCAGTCAGTCAGAAAGTTGGAGCTAGTTGCTCGTTCCAAAACGGAGGTAGGCCTCTATGGAGACGAACGAGCAAGAAACTCTACGAACACTTTTTTCGATTCGGTTTTTACAAAATCCGTAAAAGTGTGACCCTTTAAAGCGGGCCGCAGACGTCCGGTTTCAGATTCACGTTTCCGAATCAGGAGGCGTGTATGTACATACACACACATCCATAAATTACACACACATGTAAAAAACAAATGAATACAGTATGTGTAATTTATGCATGTGTGTGCATGTACATACACGCCTCCTGATTCGGAAACCTGATCGCAAACCGGACGTTTGCGCCCGGCCTTAGGATCACTAAACGTATAGTATGGAGCGTTGAAATTACGGATTCTAAATTCGAATTCGATGCAGTACGCAAACGCTCTTTCATAAGAGAATCCAAACAAATGCCAGCTATAATTTACGTTACTCTATTCCTTCACATGGCGCTAAACTAAGGATTTATGAGACTGCAATCGGGTAACATACGTACCTACTTATATCAAATGTGCGCTTTTCTTGTGTGACTTAATAGGATTACTGAATAGTTTTAAAATCAGATGTAACCGTTCGCTGGTCGGGTGGGCGTGGTATACCAACGCGCGCAAGTATTACAACGGTGTGCCAAAAGTTACCTATTTTTCCCATCATTGCGACCATAGTTTGTTTGTTCTAGATCTAGACCATACCTAGGAACCATCTGATTGTACAGTTTTAAATGATTTTAACCGGTCAAGCCCCGGCTGATTTACCGGTAAGTCAGAACAATAGAAAATCAATTGTGTCTCTAATTAATGTTCTCTAGCAAGCTTTACTACTGTTACTTCCATTTTTTAACGGTTCCCCCTTTAGGAATTTCCTGTATCGTTTACAAACATATCAACTAATATACACAATCAGCCAGACTCGGCACAGCTATCTTTAGGCCAGACAAATCTTTTCCGTGCGGGAATCGAACTTACGACGCACAGCACAGCAGCCAATTACTCAGACACTGCGTCAACCGTGCCGCTAATTTTGAAAAAAAAAAAAAAAAAAAAAATTAAATCAAAATATACTCTCATTCGAGCAATAATGTTCACTCAATCTTATTTAGTTTGAACTATCTTGCGAAAGCAGATCGCAATTTAGTAGTTGGCCGTTTTCTTCGGATTCCCGGTCTAGTCTAGAATATTCAAGGAATATAAAATGTAAGAAAAACATTTTCTAATAAGAGAGGATAGCTGGGATTTATCGGACAGCGGACTTACGAGCCTTAAGCGATATCTGAATATTTTCATCTGCTTTTACGAAGCTTTACTAGTCAGGAGTCGATTTTAATTATAAGGTAGGAATCTGTACAAATCCATACTAATATTATAAATGCGAAAGTGTGTCTGTCTGTCTGTTACCTCTTCACGCTTAAACCGCTGAATCGATTTTGATGAAATTTTTCATGGAGATAGTTTAAGATCTGAGGAAGGACATAGGATAGTTTTTTTCCCGGAAATCATTTTTTCCCGGAAATCACTCCCTAAGGCGGTGAAAAGGGGGGTGAAAGTTTGTATGCAAGTACGATATAAACAAGTTCCACGCGGACGTAGTCGCGGGCAAAAGCTAGTATAATATATGCGAAAGTAACTCTGTCTGTCTGTGACGCTTTCACGACTAAACCACTGTACCGATTTTGATGAAATTTGGTAGATAGTAAGTTTGAACTCTAAGGATGAAGATAGGCTACCTTTTATTCCGCGACTTCGTCTGCGTCCGCGATAACCGACATTTATACGGAAGAAGTCGTGGGCAAAAGCTATTAATTAGTACCTATAAGTTAGAAATCATTACTCCACCTTGAGCAAGCGTGATGGTCAATGCTAGTGCCTTCTCTGTACGAGAAGAAGCCTTTGCCTTGCAGTAGGACTGTAATAGGCTGGTAATGGTGCCGATTCCCTTGTTCACAAACTAGACTAAATTTAGAGAATTGACATCTTTTACTAACATACAGTGAACTGCGAAAGAAAAGGACGATGACATTTTTAAGAACTAAGTTAGAGATGTCAAATTAGTTCTGCCTTAAACTTTTCCGTATTTTTAATCTACACGTTTTACGATGTCAACTATAATTGTATGGATGTGTCAGATTGACTAAATTTGACAGCTCTTATTTACATTCGTCTCTTTCTTGTTTTATTGGAGAGAAAAAGATAGAAATAGTCTAATTTTAGTTTAGTTGTGAACAAGGGAATCGGCACAATTAATGTTTACGCTTGCTGGTCAAATCATGTTCGGATTCCATGGCAAACAATTTAGTAACGAGGCCTCTATCTTCCACCCCGTACATTTTACGACTATTATTTCAATAACTCTGCGAAAGCCTGCAACATTCCATATCCTTAATTCCTTAGTCGACGTAAAGCTTAGTAAAACATATTTTATAGAGTAATATATAACGTTGCGTTATCGAGTCATTCGTATTCTAGATGCTTACTCTATCGATCGAGGCGGAACGATTACTTGCCCCATTTTACTGGGCCTAGCAATGTCTTTATATTAGGGTAACGTAGCTGGTTACTGTCATAGTATTAAGCTGGGCTAAAACGCAAGACAGGATATCGGTTATTCTCGTTTTACGGGTTTTTTTCACAAGGATTTTTTAAAATAATGAAAAAAAAACAGTGACTGATTTTATATTGTCTTTCATTTTGAAGTTTTGACAGTGGAGCAATTCTAGTAACTTTTAGTATCGTTCGAATTCGTGTCAAAAATGCCTCCATTTTATCCACATAATTTGACATCGTTTTGACATTTATTGTCGCTGAGATGAGATTGTGACATAGATTTTTGTTGGTATTTAGGTTAGCTTGTTTGGTTAGCCTAATAATTGTATATCTCCTTATCATGTACTAATTGAAACTTATTTTTGTACTATAGGTTAAGTTACTATCCTAAATGGCACTTAATTCAAGATACTTAAAAGGACCCTCTATGTATGAAGAAAAAGAAAAGATTTTTTTTGTAGTAAAGAGTAGGCCACCAATTGTTCATTCTACCCCACATTTTGTACCAATAGCCATGGTACAACGGACGAATATAAAAATATAAGCAGTACACATAAGAAATCATAGTACCTAGCAACTTGATACGAAATCGTAAAACAGGACTATCATACATATACTGAGATGCCAAAGTCGCCGGAGCTACGTCACTTTAGTGGAACATTTTCGGAATGTCTCAATTAAAAAAAAGATTATTTGAATCTCTGTTTCTATGGAAAACTTGAATTCAGTCGAAGTTAGCTGTAACACAATTTTTCGAAACTATGAGCACTAACATATAATATCCTACTTATGAGTAGGAAGTGTAATTATAATCTAGCTCGCCGTCCGATCAAGGACCAGGCCTGGGTCGACGGCGCGTTTTGTTCCATGCGCGCTGTCAGCACAAGGACGGGACGGGGCTCCAACAGGGCCAAACGTCTGCCGGGGTCACGGGACGTCTTAACAGGATACCGTGGCCCCGGAACGCAAAGGACAACAGAAGGAACAGGGTGGTTTTTTAGTCAGTAAAGGACTCATTTGATGATTTTTACCATCCCAAAAAAAAGGTGTAAACGATGACGTGGTTCTGGTGGTTCTGGGATCTTGGACATAATATATGATGTTCAATTAACTTGATATTTTCTTGAATCGCTCTAAAAGAATTTTATAGCCATAAGTACTGGAAAAAATGTATCTTTTATTTATTTAAACTTTATGCACAGTTAAAAAAAATACACTGTACAAAGACGGACTTAATGCCTTGAGCATTTTCTACCAGTCTACCTTAGGGTGATGCAGAGACAAAACATAGCTTTTAATTGCTCTGTATACTGGTTGTTTCACTGTAAAACTGTGTATTTCTCAGTAGCAGCCTCGGAGTCTGGATTTGTGTCCGGTTGTTGGCAATAGGCTCGCCCACTATTACATGGGACTTAAACATAACTGGCGAAATGTGTACTGATGGGTACACCTCTGCCTAACCCTTCGGGGATTACAGGCGCGTTATGTAAATTATTTGAAAAAGTCGTATTGGTACCCAGTATCGAACCCACAACCTCATACATGAGACGCGGATGTCTTAATCACTGAGATATCACAACAGCTGAAATGTTGGCGCGACTCCAATACTAAGTATAATTCATAACAAAATAGCGAAACAAAAGTTTGTAAGGTTAAGTTCTGTTGAGATTTCGCTTCGTTAATTCTCTTTCTAATTAATGTTTTAGTGAACAAAAGAGTTAGGTCACGATAAGTTTTACCGTTTTTTCCTGTTTTTCTTTAGTGTAAAGGTCATGGCACATTATCCCAGCACCGTAACGGCACCGCTCTAAACCAGCAATTTGCTTGTCATTCAAATTAGAGCATTAAATTGTGTGTAGTATAATATATTTCATAATGACAATATGAAAAAGCTGACGGCGGGCGGTCAGCGCGCTTGCCGCTACCATACAACTCGCCTCGCAGTCCGCGCGTTTCCACCGCGAGCGGAGCGGACCCATTATGACTCCTTTTACCTTAAATATTGATTTAAACGTTTTATATTTATTTAAAGTAAATGTAATGCATATCATTAAGTATTTCCTATTACTACCTATTTACAAGTATGGTAATAATAGGAATTTATGGTTATCTAGCAATGCAGTTTTGTATAGCGAGGTAAAAATGGGTCCGCTCCTCTCGCGGTGGAAACGCTGCTTTATAGCGCGCTGCAAGCTCGCGGACGCGTACCGGTGCTGAACAGTTGCGGCGCTGGGATAATGTGCTATGACCTTAAGTCTTACCTTATTTCGCGGTGATCAGAAAGTAGGAAGTTGTTTACGAGGTTGGTTTGAACTGCTAATGTTAATGTAAAAAATACGGGGCGTTAATAGACAAATCACATAGCCCTTTATTTATTCAAATTGAGCAAAAAATATTGCTGGAGTATTCCAGCAATATTTTTTGCTCAATTTTTCCTTCTTCCCCCTTCTTTCCCCTAAACACAAAACCCGTATGGGTTTTGTGTTTAGTATATTTCAGAATACACTTCTTTAAAATAACAGAATTACGGGCGATTCTGTTATTTTAAAGAAGTGTATTCTGAAATACTGTCAAACACAAAAGAAGAAGTAAATAATGTTTAAGGCTAAACCCTCCATGTTGGTACCCAAGATACAGGCTTGCCTTGTTTGGGTATTTTTTTTTTTGCATTTTTTTTTATATTTAACATATTGACCAGGTTATTGCAATTTCTAGGTAACTTCAACTATAAAAAGTGTACTTCCACTATAAAAAATGTAAACGTGTTTTTTTTTTAATACTTAGCGTTTGATATTGTACAGTGGTACTTGATGCTTGTAATGTAAATCGAACACCAACTAGGTCGGTTTTGTCCTTAAACTTGATATACCTACCGTATTAACGGCAGTTTACATACATTACTTTGAGTACCCAACAAACGAACCATCATAAACAATTCTCTCACTCGCATTTCAAATGACAAACACTTGCCAAATAACTCGTACACCGTGTTCACATCTAATCTCTTGTGATTAATTCGCTGCGGTTTTCATACCGTCTTGTGAGTCCTTAAGGATACCTTCAGGGGCGGACCGTAAATTTCTGGGGCCCTGGGCTACTAATAGCCATTTGGTTGAAAAACTGTTTGCCATAATGATGTATACGGTATCTTTAGGAAACAATAAGGACAGTATTATAGAACATTATGAGCTAAGTAAGCTAAGTTTGTTATTACACAGGTGAATTGAAGCTCGAATCAAAGGCCAGGGTGCAATGAAGCCAAGAGTGTAGTGATAAAGTAAAATTATATACTTTCATAATTTTAGTTTTTTATTCAATGGTGGTAGGGTGCTGGGGCCCTTTAATTTTTTAGGCCCTGGGCTGCAGCCCAAAAAGCCGTTCCTAGATCCGCCCCTGGATATCCTGGCTTAAGTGTTGGAAGGATCTCATTCTGTGATAATAAAGTGTCTGTATTAGTTTGATTCAGTGGGGTAAGTATGGTGACTAAAATTTTATTCTGCTTGGGTCAAAATGAACGTCGTGTTGGCCAGTGGTTCAGACGCCCACCCTTGATGCTCGAGGCTGTGGTTTTAGAACCAGGCACGGACAAGTAACAATGTGACTTTTTCAATTCTTTATGTAGTTTCTAAGTTTATTTTGGACGTCACAGACATTGGTGAAGGAAAACATTGTGAGGAAACCTGGACTTATAAATTCATCATCATCTGCCTAGCCTTTTCCCAACTATGTTGGGCTCGGCTTCCAGTCTAACCGGATGCAGCTGAGTACCAGTATTTTACATGGAGCGACTGCCTATCTGACCTCCACAACCCAGTAACTGGGTAATACGATACCCCTAGGTAAGACTGGTTGTCAGACTTTCAAGCTTCTGACGACTCGTAACGACTGTCTAAGATGCACGTATGACAGCCGGGACCAACAGCTTAACTTGCTTTCCGAGGCACGGAATGATGTCAGTAATATCTAAGATAAACTTTAGAAAGTACATATGAATTGAAAAAGTCACATTGGTACTCGCCCGGATTCAAACCCACAACCTCATGTATGAGAGGCGGGCGCCTTATCCGCTAAATTCATATAAGTCTGAAATCGGCAACCCGCTTTGAGTGAGCATTGTGATCAATGCTTGCGCCTTTTCTGTATGGGAAAAGCCTTTGACCTGCAGTGGTACAATAGTAGGCTGGTAATACTATTACTGGCCAAGTATACGTTGAAAATTTAGACATACATAAACTCACGCCTTTTTCTCATGGGGGTAGGCAGAAACCACAGAACGCCACCTGCTACGATCCTTACATACTCCTTCCGCCTCATCTACGTTCATACATCTCGTCATACAAGCACGCCGGTTACGAGTACTCCGCACCTGACCTTTCTGAAGAATCTCACCAATAAGGTCAGTGTAGGTCTTCCTAGGGCGACCCCTCCCTGCGTTGCCACTCACCTCTGCCATATAAATACCTTGTGTTAATCGTCTTTCACTCATCCTCTCAACATGACCGAACCATCTAAGCATACCCTTTTCTATCTTTGTCACTACATCCTCTGAAAAAAAATTGAAAATTTAGACTTCAATTTTATTATTTATTGCGAATTGCTAGACGAGATCGGGCCAAAACTTTGTCTCACCAAGATTTCTGGATCACATCCAAATTCCGTATTGGACTTTCGAGGAACCATCTCGAACGCTTCGAATTTGAAATTGGAATGTTTAAGTTTGAATAAATAAAAAAAAATTGGAACAACTATTTCTTGAAATAAAACACTGGCTAGCAATGACGTGACGATGTTTTGTGGTGGGTGTATGTGTGTTAGAAATACAAAGTATTCTGTGTTGGTACTTTCTTGGGGTTCAAGCTTAGTCTGCAGGCTACTTTCATCAAAATCAGATCAGTAGTTTAGCTGTTAAAGCGTAACAAACAAATAAACAAACTCAATTTCGCATTCATCATGAAACTTGAAACTTCAGCTGCCGAAACACTCGAGTTTTATACTCAACAGTTTAAAAACAACTAAAGTTAGTCTGTCACATGATAATATACGAGTTCTCTTGCATTAAGTGAAACTTTAAATTGCAGTCATTAAGAACTCACTCAATGTCTTTAAAGTCATGTTAAACTCGCGAGCATGTAATTAAATGTGAACTGAATTAGTATTTTCCAAGGATTTTAAACCTTAAGTGTACCTTTTTAAAGCTTAAGTGTTTTCTTTAGGCAGACAATGATCACGGCAATGTTTTGTATGTTTCTTGTACTTCATAGTTTGGTTTACTTGACATGACACTGCACATCTTCAGACGAAGAGCGTAAATAAAAATGTAATCCCCGAAAGGTTAGGCAGAGGTGTACCAATTAGTACACCCACATTTCACAGCCAGTTATGTTTAAGTCCCATGTAATAGGGGGCGAACCTATTACCATCAACCGGGTACAAGTCGAGACTCTGAGGCTGCTACTGAGAAATTCTTGGAAAATGGAAAATCCTAATAAATCCTAATAACTTTGCCCGACCTTGAAATCGAACCCAAGACCTCATGCTCAGCAGTCGTGCTTTGCGACCACTAGTCCAACGAGGCAGACTGATTACGTTAGGCCAAAATACCCCCTCCCCCCTCTTCCCCAAAAAGCCTATTCTGAAAACTGTAACTATTCAAACTTGTTCGAGTTCGTAGTTCGGGACGCTGGACGCAAGCCAGAATTCCATCCAGATTGAAACTGGGGACATTCGATACGTCCCGTACTGACTGCTGCATAAAACTTTGTTAATGCAACTTATTTTTTTTTATACTGGTTGATGTAATTTTGATTTACGTGAACTGAGCGAAAACTGTTATCAAATCTACATAAGTTCGCGTCTTTTCCCATGGGGGTAGGCAGAAACCACAAAACGTCACTTGCTACGATCCTTACATACTCCTTTCGCCTCATCTACGTTCATACAAGCACGCCGATTACGAGTACTGCGCACCTGACCTTTCTGAAGAACCTCACCAATAAGGTCAGTGTAGGTCTTCCTAGGGTGACCAAAAGAGTATTAAATCTATCTATCTTACATCTATATTAATAGAGCCGAAAAGTATTTTTTGTTTGTTTGTCAAAAACATGCTTAACTCTGAAACTACCAGTCGGATAGGGAAAATTCTTCGATTCGGAGTGGAGTCGTAAGCAAAGACGTAACGCGGACGAAGTCACAGGGAGAAGCTAGTAATTCATCCTCCTGCCCTTGTCCCATGTTACTTGGGGTCGGCGCAACACGTTTTCTTCCTCCACTCTGTCCTGCCAGCCGTCATGCAATCACTGACTCCCCTTTCATTCATATCATTAAATTATAATAAAGCTAAAAAGCTTTTTTGCTGTTTGTTAAAACGCGCTAAACTCTAGAACTTCTAGTCGGATTGGGAAAATTCTTCAAAATCAAAATCAAATCAAATCATTTGACTTGACTGCCTCGTTGGTCTAGTGGTTAGTGACCCTGACTGCAAAGCCGGAGGTAGTGGGTTTGATTCCCATCCAGGACAAACTTTGTGTGATAAGCATAATTGTTGGTTCTGTGTCTGGGTGTAATTTATCTATAATATGTATGTATTTATAAATTATATAAGTATGTATATCAGTTGTCTGCAGAGCTTGTCTTACCATAACACAAGCTCTGCTTAGCTTGGGATCAGATGGCCGTGTGTGAGTTGTCCCAAGATATTTATTTATTTATTTATTTGCAGAATACATATTTATAAGGTGTTATAAAAGTTTGTTAGGTACACTGTATTATAACATATTGAGGTGTGCGTGGGTAGGTTTAAGCTCATTTTATCAGAAAGCTTTTAAATGCAGTTACAATAAATAAAAATATCATGTTAGAAAAATGTCAAAAGTTATAGAATAATAATAAAATGTCAAAAATTGGTATGCGCAAATTAAAACATTTAATTATTATGGTAATGTCACAATAAATTATTAGGTACAGTAGCGGTCATAAGTGCAGTAGCATGCTAAGGTTTGAATTTCTGTGAACACGGGGTACAGGCCATACCAACATCTGTGTGTATAAGTGATGTATTCAAAGTTAAAGTCAAAGTCAAATCATTTATTTAATTAGGCCATTATAAGGCACTTTTGAACATGATAACACAGTACCTACGTACACCTCAAAATCCGCAGGCGACGTCGAAAGGTCGTAAGTTTAACCAAAGTGTCAATCGATTTGCTTTGTAGATTGCTACTCCACTTATGACCGCTACTGTACAATTAAATTCATTACTTAATCTATAATACTGATATTCTTTATTTTCTTATAAATGATAGCCAGATTCATGAAGGCTATAATATAACATCACGCAATGACCTACGGAAGCGAGGCAGTGACCAAAAACCTAGCTATAGCCAATAAGTAATATAATTAATAATTCAGACAGCCAGGTACAAAGATACGCAATGTAATCGATATCAATGTGCACTTTATAGCTGGCAGAGACACTAAACAATGTTTTATTACGACTACCCTCGCTTTATGTTCCGATTGTAAGTGGTTTATCGAGGTATTGTTTGTCTAGTTGCGGACGTGATCGAGCTTTTATAGGTATACGTATTAGATGAGCTGTGTTACAGTGGTCGCAGATATTATTTGTTATTTTAGTTTGTGTTTCTATTGACATAATAATAATATTACCAGCCTCTTTTGGCCTACCGCAGGCAAAAAACCACACTTGCTCAAGGCGAATTGGCATTTGTATTTAAAGAATAAACTGGAAAATGCCTATCTTGTTTTATGATAATAATACAAGGAAACATTACTTCTTTATGTCAATGTCAGCCCGAATCGGTTTAAATAACTAGTAAGGTTTTGTGTAAATTGGTTGAAATATAACGTTAATAATTGTTGAAAGTGTCGGAAAAATACAAACCAACAGTAGCTTTCATAGACGATTGTATCCGTGCAAAGCCGGGGCGGATCGCTATAGTCTCTATATAAAAACTCAAAATGAAACGCAACCAGCGTTTTAACAAAAGCATTTTACCGCTTTTTACAACGAAAAAATCTCACCAGACGGCTTTGACCTCCCCCGTTTACTATTTCCAACACAATCGGCTCATACAGGTATATTGTCCATCAAAAATTGGCCTCTAACCCTGCGTCTGCTGCCACAAATTTGTATTCATCACGTGTGGCCCGACCACCGGGCTCGGGCAGCAGATTGGGTCTATTATGCCCCACACAATATCCTACGTTCTTCGGTAAAATTCAATGTTAGGAGGGTTAAAAAAGGGTTTTGTGAAAGGTATACAGTATACACTTGAGATTGTATTTCGGTTGAAATGCGGGTTGTACGCCCATATGTCTGATAACAGACGATCGTGCGACCTTGCTACCTTATGTTTTTATGATAGTCTTTGATCGAAATCTGACTTTGGGTTTTACAACATGGGTCTAGTCTATCGTAAATTAATTTAAAACCACATTGTTGCAATCTAACGGTGGCTAATCTATTGGCTGCTGCGCTTCATATCCCAAGTTTGTTTCCTGTATTAAACAAATTGAAAAAATAATGAGTTGTTCCGTGGTCTGTTAGTTTGTTTATGTGAGTTAAAATCTTTGTAAACGCACCCACGATAATAGGAAAATGCCTAGAGTAGAGTAACGTGTTTTTTAACGCGTCATACTTACTGAAAAGTTTGCAGACCTTTAATAAATTAGCTAGCAGGCTTAGCTCTTGTAGAAGAATATTATTAGTCTTAAGATAAACATTTTTTAGGGTACCTTGTAGGTAGCTCAATTTGAAAAAAGACGGAACCCTTATAGTATCACTCTGTTGTCCGTCTGTCTGTCCGTCCGTCTGTCTGTCAGTCAAGACCCTTTTTCTCAGGAACGCATGGAGGTATCAAGTTGAAATTAATATCAATTACTCAGGTCTGTTACACTTTGGAGCAGTGGAAAATCAAACTGGTAAATCCAATCTAAAGATATGGCTGTTTATGATCACTAAGGGAATAAATACCTATAGGACTGCACAATTTTATTTTAATCCTCTGCCCTATGTAACTTTAATTAATCTTAATAAACTGTATACTGATCTTGTGTGCAGAATTTCTCATCTAATATTTTGGCCCAACATTGTGAGCGTTGATATAATTAATCTTGATATTTGAGAAGGGTTCAAACTTAATATTGTCTTTGACACTAATTATTAAGATATCAATTCTTGACCATTAGCGACGATGGTCGTAAATCTAGCTTCAATGTGTCTCAGGCAAAACTTTGTTAGTAAAATTAGATGTATAAAAACATCATTAACAACATCGTCATGCTCGTGAACGAGCGCTGTCAGTTGGGATTGGTCATCACTTAACTGCTATGGCTTACATCTTAATTCTTATTATATTTTAGTTTTATTATTGTTTTATATTCATCTTCATTATTTTCACATGTAGAAGCAACAAGAATAATGTAACTAGGATTTTGTAAAAACCTAATTGAAAAGAGTGCCGTGGAGTTTCTTGCTTGTTCTTCTCCATAGAGGCCTCCATTATGAAACGAGCAACTAGCTTCGACTATCTGAATAACTGACCGACTCCTTGACAGTTCAAAAGTGCCTGTAAATGGTCTAAATTAAAAATAAATGTTTTGAATTTGACGTTGACTTTGACATTTAAAAAAAAAAGTTGTTGTCGCTCTATGCTAGTAAGCATCGGTGTCAGTCTGTGACGGAAGGTTCTAGTAGGCATAGTCTCATACATAAAAAAAAGTTTTTTTTTTGCCTGACACGTTCCTAATACGTTCATATGATACGGTGGAGGGCAGACTCCTTTAGAATTGAAACATTTATCCTTCTAAGTGAGATAGGAGCCGACAAATTAGGGATACATTCTAAGCATTTTTGGTACACGCGAGCGATACCCCGGCCATTTTGAAACCCCCTCTACACCCTTACTGGGCAAAAATTTAAAACAAATATCTCTAACGATGGGACTAGCGGTAAAATGGAGAATTTCTACGTTCTTATGCTAGGGCGCGATTAGATATGGCCGGTGAACAAAATATAAAGTTTTCACTTTAAATATTCATTTCATTTATATTTCAGTAAAGATAAACTACTAAGGAAATTACGAAAGGTGGACGGAGTGGAGGGAGCCACTCCGTCCATCTTTCGTGATTCCCTTCAATTCTATTCCTTCTTTTTATTCCAGTTCATTTCGCCATCTCCATCATAGCCTGCCGCGACCCCTTCTCACTTTCTCAGGGCATTACCTTTGTGCTACTTGGGTTCACAGTTTGTCCGGCATCCGGCAGACATGTCCTGGCCAGTCGTTAATTTTGTGAAATAAAAACGGACTTTATCCCGACCTATTTAGGATCACTATTGCCTGTCTTCCTCTTCCGTACAACTATAAAATCTGTATTTTTAATATGACCCTCCTTTCTATCCGTTTTATCTTTTACACAGTCCATTCAATGTAGTAAAAGTCGAGTTATGATGACGTAACAGCCAGTTATCGTTCAAATCTGCCACAAGCAAAGACCCATCTTCAATCAGCCTTGGCTTGCTGAACTAAGCAAAGTTCTAAGTTGTCTCAAATCTCGAATCTTGTCAGTATGTGATCATAGCCTTACGTAGGCAGAAATTCAGAACAGTAATGTCTAAAATTACGATGAAAAACAAAAAAGTAAAGTGAAGAATTTGAGTAGAATGTTCTAAATTAGGGTGCGCGTTTACCCTTATGCAGATAATTTAAAAAAATATATATATTGTGTTCTTACAAATGAGGATTTTCTCTCCCCCTTTTCTGTTTTGTTCAAGAAATACAATGATAATGAATACATAGGTATTACATTTTTGTTAAGATTCTTTTGTATGATTATAATTATAAATATTTTTCTCATAATACCTCAAACCTAAAGTTAAGTTTTTTTAATCATATATGCCGCACCGCCGGTATCTCTTAAAAACTTACAAGTCCAAAAAATTACAAAATAAAGGAACCGATTTTAATTAAAATGGCTTCAAATAATTATGTTTACAACAGATTTTTTTGACTTTAATAACTTCCGCCCGCGACTTCGTCCACGCCTCAGTTAATATGCACATTGTCCTACGGGATTCGAACATTTTTGTACGATACGTATACGCAACATACATCCTACTGTTATAAGGCGAAAGTTTGGATGAATGGATGTTGTTACTTAATCAAGCCAGAATGGCTGAACGGATCTGTATGAAATTTTGCACAATTATAGATTAAAACTAGCTTCTATACGCAGACAAAGCAGCGAGTAAAAGCTAGTTTTAATATAAATAATCATTCAAATAAAGTTTTTGAAGCGAGAAAACAACAAATAGGTAATATTAAAAAAAAGATTCTTTGACTTCAGTAAGGTTAAAGATTGAATTTTATTTTCTGAACAAAACGATAAAGTTATGTACTCAAAAAATTTTACGCAAAACAAAATTTATGATTTGGTAAAAATCAACGTTTTGATTCAGGCCAAGCTTGCAACTGACCCCATAAATTCATGAAAAAATACTGTCACAATTCGACCCTATTCACGTAGTACTACGCCCCAAAGAAATTGTCCAGAAATTTAATCTTCGCAGGACGAATATCAAATGATTTATTGCTATAGCCACGCGACGACGCCATTTTTATTTCGAATTCAGATGTCCTAGTTTCTAATGATATTGTTTTTGCCAAGTATTGTCGTCGAATTGATGAATGATGTTATATTATTGCATAGAAAATAAGAAATGCTAAAAATAAAAAAATGTGTCAATGACCTTTTGACTTTTTTTCTTTTCAGGGATAAATATTGTATATGATAAATATTTGTCCGTCTTTCATTATTTATTATTATTTCGTTTTTTTTTTAATTTCAAAATGTCGTGCCGTGTCGTCGTGTAATAAGATATTGGTAAGACTGGTTGATAGACTTTCGGGCTTCTGACGACCCGTAACGACTGTCAAGGATCCACGTATGACAGCCGGGAGGCTGTCACGGCTTAACGTGTTTTCCGAGGCACATAAGGCAGTGGCATACCGCCGACGATGAACGAGAAATGAGTACAACTAGAAACTGTAAAAGAGTTGGCGATTAGCGGGAAGCGTGTGTAGTTTCGATAGTTTTGTCGCCGGGCTTTGAGCGAGTGTGCAAGTGCGACGAGCGATTACTCGCGCCACTCGCCCGCGGTCGCTCAGTCCTGCCGCACTGCCTCTCAATGCCGCACTGTAAAAAAATGATCAAGCGAGCGAGCATCCCTTGAACGAGTATCGCTGAGCGAGTGTATTTTTGAAAGCTCGTTGCTCAGCGACAAAACGAGTAAAGCGAGTCGTCGCCGGCAATGTGAACAGTCAGCGAGCAACTTTTAATATATGCATCTCTTTCGTTTACACGGAATGTGTATTTATTGTGCGTTTCTTGAGAGAGAAAATCTCGGATAGTTAGTCGTTTTCTCGCCGGCGGTCGGACCACTGCCTAAGATTCTCGGTGTGTAAAGATGGTCACCCATCCACGGACAAACACCGGCAAGCGTAGCTTAACCTGATGGATCGACCCGTGCGGCTGTTATTACTCAGCCACGAGCCCCTCGATATATCAAAACTAATACAGCTAACATCTACTAATATTTCAACAAATTTAATCCAAAACTTTACCTACCCTTTGATGAATATAGAAACTCAAATATTCGGAATATCAAGGAAGTTGATATTCCGCTTTGACACACCTGTGTATATACTAATAAATATGTATTTACTTATGTTAGTTTGTAAATGTTTCAATGTTAATCATTCTCAACTTGATCTCAATTAACATAGGTACAATCACCAAAGAAGATAGGTATGCAGGGTCGTCAGATATACCTATTAAAGTTTTCTTAAAAACCGATGAGTGTTTTCAAATGTAATTTAATTAAAAAGTACATAATAAACAGTTCATTAATTAAGTTGAGTTTCAATCATCCATCGGTTTCTAAGAAAACTTCAATTATATCTGACGACCTCGGATACCTATCTCTTTTGTTGACTGTAGGTTTGTGTTTGTAATATAGATACAGAACCCTCGTCGAAAACGACATATCAAGCTTTAGAATGAGACAGATATAAAAGTGACAGAGACGCCGTATTACAAAGACTTGATGATCCAAATCAATTCTGGTCTGTTCTGCAACAAATGTCAGGCTGGAATGCTGGGCTTTACTTCAATATAACATAACATCACGCCTGTTATCCTCGAAGGGTTAGGCAGAGGTGCACACCCACATTTCGCCAGTTATGTTTAAACCCTATTTAATAGGGGGTGAGCCTATTGCCATCAACCGGGCACAAATCCAGACTTCGAAGCTGCTATTGAGAAATTGCTGGTGGAAAAAGCCAATAACACTTTGCCTGACCTGGAATACCTGGAGATCTGCAAAAAAAGGTATTTAAACTAGGAAATATGTACACACATCAAAAGTGTCACTTTTGATGTGTTTATATTCCTCTATAATCATACTAGTCTTTTGTTGTTTCACTATAGGGTAAAGGCCTCTTCTCATACAGAGAAGACACGAGCATTGATCACCACGCTTGCTCAAGACGGGTTGGTGATACATACATACACATACATACATAAACTCACGCCTTTTTCCCATGGGGGTAGGCAGAAACCACAGAACGCCACCTGCTACGATCCTTACATACTCCTTTCGCCTCATCTACGTTCATAGATCTCGTCATACAAGCACGCCGGTTACTAATACTCCGCACCTGACCTTTCTGAAGAACCTCACCAATAAGGTCAGTGTAGGTCTTCCTAGTCACTCATTCTCTCAACATGACCGAACCATCTAAGCATACTCTTTTCTATCTTTGTCACTACATCCTCTTTTGGTGATTTCAGACTTAAATTAATTATGAGTCCAGGTTTCAGTTGGGTCAGTGATGTCCAAAATAAACTTAGAACGTACATGAGTTCAAAAAGTCACATTGGTCACTAGCTACTCTCAAAATGACGTAGATCTGATGACTCTGGGATCCCGGACCATGAGTAAATTGAAAAATCTTCAAAAGCAACAGCCATTGCCCGAGTTATTAAAAATTCCGAAATAGAAAGGATTGCGTCGAAATTCAACACTCGACTCTCGTTATTAAAACTCTTTGTTTTTGTAATTTTATATCCGAAATAAGTTTCTCTGAAGCCCGACAGTGAAATAATATTACCCTTCATAATTCAGGTACGGTTTGTGCAGATTGGCGACTTTTTGCTGCGACTTCCATTTTTTAGAACGATAGGAAGTTGAAGACGGCTTCCTTGAGAATTGACTAGACGTAGCGTGAAGTCGCGACTGATGGAAGGAATGGAGGGAGGCCTTTGCCTAGCAGTGGGACAGTATGGGTTAATCTATACTAATATAATAACGCTGAAGAGAATTTTTGTTTGTCTGTTTAAATGCACTCATCTCTGGAAGTACAAGTTGTATCATAAAAAAATCTTATTGTATATGATAGCCGGATTTATAAGGAAAAGTATAGGCTATATATCATCACGCTACGAGCCATGGAAGCGGAGCAGGCACGAAAAACGTAACATAACGCGGGTGAAAACCAAAACGCGGACGCAGTTACGGGTATAAGTTAATTATGACATAAACGACATTGTCTTCAATAATTCCCGCTCATAATTACCAAAATTACATTCAAAGTGCATTTCACCGCTACTGCGCTGAAAGCGCTTTCCAAATTTTCCAGCAATCAGGCAATTATTCAGTTTCGATATTCATATGAAGCACTTCTTGATGTTATAATTAACGCGCTTACGGATGCTTCCAGCGATCGTTCGAAAGTAATGAAGCGTTTGAAAGCGCTTTGAGCAATTATTAAGCGTATGTTGACTTTATCGAAAGCTTTGAGTGTTCTAATTGGCTGAGCAAAATGTTGCAAAATTAAGCAAATCAATTCAATTTATTTGTAGCACATTGATGGTATACAAAAATACATGTGCAATCAAATCGAATTAAGTAAAGAAAATACAGGCACCTTTGCAGTCAGAAAGACGAAGCTAGATGCTCGTACCAAACAGTAGGTTTTTATGGAGAAGAACGAGCAAGAAATTAAATGAACACTTTTTTGAAAAACAAGAAAAGGTTTCTTTAATAATAATAATTCATTTATTTATTCAAGTGACAAAGACTCATATACACACAATTAAATAAATAACACTAATAATACATTAAACACACACAATCACACAATAATAATATAATACCTATTTAAATTATAATAATTAAACACAACACAGAACAAGAACACACATAATTCATGGTGAATCTACGTGTAACTTGTGAGGACTTTAAATGTTTTGGTCGAATTTTAAATTGGAAGCACTCTTTTCATTTAGTTTTAAGGCTCTATTTAATTATGGACCTTCTAAAAAAGACAGCTTTGGAGAAGAGCGATTACGATAGCTGACCCCAAATGAAGATGAGATATGATGAGGCCGGAAGAAGAACAAATCATTAATTTGCCACTTATATTGTGCTTTTTTTTTTTTTTTTTAGGTGGTAAAAATCATCAAATGACTCCTTCCGCCCTGGGTGGGGCGGAAGGGACTGTCAGACTTTTACTGACTAAAAAACCACCCTGTTCCTTCTGTTGCCCTTTACGTTCCGGGGCCACGGTATCCTGTTAAGACGTCCCGCAACCCCGGCAGGCGTTTGGCCCCTGTTACTTATATTGTGCTTGCCGTATAAAATTAAACCAAAATGTTATATAGGAAAGTCGTATTTCCAATACGAAAATTTGAATCAAATCGAATACATTGGTCAGCCCGTGCTTAGCCACAGTTCCATTTTTAAATGCTTACATTTAAAAAACACTGGCTACGCATAAAGGCGTGATGCGAAAAAAATCCATTTTCCATTTCAGTTCATTTCAAACTCAATATGTAGAATGCACTAGTGTTGCGGCGAGGTCTGAACTAAAGCTGAGCGAGAAATGAGCTTTAGAAGTAATGAGCATTGTGCAATATATTCCTATGTCAAGCGAATTAAATAATGTATTTTTAACCATCTCATAATGTGCTGCCTCGTTGGTCTAGTGGTCGTAAAGCGCGACTGCTGAGTCATGGGTTCAATTCCTAGATCTAGACAAAGTGTTATTGGGTTTTCCATCAAGAATTTCTCCGAAGCAGCCTCGGAGTCTGGATTTGTGCCCGGTTAATGGCAATAGGCTCGCCCCCTATTACACGGGACCTAAACATAACTGGAAAAATGTGGGTGTACTAACCGGGTACACCTCTGCCTAACCCTTCGGGGATTACAGGCGTGATTTTATGTTATATAATATATGCATAATGTGAGACATACTTAAATATACCATTGACTAGACTAGACCAATATTGTAGTCTTAATCCGAAATAAAGGGAGCGGAACGAAGCTAAGCTGAGCTGAGAGGATAAATGACTCATTTCACAGTATTACCTCACAAAACCGCTTGTTTTTTAACAGGAACGAATATAAATGGGTCGTTCAGGCCGCATCAAATTATCCGGGTATTGGACGACACGTTACACGGTTTTGTTGACCGGTTTAAAATGGGATTTGATGGTCCGTACTGCCGCCTTTTGATTTAGAATAAAAGTGCTTGCGCAGTGAGGGTTGTGATTTCAGACCAATATTTATTTATTAGTAGTACTAGTTGGAACTAGGATTATTCAATAAATTAAGAACATCATTAAAATAGTAACTATCTTAATACATATATATAAATTACGCGTCACATTGTTTGTCCGGGATGAACTCCGAAACGACTCAACCATTTTTTATGAAATATGGCTTACTGTGTGCAATTTGTCAAAGATAGGATAGTTTTAATCTCCATTATTGACCTCAATATCTTTACTTACTTCAAGCCACAGCAACGCGTGGTCGTGTCAGCTAGTTTATATATAAAAAATCGTATACTTCTTCCGTTGACTTCGAAAAACGAGAGAAATTTTGACTTCGACTTTAGATTGCCTCGTTGGTCTAGTGGTCGCAAAGCGCGACTGCTGAGCATGAGGTCTTGGGTTCGATTCCCAGGTCGGGCAAAGTGTTATTGGGTTTTTCTAACAGGAAATTCTCAGTAGCAGCCTCGGAGTCTGGATTTGTGCCCGGTTGATGGCAATAGGCTCGCCCCCATTACATGGGACTTAAACATAACTGGCGAAATGTGGGTGTACTAATGGGTACACCTCTGCCTAACCCTTCGGGGAGTACAGGCGTGATGTTATGTTATTTTGACTTCGATTGTACTAACGCCATTTTAAAATAGGTATTTTAGGAACTGAAATCACCAGAAATGCATTAATCAACAATTTGACCCCACTAACATCTCACGTACATACTGTAAATCATTATACGATCTCAATAAGTACTTGTTATAACTTGGCATAAGGTTGTCGTATGATTTATAATTCTTTTGCCCTTTGTCGGCCAAGCGGTCACTTAGTATATAAGTGATATAATAGTGGATTTTGCTCTATGGCGTCAGAAAGGAGTTGAACAATACATGCCCCAGTTTTGTACCGGAATAAAAGTATTACAATTTAAAAGAATAAAGAAAATAACATAATCCCTGAAGGGTTAGGCAGAGGTGTACCCATTAGTACACAATCATTTCGCCTGTTATGTTCAAATCCCATGTAACAGCTGGCGAGCCTATTGCCATCAACCGGGCACAAATCCAGACTTCGAAGCTGCTACTGAGAAATTCCTGATGGAAAACCCAATAACACTTTGCCCGACCTGGGAATCGAACCCAAGACCTCATGCTCGGCAGTCGCGCTTTGCGACCACTTGATAACCGGGAAGGAAAAAGAGGGAAATATTTGTCAACACAGGCTAAAAATAAAGAATAATATTAAAAACACTTTGGTTCAACCCTAAGCGAAAATACTTAAATAAAATGTCTATTGATAAACGATAGTAGCTTATTTTCTCTACTAACAAATCTATCTGTATGTCATCACTTCATCGTGAAACGAGGAAAATAACTTGATACATTATTTTCAATACATCCGCCATTTTCGAGTTCACTCGATGTTTCTACCCAATAGGACGGAGCACTGTGATCTATTTTCCACTTGAACCTTTCAAAATTGAGCCTTAAGCTTTCGTGATAAGTCTGATAAGGGTTGTACAGTTACCTTTGTGATAGAATGGCCTAGTGAATGCGTGACCTTGATGTGTAAGTGTGTGGAAAATCGCCATCTTAGCTTCTTTATACATTTGGCATAGTTTTCGAGTGAATTTGCAAAAAAATGAATATATCTTCAGAAGATTTAATATCTTGTGTTTGGGATTGCTGATTTGAGAAACTAAGCTTGATACGAAATATGATACCGTATGTTAAAATACAGATGGTTTAATTTTATTCTTGCTTTTGTTTTCTTTTGTTGTGGTAATTCTTTTTTTAATTGGTCTGTTTTTTCACTCTCTTATGCAAATACCTCTCTCCAGTCCTTCCATCTTTTACGAGACTGTGCGTGTTCTTTTCAGTTCAGCAAGAATCCACCCAGATGGTTCTGCCATCTAACTGTGTCACTGTTTCAGGGCTACTTCAATCCAGTTTATCTGGAATGCGGCAGGAATCCCTTGTCCTCCCATCCTAAGAATTTCTCCTTTTTCGTGGGTGCATTAATAAACTCATAAACTCTCATACATAAACTGCTTGATCTGCTTAATCCGAAAATCTACCCATACAAGCCAATCGCCCAGCCACTGTGCCAACACTGTTGTCGTAAGTTGGGCAGCCTTTAGAACCACATTGGCTATTCAGATTTTGGAAAGTAATATTAGTGTTCAAATACAATAAAATAAAATGATCTAAAGGCCTGGCTACACAACTACACTACAAGCCCTAATTTGTACAAGTTTCACCACGCCGTATTCAACGCAGTTTCTTAAAAAATGAATGCTCATAATTTAATGTTATTTTTATTATCATACGGTCTAACACGTCCATTCCCATGCCTAGTGAACACTTAGCTTTAGATTCCAATTTCAAATCCAAAAAAGATGTGATGTGCATAAAATTAGGCGTTTCAAAATATTTAGCCTATTGTAACATTTTGTTGTAACTCCAATTCGATGGAGTATCAATTGAAAAACTAACATGCCACAGTCAAGTTCTATACAAAACCGTGCATTGGCGTACTTCCAGAGATAACAAACTCCTGGACAATGCTCGTACATAAATTACAGTTTCTGCGAATGCATGCCGGGAACGTTGCCATATCACATACCTAGTATAAAAATAATGGCGAGTTTTCGTACATTTTTCTCTTTATATTCTATAAATTTTTTGGATGGATTTATTACTGTTTTCAGGGTATTTTTTTGGACAAAAAACTGGAAGCAATAGTATAAAATTATGTTCATAAAATTACTTGCAATGTAACCTACATTTCAAGTAATTTTATTAAGCAACATACTGATAAAATATTATGTTAATTATTGTAAAATTATATGTATTACTCGCCTTTCATGTCATTAATGTCCTAATTTCTTTTATTTTGTGTATTTTTTCTATGGACCTAAGTTGCCTGAAAATTAAATAAAATGAATGATGATTACTGTCAATGACATCGGTGAAGGAAAACATCGTGAGGAAATCTCGACTTAATGTAAGTCTGAAATCGCCAGACCACCTTGAGCAAGCGTCGTGATCAATACTCATCCCTTCTCTGTTTAAAAAGAGGCCTTTGCCCCACAGTAATAAGCTGGAAATATTATTAAAGTTAATAAACTTTCATATAAGCACATCACACTCAATTCTATTAAAAATTAACCTCGAAAAAAGGTGCTCGAATTTTTATCAAACACATTTTCTAAAAAGAGGTTCATTCCTTTTGTGACCTATAATATAAAATATGAATACTCATTGGTATTCCGGTATCCGCCATTCTCCACTTTAATACCGTTTATCTCGTTACTATAATATTTCCGGACGTTAACCTCGCTTGGCGTCGTCTAAGGGTTGACTTACACTTAACATTTTCCAACGAAATTGGAACCACAAACAAAGTCGCTGTGTCCTTAATAAGCTGTTCCAGCAATCGATTACTTTACAAAGTACAAGTTTCGAAGTCAAAGTCCAAGAATTTATTTGCAATTGAACCATTTACTGGCACTTTTGTCAGGGAGTTGGTCAGTTAGTCAGAAAATGTTCCAAAACGTGGGTAGGTCTCTATGGAGAAGAACGAAAAAGAAACTCCACTGACACTCTTTTCAATTAAGTTATTACTAAATCCTGATTACATTATTACTGTCGCTTACATGATGACAAAATATTTCGTCGAGTTTAATCACTTATTGACCGAAATATAACTTAACTACTTTTGTTTAACATTTCACAAATAGGTATCGTTATTTTATACAATCAATCAATCATTTATTATTTGTATAACAAAGGTAACAAAAAAAGAATACAGATCTTATAGGTAAATACAGTGCGCTATGAAAAATATGACTAAAATGCAGTTGACGGCTTTTTGTCTAATGCTATAAATTAATGAAGCTCACTGTGAATACCCATACTCTCTTACTTGTGAGTATTCATTTCATATCATTCAACTAATTTCCATTTAAGTCTTTTAAAAGTGGTAAGTGTGAGTTTATCCTAAAAAGTTGTAAAGGGAAAAATATCAGAATTTTATAAAGTCGTTCTTTCAAACCTTACGAAGCTTTGATAAGGTTTTTAAATGCTTTTGAATGGGATTTGCCTTCGGATGGTATTCGTATTTCATTTAAAAAATATATTTTGGTGTTTTTATTTTATTTTAGTTAGGTATGTGTGTAACTGTGTACAGGAAAGTGTTTTAAAATGTTAAAAAGTGGAAACAGTGAACGTGCATATTCTCCAACGAAACATCAACGACAGCAACAAAACAGGTTGGCTATTAACTATACATAACAACAAGATCGTACTAAGCGACACGGCACGGAATATTGGGATAAAATTCCATAATATACTCAAATATTATGTATCTGCAAATAATTAATACATTGTAAACAAAAAATTGATGACTCATTAACGGTGCATCTAAATGACATAACCAATCACGAGCACTTGACTATGAATTGACAAGATAATTTTCGTTCAGAAACGTGACGTGATTGTTTTTGAATACTAGCAATTTGAGACTACGTTCCATTGCACTCAAATTGTTTACAAAACACATTGACATTATTTGATTATTAGTACTTTGACATTGAAATGGAAGAATACAGAATGGAAGAATGTGACAATATCACTTACCGACAAATACGCAGAACGAGCTCATTAAATGATATTAGCAGAGACAGTTCGGCACTATTTGATGCGACTATGATGAGCTTACAAAATACGACAATAAATACTAGTCAGACTGTATTGGACATGAAAGAAAAAAATAAACAATTATCCGACGAATTATTAGCAGCTCACCAGGAAATTGAAAACCTAAATTCAGAAAATTTTAGATTGAAAACAGATCTTCAAAAATATTTAAAAATTATAGAAGCATACAAAACAATAAATTTTTCAGACAAAAATAGCGGTACACCTAAATCTGGACAGAAAAGCAAACCAAAACAAAAAATATCCGCAAAAACACCCAATGTAAAAAACAGCAAAGCTACATCCACACAGACGCAAACAGAATCAAACAGTAACGAAATAAATGAAATGCCTAAACTGATAACGACTCAGCAAATTACCACCCAACATCAAATAGGAGAATTTAAACAAAGAGAACATTTAAACACAAAATTTGAAAAAACACCACATAACAGCATTGCATCTATGGAAGGCTTGGAAAACAAAACACAGGTAACACCGAAAGAAAAACAGACGAAAAATAAACCAAAACTGTGCATCATAAGCAGTAACAAGACAAATAATATACTGTCAATAGCTGAAAACACTTTTACAAATAAACAAATATGTCACTTACTATTGCCAAATAGCAGAATTAAAATCTTTTAGGCAATATAAATAAAAAACTTGTAAATTACTCAAAAGACGATTATTGTATTATCCTCATCGGGGATGAAGACTTTCGTAAAACCAGCAACTACTATGACTTGATTATCTATATTAGAGAGACACTTCTTACTATACAACATACCAATGTAATAATATGTTTACCGACTTATATGTACAGTAATTTTTCTATGGTCTATAACTCGAGAGTTGAATTATTCAACAACATGTTGTACCTTGACATTCAAACTTATAATTATGCAACACTATTTGACTCAAACTTAAACTTAAAATGTGACCATACTATGTTTAAACTTAATGGAATAATTAATAATTTTGGAATGAAAAATATATTTGACAATTTAATACTATGTTGTAAACACTGACATTCAGGAATTCAATGATAATGCAAATGTAATTTCATCTGATTCAAGTTTTATAGTAGAAAGTTCTAATATGTTATTTCGAGCATAACTTTATATCTATACTTCACCAAAACATTAATGGACTAATAAGTAAATCTGAATCGCTAAGCGTACACTTGACACAATTGAAATATACTGTTGATGTTATATGCATTACGGAACATAACATGAGGCAAGGCGATGAGCAGTATCTAAGACTCCCTAACTTTAATTTAGCGTCTTCCTTTATGAGAAGCAATAGACATGGAGGCTCTTGCATACTTATAAGAAATGGTCATATATACAAAGCCATTGATTATATCAATAAATTGTCTATTCCTAATATTGCAGAATGCTCGGGCGTTGAATTAATTCAGCATAAAATCTGTATTGTGTGCATATACAGACCCCCAAAAAATGATAGATTCTCAATACAATGTTTCCTAGAAAGATTGCAAGATATAATGACCCAATTATGTAAAAATCCAAATAAGAAAGTTATACTATGTGGAGACTTCAATATTGACATTCTAAAATTAACGAAATTAACAAATGAATTTAAACAAGTATTATTATCTTATAACATGAATATAGAATTTAGTAAAATAACCCGGTTTCAAAGCAAAACTTGTATTGACAACATAATTCACAATATTAGGGGGTGTAAAAGTGAAATAATTGAACTTGCAGTCTCGGATCATACAGCACAACTATTAAAATGTCCCGTAAAGAGAACAAACTTACTTAAATTTTGGTACGTTACAAAAAGAGATTTTTCAAATGCAAATAAAGATAAATTTAAGAAATATATAGCACAACTTACTTTCGCCGATGTGTATCAAGAGACTAATCCAAACAAGGCATTTGATATGTTTTATGAATTGTTTAAATTATTATACGACCAATGTTATCCGCTACATAAAATTAAATTAGTCCCCAATAAAAAAATTGGATGGATTTCTCGAGGGTTAAAACTATGTAGTTTAAAAAAACGCAAGATGTTATGGCAATACAGAAAAGATCCAAATAAAACAAATAAAATGACACTTAAAACATACACAAAACGGCTAAAAACAATTATAAATCTGACACAAAAATCTCAAAATGACAATTATATTAAATTATCAACAAACAAAACAAAAGCGACATGGAATATAATTAATAAAACCAAACCAAATAGTCCTAATCTTGGCATTCCTAAAGTAAATATTAACAATAATAAAATAGTTGACCCGGTAAGCATATGTAATGCATTTAATAATTATTATGCTGACATAGGAAACAGTACTGAGAAAACAAAGTACCAATGTAATAGATTGACTCACATACCAAAATCGATATTTGTGACTCCAATAACACCACCTGACATAATCAACACTGTTAACACACTCAAAAATACCAACAGCACTGGGTATGATGGTATTAGAACATCAATAGTAAAGGATGTAGGTATCACTATAGCGCCTATTCTATGTTATATAATTAATATAAGCATCGAAAAAGGAGTTTTCCCTGATAAATTAAAAACAACAATAATAAAGCCACTTTATAAAAAAGGAGACAAGACGGAACTTGGCAACTACAGACCTTTAGCTCTCATACCAATATTTGCAAAATTATTTGAAAAAGTTATTTTTAATAGTCTGTATCCATTTTTTGAAAAAGAAAATGTAATAATTCCCCAGCAATATGGCTTTAGGAGAAATAAAAATATAAATATGGCTATTTTTAACTACCTACAATCTGTAATTATTAATATGGATAAAGGCAACCCAACTGTCGGATTGTTCATGGATATGACCAAAGCTTTTGACCACGTGAGACATGACATACTATTGGATAAGCTATACTGCTATGGAGTAAGAGGCAATGTTCATGACCTTATAAAATCGTATTTAACTGATAGACCTCAAATTACAGAAATGACCAAATTATGTTTTAAAACCAAAAAAGAAATGACATACCAATCAGATGTTAGGATTCCAAGATATGGTGTTCCCCAGGGCAGTGTTCTGGGACCCCTACTTTTCATTATATATATTAATGACCTCCCGATGGCAACTTCTTATAAAATGACTTTGTTTGCCGACGACAGCACTGTTCTATATACTGGACCCACAATGACATCATTAGAAATTGACATTAATTATTCACTGACATCTATAATTCAATGGCTTGACTTAAACAATCTAAAGATAAATTTGACTAAAACTAAATTAATGAATTTTAAGCAGAGGAAACATACTAATATTAGTGTTAATTACGTGGGACATACAATTGAAGAAGTAAATACAACTAAATTCTTAGGGATACATGTTGATAATAAAATGAATTGGAAGTCACATATTAATCATATATGCACAAAGCTCAGCCAGTATGCCTTTGGACTGTACAGACTTAGAAACGTAACTAATTTAGCAACATTAATAACTGCCTACCATAGTTTTGTATCTTCCACATTGCGTTTTGGTGTAATATTTTGGGGCAACTCAACAGACTGGACACTAGCTTTCAAAGCACAAAAACGCTGTTTGAGATCAATCTTTCACCTTAAACAAACAGACTCATGTGTCCCCTATTTTAAAGAATACAAATTACTGCCTTTGCCTTGTATTTACATCCTGGAAACGGCTATATTTATTAAAAACAATCCAGACCTGTTTAAGAAAACACAAAGAGCTCGCCATGCTGGCAAGTTGTGTGTAGTACCCAGTAAAACTGCATTAATGCACAAAAGTATATTTTGTAAAGCTCCACACATATATAACAAAATCCCAAAAAAAATTAAAGACATAAACAACATTAAACTATTTAAAAAGTACCTTCAAGATATGCTAGTGAAAAAGTGCTATTATTCAGTTCAAGAATTTCTTGATGACAAGTCCAACATTGCATAAAAGAAAGATTTACATATTAATCCATTATTGACATTCATTTTGACATTTTATGTGAGTAATAGTTTAATGAATTGTAATAGATAATTTAACACATTGACATTTTAACAATATAATAATAATGAAATTTAACAATTAAAGTACCTAATCAATAATATTTGCATACCTTAAATGGTAGAATATGGATCAAGAAACTGTACCTCATGACTTGTAACATCTATGCATATTATATGTATTACCTGTATTCAGCAAATAAATAAATAAATAAATAAATAAATGTTTTGGATATATTTTAAGATATATGTGTATTTAGGTTCTACAGAAAAATTAGGTGTGCAATACTCGTAACCAGTGTACTTGTATGACCGTGACCGAGTAGATGTATGAACGTGGACGAGGTGAAAGGAGTAGGTAAGGATCGTAGTAGGTGGCGTTCTGTGGTTTCTGCCTACCCACATGGGAAAATGGCACAAAACCCCCCACTAATCTTATAAGCATCAAACACACACACACGTACACCCCCTCACTAATATAATACCAACTTTAGTAGATAAGCACTTATGATGAAAAATTTCAACCATGTTTACAAGTTCCGCGATTGCTTTCAGCGTAGAAGGGGATCAAAGTGAGGGGACGGGGAGGGGAAAACTTAGTCTGTTTATATTAACTGCATATTGTACGACAAATCAAGTGGATACGACATTTTATATGGCATACTTATGGATACAAGCTGTCGTAGTAATTTCGTAGCGGTTCGTAGCAATTCGTAGCAGTTGCGTAGCGGCGTAAGCATTTTCGTAGCTGCAGTTTTATACAATAGATGAATGTTCTTATACATATTATATAAACTTGACATGAATTGGGCTCTTTGGTTCTAAAATGATACTTTTAAGGAACCTTTTTCAGATTCAAACTACTTCTAACAACGTGATTTTTGGTTTTAATAAGCTTGACTATCTTCTAAATAAAAAAATAATGTTTGTATGTTTATCGTCTATGCGTTCCTAAACCATTGAACCGATTTCGATAAAACTTTGGTGGGTTATTTTACGGACGCAAGAGAAGGTCCCAAAAAAATAAATACTGGGGACGAAGTCGAGAGCTGCATCTTATAAATTATATTCTCTTTTAAGAACTTTATACAGTTCTTATAAATTATAAATACGAGAACCGTTTACAACTCAACTACGGAACGGAACCCATGTTACGGACGAAGCAGAGAATAGTACTAAAACAGTTAGTAGATAATCCGTCTCGACACAAACCCGTGACGTCACTAGAACTAAATCTGACGTTAGAGGCTCTATCTTCAGTTGAAAGCCTCTTAACGTCGCATCATAACGTCTGAAACGTTCATGTTAGGTAGAACGTACTTGCTAAAGTAAGTAAAGAGTTTGTACTGAAACTCGATTTTGACTGTATGCAGTTTTATAAGTACTGGTTACCAAGAGACATTTACGGAAGCCAAAAATAGTCGATATTTTTTTTTGTTCTGGATCATATCTGGGAAACTTTTAGTTACAGAAATATTGAAGGTCAAATTTTCAACGTTTTTTATTAATGACAATTAATGTCAAAATCTCATAAAATATGTAAGTAGGTACTTTGAGCGCAATGGCTGAGTGATTGACTGCTGCGCTGCGGGGTTCGATTGCACGGAACAAATATTTGCATGCCTTACAGATAATTGTTTCGGGTCTTGCTGTTTGTGTATGTGAGTTTATATGTTTGTGAACGCACCCACGATATAGGCGAAATTCTTAGTGTGGGGCAGCGTTTTAAAAAAAAGAAAGAAAAAAGGTATTATGTAGATTAAGAGTGAGATTAGAATGCCATCGTTCTTATGAATACGGAATTGCCCCTCTGACTTGGAAATCTAATCGCTCAACAGATCTGCTTGTAATCACGAAACCAACTGCGCAGTTATACAAAAGCCTACCACACAGCAAGTAAAGCACAAAAACTTAATAGGTATCGCGACCACAAAAGCTTTACACTCATCGAAACTTATAAGTAGTACAAAACTAACTTACAAGTGCATAGCAGAAGTTGGCGACGTCCTTGCAGGCTTAATACTCGAGTTAAGTTGTTCCAACTAGTTGCCTTCGACTTGGTATTGGACATGTTACAAGTTTGTTAATTAAGTATTAGTTGACACCATGAACCAATAATTCCAAGACATAATTTCTCTAAAGAAACGCTTTATTTTAGCGCTAAAAACCCGATTAATTTTCAATTTACTGAAAAATTAGATTTTTTGTGGCTTTGAAATCAATAAATAGTTAGACAATTGAGTTGCAAAATAAGTGACGTCACAGCGTGCTATTACCATACAAAATCTATGAAAGAATAGCGTTTTGACAGGTCATAAAAAGTACGTCAACTGATGGTGGTGTCAACTAGCCTATTGTTGAGGGTGAAGTGACATCTATCGCGCCACATGTGAACTACAACTGACGTATTGCGATGACAACGTTCTCCGCGATATTAGCATAATTATGTACAGAAATTCGTCAATATTCGTCGGATAGTACCGTAGCCTACCAGACACAACACCCGTCTGGTCGGAGGATCTGGTCCCATTTCAATGGAGGAGTTCCTACATAACATTACGCCTATTATCCCCGAAGGGTTAGGCAGAGGTGTACCCTTTAGTACACCCACATTTCGCCCATGTTTAAGTCCCATGTAATAGGGGGCGAGCCTATTGCCATCAACCGGGCACAAATCCGAGGCTGCTACTGAGAAATTCCTGATGGAAAAACCCAATAACGCTTTGCCCGACCTGGAAATCGGACCCAAGACCTCATGCTCAGCAGTCGCGCTTTGCGACCACTAGACCAACGAGGGAGTCGAACACAACATGAACTTAACACGAATATCAATTTATCTATAATTTTATGTAACGTTATTTTAGAATCGCCCCTTCTACATCTTCTCAATTTGAAATGAGATTACTTCAAACTCAATTGAGTGAAAATAAAAGTATTTGCATTGTACTATTGACTGACAGAATCGCAGTAACAGCAGCGTCGGGGGAAATCTGCGCCATGAATTGATGTATTGTGACTCTATTGAAGCTTTGTTACATATGTATGAAAACTATGAAGCAATTGCATTGGATTTCAGAATGCTTTATGGAGTGTGACGAGAGAAATACAATATCTACTAAACTATAGTTTTTGCCAGTTGTTGGAGCCGTGTGAAAGTCGAATTACCGGGAAATAAAATAGGTATCCTATATGTCTTAATCTAGGTCATGGTTTAGCTGTGTGCCAAATGTCGTCAAAATCCGGTGAGCCAATTAGCCGTGATAGATGAACAAACATACAGATATTGGTGCCGATACCCTTGTTGACAAACTACACTAAAATTAGAGAATTGGCATCTTTTACTAAAATACAGCGAAAGAAAAGGATGGAAACATTTTAGCACTAAGTTAGAGATGTCAAATTAGTTTTGGCCTTGAACTTTTCCGTGTTTTTAATCTATGCGTTCTCACATGTCAACTAAAATAGCATGGAAGTGTCAGATTATCTAAAATCGATAGGTCTAATTTATTTTCGCCCCTTTCTTGTTTTTTTGGGCAGAAAAAGATAGAAATAGTCTAATTTTAGTTCAGTATGTGAACAAGGGAATTGGCACCACTGTCATTTATTGACAGTAGGTTCTTCTAATGCCTTTTCAATGATTGATCAAATCTAAAGATGTTTAAAGGTACTTTACGAGAATCTTACAATGTTATATGATACAGTCTACAGAATTCTTTGTGAACCCCAACTCGCACTTAGTTGGTTTATAATAACCCTTTTTATATTTTTAAACATTGAGCGTGGCGCACCAAAAATACAGTAAACTAACGTTTTTTTAACAAAACATTAAAATAACTGCAAAAAACAACTCAACGTAACTTTGCCTCATAAACCCATTCACACCTTATTAAGTTGGTCAAAGCCTCTAATACTTAAGTAGTTCCAAAGAGTTTCATTGTTAACATTACTAGTACATAAAAAAGCCTACTTTTTGTTTATTTAATCAGTCTATGGGCGGAGGTCTTCGTGCACAAAATTAGAAAAGTTTCGTCATTATTTTTACGCGAACAACCGACTTTAGTGAGTATTTAAATATTATATTAAGTTTGTTTTAATGACCTTGACCTTGGTACACTTCCGGAGTCTTGAAAAATGGCGGATTTCAGATGTCATTAATTAACGTTATTATTACTTGAAGCTCCAAGAACCACGGGAGGATACGCCCGGGTGTCACCACTTTGTGGACCGCGGGCTTGCGGACGGCGAGTAATGGGTAGCTCGCCGTCCGATCAAGGACCATGCCCGGGTCGAGGGCGCGTTCTGTTCGCGCGCGCCTCAAAGAGCTGTCAGCACAGGGACGGGGCCCCAATAGGGGCCAAACGCCTGCCGGGGTTGCTTGACGTCTTAACAGGATACCGTGGCCCCGGAACGTAAAGGGCAACAGAAGGAACAGGGTGGTTTTTTAGTCAGCAAAAGTCTGACAGTCCCTTCCGCCCCACCCAGGGCGGAAGGAGTCATTTGATGATTTTTACGACGTAAAAAAAAAAAAAGCTCCAAGAACAACTGCCTCACAGTCGTGAACTGCAGTGGTCTATTTGGAAGGCACTTAATTGATTGCGCATCTAATTACGCCGCTATAAAGATAAATTAGTCAAATGGGGCATTGTATAAGTATATTCGTCCGATATCTAAACGAGCCTGATATGAGAATACGTCCCATATGCGCATAACGCCTCTGGTGCTCTGGTAAACGTGGCAAACTAAACATAGCATCACACCTGTAATCCCCGAAGGGTTAGGCAGAGGTGTACCCATTAGTACACTTACATGTCATCAGTTATGTTTAAGTCCCATGTAATAGGGGGCGAGCCTATTGCCATCAACCGAGTACAAATCTAGACTCCGAGGCTGCTAATGAAAAATACCTGACGGCAAAACTTAATAACACTTTTCCTACTACTACGTGGCAACCTACTAGGCCTGAATAGTTCAAAATATTTAATTGATAAGAAAACAAGAAGACTGCACGCTATTGGAGGATTAATACAGGTTGACTTTAATTCACTGCATATCTTTCAGTGAATCAAGTAATTACTTAAACATTGCTTTCAGTTTTTTTTAATGTCACTGTATTTTCAACAATGTTGAAGTAATCTTATAAGTAAAACATTGTTTTAAACATCCACTGTAACCTGAACAATGTTTAAGTAATCATGTAAACATTGTTGAAAATCTTTAAAAAAAATCGCTGTCATCTAAATAATTTTTAAGTAATCTTATAACCATTATTTTAAGTATTTAAAAATGTCCTGTACTAGATTTACAAGCCTCTCAATGCTCCCGTAAATATTTAAAAACATTTGATTAAAAACAAAACGTTTAACAAATACGATATCCCTACTTGAAATTCTAAACACAACCCGTAATACCCGCTCAATCGAGACACACTAACAAATTCTTTCATACACAACAGACACCCAGCACATCTGCTCATAATAACCTATTCATAACTATTCATAAACTTGTACAAAAGGCATGGTAAGCTGATTTCCATACCATTATGAATCGTCTTGTTCGATACGGCATTATAAACCGCACCTGACTGTTGTGATAACTGAGTTAGTTTGTGTTTGTTATTTTAATTGTGTGGGTTTGTACGTTTGTGTGTGTGAACGTTTGTGTGTGTTGTATACAGCTTAATAACTTAGTGATTGTGACGTCACATAACGCTTGTATATGAAGTGGTAGGCAAGGCTGTGTGTGTGTACTATTGCCTTATTTCACCAATTATGTTTGAGACCCGTAGAATGGGGCAAGCCTTAATAGCGTTAACCAGGCATTAATCTTATGGTTCAAAATTTGAGTAAATAGGACTGGTGGTTAAAGAGCCCGCATTTTATGCAGGAGGCTGTGGGTTCACAACCAGGCACGAGCCTATGTGATTTTTTCCATTTTATACATAAGTAGTAAGTTTATCTTGGACTTGAAGGAAAACAATGTGAGGAAACCTGTTATTGCCAAACCACCTTGAGCAAGCGTGGTGATCAATGCTCGTGCCTTCTCTGTATGAGAAGAAGCCTTTGCCCTGCAGTGAGATAATCACAGTCTGGTATTGTTATTATTGAATAAGAATATAATTGAAACTAAAATGAAACTAGTTTATTAAAAATGAATTAAAATGAAAATAGTTTTCAGGTATCAAATACAGTAGCTACCTATCAAGTGTGGCGGTCGGGTTTCAACATCAAAATCAATAGATTGTATCTACATAAAGCGTTCCCCTATTTCGAACGTTAATCAAGCGACTCCGTGGCGCAACGGTAGCGCGTCTGACTCCAGATCAGAAGGTTGCGTGTTCGAATCACGTCGGGGTCATAAATTCTCTTTTTGTCAATCCCACAAATATTTTTTATTAAAAATTTTCCAACATAAACACATGATTTTCGAAAAAATAATCAAGGATTTCTTTCTCGAATCTGTAAGCAATGTCATCGAAAACAGACATCCCAAATAAAAGGATTATTATCCCAATTTTCGATGTAATAACAATATTTGAGTATCTCTCTTAAGTGTTACTCAAACTTACACAAAGTCCCATACAAAAACGTCAATATTACACGAGGGCTTTGAAGTGCTAAGCAAATATCTCTCAGACCAGAGTATCTTATTTAGTTCCAATATACTACCGCATAGGGGAAAACACACAAGTCTTGGAAATAATAACAAGCAGTAGGGCTCGTCATTGCCATCTTGATAGTTTTATTTATTAGAATACCTATAAGTTTTTGGTGGACGGAGTGTATTGTCAAGTATGTACTTTATTGGTTCTTTATTAATCTTTGATTGCACTGACTTGTAGTGAGGATAATCAGAAACATTCAGAGTTCCCCGAAATAAAATGGTTATATTGTTTTTATTATACTTCAAAACAAATGCTTCTTCTCATGCAGAGGAGGCACGAACATTGATCATCACGCTTGCCAAAGGCGGATTGGCGACCGATGTGAATAGCGTTGAAGATAGACTTGATATGATTATTGACAAAGTCATCAGAACACCACGCACGAGAAGCGGGCACCTTAATCACTGAGCCATTACGACATTTCTACAGTTCGCTATTTTAATGTTCTTTTAAAATCATAACACTTATTTAAATTACGAGTAGTTGTTCCGGGTCTAGTTGTTTGCGTATATATGGATGGGTTTAAATGTTTATAAACGTACCAACAAAACAGGTTAACCCGCCACTTGTGACGTGAATTTGACTTTCTTCTTTGGTGACGCCGGTCCTAGGCACCGGGTTTTTCAACCTAAGGTTTTTTTTTAAGCAATACTCCATGCTACTTTTACTCGGTCAAATATTAAAAAGACATGGTTTTTTTATCAATAAAACAAAGATGTATCATAAAAAAATAACGTTTATTAATCTTTACTGTATTATACTTATAACACTGAAAATTATCGATTTTTTTTCTAGACTTACGTTAAAATACAGAAATTGTAACAAAAATCAATTTTTTATTGCTAAATCAGCCTTTGGCAGTCTTATGACATTAGGAACTATAAAAATAAAAAAATAAAACAAAAAACAAAATCCTGCCAACAAATTATACTATGACTATTTGACTTACGTAGTCTGTAACCCAGGTCTCACGCACCGGGTTAGCTCCAAAACTCCAAGAAATACGTGCGCGTCGCCGGCGCGGGGTGGACTAACGGTGGGGGATGCGCAATGACGAAAGTACACGAAATCACTACTTGATTCTATAGCGGATAAAAAAGTTATAAGACTTTTTTGAACTACCCGGTCTTACAGACATACACGTCACAAATGGCGGGTTAAAATCCTATTTGTGGAAGTTTTTGTAGAAATGACAAATATTTAAAAAAATAATTAAAAATATTATGACTTACTTTTTTTTCTTTAAAAACTTTGTCGTTTGTACAATTTCTTCATTTTCATGCTGACTGTGCTTAAAACGTGAAAAGCAAGAACGACATCGAAAGTTTAAAGACAAACTTCATTCAAGGATTCATCATGAAACTTGCAATGAAGATTTTCAAGCAAAAGTGTCCAATGCTTTTATCCGTTTTGTACACAAAAACTGAGAAGAACAATCGATCTTGCATAATATCCGCATTTTATTAAGAAAAATGTGCAAGGCTATGTGCAAAGCTTGCAAATACTAATTTATAAGTTTGGATCCCACTGAAACTGCCTCGTTGGTTGAGTGATCAAAGTGAGACTACTGAGCATGAAGTCTTGGGTTCGATTCCCAAGTCGGGCAAAGTGTTAATTGGGCTTTTCCATCAGAAATCACTCAGTAGCAGCCTCGAAGTCTGAATTTATGCCCGGTTGATGGCAATAGGCTCGCCCTCTATCACATGGGACTTTAATATAACAGGCAAAATGTGGGTGTATTAATGGCTACACCTCTGCCTAACCCTTCGGGGATAACAGGCGTGATGTTATGTTATGCTTAATAAAATACAATACAATAAGTAGTACAAATAAACCATGCAACACATCTCAGGCTCCAGACTGACACAAACGCGGACATAATATTCTAAGTACGCATAACCAATCTTGTGGGCCGCAGTGAGAAACATGCGGGCCGCAATCCGAATACAAATAGGATGGACGCAGACGTGAATGTACTTGAGATGTGGATGAGGCAAGGATGTGGGGATAGGAAAAGAAGAGTGGAGGAAAAAAAGCAAGAGAACAGTTGAATGTCGTGTAAGAGTGAAGGATGCTAGAAATGAACGCCTGAATAACGTTTAAAGACTTTGTGTGTTGTGCCTATAAAATAATATAAGATTAGATGAGGCAAATAAATAGAATAGGGAAAGAAAATAGGTAGAGTAGAAGCCGTGTCATGGTTAATACTGAAAATGGATGTTTAAAAGACTTGATTAGTGGTGCCTATAAAAAAGAAGAGAATAGAAGATAGGAGCAGAGGTTTTCATAGAATACTTACTGGTACAATCTTCAGTCCGCGAATATAACCGCAAAAAATAAAAAAAAATCTCTTAATTCAGCCCTGTTACAAAATCCGTCCTTAGCTGATGTCTCCTACGCATATACTACAGCTTAATAGGTCAAGTCAGTGAGTGAATTTGTGAAATTTCGTTTTTAAACATGTATAGGAAATGGATAAATTTTATATATACGTAGAAGTTATAGACGCAGAACGAATATTCACAATACGAAAAATTATAAAAGACTGAAGACACATCCAATACACGTTTTTGTCTTATAGCTTATATCGTCAATCCAAGGCTTAAAATTATGATCTTACCCACTCACTAACATGACGACCGTAAAACAATAGACCTTCAAAGATTATAAACAATACAGTCTGTAAATAAATAATCAACTCAGACTTACATCAACTAAAAGAACCTTGTCCACCAAGCCTTGACGACTCATCCATCCAGAAATAGTACATCCGTGTCATCGATTCTTGACTTACGTCCGCCTCCATGGTCCACTCAATTATTCATGACTACCATTCTAACGGAGCGATAGAACATCTTTTTTGTATATCACTTTATATATGTTTTTTACATATTCCCTTGAGGATAGTATAATTCGATAATAGGATGATATTTCTTGTTTTGTGGAGTCTTCAGATTTTCTCTTTGAGCTTGCGTAAGAGTGCTATGACCTTTGCAGTTTAGGTGACTTTGATTTTTAATACTAGCTTTTGACTGCGATTTCATCTGTGTTAATTTTCTTACTGCTATTTTTATACTTACTGATAATTAATAAAATAGAGCATTTAGAGATAATATAGCTTCCTATGAGCGAAATATTTTTTATAATCTTGCCAGCACCCAACTATTATTATCAATTAATCAATCTGCCTACCTTTTCCCAACTATGTTGGGGTCGGCTTCCAGTCTAACCGGATGCAGTTGAATACCAGTATTTTACTTGGAGCGATGCCTATCTAACCTCCACAATCCAGTAACTGTGTAATACGATACCCCTTGGTAAGACTGGTTGTCAGATTTTCGGGCTTCTGAAGCACGTAGGAGTCTCGGTTTGTAAAGATGGTCATCCATCCACGGACCAACTCCGGCATGCGTAGCTTAACCTAATGGATCGACGAGCTCCTCCTTAGCCACGAGCCAATTATTGTTATCACTCCTCTTCTTTTTATCGTGTGGGAAGTTAGGTCTTACGTCCCCATATACCCTAGTGTCAGAGTTTCTAAACTGCCTCAATGGCGTCTGACTTGGTTTGAGTGGGACAGTAATAGGCTGGTATAAGTCCAGATTTCCTCACGATGTTTTTCCTTCTCGTCGTCACGTCGTTGTTACTACTGCAACTGCTGACAATATTAGACCTTATTACCTTCCCAAAAGTAAGTAAATGCCTATATCATTGAAATAAGTACTCCTGGTATGTCCCAAAAGACACGATGAATTATGTAAAGTGCAACTATGATTGGACAAAAAAATATATGGAAATAGCTCCCATGAGTAATGTCTTAAGTGGTAGCTTTGGACTATGATTACCTTTTATCGTTAACGTTTAGTAATTAGTTAAGGCATAGTAAGGGGTCTCCATTAGGTAATCCATTAGGTTGAAGGAAACAGATTATGTGGACTGGATATTATTGTTTATGGTTTATGCTGTTTTGGTTTATGAATTGGGGTAGAATAACCTATTTTTTGTTACTTATGTCTGCCTAACTATTTCCTAACCACTTATAGCATTGCATTGGTATGCCATCTAGGCATTTGCAATTGAAGTGATTGTAACATTTTATTTTATAAATATATAACATAACATCACGCCTGTAATCCCCGATGGGTTAGGCAAAGGTGTACCCATCAGTACACCCATATTTTGCCAGTTATGTTTTTTTAAGTCCAATGTACAGTCAGCTACAAAAGTCGATTAACATTTGTGATTTTTAAATCCTAATTATTAAGTACAATATTAAAAATAAAACTCAATGAACATAAAATTAAGATGTAATAAACCCTAAGCTATTACCTGAAATTCAGAAAACCAGTAAATTATGTGTTTAGTGTCTGTTTAAATGATATAAAAAAGCAACGTTGTTAATCGACTTTTGTAGCTGACTGTACCTAATAAGGGGAAAGCCATATTGCCATCAACTGGGAACAAATCCAGACTTCGAGGCTGCTACTAACAAATTCCTGATGGAAAAACCCAATAACACTTTGCCCGATCTGAGAACCTAACCAACCAACCACTAGATCAACGAGACACTGCTGCTAATACAAAGTTGAATTACAAAAAGTCACACATACCTAATGGGTTAGTCTTAGCAACTAACTTGGAATTAAAAGATAACCCTGGCTGGCACAAGGGAACCAAACAGAAAAAAAAACAGTCACGTCTATTCCATTCAAAAAAGAATCCTTTGAGCTGATTAACACATTGCATTTTCAATAACACTTTCCACATTTTAGCATGCAAAAAATAATTTCATTTACTTCGTATTTTCATGAGGACCAAAGTCTCGTGGGATGTGTTTTAATAACACTTTAAAGTCGAGAGCTTTCGGTCTAATTGCTGAAAAGTTTTCAGCATCTCATAGAGCTGTATGGTATTTTAATTTTGGATTTTTAACCGTATGAATTTGTGAGATAATGCGTGCTATTTTGGGGATTGTGGTTGAATTTTTAAGGTTATTTTTTGCTTTAAAACACAGGTGCAACTTTAAGAAAATTCTTTGTCCAATTCATCACTCGAATGATTACAAATTGATGTTAGGTGTATTGGAAAATTGAAACTGGATTTTTTGGGGGAAATGGCTACATTATTCCCTGCACCTGCTACCACTGCAACTCCTAAAATCAACAGTAGTGACCATCAGACAACGCTGAGGTATTGAAGTTCGAGTCCCTGACAAATGATTCAACTGTTTTGAATCCTGCAATGAAATAAATCAAAAAAGGACAGCGGAGAAGTAAAAAAAAAACATAGGTAACTTCTTCTTCCCTCCAAATATGCAGGAGAGAACAGAACTAGGCCAATAGGCACAAAAAGGCGTTTACAACTGGGCAAGGCTTAAATTGCCAATTAATGGGTCATCAATGTGACCAGGTTCAGGGACCAGGATTTGGTTTGCATGCAAGCAGTTAATAAAAGCACTACGATATTAATGCATAATTGCAGATATGGATAAAAGCAGTAAACAAGACTTATCCTCATATATCGAACGAAAAATTTATGAGACAAATTGCTGTGATTGGTTGAATGAATTATCAACTACCAATCACACCAGCGTATGCGATATGCGTGTTTGAAAATTTGTCACGTCACCTCTCCGATGAGGCTATACTAGGCCCGGCTGAAATCGCCTCTAAATTTAACTAGCTGCAAGCCGCCCGCGATCCGTCACCATTTTTTTCTCGTCATTATAAAAAAATCTTAAACACAATATACTATTAAAAGTTCTAATTTAAATGGGACATTATTTTCAGTATAGCTATTTTAATGGCCTTTTTTTTCAAATGTATATGCTCATGGGTTCCTCCCTCCATTAGAGGATTGGGTATGGTGGTACTCTTACCGACTAAAACCCCACGGCTCCTTCAACTACCATGAGTCGGGAGCCCGGTATACACTTCACGCATGATCCGCGCCCTTGATGAGCGTTGACCTTAGTTTTGTGTCGATTTTCATTCAAGAAACTTTGGGCAAGGAAGAATGTATAATTTATTATGATAAGTATACAGAATACTGCCAAAAAACTGACCTTCACTATATCACTAACATTGAAAGACCCGGAGAACATAACACAACATGATATGTTACTCTATTTCCTTAAACACAAGGCTATCAATACATTGACGACATTCAAAATTACGTCCAAAGGAAAATATTTCTCGTCCGTTCCACTTGACGTAACGAGCCATTAACTTCTAACAACCCGTCAAGTAATCCAAGGTCGGTAGTTAGGCCAGAAACGTTGACAGACTATAAATATTAAAGGCATTATTTAGTTTTTCGCGTGATCCGTTAACTGGTAATACTCAAAACATAATGAAATAGTTAGAACTTAGTCTGTGTTCTTTATTGAGTTTGATGAATTTTCATGGTGGAATAGGTCTGCACGTTTATTTACTGGCATATGCCCGCGACTTCGTCCGCGTCAAGGATGTTATATTATCCTACGGAAACAATACTAATACTACAATAATTTTACGGGGATAAATTAGTCTATGTAGGTACTATTCCAGACTATAATCTGTCTAAGCCAAATTTCATCCAGATCAGTTCAGCTGTTGTGGCGTGATTGTGTAATAGAACCCACCTACAACAACTTTTGCATTTTCTGCATGTAAATCTAAATATTGAAACTTTTTCTCTATACCGAACTACCTTTTGGACTGCAACTAGATTCAATTTAATTTTTCTTGTATATGACGTTCAAAAGTGCCTTTTAATGGTCTCATACAAATAAATGATCTTGACTCTTTGATTTTGAATTAATAAAAAAAAACACTTCACTTTATTTTATTGAAGAATGATCCAAGATAGAAAAAGGACGTTCTCAAAATAGTTCTTAAACATAAACATAAGATGAAACAAAAGGAAGTAACTTAAAATTCAATGCATGCGTTGGTAACAGCTTGTATGCGGTCGAGTCTACACCAAAGATTTAATACCTGTATGCGACTGGTACTTTACTCGCAGAGGGAAGGACGACGGAGACATGAGAGCATCAAGATTGATTATATTTTTCTTTTGAAATGACGTTCAAAAGTATCTTTACATAAATGATTTCACTTTGACTTTCGAAAAAAGGCAACCTCGAGATTGCATTGGACACAGTGTCAGCCGTTTAGGCGACGCTTGGGGTAGTACTATAGAATGATAATGATGAAATGACGTCACAGAAAGAAAAAGTAAAATGAGAGATCAGTACGCAGCTAAAATTAAAGCTAATTTAGGATTACTCTGTCTTATATAAAAAGAAGAAACGTCGCAGAATTGTATTTTATTTAATCACTTAGGTGAAAGTCAAAGTCAAATTATTTATTTCAATTAGGCCATTAAAAGGCACTTTTGAACGTCATTCAGAAAAAGAAAAAGGAATTGAATCTAGTTGCCCCCAAGGAATTGAATTTAGGTTAATTCGTTTTATAACATCAGTTATGTGTCAGTTGAAGTACGGTCATAATTGGTTCAGTTATTTTAGAGAATAGCTGGAACAAACAGACAGACAGATAAAAATTTTTATTTTTTTCGAAATAAGTTTCGTTTATTCATTAACTAGCTGTTACCCGCGGCTTCGCCCGCGTTAGTTTAGAATTTGACAACCAATTCGGGTTGTACTGGGCTTGTTGTTCGGCCAGATCCAGAATTATTAAATACGGACCAACTGTGACTCATAAAAGTCCGTCGACGTTTAGTTTGCATTTCTGCAAGAGAGGTCCCTCTCGCCTGCGACTGTTCTGGAGTTTCTGTCGCTGTAATGGCTGATCTTGTTCTCTGAGACGAAGTGGTGTTTGAACAGGCATCTCAGTTGCTCTTACAGCTTTCTGGCTTTTGGCTTGTTCCTCCAAAAGCAATTGCGTTTGGAAGGGCGTCTCAGTCGCTCTCTGAGAAGCTTGGCGTGCGGGCGGCTTGGCTCTCCAGTCTTTCCTGGCTCTCAAAGGTGCTTGTCGCTTCGCTTGTGCTTGCCTTCTTAATGCGGCATGAACGGGAGATTCCTGGGATTGAGCAGTAATTTTTGCTCGGGCTCGCAATGAGCTTTTGCCTGAGTTGGAACTGAGAGATATTTTAAAATAGAAAAAAGTAACCTACCCTAATAAAAACACACCGAACATACCTCGAACGAAAATATAAACAGTACTGAGGGACAGACTTAACTTTGCCGTTGGAAAACTGTTATCTACATGCAGCGACATAGGTCACGGTTAGTGATAATAATTATTATTACTTTCTCAAAAAAGTAATTATTTGGTGATGAATTTACGGTTTTCGGATTTTTCCTTTACTTGTGCTACTTCTACTTGGCCTTGCTCCTTGCCAAATTCTAGGTGAACGGAAAGTCCCCTATATAGGTTTTGATTCCCTTGCGAGCGTCAAAATATGCACCATAAACAGAGCACAAACGGCCTTGAATTTATATTGTGTTAACTTAGAATTTTGATTTTTTCAAAACATGGTCTTGACAGACGAACAACAAAGTGATCCTATAAGAATCCATGTTTCCCGATCTATGTGCGGAATCCTAAAAACAGTCAAACTATCGAACTACCAAAAAATTAAAGATTTTTATTTTTCACCTTTTTGGCGCTTGTCGTTAATGTTTGAAATCCTTATAAAAAAACCCTTTCAAACGATATATTTAATTTTGGAAAGTGGTAGGAGAGGGGTTATGTTGACGTACCTCCTCCCCCTCTTCCTTCAGTCAGTCATCGACTACACGTATAAACAAAGCAATTTTACTTGTTACGACAGTTATGCTGTGATCCTATGAGGAGTTCCGTTCCATATCTCCGAAGTTTATCATCATGTCATGACAATATTTCTATGGGACCAATTCATTTAATTTCATTTCTTTCAAACTAAAAAGAAGAATCGTCCAAATCAATTCACAATTGGCGGAGTAATCGCGTAACATACATACAAAAAACATACCGCCGAATTGAGAACCTCCTGCTTTTTGAAGTCGGTTGAAAACTAACCCAAAAATAATAAAAGACAATGTTTTTAATTTTTAAACAAACCAACAATTAATGGTCGTTTCATCGATAACTCTTAAAGCTTGATTCATACATATCAGTAAAATCACAGTCCCGGCACAGCACCGTCACCGTGTAAAGCTTGATTCATACACATCAGTGAAGCCACAGTTCCGGCACAGGACCATCACCGTGATAATTATTCTTTCATACATTCTCTATGAAGGCATTCACACCAATCTGTGACAGCGACGACACAGTGCTTTCAGTGTCAGTTCCTGCGCCAGCAATCACGGACGTGATCAGCAACAACAATATTTTTTACCGGATCACGGACGCCGCTGCATCAAAAACTTTTCTAGTTTCTGCAGAAGAATCTTGAAACGGTTTTGAAAAATTCTAAAATATTCAAAATATTTACTTTTATCTTTAATTAAATTGTATATTGTCAAGCATTGTCCTTCAGTCTCTCCTAATTGCCTTGCCCGGCCATGATTCATGCACCCATTTTAATTTTTTTCGTTTTAATAAATGGATACCATAACGAAACTTGGCAGACATGTGGCCGGAAGTGTGACTTCACTGACATGTGTGAATTGAGTCACTGCCGCATCACTGTATCACTGTTATGGGACGGTGTCGGAACTGTGCAAGAACTGTGACTTCACTGATATGTGTGAATTAACCTTAAGGCTGCTGCATACTTTTTACACCCGACGCCATTCTAGATGAAATTGTTATAAGTTCGCCTTCATTCTTCCATACATCCTCTATGAATGCGTTTACACCTTAAATAAAAATAAAAATAAAATACACCTGTCAATGTCACTGACGGCACAGTGATGTCAGTGTCAGTCACGCAGTTTTTCTGTATCCCTGACAACGTACAAAAAGTGGGTCACAGACAAACGCGGAATGTTGTGGCGGCCGCGTTATTTGCAAAAACAACGGGCCGCGTGTACTGCTTTGTAAAATGACGCCAAATATGGAAGATGTAATAGAAATAAGTTTAATAATTTAATTACTCAAGTCCCACATAGTGAGACACAATTGATTTTCTATTGTTCTGGCTTACCAGTAAGTCAGCCGGGGCTTGACCGGTATTTAATCCCACTTCTCTATTTCTAACAGTAATATGCGATGCTAATGATAATATACCATGGGTGGCCAAATTATTAGGGACAGCACTCATAGAAATGTAATATCTAGTTGAAACATTATTTTGAAACAAAGTAATAGACTAATAGATTTATTAGGGGTTTTTTTTATTTGATGTTATTACTGATATTAATATCATGTTTTGATGTAAAAAAATTTGTAGAGCTGGAACAATTTTTTTTAAATTTATGTGACTTTCTCATTTCGTTGATTTTTGTTGAAAATTACTCTTATTACAGCAGTGTAAAAAAAAATTTCAGATTGACATTGCAAGTTTATTTCAGCTAACCGTAGTCAGAACGTGAGTAATGTTTCGTATAGTGGTACTATTTTTAATCTTAATACTTGAATTTTAATTTTATTAAAGTTATAACTTGAAAACCTCTAAATTACTTTTTTCTAGTATTGGCAACGTTTCAGATACGTCTTCAAGAAAAATTAGAGAAATAAAAACATTAATACTGCACTCTACACATGCCCAGAGAGGTATAGCAACTATTGCAAGTGTTTTAAGGTTTGTAGTTATTCTAATAAAGACAACCCATTTCCCTGAAAAATTTAAACAAACTAGAAATTATTAAAATCTCGGCGCTGTCCCTAATAATTTGGCCACCCACTGTAGGTACCTCACACCTCAAGTGTTTAATTAAACAGTTTTTTCCTACCTTTCTTCTCATCTTCTGAGAGGGCTAATGAGAGTAATAAGACAACGTTACGGTTAGCCATATTGACTGACGTCCGATTGTAACACAAACACGACAGCTAATGGCACTTCAGGCCGCTACTGTGACCGCGGTGGTGTGTTTTTGCAGCGGTTGGAGCCGCGGCCTGCGGTTTGCCGCAACCGCACCGTCCGTCTGGAGGCCACTTTATGCAAAATGTCAGAATGCGCTTCAGCGGTTAAGGGCGTGAAAAAGTATTAAGCAAACAACTTTCGTACTCCTAGGTTGTTTATTTGACTTGACTTACTGGTCTATCGACAGTCTAGACTCACAAAATACAATTAGATGCTTAAACTTAAAATTCGATCATGATTCGATAGACACGTGGCGCCATCTACTGTCATAAGGACGTTATTGTGATTTCCCTCGGGAACAGTACTTTTTTTCGGGATTAAAGGTACCCTATGCTTGTTCCTGTACACCTGGCAACGTATATGCAAAATTTCAGGATGATCGGTTCAGTGGCTTAGGCGTAAAGTGGTAACAAACAAACAAACAAACTTACTTTCGCATTTATAATATTAGTTAGGATACTTTCGCATTTATAATATTAGTTAGGATTCACACATTTAGTAAAAAGCAGTCATTTTGACCATTACAATTACAAACAGACTCTACAATTTTATTTAGATGTATAGATAAAAAGGCTTAAGTTACAAGATGGTAATTTTAATTAAGTTCAACTGATGCATAAACATTGCGAAAAGTCGTAATTTGAAAATTCAGTTGTGCCAGATGTTACGAGGATTTGCATTTTTCTTTTAACAATTTTGCAGTTTGTAACAGTTAAATTGCAATGTACTTATCCTTCTTTATAACTCGCGTACTTTGTTTTAAAGAGCCTTGTTAGATAGAGATATACATTGTTCTGTTTTTTTGTACGTTAACAATATTCTCCCGAACGAATTTTTTGTATATTATATGAATTTATTATTATAAATATTTTATTCTTGGAAATTTTCTGTATCTGTGCACCTACTATGTTTTGTCTCTGCATCACCTTAGGGTGCCTTAGGGTACCTTAGGGTAGACTGGTAGAAAATGCACAAGGCATTAAGTCCGCCTTAGTACAGTGTATTTTTATACATGTGCATAAAGTTTAAATAAATAATAAATACAATAAACGTTCATAGCGGCCAATTTTAACGGAGACTGACCAAGTATGTAGGAGATACATATATTGCAATAGTGTGTGCAAACACAGTACCTCCCCCTCTTCTCTCACTCTCATAGTCCTGTGGGACGACAATCAGACACGACCGTGTAAACATCAAGCGCAGGATCAACGGCTTTATGTGCTTTCCGAGGCAAGGGGATGTCACATCACCACCATCCAATCTTTAGGCCTCTACTGAGAAATTCCTAATAGAAAAAACGTTTTTACACTTTACTCGACCTGGGAATAGAACCTTATGACTTCACGATCAGCAGTCGCTTTTGCAACTACGAAACCAACAGGCAGTAAATAGTTTTATTTTTGTATCTTCACTTACAGCGGTTACTAGTACACCCAGTTATTTATTTAACCATTTATGCACACACATGTAAACAGAAAAAAGGGAACAGAAAAATGTGGATATCACCTACCTTGCAAATTACAGATAATTTTTGGAAAAAAAACCAGCATAATCTGACCTCTTATTCCCTTCAAACTTCGTACTAAGATATGCCAGCATAAGATCAAAATGTGATTACCAACGGGCAGCAGTATGAACCCTCTTTAATCAATTCTTAAAAACCCCATTAATATCTTGTAACGGTCTTAATAAACAACAGAGAAATACTTTCCAAAGATTAACAAGAAATCATTTTAAATTCTATTATAATGAAATCACCTCTTAAATTACAAAACCTGTCTTTACGGTGTATAAAACTCCAGATTACACGTAATGAAACATCGTTGTTGCCGCAGTGAATAATATTTAGTAGGTACAGACGGACCACTTTGAAGTAATTCGCGGCTAGGTAATAGGAGCCGTTCAAGTCGATCCATCAGGTCAAGCTACGCTTGCCGGGGTTGGTCCGTGGATAGGTGACCATCTTAACACAACGGGACTCCTCTATGCCTCGAAAAGAAAATTAAGCTGTTCGTCCTGGCAGTCATACTAGTAGATCTTTGACAATCGTTACGGGTCGTCAGAAACCTGAAGGTCTGACAACCAGTCTTACCAAGGGATGTCGTATTACCCAGTTACTGGGTTGTGGAGGTCAAATTGGCAGTAGCTCCATGTAAAATACAGAACTGGAAGTCAACCTAACTTGGTCGGGAAAAGCCTAGGCGATTAATAATTGGACTACTTTGAAGGGACCACTTTTGATTCAAAGATTAATAATGAATTAAGGTGCTTAAAGGATTTTTTAAGACATACGTTTGATGCCCCGGACTGCTGCAGTACCTACTGGAGTATTGCGGGTGGACTGCACACAGACGGTTGTCTTTTTTCATGCAGTTGGCACGTCGAGAACGCCGTACGACACCCGTGCTGCGCACGAGGCACTGGTACTAGCTACATTCATACATCACTGGCATCGGTGAAGGAAAACACCTGAGTTAACTGCCAATCCATATTGAGCAAGAATGGTGATTAAACTCGTGCCTTTATTAGAAGAGGCCTTTGCCCTACAGTGGGACAATAATAGCCTGGTATTGTTATTATTATTATAAAGATGGATGCCCTCAAGCGGTTAGTATCAACAATTAAATACAAATTACATTAACTAAAAATAATTGCCTTCAAATGTCGCCCGTCTGTTTTCTATCAAAAGAAAGACACTTAATTTATGCTATCATAAACAATTTATTCATAAGTATCTTTTATCTTTGTCTCTTGCCTTCTTTGGAAATTGTCGTAATAAAAGTATTATGACATTAATACACGAATAGGGTTGCCAAAAATATTAAATAAAGGCTGTCAGTATTTTTGCGTGAATAATGGAATGTTCTTGTTATACCATGTCAGTATGTAGTCTTGTCCTGTTGGCTTTCGATTTAAATGCAAGTTTATTTATTACATTTTCGTAGTTGCATTGTACGCATTCAATTCAAAATCGGTTTAAACGTTTCGGTTTAGCCGAAACTGATATTACTACCAAGAAGTATTTTTACGTATATTAGAAAAATTTACTGTGGAAATTATGATCTTGCATCAAAGACTTTTTCCCTTTTTTAATAGATAATTAGTTTCAAAATTATAAGTTTAAGGATGCCATTTTAATTTAGATAACTTTGAGGCTCTCATTTTCATAGAGAAAAAAGCCTTAAATTTTTTTAATTAAAGTTTTTTAAGCTGTATCCGCAGTATCCGGCGGCATCCCTATCTCTATCTATTATTAATAGCAAAAACAACGTGGTCATGTACTGTTGAAGGATTTCCAAAGTTATATATGGCTATTATCGTTAATGTAACGACCAACTCAAATGTACATCATACACGACGCTTAACGGTAATTGCTCTACCGCTCGCCTATTGCCAAATAGACGTTTACAGGATTTTCGACCTTAAATGAGTGGTATAAGAGTGAGGTCGTTTGAAGATAAGTTTTAAGATTCATTATTATGGAGATGGGCTAAAATTAGTAGTGCAATCAAAAAGTTTTGCACTAGCCATTTGTTGTCCTTATTTTTAATGAAAATTTTAAAATGTTTTATCTTGATGATATTATATTAGTGTTCCCAAAGCGAGTTTGTTTTGTCTTCTGGTCTTAACGAGATAAATATAAAAACAATACTATAGGAACTTATAAACAATTTTTTACCATGTTCTTGGTAACTTTAATTTATTATTTCGATGAAAAATATGATGGGATTAATTTTAGGTTGGATGGTTTTTGTGAAGAATGATATTAAAGACAAGAGAGTCTGTGATATCATGACGGTTATAGGACGGAATGGAAGAAGATAACGTGTTGGAAAGATGATGATTTGGTTATAAAAATAAACTTTTATGGTTTGTCTCTTTTGTGATAAAAGATCTAGTTAACACTACATTACTTAACGAGAAAATGTACAACACGACGACGTTCACACGTTACTCCTTCCAATGTATTTGTGCTGTTCGTCGATCAGGAGTTCCATTGTTTATCTCCGAAGGTTTACATCAGATCTTCACAAAAAAATATACCTACAGCCCGAATACATAACCTCCTCCTTTTTTCCAAGTCGGTTAAAAATTACGTTGTTTATAAACGCGGCCTCTTTAAAGACAACTCATCTTTAAAATTGGTCCATAAATCTGAGATATTAAGTAAAATAGGCGAGGATCTATGATAGTATTACATAAAATTGGTATACTAGGTGAAATAAGGCTCGAACGTGGTTAAAATGGTTGAACCAACACGAGCGGATGCAACGAACGTGGATGAACTAGAAAATGGAGGAGGCATATCAAAATATTTCTGGCCTCGTTTATCGCGGCATCTGTGGCGTTTTCAACTTCTGCAAAAAGTGCAGGTGTAGGGACATTTTGAGAACTGTAGTAAATAGGCGACCGCGTGGAGCACCGCATCGCATTAGAAATCTGTGTATAGGCAACATTAAAACGTAATAATAAAATAACAAAATTAAGGAATACTTACCTACTTACTTTCTTTTACTTTTATTTGACACAAAAATTAAAGTTGTTTGTTGTTTGTTGCTGTTTATTGTTGTTACTTTCGTTTTAAAGATCACAGAAATGTAATGTTCCGAGCAAAAATAATGTACCTAACCAAGATTTTGTAAAAACTTAACTGAAAAAAGTGTCCGTGGACTTTCTTACTCATTCTTCTCCATAGAAACCTCCCTTTTTTTTTTTTAGGTGGTAAAAATCATCAAATGACTCCTTCCGCCCTGGGTGGGGCGGAAGGGACTGTCAGACTTTTACTGACTAAAAAACCACCCTGTTCCTTCTGTTGCCCTTTACGTTCCGGGGCCACGGTATCCTGTTAAGACGTCCCGCAACCCCGGCAGGCGTTTGGCCCCTATTGGGGCCCCGTCCCTGTGCTGACAGCTCTTTGAGGCGCGCGCGAACAGAACGCGCCGTCGACCCGGGCATGGTCCTTGATCGGACGGCGAGCTACCCATTACTCGCCGTCCGCAAGCCCGCGCCTACGGTGGCCGGATGTCGCCTCGCGACGTCCGACGCCCTGGGCGTCTCCCGCGGCGGCTGGGGCGTGAGGTGGAGGATGTTCTTTCCCTCACGCGGCCCGCCTCCTCCTTCGCTAGCATTACTGCTTCGCAGAAGGAGGTGACTGCATCCCATTCCCTCTCGCCTCGGAGCATGGCCTGAACCAGGCCCGATAGAAACCTCCCTACGTTTTAGGATGAGCAACTATCTTCAACTTTCTGATTACATAACCGACTCTTTGACAATTCAAAAGTACCTGTAAATGATTAATTTTATTTTATTCATAAAACTTACTTGATTAAAACATAGATGAAAAGTTAAAATAGATAATGGCCAATTACAAAAAGCATTCAAGAAGTTACCACAAAGTTTAAATGAAATAAATGCTTTGACCACATAATCATTATGTTGTTTAACACAAAATCCCCATACAAGTACCACATCCACCTAGATAAACTTACATACGTCTACAAAGCAGAGGTGGATGACGTCACATCCTGCTATTATTGCACGGTACCCACAATTTGCCTTTAATAAATAACGGCCCGCCGGCAACGACCTGTTCTCTACTGTTTATGGATCTTACATAATTAAGGCGATTAGGAACGTACTGGACTACCTGTGTTCTAGATTTGATTGGGCCTCGACTATGTTCAGCAACAATGTGTTTATTACTGAAATAGAGAGCTGCGAGAACGTTCGGTTGCTATTTTAAAATCTGAGTCGTATTTGAACAGCCTGTGATCGCAATATAAAATTATCATCTGCATTGCCTTTTCTCAACTATATTGGGGTCGGCTTCCAGTCTAACTGGATGCAGTTGAATACCAATATTTTACATGGACCGACTGCCTATCTGACCTCAACAACCTGGGTTGTGGAGCCACCAACCCGTACCCCTTGGTAAGACTGGTTGTCAGACTTTCCCGACTTTTACCGACTTTTACCGCTAAACATAATCTTATGTTTAGCGGTAAAAGTATTTAATTTATCTATTAGTGCAAATACGTCTTAATCAGATAGTAGATATTTTGCTCGGTTTTTGCAACCAATCGAGTCATCTCATAAACAGCAATTTCATTTTGGTTCTACTATTTTAGGTACCTACTATACATTATTTACCAGCAATACCTAACTATTGGAAACAGACTAATTAAGCCCAAGAGATGGTAATTGAACCTGGAATTGAATGTAACTGTACTAGCTTAGATTTGAAGTCGTAAAAATAAAATAGACACTAGGGGGGAGTATGGAGTCTAGCACAAGCGCGCGGAGTAAACGCAAAGAAAATTCGATCGATTTATAAATTGGAATACCCGTAAATTTCCACATAATAATAAATTTTTAGTTTTAGTCTTATTAATGGGTGATACATGTTGCTTGTCGAATTAAAGTCAAAGTCTGGCAGTGGAAATTTTGAGCGTTATATTATGCAAGAGAAAAAAACTATGTATAATATTGCCCCTTCCAAAAGGTAGTTGAATTCATAATTATGGAGAAGAAAGGGCAAGAAACTCCATTCTTACTATTTTAAAATACTTAATGTTTTACAATATTTTGTATATAAGATCATACTTACATGTAATGAAATGAAACAAACCTAATGATAGCCATATTAAAATTCGAAAACCGTCTCGAATCGAGTATTTTTATGTTAGCGCGCTCGTATGGGGCGTACAGAGGTTTTCGAACTCAATACTTTGTTGAGTTTACGATTGAAATTACACACATCAAAAGTGTCTAGGGATCAATATATTATTATTACCAAATACATCTTGATCCCTAGACACTTTTGATGTGTATAAATGCTTCAGTTAACGTTATGTTAACTAAAGCTTTTATTTCAATAGGTACGTAATTCATTTAATCACTGGCATTTAAATTTATTTTATATCAGTTTAAAGACATTAAAAATCTCTGTTTTAATTATCGTGCTACTTTTTGTCTACGAACCTAATCTACACTTCTTATATAAAATTATAAAGATGAAAGATTTACTTGTATGTTTGGAATGACTAAACTCAAAAACTACTGTGCCGATTCAAAAATTTTTTCACTGTTAAAAAGCTACATTCACCCTGAGTACCTAGTAAAGGCTATATTATATTTTCAAAAAAGTTAGGGATCCGTAAGGAAAATTACGTGAATAAAGTCGCGGGGAGTGTGCTAGTAGGTAATAAACTAGTTTATAATAATAATAATTCATTTAATGTCAAGTAACAAAGACTCATTTACAAAAATTAATATCAATAGTCACATTTCCAATTCATCACATAAATTCAATAATAAATTAAATAAAAATTAAATAAATAGTAATTATATTCTATTGATTGCTCTGCTGCACACCACCGCTGCAAGCGACACGCAGCGCCTAGACTGAAGCCGCGAGCCGCCATTCGCGTGAATCTTCTTAAGGGTCAGTTCACACCGAGACGCGACGCGACGCTGCGTGCACACTTTAAAAGAGCCACTCAAAATATAACTTTATTTTCTACACGAAAAGATACACATTTCATTGTAAGAATTTAGAATACGTTACACCACGCAGCACTACGTCGCGATGCGTCGCTCTACGCCGCGCTGCGCCACGCGGCGCCGCGAGACGCATCGCGACGCATCGCGACGCAGCGGTGAATCGCCGGTACGCGCGACGTGCAAGAGTGGCGACGTTGCGATGCGTCTCGCGGAGGCGAGCGGCGCAGCGCGGCGCAGCGCGAAGTCACTGGCCTCTTCAAGTATCTTCACGTTGCGTCGCGTCTCGGTGTGAACTGACCCTAAGGGTACCTATTTTAAAAATAATTATAGAAGTTGTAATACTCAATGATAACATAGATTTCTATTAGTGAAATAATTTTTGGAATCGTTTTAGTAATTCTGGAGATTAGCGCATTAAAACAATAAACAAACAAACAAAATCTCTTTTGACCAGGTTTAGACTATCAACCAAATTAATCAACCTTGTTCGGAGAAATAGTCTAAATTTCCGATAGTAATATTTGTCTCGACTTGTCTTGTGGTTCTTCAGAAATGTCAGGTGCGGAGTACTCGTAACCGGCGTGCTTGTATGAACGAAGTTGAGGCGAAAGGAGTATGTAAGGATGGTAGCAGGTGGCGTTCTGAGGTTTCTGCCCATGGGAAAAAGGCGTGAGTTTATGTAGGTATGTTGTCCAGATAACATATATTACTATGATGCAAAATACACAAAGTCACAAATTCAGATCAGTGTAATATTAAAGTTTAAAATATCGCTGACACAATGCATGAGACCTGACATTACGTAATCCATCGCTGTGAGGCAGGTGTTTTAATATTGTCATATGGAAGAGACCCGCTGAGTCGCTGACGGGGCGTCTGACTCATATTACGGGAGACGGTTGAACGTTTTATTTATAGCGAATACCTGAGAAGAAAGTTTGAACGCCACTTATATAAAGTAAGTAAAAGTCTATTCATATCGGTTTTAGGATCCCGTATCGAAAGTGATGGATTATGAGTAAAACAAGGCAGGATTGTAATTAATGACATGTTTTTGTTTGTTATTTATGTTTTTGTACCTGTGTGTGTAACTCTGTACCTTCTAGCATAGTTTATAAGCCCCTATTGTTACTAATCATTATGGATCATGTAATCTGACATTTAAATCTATACATAATACAATAATAAATAAACTAAAAAAATTTTTTTGCAAAAAAAAACCGACTTAAAAAAAAAGCACTAAAAAGTTAAAAATAATACTATAACCTACCTATATTAATAAACCTAACCTAACCTACGATTAACCTATACTAAAATTTAACAAATTTTTGGAGTCGGTTGGCAAGCAACGGAGTTAAGCGCGAACAAACCTAAAAAAAAAAAAATTACAAACATCCGAATTGAGAACCTCCTCCTTTTTTAGAAGTCGGTTAAAAATGTTAGTATTCACATTAACAAAAAACGTACCTACCTAAAGACAACAAATTGTAATATTATCCACGGCTGAACGCTGTGTCCCAAAATACAAGCTATAGCTTAGTTTGGGAACCAGTATCACCAACTTCTGTTATTAATGTACCATTTATCTAGAAATTATAATATTGTGAAAGATCTCTTTGGTACCAATAAACAACTTTTTTTTTAATAAATAATAATAATAATTAGAATAGTATTTATTGCAGACAGTTTTTACATCTTTTTTTAACGTCATAATATCACGCCTGCAATGAAGTTGAAGGAGTACCCATTAGTAGGTACACCCACATTTTATGTTTAGGTCCCATGTAATAGGGGGCGATTGGGGCCTATTCCCATCAACCGGGCACAAATCCAGACTCCGAGGCTGATACTGAGAAATTCCTGATGGAAAAACTCAATAACACTTTGCCCGACCTGGGGACTGAACCCGAGTTCCATGCTCGGCAATCGCGCTTTTCAACCACTGGACCAAAGTGATAGAAAAGTACCTAACGTTTTAAATTTTTGGTTTTAGATAAATGTTCTAAGCCTACCCTAAATGTATAAGAGTTTAAAACAGGCTGTTGTCTAAACAATAACTTTCAAAACATCTGCTCAACTTTTTATTGTAATGTTCCTATTTTAGTCTGAAAGCGAACTGTAAAACTTGGGCTCATTAATAAATTAGTTACGTAGGTACTTGTCCGCAGTAGGTACTATTTTGTAGGGTTAGGTAGAGGTGTACCCATTAGTATACCCACATTTCGCTAGTTATGTTTTTAAGTCCCACGTAAAAGGGGGCGAGCCTATTTCCATCAACCGGGTACAAATCCAAACTTCGAGGCTGCTACGGAGAAATTCCTGATGGAACAACCCAACAATACTTTGCCCAACCCGGGAATCGAACCCAAGACCTCACCCTCAGCAGTCGCGCTTTACGACCCACCCCCTCTCCCTCCCCTACCCCCAAAAAGTCCCAAGGTGAATTTAAATAAAGTGAGCAAAAGGTCACCCGTCTTCCCTTGATGTTAGGCAATGACAGCTTATCATCTTCATCATTTCAGGCGAACGACGTCCACTTCTGGACATAGGCCTCCCTTAAAGATAGCCACAACGACCGGTCTTAGGCTGCACGCATCCAGCGGTTTCCCGCGACCTTTATCAGGTCATCGGGCCACCTCGTGGAGACAGCTCATTTTAGCTTGAATTCTAGTCTTTACTCAGCTCGACGTTTACTCCACACGTTTGTACACCCTAAAAACCAACGAATTTGGACCCTTAGCTTGTAGCATTAAGGTTTATTCAATTTATATGAGCTTATCAGACTAGTGCTCGAGGACTCGATGAACAGACACAATAATAATACAGACACGCAAATTTGATCTTTATTACGTTAGCATTAGGTTATATATATAACTACTTGTTATAATATTATTAGTGTAATAGCTTATTTTAATGATTGGATTCAAGTAATGCTGGTCTCGTGGCCTGTATATAAGACTGCGAAAAACAAGTTGTGAGATCAAATCCTGCGACGAACATATTGTTCCTAGACCAGACCCTAAGTTCGTATCAAACTATAACACGTTGTACTAGCATGTTAAATATTATATTTAACACAGCATTGAGTTGTTTCCCTTGTATTCGCATTAAGCGAACGAGAAAATGAGCGCCATAAACGTTGCGAACATAAAATTTAAACAATAAACTTGCAACAACACGTAAAGTTACTTTTAAAATGCAAACAAAATACTTTTTAACTTTAAAAGAAAAATAAAATGGACTTATCACTTCGTAAATGTTGTAAAATTTTACCTCAGAATGCTGTTGCTATGTATTTTTATAGGTACTGTTACATAGAAGTTCATTCAGCCAATTTGGAGACTGTACCGACATTACGCTCTATACAAAAAAACGTAATCTAAATATATATAACTCAAAGGTGACTGACTGACTGACATAGTGATCTATCAACGCACAGCCTAAACCACTGGACGGATCGGGCTGAAATTTGGCATGCAGGTAGATGTTATGACGTAGGCATCCGCTAACAAAGGATTTTTTTAAATTTACCCTCTAAGGGGATGAACGGGGGTCCGACATTTACGCGGACGAAGTCGCGGGCAAAAGCTAGTCTAGTCATATTTTGGCTAAGTAGTAAACTAAATCAAATTTTGTAGATAGGATATGAAAGAGTACTAATAATAATTTTAGAATATTTTTTAAACCTTGTACGAAATGTTGAATTACATAATATCTTTTTGAAATCTAATAGACGGGAAACTGACTAAATACAATCCAAGATATTAAGTGCACTTATCCAAAACTTCAATGAGTTTATTTTTTTTATTGCCGAATATAAGGCTAGATTACACTATTGGTTGTTACTTGTCCGAAATAACCTTTATTTTATTTTATTACTTTTGAATGGAGCGCGTTACGTATGCAGTCTCCGTAAATCTGTTATAATTATTGTCATTAGTAATTGGTAATGAGAAGACAGTGGCGCCATTATTAAAATTTTGGAAAAAATCGACTCGTACAGTTGACTCAGTGAGACAGATGACAGTAAAATAATATCGAATTTTTATACACATTTAACAATAAAATCTATAAAATTGCGACACTTTAAGTGATTGATTACCGATGCACGTGAAAAAAGATCTTGAAGGCCAGCAGTGGGATAACGTAGGCTATAGAAAGAAATATACACATCAAAAGTGTCTAGGGATCAACATCCCTAACATTGATTAGGGATGTTGATCCCTAGACACTTTTGATGTGTGTATAAAAATCGTACAATTTGGTTAAATAATAATGTCGTGCTTGTATGACGAGATGTATGAACGTAGATGAGGCGAAAGGAGTATGTAAGGATCGTAGCAGGTGGCGTTCTGTGGTTTCTGCCTACCCCCATGGGAATAAGGCGTGAGTTATGTATGTATGTTTTATCATTTTCACCATTTTATGTACACAGAAAAGACACGTTATCTCTTTTTAAACCAGCAGTTTTCCACTAAATACGGTTTACTGTTACTGCTACGACTCGTAAGTCACCGCGTACAAGATACAGAAGTAATAGAATCTTATCAAGTTCGATCTTATAACGTCAACAAACATTCACAATAAGCGTGCCATGTTTCATTTTACGTCGGCCATTAAAGTAGCCCTATTGTGTAACGCAACACGTGCAGTTGTCACAGTGTTGTCGAATGCACATGACGTTTATTTTGAAACTGACATGTCAATAAGGGAGCAATTCTACTAACTTAGGAACAATTACAATCTCAGTCTTAATCTGTCAAAAATGCTTATAAAGTTACCTATTCATTGATTCTTGCTGAGATGAGATTGTGACTAGATTTTGAACGATTTAATTAGTAGAATTAAAAAACCAACTACCAACCATTTTTCATCGACATTTTCAAATCCATCCTTTACGGTGTCACCTCAAAACAATAGCAAAACAACTGCTGCAGTGATTTCAGTTTACAAGATAAAAACATCAATCTTTAGCAATACCAACAATTTACCAAGTCTATCATACAACTACAAAAGACAACCATCTCGCAACCGTCGTCCATATTATTTACACAATAACTTCGCGACGGTTTTCCAAGGAACCCAAATAAGTATGGCGACCGCTTGCAAACAGTGCTGGTGTTCGATGCTGGCTTTTTTATGGCGTGACGGAAATAAAGCCACGAAACACTTCCGTGGGAGGCGGTGTAAAGAATAAGAGGAAGAGGGGAAAAAAGCCGCTTGTGATTAAACAATATGTCTTAAACTATACGGGGCTTAGAGAGACTGTACTGGCAAGACAATCAAGCCGCGAGCAAGAGAAAAGTCATCATCATCTGCCTAGCCTTTTCCCAACTACGTTGGGGTCGGCTTCCAGTCTAACCAGATGCAGCTGAGTACCAGTATTTTACATGGACCAACAGCTTAACGTGCTTTCCGAGGCACGGAATGATGTCAGTAATGTCTAAGATAAACTTTAGAAAGTACATATGAATTGAAAAAGTCACATTGGTACTTGCCCGGATTCGAACCCACAACCTCATGCATGAGAGGCGGGCGCCTTAACCGCTAGGCCATCAGTGTCAGATATTTTTGTTTTTATTTGTTTTTATTGCTCAAAACTTCATTATTATTGTGGCTTTTACTAATAAAAACCATAAATACCAACTCACTTTTGAATCTCTTTATTATTTTTCAAGTTATATTTTTTTTTTCTGAAAATTTATTTTTTAATTGGCTCTCCTGTAAAAAAAATGTCGCTTAAACCAAATAGCCTTTCGACATGATTGTACCTACTTATGATAACTAATAACTTTCCTGCACCATACCTCGCACGCTTGTTTTTTGTAGATACGGTTAGTAGTTAAGAAACAAAAAAACCAATACATGGTAAAAGTTAAATAGTTTTGTTTGCTAAAAGGGATAAGAAACTAAATTAAACTATAGCTGATTTAGTGTTATTTTTGTTACTCAATATTCTATTGAGGTAATTAAGGATTATGCGCTTTGCAAATTAAAAAAAATCGTTTCTTTGGGAAAGTTTTTTGTTATTCTGAGTATAATGTTGTGTTTAAGTTACAGTCTCTAATTAATTACCAGATAGTATTGCGCCTGTTCCTTGGACCACACGTAAAGCCGCATCACCATTGTCACTAGAATCACAAGAGATTTCCGCAGCCTGTATTAGGAGATTGCCGGCGCGACCCAGTTATCTGGACCCGAAAATTATTACTAAACCTAGGTCAAAGAACGCGTTTGACATTTGAAGGTCATATTAGACCTTTGTTAGAATCTTTTTTGACCTTTAGACATAGAATTTTTTTGTTACTGATTTCACAAAGAGGTAAGGAAGGTATTGTTTTGTTAGGTCTTCAATCTAGATCAGTGATTCCCAAAGTGGCCCATGTGGTGATATTTGACAGTAAAATTAATAGAATAATATTTTTACTACTCCGAATTTAGGGTTCAATCTTCACATTTTTTGACGAGTTTTGGGAATATGGTATATATTGTTGCAGCACCGAACCTAGGACAAAATTTAAAAGTTTAAAATTTAAACACAACAGTGGTCTACGAGATATAAAAAAATTGGGAACCTCTGATCTTGAAAGTCACTACGTCGCCCCATTTCTATATCTTACTAATCGTTCCTGGTAAAATTAAACTTGTTTTAATGTTACAAAAACATACACGGTCCATGGAATAAAACAATCAGAACCATAATATCAAAAGTATTGTTTTAATTATTTAATTAATAATTATTATTTTTATTTCATTCAACTCTGAAAGATATTATAAAAAAGAAATATTGGCAAAATAACAAAATAATTATCACCGTTCATTTTCCCACTAAAGTAATATAAACTAGTTATACAAAGAATAATAGAATTAAGGCTAGACAGCTAATGAAGAAGGATCTTTTCATTTATATCAAAGAACAAACGTTTTTATTAATTAACTAGCTTTTACCCGCGGCTTCGCCCGCGTTAGTTTAGAATTTGACAATCAATTCGGGTTGTACTCGGCTTGTTGTTCGGTCAGATCCAGAATTATTAAATACGGACCAACTGTGACTCATAAAAGTCCGTCGACGTTCAGTTTGCATTTCTGCAAGAGACTGTTCTGGAGTTTCTGTCGCTGTAATGGCTGATCTTGTTCTCTGAGACGAAGTTGTGTTTGAACCGGCGTCTCAGTTGCTCTTATAGCTCTCTGGCTTTTGGCTTGTTCCTCCAAAAGCAATTGCGTTTGGAAGGGCGTCTCAGTCGCTCTCTGAGAAGCTTGGCGGGCGGGCGGCTTGGCTCTCCAGTCTTTCCTGGCTTAAGAAAATATCTCATCAGCTCTCAAAGCTTCTTGTCGCTTCGCTTGTGCTTCTTAATGCGGCATGAACGGGAGATTCCTGGGATTGAGCAGTAATTTTTGCTCGGGCTCGCAATGAGCTTTTGCCTGAGTTGGAACTGCGAGATATTTTAAAATAGAAAAAAGGAAACATAGTCTGGACAGAAGGACAACAAAGTGATCCTATAAGAATCCATTTTTCCCGATCTATGTGTGGAACCCTAAAAACAGTCAAACTATCGAACTACCAAAAAATTAAAGATTTTTATTATTCACCTTTTTGGCGTTTGTCGTTAATGTTTGAAATCCTTATAAAAAACCCTTTCAAACGATACCTCACACGATATATTTAATTTTGGAAAGAGGTAGGAGAGGGGTTACGTTGACGTACCTCCTCCCCCTCTTCCTTCAGTCAGTCATCGACTACACGTATAAACAAAGCAACTTTACTTGTTACGACAGTTATGCTGATCCTATGAGGAGTTCCGTTTCATATCTCCGAAGTTTATCATCATATCATGACAATATTTCTATGGGACCAATTCATTTCATTTCATTTCTATCAAACTAAAAAGAAGAATCATCCTAATCAATTCACAATTGGCGGAGTAATCGCGTAACATACATACAAAAAAAACATACCGCCGAATTGAGAACCCCCTGCTTTTTGAAGTCGGTTGAAAACTAACCCAAAAATAATAAAAGAATGTTTTTAATTTTTAAGCAAACTAACAATTAATGGTCGTTTCATTAAAGCTTGATTCATACATATCAGTAAAAATAAATCACAGTCCCGGCACAGCACCGTCACCGTGTAAAGGTTGATTCATACACATCAGTGAAGCCACAGTTCCGGCACAGGACCATCACTGTGAAAATTATTCTTTCATACATTCTCTATGAAGGCATTCACACCAATCAGTGACAGCGACGACACAGTGCTTTCAGTGTCAGTTCCTGCGCCGGCAATCACGGACGTGATCAGCAACAACAATATTTTTTACCGGATCACGGACGCCGCTGCAACCTTTCTAGTTTCTGCAGAAGATTATTGAAACGGTTTTGAAAAATTTTAAAATATTCAAAATATTTACTTTTATCTTTAATTAAATTGTATATTGTCAAGCATTGTCCTTCAGTCTCTCCTAATTGCCTTGCCCGGCCATGATTCATGCAGTTCATGCACCCATTTTATTTTTTTCGTCTTTAATAAATGGATATCATAGCGAAACTTGGCAGACATGTGGCCGGAACTGTGACTTCACTGACATGTGTGAATTGAGTCACTGCCGCATCACTGTATCACTGATACGGGACGGTGTCGGAACTGTGCTGGAACTGTGACTTAACTGATATGTGTGAATTAACCTTAAGGCTGCTGCACACTTTTTACACCCGACGCCATTCTATATGAAATATGGCCAATGAGTGAGTACGCTTCACTGACAGCGCGTGTTTTATAAGTTCACCTTCATTCTTCCATACATCCTCTATGAATGCGTTTACACCTGTCAGTGTCACTGACGACACAGTGATGTCAGTGTCAGTCACGCAGTTTTTCTGTATCCCTGACAACATAGATAAAGTTGGTCACAGACAAACGCGGAATGTTGTGGCGGCCGCGTTATTTGCAAATTTTAACAACGGGCCGCGTGTACTGCTTTGTAAAATGACGCCAAATATGGAAATTGTTATAGAAATTAGTTGAATTTAAATAATAATTTAATTGCTCAAGTCCCACGTAATGAGACACAATTGATTTTCTATTGTTCTGACTTACCGGTAAGTCAGCCGGGGCTTGAGCGGTATTTAATCCCACTTCTCTGTTCAGAGTAATATGCGATGCTAATGATAATATAGGTACCTCACACCTCAAGTGTTTAATTAAACGGTTTTTTTCCTACCTTTCTTCTCATCTTCTGAGAGGGCTAATGAGAGTAAAAGACAACGTTACGGTTAGCCATATTGACTGACGTCCGATTGTAACACAAACACCACAGCTAATGGCACTTCAGGCCGCCACTGTGACCGCGGTGGTATTTTTGCAGCGTTTGGAGCCGCGGCCTGCGGTTTGCCGCAACCGCATCGTCCGTCTGAAGGCCTGCACTTTATGCAAAATGTCAGGATGCGCTTCAGCGGTTTTGGGCGTGAAAAATTATTAAGCAAACAACTTTCGTACTCCTAGGTTGTTTATTTGACTTGACTTACTGGTCTATCGACCGTCTAGACTCACAAAATGTATTAGATGTTTAAACTTAAAATTCGATCATGATTCGATAGACACGTGGCGCCATCTACTGTCATATGGACGTTATTGTGATTTCCCTCGGGAACAGTACTTTTTTTCGGGATTAAAGGTACCCTATGCTTGTGCCTGTACACCTGGCAACGTATATGCAAAATTTCAGGATGATCGGTTCAGTGGCTTAGGCGTAAACTGGTAACAAACAAACAAACAAACTTACTTTCGCATTTATAATATTAGTTAGGATGTAATGTCTTGAAGTTGATCTAGGAATTAACAAAAGATGGAACAATAAATGTTGGTATACAAACTTAGAAAACAATGGATAGCAAAACTGTCGGTTCTTCTGTAATTGATTGTAATTGATTAAAATAAATAAATGTCTTGGGACAACTCACACACGGCCATCTGATCCCAAGCTAAGCAGAGCTTGTGTTATGGTAACCAGACAACTGATATACATACATAATTATATAATTTATAAATACATACATATTATAGATAAATTACACCCAGACACAGAACCAACAATTAGGTATGCTCATCACACAAAGTTTGTCCTAGGTGGGAATCGAACCCACTACCTCCGGCTTTGCAGTCAGGGTCACTAACCACTAGACCAACGAGGCAGGCGATTGTAATTATTATCAGCAAAAATTCAAAATGGGGGTTCCGTGACGGATTAACTGCGGGGTGTGCATGTGGAGCTGAGACACAAACAATGCTCCACCTTCTATATTGCCCCCGCTGTGCCCCAAAACATGCAGCCCAATTGACAACGATGCCGTGGAAGTGGCAATGCTATGGGCCACTGTCGTGCCAGAGACATGAAGAAGAAGAAGAAGACGAAGAAGCACAAATTCAGAGACCGGCCGTCTACAGGCATATCTATACTTATAAAAAAATTATAAATCTGAAAGATTTGTTTGTTTTAATTGCGAATACAAAAAGTAGACATTTTGATGTCGCCAAATTATTTTTTCGTGTACCTATCCATTAGGTTGTCTTGTCAGGAATTTCCGGACATTTTCATAGAAAGGTTTTTTCCTACTGTCTCATGGAGGATAGAATGAACCGTAGGACATGGGAAACAACTCTGTTGTTCTGTGTATGTCAACTGGATAGTCTGTGTTACGTTTGTGGTACCCTTTAGAGAGACTTGTAGGGCTAGCACGAGCGGTGTAACGTAAATTCGATCGATTTTTTAATTGAAAATACCCGTTTTGCACAAAATATTTATTTAGTTTGAAATGTTTATTCATATCAATGAGTTAGCTCGGTAAGAGTCTCCTCGTGCCTGAAGATGGGCGTATCGCCGAGACGGCCCAGAAAGAAATAGCGAGATGACTTGGAGACGTACCGCGTACCGTACCGCGAGATCGTATACTTAGCTAGGTAAAGATTTTTTCTAAATCCTTTCAAGCACTGTTTCCGCGCCACCTCGAACCGGCGAGGTTTAGCGGAAAAGAGTCCCGGAAAGGATTTACGGATTTTTCTATATCAGCGTAGGCTAGAGATAAAAAAAAATGCACTATGCATCCAAGAATTTATGACAGCGCTGAAACCAATTTTCAAATAGAAACAAAAGAAACGTCATTATTGTTAACAGAAAACTTAACAAAAATGCTATATGAAATCAGAGTATAACCTACGATTCAACCCTACATTTTATGGAAAAAAATAGGCATAAATAAAAACCATGCCTTAGGGGCCGCAAATGAAGGCAGTGTCAGGCTTAACCTTCACAAAAAAACTAAGTTTTTATTGCGGTTGATTTTCGTCAAATACGTAAGAAAATATACCAGTTTAGAAGTTTCGCGGCCGCATAACATATTTAGTGATTCAGTACGTGTTGAGATGTTTGGGAAAAGATGGATGTATAGGACACGACATGGTTGGAAGTGGAACTTCTTGCAAAAATTGTTCAGAATAAAATAGCGAGTGAATTCGATACATCGCCGTTACAGTTTTCACGTATTTGTCTCGGAAATAGAATTACCATTTTCGATATTGTTTTTGAGTGTGGCAATTGAAAAAGTAGATAGAATAGTAGTTTTTTTTAGGCGCAAGTGTGATGTTATGATTGTAAAATGCCTATTGAGATAAATGAGTCTTAAGTTTTACGTGTAGGTATTACATTAAGAAGTAAAGTTTCTATCCAAGAATATTGTAAAATCTATAAAAAGAAATCATATTAATTTAAGTACCTAGTTCTATTTTAAGATTCCAGTAAAAGAACGAGAAGTTAAATCTGGAAATCTTACTAAATGCCATAAAAACATTTTGTAATAGGTACCCTTATAATATTTAATTTCAACTCGTAATATTCTTCATAACTATACGCACATTTGCTCACGCGTTCGCTAACGCTGAGCGATATCAAGAACGATATCTGAATTTAATATTATCTAAGAGCAAAAAATAATGAGTACGACGCCATCTTTTACAGAATTTATGAGATTAATTAGTTTTGTTTGCCTGCTGTCTGCTGACAGTGTCTCACTATTGTTTTACTTTATTTTTTTTACACATTTTTTTTTCATTGGAATTTGTTTTAATGATTGAACAAACATCACGCCTGTTATCCCCGAAGGGTTAGGCAGAGGGGTTCCCAGTAGTGCACCCACATTTCACCAGTTATGTTTAAACTCCACGAGCCTATTGCCATCAACCGAGCACAAATCCAGACTCCGAGGCTACTACTGAGAAATCCTTGATGAAAAAACCTAATAACACTTTGCCCGACCTGGGAATCTAACCCAAGACCTCATGCTCAGCAGTCGCGCTTTACGACCACTGGACAAACGAGGTAGTCAGACCAACGAGGCAGTCAGACCAACGAGGCAGTCAGTTAATGAATGAATAATTTATTATTATATCCTTATTTTTATATTCTTATTTTAAATCCCACAGTAACTCTGTCTGTCTGTTACGCTTTCACGAGTAAACCACTGAACCGTTTTTGATGAAATTTGGTACGTGGTAATTTTGAACCCCAAAGAGGGATATAAGTTACTATTTATTCCGCGACTTCGTCTGCGTGCGCGATAACCGACATTTAAGCAGACGAGTTCGTAAAAAAGCTTAATTATGTATATATTTTGCTAAATAGAAACGTGGTTTCTATAGCCCACCTTTACAGTATTTTAAAAATATTAATTAGGTACTTATAAGTACACAAAAACTGTTTAAATAATTCAAGACTTCAATTTTAGTAGCGACTCACAGAATTATAAAGCAAAGATTTTACGTTCCACCATTTCAAGATTGCGCAAAATAAAGTTAATAATATTCCAATTAAACTATAAATTACTGAAAATGTATCATCTGGTCATGATTCTTCATGATAAATTAGCTAATTTGTTTAAATTAATTACTTACCTTGGATGTCGTTACAGACAAAGATTATTGGACAAATGGGCACGTGTAACTATTAATTATCTTATTTAATTGAAAATAATGTAACTGTCAGGCTAGGTAGGAACTTGACCTGCCGGGGGAGTGGTGAATGCTTAAGCGAATCCCGCACCCAGGGGCGGACCTATATGTAGGCTTTTTGGGCTGCAGCCCGTAAATATGAAGGACCCCAGCCCCCATTTAAGAAGAAACTTTATCGTTACTCTCTCTGCTCTATTACTTTGCTGCCTTTGGGCTGCAATTCAACCTCAACTATAATGACAAACTTAGGTCACTTGTATCAAAATGGGACATATTATTGTCCAGTTTTGTTACCTACGAGTATAGATACCGTAAACATCATTACAGCAAACAGCATTTTGACAAAATGGTAGCTGGTTTGATTAATTAGGTACCTAGTAGTAGTATTAGCCCAGAGCCCCACAAATTCACGGTCCGTCCCTGCTCGCACCCCGGCCATAGGGAGAGGTGGAACATTGCGGTGGTTTTAGCTGGTAAGAGTCCGACATGCCCCTCCATAAGCTCCGGGTAAGTAACATTGTCACTTTTTAAATTCAAATATACTTTTAATTTTATCTTAGACGTCACCGACATCTGGGAAGGGAAACATCGTATGGAAGTCTTCACTCACAATTTATATAAGTTTTTGAATCGCTGATCTAACTTTAACTTAAAAAAGAATGGTAATTAATGCTCCTGCCAGAAGGCAGGAGCATTAATTACCATTCTTTTCATCCAATGTTTTTCAGAGAACTGTATGAGAAGAGGTCGTTGCTCTGCAGTTGGACAAAGGCTGGTATTATTATTTATTATTTCAAAAATCTTTTTTTGGAAGGGAACAATAATGGGCTTAATAAGACCTTGGGCAATAAATAATCCTACGTCTAACAGTGTGCTGCAACATATTTCAAACAATAATAAAACAGTTATTTACATTTTTGACGTCACTTCGTGCCTTCTTTTTGATGTTGACCCCCTTTTTTTCTCTTGGGGAAAACCTTATGGATGCCCTCCATCTGGGGATAACGGAGGGTTATGCCGGATTCATACCGATTAAAACCCCACGGTTCCTGCTGCTACTATAAGTCGGGAGCCCGGTATTCGCATTACGCATGATCCGCGCCCCTGACTGTGACCTTGACTTCCAAAAATAAGTGCAAACAAAATTTTTAATAACGCTCTCGTTTCTGGACCCGGAAAATTCCCGGACAAGCTTGCTTCAAACTAAGACAAGTCCTCTGGGGTCAGGCCCTGTGCCAACATAACCAATAAGGTAAATAATAATTTTGCGAGCACAAACAAATCACTGAAAATATAAAGGGTTCTATCTTCAAAGACTTTCGTAGTTATGCTAAAAGCTATCATAAATTTTAGCTAATTTTTACTGCTATTTCATAAATTGTTGCCACGGTAAAATGAGGTTACGTGGAACGAAAATAAGGTCTACTATAAATTATGTGTTTAATGGCTTCCACACCTTAACCATTTACTAAATAGGTATGATATATTGACACCGCTACGATTAACTAGAAATAAGAAAGTAACACTTATTTTAATTGATAAATATTGTCGCCATCTTGGAATTATACCAGTAGGTAGGTACTAAGGATATTTAAAAAAAATCATAGACAAATACTTATTTTCTTGTGGCTAGTAACTGTAACTTTTTGCATAATCTCTCCGGTCGTGTCGGATTGCCGTCCAACTGTTGTATGCACCCATCACAAATAGTGATTTTTCACACCAAAATAAAGTAAAATTTACTGCTGTTTCCCAGCAATGATTTTTGCTAAAAGTTACTTAGTTTGACACTAGCTCATCTACAGAGCCGCACTTGTAAAATAAAATGTTATCTTATTACAAAACCACTTACAAAAACAAGACGACGTGTTTAATAAGGCATGCATGTCATCAGCAGTAAAAATGTATTTATTATTTATTTATTTATATATTCTTTATTGTACACCAGATTAAATATGACTTAAATAAACTATCTACTACAAAACATACAATTGGCGGCCTTATCGCTATAGGCTGCTATAATCAAACAAATACATACCTACAACTGATTAAAAAATCTTTCAATAGGTTAGGGCTCTATTCATAGTCTGCGTCCAAAATGAGCTTCGTTGGCCATACAAACAAATCTCTTGTTTCTCGAAGAAATTATAATCATTTTCTATTTTTAACGTTGATTTATTCAAAATCTATTTCTAAGCATGTATGTATGTAACACCAGAACGGCTGAACGGATCAGAATAAAATTTCGCACAGAGATAGATTATAGTCTGGAATAGCAAACATGCTACTTTATATCCCGAAAAAATACCTACCGTTCCCGTGGGATAATGTAATAACTTTGTCACTAAATAATATTTGAACTTGTGTACCATATTTGCCGCATTAAATTACTTTGAAGTACTTGTAACCGGCGTGCTTGTATGACGAGATGTATGAACGTAAATGAGGCGAAAGGAGTATGTAAGGATCGTAGCAGGTGGCGTTCTGTGGTTTTTGCCTACCCCCATGGGAAAAAGGCGTGAGTATATGTATGTATGTATGTATGTGTCGACGTAATAATTTTAATTTGTGAGAGTTTGTGGGCTGGATCGTTTTGGCAGAACGTGCCGCAGATAACTGTTGGCAACCATTACACCATGTACATTACTAATCATGTCAATTCTGTGAAGGAAATACAAGGAAGTGCAACAGAACGAAGGCCAACACAGATAAGAAATAACAGAAATTTCTTGGCAAACCGAATAGCAAGTTGTTTGTTTTATTGAAACTCCAGTTGGAACAATGCCTGGCTTTATTAAAATTGTACTTTCTACTGGCCTTGTTGATAGTGGAATAAAAAATTGTATTTTTGATTGGAGTCTTGACTATGAATAAGTGATTACATTTCTTGAATATCTATACATAAGCAACTATTCTGTACGTGTGTATTTTACTGAACTTCTCCTAAACGGTTGTACCAATTTAGATATTTTTTTTCTGTGTGTTTAAGTGGGTCCTTGAATAGTTTAAGTTTACAATTGGACCCGATAGGTGGCGCTGCAAGGCAACGTTCGGGCCAGTACAATATCTGTAGGGTTCATTTGATTATTTATATTCATTTGATAAAATAAAATGTGCCATCACATCTTATTTTATTTACTTTTTTTTTACAAGCTTTTATTTAGTTTCTTACCAAATTATACCCGAACGCAGCCGCGTCGCTAGACGAAGAACAATTTGAAAAGAAAAAAAAATCTTTTCGACTTTTCTCTTTTCAAATTGTTAACGAGAACAAACTGCCCTACTTATACCACAAAGACAAAAGAGCAAAGATACAAGAATAAGACAAAAAAAGAATTGGCAAACAAAGTGTAAGTTGCCGTCCATTTTATTGAAACTTCACTTGGAAAGATGCCTAATTTTATTAGTTTGCAAGGCTCCAGCATTTGATGCATGACAACGTTTTGTGTATCTTCTCTAGCATTATCTCCTCCATGATATATGATAAACTACTATAACATGACGCGCCCCTCCATATTACTATTTCGATGTGTGTAGTCACATCCGTATGAAAGAGTTTAAGTATGTAGTTGTAAGTAATCGTCTTCAGTAGCAGGCCGGTAGATTTCTTTGTAAACTAATCATAAATAGCCGACCGCGCAAACAAAGCACTTGTCATTTTCATAGAGTATGTCAGTGCAGCACCATACTAGTACTCGTAATAAGGAGCAATCAATGACGCCGCTAGTCTAGCAACAAATCGGTGATTGGTGTTTGTTTCGAGAGCCGTCTTAGTACGCACACATGCGATGTGAGTATTTTAAATACTATCACAAACACTTTCAAACATTTTGAATTGTGGACGGGCGCTCCATATTATTGTAGTTTATCTCTACGTAGAAACGTGGATATTCCACTTAATGACTAGGTCAATGGGTATTGCATTCCGGAAACTGTATCAGTTGCCAGATTATAACGTTATTTGGTTTTGTATCAGATGTGATATTGCTGTGTATGCCATATCATTTTATGGGTGAAAGTAGAATAATTTGCCATTCAAGTTAGAACTTAAAATCGTGTGCTTTAAAGTAAATTTTATAATGACAAGATAAGAAAGGTGACAGCTCGCGGGCGGCGTGCTGTTGACTTGTTGTTTTTTTGACCCATTATGGTAAGTTGCTTGCTGCTTGTCTTTACTTACTGCGCCAACTCTCGTTGGTCGTAGCGTGATTTTATATTAGCTTAAACTTAAAACAAACAAAAAATATCCTTAGCCTTTCTAATAATCCTCAGCTTTTATTATTTCAGTATAGATATGGCTAATCATGATGTATTACGTGTCACGGACATTATTATAACTGAGTGATGAATTGTTTATATAAGATTTATTCTACACGTCCACGACTCCACCTGTTTCGATTCTACATAGATGTATGCAACGTCTAGAAATACCTTAATCATATTTAAGCGCGTTTATGAAGCACGATAACATAACATCACGCCTGTTATCCCCGAAAGGTTAGGCAGAGGTGTACTCATTAGTACACCTACATTTCGCCAGTTATGTTTAAGTCTCATACGGGGCGAGCCTATTGCCATCAACCGGGCACAAATCCAGACTCCGAGGCTGCTACTGAGAAATTCCTGATGGAAAAACCAAATACACTTTGCTTGACCTGGGAATCGAACCCAAGACCTCACGCTCAGAAGTCGCGCTTTGCGATCACTAGACCAACGAGGCAGTCAGCAAAAAACCGGCCTCGCATAAAATATAAAGGGTTCCGTACCAACGTACAGTACCCGGCGATAAGTATTGCACATCGACCGTTGGAAAGAGACAATCGGCTAATTTCGGCTTCATAGAACGTTATCTCAGTCGCACGAAATACAAACAGTCCGGTACTGGGTCCACATTTGTAGCATCTTGACGTATCCCGATCAGTCGTATCGTATCGAGTATTTGTATCATAAATATGGACGCTCATTTTGTCCATGTCGTATTATTAAGGCGTATATGGTAAAAAATGCGTCCATACTTATCAAATGCTGTATCATGTCAGTGTATCGGCTGTATCTTTACAAATATGGACGCTTCGTTTTTCTTCCGATCCGCGTATCTTTTCCTAATACACGTTTCTTTCAATGCACCTTCTGATAAACATGATCGGCGGAAAAACCGACACAGATGGTTTGCGGTGTATCACGTATCGTATCGCGATACAGTATCGTGATACAGTATCAAAATACGTCCATACTACCGATCGTGATACGCGTATCGGATACGAGGTGTATCAAGATACGCGGTTAGTGTGGATCGGGCCGTATCAGATACGGCGTGTATCATTAACGGGTATCATCTTGCGTCCAAACTAGCGATCATGATACACGCCAAGGCCACGCAACGGAGATACGATACGCCGAAATGATACAAATGTGGACGCAGCCGGAGCTGTTAAAACAATTATGATTTGCTTCTTTTGATAATTCTTTTTATTCTTTGTATAAAATACGAAATACGATAAAGGTCGATGTGCAATATTTATCACCGGGTACTGTATAACATTATGATCGAGCAAAATGTGGTTAAAAAATAATGTTTTATATACCTCTTTCATTTTAAACTTTATTTTATTTTTATTATTTTATGTTACAGCAGCATTTATAATACACACTCCGAGAAATTAATATACCTAATAATATCAAGTATGTATATAGTACAGTAAAAAAATACAACCTAATGACAAAGAGACAGACAGACAGACTTTGTGTACGGAACCCTAAAAGAATTTTAAAGAGTGTTGACTTTTTAAGTTTTATAAAGAAAATTTTAAATCGTCCCGTCTCCGGGAACTAATTTGAGAAATATATAATAATTAAATAATTAATTATAAATGGGTTAGACTTAGGCATATTTAATTAGTTTCTGGCTCGGCCTATGTCCCATGACGCTTAAATGATTTATACATTAGTTAATATTTAAAGCTTTGCCTTTGTTTAGTTTTAGTTATGTTTTTTCTTTGTGAATTAACTTAAGATTAGTTGAAAATGAGACTGACATGAATGTGCTCAAAAGTCTCTAAAAAAATAAAGATAAAAAAACTTCAGCTTGAATTTTTTTAGTTGTATCTAGGTCAAAGTCAAAGTCAAAATATTTATTTCAATTAGACCATTTACAGGCACATTTGAGTTGTCGAGGAGTCGGTCAGTTAGTCAGAAAGTTGAAGCTTGTTGCTCGTTATTTACTTTTAACTTATGGATTGGGAAAATTGGTTCATTATTTTTAAAATTTTGGATTATAAAGTTTGTTTTAGATATGGTGCACCTTGTCATATGTGTCATTAGTGGTGTCTCCTAAACATTCATTTGGTAATGTCACAAATTAAACTTACTTTTTTTAGACAGAAATATTGAATTTTCATTGATGCCTTGTAAATTTTCTATAGATAAAGATTTTTGTTTAAACAATTGGCTATTAAAAGCAAAACAATCAATTCATTTCAGCATTGCTACGCACCGTGGCAATGTTGCTAGCCTTAGTTGTAGCCTAGCCTTAATTGTACATAATAATATTATTTTTATTTATACGTTTTATAAACATGTTGCAAATAATAAACGTATCAATTTAATATTACTTTAAGATAGAAAATCTTAGTTTCTTCACTAACATTTCTATAAATTCAATCTCCATGCTAGAGTAAAAGTAAGTAGGTCACAGACGTCCCGTATGTCTTGCTTATGCAGTAATAGCCGTAAGATCATAATGAATCAGGAAATATTGACATGTTAGTTCCGCCTTCATGACAATTTATTATATAGCGCTCCTCCCTCTAGTTTGCGTTGTAGATTTGTACAAAAATGTAATAATATAAGGTTGTTGCTTTGCCTTTGCTTTGACTATTTTATTGTTATTCGTCTTAATAATGTAAATATCTCATCTAAGCTAATATATTTTTGTTAAATGTAAATTATAATACTATGCTAATTATTTATAACTAGTTTCTACCTGCGACTTTCTTCACGTCAAGTCAAAATTGAACGTAAAGGGCAACAGAAGGTACAGGGAGGTATTTTTAGTCAGTAAAAGTCTGACAGTCCCTTCCGCCCCACCCAGGGTGGAAGGACACATTTGATGATTTTTACCACAAAAAAAAATGTCAAAGTTTAACTCACGGTAACACAAAAACGGGAAAAAATTCTGTGTTAAGCTAGATCAATATTTATACGTGCATTCTAAATTTTGGCTAGTTCCATTCAGCTGTTAAAACGTGAAAAAGTCATAAACATCCATCAATACATCCAAACTCATTCATCTTAAAAACTGTCGAGTTTATAATAGTGGTAGGATAGGAAGTAGTATTATATGATTTATAAACATCAGATTATTTTACAGTCTGCTTTGCTTTATATTCTGTCTGTATTCCTGTAAATTGCTGTCAGTTCCTAGCATCTGTATCGGTGAGATTACAGTACATCTCACGTTCACTTCACCTATCGAATTCTTTGTCTTCTTCTTCTTCTTCTTCTTCTTCTTCTTCTCGTGTCGATTGACTTAAATTTTGTCCGACCAATATTGAGCAACCTGTACCTACAGCTCTGTCATTGGCCTCATTGAGGTCTTGGATGGTGCAGGTGGTAGTGCACGACGGGCAACTGAGGAGGTGACGCATGTCCTGTGATGGTGCTCCACACTGGCACTCCGTTTGGGATGGGTGAAGAAAGCCCCATTTGGCCAGATTAGTTTTACAGCGGCCAACCTGGGTCCGCAATCTGTTAAGAGATTTCCAGATTGGCCACTGCAGTTCATATCCGGGGGGAAGATGTTCATCCGGAGTGATGAAGTGTGGGGGGGTGGGTATTTGTACCTCCATAATGCACACCTCTCGTCTGCCGCACGGTCCGATTGATTGCTGATTCATCTGCATTGTATAGTTTTTGTTTTGTTTCTATGTTAATTAATGTAATTGGTATTGTACCGTGCTAATTAACTATAAGTAAATAAATAAATCGATAGAGATTTTTATAGAATAGAACGGCTATATGTTACTTTCACAATTAACGAGAGATCTCTCTTTCATAAAAACAAAGCTGTAACCAATTTTCACATCAAAATAAATAAAAAAGAAACTCTGTATACACAAAAAGCATTTTCAGTTTTCTGTTGATCCAAACTGTTACCAATCAAAAGTCACGATTCAGTTAAAACATTTCAACGATCCATTGTGATGGACGTGTACATTTTACAAGCAAGTGATCCATCAAGTATTCTGTTCATTTATATTTATACAAATAAACAACATTGAAATGTCTGTTTGTACTTAATGTCTTTTTACTGAATGCGTATTTTGTGTACACGGTATTTATACAAAAAAAAAATTGACATTCTGTCTGTTTGTCCCTGCTAATTTGATTTTGACAGGGCTTTCATTGGATGCTGCTGCTATTGTAACTAATAGCTGGCGTTATAAAGGCTACTTACTTTCTTAGCTACTTTTATTTAAGAAAAAATAATTAGGGTTCTGTTAAATTATAAATATGGAATTGGCTTTAGTTCCGTATAACGTTTGTCCTTTTCTATTGTTCATCGACCTTAATTTTATTGTTTTGACATTTACAACAAAAGTAAATTAAATTGTGCTGCACACAAGGGGTGGCCTAATATAGAACCTTGTGGTAGAGCCAAGAGATGATTTTCACATTTACGTCGAATCTTGGAATACTGTGTTGTTCAAGTAAACAAAGAAGAAATCAATAGTTTAATTACTGTCACAACGATTCTACATTCTCATCAAAGTTTAATGGCGAACCGACTTAAAAGCCTAAGTATTGATTTTTTCTAGATTGTCGAGTCATTTTTAACAAACTATCATGGTTATTCACATGGTGATACTTGATGTAGAACACTTTTGTTTAACAGTGTTTAAGATATTGAGAGTCTGTTTTACCACATTCGGATAAGTTCCGGTTAAACTACTGGGCAGATAATTTTATATTTAAATATCTGGTAAATAGTGTATATTTTGAGGTGATAATTGACGCTAATCTATACTATACTATATAATATTTTTGTAAGATTACAAAGCAGAAGTGTTTGTTGAAATGTGCTAATCTCAGGAACTACGAGTCCGATTTGAGAAAATCCGTTTTGGTTATATAGCCCCTTTATAGAGGAATGTTACATAACATCACGCTAAGACCCACAGGGGCGGAGCAGTACCCAAAGACGTCATATAACGCTAAAACCGGAGGGTATAGTTAATATTCAATTAAAATGTAATGAATATCTAAAAAATTCTAATGCTCTAAGTCCCAAAGCTATTCCTTCAAATGTTTACGTAAACATGAGTACGTAGGTACTGTTTTCAAAAGTCTCGTCCTATCCAAACAACTTATATTTAGGCTATACATTTTTTGTCCTAAATAAATAACGCTGATTTTCATATGGCCATAATAGAGTGGGCTGCGAAAATGTACCAGATTTGACCGGATTAATTCGCTTGTTCATATTTATGTTACACAGCCGACGGGGGACAATCTGTAAATGTGTAAAAATGAAAATTTATTGCCGAGCACAATATCAGGTAGACTTGGTTTGAAAAAAAATGAGCACTTTATAAAAATGAATGTTGGTCTGTGTGATAAAAATTACTGTTTTGTGGAAATAAAAGTCTATTTGTGTTACGATGTTAGGTACCCTATTTAATTTATGAACACGTTTTGTGTATTTTTTTTAACTAACAGGCCAATGACCTGCGCATGTCATACTGAAGGTGAAATAAAAATTGTAATAATGTAAGTAGGCACGTGTTCGGCACTCCGCCAAAGTCAAATTAAAATTATTTATTTAAATTAGACTAATAAAAGGCACAGCACAAAAACAGAAGATAATAATGTCACTTGTAAGTTCTACATGTAAAGTATTTTAACAATAAAATTATGCTAGTTAAACTGTTGTATTTTTTATTTATACGCGAGAATAACACCGAGCGCTATTGACTGAATGACATCCGTTTTGCTGAGTGAATGAGTGTGAATGAGTTTCCATTTACAAGACAAAGAATTATAATTAAATCTAGTTGTCCCTTCCAAAAGGTGGAAATGGAAGAATGAGCAAGAAATACTTACTATTTTAAAATATTTAGCTTTTGCTCGCGACTTCGTGACTTGATTGTATTAACACATTTTTTATTTATTTTATGTTTTATTATTATTTATTTTTTTCTGTAATAATTATAATCATATTGACATTTCTTTTAAAATATTTTAGATGTTTAAATTTTTTGGTAGTTAAATAATAACGACGTTTTTGTTAAATACAATTTTATATTTGTACACCGGCAACGGTAGTATATATGAAGCTAAATATTTTAATTTTAAGATCTCAATGTACCATGTACCATGTACTCAGAAATAAATAAATTCGTCCGCATAAATGTCGGTTATCGCGGACGCAGACGAAGTCGCGGAATAAAAACTATCCTATGTCCTTCCTCGAATTTTAAACTATCTCCATACCAAATTTCATCAAAATCGATTCAGCGGTTTAAGCGTGAAGAGGTAACAGACAGACAGACACACTTTCGCATTTATAATATTAGTAAGGATTTATATAATCACGTGAATAGCATGTCGATCGATCTATCTACAAGGTAAAGCTAATACATGTTTGTTTACAAATCTTTGTGTCAACGATCAATGGTGTGGTTTATGTTTTGGGAAAGGAAAGAAGGAAAATAAACAACTTCAACCCTACTGAACTAATGTTCTCAGAAATAACTTAAATTACCTTACGAATTCTTTTTCCCGATTTTGTCAACGAAAAACAAAGAACCTTTTTTAATAATAATACTCGTCATGTATTGATACAGGTTTTGGTTTTACTGAAAGAAAACAATCCAACACAATAATACAAGAATTCTGTATATACAAGAACAGGTTTTGTAAGACTTCGAATTTCACATACATACGTAAACTCACGCCTTTTTCCCATGGGGGTAGGCAGAAACCACAGAACGCCACCTGCTACTATTCTTACATACTCTTTTCGCCTCATCTACGTTCATACCTCGTCATTGGAATTTCTAATACGAGTATTTGTTCCAATAATAGTAATATATACTTATTTATTTATTTGAATCTGTAATAAGTAATCAAAAATACTGCAATAAGGAATTCTACTATAAAAATAGTGAAATAAAACAAAATTTAAAAAAAAATGTAAATGGTGTGGGTGTACTAATGTGTACACCTCTGCCTAACCCTTTGGGGATTACAGGCGTAATTTTATGTTTATGTTATGTCTCTTTGAAATTTCATCGGTCCATGACTAGAAAAAGGTTAAGAACCCCTGGTTCCGAAAATAGCTGACGAAAACCACCTAAAAGTGCTCCCATCACAATTCTACGCAGGTTAAGCCTCTAGTTTGTCAACTAACCTTGAACCAACGACCCACCGACCCACCGCCTGAGCACAACTATCGGATACCTACATAATTCATGGGACAAACAGGAGCGCCCAAATAAAAAAACCTATGTTTTTTTCTTAGTTGTGGTTACCTATGTGTAAATTGACCAAGTTATCTATACTAATATTATAAGAAGCAAAGTTTGTGAGATTGTAGGAGGTAATCTCCGGATCTACTGAACCGATTTTGAAAATAAATTGGAGGCTACGTTATCACTGAGTGCTTAGGCAATACTTATTTTATATAGAAAGTGCTAGTGTGTGAATAGTTTGCTTCTTATTAACCTCTTTAAAAGTGCCTCGTTCAAAAGTGCCTTATAATGGCCTAATTGAAATAAATGATTTGACTTTGACTTTGACTTTGCGATTGAAGGAATAATCTATGTATTTCTATACAAAAAAGCTGAAAAGTTTTTTTTGTTTGTATGTTTAACCTCATAAATCTCTGAAATTACCAGTCGGATTGGAAAAAATCTTTTTGTATATGATAGCCAGATTCATGAGAAATAGTATAAGCTATATAACATCACGCTACGATCCACGGGAGAGGAGCAGTAACCAAAGACGTGACAAAAACCACACGTACGAAGTCCCTGCTAGTATAACTTAAATACCCCTGTACTCCGTGTACTCTTTGATACACTTTTAAGCGCAAAATGTTTGCTGCCCCGTTCGTTATGTAGTTGCAACCATGATTACGGAGCGTAAGGTCTTAGGTTCGGTTCCCGGGTCGGACAAAATGTTGTTAGGTTTTTTTATTAGGAACAGCAGCACCCCGGAGTTTGATAATATTTCATTGGTATATAAACTTTATTCATATCAATGGCTGATTCTAAAATTTGTGCTTGTCGTATTTAATTAAAACCAAATGCTATAGAATATTCATGCTTGCTATTCGAAAATCGACGCGTAGAAACTTTTACGCTCGTGCCCTTATATTGCTCGATTTTGGAAGTTTATGAGTTTATTGTATTCGGCTGTATGACACCAATGAGCATATAAATGGAAGCGAAGCTTGTAAATAAGACCCACAAACTCTGCTGCTATTTAGTTTAATATTACTCGTAATTACAACGGTTAAGTAAAACGTTTTAATAGCATGAATAATTAATTATTTTAATGACAAATATTTTAATTTATGTTGTAATCAATAATTTGTACAATATTTACGGACTTAATTATATAAAAACTAAAACTAAATGGCATCAAAAAATTCCCCCGCATCGCGTCAACTGTATATGGGCCCAAAAGACTGGCAGAAATGCTGAAATTAGCTTTCAGACTTCGTTCGGGACACTATCCATCGGCAAAGTTTGCACACCTAATGAGAAAAGCTGACACACCGAATTGTCCGACTTGCGGAAAGATTGAGGATGTGCAACATTTGCTGATGGAGTGTGTCCGGAACGAGGTGGAGCGGGACTCGCTGCTGAGAAAGTATGGCATTGCAAAGATGAACGTAGGAATCATACAGAGTGTTTTAAGTAAGCCTGCATCAGAAATAGCACAAGCATTATACTTGCTAGGTGCCTCAGACCCAGCACCGACCCCCGTAATTATCTCTTAAACTTGTTGAAATAAGTATTTTGATTTATTTATAGAAATAAGGAACAATGGGTTTGATATGTTGGTTATTTAACAAAAACCCTAAATAAACGTAAATAAAAAAAAGACTGGCAGCATTGCCACGTCGGTTAGCAATGCTTAGCCTCTAGCCAAGGTAATAGCCCTAGTATCACGGGAAGTGTCAGCCAACCTTAAAACCTATAATTGACTAAAAAATACAATAACTATAATTATCTTCGTTCTTCTTATTCTCGTTGGTCTAGTGGTCGCAAAGCGCGACTGCTGAGCATGAGGTCTTGGGTTCGATTCCCAGGTCGGGCAAAGTGTTATTGGGTTTTTCCATCAGGAATTTCTCAGTAGCAGCCTCGGAGTCTGGATTAGTGCCCGATGGCAATAGGCTCGCCCCCTATTACATGGGACTTAAACATAACTGGCGAAATGTGGATATACTAATGGGTAGGTACACCTCTGCCTAACCCTTCGGGGATTACAAGCGTGATATTATGTTATGTTATCTTCATACTACTGAGAAATTCTTGATGGAAAAACCCAATAACACTTTTCCCGGCCTGGGAATCCAGCCCAAGAACTCAAGCTCAGCATTCGAGCTTCTGCACGACCACTAAACCACCGAGCCAGTCACGTAGGTAGGTCTTTAAGGAAAAACACGAGCAAGAAATTGAACCTTCGATCGACACGTGCGTTTTTACTTAGCAACTAGCCTCTTCGAGTCTTGGCCATACAATATTAATGAAATCTGTTTCATTCTCGACATCCAACTCACTTTCTCAAAAGTCTCGGAAATTCGGGAAGTGTCTATCTAGTTTATTTATTATTTAATACCGTACACTTTTCCATTAGCCACGAACGTTACAAAGGTATGCTTTTACTTACCTACATCTAAAATTTGAAAGTTGAAATTTTTTCAACAAAATGTTTTAACTTCGCAATGTGAAAGTGTGTGATAATTTTTCAACGTTATACTTTTCGTGATAACTTTTGCTTGTTTTTTTTAAGGGTATCAGTGAGAGAACTTTTTTACATATCTTTTTTTTCTTTTTTTTGTAGTTACAAAATATAGGGGTAACAAAATATATGTTTCTGGGGACAAAAATCTGCCTCGTTGGTCTGACTGCCTCGTTGTTCAAGTGGTCGCTAAGCGGGAATGCTGAGCATGAGGTCTGGGGTTCGATTCCCAGGTCGGCCAAGTGTTATTATGTCACAATGGTACTTGCCAGTACCCGATTGTATTCATAAATTGTTCATAATTATTATTATTGACTGTAGAATTGATGAAAAACGATAGTCTTGTGTCTCACCAATACTATATAAATAGTACTTATAGATAAATACAATATACCGTAACACAAAATAACTGAAACCACAATTATATTATGTTGTTTCACAGCAATCAAATTACAAATTTTCCCAAACATGAATTCTGGATACATTTAAATGAAAGTTCCATTTAATTTTATTCACCAGAATTTATAATACGAAACACAGTATTATACGCAGCAGGGTTTCAGAGTATGGACTAAATGTGTAACATAACAAGGATCCGTTGTTAGCTTAGGACCTTCTCGGCCGTAACAACGGCAAACATCATAAGATGCCGCGTCAAATTCATCACACGCACACCACATAACATCAAAAATTTAACAAACACTTTAACCAAAATTCCAATACTTTAACATATCAATGAAACCAAAACATTCCGTATAACTTATTCTTCCTATTTCAAATATTAACTTTTTGTACACTCAGCCTTCGGACTTGCGCTGTCTGTAGCACCGCGTAGCCGTAGCTTCAGTCGAGCTACGCCGGCCGCACCGAACGCTACGCCGTAGCAGACCATGTCGTGCGCTACGATCTAATCAGAAACGTGGTCGAACTTTTCCTAGGAAATTTAACTAGTTAAGTGAATACTGTGTACATTAATAGGAATATGTATTGTGTATTTTAGTGTCAAAGTGTGTACTACAAGTGTGAGTGTACACTTGGGTATAATTATTATGATCGTTGGCCGCCGCTGTCCAATTTGCAGAAACAACAAACGATGACCTTTTCATTTTGCAGGTTAGTTGTGTTTTTAATTAATATGAGATGAGAGGGCACTTTCCATTGCCAGTTTTAATTTTTTTTTTTAGGTATATAAAAACTTATTACCTTCTGCGTCATTATGGTTATTTTCTGAAGTTTTATAGGTCTATAAAATTTTTCGGAATACATTAACCGGAATCGTTCGACTGTATGCGTAGTAAAGTTGATTTTTTTATATTTTTATGTGTTATAAATCTGTGGAGATTGACGTAAAACTTGTGAACATTGGGAACGGGAAAATTAGAACAAATATTTGAAGTCTCCATTTATTTTTCTTTGAGAACAAAATTCTTAGAATTTTCTTTGAAAAATGAGACTTTAGTTTTTCGTCTCGCAGCTGTTTTACTTTATGTAAATTGTTTTAATTTAATTTAGTACTTCAAGTTAACGGTTTTCGTCCATATTTTTTCATTAAAAATGTGTAGGCGGCCGCCTAGCCCTAGAGATTACTAGAAATTATGTAAATTTTAATATTCTAAAGTAGATATTAATGTTACTTTGGGTTTAATTAAAATGTAACTTAATTTTTTTCTGACCAGATTTTGATAATCTTTTCAATATAATTTACATAAAAATAATAATTTTATTTACATACATACATAAACTCACGCCTTTTTCCCATGGGGGTAGGCAGAAACCACAGAACGCCACCTGCTACGATCCTTACATACTCCTTTCGCCTCATCTACGTTCACAACATATTTTATTTTAAATGTTCAAATAAAGAACAAGGTACTTGCTATATAATATGCGGCAACATTTAATGTAATAAACCCTAAAAAGGGCGGAAAATGCGAACAGATTTCAAAGGCAAAAGGGCATGAAAAATCTTTAATGCCTAAATATGATTTACGCTTTGGTTCATGAATATAAGGCAATCTTTACGAGACACAAAAAAGTATGCGTAATTTTTAAGATTGGTATGAATTTCTTATAGGAGGGATATTTTACAAAGGAGGTAGGTAATATCCGGTAATATTCGGTTTTCATGCAAAGAGGTGGAAGGGTGATATCGACACGCAACCTGTTACCATGGAATCAGATGTTTTTAGACCCCCATGGGTTGATATTGTTAGAGGTTTATTAAAAAAAAATCTTGTGTTTCATACAATTTAACCTTGAGGTTTAGTACTTTTGTATGGAACAGTTGTTTCCTTTTTTTAAAGCGGTGATAAAATTTTAGTTCTGGATGGTTTAGAACCATACACTGTATTCTAGAAGAAAGTTTCCCCATCGACCTTCGTTCCACTGCGCTGCCGTGGTATAACTAAAATTCCGTTATACGACATCTGGTCGATTTTTAACTTTTAATGCTATTAAAATGAGAAAAAAAAAATCTATTAGCATTGATCTATGTTTTGGTGCCTCCAAGTCTCAAATAGGTATTGTCATTAAAAAGTGACATCGGTTTAAATTTTTACCGCGGTTTTTGCATGTTATTCAAAACAACGGTTTTGGTAGATAACGGCATTATAAATAAATAAATAATAAATATCTTGGGACAACTCACACACGGCCATCTGATCCCAAGCTAAGCCAGAGCTTGTGTTATGGTAACCAGACAACTGATATACACACTTATATAATTTATAAACACATACATATTATAGATAAATTACACCCAGACACAGAACAGACAATTATGCTCATCACACAAAGTTTGTCCTGTGTGGGAATCGAACCCACTACCTCCGGCTTTGCAGTCAGGGTCACTAACCACTAGACCAACGAGGCAGTCTGAATTATAGATATACAATATCACGGCAGTGCGTATGGAAGAGTGGCTTGAAAAGAAAAAGTGTCGGTCCAACGTAACGTGAACCAGGCCTAACAGTCAACCAAAGGTGATGAAGAGATAACATGATAGGAGCAAGTTGGTCGTTAGCTAGATCATAATATGAACCTAAATCATTTGAAATAAGCTCCAAACTTCAATTCTTCATTAATGGCTATTGCGATGCCGTAGGTACCTACTATGGTAGAGCATCAAACGCTGGAAATTATTCAGATCACTTAAAATTATTATTTGACATTTTAAATTGAACATAACATAACATCACGCCTGTAATCCCCGAAGGGTTAGGCAGAGGTGTACCCATTAGTACACCCACATTTTGCCAGTTATGTTTACGTCCCATGTAATAAGGGGCGAGCCTATTGCCATCAACCGGGCACAAAATAAATTAAATTGACAATCTTGCATAAATTGAATTGACAATCAAAAACCGTCAATTAGTCAAAATACCCTATTACTATAATGTAACAAAAAAATAAACTTAAACAAGACAAAATTTATACATAACATTTTCTACCGTAAGCGACGAAATAATTCGTCCCCAGACGACACCACTTATCACGGGGCGAAAACACCCCCTTATCAAGCAAAGTAGGTACTGTGACCGCGGAACACTGATGACATTCAATTCATCTCCTTAGTATCATCCCTAAGGAGTTGTCTTGATAACAACCTGAGTGTACTGTGGGTGGAAGATAGGATACTTTTAGAATATTAGAAAAATAAGTACCTATTTGTCAAAAAGAGGGATGTAAAATGGACTAAATTAGGTGCCCTCTCCATTAAACTAATATTTAATTTTATAGTAAAAGGAATCAAAGAAAACATTGAAATATTCTTTTTTTAAATTTATATATAACTAGCTGATTCGACCACGCCTTACTATGGCTTGAAGTAAGTGAAGATATTGATGTCAATAATCGAGATAAAAACTGTCCTATCTTTCAAGTTGGATCAAACTGCAGACGGTGTGCAGATTAAAATCGGTTAAGTAGTTTAGTAGAGTCCATCCGGGACAAACAACGTGACGAGTAATTTATAAATATTAAAATAAGACTAGCTTCTGCCCGCGACTTCGCCCGCGTCAAAGTTAATTTCTCCATACAAACTTTGAACCCCCGTTTCATCCCCGTAAGGGGTGAATTTTGTAAAAACCCTTCGTTAGCGAATGTCTACTAACTATAAACTACCTCTCTGCTAAATATCATCTTATACGCCTAGCGGTTTTCGATATTTTGTGATGAGATGAGTGAGTGACGTTTCGCTTTTATATATTTAGACACGTTGCCCCACACTAAGTATTTCTCATGTATCGTAGGGTTTACAAACATAATAAACTCACATACACAAACAGTCAGACCCGGAACAAGTGTCTGCAGGCCATACAAATATTTATTCCCTGCGGGAATCGAACCCGCGACATGTAGCGCTATGCGTTAAAAGGGGTTGAATTGTGACAGCTAAAAGGGGATGAATTGTGACAGCTAAAAGGGGTGAATAGAAAAGAAACGCGTGTGTATGTTGACATCTCAACTTTATCTGTGGGGACGACATCGCATCTGCGTGGGGGTATTGCAGATGTATATAGGCGGCTACTTGACGTCAAATGGGTCGCTGGCTTGTTTGCTATCCAATAATAAAAAAAAAAATTGTTGCGTCTATGTAAAAGCAAATAAATAAATCATTTATTTTGGACCAAACTGCGTATCAGTTAATCGGCGGGATTAGCGCTCGTCTGACTACGTCATTCATCAGGCACTATTGCCGTCTCGCAAACAGTGTTGTTGTCTCGCTAAATGTATAGATAAACCATGTATTTGGTGCACACATAAGACATAGCACAACACACAAAAACGAAATTAAAAGTTAACAAATAACATAAATATAAATACAAGGTGCCAACATAAAAAATAATGGCTCGAACTTGGCTTGTCACGCTGCCACATCTCTAGATAATTATACAATAATATTGTACTCGACCGTAAGGAGAATATTTTAATTTTGGAGAAAATTGGATAAAATGTATCAATTTTACCGCAGTGTGCAAATCTAAAGAATAGCGTTCGAAAATCGAATTGCAGAACAGCCATATTCTGTAAAAATATTTCTCGAATTTGGTGAAGCGAGCTTATACTGAGCTCTAACCTTATCCTGATATTAAGCATTGACAACTCACCTTAAGTTCACTTGACCTAAATTCACCGCTCGAGATTTTTTCAGAATAGCACTACCAATCAGTATTTTACCTCTGTTTTCAATCTACAATGTACGATTCTATGGCTAAAGGACCACTCTCAATAAAATACGACCGTTTTTTTGTAGGACCAATTATTATTAAACTGCTTCAATAGTTTAGTAGGACCGACTTTTTGTGCTGCATTGGTATTTATATTCCATTTCTCTCCGACAAAAAAAAGGATACCGATTTTCTGGCGTTTACTAGCGAGCTAAGAATTGCAGAATTCAAAAAACTATTTTTTAATAAAAAAATGAGCTTCGCAACCTAGTAACTAGTATTATAACAGAGTAGTCATTATATTTATGTAAACATTTTTAGTTATATTTTTTTATCTCTAATTTTGTTGTTTTACTTTTGGTTGACTGTTATTAAGTCCTTCTTTGTACTTTTTGTTGCAAAAAGTTTAAATAAATGAAATAAATAACTAGATAGAAAAGTGATCTTGGAGTTTCTTGCTCGTTTTTCTCTATAGAGGTCTACCTCCATTTTGGAACGAGCAACTAGCTTCAAATTTCTGACTAACTGACGGAATTCTTGACAATTCAAAAGTGCCTGAAATTGATTTAATTAAAATAAATGTTGTCGCTTTGATAACAAAAAAACTCAAGTCTCATTTACCAAAACGACTAAGTATTTACCAGACGAAAAAAAATCAGTGACCGTCTGAATAAGAAAATTCTCATAGAAAACAATTCATCACTTCCTCCGGTCCCAAAGGACTGTATTGATGACAATCCCTTACATAAAAAAAAACACACTTTACTACATTTTTCTTATCTTTTAAAAAGATATCCGTTTCTCAGCAACACTTTGTAATATAGAACACGCTTGCGTTATGAAATTTTGCTGAAGATATTAGTATTCTTTTGTCGTACTGTCAAGGCCAGAAATGTAATAGTGTGAGATATCCAGTGTTGCTTGTGAAAGGCTCATGTTTTTGTCTCAATTTGTCGTGTTTTGATGAATGACAGATACAGTGATGATAAAAAGTTGACACCGTTTTTGTGCACGTGTTGTGTATTTATTAGACGGCGCGGGTCGCTTGGAACTTGACGCTTGTTATGGTTCCGTACCTGTAGGATAATAGAACCTTATTACTAAGCGTCTGTCTGTCCGTCTGTCTGTCTGGCAGTGGGCTGTATACCGTAATAATAATAATAAGTTAACCCTGTTTCCGCCACCGGTGGGCTACTATTTTTTATATTTTTAAATGTCTGTATTTTTATATTAATATTTAAAAATGTAATTTATATGTGTGTAAAATGAATAAATGAGAATAATAATAATAATAATCTTTATTTATCCAAAAAACATACAGAGTTTGTAATACAGTTTAATATTTAGTTTAGAAATACATTTATTAGTTTATGTTGCAAAATCTGTACAAGAATAATACTCTACCTCTTAAGCTGGGGTATACCTGTATTTTAAGAGGTAGTTTACGATCAATAATCAACGAAAAACTTATCTGTGTGGACTGTGTCATTCTACTGTATGGTAAACAAGAGTGAATGGAAAGGTAGGGAGTTGAAATTTTCACAGAGTGTGTATTTATTTTGCTGCTATAATCTATGTATCTCTGTGCCAAATTTCATCCAGATCCTTTCAGCCGTTCTCGTGTGATTGAGTGACAAACATCCACCCAAACTATCACATTTATAACAGTAGTAAGATATCTTCCTTTGATAATATCGCAAAACTATAATTATGTGGAGAGAAGTCTTTAGCTCGACTTGGCGGGGGCACTGCCGTGCCCCCCGATTCCATATTCCATACTAATATTATACATATGAAAGTAACTCTGTTTGTCTGTTACGCTTTCACAACTAAACCACTGAACCGATTTTGATGGGATACGGAGTAAATTTTAACCACAAGGAAGGAGATAGGCTACTTATTTTTCCGCGACTTCGTCTGCGTCCGCGATAACCGGCATTAAAAAAAAAAAAAAACAAAAAAAAACGCGGACGAAGTCGGAGGCAAAAGCTGGCTAAAAATATACAGTTTAGAATTTTTTTATTATATTTATTATCTTAATATTATTCTGTTACGTACGAAACATTAAAGTGAGAATTCTGTTAAATTACCTGTGTAGATTATAATTAGACTTTTCTGAGAACATCAATTTGCTTTCAAAGGCATTAATTACGGTTTTATTTTACAAAGTTTCCGACAAATGTGATTAAAAGTTCGTTTTACTTGATGTTTTAATAAGTAACAGGATTTTGATAGACTTGTAAGTTATGATTTAAATATTGTAAGTATCAGTGTCATCGTGTGGGACCCTATTTTATTAATACAAGCTTCTGCAAAGTTCAAATGCTGCAAAGTTCAATCCTGCGAGAAACGTACGTTTTTCCGGGATTAAAAATATATTCTACTAGCAGACTCGACTACGCGTTGCTGTAGCTTGAAGTAAGTAAAGATATTGAGGTCAATAATCGAGATAAAAACTATCCTATCCTTTAAATTTGACCAAATTACACACAGTAAACTATATTAAATAAAAAATGGTTGAGTAGTTTCGGAGTTTATCCCGGTTAAACAACGTTTTTATATATTAAGATTTCAGACTATAATCTATCTCTCTGCTATACATCGAAATCCCTTCAGCCGTTCTGGCATTTTTGCGTAACAAACATTCAACCACATCTTCGCATTTACAATAGTAAGATGTTTTATGAAACACTGATTCCGGCTTAATTAATAGCTGTCGGTAAAATATAGGAATCGGCCATTGCATTTCAATAAGACGGAACGATTTAGGACCGGAGCCACGCATTTCTCCAATTCGTAGAACACTAAAGTGCTCCACCATTGCCATCCATCACTTACCAAACCGATTTGAATTTCGAATACTGATATAATCTTCTATTGGATTCCGGACTAAAGCGTGGAATACCGCAATCGTATGCTGCAATCCCATTGGATAACGACCTGTGTTTGGTATTTTTGTACTTACATTAATTCAACAAATCGTACAAACGATTTAATATTTTATTTTTATTATAACACTGGTGAGTTTTTCAAATTGAGTTTTCCATTTTTAAATAAAAGCTTTGTATTGGATAGTTCGAGCCTGGATTTTAAATCCAAGCAATATATTGAATGAACCTATCATAGTTTGGTTTGATTTTATTCATATCCGTTCATGTGACACTCAAATCTGTTTTGTTTTAAACCCATTCTAATTTTATCAAAATATCCGAATTTAATGTAGCAATACCTATATGCGTTAGCGATAATTATGTTTGTTACCAACTTGTGACTAGTGAGCTTAGTCGAAATGAGAATCAACCATCACAAAATAGAAACAAAGAGAAATAATGCGTGTGCAAAGAGAAACTTGTCACACAAAATAGCTAAACATGACAAGTGTAGGAAAATAGATTTCGGGAATCTTGCATACAATAGAACCTGCAGTAACTGCCCCTTTGTCGGTCCCTACGACCCTCGCGGGAGACAGTTTCGTGTCCCCATTCACACACGGAACCCAACGGCTTGTTATTGGGGTTACAGAGCCTAAAAACGTAAGCAATCCTGGTTTATGTCGCGGGAAAAAAATACGGGAAGTAGTAGTGTACGGTTTTTCGGGAAGAAAATATCTGTAAAATCTAGGGCACTTTTAAGCCTTTCTAAAAATCTCGCTGATATTTTATTTTTGCGCAGTGGCTAAGCGATTTTGCTTCTGTGTTGCGTATTGTGGGTTTGATTCCAGTACAGAACAAATGTTGAGATTTGTATGACCTTACAATTAGGTCCGGTTGTTTATGATAGATTATTTTATGTATTTGTAAACGCATCCGCGAAACAGGAAAAATTCCACTATTAGACAGCCGCATCTAGTCAGCTTCCTAACTGGATGCAGCTGAATACCAGTATTTTACATGGAGCGACTAGCTTTTAGAAAGGTCTTCCTTATTTCTGGATTTTCTTGACTTTTTGAAAGGTTCGTATAAATTATTATACAAAATTAGTAACATCATCATCTGCCTAGCCTTTTCCCAACTATGTTGGGGTCGGCTTCCAGTCTAACCGGATGCAACTGAATACCAGTATTTTACATGAAGCGACTGCCTATCTGACCTCCACATCCCAACTAACTGGGTAATACGATTGATTGTCAGACTGGTGAAAATAAAAGAATAAAAATAGAAGATATAAGCCATGGCAGTTAAGAAATGACCAATCCCAACTGACAGCGTCCGTTTACAATGACGAGGCGATCAAGATCTAACATAATTAAAGCATACTCATTGGCTTACTCGCGTAAATAATAGCGTTGCTTCGTTTCGAAATGTAAACTCGGTAGAACCAGTATCATGTTTTGATTTGATAGCTAGCAATATAATGATTGCTTTGCCTACTGAACCGGTATGAACTTCAACGGGTTTCCGCTTCGCTAATGCATGTAAAACAGATACGCATATTAGGCAGTAATAGGGTTGTTTGTATGTTGAGTGATATTGGATTTTTGTTAATCTGTCGAGCACTCATGTGATTAAATCAATATACAATATACAGAAATTCAATGCAAAATTGAAAAAGTTTCGTCTTTATTTTTATACTAGCTTCTGCCCGTGACTTCGTCCGCGACAAAGTTGATTTCTTCATAGAAACTTTGGACCCCGTTTTATCCCAATGGGAGTTTTGGTAAATTCTAGAAAATCCAAAAAAAAATACAGTGCTTTCTAAAGTTTATTTTCGATATGACTGACATTCTCCGTGCCTCGAAAAGTATGTTAAGCTTTTGGCCCCCGGCTGTCATGCATTGATCTTTGACAGTCGTTACGGGCCGTCAGAAGCCCGAAAGTCTGACGGTCTTATACCAAGAGGTATTGTACTACACAGTTACTGGATTGTGGAGGTCAGATAATAAGTCATTCATGTAAAATACTGGTATTCAGCTGCATTTGGTTAGACTGGAAGCCGACCCTAAGGCTCTAGACAGACGGACTGCATTTCAACTGCACTCCGACTGCCAAATTGCAGTTTGAATGCAGTTAGCACGACTGCAATAAAACTGTCAACCAACTGCATACCGACTGCACGCCGACTCCAATCGGGCTGCACGTAGTCGTTGGAACTGCACTCCAACTGCACACCGTCTGCACGGTCGGCTAGCAGTTTCATTGCAGTCGTGGTAACAGCATTAAAACTGCAATTTAGCAGTCGGAGTGCAGTTGAAATGCAGTCCGTCTGTCAAGAGCCTAACACATTTGGGAAAAAGCTAGGCAGATGATGATGTAACAGATCGTTTGTGTGAAACCTTCAAAAAGTCAAGAAAATCCAGAAATAAGGAAGGCCTTTCTAAAAGCAGGGATCATAGCATTACATAACATATGCGTACTTAAGTATTCAACAAGTTATTTGGTGCACGAATTAAATAAATAATTCATAAAGTACAAGACGGTTCACGACGTACAGTCGGCGAGAAAAGTGGTCTAACACTAAGATAACAATAAATTCCTTTTGTTATTTTTTTTTACCAAAAAGTAGAATAGGGTAGTAAGACACCTTTCTATTAGCTGTCAAAACGCGACTACCCCATTGATTTTGTATGGCAAGAGCAAACTGTGACGTCACTCATTTGCCAACTCAAAAGGCTATCTATTTATTGATATTAAAGCAACTAAACTTCTATACACATCAAAAGTGTCTAGGGATCAACATCCCTAACAAATGTTAGGGATGTTGATCCCTAGACACTTTTGATGTGTGTAGTTTTACAGTTAATTTTAAAATTGAGTTTTCAGTGCTAAATTAAAGTGATTTTAAAACAGTTGTGTAGTGGAATTGTTGGTTTGTAACCAATTAATTTTCATACTTTTTATAAGCTGTCTAAACTACTTCATAGCTTTTGTATGCCAGTACTAAAGTGTGTCGTCACTTTTTTCCAACTATTCATTAATTTAAAAGCAATTAAAAATCTAATTTTGGAGAAAATTAAAAATTAATCGGGTTTTCAGCGTTCAAATAAAATTTAACTAATAACTTGGAATTATTGCTTAATTATGCCTACAACCGAATTGTCCACCACAAAAATCAAGTAATTTATTTCAACTAAACCATTAAAAGGAACTTTTAAATGCCATATACAAAAAAAAAGAATTAAATCTAGTTGCCCCCCTTCCAACAGTCATACTCTGGCATATGAGTCAAGATTCGTACCACTTTCTAAGGTAACTGTACCTACTTGTGATGTGGTTTGGGGCTGACCGATCGATAGTGAAGACATGACGTGACATAGGTACTATAGGTACTTGTTGTGGTGTCCTACATTGTTGATATCTTACGACCAGCGGAGACAAGGCAGTAAAGTCCTTGAGAAGTTTTTTTATGATTAACCGGCTCTGCCCGCGACTTCAGAAGTAAGCCAAAGTTCTAAATTATAACATAACATGACGCCTGTAATCCCTGAAGAGTTAGGCAGAGGTGTACCTATTAGTACACCCACATTTTGGCAATATATTTCAGTCCCTGTATATTTAAGTACCGTGACATGAAATAATCACATTGGTCATCACTGGTATCGAGTAAACAACCTTATGCATGAGAGACGGTCGCCTCAACCACTGAGCCATCATGATTTATAACTACTCAAATTATTGTGGGTCCACATTTCACCAGTTGTGTTTAAGTCCCATGTAGTAGGGGGCGAGCCTATTGCCATCAATCAGGCACAAATTCAAACTTCGAGGCTGCTATTGAGGTATTCCTGATGGAAAAACCCAATAATCGCTTTGCCCGACCTGGGAATCGAACTCAAGACCTCATGCTCAGCAGTCGCGCTTTGTGACCACTAGACCTGTGCTTGCGCCAGTGATCCCACAGGCGTGATGTTATGGTAATTTTTTATTGGTGAATCGTTTTATTAATTTTTGACGTCATAACGTATTTTAACTAATAATTTACAAAAATAATTTTATCTGTTCAACAATCAACACAATATTTATTACATGGTATAATATAAAACAAAGTCACTTCACGCAGTCTGTACGCATAGATCTTTTAAACTACTCAACGGATTTTAATGCGGTTTTCATCAATAGATAGAGTCTTCTTCTTTATCGTGTGGGCAGTAAGGTCTTACGACCCCACACACCCTAGTATCAGAGTTTCTAAACCGCCTCTAGGGCCTCTGACATGATTTGGGTGGAACAGTAAGTCCCAGGTTTCCTTACGATGTTTTCCTTCACCGATGCCAGTGATGTCCAAGATAAACTTTAGAAAGTACATAATGTAATAGATAGAGTGATTCATGATAAAGGTTTATGTAATTATCTACAATAATCTACATTGCACCCGTGCAAAGCAAGGGCGAGTCACTAGTTTTATTATGAAGTAAATTACTTAATACTCGTATTATGAGTTAAGTCAAAAGTTTCCAACGCTATGTAAGAAATTACGCCATAAAGTCTTACACCTAGACTCGCATGAATACAGGTGTTCTCTCTTCCTGAAACAATTTCTCACTTGCCAGTACCTAGTACATATACCTATATAAGTCTTCGGACTAATTAGGACTGTCGTGAAAAATGGCGTCATTCATTGCTGTCTTAGAAACTCTTACCCAGGTTTAATATTTTACTCCAAGTTTTCTTTAGGTACCTATTCAGAAAGTGCTGTAAGTTATGTTCTAGAAGTTTTTTTATATCTTTCTTTACGTTGAACATTTAGCTGTGTCGACTTCAAAAGACTTTGAACTCATTGTTGCTTTTGTTGTTTCGACTTAGAGTAGACGGGTAAGTAGAAAACACAGATCCCATATAAAAAAATTGTCAATGACATGTTCTTCCCATCATCATAACATCAAGCCTGTAATCCCCGTAGGGTTAGGCAGCGGTACACAAATATGTCGCCGGTTATATTTAAGTCCCATGTAATAGAGGGCGAGCCTATTGCAATCAACCGGGCACAAATCTAGACCCCGGAACTGCTTCTAAGAAATTCCTGATGGAAAAACCCAATAACACTTTGCCCGACCTGGAAATCGAACCCAAGACCTCATGCTGCAACGTGGCATTTTTTACAAGAATGAGTATTCAATTTAGAAACTAAACTTTTAATACCTCCACCTTTGTAATGTTGCATGCAGGCATAAACACAATTATACGCGGGCATCACTCTGAGCACTACCATAAACAGTGATTTATCACACCAAAAATAAAAATCGTAAAATACAATAAAGCTGAAGAGCTTGACAAGCCACCATGCATCACAGCACATTACCACACTTTGACATCACGTCGGGGTCACCACTTTAGGGTTACCACTTTAGGTATACTTTAAAATAGTTTGGTGTATCAGAAGGTTGAAGAAAACTCTTGTATGACTTATTATCACTACTTATCATAAGTCATACAAAACGCAAACGCAAACGCTCTAGACTCTGGAACTGCCCGGATTGAAAAAATATATGCATATGGTAGCCAGATTCATTAGAAATACTATACCTAGGCCACATAACATCACGCTTCAACCCACAGAAGTGGAGCAGTAACCAAAGACGTTACTTAAAAGAGTGAAAAAACCACGCGGTGATAATCGCGAGCAGAAGCTGAGTTGACTATAAAGCCTAAACCTTGTAGTCGGTACATAATCATAGCAGTAACAAATTCGACACGCGTACGATACCTTTATTACCAATGTTCCAAGCAATAAAATTCTATTCGTAAGCTAGGTAACTTAGACTTTTGAAGAACATGAGTGACTATACAAAATATACAAAAGTTTCTCTCCAAATTATTATTTATTTGGGTACATTATCAGAATATCGAAAATCAAAATATCGAATGCTCATAATATGATCGAATGATCATATAATCGAAAATCAAAATATCGAAAATCGTCACGTTTTGTAAGCGAGCGAAGCGAGCTCGGGACTTGGGGCACCCCGACTTGGACAGGTTAGGTTAGAAGGGGATGGCGGGGTCCACCAGACCCCGCCATCCCCTTCGTGGTTAGTTTTTTTTAACCATTTAGAAGTAGGAGCCCCGTAGCTCCGTAGACCGGGGTTCTGTCGACTACGCCAAAACTAGATTGTCCAGATATTGGTCTAGTCAACAAAATATTTTTTCAATCATGTCTTGAATATTTGAAAATACTTGCAATGTCCCATTTACAGCGTATTGTTAAACTAATCTCAACACGACGTTTAAAGAACTTTCCACGTCGTTTCTGGAATGTGGATTCGTAGGTATCAAAAGGCGAGAATTTGTATTCAGAGAATAAGCACAAGCATCCCATTGTTTGCTATCAACATCAAACAACGCATTGCACGTTCCCCTTTGATAATCACTGTAAAGGTGCCATCTCAAATAAGCTTAGGACAATAAAAAATGTTGTGTTGGTAGTTGAACAGTCTGCCTTTTGGTGCAAAAGTTGCATGTTTGAAACCGGGAAGTAAAAATATGTTTTTTTTTTTTAAATTCATATGATTGTACTTTCTAAGTTTTTCTTGGACGAAAATATTGTAAGGAAAACCTGATTACTAATTTTATTCTACTATTTAATAAAATCTATTCCCAATATTAATATCATTTTAATCAATATCAATAAATGTTAAAAAATCTTTTTGTTTGTATAAATTAGAGGTATTTTAGGCAGCTTGAGACTGAGATTAGATTGCGATCGTTCCTAAAAGTTAGTAGAATTGCCCCACTGCACTTATAATTAACTAGCTGTCCGCCGCGGTTACACCCGCGTCTTTGGTTACTGCTCCGCTCCCGTAGGTCGTAGCGTGATGGTATATATAGCCTATAGCCTTCCTCGATAACTAATCTATATAACACTGTAAGAATTTTTCAGATCGGACCAGTAGTTCCAGAGATTAGCGCGTTCAAACAAACAAACAAACAAACAAACACTGCAGCTTTATAATATTAGTATAGATATAAGTCTGAAATCTCCAATCCACCTTGAGCAAACGTGGCACAATCCTCTTGCATTTTCTGTATGAGAAAAGGGCTTTCTCACTGCCTGCAATGAGACAATGATAGGCCGGTATTATTTTAGAATATATAATTTTGTTCTAGATAAAACGATGAGTCAAAATATCTATTATTATATCTCCACAAGGAGTTATAATAATAGCAATTTAAGGAAAGGCTCAATTTAATATTCTAAAAAAAACCTTGAATTTAAGGATAAATAAACAGCAAAATCCCCTAAAATAGAGAGCCAGCTACACAGGCTTTAAGATGCTATTATTATCGCGTTACACTACATCCTCCAAGGATTTGGATAAGTCGAGGCAATGTTTTGTATAAATATAGTTATATACAAAACGATGATAAAACTAAAACTGTGTCCCAGATTTATAACTAAAGCGTCGTACCCAAAAACGGATCGTTGCTAACCGTAACGGCTTTTGTTTTTTTGCATAAAAAAATATGCAGAAGTCCCAACTCGTAAAATCAAAGTCTAAACATTTATTTCAATTAGATTACAGCAGGCACTTTTGAATTGTCAAGGAGTCGGTCAGTTAGTCAGAAAGTTGAAGCTCGTTCCAAAACGGAGGTAGGCCTCTATGGAGAAGAACGAGGAAGAAAATCCACAGACACTCTTTTTATTTTGGTCCTTGTCACAATATTCTTGTTGCTTCGATATGTGGAAACAATGAAAATGAAAATAAAACAATAATTAAGAATAATAAGAATAAAGATGTAAGCTTATTTTTCTTTGTAAATGACGTACAAAACTGCCTTTTAAAAGTCTAACTAAAACAAAATGATTTATCTTTGGCCGACTTTTCAAAGTGGTCCTTCTTCCATTTTCGTGCTTCGTGGCACAGTGTAATAAAACTGTAGTTACGGTATCAATCGCATGAAGGTAGTATGGATCGTTAGGTAACTTGAATAATGGCAAAGTTATTATAGCCAACGTAATCGCTCTGAAGGAATATGCGGAGAATTTTTATAAACAATAAATGTTCCATGTTTATTGGTAGGTACTGTGAAAGGGAAAATGTACGGATTGCTGAGGTTTTGTGACGCAAGTGTGAATGATGATTTATATCGGCTTATAATAATCGTAGGCTCGCCCCCTATTACATGGGACTTAAACATAACTGGCGAAATGTGGGTATACTAATGGGGATTACAGTGTGTGTTGGCGCAGTGGCTGAGCAATTAGCTGCTGCGCCGCGGGGCACGGGTTTGATTCTCGCACAGGTCAAATATTTGTAAACGCACTCACGATACAGGTCAAATTCCTAGAAATATTAATAGCCAGGAAAGTAAAATCATTTTCATTATACGTAAAAGCGTTAATCACTGTATATATAGAGCATGAAAAATTGATATAATAATTATAATTGACATTAATATTTTACCGGGTTGCAGCGTCATTTGTTTTAATTGATCTGCAATGCGTTATATCTATATGTAACAGATTGGAGGCATATTACCAATCATATTAATATTACTAGACTAGTATTAATAGACGCGGCAGACCACGAAGAAGATGGCGGGATGACCTGGTCAACTTTCTTGAGGATTGGCAAGACGTAGCGCAACATCGCGATAGATGGAAGGAATGGAGGGAGGCCTTTGCCCAGCTGTGGGACAGTACGGGCTAGTTATATTATATATATTAATATTCTCTAGACCGATTTCGGTTACGGCGGCCAATCTCAATGGAGACTAGCCAAATATGCTAGAGATATTATAGTGCACAAGTGCCATGGCCGCAGCGGCCAGGCCGCGGCGGCCAGGCCTCTAGTGCGCTATTGCTCTTACTCTCATAGTCCGATAGGACGGCAGTCCGACACAACCGGGGAGAGATCAGACGCAGGACCAATGGCTTTACGTGCTTTCGGAGGCATGGGGGTGTCACATCACTATCTTTCACACTCCGTGCTGCTACTGAGAAATTCCTAATGGAAAAACCTAATAACACTGTTTGCGTGACCTGGGAATCCAACCCAGGACCACACTCAGCAGTTACTCGCTATCACGAGCCTAACAGAGCTGTCACATTAAGACAGATCATAATTATATTTAGTCTTCACATGAACAGATAAAAATAAAAATAAAACATACAGTAAAAAAAATATATAAAATCCGATAACTTATATTTTTAACAAAAGTTTGTATCCAAATGAAAAAGATAATATTTTTTTAATATTGAATGATAAAAAAATACATAAATTATACCTACAGTGAAACGACTGTTGGCTTATAATATTTTTGTTGGATTTTCCTCGCTTGACTTTTAAATCTTGCTTACCGAGCGCTTACGTTCGTGAATCCAGACCTTTTTGAGCACAAAAATCTAGTAAAGGACTAAAGTTTCGCACAAGCTAAAACCTAGATCGTAATATAAAATTTTTTTTCGTTGTTTGAGCTTTAGTAAAAATTCTCGTAGAATAGACAAGATGTACCTCTGTGAAAACTTATAATTGGCCATTATCTTGTATTAGTATCCTAGCTTTACCCCGCAGGTTCAGCCGAATTCTGTTAAGTCTTTGGTTCTGTTACTCCTCTGCCCCCGTGGGTCCATATAGCGTGATGTTATATAAGATATTATTATACTTACTTACTTAATATTATGAATCTTATACCTGTTATTTGCATGGTTAATACTGTAATGCCGTTTTAAGATGTTACTTTATTGAATTGTATGTGACAGTGCTGTTGGTGTGCTTATTTTAATTACTTACTCGTGCTTATTTTAACTACTTTACTTACTTTTAATTACTTACTTACTTGCTTACTCTATTAATAATTTAGTGTTAAATGAGAAAAAAACGAAATGCATAAGATTCACTTTACCAAATGTTAGAAGTAGTGAACTTAACGTCATATTGAATAAGGACATACTAGAATTCGTCGAAAAGACAGTTTTCTTGGGGATTACGCTCGATTCTAAGCTGCAGTGGGGTCCCCACATAACATCTCTTGCAGGGCGGTTAAGTTCAGCCGCTTACGCTGTCAGAAAAATCCGACAATTAACGGACGTGGATACCGCGAGACTAGTCTATTTTAGTTACTTTCATAGCATCATGTCTTACGGTATTTTGCTTTGGGGACGGGCTGCAGATATAAATTCTATCTTTATCCTGCAAAAGAGGGCCATCAGAGCCATCTATAATCTTGGCAGTCGAGATACTCTAAGGGAATTGTTTAAGAAAATTAACATCATGACGGTACCTTGTCAATATATATATGAAAACATTATGCATGTTCGGAAAAACCTTCATCTTTTTAAGAAAATTAGTGATAGACATAATTTTAATACTAGAAATAGGAACAAATTAGATCAACGAAGTTTCAGATTGTCAAAAGTAAGCACTTCTTTTATGGGGTACTGTGTAAAATGCTATAATAAAATACCACTGGATATTCTCCAACTAAATGAGAGAAAATTTAAAACATGCATTAAACGCACACTATGTAGTCGAGCATACTATAAGTTAGAAGATTATATCACAGACAAAAATGCTAGTCCTGCTCCACAGCCACTCGGGCTCACTAATTAGTATTAATTTTAAGAGAATGATGTTTCTTACCCCCTTTTTATCGACCTGAATAACTTGTTTCGTTATCAGTACCTACTAGTACTTTTTTCTTTTTTACATACCACAGTTCATCAAACGAATAAGTACACTGAAGTGTTAGTATTGTATAATTTAATATCATTTATTTCAATTTTGTAAATGTGAGTACCATGGAGCTTTTTATTTATTGAGTTGCTATGTGTTTTGACTTAATGAGCATGGCGGTTGAGAGCTTGTCATGCTCACTCAAATGTCTCGCTGATGGTGGCGCGTGTGTTGGATCATTTGGCTCCCTTCAAAATGGTTGAGTTAAGTGGTGCTGACCCATGCGTCATGCTCGTGAACGAGTGCTGTCAGTTGGGATTGGTCATCTCTTAACTGCCTTGGCTTATAGCTTTATTCTAATTTTATTTTTTTATTTTTGTTTTATAATCATCTTCATTGTTTTCACATGTAGAATCAACAAAAATAATGTAACCAGGATTTTGTAAAAACCTAATTTAAAAGAGTGCCGTGGAGTTTCTTGCTCGTTCTTCTCCATAGAGGCCTACCTCCGTTTTGGAACGAGCAACTAGCTTCAACTTTTGGACTAACTGACAGACTCCTTGACTATTCAAAAGTGCCTGTATATGGTCTAATTGAAATAAATGTTTTGACTTTGACTTTGACTTTGACTTTAAATAAATAAATAAGGTTTTTTTTAAGCCGATTGCTAGTTTTAGAGATTAGTACGTTTAAACAGATGAACAAACAAAAATAACTCACCAGCTTCATTAGTATAGATTACTCGATGCAAATGACTTGCACAAAGTTTCCAAAAAAAAAAATGTGCAACACGAGCTAACCCACAATCTTCAAACTAAGTCGATATGTCATTTGCTTATTAATTACCATATCCAAGTCATGACAATTCACTTACTCAATTCATTTTCTTCTCAATTCATTTTTTACTTTGAAAAATAGAAGAAACTTTACCATGTGCTAGTATTACCCCATTTTTGAGACCGATTTTCTCGTGTCCACTTATACGAATTCCTCTAAAACAACAATTTTCACAGTACAAAAACAATTCCCATTTCAAAAATAAGCTTCCATTTTGTAACACAGTTGTCATAACAATCCTATTAAAGCTATACACACAACAGTGTCACACGGCCAGCTGCAAGCGAGCGCAAGTACCTCGTTGTGCGAATATTAGTACGTAGTAATGCATTTCTGACGAGTAAGCCGTTTTGTGAAAATGTACGTACATAGGTACAGCCGCGTGTTATACAAAAACCTGCCAAGTGCGAGACGGACTTAAACACGAAAGGTTCCGTACCAAAAACTTTTCCAAAAAAGTAATTATTTTGTGACTTGTGCTACATGACATTGCTTCTTGCCATCCTAATCCTAACTAATATTATAAATGCGAAAGTAACTCTGTCTGTCTGTCTGTCTTTTCTTCACGCCTAAACTACAGAACCGATTTATGTGAAATTTGGTACAGGGTAAGTGTGAACCCCAACAAAGGACATAGGCTACTTTTTATTCGACTTCGACTTCGTCTGCGTCCGCGATAACCGACATATACGCGGACAAAGTCGCGGGCAAAAGCTATTATTTCAATAATACTGTGTTGAGGCATTTCGTTCGTCTGGTGATATTTTAGGGAGGTATCAACCTGGACGGGGTGAGGTGTCTCAGCACAGGGGCATTTGTGATTTGTGATGTCCATGATCAGTGTTGAGTGTGACTAGTTGTCCCAAAATAAACAATTTTGAATTTGAATTATTCTTGGTCAATGGAAAGTATTATAGGTTAATATAGGTTTTGATTCCCTAGCGAGCTTCAAAATATGTGCCATACACGACCATAATTATCTTTAAATTGTATTGACTTAGAAGTTCGATTTTTTCACTGCTCTGAGGGGTAGCAGACCTGAGTATTCAATATTAATTTCAGCTTGATATCTTCACGCGTTCTTGAGAATAGGTCTTGACAGTCGGTGTTCCTATAAGAAGTGATCCTGGGTTCTGTTTTTGCCGACTGACATGCGGAACCCAAAAAATAGCGAGAATACGTGTACAGAAAATAAAATATAAAAATACAAAACAAGGTAAGGTAAACGTAAGCAAGTCACGTGTAAAAAGATAAAAGATCACTTAACGAAACTCAAAAGCGATTTCAAGCAATCTTTTCTGTATTGAAAGTTGTTTTTTGAAAATGAAGTTATTGTTTGTGTATTCAGTTTATAGATCTAAAGTACGGAAAAGTTCGAGTTGGACTCACACACGAAAGATTCCGTTCCCTTGTACAATATTAATACTACTTACATACAAAAAAATACAATAATTGTATGTATATGTTACCGGCAATCTGTGTAATCCGGTATTCTATACAATACCTAGGCAATGTATAGAATACCTAAAACGGACAGGCAATGTATGAAATATTATTTATTTTATACTTTGCCTAGGTATTCTATACAATACCGAAAGCGCAGCCGGCAATGTGTATAAAAGAGCAGGAAAGTCCCGGTCGACGAAGCCCCGCTGGGCGGGGCTCCTATTTCTGAGTGGTTTAAAAAAAAATTAACCACGAAGGAGATGGCGGATGGATGCCATATCGTTAGTTATCATCCAAAGAAGCCTTACTCTTTATATGTATATACCCTTTCCGTTACACCCTGTATATACGAATCAAATAACAAAACGGAACAAACAAGAAATATTACGATAAGATGGCCAATACATCACACACCTGTTATTATTACTAGGGAATCCACTCACATGTGAAAGTATTGGGAAAGCGATACAAACCAATAAATGCTCATAGACGAAACCCTCCACATAAAGACTTAATAATTTGTTACGTTGAAATATCGCCTTTAGGGTTCCGTAAAGGGTGTTGCGGGACGTCTTAACAGGATACCGTGGCCCCGGAACGCAAAGGGCTACAGAAGGAACAGGGTGGTTTTTTAGCCAGTAAAAGTCTGACAGTCCTCAATCATTTGATGATTTTTACCACCTTAAAAAAAAAGGGTTTCGTAAAGGGTGCCGACGGGACCCTATTACTAAGCCTTCGATGTCCGTATGTCTGTCTATCAGCGGGTTGTACCTATCTAATGAATCGTAATAGGTAGACAGTTAAAAGCAATACAGACGTATTTCTATTGCCTATAACAACTAATAATAAAAACCAAGATGGCGAATTTAACGTTTATAGTGTTATTTCTACTTTAAATTAATATACTTATGAAGTAATGCGAGAGGTATGCATAATAGGTGCATGTTTTTAAACCATTTTTACTATGTTTTTCATGTTTCGTCCAAGCATGTTTTATTGCATTTATACATTACATTACAACCACGTTGTAATTAGATACTGTTGTAAATTAAATAGATAAATAAATCTTGTACGATCGTGCAGAACCCGTTGTTTGCGATTCCGATTCACACTTGGCCCGTTTTGATATTGATATACTCAAGCTGGGTTCCTATTACTTACCTACCGAGTGTTATTGGTAAAAATCAACATTCTCATATTTCTGAAAATATTGAGGCAATCGTAACAAACAAGCACCAATATCTTCGAAAGCCCTTTTATGCTTCAAATCTTAATAATCTTACAAAAACCTCTGTGAATAAATCAAGATTTTTTTCAATCATTAAGAAACACGCAATAATAATAATAATATAATAATAATAATTTTGTTTATTGATGGCAACTAGGCCCAAAACTTGTTAGTAACAGAAATCTTAAAATCTATGTTAGTAACTACAACCAGGAGATAATATTATTAAAACAACCTACAAAAATAACATCACTTGACAAGCACCGCTATAGCGTGAGACAGCCACGGCGCATCGTGCTTGTCCATCAACATCAACGCAATGTTTTGAAAAACAAATTAAAGTGACCTACTTTGTTTTTTTTTTAATTTAAAACTGCCTTGCCGATCTAGTGATTGCAAAGCGCGACTGCTGAGCAAGAGGTCTTGGGTTCAATTCCTAGGTGGGCAAAGTGTCATTGGATTTTTCCATCAGGAATTTCTCAGTAGCAGCCTTTTTTTTTGTTTTTTTTTTTTTTTTCGGAGTATGGATTTGTGCCCGTTTGGTGGCAATAGGCTCGTTCCATTTTACATGGGACTTAAACATAACTGGCGAAATGTGGGTGTACTAAAAGGTAAACGCTTTCTTTAAGCGGTGCTTCCTCTCTCCTACCCTTTTGCTGTGTCCTACAGGGTCTATAATGATCTCAATTATTTAATTTACCACCTAAGCATACATATCGAAAAGCAATAAAGATATTGAGGATTGAGGTACATCTCTGCCTAACCGTTCGGGGATAGCAGGCGTGATGATAATAATATGTTTTTGTTACGTATATTATTATATTCTCATGAATAAATCAAGAGCTCACAGATGCCCGTCATGCAGCAAGCTATCACCATCACGTTGGAAGCTAACTTTGTAACCCCGCCATAGTTGACGAGTTAAACTCTTGTTGAACTTGCCATCATCTTTAATGTAAAAGCTTTAACTTAAGCGCTGTCTAGTGTAGTTATGTTACTGAATAGTTTAGTGCCAGTTAAGTTTTTATTTTAAACTTGCTTTTGCTCGCATCTTTGTCCGCATTTACGGATCTATTTTTTAGTAATTAAATATACCCTATGTTATTTGTTTTCTATGGGTGAAAGTAAGACAAAGCAAGATTTTATCAATGCTGTAATGTATGGCTTAGAATGCGTTAGTTAGAACGCCCTAATCTCAGAAACTACTGATACAATTTGAATAAAATCTTTTGATAAACAGGTTATAGAACAACTTTAACTATGTTGGTTAAAGGCTTTGTAACATCGCGCTACAACCCACGGGAACGGAGTAGCAACCAAAGATATAACTAGGAAAGTATAGTAAAGAAATTATTTTTTGTTTTTTAAATATGATGTCCACCAAAATCAACTACTTACCACTGAAATCAAATTTTAGTATTCATTTTTCTTCAAATTAAATTGCAAAAGATGTAAATAAACTTTCCTTAAAGTACGCGTTTCCTTACAATTTTATTACCCACAGGTTTTTATTTCAAAAGAAGACGGACATAACAAACATTTTATTCGCGAGAGATATTCCACTTATAAAACTCTTCCAAATGAGCTCTTAGTTTTTAAAAAAAATAAAAAAACATTTTAGTACCGCGTCGCCGCAAAAAATACTGTTAAAACTTATAAAAAATAACTTAGCGCAGAATTTTTCTTCTGTCTTTGAATCATCGTAGAAACAAAGTGAGTAAACTGTGTTCCTAATGGTTTGCGACAAGTTTTTATATTAAAATTCCTTTTTGCGATATTATGAAAGGGAAATTTCGAGAATGGGCGAAGTGAAACAATGCTTAGGCCGTAAGCACACGGCGTATTTTAAACGTACAGACGACGCGCGTTTTCGGCGCCGTAAGGGTCGGTTCACATCTGACGGAAGATACGTCGAACGTATCGTCTATAGTATGGTCGACGCACTAACGCATCATCAGTTATGTGTGTATGGTTGGATATTTTATTATCTATTTGACTGTTTCTGCGTTACGCGACTGACGATACGCCGCGTATCGTCTATAGTATGGTCGACGCACTAACGCATCATCGGTTATGTGTGTATGGTTGGATATTTTATTATCTATTTGACTGTTTCTGCGTTACGCGACTGACGATACGCGGCGTATATCTTCCGTCAGATATGAACCGACCCTAATGTTGATTGTTGCGTTTGTATTGATGATACAAACGCGCGTGTGAAGCGCGTAAGTGCGTTTGAAATTGCGAAACTCAAGTGGCAATGGGCAGGGCACATATCTTGTAGAGCAGACTGCCGTTGGGGTCGTAATGCTCCCGAGTGGCGACCACGTACTTACTGGAAGACGCAAGGTTTCTTGTATATAAGTAATATGACGTTCAAAAGTGTTTTTAATGGCCTAATTGAAATAAATTATTTGGATTTGATTTAAAAATTAATATTCTTTTTTATTCTTTATTTAATAATTTATGTACTTTTTTATGACAATATTAATCCCACCGATCCCCAAAAAGAAAAATTATGTTGATAAAAGAACTAGCTGCTTCAAAGGCATTACCGTATCTCGTTAACTTAACATAATTCTTAAGCTCGTGTTAAAGAATAAACAAAGAAGTAAAGTACCAAAGATAATACTTCCCTCATCATTGTTATATTCTTCAAAATTCGACACATTTCCCCACGTTCAAGTTGAAATCAGGTTCGTTACAAAACAACTAAGTTGTACGTGTTTCTCAAAACGGCTTCCATTAAAAGTTATATCCGAAACAAGTATAAAATATTTTATGAAGTTCTTTTTAATGCAATGTTACGTTAACTTTATTTTTGTGAAATGTATTTTAGAATTGGTGTTATAAATTATTAATCATTAAATAATAAAAGATACGTATGGAAAGCTGAGAAAGATAAATAAATTAAGTATCTTGACTTGGTGTGAGTACAGCAATCATTGTGCCGATAGTCGTGACGGCCAATGTCATAATAGCCAAGAGCCTCAACCAATACCTAAGGAAACTCTCATTGGGCGGTTGGATCAATGGCTTGATTTAGAAAGCGGTACTCCTGGACACGGCGCGTATTGTTAGGAGATTCCTTTCTCTGGAGCCCTGACCACCAGGTAGCTTTAACCCTGTTCCCGATGCCGGTGGGCTAAATGTTCGCTTGGGCGAAATGGTGTTTTGTGAAAACTCACTGAATACTTATACTTATGGTTGTGTGTACAGGCCCAGGGGTTGTGGGGGTGTTAAAATTTAGTATAAAAGTTTAGTTATAACTTGTATTGTATCGTATAAAGGGCTGGTGTCCGCTATTAAAACTTGTTTTTGTAGAACTACGTAAAAAGTAAGTTGGAACTTTGACCTTCAATAACTTTGTAAACAAAAGGTTTACAGGTACGTTCCGAAACTAAAAAAAACGCAATTATGGGATCTTTCACTTTAGTAAACGTCTTTTTACCTAACATCACGCTTGTAATCCTCGAAGGGTTAGGCAGAGGTGTAGCCCACACCCACAATTCGCTAGTTATGTTTAAGTCCCATGTAATAAGGGGCGAGCTTATTGCCATCGACCGGGCACAAATCTAGATTCGGGGGCTGTTATTGAGAAATTCCTGATGGAAAAACCCAATAACACTTTGTCCGACCCTAATATTATAATAAGTACTTATATGTTTTTTACAGATGTTACTAAGCCATAATAATCTGCGTAGCCTTTTTTTCTAACTATGCTATGGTCGGCTTCCAGTCTAACCGGATCTGCAGCTGAGTACCAGTATTTTACATGGAGCGACTGCCTAACTGACCTCCACAACCCAGTAAATAGGTAATACGATACCTCTTGGTAAGACTGGTTGTCAGACTTTCCGGCTTCTGACGATCCGTCGGACCCGTGTTACTAAGCCATAAAACATGTATTAATTATTTTAAACTTCGTTTGAATGACAAAATTAAGCTTCACTAAAACCTAGCCTAAAAGTAACGTACAAAATGAATACTAACTTAAGCCTAAATCAAATATTACTTCTAAGTTATTAAGTAACCCATTACAACCAGAAAAGTTGAAAAGTTACGACGAAAAGTGAAATATTCACGAGTATAAATATTTAAAGACCCATCCGCGGCACGAGTTTGTTCAAATTAATTATTTAAAATCATTTTTTCGACTCAGTTTCGTGTTGTTTGTTAATTAAGTAGAAAGGGTGAGGTGTTGAATGTTAAGGAACTTTATCTACACATTAAGGGATTCAAAATGTTATTAATATTTAATGTTAAGTCGAAATATAACGTCAATCAAATCATATTATAAACTAGGTTCTGCCGGCGACTTCGTCTGCGTAATTTTTCCCGGGGTTGCATCTTAACAGGATATCGTGGCCCCGGAACGTAAAGGACAACAAAAGGAACAGGGTGGTTTTTTAGTCAGTAAAAGTCTGACAGTCCCTTTCCCCACCCAGGGCGGAAGGAGTCATTTGATGATTTTTACCACCTAAAAAAAAAACCCTAGCTATGTTACGTGATGTTATATAGTCGGTACTAATCCTCATGATTTTGGCAATTTTAAACAAACGTAATTTTTTTCAATTTAAGTGGTAATTGCAGAGATTATCGCGTTTAAACAAACGAACAAAAATCTCTTCAGATTTATTATATTAACGATTAACGAATATAGATAAACTATTAACAAGCACTTGAATTGTTAAAGAATCAGGCAGTGAATAATGTGTGGCGAGTAATGGGTATAGCTCGCCGTCCGATCAAGGACCACGCCCGGCTCGACGGCGCGTTCTGTTCGCGCGCGCCTCAAAGAGCTGTCAGCACAGGGACGGGGCCCCAACGGGGCCAAACGCCTACCGGGGTTGCGGGACGTCTTAACAGGATACCGTGGCCCCGGAACGTAAAGGGCAACAGAAGGGACAGGGTGGTTTTTTAGACAGTAAAAGTCTGTCAGTCCCTTCCGCCCCACCCAGGGTGGAAGGACTCATTTGACGATTTTTACCACTTAAAAAAAAAAACGAAAATTTATCGAAGCACTTAAAGAATATTAGCTTATTTTGTCCCACTGCAGGACAAAGAGGCCTCTTCTTATACAGAGAAGGCACGAGCATAGATCACCCATGCTTGCTCAAGGCGGAATAGGAATTTTACTAAGTTTCTCCAAGATATTTTCCTTTTCCACTGATGTCAGAAACAGCAGAATATTTTTATCTGTCATTTTTGACATTACAACTGACATATGACATTGACAAATAAAGAAAAAAAACTTGAACAAAGAGTCTGTCAGATATTATTTCTTGAATGCCAGACTGAATTTTGTTTGTGTTTCCTTCACTTGGTGGATGTCCCCTTTTGTTCTATGTCATAAAACTTATGTATGAAGGTACTGTCCGCATGTCAAGTATCAAACATAAACCGTTCGGCCGTAAAAACTCCGTATGACAAACTTTTTGTTGTCAGTGTCTCAATATTTGTTTTATTCTTTATCGTTTTACCTAAAATTTGTTTCAGTTTTGCCTGATTAGTTTCGGACCTAAAATAAGCTTGTAATTTGTTTATTTTTAAATTATACAACATAACATCACGCCTATAATCCCCGAAGGTAGAGGCAGAGGTGTAATTAGTACACCCACATTTCGCCAGTTATGTTTAAATCCCAAATAGGGGGCAACCCAGTAACTGGGTAATTACAGTTAGGTACAGGTTTACAGTTTAGTTAACTAAAAAACAATTTTCAATTGGGTAGTTCATCATCTGCCTAGCCTTTTCCTAACTATGTTTGGGTCGGCTTCCAGTATAACCAGATGCAGCTGAATACCAGTATTTTGCATGGAGCGACTGCCTATTGGACCTCCACAACCCAGTAACTGGGTAATACGATACCCCTTTTGTAAGACTGGTTGTCAGACTTTGGGCTTTTGACGACCCGTAACGACTGTCGTAGATCCACTTATGACAGCCGGTACCAACGGCTTAACTTGCTTTCCGAGTCAAAGAACGATGCCAGTGATGTCTAATAACTAATACTACAATGTACTAGATAATTATAAATACAAAATGTTCAAGCTTAAACAACCACAGAATTCATAAACATTATCATTACTAGAGTTTGCATCTTAGGCACGCTACACACGAAGCGATCTCACATTCACACAAAAGTTGTTCTATAAACATTTTCATAATACGAGTAGACAGAAGTTATAAACTCCATGTACAGTCAGCAAAAGAGATAGGTATGCAGGGCCGTAAGATATAGTTGAAGTTTTCTTAGAAACCGATGGATGTTTTCGAATGTAATTTAATTCAAAAAGTAGATAATAAACAGTTCATTAATTAAGTTAAGTTTTAATCGAAGACAGCCATCGGTTTCTAAGAAAACTTCAACTATATCTGACGAACTTGGATACCTATCTGTTTTGCTGACTGTACATATGTTGATTTTATAAGTTTTGCTAATGAAGAAACCTTGTTGCTACCAAGTTGTGGGGTGTATGTAGGTACTTGTGTTTATGTTCCAGATTTACAGTACATTACACTTGAAGACTACTAAAGTGATCATAGCAATTAAGGATTGTTATACCAAAGTTGCCAGACTTACCTACGTCATATGGCTGTAAAATTTGAAGTAGATAGTCGAATATATACTACTTCTGCCCGCGACTTCGATCGCTTCAAAGTTGATATATTATATCACGGGATCTGTACATTTTTCCGGGATTAAAAGTATATAAGTATAAGCCTATGTGCTATTAATTTTCTATTCTTAATTAGTAATACTTTTTACATATTACTATACATACATACATAAATAAACTCACGCCTTTTTCCCATGGGGGTAGGCAGAAACCACAGAACGCCACCTGCTACGATCCTTACATACTCCTTTCGCCTCATCTACGTTCATACATCTCGTCATACAAGCACGCCGGTTACGAGTATTTTATAGTCGTTTTTATTTTTTTAAACTTAATGCAACAAAAGCGTACAAAGACGGACTTAATGCCTAAGGCATTCTCTACCAGTCAACCAAAGGTGATGAAGAGATAACAAAGCAGGTCCAAAAAATTGTACATGCGGAAATAATCAAATATGAGATTTTAAAAAATATTTTTTGTTTTTTTTTTTTATGTAAGTTATATTACATTTACATGTAATTCTTTATGATCCTGTATGCAAATATTGTAAAACATCAGTTTCATGCCCATTCTTCTCCATACGAAACCACCTTTTGAAATGGGCAACTAGATTAAATTCTTGTTTTTCTTGTATATGACGTTGGCCTAATTGAAATAAATGATTTGACTTAGACTTTGACTATTCGAGACTATAAATCTATCTCTGTGCCTTTCATTCAGATCCGTTCAGCCGGTATGCCGTAATTAAATAACAACAAAACAACACAACACAACGCAACTTGAACTTGTCAACTTGTCTTGTTTCGGCCTGTTGAAAAAAATATTTTGTATTGTGCGTCACTTTCACGTGAATAAAAAACTTTTCTTTCTTTCAAACATTCATCCATCCATACATTCGCAAAATTAACAGTACCTAAGTAGATTCACCGAAATTTTATCTATCCAGACTTCGACTCTACTAATTATAAATGCGAAAGTAACTCGCCCTCATTACCGCAAAATGTCTGAACCTGAATTGTAATGAAAGACAAAAAGGTTACCTTGAAATCTGGATAAGACATAGTCTACCTACCTCTTAATCCGCGACTTTGTCTGCGTCCGTGATAACCGACTTTCATGCAGACTAAAGGTCGTGGTACATTAGATATCCCAGGACCGCAACGGCACCGCTCTAAACCAGCAATTTACTTGTCATTCAAATTAAAGCATTAAATCGTGTGTAGTATAATATATTTCATAATGTCAATATGAAAAAGCCAACGGCGGGCGGTCAGCGCCCGCCGTTGCCGCTACCATACAACTCGCCTCGCAGTTCGCGCGCTGCTAGCGAGCGGATCGCGAGCTTGCACATCGCAGCCGGCGCGCGGTCCACTCGCTTGCGCCTCGCGGTCAGCGAGCGTGCACCTCGCGGCCAGTGCGCGGACTGCGAGCTTGTGCCTCGCGGGCGGCTAGCCGTAGCCTAAATTCGAGGTGACGCCGACGTGCTGGTGCTGAGCAGTTGCGGTGCTAAAATAATGTGCCATGACCTTAAGGTTGCGGCAAAAACTAGTTAATCTACGTAAAATATATTCTAAACTTTAAATTTTGCTTAGATAAACAGTCCTTAGGTACTATCCCTTACCTAACCACATTTTCGACTAAAAATAGCTTAGCTTAGTCTAAACTTCTCAGTCGAAAAGAAAATCTTCTCCAAACCCCGAGACACAAATTAGCCCACTCCGTGTTAAACATTTAGATTGTAAACATTGTCGGCTCCTCGTGCCATTATACTAACGAGCTGTGGCTTCAATTTACTGACTGATAGTTAGGCTACTGACATTGGGCTTGGAGGAGCGGGGCTAAGAAAACATTATTATATCATTTATTTATTTTACATACATATAAATTATAATTTTCAATATTATTTGAATATTAAAAACATTAAACTAAAAATAAGTTAATTAACCGCGACATCGGTCGCGTGAATGTTAGTTGCCTTCTTTTGCGCGGATCTCTAATTCTTTTTCTAAAATAAAAAAGTCCAGCCACTTAGGAGATTAATCGGAACAAACAGATAAATAGACAGACAGACAAAAAAATAATTTTTTTTTTTTTTTTTGGTTTAAGTTCTTTGTAAACATTCGTGTAAGCATTAAGTAAGAAGCTGTTATTTCGACAATACAAACAGACACTTAAATTTTAATTAATTTGTATAGAAGATGTAGGTACAGTCAGCAACAAAAGTCGATTAACATTTATGATTTTTAAATCCTAATTATTAAGTACAATATTAACAGTAAAACGCAATGAATATAAAATTAAGATATAATAAACCCTTAGCTATTACCTGAAAATCTGAAAGTCGGTACATTATGTGTTTAGTGGCTGTTTAAATGATATAAATAGTAACATTGTTAATCGACTTTTGTTGCTGACTGTACCCATAGATTAACAACCAATAGGATTCCACTAAAATCACGCGTATTGTGCTTTATAGTGGACACGGCTACAATGGAGCAGAGATTAGTCTTGAAGGTTACCTACACAGACACATCAAACTGAACATTGACAAATGTTCACATATCATGACATATCTGGCAAATGGTTCCGACCAGATGCGGGTACACACATGAAACGATGAGATAGTTCTAACAATTTGCTTCTAAAGGCTCTCTCTTACTGTAGCATTGTAATGTAACAATCCAAGATAAGATTTAGAGCATTACTTTAGAATAGTGTCTCACTGACTGACAAGCATTTGAGTGTAATGTAACACTTTAAGATCAGATTTTTTTAGCTACAATCTAAACTGTTACATTGCAGGCGAATGTTCCCGATGAGCGCTTTAATGTTACAATATCGTTACTCTGACACTAGGATGTGTGGGGTCGTAAGACCTTACTGCCCCAACGATAAAGAAGAAGATCGTTACAGTAAGGATTTTGATGGTAAGGGATCTTATATACTTATATCTAAATACCACCCAATATGTCATGATAAGAATTATCTTATCTTAATAAATCTAATAATTATCTTAATAAATCTTATATTAATAAGATTTATTTATTTGTGTATACAGACATACAAGTGCGTGTAAGATAATTTTCTCAGTAGCAGCCTCGGAGTCTGGATTTTTGCCCGGTTGATGGCAATAGGCTCGCCCCCTAGTACATGGGACTTAAACAAAACTGATGAAATATGGGTGTACTAATGGGTACACCTCTGCCCAATAATTTGGGGATTAGAGGCGTGATGTTACGTTATGTGAAAAAAAAACTGAAACATGTTTTCCGCTACACAGCTCCGCACATCTTTCGCTCATCTCCGTTCACTCGCTCCGCTCTCATAGACGTGCAGCTTTATTAAGGTTCCTGATGAAGTAAGATTGAGAGCTGCAAATGGTTTGCCGATAACTTAAACTCGTAACGAGGGGTAGACAGGAATGGGATTTGGTACCCAATAGGCATTTAAGAAATGAAATTGTTTTCAGTTAATTGAATAATAAGTCTTGTTTGAAACTGTGAAGTTTCTTCGTGTGCGATGGATTTTTATGGGTATATTTTATGTATTTCTGTTTACTGATATCGGTAAATGAAAACGTCTTGAGGAAATCTGGAGTTAAAATTAATGTAGGTCCCTACGAGAATGACCTACCCCTATGGATTCTTTCAAAAGACATGATATTTATGTACAAAATAAACATACATCGAAATTAAATTGAAATGATTTCAATTCAATTTTGGATTTCAGAAAAAAAAAATCTTTTGGTCACTCATTAGTTTAGTTTTGTTTGGTAGTTTTATTTTAGTTTAGTTTGTTTGTTTACCTATAATAAGAACATAACTAATAAAAATAAGTGTGCCACCTACTTTTTGAACCATCAATAGTCAAATATTCACAAAATGTCTGATATACATATGTACAGCTCAATATAAAACGTTTGAATGCGATTGCATGTGCCATTGTAAAGCGAGCATCTACGTGAGTACACAAAGACGCGTTATACAATAGAATATTTCGCAAAAATCCTTTTGCATGGCGTGAAAATATTGCTTTGTATTACGAACTAGTTCAACAACAAAACTTATCAGCTGATTTTGTTCCATAAATAATAATAAACCTTTTATTTTCAAATTAAAAAGTAAAGTATACATAATTATTATATATCTGTGGAGGCTTGTTATTAGCAACTTAATTATATATTTTTGTTACCTTATTAGTCTGTAAGCCTTCTTAAAATAAACAAAATAAAATAAAATAACAATTCCGTTCGTTACCTTGTTGGTGTAGTGCTCGCAAAGCGCGACAGCTGAGCTTAAGGTATTTGGTTGGATTCCCAGGTCAGGCAGTGTTATTGCGTTTTTCCATCAGGAATTTCTCAGTAGCTGCCTCGGAGTATGGATTTGTGCTCGGTTGATGGCAATTGGCTCGCCCCCTATTCCATGGGACTTAAAAATAACTGGCGAAATGTTGGTGTACTAATGGGTACGCCTCTGCCTAACCCTTGAGGGATTACAAGCGTGATGTTATCAATTACTTACAAAATTAAACTCTATAACTCGCCCAGAAACAAGCAATTCTAAGGCTAAGGCTCTTGGAATAGTATTAAAAAAACATGCAAGTACCTAGATCCGAGTACTTCGGCGTAAGGTTAGACCCATTATGATACGTACTTTCAAGGGTCGAAGTTAATATCAGTCCGCACTCAGCTCTATGAAAGGGATTGAACCCTCCATGATATATACCTACATGTATAGGGTGTTCCAATTCGTGTAGTGTCTTTATATCTTGTATTTTACTGCTGATCTTTTCTATAATCTATTATACAGATAAATAAAATTGTAGTGTCTGTTTGTAATCCTAACTAATATTATAAATGCGAAAGTAACTCTGTCTGTCTGTCTGTCTGTCTCGCTTTCACGCCTAAACCACTGAACCGATTTTGATGAAATTTTGTACAGAGATACACTAGAGCTTGGGAAAGTACATAGGCTACCTTTTGTCGCGAAAAAACGACCTTTGGTCACGATAACCGACATCCACGCGGACGAAGCCGCGGGCATCAGCTAGTTTATACATAAAATGTTTAGAGGTGTTTTTGCTAGCCACCATTGATCCACTTCTGGGCAAAGGCTCCTCCCATTCCTTCCATTTCCCTCTGTGTTGTGCCTCCTCTCGCCAGTTCCTAAGAAACCCATCTAAGGCGTCCAGCCATCTTCTCCACGTTCGCAGGTATCAAAAATACAATAAAATTTCCATTTTTTTTTTAAGAATGAGGTCTTGTGCTCTATTCCCAGGTCGGGCAAAATGTTATTGGGTTTTCCCATCAGTATTTTTTCAGTAGCAGCCTCGGAGTCTTGATTTCTGCCCGGTTGTTGGCAAAAGGCTCGCCCCCTATTACATTGGACTTAAACATAACTGACGAAATTTGAGTGTACTAATAGGCACACCTCTGCCTAACCTTTCAGGGATTATGGGCGTGATGTTACGCATAGGTAGTTAACGGTAAATAGATGTATCTTTTCACACCTCATTTAGGTATTTAGAAACATCCCGTAGATACAATTATGACTGAAAATAAGGTCAAAGTCAACGCAAAGATTTTCAGGCGTTTATCTTAAATGTATGCAGCGGATTAACGGTTTTGAAGTATCATCCCGATTTAGGCCTGAAAGGTCGCTGGATATTGCCTAAGTCAATATGTAAGATAAAGATGAACGGGAGCTTGCATTAATTGGTGACCCTACGTTCTTTTCAATGTCTATTTATACAAAAAGGGTACTTAATTTAATTAAGACGTCTGACCTTGAGATTTGTTGTCAGTAAATTTTGTAAAGAGGATGTAGTGACAAAGATAGAAAAGGGTATGCTTAGATGGTTCGGTCATGTTGAGAGGATGAGTGAAAGACGATTAACAAAAGGTATTTATATGGCAGAGGTGAGTGGTAACGCAGGGAGGGATCGCCCTAGGAAGACCTACACTGACCTTATTGGTGAGGTTCTTCAGAAAGGTCAGGTGCGGAGTACTCGTAACCTCGTAACGAAATGTATGAACGTAGATGAGGAGAAAGGAGTATAAGGATCGTAGCAGGTGGCGTTCTGTGGTTTCTGCCTACCCCCATGGGAAAAAGGCGTGAGTTTATGTATGTGTAAATTATTTTTAATTTTTAACTAGCATCAAATTTATTAAAATATCCTACGAAAACCGTACATTTTTCTGCAATAAAATGTATGCTATGTGCTATTCCAGGCTATAATCTACCTCTGTGCCAAATTTCATCCAGATCTGTTCAGCCGTTCTGGCGTAAATGAGTAGTAAATATCCGTCCATTCAAACTTTTATAATAGTATTTTATAATAGTAATTTTTCAAATAAGTGACTTAATTATATATAACATAACATCACGCCTGCAATCCCCAAAGGGCTAGGCAGAGGTGTACTCATTAGTACACCTAAATTTCGTCAGTTAAGTTTTCCCATGTAATAGGAGGCGAGCTTATTGCCAAAAACCGGGCACAAATCTAGACTCCGAGGCTGCTACTGAGAAATCCTTAAAGGAAAAACCCAATAAGTCTTTGCCCGACCTGGGAATCGAATCCAAGACCTAATGCTCAGCAGTTGAAGAAAAGGAAAAAAATAATTATTGTTTTTTTCGATGTCAGTAATGTACAAGATAAACTTAGAAAGTATATATATCCAAATAGAAAATGTCACGTCATTGGTTCCGAACCCACAACCTCGTGCATAAGAGGCGGGTGCCTTAACCACTGAGCCAAGTACCTTGTGTAAGACAAAATCTATTAACTAAGATCGAACAGTACTCAGAGATTTCCAACATTTTATACGGCATCATTCCTTTTAAGATTATTTGGTTCTCATATTTCTTTTACGTAAACAAGTTGATCTTTGTTTACAATACCGGCCAAGTCTTGACCTTTGTTTCGAAGGGAGCCAAGTAATTCTGGATTTTATTTCCATTACAAATGTAGACACAATAAGATCTGAAATTGCTTACTAGCATTCTGCGCCTAAAAGTACCCGTGCTGAGGTGCTTCGGGCTAAGTAATAACGGCTGTATGGGTCCATCTATCAGGTTAAGCTTGCTGGGGTTGGTTCGTGGATAGGTGACCATCTTTACACACCGCACGTAAAGCCGTTGGTCCCGGCTGCCATATGAGGATGTTTGACAGTCGTTACGGATCATCAGAAGCCCGAATTTACATATTGCGAAAGTTACTCTGTCTGTTATGCTTTTACGAATAAACCACTGAACCTATTTTGAAACGGAGTAAGTTTGAGCCTTAAGAAAGAACATAGGCTATTTTTTAATCGACTTCGTCTGCGACCGCGATAACCAATATTTTACAAGGACGACATCGCGTCGAAAAAAAATTACAACCAGTAAAGGGAGTCGCCATATTGAAAAGATTGACAACCTCTGATCGACTACATAGTTCTTTACAATAAACTACACAGACTCAGTACTGTCTCTAAAGAACCTTTTCTGGTGTATGTCGTAAGAAACTTAAATTGACTTAGACAGAATTTAGAAGAAAAGCAACAAGGTTCCCAAGTTGAGTCTAAGCTAAACTAAAGTAAGGGACGAAATTAGATAACACACAATGAGTTCAAGACTTCAAGTTGTGGCTTTCGAAGTTCTTGTTTGACATGGTAGTGAAAGTTTTGTAAACTGGGTACCTATGTTGCGTGCCCACGACTTCGTCTGCAGAGATTTTCGAAAATGTTTTACCACAAAAACTTAGACTGAGGTTTGTAAACGTTACTTGTACGTACTTTGGCTTTGGTATATTCCCGTCTTTGTCTAGCATTCGTAGTTTGACAGTTGTGTAAAGTCATAGTTTATAAATTAATAAAAATGAATGTTATAATGTTTAATATGACATAAATAAATAGCCAAATCATTTATTTCAATTAGGCCATTAATAGGCACTTTTGAACCTACAAGAAAAAATAATTGAATCTTAGTTGCCCTTTCCAAAAGGTAGTTTCATATGGAGAAGAATGGGCAAGAAAGTCCATACATAGGTACTTTTTTCTTTTTTTCTTGTATATTATGTCGTTAAAAATGGCTTGTAATGATCTAAGGGCTAATTTTTCAATAGTCCGAAAACTTTTATTTAGAGAATAAATATGACAGTTTGATATATTTAAACGACTTCAAAAAAGGAGGAGGTTATCAATTCGTTTGTATTTTTTTTTTTATGTTTGTTAGCTCCTTACTTGCGTCTGGGTGAACCGATTTTCATGATTCTTTCTTTATTTGAAAGCTGGTGCTTCCCGTGTGGTCCCATTGTCACCATTTCAATATCTGATGATGAACTTCGGAGATATGGAATGGAACTCCTCACAGAATCACAGCAGCAATATCGTAACAAGTGAAATTGCTTTGTTTATACGTGTAGTCGATGACTGACTGAAGGAATGGGGGGGGGGGGGTACGTCAACCCCCCTCCTACCAGTTTCCAAAATTAAATATATCGTGTGAGGTATTGTTTGAAAGGGCTTTTTGTAAGGATTTCAAACATTAATACACAAGCACTAAAAAGTGAAAAATAAAAAGCTTTTTTACAAAAAAAGATAACCGCCTTCAAAAACTACAAAATAAAAATAACTTTAGTTTTGGAAGTCGGTGGCAATACTTACCTACATAACAAAAACAAAACCAAAGCCGCCGACTTCCAAAACTAAAGTTATTTTTATTTTGTAGTTTTTGAAGGCGGTTATCTTTTTTTGTAAAAAAGCTTTTTTTTCTTAACAAAAGCTGTCAAACCGCCATATTTATCCCTCTGGAGTTATCTGACGACTAAAAAATAAGCCCTAAGTGAAATAAATGATTTGACTTTGACTATGATTTTCATTTCATCCCTTTTAGGGTCAGTTCACACCGAGACGCGACGCGACGCGACGCTGCGTGCACACTTTAAAAGAGCGACTCAAAATATAACTTTATTTTCTACACGAAAAGATACATATTTCATTGTAAGAATTTAGAATACGTTACACCACGCAGCACTACGTCGCGATGCGTCGCCGTACGCCGCTCTTGCACGTCGCGCGTACCGGCGATTCACCGCTGCGTCGCGATGCGTCTCGCGGCGCCGCGCGGCGCAGCGCGGCGCAGCGCGAAGTCACTGGCCTCTCCAAGTATCGTCACGTTGCGTCGCGTCTCGGTGTGAACTGACCCTTACGCGTTGCAAAAGTTGAGAATAACCTGCCTGTCTCGATTTGATCGATGACACATTGATTGACGTCATAAAGCTACCGACATTTTCGAAATTCGAATTCCGACGCATGGCCGTTAGGCTCAAAACGTCAGTCAACCTTATTCCTTTGCAGTGACTGACAGAATTGCGAGTTTGAATTAATATTCAAAATGGAAAAGCCCTATGACCGAGATATTAAGCGGTAATTATCACATAATTTGGCTTAGCTATGTTTCATCTCTGTCTTGCACTCATCATTTGATAGCTGTGCGATAGTGACAAAAATAATGCTTGGCCAAAGCACCTGCTAGATCATTTGCCTTGCCTTTTCGGCTGACAATCTAAGCGGATCCCGGCTTTTACATGAAGCTACTGTCTATCTGACCTCCATAACCCAGTTACTGCGAGATACGATACCCCTTAGTAAGACTGTTTGTCAGACTTTCCAACTTATGACTACGCGTAACTACAGTCAAAGATTTACAAATGACAGCCGAGACCAACGGTTTTACGTGTTTTCCGAGTCACGAAGGTATCACAACATCAACATCCGGGCTGCTACGGAGTCATTTCTTGATGGAAAACCCTTATAACATTTTCCCCGACCTGGAAATCCAACTCAGGACAAATATGGTTGATTTTTGACCATAGGAGGATAACAGCAAGAGGTGACTTCCTAATTTGGAAGTTTTTGTTAAACGGCACGCAGTTCAGTTTAGTTTTCAACTTTAGTACACTGTCCTAGATTTGAATTTGAAACCCTACTTCAGATTAAGCTTAATCGAGTCTTTGCCTAAGCACAAACGCAAAACCTACCAACCCATCAACAGCTATCGGCTGGAAAATGGCAGTTTCTAAATCGATCTGATTCAAGATAAACTTCAGACCTAAAACGATAGGGAACTAGAACAATTCACATTATGGCCGGGGTCACATTGACCCCGACGTGGGGAACGACTCTAATTGCCTGATTCCTACAATGAAAGTAAGAATATAGTTTGTAATGACATTCTGATAGGGTTATAGTCGGTTCGGGTGCTCATAGGGTTACTTTGGGGAAGTTAAGGGGATGTTATTTGTTTTTTGAGGGTTATTTGGTGTTTTTTATGAGGTTGGACAGTGGTTCTTAACCTTTTAGTGTTAAGGGGTCATTTGACAAAAAAAGGTCGGGCAAAAATATGTTATTGGGTTTTTCCATCAGGAATTCTCAGCCTCGGAGTCTGGATTTGTGCCCGGTTGATGACAATAGGCTCGGCCCCTAGTACTTGGGACTTAAACATAACTGATGACCTCTGCCTCAATCTTTCGGGGATAACAAGCGTGATGATATGTATGTATGGTATTCTATAAATAAAACACGTATAGAATTATTTGAAACCAAGAGTACCTATTATATGAGGCCCCTAAGACATCGCGGACCACTTATGATGCTCTCAGTGGCTCGTGGACCGTCATCATTACAATTGCTTCGAAAAATTGGATATCTAATACAAAATGTTCCCTGACAAATTTTGAAGTAAGTAACTAGCCAACTAGCCAAAATTGAACCCTGGAAAGTCAAATAACTTACTGTTATACTATCGAAACGAGTTTCCAACACAGCCTCTTCTATTAATTTAAGCAGAACCTCTTCAATATATTTCAGAACTTTGCTCTCGAACGATCTTCAAAGCTCGATGACTCTTAAAACCACGAATAACAATCTCTTTTATAGTTTTGGATACGCGTTGATATTATGATTATATTAGTGGTAGTTTCGTGGCTCATCACCCCCTGGGTATACCCATTCGTTACCCTCTATTGAGAAATCAACTTCAGTGTCCAAGTGTCTTCCAAGTAAATTGCGAATTTTCGGAGGCCGAGGGCAATTCAAGGTCGTTGATTTTTTCTCAGCTAAGAGTTATTGGACTGTAACTTTGGAAAAAATGGGGGGTTTTATGACAATGTGTGTCTTCATGGCTCAGTGGTTAAGACACTCGCTTCTCGTGTGAATAGTTGGGGCTTAGAAACCAAGCATATACTCGTATCAATGTAACTTTCCCAATTCATATGTATTTTTTTTCTAATGGGTATTCCGCTGCCTAACCTTTCGGGGATTACAGGCGTGATGTTATGTTATGTGCTTTTAACATACCAGTCTTACAAAGGGGTAACGTATTACCCAGTTACTGGATTGTCGAGGTCAGATAGGCAGTCGCTCCATGTAAAATACTGGTATTCAGTTGGATCCGGTCAATTTGGAAGCCGACCCCAACATAGTCAGGAAAATGCTAGGCAGATGATGATGTATTTTTTAAGTTAAAAACATTGTGAGAAAACCTGGACTTATAGAATAATAGGTTAGAAATTGTCAATCCACCTTGAGCAAGCATAGTAATCAATGCTCGTGCCTTTTCTTTATGATGCATTTGTTTTGCAGTGGACAGTATATTGCGAAGAAATTGCACCCAAATTCACAATTGCCTGATGAACGATCGTCTGTATGAACGATTGCGCGAACACCGTTTGCCCGAAGAACGTTCCGCTAAAGGACTGTTGCTAAGACAAACTACGTCGATGCAATTAGTTAGGGAGTAGATTACAACTTAGTGCTGAAAACTTGTCCTCTAACTCTAACTTGTTTTGAACACTAAGTTTAAATGAGACAGATACCTAGAAATAAGAATCAAAATCCTTTGATAAAAACTTAAAAAAGGTTAGGATAGAAATCTGGGTGGTGTTACAAAATCTCGTAAATCATTTAATATAGTTATAGTTTTTTTCATGCTGAGTGTTAAAATATGTATGTAACAATTGCTTTACTTTCGCAACATACAGGTTGTGAGAGACATTAACGCCATTTCTGTTGCCATGGATACAGTACATAATTTTTATGCCCTCAGAGTAAAAGAGTAAAAGGAGTAAAAGAGTAAAAGGAGTAAAAGAGTAAAAGAGTAAAAGGAGTAAAAGAGTAAAAGGAGTAAAAGAGTAAAAGAGTAAAAGGAGTGAAAGAGTAAAAGAGTAAAAGAGCAAAAGAGCAAAAGAGCAAAAGAGCAAAAGAGCAAAAGAGTAAAAGAGTAAAAGAGCAAAAGAGCAAAAGAGTAAAAGAGTAAATTAGTAAAAGAGTAAAAGAGTAAAAGAGTAAAAGAGTAAAAGAGTAAAAGAGTAAAAGAGTAAAAGAGTAAAAGAGTAAAAGAGTAAAAGAGTAAAAGAGTAAAAGAGTAAAAGAGTAAAAGAGTAAAGGAGTAAAAGAGTAAAAGAGTAAAAGAGTAAAAGAGTAAAAGAGTAAAAGAGTAAAAGAGTAAAAGAGTAAAAGAGTAAAAGAGTAAAAGAGTAAAAGAGTAAAAGAGTAAAAGAGTAAAAGAGTAAAAGAGTAAAAGAGTAAAAGAGTAAAAGAGTAAAAGAGTAAAAGAGTAAAAGAGTAAAAGAATAAAAGAGTAAAAGAGTAAAAGAGTAAAAGAGTAAAAGAGTAAAAGAGTAAAAGAGTAAAAGAGTAAAAGAGTAAAAGAGTAAAAGAGTAAAAGAGTAAAAGAGTAAAAGAGTAAAAGAGTAAAAGAGTAAAAGAGTAAAAGAGTAAAGGAGTAAAAGAGTAAAAGAGTAAAAGAGTAAAAGAGTAAAAGAGTAAAAGAGTAAAAGAGTAAAAGAGTAAAAGAGTAAAAGAGTAAAAGAGTAAAAGAGTAAAAGAGTAAAAGAGGAAAAGAGGAAAAGAGCAAAAGAGCAAACGAGTAAAAGAGTAAAATATTGTCGTTTAGAAATAAAAATTAGCTTAAATATATATTTTGACCTTGTAACAAAAAATATGTATGCCTTTCAGCTAATTCCGTTTAGCCTTTTATCGTGAAAGAGTTACAAGCAATCAAACATTTATCCATCCATCCATTTACCCATATACCCATCATCATAAACTTTTGTGTACATTATAGCAGGATGTGACGAAATTTTTTGTGCTCGTATGTCCAGAATAATGACTGTAGTCGCCAGCACATCAGATTATATTTTGTTTATTCTAAAATCACTCCTATTACAACCGCATAAGATGCCGCAGTGTTTACCTTAAACCGCTGTCGTCCATACTAAATCCATGAGAAAAGTTTGCGCGCCGATATCCCTTCCACCCTATACTTATATTTTCAAGGTCGATTCCATTGTAAAAGTTGTTTGTTTTCATTAGGACTTTCACCCCATGACCGAGTAGAGGTCACACATTTTATTTTACGTAACAATAGTATGTAAAGGCTTTTCTGCACACGTGTGATATTATCATAGGTAAGATAATAATTATACTGGGTTACGTAAGTCGCTTAATTATGTGTTAAGGGTTACGCGAGATATAATGGAAATTGTTCTAAGGACAGATTTGTGATATTATCGAACCTGTGTGGAGAGGCCTTAAGATACGCACGCCAGCCCCTCATACATAAAGTTGTGAGTTCTATACCGGGTAAGTACAAATGTAACTTTTTCAATTCATAAATTTTGTTCATCTTTCTAAGTGTATCTTGGACATCACTGACATTGGTAAAGGAAAACATCGTGAAGAAACTTGGAGTTATAGGCAAATTGATATATTTTGAAATTGCCAATTCGCCTTGAGCAAGCTTGATGTAACAATGCTCGTGCCTTCTCTCTATGAGAAGAGGTGTTTGCCCTGCAGTGGGACAATATCATTAATGTATAAGATTACGAAGGTCAAAAAGATAATCAAAATAAGATCAACAAAATCTCCTTAAAGACAGCTAGATACCTAGACTTACTACCATATAACCTATTTGTACATATATTATTCAATTTACCCAGATTTGCATAAAATTTTATGCAAATCGGGGTAAATTGAATAATCAATAGACCCCAATAACTAGTGAGACAAACAGATTTAAGACGTTTGTTTGCGTAGAAACCAAAATAGCTTATACTGATCACAAATAAAGCTATCCGATTTGAATGTAAATTGCTTAGAATATCAAAAGTAAATCAAATTAGTGTTAGGGGTAGATAAATATTATGATTAAGAGGAAACGTGGGTAGTCTTGTCTCTGTACAAACGCTCTCGCTTGTTATCTTTCTGGTTTATGACTTTAAAGCAATGATTTTAATTTTTCATAGTTGATTATTTCCAAATGTACAATTTTTTGCACCTGCTTTGTTATCTCTTCACCACCTTTGACTGGTAGAGAATGCCTAAGGCATTAAGTCCGCCTTTGTACTTTTTTGTTGCAAAAAGATTAAATAAATAAATACAGACAGACAGACACACTTTCGCATTTATAATTTTAGTATGGATATCTATACAGAAATTCTAGGAATGTCTCACTAACGAGCTGACTGCTAATTGATGTCTGAGGTTTCTTAATTAATCATTTAACTCAGTACCTACTTTCTTAGAATTTAAACAGCCAATGAACATAATTATAAAATGGTACTGGTTTATTATTTGATGTTGTTAAAAAAAATATTTTTAATATTCGCTTTATGGTACGGTTCATATTAATTAAAAAGTAGTAGCCTTTTTTTTCCTTGCTTGCTTTACGACAAACTTATACGTATATTTTTAACTAGCTCTCTCCAAGACTTCGTTTGCATGATTTTTCTTACTGATCACTAATTTTTATAGTAAAATATAGCCTATAGCACTCAGTCATATCGTGGCTTCCAATTTGTGAAAGAATTTTCAAAATCGGTTTAGTAGATCCAGAGATCACCTCACAAACTTTACCTCTTTAGAATATAAGCATAGACGCTTAAACGGTTGAACAGAATTAGCTGAAATTAGGCACTCATATAGATATTGATCTAGCTTGACTCCTTTTTTTTTTGAGGTAGTAAAAATCATCAAATAAGTCCTTCCGCCCTGGATGGGGCGGAAGGGACTGTCAGATTTTTCCATCCTGTTCCATCTGTTTGCCATTACGTTCCGAGGCCACGGTATCCTGTTAAGACGTCCCGCAACCCCGAGACGTCCCGCAACCCCGTAGCTTGACATCTAAGAAAATTTAGAGCTTCGACTTGATTCTGATGTCCACGCTGACAAAGTCACGAACAGACTGAACCAAATGTTGAATGAATTACAGAATTAACATATCAAATACTTTTCTTAATTAGCCTTATCACCGTACACGCTCCACAATCCACAGGATTTAAATTTTATTCCCCACACGAAAATTCAAAACCACAATTCAAATCGAGACATCACCCAAATAAATTCACATGCCAATAAAAACATGGTCATTAACACCTAAAAATGTCCTCAAAACCGCGGAAACACATCAATCACCAACCCCCCCCCCAGCCCCGACACTTTCCCCAATATATTTATATTCAACGAGGTTACAACACTATCAATCCAATTGACAGTCACTAAAAGCCCAAAGGCGGTGACAATAGCCCTCGTGATGGCAATAACGATTTCCGTTATCGTTAACACCCGTCAAAAACACGCTAACGTTAACGATCTCCGTTAAATTCCGTTATTGCTAGAGGGTGTTTAGAATCTTTTGTTGAAGTCTGCAGAACACGCGATTCTTACATACAGGGTGTAATTGTCTTGGTGATAGAGGCTTTTGATGGAACGATAAAAGTATTACAAAATGACCTTTGCATGATAAAATGAGGCAAGAAGGTGAGCGAGCTGTCGATTGTAAAGGTACAGTAGCGGTCATAAGTACATTGGCATGCTAAGGTTTGAATTACTGTGAACACGGGGTACATTCCATCCTCACATCTGTGTGTATACGTGATGTATTCAAAGTTAAAGTCAAAGTCAAATCATTTATTTAATTAGGCCATTACAAGGCACTTTTGAACGTAATAACACAGGACCTACGTACACCTCAAAATTCACACACGACGTCTAAAGGTCGTAAGTTTAACCAAAGTGTCAATCAATTTGCTTTGTAGATTGCTACTCCACTTATGATCGCTACTGTACATAGTATAAAACAAAGTTGCTACCGGTAGTCTGCGATTTTCATCAATACATAGAGTGATTCAAGAGTAAGGTTTATGTATGTATCTATCTTGCACCAGTGCAAACCCGGGGCGGGTCATTACATTGCAGGCTATAAAAAAACAGTTGTTTTTCAATCAAAAATAAAAGTTATTTCTCACAAATCATTTTTGTTCTTATATTACTTGGACAGAATACATAATTAAGGGCTTTGTGATTTGTCTCTTTATACCCCGATTTAAAACTAAAAACAAAAATTAAAGTTCCATACAGACACTTTAATTTTATTTATTTGTATATAGGTAGATGAGGAAAGGCTATTTTGCCACAATCATACAACCTGTATATTATCCCAATAAAAGTAAATAGCTATCACTGTATCACACGCTACATGCATGAGGGTACCCCCCCCCACACACCCCCTTGTTGTTGTCAGTATTTCATTGTTCCAATAAATATTTTTGTTTATGCTCCTCCAGGCATGAATTGTTGCAAATTATCTTCGAATTTATTGTATACTGTGTCACTTTTACACCATTTTCGGGACGTAAATTTTGAGTGGAGTTACAGGGCGGTAGGTATTTTTTATTTTATTTTATTTGAAACAACGAACAATTACATAATGAAGGGTAGGTGTTAAGGTGTGGGTTTGAGAAATATTAGGATGCCCTAAACGTGAACAGGCGCTGTCAGTTTAGATTGGTCATCTCTTAACTGCCATAAAGTTTATTAACCAAAAGTAGGTATAACAATTATTGTGAACATAGTCGGTGAGCCAGAAACTAAGCAATGCTTGTATCTTTGTGACTAAGAGGTGCCAATTTTAAAAAGCATGGTTACCTTCATCTGAGAAATACAATAAAGCAAGAAATTAAAATATTATTGTTCTAGACCTAAAATCTAGAAAGAAAAATCGGGAATACGTTTATATGGAAAACGCTTTTTCAATATCAACCACAACTATTAGATCCTCTAATAAATACCGTTCCTAAACTAAACCGCACAGTGAAACCAACTAACGTGTTCTAACTATCAGAATGCGGTCAAATTCCAATTATATCGGTTAACTAACCACGGATTAAAGTAGAGTTAATTTACTAACCCACGTCTCAGGAGTGCTGTTAACGTCAAAATAATGGTGTAAACCACCTCTTTGTTTGTATTTTGGAAGTTAAGGTGACGTGGGGGTTTGTGGTCGGTAATCACATAAGCATGTTATTTATAGAGGGTTAAAGTGTAACGTGATTCGATAATAAATTAAGTAGTTTCGAAACGAAGGAGTAAAAATGTCTATAATACTCTTTTAAAATATATTATGTTTGATATTTCATAAACAGGATGATACAAGACTGGCTAGCCCAGTGAACTTCTTAGTGCCATATATGGATATATATAGATATATTATATATTTTTCTTGCATAAGAACTTCTCCATACAATAAAAATACAACCAAAAAAATAATTAGTGAAATTAGTCCAGCCGTTTACGCGTGATGCCGTGACCAAGGGAAAGAGGGATTCATTTTTATATATACAACCTGAATTGTAATCCGTTGCAAATCTTTCAGGGGGTGAATGTACTCATGAATATGAACAACTTTTATTATGGGACATAGTACGAAATGTGAAAAAAAAAAACAGCTGATCCATACAATAATGTACTACATATTCATATTCATGAGTACATTCACCCCCTGAAAGATTTGCAACGGATTAAAATTCACGGTGTTTATATAGATGACACGTAAATGTGATGGACTTGGATAATAATTACCTACTATATATTATAATATGTACTACGAATTATTTATTCTTAGCGTATGGATGGAAAATATAGTAACTAAATAGTATAATATTGTTTTTTTTTTATTCAGCTACGACAATATTATATAAACTAAGAAATGACGGCTAAATTATGTTCAAAGACACATAGTGCAGGTTACTAAAATATCCCATATTGAAACATAATATTAGTTACAATTCACCGTTTAATTGATATTGAAACCTTTCAAAGTAATTACATTTATGAAAGGACTTTGTAATGACATAAATAGCTTATTATATGCACAAAGAAGCCAGAGAAGTGCTCCTCTGGCTGCTGTAATAATATAGTGCTACAATAGCAAACTTAATTGAACTGAGACTAAAATAAAAAGTGAACAAAAATATCAACGCTGAGAAAAACAATTAAAATTGGAACTCGTGCCGACACGAGAGTTGAGAAAGACAACTATACAATGTTGAACTTACCGCTTCTTGTAGACTGGTTAATATTTTGTCACCGTACTTTATATTATTTTCAAGAGTTGGTGCTGATAATATTATTCTTTTTCTTTCAAACTTGGCTGACACACTATCGTGGGTGGTACCTTTTTTGGTTAAAGTTAAGTACAACTTTTTAAAAGGTTGTGAATTTAAGTTTGGAACCATGTTCCCATCAAAATTATGGCCAGTATGTCGGCTTCAAAATTGCATAAAAACTTTTTGTATTTATCATCATTATTTTGATTACATTTGAGGTATATTTTAGGAAGTTGTGAATTTCAAATTTGGAATAACTATGACACCGTAATGATGGTCAGTATATTAGCTTTAAAACTGCATAAAAATTTTTTCATAACTCATCTATATTCTGATTTGGTCTTTGTATCTAACATGGAAACGCATTGTCGCTTTTAGGAGGCTGGTGTATAATTTGGAAAAAAACCGAAAGAAAAACTATGTTTAAAGCAAGTAGTTATTCATTCAAGACCGTTTTTAAACTACGTATCTACTTCCCCCAAATTAAAAAAAAAAAAAAACCATATTTAAAATACATAATTAAGTTTGAAAAGAAGAACTCCCTAAGTGATGTAAGCTAACGTTACCATTCTTAATTACAAATTACACATGTATGTCATTATGCCCTTTGAGACGGAATCATTAGAGTCTGTTTTCCCATAAACCCGGTTTCGGGTTATGCCTGGGAGAATCAACTGATTAACGTAAACGCGCCTGGTTACGTTCACTTCAAAACGATGTCTACAGCCATTAAATTAATGTAATACACTTGTTTTGTAATGGAAATGTTTTTGTTAGGAAGTTGATATTAATATGTATGAAACAGAAATTAGACTTTATTAAGACAGGCATTTTATTAAAGTCATTAATGACTTTGAAGATGACATGTGTAAATTAGGAAAATTTTAAGACAAAATAAAGATGCTTTGGAATTAACTTAATATTTTGTGTTATCATCTGCCTAGCCTTTTCCCAACTATGTTGAGGTCGGCTTTCAGTCTAACTGGATGCAGCTTAATAACTCTATTTACATGGAGCGACTGCCTATCTGACCTCCACAACCCAGTAACTGGGTAATACGATACCCCTTGGTAAAACTGGTTGTCAGACTTTCGGGCTTCTGACGACTCGTAACGATTGTCAAAGATCTAAGTATGACAGCCGGGTCCAACGGCTTTACGTACTTTCCGAGGCACGGAGGAGTGTCGGTGTGTAAAGATTGTCATCCATGCTCGGACCAACCCCGGCAAGCGTAGCTTAACTTAAGGATCGACCAGTGCGGCTGTTATTACTTAGCCAAGAACTCCTTACAGCAGCTGTATATTTCTTGTAAAAAACTTCAAAGTCAATTCAAGGGCGCAACTACAAGTATTGGATGCCAGCCAACAGTAAATTCGATTTAGTATTTGCTCGAGTTCTAGGTGCCAGTTCGTATCACCTGAGACTTTAGATATTCCAGTCAGGAAAAGTATGAAACTTATTTAAACATTACACGTCTAATCCCCGGGGAGGTGAGCAGAGATGTAGGTACAATCCGACCTTTAGCAATGATAGTAGGTATTAGCCATCACTGAAATAATTCGTGTGTTTTTTTTATGTTACTTTTGTGTGGTGTCTTGTTATTTGCTAGCACTTTTCTTGCTGCTTTGTCCGCGTAGATTTCGTATTTCATACCCATAGTATTGCCGGGGTTGCGGGACGTCTGCCGGGGTTGCGGGACGTCTTAACAGGATACCGTGGCCCAGGAACGCAAAGGCCTACAGAAGGAACAGGGTGGTTTTTTAGTCAGTAAAAGTCTGACAGTCCCTTCTGCCTCACCCAGGGCGGAAGGAGTCATTTGATGGTTTTTACCAGCTAAAAAAAAAAAAAATACCCATAGTATTCGCGTCCCACGCCAAATAGTATATTATACAGACAAATTGTTGATTCCTTGGGTTAAATTATTGGTTATTACTATCGATTTATTTGTCCGACCATTTATTTACTCATTGAAAAATCAAGATGATATTGTTATTTAAATGATTTTTTCTTTTTTTCCAGGTACTTACTTCACTGAATCTAAACTTTAGCTTCCTACAAATAAGTTCTATAATCAACTAGCTTGGTGCACTGGTTGGTGCTATTTTTTTAGTAACGTTTTTATTTAGTAAATGACTGGCAAGTACTATATTATGATAGCTTAATTATATTCCTGGTAAATAATCCTCATTTACATGAGATAAACAATATAGCAGTTTATAAGTAAATTTTTCCTCATCGTTTAATGAATACTCAGTTTAACATGAATGTCTTCAGTGAAACAGTCAATTTCCGAATTTTTAAGAATGTTTGCGTTATAATCCCGGTCGTTCATCGCTCATTCTAACAGCACGGCTCCGACTAAAAAATTGCCAATTAAGTTAAGACTTTAAAGTGAGCAATAAAATATTTTTTTAAATTACTAGATTAAAAAAGGCGACGGCTCGCGGGCGGCGTACTGGCAGCTAAGGTTGGATTTTTTAGATTGTTGGAGTTGATCTGTCAAAAATACTTTACCTACATTTTTGAGAATGATTGTCGTTAAACCGATATTATAAAGAAGAAGATAAATAAATAAATACTGCACATAAAAAACATAAATCTAAGTAATTTATGTTAGTTATTTGAATTTGAAAGTCTCGATTAACTTCTTAATCCAATTTAATATGAATTTTATGAATATAATATTCATAGGAAACCTTTTCAGTATAATACTCTTGTTCACATTTCTTTCCGCTTACACCACTTTGACAATCTTAAATTGTTACAGGACTTTTCACATTACCAAGTACCAAGGTATGCTTTTAGGAGTTCTCGTTGTAACTCGGGTACCTACTTATATCTACCTTTTTGTCGAAAATATGTTTAATCTCGGCATAATTAGGTACCTTACCTTACCTTCATATTTCTTTGATTTTTTCATGCAGATATCTAAGTGGGGGAATAAAGGTGTTGTTGTAACGAAGTTTTTTAACGCGGCTTACTGTAGGAGTCTTGCAGAAGTCGTCACGTAATGAAAAGGCGTTATGATGTATATAATGTTAAAATGACCATCGGATCGAGCGATTTCAGATTCATCTAAAATATATAAATTACGCGTCACGTTGTTTGTCCGCGATGGACTCCTAAACTACTCAACCATTTTTTTATGATATTATATGGCTTACTGTGTGTCATTTGGTCAAACTTAAAAGATAGGATAGTTTTATCTCGATTATTGACCTCAATATCTTTACTTACTTTAAGCCACAGCAACGCGTGGCCGAGTCAGCAATTATAAGTCCAAGATTCGTCACAACGCTACGTTTTAACGCTACGTTTTGCTGCGCTGATGTCGGTGATGTCCAATATAAACGTCTATGATAAAAGTGTATCTATGTATGGTGTACATCATACATACGTTTTAAGACGTATTGTATGAAAGTCAAGAAGTCGTAGTGTAAAAGTCATTTTAGTATTTGCTTTGTATGAAACCCGCATCATTTTGTAGTAGCAGTTCCCTTAGCTTCAGAGGCATCATGACGTAACAATTACGTAACGCTACAAAGCAGGAGTATAACGAACCCAGACCAAAAAGAAAAAGTGAAAACATGTAGGTACAGTCAAAAGCACAAACATGTATACACTTGGCAATGTTCTAAAACAATTTTATTCTAAACTAGTTTTTGTCTGCTCAATACTCAATACTCAATACTCAATATCTTATTGCGTACCATGCTGCTGCTGCGTCCACGTGAATTTTCTTACGCATCCCTAATTTTTTTTAAATAAAATGTAGCTTTTGTTACTCGTCGATAAAGTAGCTGTCCATGGGTGATAGAATTTTTTAAATCTGTTAAGTAATTTTTAGTTTGTCCATTACAATCAACAAAACAATATTTTTCCCTTTAAAATATTAGTGAGGATTATTTATTTACTGAAAACAAAAAAAAATTGTGTACAATAATATTTAAAAAAAATCCGCATCAAAATCAGTCCATTCGTTTAAGAGCTACGATGACATCGACAGACATACAGATACACACCCTGACATGTCAAACTTACAACACCCATATTTTTGCGCTGGGGTTAAAAATGAAAAGTACAATACGTATAACAGTCCTATACATATACACATCAAAAGTGTCTAGGGATCAACATCCCTAACATTGATTAGGGATGTTGATCCCTAGACACTTTTGATGTGTGTATTTATGTATGTTCTTGACTGTACTCCAGTGTACTTGTAAATTCTTTGTCCCAACGTAACAACATAAGCAAGATAACATTACCGATATATGTAACCTTTCACCTTTTGACCTAAAATTCAATTTAACATGAACATCTTCTGCACGGTACAGAATTTTATCATTATTAGAGTCGTATTCTTTTTACTAAAGCTCTAAAAGAAAGGGAAGACTGTAAACGTTTATGTACTGCTTCTTTTAATTAGGACTCGAATAATAAGGATGAACAATAATTAAAAGAATGCCGATTTATTTTACAACCGGTATACGTAGGTATACTAACGTCACTGTCTTTCAAGAAATTTGAAAGACAGTGACTTATGACAGCTCTGAACCGTGAGCTGTCCTGACGTAATATATAGCTATAAGAATGCCATTATCAATCAATTTTTAACACTTTTCACTTGCGGACACTAAACTTTTAATATTTAAAACTTGCTGGACACTAAACTTTTAAAAATTTGCATTGGTTGGACATTAAAATTTTAACATGCAATTTTTTTTTAACATTTTGCACTTGCTGAGCACTAAACTAATCACACAAAATTATGTCACAACTGTCTCAAAACCAACCATTACGATGCCAATGATCGACTATTCTAACATAATTATTGACATCAGCTCTGGACAGCTTTGTAGTTTATTGTTTACGACTCAAAAAAAAAACAAAACAGTTTCCTAACATAATCCCTGAAAGGGCAGCTGAGCAGAACTTATGTTTGTAACATTACATAACTTTTCAAGTACTCTATTGTTTTTAGCTTAAAAAAACAAAACCCTATCCGGATGTTCATACACGATACGGCTTCCAACGCCTCTAAATACCCGTTGCCTACCCACGCGGCCCTGCTGTACCGCGCGACCTTACTGAAGGCCTTAAAATTCAATTTTCGACGGCCATTTTTCCGACGCACGGGTAAGTGTTACGCGATAACTTTTCTAAATAAAATATTAAATGAATCCGGCCTGCTGTATCGATCGTCTCAGTTACGTGGATGTATGTATGTTGTATGTAGGTTGTAGGGCTATCTTTGAAGTTGTCTTGCTACTTCGTTTTGGTGACGTGGGTGGGTTCAGATTGTGATCTTTGAGTTGAATAGATGTATGTTTTGAGAAGTTATGTTAGGATAGTTCCGACTGTTGTTTTTTTGTTAATGGTATTACAAATAATACATTTTGACATCACAATTTGAATTAATCTCTACATAAATAAACTTTACTTTACTTTAAATAAACTACTTTTTACAAGCTTTTACTTAGCTTGCACTGTTCGTATGTAAGTTGTCCTTTCAAAATTTGCAAACCATTTTTCGACCATTTTTTGTTATCCGATTGAGCTGAAATTTTGCATACACCTTTAGTTTTGGTGACAATACAATGTCCAGTACTCAATATTGTAATAATTTCAACATGGCCATCGCTCCAAGATGGCGGATTACATATTTTTTCTCAATCCCCTTGATATGGATATCAAATGAAAGGGCTTGAAGAGTAGAAAACGATAAAGTTAGTAACATCACATTAAAAAAGCTTGATTTTAAAAAGTATTTTTAGCATGCATTTTTTAAATTGATCTTAGACATCACTGACATCATTCCGTTCCACGGAAAGCACGTTAAGCCGTTGATCCAGGCTGTACTATATTGGATCTTTGACAGTCGTAACAGGTTGTCAGAAGACCGAAAGTCCGACAACCAGTCTTATCAAGGGGTATCATATTACCCAGTTACTGGGTTGTGGATGTCAGATAGGCAGTCGCTTATTGTAATATATTGATATTCAGCTGCATTCGGTTAAACTGGAAGCCGACCTCAACATAGTTGGGACAAGGCTAAGCAGATGATGATAGTATAAAACAAAGTCGCTTCTCGCCGTCTGTATGCTTATTAAACTACGCAACGGATTCTTACGGTTTCTATCAATAGATAGAGTGATTCAAGAGGAAGGTTTGTACGTATAGTTAAATATTGTTTTGTATTAATTTATGAAAATATGACGATAATTCATCGCACCCGTGCGAAGCCGGGGCTTGTCGCTAGTAATACAGTAAATGAATTGTCTTTTGCAAACCATCCATCATCTTTAGTCCCACTTGTGCTTGCCAGGGTTATCTATTAATTCCGAACTTACTTGTTAACATAGACCCATATTTTATGTATAACATATTTGTAATTTTATCTCGTGTCAGCATTTAACTCTAAGTTAGTTTATTAGTGCAAGTTGACCGTTGTTTAAATCTAACTTTCATCGTCGTATACAATTAGGCTTTCTTTCACCGAAAGTAACAATAGGTAATTATAATAATATGAATTACACCCTATTACTGCCCCACTGCAGAGCAAAGGCCTCTACTCGTACAGAGAAGGCATGTGTATTGATCACGACGCTTGCTTAAGGCGCATTGGCGATTTCAGATTTATAACTAAGTTTAATAAGACATGTAAAATAATTATAAATGTACAGTAGCGGTCATAAGTGCAGTAGCATGCTAGCTTTGTATTGCTGTGAACGCGGGGCCATACCTACATCTGTCTGTATAATTGATGTATTCAAAGTTAAAGTCAAAGTCAAATTATTTATTTAATGAGGCCATTATAAGGCACTTTTAAACGGAATAACACAGCACCTACGTACACCTTAAAATTCGCTATCAACGTCGAAAGGTCGTAAGTTTAACCAAAGTGTCAATCGATTTGCTTTGTAGATTGCTACTCCACTTATGACCGCGACTGTACTTATTGCCACTACGTAATTATTGTATGCCTATTAGGCAGGACATATTGGAACTTTAACTTATTGTTTAGACTTGTAACTAACATAATATAATATACAACACAATAACATATACAATAAAATATTTTTGAATTTTAACTTTAAACTTTAGAAAGTATGTAATATGAATTGAAAAAATCACATTAGTACTTGCCTGGATCCGAACCCACGGCCTCATGCATGAGAGGCAGTTGCCTTAACCACTTGGCCATCCCGACGTATTATCATAAGCCCTTAGCAACGGATATTGTATTTTTTCTTGTAACTACACAGACCAAAAAAGGAACTGTCTACTTGTGTGCTATAATCGCAAATCCACTTACCCTTGGCCCTCGAATTTTGTCCCGCCATAATTGAAAAAGACCGAAGACAAGTAATTCCCTAAGCAAACACAAAAACGCAAGCCAACCTCATTTTCATGCGCCTTATTTTCATTTATTTTTTTCTCGGCAACCCCAATAACTTTGTACTGGCAACACGGTTCAATTCACTATGTTCTTGAATGTCCCGGTAGATTAATTTCGGTGAAAAACTGTTGAAAGACGGTCCTTCATTTTGTTAATTCATCGTATTGATTTGGCTGTGGCTTTTTTCTAATTTTGTATGAGAGAGAAATGTAATGAAAGGACTGTATTTTTGCTTTAAGAGTGTTTTGGTTTTTCGCTGATTGCTTGTAAAAAAATATCTATCTTAGATACTTACCTTGAGCAAGCGTGGCAAACAACGTGAGGAAACTTGAACTCATCGGTAAATTAATATAACATAACATAACATCACGCCTGTAATCTCCGAAGGGCTAGGCAGAGGGAATGAAGGTGTACTAATTGGTAAATCTATCTATATATATAAAACTCAAAGGTGACTGACATAGTGATCTATCAACGCACAGCCCAAACCACTGGACGGATCGGGCTGAAATTTGGCATGCAGGTAGATGTTATGACGTAGGCATCCGCTAAAAAAGGATTTTTTAAAATTTACCCTCTAAGGGGATGAACGGGGGTCCGACATTTACGCGGACGAAGTCGCGGGCAAAAGCTAGTTAAAATATAAGTCTTAAATCGCCAATGCGCCTTGAGCAAGCATGGTGATCAATGCTAATGCTTTCTCTGTATGAAATGAAGCCTTTGCCCTGTGGTGAGACAATAATAGCTTGTTATTATTTTCATTATTAAGGGCTTATGAGATCAAAAAGTAATACCAATATCTGTAGCTGAATAAATGATTAAGCAATAAATCAAACCACGTTGCTTTAAATCTCATGGGATACCTACTGTTGTAGATGAGTTCAGTTGAGATTGTTGTGTGTCTTTAATAAATAATACCCATGGTGGTTTGGAGGTTTCATTTCATCAAAGTCATTTATTTCAAGAATCCATTTACCTACCATTGAATTGTCAAGAAGTCAAAAAGTTAAAGCTAGTTGCTCGTTCTAAACAGTAAATGGAGAAGAATAAAGAAGGAACTCCATGAACACGCTTTTAAAATCAGTGAAATGTAATAACACACATACATACATAACTCACGCCTTTTTCCCATGGGGGTAGGCAGAAACCACAGAAAGCCATCTGCTACGATCCTTTACATACTCCTTTAACAAACAATAATTTATTACACAATTTATTTCTTTTTTAAAAAAGTATTAGTGTAACGCGCAAAAAAATCCTTTTTAACCGATATTTACGCGAATGAAATCGCGAAAATAAGCTTGTAAATTAATAAATGTAAGTACAACTGATGGCCGTCCTATTAAATTACACAATAACAAAGACAACATTTCCAAATATCTTAATATTTATATACCTAGATACTAGCTTCTGCCCGCGACTTCACCTGCGTAAATGACGGTTATTGGCAATCTAATGTTGTTTCTCCATACAAATTTTGGATCCCCGTTTCATCCCCTTTCCCTATGTCAAAAATACTTTAAGACCTATTCTCGTATCTACCTAAAAATTTCATAAAATTCGGTCGAGTAGTTTCGGAGGAGTGCGACCACAAACACCGTGACACGAGATTTTTATACATAATATAGATTTTGTTGCTAGACGCCAATGGTTTTAAAATAATCATATTCCACGTTGAAAAAGTAAAGAATAAAAAAAAGGCATATCGGATGCTTACCTTTGCGTAAAAATTGCCGGAGCAACTCGCCTCGTAGCGGAAAAAAGTGTGGAAAAATAAAAAATAAAGCTTTAACAGCTCTCGTCACTACGGATTCAAGTGTTTTATCTGTTTTTTTTTTTTCTTTTTTTCTTTACTGCGTCAGTCAACACTTCACTTGTTGAGTTTTAGATTAGTGTGAAGATGTAATCGGTAGGTATTATACCAGTAATCCTATATTCTGTATCAGGGATGGCAAGACTTTATCGGAAAAAGTGCCATTTTTTACGGAAAAATAATGTTTCTGTGAAGTGCCGTCAACGAATCTTGCTTTTATTATAAAACTAGCGACCCGCCCCGGCTTCGCACGGGTGCATGTATTATACATATAAACCTTCCTCTTGAATCACTCTATCTATTAAAAAAAACCGCATCAAAATACGTTGCGTAGTTTTAAAGATCTAAGCATATATAGGGACAGACAGACAGACAGACAGACAGACAGGGAAAGCGACTTTATTTTATAATATGTAGTGATGGATAAAATTAAACTAGATACTACAAATATAAATAATGGTAGATCATTGACAGTCATTACGGGTCGTCAGAAGCCCGAAAGTCTGACAACCAGTCTTACCAAGAAGTATCGGATTACCCAGTTACTGGGTTGTGGAGGTCAGATAGGCAGTCGCTCCATATAAAATACTGGTATTCAGCTGCATCCGGTTAGACTGGAAGCCGACCCCAACATAGTTGGGAAAAGGCTAGGCAGGCACATTAATGCAAAGAGGGAAAGTTTTATTTTTATTGGTTTGTTAACATAATCTCCGAAAGTACTGGTCCGATTACAAAAAAAACTTTCACTGATAGAAACACTATTACCGAGTGTTTTATGGTATACTCGACTTCAAAATGAAGGAAATACCGAGCAGAAGCTAGTATTAACATTTTGAACAGCCACTAAAATCTTTAATAGACATATTAACCTACTAAAGTACTCTCACATCATTACATACATACCATTTCCAATTTAAAGTTCGGTCTCAAAGTCGCCCATTCACATACTCAAATGAGCCTCACAACTTTTTCCGTACAAAGGCTTCAATTCCACTTTATGAAGTCGTTTCGCGTCTGTCTGTTGTAGGCCTATAGTTGTGGCTAGGAAGTTATGTTAGGCCAAGAACCTGGTGTCACCAGATTTACGTCATTTGAATATGGTTGAAATGTCGTGAATAGTTAGAGGATTATGTAGTTATTTTTTACAGGATTCACTAGCTTCTTCTTCCCGCGACTTTGTCCGCGTCAAAGTTAATATATTATCCAACGGAACTGTACATTTTCTATTCCAATCTATAAAATATAGGTGTGCCAATTTTCATTCAGATCCGTTTCGTAGTTTTTGTGTGAAAGAGTAACAAAAATCCATACATCCTCACAAACTTTCGCTTCTATAATATTAGTAGGATTGTTGCCAGACACTTTCCATGGCCTATAGTTTCAGATAGATGCTTTAAAGTTCCGACCTTTAATTAAAACGTCTATCTATTCTCAAAATTTGACGTAGGTCTGAAGACTTTGGGCTTTTGGACCATGTGTCTAGAACATTATCTACAGTTTAGTGGTTTTGCCAACCATGTGGCACAAACTACGATTTATCAATATAATACGATGTTTCACGAACTGGAAAAATACAATTAAGCTTGTTATTATTTTATGTTTACATAACATCACGCCTGTAATCCCCGAATGGTTGGGTAGAGATATACTCATTAGTAGGTACACCCACATTTCGCCAGTTATGTTCAAGTCCCTTGTAATAGGAGGCGAGTCTATTGCCATCAGCTAGGCAGTAATCCAGACATCAACGATGCTACTGAAACATTTCTGATGGAAAAACCCAATAACACTTTGCCCGACCTAGGAATCGAACCCAAACCCTCATGTTCAGCAGTCGCAATTTGCGACCTTGCCCAACGGGGCATTTTATGTTTAATTTACAATAAAAACGATTAGGCATATCAGACCTTATTTTATTGGTAATTCACTGAATAATCCTGTACAACAAAATGCGACCGATACCCGGTATCATATCGACGCCATTTTAATACTTACCTCTTTAATACGGTTACACCCCAAAAAACCGGATAAAAAGAGGTCGGAATATTAAAAAAACGTAGGTATTTTCCCCATTTCAACGAGCTGTAGGTAACGGTTAACTTTTAACATTTTGCTCCCATATCAACAGCCTAAATTCTTTTAACTTAATAAAAAAAAACAACATTCCTTTACAAAACCTCGTAAGGTAATGCCTATCAATTTTAAACAAAATAAAAGCTTTCTCGTGTTTTGACGATTTGTTCGGCAAATCTCTTAAGAAATGGTAATATTTTCTTACTGAATATTCTATTGGGCTTAATGCTGAGGATTTAAGAAATAAGGTAAGAAGGTACAAAAGGGAATGCGTCAAAAATTGCTACAATTGATTAATGTCGTGAAACGGAAATTGGTAGAAGATTTCTATGTAAAGTAGACTTATTGAGTCAATTTAGTAAAATTGGATTTTTCTGTTACGAAAATTCTCAGTTACAAACCAATCAGTCCCAGAGGAGCGATAGGATTGTTTCTTATCTTTTTCTTATCCGTTTTAAATTGCAATTATCGTAATTTAATTACCAGCCCACCTGTCTTTTTCACGTGAAATATAAACTTTAGGTGCAAAGAATCGGGGTTGCGGGACGTCTTAACAGGATACCGTGGCCCCGGAACGTAAAAGGCAACAGAAGGAACAGAGTGGTTTTTTAGTCAGTAAAAGTCTGACAGTCCCTTCCGCCGAACCCAGGGCGGAAGGACTCATTTGATGATTTTTACCACATCAAAAAAAAGGTGCAAAGAATATTGCGCACAGCACCATGTGTCTTTCAGGTTGATTGATGACAGTTATTTGACATTAATTGATTGTTGTATAGGTTTTATATCTTGTTGACGAAATATTAAATTATAATAATCCTATATCATAGGTAGGTAGGGCCTTCGTATTTTCTTATACATTAATTTCAAGGCAATCCATCTCTTTGTCTTCATTCGCGTTGCGTCAAACAAAACAATCCTATTTTCTTTTTATTATACACGGTAGAAGGGATATTATGACACAAGCTATGGCCATGGATTCGGTATATGATTCTGGTCCTTAGAGGCGTGGAAATGTATTGTAAGTTATTTAAAAAAATCTACTGAACTATACAAAAGTGAAAAAAAACCTGCTGTTCCATACAATAGAAACACCAGAAACACCATAGAACAGAGTTTTTACAACTTGAATGATTTCTTAAGGTGACATTGGAATCTACTATAATTTTGACATTGAATAATAAAATATAGACATTTGTTGTATACTTCGTAAACTTGCCTTTTATAATAACTTGACTACTATGTTAATATTAATTTTTTCTACTAGTATATCAGTTGTATTTCTTGTGTTTTTGACATTCAATTGTTTAATTACTCTGCGCATGTTATTGGTATTTTACTAGTATGTACCCGCCTCATGATAAATTTTTGCATGCCATTTATATTTGGCGAAGTGTGAAGTTCACTGTTTAGCTTTAAGATCTTTCTGTACCATGCTTCTTGCAAATAAATCTATTCTATTCTATTTTACATTTTGACTACGTAGGGCCTACGTAGTCAAAATGTATGGAACAGCAGTTTTTTTTAATCGACAAAGAATGTTTTCTCTTGTGTTCTGGTATTATGTATTAAATCTATGGTAAAAATTTGTGTCACACCGTACATTTTTTTTCCTTAAAGTAGAAACGATGACTACCCGCATAGCCGGTCTATTTTGTCACAATCTCCATTGGTAGGCTTACATGATGTGAGTTTAAAATGAGTTGTTATCTCACCGATTCTAGATATTGACAGCTCACCTTAAGTACATCTCACATAAATCTACCAAAGAAGATTTCTACAGAACACCATAGTTATTATAAGCCAAGTAAGAAGTTAATATCAGCTCATTTACGTCATACTTAGTTTATAATTCAAACCTAATTTGCTGAACGAAAATCTACTAGCTGCCTACTCTAATTCATCAAAAGTTCACTGACATGATGAAAATATTTCGTCGCGTCGTCCAAATTTTTCAATCTCGGACCTAAATGTAATCTTATATCTACGTAATATGAAACTCGACTAAAATACTTGGACACTGAAATAGATCATGCTGGCCCTAACATGACCAACGTTGGCACAAATGTTGGCCTGCTTGAGCAGACTATTTCGTTCTCAAAGCTTCCAATATTTGGGAGCAAGATTCTGTCCAAATTGGCCCAAGACGTTTCGGCCAATATTCGTACCTAACCATGGCTATAATGTAGTTTCTGTCTAAGTTTTAAAATATCTTCTAGGATGATATTGAGGTCGATACGATACGTTAACACTGGCAGCCATTTGCCGGCCAATAAATCTGTCATCCTTGAGTGACTTGGAAGTTGTAGGAGATAAATGGTCCTTCGTGGAAAGTCTGAGCACACGAGGTCTTATTGATATTGTGGATCTTTTAGGTCAACTTGGATGATAGATGAGGCAAATCTTAAGTTATAGTAGACTTTATAAGCTTAGAATTCCTATTTGGGTGTCTAAATAAGATTATCGATAGTAGCTCGTGTGAATAATATAAATGGTACTTACTGCGGAGTTTTGAACCTAAAAGATAAATTGGTTGTTGAATTATATTTTCAGGGTAGTAACACAATATATAGATTTTCTATTCTCGAAATGTTCACAAGCAATCTTCAAAAGCCCTATTTATTTAAAAAAATCCTGAAGTAGCAATGTGGGAAAAAGGACCAATTAAATTAAAATGGTCCTTCACGCCTAATGATTTAATGTGACTCGAAACTTTTCAAAATTAAATATGTCAAGTCCAGTGGTTCTTAAATTACAAAATAAGTAATTCATTTCACACGAAGGTGACATCAGATGATAATTAAAGTTTCCTTTTAATTATTTTCTTGAGTTTTCTGTCGAAAACATCTCACAAAATCGTAATTAATATTTAGATTTCTAGACACAGGCGTTCTTCAAACAAAATTTTCTTTTGAAATATTATGTTGAAAGAAGATAATTATTTTAATTATTTATATTTTATTTTGACTGTCATAAAAACATTAGTTGTTTCGAAGAGCATTCAAGGAAGTTAGGGCTTAGATATTCGGAACTAAGGACTAATTAGGTAGCTAATGTAATAAACTCATTTATAAACTACTTACAATAAAAAAATGAACTAAAGTAGCTGAAATCTAAACAAATGCAATAATTATGTCCAATTGTTTGGGGGCAAGTGAGATTAGTACCTATAATTATCTGACCATAAACAAGAAAAGACGATAAATTACTTACAAGTTATAAAAATATGTGTGATAAAACTGAATCAGTGCGATTATAATTCCTTAAAAAAAACAAATATTGAACAAAACAAAAACTTTAAACGGTCATAATCAAAACACTCGCGTACTAATGAAACAAATCAAATACGGTTTCATAATCAAAAGCTCAGAGCTATTTACCGCTCCATCAATTGAAAATAAACGATCAACTAAGCACGCGACGATTTTCCGAATATTTCCGAATAACTCCGAATGGGTAAATAAATAAAATTCTGTATACGAATAAATCCGTTTGCTGTTCTTTTAGTCACGTTCTACAATATTTACGTCAAGAGGAATGCATTTATTGGCTTCTCTGAATATTAAGTGATTAATAATATTGTAAATAGACCATTATAAGGCACTTTTGAACGTCACTTACCTACAAGAAAGAAAAAAAATGGGATCTAAGTTAGGTACCCATTTTTTTTTTTAGGTAGTAGAATCATCAAATGAGTCCTTCCGCCCTGGTTGGGGCGGAAGGGACTGTCAGACTTTTACTGACTAAAAAACCCACCGTGTTCCTTCTGTTGCCATTTACGTTCCGTAACCACGGTATCCTGTTAAGACATTCCCGGCAGGCGTTTGGCCCTGTTGGGGCCCCGTCCCTGTGCTGACAGCTCTTTGAGGCGCGCGTGAACAGAACGCGCCGTCGACCCGGGCCTGGTCCTTGATCGGACGGCGAGTTACCCATCACTCGCCGTCCGCAAGCCCGCGCCTACGGTGGCCGGAAGTTACCGATTAAAATAAAATTTCGTATGGAGAAGAATTTCAAGTAAATTAAACAGTTTAAAATATACAGCACTGTGACAGGCAGACTGGCATTACAGACAGCGGAGTCTTAGTAACAGAATAAACCTTAAAAAACCTACTTATAAATGCAAGACGCAACTAAAACTAGAAACTCCACCCAGCAAAAACTAAAACCTAAGTATTCCCAAGCAGGCTACCACTCGCTAATCTTACTAACAGTTACACGTCGGATTACGTAACGTAGCGTAACTGCGACTGTCAGATAGGCTAATGCGTCTGCCTCATTAGCTTCCTAGCCTTTTTAGTTAAACTTAAACTAAGCAGTTTGTGTGATTGGCGAACTACTTTATTTCTTAAAATGTTTGGAATTATCTGCCTCGGAATGGAATTATCCTTATCTGGCTGCCTCGACTAGTGGTGGCAAAGCACGACTGTTGAGCATGAGGTCTTGTGTTCAATTTCTAAGTTGGGCGAAATTTTATTGGGATTTTCTATTAGAAATTTCTTAGTAGCAGCTTCGGCGTCTAGATTTGTGCCCGGTTGATGGCAATAGGATCGCCCACTTACATGGGGCTTAAACGTAACTGGCGAAATTTGGGTGTGCGAATGGGTACTCCTCTGCCTAATTCTTCGGGGATTACAGTCGTGATGTTATGTCTCTCTTAAATAAAATTAAAAACTTTGACACTTACAAACAAAAGGTAAAGACTTTACATATAAACTAAAACTAAGTATCAAACATTAAATAGCTTTGGGGACTAAAGAAATGTAATCGTCAATATTGTTAGTTGATGAAAGAAAACTTTCTCTTTAAATAGTTGACAATTCTTAGAAAATTTATCAAGTCATTCAGCAAGTTGGAATGTCTGCAGATTCTTAAATAAATGTTGAAAAAGAAAGTACTATTATTTTCATTGAAATTAAACATTGAGGTACGAATCGAGTTTAATTACATAGATTCTTTTGATGTTGTCCTAAATAGTTCTTCTTTTAAATATTTGATACAAAAATTAAATAGTTTATTTATGTCTGCTTTTGTAATTTATGTCTTTAATATTCCACGAAAACCGTACATTTTTTCAGAACAAAAAGTCTATCCTATGTGCCTATGTGCTATTCCAGACTATGATCTATCTCTGTGCCAAATTTCAGTCAGATCCGTTCAGTCGTTCTGGCTTGATTGAGTAACAAACATTCACCCATATATGCTTTACCACATTTGTAATATTATCCCGGAAAAATGTACAGTTTCCGTGGCATAATAAAATAACTAACTACGCTAGCTTTAAAATAATAAAGAAAATGGTTTACAAATAACCGTTGAACATAATATTTTATACGCACACAAAATTAGGTCATAATATGATAACAAACCCTTAATGGTTGTGACGTCATAACGTGTAATATTATGAGCCTATTATTACGTGTAAGACATCGAATTCTGACCTTAATGACACATATTATTATTATTATCGATAACTAGCTTCTGCCCGTGACTGCGTTCGCTTCAAAGTTGATCCCTATCACCTAGTGGTATGAAATGTAATACCTACCTACCTACCTAAATATATTTAGGTATACAAAAAAAATCATAAAAATTAGTCAAACCGTTTCATAATTATTATGTCAAATATTATGACTTATTGTAATAGTCATCACTGATGAGTTTTATGCCCATTCTTCTCCATACGAAACTACCTTTTGAAATGGGCAACTAGATAACTTTTTTTTCCTGTCTTGTAAAATAATGACGTTAAAGTGTATTGGTGTAATTGAAATCAATAATTCGACTTTTGACTCTTATATATTTTGAATAGTACCAGTATATCACAGTGACAGCTGACCACCATCGCCACCGACCCTGTCTGAACGACGCTGTAACTTTTAATGAGATTGACTGTCTAACTTTGCACTGTTAAACGTAAAATTAACAAAGCCCTTTACACGTATTCGACTTTCTATTTAATCATCAAACCGACCTGTTACACTATTAATATTTTAAATAAGATTACTAATTCTGAAACTTTAGCCCTTGGGCTTAAGAGTTTTGAATTAACTTTGAAGTTAAAGGGTCTACTAGACCCAAGCTATTCTTAGTTTACGTTTCATATTAAGCGATTGAATTAAGTTATTCATCTATTGAAGTCATTTTCATTTGATTTATTAATTGTTGTTGTTTTCATTTAAATTAATTAAGTTTTTTTTTTAAGAATGTTGCCGCACTCTGTTAATTTCTCCTGAATGATTTTAAACACATAAACTCACAAAAACAAACAGTAAGACCCGGAGCAACTATCTATACGCTATACAAATATTTGTTCCGTGGAGAATCGAACCTTTGATACGCAGCGCAGCAGTCAATCGCTCAGTTACGGTGCCAACCGTGTCGTATCTTAATTTTTATTAAGATTACAGTATCCGACGACACTTACGATTGAGTAAAAAAATATATTTAAGTTTGCTTTCAACCAGTGTGATGACATCTATCGCAATACATGCAAACTACAACTGACGTTTCCTACTTCGCGATATCAAAATTCTCCGCGACATTAGCATATGTATGTATACATAATCCCGACAACAACCGTCGGGCAATAGCCCACCAGACACAACACCCGTCTGGTCGGAGAATCCTCCCATTTCAATGGAGGATTAGGAAGTTTCCACCCTGGTCCTTATACCTCTAAACTAGCACCACACACATATGTAGAAGTAGCCATATAACTAGTCTAGTACTATTATAAAACATCTTGTTATTCCTAAAGGAACGAAATTGAAATAGAATCTATTTCATACCGTAAATATACCTGCTCTTTGTATTTCTACGTTCAATTTCAGTACAAATTCCGTACTAAAATATTACCACCGAAATTCCGTATCACACAAAATTAAATGGCTCACATACCTCACACACACATAACTAAGCATCATATACACATATTATTAAAACATAATTGACGACACCAATTGCCGCTTGCCTCACGATAACAGCAATAATCGTACACGTGCGTCACTTTATGACGTGAACACAAAATTTAACATTCACCGTGACGCACAGGTAATGTCTGAACCAACGATGACGTATGAAGCTCAAACTGTATTCAGAGGCATTCGCCGACTCATAGCAGATAAGCGAATGGGGACGTTTAGGTGGCACAAATCTAAAGCGAATGCGATTAAAGGTTTGGTCCTAATATCCCAACAGATACGCTGGTCCTTTGAGGCGCGTTGATTGATGAAAGGGTTGAAAGGATTGATATGCTAAGTCCTGAATTTTTGCTGAAGGTGTTCGGTTTGAATTTTGAATAAGGGTATTTGAATGGAAATTGAGGTGATATTAATATAAACACGGAATATTTAGGTGAATGTACTGACGAAAACGCTTTAAGGCATACACTACAGCATCTTATGCGGTTGTAATAGGAGCGATTTTACAACATACGGGTATAGTTTGATGTGCTGGCGACTGTACATATAAATTAATGCAAACCTAAATTCTTTAAGTTTTGGTGTGCAAAAGACACATTTTGGTTTTCACTGCTAAGGGAAGACTTAGTCATAATATAGGGCTGATTTTGTTTAGATATTAATTTGCTTCTTATAAAGTTCAGTTCAAAGTTCAAAGCACCGGGTCCAAATAGCAAAATTATTAGATATTATACTCGTAGATGTATCATCGATATAAATAGAAGAAGTTGTCTAAAACAACAAAGTAAGGAATGAGCAGCAAGCAACACTCTGTTCAGTACTTATAACCGCTGTTCGCTCACACCTTATCCACGCAAGTAACATTACAAAGTAAAGCGGAGCAGTGAATGCAAACGACTATAGAAGGCGTGTAATTGCGTCCGCCATTGTATGTTCAACATTTTTTCCCGTTCTGCTATGAGTTTCAATGGAAGATAACGTATATTTATCGACGAATCGATGAGTTTCGGATCACAAGGGCCGGAGTTCGAAAGTAACTTTTTTTTACGAGAGCTCTGCGGTATTCGAATGAGAAAATATGGCTTCAGTTTGAGTTTGAAATTCGAAACTTTTTTAGGCCGTCTCATATTTAATGTTCGTTAAGCCGTGTGCAGACATCGGGAGGCATACGCCGCGCCGCGGTTGGTTTGCCACATATAATAGTCAAAGTCAAAGCATTCATTATAATAAGACCATTTACAGGCACTTTTGAATTATCAAGGAGTTGGTCAGATGGTCAGAAAGTTGCAGCGTTTTAAAACGTAGATAGGCCTCTATGGAGAATAACGAACAAGAAACTCCACGGGCACTCTTTTTTTTAATTAGGCTTTAACTAAACCCTGGTTACATTTTTCTTGTGGCTACATACATAATGTGAAAACAATGAAGGTCATTAAACAAAGTAATGAGATTGTCATCAAACAATAAAATAAAAATAAAGCTGCAGCAGCCATGGCATGTTCTGTTCACGGACGAAAAACTGTGAGCATTATTGTTGCGGCCAATTTGATTGGCGATTGGGCGATTTTGCCATGCGTGGCAAATCATTAGCGGCGCGCTTGCCTCGAGTTGTCTGTACTTGGCTTTATAATTTTTAAGCTCTACATAATACACAGAGTACTAAGTATTATGCTGAGTCTGTTCTGTGAATATCTCTCTTGGTAAATTTAAGTGAAGTGATTTGAGGTGAGCTGTCATCTTAACTAATGCTAGAGATAATCGGCTCACCTCAAACTCTCGTCACCGAGGGATATTATTAGAGAATAGCACTGCAAAATACAAAATTAATTATTTATGGTATTGACTTGAAGTATAGAGTAATTACAACAAAAACAAACTAATACGCAGTACTAAATTGTTTATCTTTTAGGCAAAATAATTATTTTAATTTTATCGTTCAAACTGTTATCTCCTGAATGATAAAATTTCACATTGTCATAAAAATCGATATAGGTACACAAAATATTGTTCCAAAGTCCTTATGTTTTTGGAAACCGCTCACGGCAGAAAAGGAGAAAAGGGAGGGATTTTGCCCAGTGATGGGACAGAAAATAGACTATTAAAGAAATGTTTTTTGAAGAAGTACTATTACGAAGTACACATTAATTAGCCATTTACTACTTATACTCACCAAACAAAGCAACATTAGGATTTTTTTCTTGGCTTGGAATTTATATCTATTTCTGGTACATGTATCGTGTGGGAATTTAAAGGTTAGTTAGAAAAAAGTAGCACCTTCAATATCTCCGTAACCAGATAGGAATATCATGTAACTTTCGACTTTGTTAAGTGTCTTTTTCACCCGTTATATAGCCTCACTTAACTATACATATATATAATTGAAAGGCTTCGCTTTAGAACAGACGATCATTAATTACGCCCGCGAGTTACCTAACCCGTTTGACATTGTCAAATTTTATCTTCGTAATTTTTTGGGAAATGACAAAATTAATTATGTTCCACCGTGTTTTCTAAATGAAGTGTAGGGAGACACTTGTACTAGTTATAATTAATTTTCAGAATGGCAAATGGTTTGGTAGGTACTGTTTTTGCGCAAATTGTCCACACTAATATTATAAATGTGAACGGAGCTGTGGCTGTCTTTAATATTCGCTTTTAAGCCTAAACCACTGAACTGATTTTCATGTTTGTAAAAGAGTTAGCTTGAACCCCAAAAAATCCCGGAATTCGTCTGCGTCCGCGATAACCGATATTTACCCGAGAGTTTCTTGACATTTACCATCTACCTACAATCTAGCGCAAAGTTAAAGCCCAGTTTCTACCAAGTTGGAGATGAGAGTAGAGAATAATATGATTCCAAAAGATACAATAGGGTAGGTACTGTATTGCATTGAAAAGCGGCGAGATGTAAAAATAACGTGAAACGATTGGTTGTTAGATACATCTCCTCTCCTCTCTGCTTTGGCGGAAACCGGCCCTAAGTGAAAACAAAGCATATCTACGAGTAGTTCATGATTCATCATTTAATCAGAATGTTGTATATTGTGTTGAAATCTTTTGTTCAAACTTCAGAAATTAGCTTATCGGTTAGTTACATTTTTTATCTATGTATTTTTATTTTTCGTATCTTAAGCGCATACAATCCATGAGTCGTATATTCAAGCCTGTACTTCTGCTCTATTACCTTTAACCTTGTTGTTCTCATCTGCTCAACTTGCAACTTGTAAATGGCTTTCAAGTAAAGTGTCACTCAAACTACGCTAATTTTGGTATGCCACATTATATAAAGTAGGCACACATTTCTTTCTGTTAGGCTACTCAGGGTTCTGTTAGGGTTGTTGTCATGCTTTCATTTTATGCAATAACTTATTATTTGTTATTCAACTATATGCGGATGAAAGGACCAGAATTTAATTTTGTTACTTACTGGATTCTGTTTGAGATTTCGTCCGCGTGGTAATCAAGTATATCAATAAATCCAACAGCCGCAATAATGTAGCTTTCTTTCAGTGAAAGATTTTTTGTGACAGGACCAGTACTTAAAGAGATTACCTCTTAAAAACACAAAAAAAATATTATCTTTACAATATTGGCTTTGTAAAAAATGTTATAGAAATTAACTAAGCTTATACTAATCGAAGATTGATGACTTGAGATATGGCTACAAAAGCGAAACCATAATCTCAAGCACTCTAATTTTACTACCACATTACCATAGAAAAATTGCCTCTACACTCAATAAAGACACAAATTGATTACACCATCATCTTAAACCGCCAATTTATCAAAAAAGCTTCCGTGCCGCGAATAATCAGGGGTACCCCAGGGGTCGGTAATGGGACCAAAACTACTACGGAACCTAATTGTAAATAAATAGATTCTATCAACAAGACTTATATGCGTCGTTAACTTAAATAGTAGTACGTTTAAAAAGGTACATTACTGTTACTATTAATCTTGGGAAACGGATCTAATCAAGTGGAGTGCTTCGGATGCGTGATTAAGCTGGATCGTTCTTGACTCGTTCTTGCATGTGATTAAAAATCGGAATCCCGGAAAGGTATTACGGTTCAGTTCTTTTATACTTTAATTGTATTGGAATTGTTTGATGCCTAATTTTGTGGAACAGAGAGAAAAAAAAGGAAGAATAAATTGCTAGGAATTCATTTTATTGACGTGGTGTTAGCAGTAGGACAATGTAGGCTAATTATAAAATGGTAACAGTGTACTCATCGTTGAAAAGCCCAATAATAAATAAATAAATAGGTAGGAGGAACACCATGTGATTTTAGTCAGTAAGAGTCCGACACACCCCTCCGCCTTCCTCGAGGTGTAGGCAGTCCATGAGGATTTCCCCACGAAAAAAAACAGTATCTTCGATCATAACTAGACTATAGAAACAAATAAAAGGTAATAAAAATAATAGTTTTTTTTCGTGGTCATATCCTCATGAGTACACTACGTCTTGGAAGATTGGAGGATTATGTCGGACTTTTACCAATTAAGACCTCATGGTTCTTTCTGCTACCATGATTATTCAGAAGCCCGGTATTTGGTTAACGCATCATCCGCGCCCCCTCCTGTCTTTGTCCGACCTGGGAATCGAACCCAGGAATAGCCGGTCTATTCTGTTAAAATCAAAAACCAATCAAAACCCATGAAGCTAGGAATTGACAACTACACACTGCGACTAAATTCACCTAGGAAGATGTTTATAGAATAACAAAGGATACATATAACTAGGAGGTCATCAGAACAGTCACTCAATAGTCCAACAACAAAGAGAATAACAACAATAGTGTTCAATCCACTAATGTTAGAAGCTAAGTGATTAGCTTGAAGATCTAACGGACGGCACGCTAAGCTGATGAATGGAGGAGGCTTCACTGGTTCCACGTCGTTGAGTTAACAGTTCAATTCCTCTAGACTTCAGTTAAGTTTATTGATACGTTAAAACGGTTCATTTGTTCTCGAAATTGCTTAGATGTATCGTTTTAGAGAGATCTGAATCTGCCTCAGTCATGATGAGTTTGGTACACATACTTGTAGACTGTCTGTATATTTAAACTGCTAGTCAAATTACTATTAATGATATCATGTAATGAAAATGTTGTGGTAAATTATTGTTAACATGCATGTAATTTTCTATTTATTTTATATTATTGTACGCCCAAAGGGTGGGACATAGCTGATCACAAAATGTTTATTTTCACCATCTGTGTTATGTATACCTTCCTATGATCCACAATAAAGACGAATTGAATTGGGAAGAGAAAAGTAGGTGAATTTACAAGTAAGTCTCAAAGTCAACCATTATAAGGTACTTTAGCATGGAGAAGAATGGGCAAGAAACTCCATAGATACTCTAAATATAAATGTTTTCAAACATATTGTCTAGTTTATTCTTAACCTACTGCAAAAATGTTAAATAAAGTAACAAAGTCTAATTTTCCAACGTCAGTAATTAAATTAAAAGACAAAATTGTGAAAACTGAATTATTTTTCACTTTCAACTTGCGTTTTTCATAAACCGTTCTGTTTTTTTTTGTTTAAAAGTTTTTTCATAATTACTACTGGCAATACACTAACATTAACTTCGCCATTAAGTAAATAAATCTTAAAGCAGTAGTAATGGCCTCTAATTCAAAGAATTTCAACGAAAACTGTAATTAATTATTTGGATTTAGCAATTGCTTTCTCCGGAATTCTATAGCACTGTTCATTGAAAACTTAACTTTAACTTTTCCTCAAAGTTCCTAAAGTTCTACTCTAAAACCTTTGTAACTTAAATGATAGCAATTAATTTAATCTTCTTACATTAAAAAGTCAGCCAAGTTCGAGTCGGACTAGAACACGAAGAGTTCCGTAACATCACCCTACACCATACAATATTTAAGACAACATATAATAAAAAAAAAAAGTTTATAATCGTAAAAAACCCTTTCGAAATTTCGTCCCGATTGACTCCTGCTATTCTATTTACCCAATTTGACTGTACTATCCTTTTGCATCGTTAATTTTCGTCATTCATACTAGTCATACGTGCACTTCAGGTGGGTACATTTTTTTTTGTGGTGTATTCCTCATATTTCCTCTCTGCCTAGGGAGAATGAAAGGTTATTTCTGACTCTTAGCGACTTAAACCCTACGGTTCCTCTTGCTACCATGAGTCGGGGCCCGGTATTAGCTTGACGCAGAATCTGCGCCTTCAACTAGTATTGGACTCCCATTGGCGAGCCCCTTCACCATGTGCGGCCTGCCCTGAGTTACTCGTAGTCTACGTAACTTTCTGAAGGTCATCTGAAGCTTTTATAAAGTTGTAGCTATCCTGTAATTACAAAAATATGTTGCTCATTTAATTACAAAACGCAGAACTAGAAATTTCAATTTTAAATTCAAAACTCTCAAAATCAAACAATAACATCAAAATTTTCCAAAACACAAAATGTACAGAACAACTTTGTTTAACACAGTTTAGGGTTAAAGCAGACGAGCGACTGGTGAAAGGCAATTTTGGACGATTGTTGTTGCGTCCGAACACATGCACCTATTTGCTCACATACAAACGCCAGTCACGGCGATTGAGATGCTCGATGAAGCTTCACTTCTGCAATAAAACGCGATGTAGTAAAATGATAAAATACATATTATGATAACCTACTAGGACTATCTTATTTTCTACTACTATTATAATTTGGCACACATATAGATGTTACGCGATGAGGGAAACGCTAAAACGCGCGATTTTAATACAGTCGTCGCAACTAAAAATAGCAAGTCTGTTATGGCTCTACAGTACAAGTTGACTAATAAACGTCATACTATGAAACTGGGAACCGAGTTCAGAAACTCACTTATGACCGTAGTCTGAACTCTGGCATAGCTATGGGAATAAATAGGCTGATCATGTTTTAAGGCTGAAATTTTCGGCTCATAACTTCGTTATTGTTTGGCATTTAAAGCTAGTGATTTTTTTGGTCTTTTGGTACAATATAAAGACTTATAAAGTCATCACTAATATACTATTAACAGATTCTTATTTAAGGAGAATACGTTATGGTAGAAAATTAACAATTATTTCATTAGGAATTTCTCAATAACGGCCTGGTTTGGAAGTGATTGTGTGCCACCCCCGTTCTTTGTAAAGCACGTAAAACTGTTGGTCCTGCGCCTGATATCTCCTCGGTCGTCAAAAAATCAAGGTAAAAGAACTTTGGAACTTTGACCTTGAATATCTGCGCATCTAGGAGATTCCCAGGTATAGTCTAGAATGGGAACATAACAGGTCTTTGAATACCCGTAATATTACATATTACTACTACCCATCAAACCAAATCACAGCTACTCCGTGTATTGATAATATTGTGTCACGTAGATCGCATTCAGCCTAAATACCATTATCAACGTACTCAACTCAAGAATAACGATAGTGAGAGTAGGTAGTCGATACTCCAAGTCTTATCTTTATTAAGTAGTTGTGACTCTATTACAGGTGTAACAAAATCTAATGTACATAACATTACGCCTGTAATCCCCGAAGGGTTAGGCAGAGGTGTACCCATTAGCACATCCAAATTTCGCTAGTAACGTTTAAGTCCCGTAACAGGGGGCGAGCCTTTGTTATCAACCGGACACAAATCCAGACTCCGAGGCTGCTAGTGAGAAATTAACCTGATGGAAAAATTCAATAACACTTAGTCCAACCTGGGAATCCGACCCAAAGACCTCATGCTTCGAAAAATAAAATGCAATGTAATGTCTGTCTTGTAATCTGCCAATCTACGTCACATAGGTACTTATCCTTAATTACCTTTTCATAAATATTTAAGTAGTTAGTATTAAGGAGGATAAAGGTCTTCATTCTCTTATCAATACGGCACTCGACCAGCACCGCCTCACCTCGTTCGTGCCGTTGAGATTTTTTTAAGTTCTATATCTACTCACTTATCACGCACGTGCGTGCTTAAGCACGTTAAGCTGGTCCCGGCTGTCATACGTGTATCTTTGACAGTCGTTACGAGTCGTCAGAAGCTTGAAAGTCTGACAACCAGTCTTACCTAGGGGTACCGTATTACCCAGTTACTGGGTTGTGGAGGTTAGATAGGCAGTCGCTCCATGTAAAATACTGGTATTCAGCTGCATCCGGTGAGACTGGAAGCCGACCCCAACATAGTTGGGAAAAGGCTAGGCAGATGATGATCCACTCACTTATCAAGTCTCTTTTTTTTTCACGGAGTCTGTCAGGACTCATTTACATAGACGCGGGGCGTCGCGGCGCGAAATTTAGTACGTCTAAAATCGCTTCTCCGTAAACGCACTCATACAACGCCATAATTATGTTTGAATTCAGTGCGGGCCGCGCCGCACATTGCGACGCGCGACGCCCCGCGTCTCTATAAATGAGGCCTTAGGCTTTGACTGCCTACAAACCCTGGTGTTTTCTTCCCACTCTAACGCCGGGGATTGCCTTCCGCGATCCCCAACAGGTGCCTGGACCGTCTGTGAGCCTTTGCAAACTATCAAATCCCGCAATAGGGACATCAGCAATATTCCTATATGAATGTAATAGACATCAGTCAGCCCGCAGACTGATAAGAGGTTTTTAATTAAATTCATAGGATCACGACAATAAGATAGGAATAAATTTATTTTTCACCTGATTGAGCTCGTGGCTTATGGCTCGTGGTTTCCTACTCCAGAAAGTAGAACTTCAGGTTACCTCACTGTGTTTTCGTTTACCAATGTCAATGATGTCTAAGATAAACTAGAAAGTACAGTCGCCAGACCAGACTATCCTTATTTTTGTTGTAAAATCGATAAGATAAGGCTCGACTGGCTGTTTACAACGGCGTGCTGGTGCCTACGCTTATGTATGGAAGTGAATGTTGGGTATGGCAAACGAGGCATGAGAGTAGGATTAATGCTGTGGAAATGCGTTCCTTGCGGAGTATGTGTGGTGTAACTTTGAACAATAGAGTGAGGAATGAGGTTATATGGGACCGTTGCGGATTAAAAGAGGATGTAGTGACAAAGATAGAAAAGGGTATGCTTAAATGGTTCGGTCATGTTGAGAGGATGAGTGAAAGACGATTAACAAAAGGTATTTTATATGGTAGAGGTGAGTGGCAACGCAGGGAGGGGTCGCCCTAGGAAGACCTACGCTGACCTTATTGGTGAGGTTCTTCAAAAAGGTCAGGTGCGGAGTACTCGTAACCGGCGTGCTTGTATGACGAGATGTATGAACGTAGATGAGGCGAAAGGAGTATGTAAGGATCGTAGCAGGTGGCGTTCTGTGGTTTCTGCCTACCCCCATGGGAAAAAGGCGTGAGTTTATGTATGTATCATATGATAAAATCGATCCTATTACAACAGCATAAGATCCCGCAGTCGCGACTGCGGGATCTTATGTATGTCGTCCGTACATAATTATGTATTAAAAAAATCACATTGGAACTAACCCTAACCACTGGGCCATTGGTTATGGCGTTCGCCATAAGTACTATTATCATGACCTACGAGATATGTACATACTTTATCAAAATAAATACTTGAAGTTTTGTAGAACGTGCGTAAATACGATAACAGATAATCTCCAAATACTTTGAGTTATAAAAATAAAAGGCAATTTTTTTTTATCTAATCATTATGTATACTTTAGAAACTCAGACTGATAACATTATTCCAATTGTACGTGCATACAATGTTTACAGAAGACAAAAATTGCATATTATAGAAAATTATTATTGTCTGTCTTATACATAACTAGTTGGTCCCTGCGATTTCTTCCACGTAGTTTTTTCATCCGCGTTAAGTCACGTCTTTGGTTACTGCTCCTCTCCCGTGGGTTTAAGCGTGATATTATATAGCCTATACTATTCCTAATGAATCTGACTATCATATACAAAAATATGTTTTCAATCCGACTAGCAGTTCCAGAGATAAGTGAGTTTAAACAAACAAACAAAAAATCTCTTCAACTTATTGTATTTAATTAGTATAGATAATTTTCAGTATCGAATAAAACACTTTCAATAAACTTAATTATGTCGAGTGTCAAGAAATGTCTTAAAGTAACTTGTTATAAAAAAAGGATTAAAAAATGTTATCAACTTTCACTCAATCAATTGGGCGTAGTTACGCAAAATTGATCCAACCCACCAAAATTCAGTTACATAATACTAAAGATATCGTCAACTCAAACACATGTGGGGTGGTACTTTGTGCTGATTTAAACGTCATTTATCTCTATTTATCTCTGGGTCATTTTTATTGAACGAAAACATTGACCTTTAATATTTCTTTCGTAAGTGTAACTCAATTTTCAGGTTTTTGTGGATTGAGTCTTTTTTGTGTAATAAAATCCAGTTGTTTACTAAAATCGTTTATAGGTTGGGCTGAATTAGGATATCTTTGGGTAAAACAAAAATACTTTGTAGTCCTTATCTAATTACAACTCAACTGTTTAATTATAATAGTTGCAAAATATACACATAAAATAAAACCTGACCTCATGAATGATTTCTACTAAATAAAATGTATTAAAACTACCCATAATTATTTAAAAATTAAACATAATCATACTTATTTCATCAAACTGCGCAATTATTGGTAACATCGAGCAATTTACGGCAACTCCAAGATTACGTAAGAATTGACAAATATTAAGCCTAGGACACACATTATTGTAGTGTCGCTTAAAATCCATACATTTTACGTGACGCGTATGACGTAACACATGAGAACGGTGACTGTGTAAACCTGCCACTAATAAATGCATGAAGATTGGCAACATATGACGTCATAACACCCCACGACACGCCACATAAAGGTCGTAGCCCATACTGCTCCCGCACAGCAGAAAAATGAGCATTCAAATACAGGCTGCTTGTATTCTGTAGACACATTTTATAGATACAGCAGGGAATAAGCGAACTTGCTGCGATCTTGTCACTGTAAATTGTATCTACAGTATGCGAGTTAAAGCCCGTATTTGAATACTAATTTTTCTGCTATGCGGGAGCGGTGCAGTACCTTTAATATGTACCTAACTTAACTTTACACAACAGAAGGGCTATTCTGAAAAAAAAACCCTCGGTAAATGAGCGTCTGGTGAGACTGTCAGTCTCAAGCATCTTGTAATGACAGCTCAGCTCAAGCTTACTTTACTGACGGAAATCTTTATAGAAGTGACAGCTTTAACAGCAATAAATATATAGGTAAACCGCACAATTGAGTCATTGCCTGTGGGTACGGGGATAGGACGAGCACGGGGACCGGGGGAGGTGGGGGCAGCGGGCGCTCGTAGCGTGATACACAAGAGGCGAAAATGTGCACTGGACAGTTCTTAAAATAGTAGTGGTATAAATTATTATTTATTTCCCGCATCGAAAGACTTAATTAAGCGATTTACCTATAGAATATTTAAAAATAAAAATGCCAATATAATTTCTTTGTGGTATTGATCGCTTGAAGATAAATTGATAAATTTAAATACATGTAAGTAGATAAATACTTTAGACCTTAATTTTTGCGATTACAAAAACGCACGTATTACAAAGTCTTTATGATAACAAACAATATGGCGGGTGTACATTAATAAAAGTTTCATTATGTTTTGACGTGGCACACTTACATAAAGTGATAAGATTATAAACTGGTTTCCACTTCGAAAATCACACAAGCACTTTCACTTTTGAAAAAAATAACAAAATGGTTGTCTACTACGCACCAGCTAGTAGTTGTATGAATTTACTCTGTTGCACCTCTGAGTTAGAGTTAACTCGAGTTGCAGGTGTAGTGGCGGCAGGAGCATTTGTTGGAGCAGGAGTGACTGTCGTCGATATACTGTTCCGACAATCTTCTAGCTCACCGCTTAGCCCCCGTTTCTGACCAGCCAGAGCTAACGTAGATACAAACAGGCAGAACGACAAGAGAGACAGGAAAACTATGACTTTGTTGTTTAAAATCCATCCCAAAGTCACCTCTGTATAGTACTTGCAACTACCCATAATTATTTCTTTACAACTTCGTTTCACACGAGTTTCACTATCCGTTCTGTTGCAACGAATACTTCAATTTCGACACTATGTTTTATCAATATTATTTGATATCTTATTATCAATTACTGATAAAGCTTGTCCTTTTTACTGTATCGATTTGGATTTGAATCTTATTGCATAGGCGATAAAGTTGTGTTTCCATTGAAAGGTTTCACGTTATTGATCTTGGGCTGAATAAGATAATGATTGAGTCATAGATTACCAGACCACAAAAGGTACTTTTTTCAGTGAATCATCTGACACAAATGAATCATCAAAAATAGGTGTTTCGAAGGCTGTTTTGGCTTATAGTTTAACGGTCATGAAGTCTGACACTACGGACCTTTTTACCCGACTGCGGCGAAGCCCAAAAAGAGGGTTATGTGTTTGACCTGTATGTAGGTATGTAGGTATGTTTATATGTCCGTTCCTATGTTCACTCGTAACTACTCAACGGCTCAACCGATTTTTATAAATGGTACGTCATTAGATTCGTCTTGATGATCAAAAAAGATTTTTAACAATAATGTTTAAACTAAAAAAACCGGCCAAGTACGAGTCGTACTTGCACAGGAAGGGTTCCGTAAGAGAAAAACTCAACAACACTTTGCTCGACCTGGAAATCGAACCCAAGACCTCATTGTCAGCAGTCGCGCTTTGCGACCACGAGACCAGCGAGGCAGTCAATGTAATACAATTTTATTATGGAGTTTCTTGCCCTTTCTTCTCCATACGAAGCTACCTTTTGGAAAGGGCAACTAGATTCTATAATATTACATTTTTATTTTCTCTTGTAAATGACGTTCAAAAGTGCCTTTTAATGGAATAAATGATTTGACTTTGACTTTGACTTTGGCTTAATACGGGACCTAATAAACCTACTACTTCTACCTCTTATATCTCCTCCTCAACATTATTTTAGAGTGGTTCACTACAAAATGTGTTAATTAGGACAGTGCAGGGTCTGTCATAATAATATCTATACGTAAGGTAAGGGTCATTAATCAGAGGACTACCCGGTCATCATTGAGCCCAAATTATAATGGCCGACTGCTAAACGACTAGTCATTGACTAACCGTACGACTTGACCCATTTAAACATTGAGTTTGGGACACAGTGAGGTCGTGAGAAATTATTCAATTTTTTTATGAGTTTTAGCCTTAGACATCCATTCAAATTTTCGCATTTATGATAGACCTATTGCATTGTTTTTAACCTTAACACCGTTTTTTTAAGGTTTCATTTGAAGATTTTTTTATAAATTATCACTGTATAAAGCTTTGCCATAATTATGCATCTGATTTTACTTTTTTTTAATACATGGAAATGTAAGTACAGAACAAAATTGTAAACAACACACGAATTCAATTAGGTAATTGCACAAAAGTTCAATTAAAAATTTCGTGTCATATATACAATTATTATTTTTAATTCAAAAGAGTGTTAAGCTTTTTTAAAGCCTATCAATATTCCAATGTGCCAGCATTATATTAGTTCAATTAAAATAACAAAAAACATATCGAATGTTTTATCAAATTAAAAATTGGTACCAATATGGAGAAAATGCTTTGAAATGAATATTCGGAGTTTTATTTATATTTTTAATTAAGAGGAAAGAGCGCTCAAATGTCCAAAGCCAGGGGTTTCCAACCTTTTTCAGGTCGCGGGGCACTTTTTTTTTTTAGTTGGTAAAAATCGCGGTCTTGCGTACGGCGAGTAATGGGTAGCTCGCCGTCGCGGGGCACTTAAGGTTTAGAATTTTGTCTTTGATATAGGGTACTTACAATGATACAATATGAAGATGAGTTTTTACATTTTTATCGACACGTAAGAATACATTTTTTATTATTTTAAGAGAATTTATATCATATTATATCATAATAAAGCTAAAGAGTTTTTGTGTTCGTATAAACGCGATAATCTCTGGATCTACCCGTCATATTGGAAAAATATGTTTGTATACTAGGTATAACCAGATACATGAGAAATAGTATAGGTGGTATATCATCATGCTACAACCCAGGGTAGCGGAGTGTTGCGGGACGTCTTAACAGGATACCGTGGCCCCGGAACGTAAAGGGCAACAGAAGGAACAGGGTGGTTTTTTAGTCAGTAAAAGTCTGACAGTCCCTTCCGCCCCACGCAGGGTGGAAGGACTCATTTGATGATTTTTACCACCTCAAAAAAAAAAGGGTAGCGGAGCGGGCGGCGGAATCAAAGATGTAACTAAAAAAGCGTAACTAGAAAATAAAATATAATAGCAACCTAATCAAAATGACGTATAGCTTGGTGATCTTCACACATTGTTTCAAAGCGTAAAACAACGCTTCACATTGCTACTCTCAAAACCCAAATACAAATACCCATAGTTATTCTTAGGAAAATAACAAAATGTAGCGCCTCTTTTAAATCTATGGCGCAACAAATCGCCGCGGTGTACACTTTGAGAACCAATGTCGTATTAATTTCGACGTTCTGTTAATATTATTGTTTGTCAATAAAGTAATTTACGAATCGTAATTTCAAGCAGGGTAGGTAATATCGTGGAATATACGATGGAAAAAATAACAAAATTCTTCTATTGGATACGTTTTAATTTGTTCCGTTATTAGTTCGATCGATTTTACTTCTAAAAATAGTAGTCTTTCATTTGTGGTACGTCCGCTATTTGCTGTATTTATATCAATACATAATTATGGATTGATTATAGGTAATTATTTTGTTTCAATACATAAAAGAGTGTTTTTAAACGTTTCGTTTTTTTTTGAGCTACTAAAGCAGTTAATTAACGTTTTTTAACCGACTTCAAAAAACGAAGGAGGTTCTCAATTCGGCCGGTATTTTTTTTTTTTTTTTATGTATGTACACCGATTACTCCGAGGTTTCTAGTCCGATTAGTGTGATTCTTTTTTTGTTCGATGCAGTATACTTGCCATTTGGTCCCATAAAAATTTCATCTAATTTGGTTTAGTGCTTTTTATTTTGTGAGCATTTTTCTAAAATAAATATATCGTGTGAGGTATTGTTCGAAAGGGCTTTTTATTAAGGATTTCAAACATTAACACACAAGCACTAAAAAGTGAAAAATAAAAAGCTTTTTTATAAAAAAAGACAACCGCCTTCAAAAACTATAAAATAAAAAATAACTTTAGTTTGGAAGTCGGTGGCAATACCTACATAACAAAAAACAAAACCAAAGCCGCCGACTTCCAAACTAAAGTTATTTTTTATTTTATAGTTTTTGAAGGCGGTTGTCTTTTTTTATAAAAAAGCTTTTTTTTTATACACAGTCTTGAATTATTTTTGTTTCGTTGTTAGTAGGTAGGTACTAAGTATCTTACAGGTATAGAGTTATAAACTTAGCAAAGTCTAAAAGATACATATTCTGGCTATCACAGTTACGGAGATTTTGACAGTCAAAATTCCAACTTTTTTGTTTTTCTTTTAAATTGTTTTATTACAGTTATTATTAACTAACCCGTATTGTCCCACTGCTGGTCAAAGACCTCCCTTCATTTCTTGTTAGGTACTTTAATTACAGTGAAATGTTTTATTAAAAACATTTTTTTGGCGACAGTTTTGGTTACCGTTTAGTTATAACATTTTTTATAATTAAACTACAGTACTCGATATTTATAATTTAGTTATAACACTGGTTGTAACTACACTACAGTAGTAAATATTTACAGTTTAGTTATAACATTGGTTAAAACTAAACTACGGTAGTAAATATTTACAATTTAGTTATTACATTGATTATAACTTAACCGTAAATACCTTCACGGTCTATGTATCCATGAACACAATATTGTGCGTTACCATAAATAGTGATTTTTTATACCAAAACTAAAAACCACTTCACAGCAATAATTTTTGACCTGAGTTACTTAGTTTGTTGGCCAGTAGACGGATATGTGACGTGTTTTATTATACCCGGTATATTGTCTACGGCTTTACAATACATGCCACGAAAGACGAGACCTGACACCCCACAAACTGAATTATTTCGTAACAAACGTAATAATATTAAGCTGTTGGTCCCGGCTGTCATACGTGGATCTTTGACAGTCGTTACGAGTCGTCAGAAGCTTGAAAGTCTGACAACCAGTCTTATCTAGGGGTATCGTATTACCCAGTTACTGGGTTGTGGAGGTCAGATAGGCAGTCGCTCCATGTAAAATACTGGTACTCAGCTGCATCCGGTGAGACTGGAAGCCGACCCCAACATAGTTGGGAAAAGGCTAGGCAGATGGAATAAATGTTATAATATTGTTAAGAATTTAAATCTAAATGTCATTGAAATATCCCTAAATAGATACACAAATTATGGACAACTATTTCGTACATCCATACCTGCGCAAGCTTCCCATTACTGACGCTCGTCAAGTGTCATCTTTCGTGGCGAGTATTATACTCACGTGTTTGTTTTGGGATTAACCAACCAGTATAATAAACTCAACTCAGAATGAGGCCGTCAGTCAGACCTCAAAACAATGACAAACAAATATGAATATGTCACTCACAAAAGTTACATTTCAAACTTCGAATAATTAGCTAATGTTAAATTCAGATCAGACACTCGGAAATCACGTAAACTCAAAAACATATCCTGTTCCAAACATGTCCTGTTCTCAAATCCATAAATCATCTATACATATAATAAAATCGTAGCGAAGTCAAAACTGTACATTTAAAATTTTTGAAAAAGAATAATTGCTATGAGTTCGGGGAGTAATTCTAATGCCGAAAATATTATTTTCAGAATTTTTGTCTGTTTGTCTGTATGTTTGTTAGAGCATCACGCGAATACTGCCGGATAGATTCTGTTCAAATTTTGTATGAATATTCCACATTGGGCAAATTAATATATAGGCTATAAATTATCACGCTATTTGCTTTGGGGGGTGAGCAATGTTTCATTATGACTATGCAGAAACAAACTTTTACGCGTACGAAATGGGCAGAAGCTAGTACTACTATAAATGTGAAAGTTTGATTTGATGTTTGTCACTCAATCACGCTAGAACGGCTAAACGGATCTGGATGAAATTTGGAACAGAAATAGATTGTAGATTTTTATCTAAGAAAAATGTATTTTTGATAATATACGACGCGGACGAAGTTGCGGACGGAAGCTAGTTTTAAATAAAGACTTTTTGAAAATTCTATTTCTTGAATAACTCGTTTATGATAACTTGACTGCCTCGTTGGTCTAGTGGTCGTAAAGCGCGACTGCTGAGCATGAGGTCTTTCGATTCCCAGTTCGGGCAAAGTGTTATTGGGTTTTCCATCAGTCAGGAATCTGGATTTATGCCCCGTTGATGGCAATAATCTCGCCCCGTATTACACGTGCCTTAAACATAACTGGAGAAAAGTGGGTGTAAATACAAAGATGTTGTATAAATAAATCATGAATTAATATCTTTTCAGTTTTTACTGCAAAGCCCTTTACTTCTGCATCCGCCTCTGCCTCTGCTAAGAAGACCTCTGATACAACCCTAGTACAAACCGTCACTGAACTGTTACCTCCATATAACAAGTGTCCCTTTCATCTGAAACAGCATTAAATATTTCAAACAATATCTCAACTCTGTACTGCCTCCATACCAAAGTTCCAATCACATTACACATCCACGTTCCTATCTCAGTGTACCACCTACATTACGCGGTTCTCTCGAAATGGAGCCGGCACTTTACGTAGATAGCAGTCATTAGAACCAACAGCGGTTTAGGATAGTGTAACACTCGCTGTGGTACTAATCAGAAAATTGCCTTCAATTATTCAGCAGCATGTTCTGAATTGAGGGTCGGTTTATATTAATATAGGGACATTATTTCTGGCTAGGTAGGCTGGAATAAAAATGAGGTGAAGTATGGAAGAAAAATGTTTCAGGTGCGTCGTGGCAGGTAATTTAGTATGGAGGATGAAAGTGACTTTTGTCGATTAATCAAAGTGTTCGTAGAGGGATATTATGCCTATATAGATTATGTCTATCAGTTTGCATTAAAAGAAAAATCAGCCTGATACTGTCCTACTGTGGAGTAAAAGCCTCTTCTCATAGAAAGTTGGCACTTGTATTAATCGCCACGTTTGCTCAAGGCAGATTGGCGATTTCTAATAAGTCCATTTACGTTTTTGGATAAAAACTACTAAATAGAAATATAACACTAAAGTTTAATAGAGAAAATTAGCTTTTAATTTTTTTACGATACTGACATATTTATTTATTATTTGTTTATTTAAACTTTATGCAACAAAAAGTACACTTACCCGACTACGAAATAGTCAAAAGAAGGGTTATGATTTTACGAGGCTCTGTATTTAATGTTCAGATAATCCATAATATTGAAAGTTTTGTGAAAAAAAATATCTAAAAATAAACATAGGAAAACAAAAAGACAAAAGCAGTAAACATCTGTGATCTCCAAAAATATTACGAGTGACTTTGTCCGAAATTGTTTTCTTCCAAATTCTGGCCAGAGGGAAAATGGACGGAAAAATAAATAAGTCAAAGCACATAGGAACGGTTAGATTACTTGGCCATCACCTGCGCCACTACGACCCATTTCCACAGTGGCCCAGCTAAGATAAATATGGTGTGCTTTGTTTTTTGTTAGGTGCGGTTTTGACCTTAGCTTTTTACGGAAAAAGGGAGTCCTTTTTTCATGGTTTAGTTTTATCTTATCCAAAGGATTATCTTAATTTTGTAATAAGATTTTTTTTGCAAAAAATTTACATACCAAATCTAAAGTACACTTTAAGATATAAATAAGGCTTAGTTTAAGAGTGTGGATAGACTAAAAAAACCAAATTATTCTTATAACCAAACATAACATCAAGCCTGTAATCCCCGAAAGGTTAGGCAGAGGTGTATCCATTAGTACACCCACATTTCACCAGTTATCTTTATGTCCTATGTAACAGGGGCCGAGCCTATTGCCATCAACCGGGCACAAATCCAAACTCCGAGGTTGCTACTGAGAAGTTTCTGATGGAAAATCCCAATAACACTTTTCCCGACTGTGGAATCGGACCCACGACCTCATGCTCAGCAGTCGCGATTTGCGACCACTAGACCAAGAGGCAGTCAACACAAAAATGATAATAATAAATATTACCAACATATAATACTGTAATCTCCATATTAATAACCAATGTGTACAAACATCTATTCATTAATTCTGAAGTGAAACTGAAAACTCAATTCCAAGCCGTTAATTACTTAAATATGTTAATTAACAGTTAATACGATCAGTGGTATTCACCGCGCATTTGACTTGCGTAAAATTATATATGTACTTTTAACGTGCTCGAATTATTGAATTTACTTTTGCATGGTTTTGCCCTAATATATTGTAGATAATTTATTTATGAAAGGCATTTCAGGGTTAGGTATAAGTTGGTAAGGATAAGGTTGGTTAAGGTATAAGTTGGGTTAAGTTGGTACCGGTTTCGCGGGATGTCTTTACAGGATACCGTGGCCCCGGAACGCAAAGGGCAACAGAAGGAACAGGGTGGTTTTTTGTCAGTAAAAATCTGACAGTCCCTTCCGCTCCACCTAGGGCGGAAGGACTCATTTGATGATGCCGTGAGGACACGGCTCTGCCCAAGCGGGGCAGACCTGCACCGTATGCTCCACCGTGTCTTCCGGGCGGTCCACACAGTGGTGACACCCGGGCGTTTCCTCCCGCGCAATCCGACACAGGAACCTCCCGAAACAACCGTGTCCGGTGAGGACCTGCGTCAGCCGGAAGGTGAGGACGCCGTAGCGTCTCTCCAGCCACTCCTCAAAGAGGGGTCTTACCGCCGCGATACCGTTAAAAAAGCGAAGTCCTTTTTTTCCGTAGCTTCGTTTTATCTTACTTCAAGAAATATTCTTCGAGTCGAAGTAATCTTATCTTCATTATCTTCCATTCGCAAAAGAAACCTATAGCGAAAAAGTTTAAACAGGCAAAATCCCGGGGTGAACCTAATCCTAACTAATATTATAAATGCGAAAGTAAGTTTGTTTGTTTGTTTGTTACCACTTTACGCCTAAGCCACTGAACCGATCATCCTGAAATTTTGCATATACGTTGCCAGGTGTACAGGAACAAGCATAGGGTACCTTTAATCCCGAAAAAAAGTACTGTTCCCGAGGGAAATCACAATAACGTCCTTATGACAGTAGATGGCGCCACGTGTCTATCGAATCATGATCGAATTTTAAGTTTATGCATCTAATTGTATTTTGTGAGTCTAGACTGTCTGTTGTAAGTCAAGTCAAATAAACAACCTAGGAGTACGAAAGTTGTTTGCTTAATCATTTTTCACGCCCTAAACCGCTGAAGCGCATCCTGACATTTTGCATAAAGTGGCCTCCAGACACACTGTGCGGTTGCGGCAAACCGCAGGCCGCGGCTCCAACCGCTGCAAAAACACACCACCGCGGTCACAGTGGCGGCCTGAAGTGCCATTAGCTGTGGTGTTTGTGTTACAATCGGACGTCAGTCAATATGGCTAACCGTAACGTTGTCTTATTACTCTTATTAGCCCTCTCAGAAGATGAGAAGAAAGGTAGGAAAAAAACCGTTTAATTAAACACTTGAGGTGTGAGGTACCTATATTATCATTAGCATCGCATATTACTGTTAGGAATAGAGAAGTGGGATTAAATACCGGTCAAGCCCCGGCTGACTTACCGGTAAGCCAGAACAATAGAAAATCAATTGTGTCTCATTATGTGGGACTTGAGTAAAATTATTATTTATATTCAACTTATTTCTATTACAACTTCCATATTTGGCGTCATTTCACAAAGCCGTACACGCGGCCCGTTGTTAAAATTTGCAAATAACGCGGCCGCCACAACATTCCGCTTTTGTCTGTGACCCACTTTATATACGTTGTCAGGGATACAGAAAAACTGCGTGACTGACACTGACATCACTGTGTCGTCAGTGACACTGACAGGTGTATTTTATTTTTATTTTTATTTAAGGTGTAAACGCATTCATAGAGGATGTATGGAAGAATGAAGGCGAACTTATAACAATTTCATCTAGAATGGCGTCGGGTGTAAAAAGTGTGCAGCAGCCTTAAGGTTAATTCACACATATCAGTGAAGTCACAGTTCCAGCACAGTTCCGACACCGTCCCCTAACAGTGATACAGTGATGCGGCAGTGACTCAATTCACACATGTCAGTGAAGTCACACTTCCGGCCACATGTCTGCCAAGTTTCGTTATGGTATCCATTTATTAAGACGAAAAAAATTAAAATAGGTGCAAGGCAATTAGGAGAGACTGAAGGACAATGCTTGACAATATACAATTTAATTAAAGATAAAAGTAAATATTTTGAATATTTTAGAATTTTTCAAAACCGTTTCAAGATCCTTCTGCAGAAACTAGAAAGGTTTTTGATGCAGCGGCGTCCGTGATCCGGTAAAAAATATTGTTGTTGCTGATCACGTCCGTGATTGCCGGCGCAGGAACTGACACTGAAAGCACTGTGTCGTCGCTGTCACTGATTGGTGTGAATGCCTTCATAGAGAATGTATGAAAGAATAATTATCACGGTGATGGTCCTGTGCCGGAACTGTGGCTTCACTGATGTGTATGAATCAAGCTTTACACGGTGACGGTGCTGTGCCGGGACTGTGATTTTACTGATATGTATAAATCAAGCTTTAAGAGTTATCGATGAAACGACCATTAATTGTTAGTTTGTTTAAAAATTAAAAACATTGTCTTTTATTATTTTTGGGTTTGTTTTCAACCGACTTCAAAAAGCAGGAGGTTCTCAATTCGGCGGTATGTTTTTTGTATGTATGTTACGCGATTACTCCGCCAATTGTGGATTGATTAGGATGATTCTTCTTTTTAGTTTGAAAGAAATGAAATGAAATGAATTGGTGCCATAGAAATATTGTCATGATATGATGATAAACTTCGGAGATATGGAACGGAACTCCTCATAGGATCACAGCATAACTGTCGTAACAAGTAAAATTGCTTTGTTTATACGTGTAGTCGATGACTGACTGAAGGAAGAGGGTGAGGAGGTACGTCAACGTAACCCCTCTCCTACAACTTTCCAAAATTAAATATTTCGTTTGAAAGGGTTTTTTTATAAGGATTTCAAACATTAACGACAAGCGCCAAAAAGGTGAAAAATAAAAATCTTTAATTTTTTGGTAGTTCGATAGTTTGACTGTTTTTAGGATTCCGCACATAGATCGGGAAAAATGGATTCTTATAGGATCACTTTGTTGTTCGTCTGTCAAGACCATGTTTTGAAAAAATCAAAATTCTAAGTTAACGCAATCTAAATTCAAGGCCGTTTGTGCTCTGTTTATGGTGCATATTTTGACGCTCGCAAGGGAATCAAAACCTATAGGGGACTTTCCGTTCACCTAGAATTTGGCAAGGAGCAAGGCCAAGTAGAAGTAGCACAAGTAAAGGAAAAGTCCGAAAACCGTAAATTCATCACCAAATAATTACTTTTTTGAGAAAGTAATAATAATTATTATCACTAACCGTGACCTATATCGCTGCATGTAGACAACAGTTTTCCAACGGCAAAGTTAAGTCTGTCCCTCAGTACTGTTTATATTTTCGTTCGAGGTATGTTCGGTGTGTTTTTATTAGGGTAGGTTACTTTTTTCTATTTTAAAATATCTCGCAGTTCCAACTCAGGCAAAAGCTCATTGCGAGGCCGAGCAAAAATTACTCCCAGGAATCTCCCGTTCATGCCGCATTAAGAAGGCAAGCACAAGCGAAGCGACAAGCAGCTTTGAGAGCTGATGAGATATTTTCTTAAGCCAGGAAAGACTGGAGAGCCAAGCCGCCCGCACGCCAAGCTTCTCAGAGAGCGACTGAGACGCCCTTCCAAACGCAATTGCTTTTGGAGGAACAAGCCAAAAGCCAGAGAGCTGTAAGAGCAACTGAGACACCTGTTCAAACACAGCTTCGTCTCAGAGAACAAGATCAGCCATTACAGCGACAGAAACTCCAGAACAGTCGCAGGCGAGAAGGACTTCTCTTGCAGAAATGCAAACTGAACGTCGACGGACTTTTATGAGTCACAGTTGGTCCGTATTTAATAATTCTGGATCTGGCCGAACAACAAGCCCAGTACAACCCGAATTGGTTGTCAAATTCTAAACTAACGCGGGCGAAGCCGCGGGTAAAAGCTAGTACAAAATAAACGGCACTGATTATTTAAATCATCCAACTTACTATCCATACTAATATTATGAAAGCGAAAGTAACTCTGTCTGTGTTACGCTTTCACAACTAAACCACTGAACTGATTTTGATGAAATTTGATAAGGGACAAGTTTGAACTTCAAGGAAGGACATAGGCTACTTTTTATCCCGCGACTTCATCTGCATCCGCGACAACCGACATTAACGAGAACGAAGTCGCGGGCAAAAAAACACACGTAAACCAAAAAATAAACAAGGTAAGACAGCCGGAAATAACAAATTTCCCGTTTAAAAACGTTATAAAAATAACATGAAGCGAGTAACACATTACGTCCAAACATTTTACCAAAGGATTAAGAGATATTTGTGAGCAATCTTCTATGTAAATCTTTTGAGAGTACGTAAGACCGTAGATTACAATTTTGTAAAGAAAAATGTATGTTCCCCGAGGGTGTGGTAAAATCTGTTTTATACAAGCAAAGCCGCAGGAATTAACTTAATATATAGCTTGTATTTTTATTTATGGCTTGACTGTTTATATATTTTTTTAAAGAGCTTCTGTGGATTTGATTTTTCAATAGCTTAAGCTATCGTCACCTACCTACAAAATACCTACCAAATTTGAGCTTAATAGGCCAACTAGACTTCGAGATTTCGTGTTCAGTCGGTAACTGGATTAATGAGTGACCTTTCGTTTTTATATTTAGGTAACATCCTGTATACAACGTGTAAGTCACATTGTGACATGATTTTTATCATAGATTCAGTACATTTTGCATACCCAGGATACATTTTTCATCGATAATTAAAAAAAAAGGATTATGAAAATCGGTCGACAATGGCGGAGAAATCGGTGGACATACATAAAAAAAAATATTACAAATACAAACAGTCGAACATAGAACCTCCTCGTAATATTTGAAGTTGGTTAAAAAAACAGCTGTTCCATATATATTTTGAGCGTGTAGCTGTTGAATTTTTGTTTTACTGAGGAAAATTTTAACCCTAGACTAGAACCGTAAACTGATTCCATGGAAAAAGTCTGTGTCACAATGTTTACAGCTTTTAATGAACAAAAAAATATACATACATACATACATAAACTCACGCCTTTTTCCCATGGGGGTAGGCAGAAACCACAGAACGCCACCTGCTACGATCCTTACATACTCCTTTCGCCTCATCTACGTTCACATCTCGTCATACAAGCACCGGCGTGCTTGACCTCCGCACCTGACCTTTCTGAAGAACCAAAAAAATAACAAAAAAATATACGAAAGTAAACCGTGTTTCTCGAATTTTTAAAAAATATTTCGATGATTATGAAGTGAGTTATTCACCTACAACGTCCCATTTATTGGATATTCGATTCGTTCAAGCGTCTAGCCAACAGACATTGTCTGGGACGGATGGCTTTAAACTGCGGATGCTTTATCGAGAAAACGTCACTTATTTTCATCCTCATTTATTTTTCGAGCAAGAGCAAGGGAGACGTCTACGTTAGCGGATAGTCTGCGCGTCAAGTAACATAAAGAAAACATGTATTTTGTTTTTTAGGATCGGAAACCTTTGGGAAGGGGCAGCTAGATTCATTTTTTTTTTAAAGACTTGTATATTATTTTTTAAGTGCCTTTTAATGGTCCAATATAAATGATTTGAATTTGACTTTGGATCAAAAGTAGGTAATACTAATGAAAATTATCAATCATCAATTGTCTTAAATCATCGACTCGAAAAGAAGAAGTATGAAAATGATGTATATTTTTAGCCAATAAATAATGCTCTATTTTATACACACGCAACGAAAGAGAAAAACCAGCAGAGTTATTCTGCAAATAAAGTCTCTCAGTGAGTTTAGGTCAAGTGAGCTTGTGATGAGTTGTTAATCCCTAGCACGATGGAATGACACCTCAAACTCACTACACCTAAATCCACCAAAGAAGATTTTTACAGAATTGACCACCAGGCCATTAGTCAGACAGCAAGGAGAATTAAGTTATCGCGACGCCAAAGTCAACACAATTACAACTTGATATCAAAATGTTTGTATCAAATGAATGTACGATAAAAATTCGGATCATAAAACGCTATTATAACAATAATAAATTCATCCATGTTTGCGCGCCAGTTAATAAAATACATTGTCAATATTGTACGTCGATTTTTATCTATATTTTGGTCTTCTACCCAGTAAAAAGATACATCACAAATAACAGTTAAGTCCGCATACCCAGGTCGAGCAAAGTGTTATTGGGTTTTCCATCAGGAATTTGTCAGCAGCAGCCACGGAATTTGGATTTGTGCCCGGTTGATGGTAAATAGGCTCTCCCCCTATTACATGGGACTTAAATATAACTGGCGAAATGTGGATGTACTAATTGGTACACCTCTGCCTAAAGCCTTCGGGGATTACAGGCGTGATGTTATGTATTTATGTATTATAAACTACGCTACTTTGTTTGTGTGAGTGTTGGTTATCGCATAGTTTTAAGTTGTTAACTCAGTACCCTAATTATTTTTTGAAAATAAAAGAAACCTTTATTACTCCTTATAACATCAATTATCTGCCAGTGACAGATCAATCAAAAGCGGTCCAGCCGTTTCGGTGATAAGCCGGAACAAATAGACGGAAAGTCAGGTATGTAGGTCAGGTATGGTCCAGACCAAAAGAATGATCGCAATGATGGGAAGAAATGGCTTCGTTAATTGTCTTCTATCACTCGTTTTTATTTCGATCATCTATTCAAATTCAAAGTATTTGTAAAAGGTTTAATTGAAACGAAACAAATGCTTTAACTTTTGATCATTAATTTATTTCCGTTCGTATTTAAACGAGGACATTTTCTTTGTACTCACGTTTATGTCAAATACCGATGTTAAACAATTAAAAGCTTTTGAAAATAACAGGGCAAAAATGATTGAAAAAAGTAATTGTAAAATCCAAAATAGAACTGTTTTTTCAATTACACTGAAATCGTATATGCCGAATTTGAAAGGGACGTAAAATAAATTCGTTTTAAAGGAGCTTGCCCACTACACCGTATAGTCCCATGAACAAATGTCAGACAAACAAATATTCTTTTTATTAAAAAGTACGAGACTACTAGCTAATATCGCGACTTCGTTTGCGTGGAAATTTTTGATGTGTCAACAAATTTTTCCCAAGTAGTAAGTAAAATGTATCAACTTTGTTATAGGGACCCCTATTTCAAAGTTGATATATTTTACTTTGAATAAAAAATAGCGTATAATGTACTATTCGAGATTATAATCTATCTCTTTTCCCAATCAGATCCTTTCAGCACAGATCTGACATGATTGAGTAATCAACATCCATCCAAACTTATGTATTAGAAGTTTAAGCAAGATACTCACGGCTCCGGTTCTTTACCGAACAACACCGTCGCGTTCCATGCACGGAGGGTCAAAAATTGTCGGTTGATACGCCGTTAAGGCGTTGATTTGTTCAAATGGGCATAGTTCGTGTCATGTAAGTTTATTTCCATGTCTGATAGGTCGTATAGTACAGTGTAGTGGGCATGCTCCTTTACTCGTATTCCACATAAAACGACAATTGTAATACAAGTTCATGAGCTCGTGAAAGCGTTGTATAAGCTGTTTGCAAATAGTCGGACCTTCACGATTGGATGTTCAAATATAGGTAATATTAATATTTTTATTGCTCAAAGAGAATTTCAGCGAAAAGTGAAATTATTTTCAGCACATTTTTCTTGTTAGCTTTGATTGGCTGATAACAATCAGAGTTCAAAAGTACCTATATTCCATTTGCCATTTGATTTTAGTTGCCAATATTTATTTTAGATTTCTAGATATTGTGTTTTTAGGTTTTCTGTGTAATGGGATAGGTTATTAAATATTGGTTCAATGGTTATTTTTTTAAAGTATGATTTTTATGATTGTGTATAAGAAGATGATTGATTTATAAAATAGATAAGTAAGCGAAATAATACCTACTCACTGGTTAATCACGAAATATTAGAAACTACTGACTGCTTCGTTGGTCTAGTGTTCGCAAAGCGTGACTGCTGAGCATGAGGTTTTGGGTTCGATTCTCAGGTCGAGCAAAGTGTTATTGGGTTTTTCCATCAGCAATTTCTCAGTAGCAGCCTCGGAGTCTGGGTTTGTGCCCGGTTGATGGCAATGGGTTTGCCCCACATTTCGCTAGTAAACTTTACTGGCGAAATGTCGGTATGCTTATAGGTAAACGTCTGCCTACCCTTCGGGAATTACAGGCGTGATGTTATGTTATATATATAAATAAACATTAATAATTATGTAGGAATTTTAATTTTGTGGAACCACGCCTCTATTACGTACCTAATGAAGGTTCTTTTGTAAATAAAAAATAAACAAATCGTAAATTCCCTTCAAAGAAAATATATGAGACAGCAAAAATGACAAGAAATTCTTTAGAAGTACATTTTTAAATGAACTTTTAATTACATTTCTGTATACGACTGTACCCACATTTCTCATATATCCGAGCCACACAGAAAATTGTTAATGAATATAAAATTAATGATGAAGTTTAAATTAAAATTATTTTCTGTAAATCCTTTTCGTACTTTACCAACGAATGTTCATGACATCACGTTGGCATGTTTGACAAAATTAAATGAAAATGATAAATATACTTATTCCCGGTATTTTTTTAATCTAAACTATGCTTTTACCCGTGACTTCGTTTGCATAAATTTCGGTTATCGCGGACGCAGATGAAGTCACGCAATAAAAAGTAGCCTATATCCTTCCTTGGGTTCAAACTCTCTCTCGTTTGAAAAAGCATATAATAAATAAATTACGCGTCACGTTGTTTGTCCGGGATGGACTCCTAAACTACTCATCCATTTTTTATGAATTATGGCTTACTGTGTGTAATTTGGTCAAACTTAAAAGATAGGATAGTTTTTATCTCGAATATTGACCTCAATCTTTTTACTTACTTCAAGCCACAGCAACGCGTGGTCGAGTCAGCTAGTATTACAGTACAGAATCATCGTGATCTGTGCTACTCTAGCACAGATCACGATGAAACAGAGAATATGTCAATCTGCCGTATTATATTTGTCGCTTAAAATAAACATCAAGTAAATCCGGGTCGAATTTACCTAGACATTAGATTATGTATTGTGTAGTTTGGTCACGTATAAACCCAGTTTGTCTCAACAGCTAGGGTGTTAATGTTAGGCTTACTGTAACCTACATGAACTTGAGTTGGGTGGAATAAGTAGGTACATATCCATACTCTTCTTCTTCTTTATCGTGTGGGCAGTAAGGTCTTACGACCCCACACACCCTAGTGTCAGAGTTTCTCAACCGCCTCAAGGGCCTCTGACATGGTTTGAGTGGAAGTCCAGGTTTCCTCACGATGGTTGATGGTTTCCATACTAATATTATAAATGCGAAAGTAGCTCTGTCCATCTGTCTGTCAGTTACGCTTTACGACTAAACCACTGAACCGACTTCGTCCGCGATAACCGACACTTCTATAAAAACCTTTCGCGTTCAATTCAAGTGAAGTGAGCACGAGATGAGGGATCGTTCCACCTAAAACTTTTACATAATAGACCATATGTAGGCATATTCAGTAAGGTCACAGAAATAAGCAGTAATGATAATAATAAATCAAAACGGAATAAGTCTGTCGCGAACAGACTTAATACTAAAAATAACTCAGCCAATACGCCTATTATTTTCAATGCTTCCACTAAACTGTTTTACTGCCACGTACCCAAATCTTCAGATAACCTTAGGTTTTTTGCGTCAATAAACGTAGAAATTGTTGGAAACTATATGATTTACGATCGTCGTAAAGAAATGGGGGGGACGTGCCAACCGGGGACGGTTACCGGTGGTATAGATACGTGTAGCCGTTACCGCGATCAGGGGATTCGATTTCGGTTGTGTACTTTACGATCAACTGAAAAAAATAAAACGTATAGGATCTTTAAAGTGAAATATGATTGACTGAAACAATTTAGTTTTTAGTCGGGGTCATATTGGTATATAGGTTGATATTTAATTTACTATGCATCTTTCAAGGGGTCAAAGAACTCACAGACAATATTTATTAAAAATAGGAAATATCTGATGTTCCCTACAAAAAGGTATACCTACTACAACTCGTTTGGAACAGCTGATATTTTATTTTTTTCACTTTGTAATTGAAGGAGATTTGGGGCCAGTTCCCATCAAAGCGGAAACAAAAGGTATCATACAGCCAATCGGCTTGCGTTATTATCACATCTTACCGCTTAGCATCAAAGCAATACAGTATCCTATTGGCCGTTTACGAGACATCTCCTCTTCTCTCCACGTTGGAATCGGGGTCTTAGGGTGACACTTCATCGAAGCGAAGAGGAGCGGAGCGGATTAAAATAAACTAATAGGGTACCAATATTTAAATAACTCTGCTCCGTTTCACATGCCCCTATTGGTGTATTTTTCCTCCGTTATGCTCTTCTCCGTCTCAATGTAATGTCACCCTTATGATCGGCTTTCAGGCTCAGGAGGTGATACTATTAAGGTATCACAATAGATATTTACACGCTACTGTAACTAAGCTGCTTCAGAGTACTACGTACAATACAATGCTTTGTTAGAAAGCTAGTCAAGCAAAATTAGTCTGTTTTTGTATTGTGTACCTATCGTATTTAAAGGTGCTCACTCACCGAAAGCATTTGCCTGTAATGTTACCGTTCAGATTTTAGCGTTACATCAGCGAGTAAGGAGAAAGGCGCATCAACCCCTTTTCACATGCACATGGTCACGGCACGGCAATATATGAGCTACAATGAGAGCTTTCACATGGTACGGCGACCATGCCATGACCGCATGCATACATGTCTAAAGGGGAAAAGAGGCTTACAGTGCCCCACCTGTAATGATACAATTTGTAACATTAAGGTGTTCTGTTATATCCTAAAATACACGCGAAGGCATGTAAAGTAATATTGATGACCACGCTAGTCTTTACACGTGGAACTGTCTTTGCTGTGTCGGCGTTTCCGCCACATTCTATTTTCCGAGAGCCCAATAGGTAGTGTGGATTTGAACGTCGTCGCGGATAGATATTTTTATTGTACTTTTAAAATCCAATTAAAGTTATATTTCAGTGTTTAAATAATTGTTTTTTTAAAAACTAATTCGATAGACACCCCGTAACAGTGGTGTCAGAAGTGGGATACTCAGCAATCGTTGGCTAGTATCCCTTATAAAGTCCGCGGAGTGCATCTTGACAAACTTTTAAAACTCTTACAAAATCCTACAAAGTCTTACAAACTCTATTTGGTGTGCAAACCACGAACTCTACGAATCCTGTGTGTTGCTGAGGAACTGCGACAGTAAGTCTTACCGCGTAAGCCTGCCATCCTCTAGCGCTTCGCCGCCACGTGGTGCCACGTGTTCACGCCGTGTGACCTCACAACGTGGTCGAGCCTGTTCGTGCTTCGTATCTGACGGTATCGTCGGGTCCTGCTGCCACCATCCTGTCCAACTAGGTACTTACCTGGTTTACCTGGTGCCGCCGCCGTTGGCGCCGCTGCTATACACGTTGTCTGTGCGACACGTGTCCGTTGTTACCCGCCACCTCGGTGCTGCCGTCCAAGTCCTGCTGCTTGTCCTGGTTCCTGCGGACGTACTATTGTGCGCCCGGTGCCACGAGCTGCTGCTGAGCTGCGAGTACAACATACCTGCTCTACTGAAATCCGTGATGTCCACACTCCTTCTCGCGGTGCTGCTGTGAGTCGAACATTTGATAATTCGTTATTGCTAACCTTTTTCCAGATAACATTTATATTATTAATATTCCCTACAAACTCTTATACTGTCGAAAAACTTTATTTTCTTTTAATTGTTTATCATTTTATATCCAAAATGAGTAAGGGCGAAATCTCGCTTAGCGAACAATATCCTATTAAAATTTTATGCGATTTTATTGACACATACAATGGAGATCGTGAAACCTTGTCTGCGTTTTTAACCAACTGCCAAAATTCACTTAATCTAGCATCTGAGAGTCAAAGAAAATTACTTTTAAAATACATCTTATCTAAATTGCGAGGCAAAGCTCAAATAGCTTGTTCTAACAAAGTTTTCGATGACTTTGATTCATTGCAGTCGTTCCTCCGCCAAAATTTTGGCGAAAGGAAACATTACAGTCATTTATTCTTCGAGCTGCAGTCTTGTAGGCAACAACAAAATGAGTCAGTGTCACAATTCTCGTTGCGCTTAGAAACCTGTCTCACCGACATGCAGACAGAAATTCACAACTCTGAAACTACTAAGAGAGATTTGTCAGGGAGAATCGCAATGACGGAAGACCTAGCTCTCCATACCTTTATTTTTGGCTTACAACCTAATCTTAGTAATATGGTGCGGTGTAGAAATCCTAAAACTCTGAATGACGCTATTAACATCGCGATCGAAGAAGAAAAAATACAAAATTTCTCCTTAAAAATCTCCCCAAAAATTGCTAAAATCTGCAAGTTTTGTAATAAATCTGGACACTTAGAAAACGAGTGTCTGAGAAAAAACCGAGCTCAGCCTTCAACTTCGTCCAACGTTCAACCTCGGGCCTCTTCTAGCTCTCGAAACCAACAAAATTATCAGCCGAATCAATCAACAGACGTAGTCTGCAGATATTGTAAGAAAACTGGCCATGATATTTCTCAATGCTATAGGCGCAAATACAATAACTCAGGGAAAAATAATCCTCCGATTCAACACAACGTCACGGCTTCACCTAATCAAGTTGAATCGTGTGGGGAAACCGAGGAATTTGCTGACGATTTAAACTAAAGAGTCGGGTGTCGTTAGCGTGCCGCACTACGCCCGACCGTGTTCAAGGCACAAAAGCTCGTATTACAAACCCACAAAATCATGTTATAAATCAAAATAAATCTAAAACTTTGATGTTGACTAATCAACCGGGTAACCAGCCCCAAACCGACGGTCAACTCAAATCTTTTGCCATGCGACCGGGTAACCAGCCCCAAACTGAAGGCCATTCAAAATCTTTTGCCATGCGACCGGGTAACCAGCCCCAAACTGAAGGCCATTCAAAATCTTTTGCCATGCGACCGGGTAACCAGCCCCAAACTGAAGGCTATTCAAAATCTTTTGCCATGCGACCGGGTAACCAGCCCCAAACTGAAGGCCATTCAAAATCTTTTGCCATGCGACCGGGTAACCAGCCCCAAACTGAAGGCCATTCAAAATCCTATGTTGCCATGCGACAGGGTAACCAGTCCCAAACAGAAGGTATACACATTTCAAATAAATCTCAACACATTCCGTCAGGAGCCTCTGTTTCGTTGAGTCCTAATATCTTACAAAATCAGGAGTCCATAACTCCAATCCATGAGATTAAATATTGCAGAATCTCTCTACCTCACGTATTTTTAAATACTAATTATTCAGACAAACCCTTACGTTTTCTTATTGACACTGGAGCTAGTGTTAGTATTGTAAAACTCCAACACTTTAATTCTATGCCACCCTTATCTAATAATAAAATCAAACTCAAAGGCTTGAGTGAAGACGACTCCTGCTACGAAACCTTAGGGTCATTCACCATCGATTTCGAATATATTTTTCCTTCAAATTCTAAACTCTCTTTTAGTTACACTTTCCACGCTGTCAGTAATAAAGTACGGCTTAATTATGACGGTATTTTAGGTAATGATTTCTTACGAAAACTCGAATGTGATGTTAAGTACTCTCAAAACTCTTTGCTTATCGGTGGTCATCTCATACCATTAAATTTTAGTAATCCTGTCTATATCATTCCACCTCGCTCCGAGGCGATAGTCGAATGTCCTGTGTCAAATTCCTTGGAAGAATTAAATTCTATGAAAGAAGGTTTAGTTCTCGATCACATGTATACGGAAGGAGTTTACTTAGCAAATTGTATTGTCTCGATCAAACCTAATAATCGCATCAATATTTCAATATTAAATACTACTGAATCTCAAGTTGTATTTAAGAATTATTATGTCCACTTAATTCCCTTTGAAAACGTATCGCCGTCCTTCCAAGTGTCTAACCAGGAAAACCTTCAAATTATTAATAATCTCGGTGAGGCGTCTTTAGATAGAGCACAAAAAGTACTAGATCTCATCCGAACAGAACATTTAAACCCCGAGGAAACAAAAACACTCTTAGAATGTTGCTCTGAATACACAGACATCTTTTACCTTGAGGGCGAGCCTTTAACTTGTACTAATGCCATTGAGCATTCGATCAACACTGGTGATGCTGCACCGATTCATGCAAAATCATATCGCTTCCCCGAATGCCACAAAAGTGAAGTCGAAAGCCAAATAAAGAAAATGCTCGATCAAAATATCATTCGTCCTTCAAAATCACCATGGAGCGCCCCTATTTGGGTGGTCCCCAAAAAAGTAGACTCATCGGGTAAGCAGAAGTGGAGGATAGTCATAGATTATAGGAAACTCAACGATGTGACTGTTACCGAGGTTTATCCTATCCCTTTAATTACGGATATCCTTGATCAGCTGGGTCATTCGAAATATTTTACTACGCTTGATCTTGTAAGCAGTTTCCATCAGTTAAATTTAAATCCCAAAGACGCGCCTAAGACTGGTTTTACGGTAGTAGGAAACGAAATTTCCGGGCATTACGAATTCACGCGAATGCCTTTCGGACTGAAAAATGCCCCTGCTACATTCCAAAAACTTATGAACACTGTTTTATCCGGTCTTCAAGGTCTTCACTGCTATATATATTTAGATGACTGTATTATCTATAGCCAAAATCTTCAAACCCATATAGAAAAACTAAAATTAGTCTTTGACAGATTCCGTCAATTTAATCTAAAACTACAACCCGCTAAGTGCGAGTTCCTACGGCATGAAGTAGCGTATCTAGGACACATAATCACCGACAAAGGTGTCTGTCCTAATCCCGATAAAATCAAGGCCGTCACTGAGTTTCCAACTCCCAAATGTCCTAAAGACATCAAGTCTTTCCTGGGTTTAGTCGGTTACTATAGGCGATTCATAGAAAACTTTTCTAAACTATCTAAACCCTTAACCTCCCTTTTAAAAAAGGACGCCTTATTTAATTGGTCAAGGGAACAGGAGCACGCTTTCACTATTTTAAAACAAAAACTAACTACAGCGCCTCTTTTACAATACCCTGATTTCAGTCAGCCTTTCGTGTTGACAACAGATGCCTCCAATTACGCTGTAGGCGCCATATTATCACAAGGCGAAATAGGCAAGGACAAACCTATCGCATATGCGTCACGGACGCTAAATAAAGCTGAGGGCAATTACTCCACCACAGAAAAAGAACTCTTAGCTATTGTTTTCGGCGTACAAACCTTCCGTCCCTATCTTTTCGGCTATCGGTTTAAGATCGTAACTGACCATAAACCTTTAGTTTGGTTATTTAACGTTAAAGATCCAGGCTCTAAGTTAATTCGCTGGCGTTTAAAGCTAGAGGAATATAATTACGAGATTGTGCATAAACAAGGAAAATTAAATTGCAACGCCGACGCTCTGTCGCGCTTCCCACCGCAAGATAACAACAACACTAACCAGCCTGTATGCGCCGTCGATGATAGTAACTCTCCAAATCCTTCGAATTCGCCCTATAATTGTCCTTCGCCTTCCACGTCAGAAACCTACGAAAAGTATCTAAAACTTATTAAACAGCCGAATTTTAGTTTCGATACGGTCATTCAAGAATTTAAAGAATCTCTACTCAAAGCCAAATGCAAATTAATTGTTTATCCTACGTCAATAGATTTGGACGATTCTGTGCCTTATTGCAAAGAAATTATAGAATTATCTACGAGTCAACCTAACATTCGCGACATAGAACGCGAGCTTTACACTTCATACAACACATCAAATGATAATCATTTATTCACTCATTTATTTGTGAGAGTCCATCACTACGACGAGATGTCGTACAAAGACATTTTTAAGCTACTAGTCGAATACAGAGACATGATAAAATTTTGGTATATGGAGGAGAAAGAGATTGCTATATCCGATTTTTCGGATCCATTCACAAAACTTTCTTATACAAAAATTTATAATATCATAGCTTACGTTTTCCACAATACCGGCATTAAAGTTAATATCTACAAAAATTCTATACTATTCCCTACACCCGAAGAGGTTAAACAAATACTTCGCGATAACCACGATTCGCCTTCCGCCGGTCACCCCGGCATCACACGAATGTTAGATAGAATAAAGTCCATGTATTGGTGGAAGAATATGCGGCAAGACATTGAAGACTATGTAAAAAATTGTAGATCTTGCCAGATAAACAAACCTTTACGTCAAACCAACCGTGCTCCCATGATTATAAATTCCACCGCAACAAAACCGCTTGAAAAGTTATTTTTAGACATAGTAGGTCCTCTTCCAGAAACTTACGAATTTAAATACAAGTTTATTCTCACTATTCAAGACGACCTCACCAAATATTCACAAGCCTATCCTTTACAAACATGTTCAGCAGACGAGACTGCTAAAAAATTAGTTCATTTTATTTCTCATCTCGGTATCCCTAAAATGATCGTCACCGATCAAGGCACTAACTTCAATTCTGAAGTTCTCAAGCAACTGAGCAAACTATTTGGCATTAAACATATTCTAGCAACGCCTTATCATCCTCAAACCTGCGGTGCCCTAGAAAGGAGTCACTCAACATTAAAAGAATATTTGAGACCCTTCGTCAATGAAAACGCACATACTTGGGACCTGTACTTAAACACAGCTATGTTCTCATACAATTCTAACGTTCATTCGACCACTAACTTCTCTCCATTCGAATTATTACTCGGTTTTAAACCCTATATCCCTAAATCTATCGACGCGTTAGAAAATAACACCTACACCGATTACGTCAGAGTATTAAATCACAGGTTGTATTACAGTAGGCAGAAAGCGTTACAAAACATTCAAAGTTCTAAAGAAAGGTCTAAACGTTATTACGATTCTCACGCTAAGCCTATCACTTACAATGTCGGTGACTCAGTGTATCTCAAGTGTCACCACAAACAAAACAAAGCTCTCTCGCCAGTTTGGAAAGGTCCGTACAAAATCGTCAAGATCAATGGGAATCACACCGTGACTCTCCTAATAAATCGCAAACATGTACGTCATCACTATGACGAAATTAAGTTGGCGTCTGACGGTGCAATAACTTGATCAATTTCAGGCACCTTGCTGTGGAATGTCGATGCCATCAAGTCGTCACGCCGATAACAAGCAGCTCCGGTCTATACTTCGATAAGATGATCAACATTAAATTTACCAACGATGATTGGAATGTAGTTACATATTTAGATATCAGCAGAACACAATCGCACCTAGATATAGTTGAATCCCTGCTCGCCAGGGTTGGCGCTTATTGTAAAGATTATAGCTCGTCTAAAATTCAAGTCGATTGTTTAAACGCGTTATCAGCGCTGCAGAGCCAGCACGATAACAATATTAAGAAATTTTCGTCTGTTTCTTATATCGTAAATAATAATGCAATTAATAATAAACGATCCAAACGCGGCCTGATCGATGCCGGCGGATCTCTTTTAAAAACCTTTTTCGGCACATTAGATTCAGATGACGCGGTCAAGTTTTCAAACGCTATAGACCAAGTACAGACGGATGAAAAACAATTAGCACACTTGATGAGAGATAATATCCACGTAATCAAATCAACTATTACAACCTTTAACAGTTCAATATCAAAACTAAATGAAAATGAAAAGCGACTTAACAAAAACCTTGAAATCATCGATCAAGCTTTTCAACAACTAACTAACACCAATGATAAATTGGATGTTAAATCTAATATAAATGCATTTCTTAACGCTGTCGAAAGCATCATCATTTCCCTGTCATTCGACATAGAGGATATTAATAATGCGATTCTATTTAGTAAGATCAATATTTTACACCCGACTGTACTTAGTCCTTATCAACTGTATAACGAACTTGAACATAACATGAATAATATGCCAAGGTATTACGAACTCCCTGTATCCTTGTCGCTACAAAATATTCACGATCTTATCGATATTTCTAAACTCATATGTTATTTTCATAATAACAAAATAATTGTAGTTATTAAAATCCCGCTCGTCCTACCTCAAACTTACAACCTATACCATATAATTCCAATGCCAGTCCCCTATGACGTTTCGCAACCTGATACCTTCGCGCTTATCGCCCCGAGCCGTCCTTACCTTGCAATAACAATCGATCATATGTTCTACTCGCCGTTGCATAGTGTAGACAAGTGTAAAGTGATTCGTGACAAGTTTTACGTATGTGAATTAGAAAGTGTATATTCAAGTGTCGTGAATCCGATCTGTGAAACTATCCTAATTACGGAATTAGTCAGTAAGCTACCTAACTCTTGTGAGATTAAATTGTTAAAAGGCTCAATTCAAGTGTTTCATAAAATTAGTAATAACAGATGGATATACGTCATATCCGAGCCAGGCAAATGTCATGTATCTTGTGAAAATGATGGCAGTAGTTTTGATGAAACTTTATTTGGAACAGGAATATTGTCTTTAACTAAAAACTGCAAAGCTTTTTATAAAACTTTACAATTTGTGCCGTCATCAAATGTTTTCGTTAATGTAAGCTCACGTGTTGTTTCTAATTTCAATCTCGTTGAAGATGACTGCTGTGAGAAGAGTAGGGTCAACCATTCACTTTCACGTTTACCGTATCAAAAATTAAATAACGTTAACAACTTAGACTCTTTATTACAAGCTAGTATGCATCTAAACTCTTTCGAACAAGAATTAAAAGACATTGAAGATCCGACGCATTTTCAAAAGTACGGAGTCCATTATATGTCCTTAACTTACACATTTTTCATTATATTTCTTTTATATTTACTCTATAGAGGTCGGAAATTAATGTGTCCAAAATCAAAAGTTCCATGTTGCATACAAATATTTAATCAATGTAATAATACTAAGAAGGTGAAGAGTCACAGTCATCCTCAACAAGCCATTGAACTATCTGTGTTTGAAGAAGCTGTTGAGCCTGATCTGTCAACATCAGTGCCAACATCATTGAAACGAAACATTTTAGTATCAAAACAAAATTAACCTCGTTATTATAATATTTCTTATAACGTCTAACTAAAATAACAATGTGCTTAGCTTATATGAAACAGTTTGTAAATCTTCAATGACGTTCAAATCCTAATCGCTGTGAATCTTAAATTTCGCATCTTTTCATCTCTGATGCTCCATCTTATTCGGGGGGCTGTTATATCCTAAAATACACGCGAAGGCATGTAAAGTAATATTGATGACCACGCTAGTCTTTACACGTGGAACTGTCTTTGCTGTGTCGGCGTTTCCGCCACATTCTATTTTCCGAGAGCCCAATAGGTAGTGTGGATTTGAACGTCGTCGCGGATAGATATTTTTATTGTACTTTTAAAATCCAATTAAAGTTATATTTCAGTGTTTAAATAATTGTTTTTTTAAAAACTAATTCGATAGACACCCCGTAACAGTTCCCTTGCCTCTAAAATGCCCTTCGCCTCTAAAGTAACAATTCAGAGTCGGGCACAAAATCGAGTCTTGGATTGTTATATTAGGTACAGGTTTGTACTCATCAGTCAGTATGGCAGTAATATTAATTCATCATTATCATTACATCAAGCCTACAATATCTGATGGGATAGGCAGAGGTATACCCATTAGTACACCCACATTTCGCCAGTTATGTTTAAGTCCCGTGTTATAGGGGGTGAGCCTATTGCCATCAACCGGGCATAAATCCAGACTCCGAGGCTGCAAACGTACAATGTGCTGATGTGACGTATTGCTCAAAATCGAATCTTAGATTGTTACATTACAGGCGAATGCTCCCGGTGGGAAAGCACCTTAAGACGACTGCTATCAAATGTAACACGATTGTCAAGCGACCGCCTTCGCGTCGTGACATGAAACCGCGGTCATGCAACTGCAAGGTTTGAAACTATAATTATTCGAAATTCAACTGATTATTCAAGTTGATTGTATACTTACTAATATTCAGTATAAAAGTAGTGTTTAACTGACCTATTGGTTTCGTGGTCGCGAGGGTTCTAAGATTCGATTTTAAGAGTCGTCAGAAGCTTGAAAGTCTGACAACCAGTCTTACCTAGGGGTATCGTATTGCACAGTTACTGGGTTGTGGAGGTCAGATAGGCAGTCGCTCCATGTAAAATATTGGTACTCAGCTGCATCCGGTTAGACTGGAAGCCAACCCCAACGTAGTTGGGAAAAGGCTAGGCAGATGATGATGATGACTTGTCTAGACTTCATTGAGCTTCAACCGAAATTGATCTGGAGAATATTATTATTATTCTAAAAGTAGTTAGTAATACAATAAAATGAACGAAATGAAACAGAGGGGTCTTGACTTTGATGTATTTTCAAAGAGGTTTGATTTACTGGCAGAGCTATTGTTTTAGAAGTGATAAACCAGTGAAAGAAAATTATATTTCGGAGCGAAGAGTTCTATTTGAGATTTATATTAATATTGCTGAAATAAATTTGTGGTTGTGAGAATTGATAGATTGTTTAATAGTAGATTGTTTAATTCTTTCCTAAATTCAAGTAATATTGTCATATTTCTGAGCATAAATGTCGAAGGTATGTTCCGGCGAAATAGAGATTCGCCGAACAAGTGTATATCAGAGAGGGGTTCCGTCGAAGTATGTTCTGTGGGACTAATGCTAGTCGTATATTTTATGTTCTGTCGAAGCAATGAGTAGCCGAACTATTGTTTTTGGAAATTAGGACCGTGTTGAAATAATTAATTAATAAACTAGCGACTCGCCCCGGCTTCGTACGATACTAACAATACATATATACCTTCCTCTTGAATCACTCTATCTTTTAATGAAAACTGCATTAAAATCCGCTCCGTTGCGTCGGTTTATTTAATCAGAACTAAACCCAATTGACACTTCGATTAGTTGATGAAAAAATAAACGTCACATACTGATCTTATTATCGCGTTATAACGTAACGTTATAACAAATTTCGCCGCGATAGCTTCATAACGTTGTCACATATGAAGGCTAACTAGAATTTACGACGTAAACCAGGTAACATTAAGGAAGATAAACTATGTTTTATAGCCACTGTGTTTAAAGGTGAATTTGTGGTAGTATTATACTTAGGTTACAAGGTCAATGGATAAATATTGGGACCTAAATTGGTATTGGAGACTGTATCATAAAAATACGTGTATAGCAGACGTGGTTCCCAAAGTTGACTGGATCGCGAACCATCTAGCCGTACAGTCTCGCTGCTGGGCAAAGGGCTCCCTCCATTTCTTTCATCTATCGCGACTTTGCGCTACGTCTTGCCAATCCATAAGGAAGTCGTCCAAGTCGTCTGTCCAAAATTTCTTATAAGCGCCTTAAGAACACAAATTGTCAAAGTCAAAGTCAAAGTCAAAGTCAAAGTCAAATCATTTATTTCAATTAGACCATTAAAAGGCACTTTTGAACGTCATTTACGAGAAAAAATTATAATATTGAATCTAGTTGCCCATTCCAAAAGGTAGTTTCGTATGGAGAAGAAAGGGCAAGAAACTCCATACTTACTCTTTTTAAAAATATATATGGTTTACAATAAGTAGTAGGTCCATTAATTCTATTAAATACGAATGTGAAGACGATGTACCTAAAATAAGTCAAAAAATAAGTCATGTAAAGTACTACAATACGTACCATGTGTTACAAAGATTAGAAATGAAAGCTAAATTAATTGTTGTAGACACAGTGCTCACACGTTTACAATATAGTGATCGTAAGCTATCTTTTCTAACATTTAAAAAAAAAAACATAAAACAGCTAATCAGTGTGTGAGCCAAATAGTCAACACCAAATGTAGAATAAAAAGTCGTAGTCAAAAAAACATTAGATACTAGTCGTTTCTATGTTAATTTATTGTAATTGGTTTTGCTGTGTTTTAATTAAAAATAACTAAATAGAAACGACGCTATGAAAGAGTTGTTTTGGGGAAATGTCATTATCAATTACACGTGCTATGGGGTCACGTGGAGCTATTACGACTGTATGTCAATTTTAACTACTATTATTCTGCCAAATTGGCTGAGACTCACCTCTAAGAGTGTCATACTGAATTTCGACAGTAAGGGCGCGTTCACATAGAACGTCCGATTTTACAGGATCCGTTTTAACTGATCCGTCGCTACTGGAGGTAATATTCACACAGCATATTTTACAGGACCGATTTTAACTGATTCGTCGCTACTGGATGTCGGATCCGTATTTTTTACTGAATCCGCAATACTGTATTCTGTATTCGCTCATACAACTACATACGCTAATAACATATACGTTTAAACGGACCAGTAAAACGGACGTTCTATGTGAACGCGCTGTAAGGAGTTTAAACTACGAGTATTATGTACAATTATTGAAGTTAGTCAGGAAGTTTCGAAATAAATAATGAGGTACAACGCTTGGCGTGGGACAAAACAAGCTGTGATTACACTGAACTATGGCAATCGAAAGTTGTTCTATCAATCGTTTTTTAAAGTTGGCCCCTCACTTGTAATTTCTCATGTATCGTGGGTACTTACATTTACAATCATATAAACTCACATACATAAACAGCCAGACCCGGAACCACTGCAGGCCATTTAAATTGACCGATTTTGACGGAACTTTCACTGGCAGATTGATATTGTTATAAGGAGTAACATAAGCTACTTTTATTTTAAGAAAAAAATTAGGGTTCCGCGTGAATAAATGAAACCCGGTGATAACCGTCATTCAAGCGATCAAGTCGCGGATAGCTTAACACAAAAACAATATCTATCTCACTACTAATAAAATTATAAATGCGAAAGTTTGGATGGATGATTGTTTGTTACACAATTACGCCAGAACGGCTAAACGGATCTGGGTGAAATTCGGCACATAGATAGATTAAAGTCTGGAATAGCATATAGTATGCTTTTCATCGCATAAAATGTACGGTTCCTATAAGGTAATATATTATCTTTGTCGCAGACGAAGTCGCGAACAAAAGCTATTGCACAATGTTCTACTACCTCCATTATTCGCTATTAAAATGTAACAATAAACTGAAGCCCTAGACGTGACTTTACAGGATTACAACACACCTTATACAAGATGGATAGTGGCACGTGTAAAAGCTTAAGCTAGAGCTACATTAGCGGGCTACGGCGAAACTTGTTAACGCGATATGTGTGGCTGGGTAGATCGTTGCAACGCGTAATATTCGGGCGAATACGATGTACAGTAAATTGGCGCAGATCAAAGCGATTTTTTTAATAATAAAAGTTTATTTGGAACAAGTTAGAAATCACAAAATTTAGAAAATGAAAAGAAGATAACTACAAAAGTTAAAACTGTGGCGCAGCTATCAACGCCCAGGTCAAAAATATGGTGCACTTGCTCCAGACTAATAATTTAAGAAAGAAGGAGATAATTAAAGTTAAAATTAAACAATTAAAAACAATATCCGCTTGCCTAGCTACCTACATTACGCCGCACAACAGAAAACAACACAATCTGGCACGATGAATCTTCGCCTTCCTAATGTAGACAAGAACATCCCGTATGCCCATATGGAGTCATCCATCATGGAGTTTCTTGCCCATTCTTCTCCATACAAAACTACCTTCTGGAAGGGGCAACTAGATTCAATTCCTTTTTTCTTTTTGTATATGACGTTCAAAAGTGCCTTATAATGGCCTAATTGAAATAAATTATTTGACTTTGACTTTGACATACACGATGTTTTAGCGCGCCAACGCGACACGAATCTTCGCCCGCTAATGTGGCCTAGCATTAAGACGTGAACATACAGGCGAATGCCAAGCCTACCAAGGTCATGCACGGATTTAGTTATAGTTTAGTATGCAGTGTAGACTTAGGCTTATATAATGTGATAAACCTACCTTAGAATACATAGACTATCTCCTCTTAAAATGCGGGCGTCGTACACTTAAGTTTCTTCACCGTCGAATAATTTCTAATTTAGTTAAGTACCAACTTATCTAGCAGATTATTTAGGACAAATTACAGTTACTAGTTTTTTTTTTTACTTTTAACTGATCCGGTCTGTGGCTAATCAAATCTTACAAGTTCAATTTGACCCACTTCCCGATGTTGAATTGAAGTGAAATTTTGCGTAAATGTGCAATTTGCATGACAATGCAAAATGATGCCACAGAGCAGCTGATGAATAATGTAAGAGTATTAATCAGTCAACGTAATCCCCCGGTATCTTAAACGAAAAAATTGTCTAGCGTGTTTAAACTGCTCAAAGTATAGTCAGTGAATCGCAGCAAACGCCCACATGATAATTTGTATTTTTTTTTTTACGAGAAACCGAAGTGGGCTGGATTATTTTGCGGATTTGCAGCAGTACCACTTTCTGTAGGTATCAGTTTAATTAGTAAATGGGTGATGATAATCGCAAATCACTTCAAATATCAAAGCAGGAATTCGTGTTTCCATCAGTGGTCATTATCGGCCTACTGGCTAAGTGCAAACGCGCCTATACCTATAGGAGTATTCGATTCAAGTGGAATTGGAAATACGACAATCCTTTAGTATTTTAGGTTAATTACAAACACAATTTGAATCACCCGTTTATATGAAAAACCAAATTATTTTAAACTGTATTTGTGTAAGTCACAAATACAGTTTAAAATAATTTGGTTTAATTATTCATGTAAAACCATTTAGTTATACCAAAATAATTTAAAATTACCTACTCCAAAATAAAAACAAAAAAAAAATCGGTAAAAATAACAGAAAAGCTACCATTATTTTTCAACATACAACTATATTCCAGAACCACATTGTCACTTCAATACAAATGGATCCAAACTTACGAACAAGATAAAAGTCCCGAAAACTCGGGAATACCGCCATTTGCGCGTGTACCCTACTTTATAACCTTGAAAGATGTGTAACGTATTTAGATTAGGGTGTGCACGCACTTACCATGTTGGGAGATAAACTTAAGGGTTAGTTTGAGATGGGTATAGCACTCCCAATATTGCCTTGTGATAATTGTTTGACTTCATTGTTTGTCCGATTTCGGTCACTTTGGAGACTAGCTAAGTACTAAGTACACAAGAGATATTATAGTGCACAATTGGGTATTTGAACAATTTTTTTTTGTGATTTTTTATTTTTGAAATAGTTCAAAAGTTATTTTAAAATAAAAATTTACTTTTGAATCCAGTACCGAAAACACCCGAATAAACACGAGCGCGTGTGACGTCATAATAATAATAATGCCCGAGGAAGTAACTAAACATTATGACGTCACAACTATGGTGTGCCGTCATTGCGCACCATAGTTGTATGTAGCGCGTTTTTAGTTCCGTGATATTTTTTAAAATTTTAACAATTTTGAATTGTTTATATTTAATTGAATTTTTTTTTATTAAGTTTTTTGCACAGACTACGGAGCCTTAGGATCCCATTGGTTATGGATCCCTAAAAACCCATTACTTTCACCAATCATCAAGCAATTAGCACCAGGTTCTAAACTGGTTTGTTACTAAGCCGAACCCGTTTGTCTTTTTTAAAAAAACTTGAGAGGTGTCAAGGGACACCCGGATGGAACGAAGTTTTAAGAGAGAGAGAGAGAAAGAAAAGAAAAGAAAATTTCAAAAGAAAAATGTCGTTACAACTTTTGGTCTTAAAAGTGTCGTTACAACTTTTGGTCTTAATTTTTTCCGTCTAGCCCCCTTTCGCAACGCGCGATAAGGAACTTCGTTCCAAAAAAACTATGTTTCTACTGGAACCACTTTAATTCACCACAAACACAAATTCACGGACACACAAATTCTTGGGTACTTATAATTTATTATAATTTATGAATTTATGAAAGGGATGAAGTTGTTTTGTTTTGTTTTTAAATGTATATTTGTGTTTTCTTTCTTTTTTTTTATATTTTGATCTGTCTTCTGTCTTTAATTATTTTAATTGGTTGTAACCGTTATAATTAAAGTAAAATAAATAAATAAATAAATAAATAAATAATTTTTGGCAATGTCCCTCATTGCTCCCTAAATTTGGGCATCTAGTTTACGCGGCAGCGTTCAGAATCTTCTCTAACAATTCTCTAGAATTGTGATGACATGATAAAGTATTTAATACTTCACTATCACTACATATCATACATATCTGTCTGTCTGTCCCTATATATGCTTAGATCTTTAAAACTAAGCAACGGATTTTGATGCGGTTTTTTTTTAATAGATAGAGTGATTCAAGAGGAAGGTTTATATGTATAATACATGCACCCGTGCGAAGCCGGGGCGGGTCGCTAGTATTTCCTAAGGTAACATTTAGACCCATATGAGCGATGCCGCGGGCATAGGTAGCTTCTCATACAACCAATTATTATACCAAAAATGGAAGTCGGAATCAAAATGAAGCATGAAGCGTTGATGTGTTGCGGTAACGTATTTAAATTAGGATACGTACGAGATGAAGTTTAGGGGTCTGACTGTTTGAGATGGGTGTAGCACTTTCCAAATTACGTTACCAGATAATTTTGTGTGTAAACGTCGTCACTCACTTATCAACCGACACCCTACTAGCACAGCACAATATTATTAATCTGCTCATTTTACTCGTATGTATTACTTATCAAGCAGTGTTTATTTGTAACGAATGTGAATACCAATATAAACAAATTTGGTTTACTGTTACTAAATCAATTTCAAAATATTAAGTTACCGTCGCGCTATCAAAGTTCTTCGAGGCGTGCGCGCTATTATATGCAAAATCCCGACAACAACCGTCGGGCAGTATCCCACCAGACACAACACCCGTATGATTCTACCTTTACAGCGGAGGATGAGAAACTTTGTACCCTCTAAACCTGAGAAATGACCCAGCATTGAAACTAGCAAGTATGTACACAAATCTTCTTAGCTACATACTCCTCTATACAGGGTGCCCGGTAAAGAATGGATAGTCTTGAAATGGGTCGTGGTAGAACTAATGGCCGTTCAGAAAAAAATACAAATAAAAAAAAAACCAAGTAGTACCAAAGATATGATTCATTTAATAATATTCGAAGTTTTTTGTTACCTTATTTTACATTCTTGTACACCACGACCACGAATTAATGAATTCCATCGGTTTTTTATTGTTAAAGTAATTTACGTTAACTAAGCTAATAGATAAGTAATCAAAAGAAGGACTGCTATTACGCGGTTTTTAAAAAAAACAACTTGAATTATGTTCTTTTGAAAAAATTCGTGAAATTTTTTCTTTTTGACAAAGTTTAAGCGTCCGTAGTTTAAAAAAAATGTATCGAAACACAAGTGTCCAATAATTTTGTAAGAACATGTGCTTATAGCCGATTCCAAAATGGTATGATTTCATATTGTACCTAGTGTAAATAGTGAATTATTGCTATTCGTTTTCAAAAAGAGTGAAATTTGGTTAAACAACAAAGTTTGAGATATTGGAATATTTATTTACATTAAATGTACCTGGTCATTGGGGTTTAATAAAAAACATCATTTGATATTAACAACACTGTTTTTGACTGCTGAGCATGAGGTTGGGCAGTGTTATAGGGCAAAGTGTTATAACTGGCGAAATGTGGGTGTACTAATGGGTACACCTCTGCCTAACACTTCAGGAATTACAGGCGTGATGTTAACACTGTATTCGTTGTAAATTACAATAAATGTTCAAATTGTCTGCCACCCACTCTGATTCAGACCTTACATGCATCTTAGAATAAATGCTCTCCTAAGAAGTGGCTTATCACGTCGATTACTTATTTTCGATGTGGTTGACCGGACACAGCTTCGTAAGTCTTCCAAGGATCGACTTCGCGTAATAATTTTCCTTAGGACAGCCCCAATAAAAAAAATCACGATCACACCACATTTTCAAACCCACAAGTCCCGCAACAGGCTAACCAAGCTTTTCTATTCAGTACTAACATCTACTAATCATTTTATTTATACCCAGATGGTCAGGTTCATCTAATGTTCATATTTGTTACAATATTGCAAACTTTATTGTTTTACTAAATTTCACTCCTTTTGAAAACGAATAGCAATAATTCCCTTTTTACAATAGGTACAATAATGAATCATACCATTTTGAAATTGGCTATAAGCACATAATTTTTTAAAATTATTGGCCACTTATGTTTCGATACATTTTTTTTAAACTACGGACGCTTAAACTTTGTTAATAAGAAAAATTTTCACGATGTTTTTTAAAAGTAGTTGGTTTTTTTCAAAACCGTGTAATAGCAGCCCTACTTTTGATGACTTATCTATCAGCTTAGTTAACGTAAATAACGTTAACAATAAAAAACCGATGGAGATCATAAATTTGTGGTCGTGGTGTACAAGAATGTAAAATAAGGTACCAAAAACGTCGATTATTATTAAATAACTCATATCTGTGGTTCTACTTGGTATTTTTTTTTATTTGTATTTTTTTCTGAATGGCCATTTGTTCTACCATGACCCATTTCAAGATTATCCATTCATTACCGGACACCCGATATATTTTCACAGCCATGTTAACATGACGCAGTTGTGGCGACTCCGGGACCTCAGCCTCTAACTGATAAATCAAATTGTAGACCATTTTGAGTTGGCACTATTCCGGTGGCGATACGTACCGTATTTAGATAAGCGGGGAAACTTCTGAGCATCTGTGTGGGGATAAAGTTAAGGGGTTGGATGTTTGAGTTCGAAGTCCGACTATCTATGCAAATAAATTGAAGTGTCTGTATCATCATCTGCCTAGCCTTTTCCCAACTATGTTAGGGTCGGCTACCAGTCTAACCGGATGCAGCTGAGTACCAGTATTTTACATGGAGCGACTGCCTATCTGATCTCCACAACCCAGTAACTGGGTAATACGATACCCCTAGGTAAGACTGGTTGTCAGACTTTCAAGCTTCTGACGACTCGTAACGACTGTCAAAGATCCACGTATGACAGCCGGGACCAACAGCTTAACGTGCTTTCCGAGGCACGGACTCATGTCAGTAATGTCTAAGATAAATTTTAGAAAGTACATATGAATTGAAAACGTCACATTGGTACTTGCCCGGATTTGAACCCACAACCTCATACATGAGAGGCGGGCGCCTTAACCGCTAAGCCATCACGACATAAAATTGAAGTGTCTGTATGTAATGTCAAAATAACATCACGGTATAAATTTTGAAATGGATCTGTCTGTCTGTTTATCTCGGCGCGGCTCCGAAACGGCTGGACTCATTTTGACGGGACTTTCACTTACAGATAGGTAGATGATGTTTTTAGGAGTAACTTAGGCTACTTTAATTTCAGGATAATAATTAGGAGTCCGCGCAAAAAAATCAAATCCCTCATGTAACCGACATTTAAGCAGACGACGGCGACGTCGCGGATTTAAACTTTTTTTTTATCTTGTGGGCAGTATGGTCTTACGACCCTACACACCCTAGTGTCAGAGTTTCTAAACCGCCTTAAGGGCCTCTAACATGATTTGAGTGGGACAGTAATAGGCTGGTATAATATCTAATAATATTATGTTTACGGTATAATCTACGTGATTCTGTAGTAAACATTTTGGAAATGGAATGTCTAGGGGACACTTCAGATAGGGCGCTCTAATATGTATTTTTTTCATTACATATTTGAATCCCCAATAGTAACTAACTTGACTGTGTTTTTGTCATTTCTAAACAAGAAAACGCTGTTACCCATTCTTGATACTTTATACTGTAACGTATGGGGCATGAAACAAACAATTAATATCAACCCTCTTAACACAAAATAAAATCTTACTTGATCTCAAAAGCATCAATAAAACAAATAGCACTACAGGAGCGCGATCGGTGATAAATATTATTTCCCTGTAGATTCTTCCGTGGAATTAATGATTCGCGACCAGGGAAATCAACGCGGATAATATTATAGTGACACCATGCCTGCGAGGTTTGGCAGAATTTAAGCTAAAGTATTTGCAGACTTCTGTTTCGTATGATGTGCAAAGAGAATAGGTAAAACTATATTTGGGATCTACTTAGGATTTCAAATATAATTTTATACAAGCGTATGAAAGAGTTGTAAACGAAAGATTTGTATACAAATAAATAAAAAAGTTTAATTAAAAAATCTGACTCTTCGTATATATTTGAAAATTTTCTAACTTTAACCTGTAACTGCTTGTGTTGAAAAGTAGTTACTGTATATGCTTATTCCTCGGATTGATAACTAATTTTTTTTTTGTGGTTGGCAATCCTAATACTTAGCTAATAAGTTGAAATATTCCTTTCACTAGTGATAGCAAAATAAGAACAAGATGTAGAGGCTTGATTTAAAATAAAAAAAACTACATAATATACTAGCTTTTGCTCGCGATTTTGTCAACGTCAAAGTTGATTTTATTATCCCACGGGAACCGTATATTTTTCCGAGATAAATAGTAGCCTCTGTGCTTTTTCAAACTATAATCTATCTCTGTGCTAAATTTCATGCAGATCCGTTCAGCCGTTCTAGCGTGAAAAGTAACAAAGTTTCATCCAAACTTTTGTATTTATAAATAACCTGCGACTCGCCTCGGCTTCGGCTTAAATATAAATATATTATAGCCTGTGTTCCCAACAGTGAAAGAATTTTTCAAATCGGTTCAATAGTTTCGGAGCCTACTCAATGCAAACAAACAATCAAATCTTTCCTCTTTATAACATTACTAGCTGACCCGCCGCGACTTCGTTCGCGTGGTATCCTACACTACCAATACTCCTACCCCAACCCTGCATTACCCTACCCCCTACCCTACCCCTACCCCTACCCTACCCTACCCCTACCCTACCCCTACCCTACCCCTACCCTACCACTACCCTACCCCTACCCTACCCCTACCCTACCCTACCCCTACCCTACCCCTACCCTACCCCTACACTACCCCTACCCCTACCCTACCCCTACCTTACCCCTACCCTACCCCTACCCTACCCCTACCCTACCCCTACCCTACCCCTACCCTACCCTACCCTACCCCTACCCTACCCCTACACTACCCCTACCCCATATTTTCTCACCTTCAAACCTTCCCTAGACCTCCACGAACATTTCAAAATCAAAATCAGCTAAATCGGCCCAGCCGTTCTCGAGTTTTAGCGAGTTTACACCTTGGGTCCGAAAAACCCAAATATCTTACGGACCCCTATCTTTTCTAAAATAAAATATAGCCTATGTCACTCGCAGATAATGTAGCTTTCTAATGGTGAAAGAATTTTCAAAATCGGTCCAGTAGTTTTTGAGTTTATCCATTACAAACAAACAAACAAACAAACAAACAAAAAAACAAAAATACAAAGTTTTCCTCTTTATAATATTAGTATAGATTATTATAGTACAGAAAAGTAAGTAAGATTGTAAATTACAGTTGACTCTTCACATATGAATTGGAAAAGTCACATTGGTACATGCCCGGATTTCAAAACAACCTCATAAAAAGAATCAGGCGCATAACAGCAGAACGATCACGACAAACACTCAATCTTTTACAAGTCCAACTATTTTCAAAGAAAAGCATATTTTCCATTTTAAAAACTGGCTGTGTTAACATCCAACATCGGTTTTTTGCGTTTGAACAATGGTTAACAACAAAGACTAGCTTCGTTCCACGGTTTGATTTGCAGCGTAGTTACACTTTTTATTGTTGAAAATATTTGAATTCAAACACAGCGCTTGATATTTTGTTTTGTTTTAGTTTGTTTCTGTTTAACCCAGTTTTGCTTTCCTTGATTTATTTCTTTGCTGTGTTGTAAATAAGTAAAAAATATTGTAGTTTGAGCGGCCGAACGGGATTATTACTAAGATTCTGTTGTCTGTATGTCTGACCGTTTGCCACAGGGCTGTTTCTTAAAAACCTACTTGAAATTTTCAGTGTGTATTACTATGGCTGCTATAACAACAAATTAACATAACATAACATCACGCCTGTAATCCCCGAAAGGTTAGGCAGTGGTGTCCCATTAGTAGGTACACCCAGATTTCACCGGTTATATTTAAGTCCAATGTAATCCCATTACATTGGACTTGCCGAGCCTATTGCCATTAACCTGGCTCAAATCTAGGCTCCGAGATTGCTACTGAAAAATTCCTGATAGAAAAACCCAATAACACTTCCCGACCTGGGAATCGAACCCAAGACCTCATGCTCAGCAGTCGCGCTTTACGACTACTAGACCAACGAGGCAGTCGGCAGGTCCTTATTATTATATCAAACAATTACACCCACACAAAAATAAAATCAAAACACGAAGTAGTTTATTTCGGATTTCACAGAAATTATTAAAGCTAAACTTGAAAAATCTTTTCCTAATTTTCACCCTCAGGGGAAATAACAAATTATCTCATGCAAATCCGGTTTAAACTGGATTACTTATCTATTCTCATCATGTTTGATGACGTCACCCGGATGTTTTTACCCGCTTTGGTGAGCTTCCGAATGAGTTTGACTGAGATGAATTTAAAATACTTACAAATTGTATGAGTAGAATATATAATGATGTTTGTAATACAGAATTTACGTACTTATGAATTAAAAAATATGGTCTACTGACTTTTGCCCACGACTTGTTTACGGGTCACGAATTTTTGGAAATAAAAAGTACGTAGTAGACGATAGATATGTAAAGCAGCTATCCATAGATGAAAGAATTTTTAAAATTGGTTATGTAGTTTTTGAGTTTATCTTTAACAAACAAAATACAAAACTTTTCTCTTTATAATATTAGTTAAGAACATAAAGATTCTTCAGAAAGGTCAGGTGCGGAGTACTCGTAACCAGCGTGCTTGTATGACGAGATATATGAACGTAGATGAGGCGAAAGGAGTATGTAAGGTTAGTAGTAGGTGGCGTTCTGTGGTTTCTGCCTACCCCCATGGGAAAAAGGCGTAAGTTTATGTATGTATGTTATGAACATAAACTCTACTAAAATCCCCACCTTTGCAGTGAATTTGAAATCAGTAAAAGATCTATAAGGTACGAGTATATTTAATCACCAGGCTTGCTTATGGCGGATTGGCGATTCCAGACTTACATTTATTTAGCTATAAGTCCAGGTTTTTCCTTGATGTTTGCCTTTACCGATGTCAGTGATGTTAAAGATACACTTAAAAAATACATATTACATAACATCATAACATAAATCATCACGCCTGTAATCCCCGTAGGGTTAGGCAGAGGTAGCATTAGCACACCCACATTTCGCCAGTTATGTTTAGGTCCCATGTAATAGGGGGCGAGCCTATTGCCACCAACCGGGCACAAATCCAGACTCCGAGGCTGCTACTGAGAAATTCCTGATGGAAAAACCCAATAACACTTTGCCCGACCTGGGAATCGAACCCAAGACCTCATGCTCAGCAGTCGTGCTTTGCGACCACTAGACCAACGAGGCAGTCATAAATACATATTACATAATTGAAAAAGTCACATCGGTACTTGCTCGGTATTGAACCCACAACCTCGTGCATGAGAAGAGGGCGCCTTAACCACTGGGCCGTCACGATGATGACAATATATTATATTTATTGTATTATACTACAGAAATCACTCAAGCGCATACTACCTAGCACAAATCTTAGACTAGATTGACAATTAATCAGTATTACTTTTCCAAAATCATTACCTCCTTTACCAAAACTACCTTTGGAAACGAGATGAGGCGAAAGGAGTATGTAAGGATCGTAGCAGGTGGCGTTCTGTGGTTTCTGCCTACCCCCATGGGAAAAAGGCGTGAGTTTATGTATGTATGTGTGTACCTTTGGAAAGTGGCTGAAATTTTCACGTGAATTAATGGGTTTTGGAAGAAGTACACCCAATTCTAAAAAAATATTGCTTAAATGGTAGTGAAATGATAATATTTTCAGAAAAACATTAATCTTAAAAACATCACCATCCTTTTCGGCACAGTAGGGCAAACAGGAAATTGGTACTTCCAAACGAACCAACTGATTGATTACTCCCGACGCACCCCAATGATTAATCAATCAGAAATCACCTTGATTTATTATAGAAAATATTGTCAAGAACCTTAGCGTAATACTTAAGCATCTCCGTTACCTACCGGTACTCAAAAATCTTAATGGATGTAGGTAATTAGTATGAGATGATAACCAGCTGTGTCCCTTTGAACTATCATAAATACACTTAGGCCGCCTTTACTCTTGTAAGTTTTACTCACGTAAGTAACTATCATATTTAACTTACAATAAGTTTGCAAAATAAACACTCTTTGTAAGTCGCTTATCGTAATTTCTTAATACTTTCGAATACAGCCGTAATTTAATTACAAAAATTTTACGAAAGCAACTTACAAGTGTAAGTCCGGCCTTTTATTTTTGATGTGGTGGAAATCATCAAATAAGTCCTTCCGCCCTGGTTGGGGCGGAAGGGACTGCCAGACTTTTACTGACTAAAAAATCACCCTGTTCCTTCTGTTGCCCTTTCGGAGATGTAAAATCTTTTCTAAGGGTCGATTTTTAAAATGCAAAGACGACTATCGTATAGCATTTTGGTTTAATTTTATACTACAACCACAATTAGGTAGGTACTTGACAACAATCAATCTGCCTAACCTTCTCCCGACTATGTTCCAAGGCACAATTAACTTGCACAAATACTTCCCTTAAGAAACATTTTATTTTAGCCCTAAAAACACGATAAAATTTCAATTAACTGTAAAAAGCAAAGAGCGACTACTGAGCATGAGGTCTTGGGTTCAATTCCTAGGTCGGGCAAAGAGTTATTGGGTTTTTCCATTGGGAATATCTCAGTAGCTGCCGCGGTGTCTGGATTTGTGCCCTGTTGATGGCAATAGGCTCGCACCCTTTTTGGACTTAAACATAAGTGGCGAAATGTGGGTGCACTAATGGGTACACCTCTGCCTAACCCTTCGGGGATTACAGGAAAGAAAGAAAGAAAGAAGAAAGAAAGAAGAAATACCAAGCTTTGCAATCAATAAATACCAAGTTAAATAATTGAGTTGGCAAAAGTGACGTCACAATTTACTACTGCCATAACCTATCATATGGGGGAAACGAGTTCTGGTATTATTAAATTAAAAATCGTTCAAGTTTACGTTACGTTAACTCCGCGAGCTTGTGCTACGCCCGCCATTGTGTTTACAGTAAATTATGAAAAAAATGGCGCAAATTTCAATTTACTGAGATGTTGACAGTTCGTAACGCAAAAAGTAATTTCATCGTCTCCCATTGATATTAAGAAAACAATTATTTTCTGTGAGAAAAACCGCGTGGCACAATAATGTTTTTTATGAAGACAGAGTGCAACTTTTTTTATTTGTAACTTCTACAACCATCGAAGAAATTAATTGAAAATGGTGGCGCTCATCATTGTCTCACTTGCTCTCTATACAGTGCGAGTGAAATAGCATGACTGGCTTGCTTGTTTGACCGCCATTTTTAATTAGTTTTTTTTTATGTCACGAATTATATTGTGTTGCGCTTATTTGCTCTGGCAGTTTCACATTGGCCAAGAAAGTACCACATTAATTATTTCGTTTTAAAAACGTGAATATACCTAGACTAAATATATATATCATACTTTTGGTATCATCTACATAATTATTACCTATGCGATTTGGAAATTGCCTATTTAATTTTTTGTGAAATAATTATTCAACAAGTCTGAGCGATTCATCATGATTTTACAGCCATTCCTTTTTCCCATTAATATTGCGCTCAAAAATTCGAAAAAAAATCTCTAATGTTAAACAACTTTCGATGCTAACCGTACCTGCATCTTACAACCAACCAAACCATTTTCACTTCTAATCCTTTTTGTAGCCATTCCATGTTTTCATTAACATAGCGCTCAAAATGTTTTATCTACTAAAAAATCGAACATGTTAAACCACTTTCGTTGCTAACCGTACCTACATCTTACAACCAAGACCAAACAATCCATTTCCACTTCCAATCAATCCACAACTCAGCACATTTTCACCCAACGTTACCCAGCTTCTTGTGGGTCGTACCTACCCAAATTAATACAAAACACTATGCCGTGATGACGTCACTGATTGCCGTGATTAATAGCGGCGGTGACCAATGAAATCTTGAACGTTGAAATTGTAACGGAGAGAGAATTCTGAAAGGGAAGTATGGTGAGGGGGGATGAAAATTATTTCTACGGATGCATTATTTTGTGGCTGTGTTTTTTTTTTTTGAACTATTGTCTGTACTTTTGAGCCCGAAGGCGTTTCTCGTTATTAAAAATAATCGAAATCTCAGTGACAATCAGTGTCAAAAACTTGTCAAATTATGTAGGTTTGGTAGGTGTCTTATTAATTTTTGTCATTTAATTGACCCACTCAAATAAACTACTACTACTTACTACTTAACTACTTTTGTGCCCGGTTGATGGCAATAGGCTCGCCCCCTTTTACATGGGCGACCTTGTCCGCGTGAATGTCGCTTATCTGCGGGGTTTTCATATTTTTGTACGGAACCATAAGGCCGTTTGTCCACCGCCGCCGTCACCGGACCGTCACCGAGAACGAGATTATTTAGGGCCGAGTTTAAGATGACGTGACGGCGATCGTTTGTCCACCGCGCCGATATATCGGTGGCTCAGTCGTATTTTGTATTGCCGTTGCCGGCACAGGTCACGCCGATCTACTCGAAACTCGGCGGCCGGGATGACGGTGCTCGGGTGACGAACTTGCGGTGGACACGCGGCTATAGTAGTCTATGTATCAGTACTTCGGCGCCGTCATCTCGTTCTCGTTGACGTTCCGGTGACGGCGGCGGTGGACAAACGGCCTAAGGCTGCAAAGGGATTCCGCTTTTTCTAATTTAAAAATCTAAGTTCTTTCTTATAACAGCAACTATCTACCAGTGAAAATCCTGTCCAAATAAGTTAAGCCATTAGCTTATCCGCAACAAACAGACAGACAATACATTTTGAGTATTGTGTGTACTAAAATGCATTACTAAAAAGTTCTTTTTTTGATATTACAAAGAGGCACTTCAATTTTATTTATTTGTATAGAAGACAGACCGACTTACAACAGTTTATGGTCGTAAACGGAAAAGAATCGATATCAAGACACGCGCCACCGGGCGAGATAAAATTGAAGTTTAGCTGACACGCGCCATGGGAATATAACATTTAACAGGATACTTTTTTCTTATAAAAACCATATCACGTTTTCCTTAAGTTATAAGAAGAAGTCTGTCATGTAACCATAACATTAAGGTTGTGAAAAAACACTTAAAGAAACCAAGAGTCATATTGCTGTTCCCATCATTGGGATTTTTTTGTAGGTTCTGGGACTTTGAAGCTTTCTGGTTAGGGAGATATCGAAGGTCAAAGATTAGACTTTTTTACCACAACACTTTGAAACTTTATAACTTACTAATCTTTTAACACCCACACGACCTCTGTACTGTCGCATGCGATGGTCAGCGCAATGTTTTGTGTTGACACGATTCAATGAAAAGTGCTTTATTTTTCAAATAAAAAAAACGTTGATTTACATCAACATTTTCTGCATTATGTAGGTATTTATTTCTAGAATAAAAGAAAAATCTAGTAATTCAATTACAGTGCTTACAGTAAAGAGTCTTTGTTAAAATGGGTGTAAGACCAACAGCATTGAAATATATTTATTTCTGAAGTTTATAATGAATACTCCAAACACCAAAGACGCAGGAGAACAAAATTAAACTGTTTAAAGAAATGCCAGGTACCTGAAGACAAAAAAATATAGGGATGTTGTGCCCATATATGCCCATAAACATTTACAAAATTTCTAGATGCGTTATCTAGAAAATTCGTCTACAGAGCAAAAATGTTGACATTAAACTGTTTAAACTTAGTTGGATGGGCAGAAAGTGACGTACCTATCTATTTATACTCTGTAAAAATGTTAGCAAGAATTCCTACCTTAACATCAAAAATGATTACCTAAGAGGAAAAAGCATTTCCTAAAATAAACCTGCGACCACACAGTTGAAGAAAAACCCCAGAATAAGACCCCACTACGAAAAAAACTGACAAGGTCAACCTTCACAGATTTCCTTAACTTTAACGTCAAGCCTAAGCGATATTTCGCAGAGAAATCCAAGTAAATAAATAATATCAAATTGCTAGGTCGTTAAAAAGTACTTAGGTTTGCTGTTTTTTTTTTCTTTTTTTTTCTTACGGCTTGGGCAGGTCTCCAAGGCACGTCAGAAACACGTATGAACGTTTTCTGGGGTAAGTGAGACATGAGTACGGTATTTCCTATTTTTTATTTAGGTCACGTTAAAATAGTGTTTCTACCTACACTTGATTCAAGGAATTTTATACTACACTAGCACTTTTCCCGCGACTTCGTTCGCGTGATTTTTCTTACGGATCCCTATTTTTTCTAAAATAAAATATAGCCTATGTTACTCGCAGATAATGTAGCTTTCTAATGGTGAAAGAATTTTTAAAATCAGTCCAGTAGTTTTTGAGTTTATCCATTACAAACAAACAAAAATACAAAGTTTTCCTCTTTATAATATTAATATAGTGTAGATAGACTAGTACTTTGCTCGCGAGTTTGTATAGATTTCGTACTTCCTGTACATACTAAACGCAAGCCCTCTTTGAGGGATAGTCAAAAAATCAAATAACATGCCAAATTTCAAGTTGATTAACACAAGACATAAGATTTTTCATCAAGGGGGGTGTCACTCTACCAATGTCCAATCTGCAGGCTACTACTGAGAAATTCGTGATGGAAAAAAGAAATGTCATTTTTGCTCGACCTAGGAATCGAACTCAGGACAGTTTAGTAGCCACAAGACCAACGAGGCTGTTAAGTCTGAAAAAAATTTAATATAACCTTTACATCTGCATAAACATATTATTATTATTCATTTATTTCAGACTAATTAATAATGTCCATAGTAATTGTTAGTAACAAAGGTCTTAAATACTATGTTAGTCAAATATGTACTATAAATCAACAATAAAATCACAACAATACAATCATAAAATCAAAAAATAAATAAAATCATACTGTCCACAAATCATGTCAAATATACACATCAAAAAAGTCTAGGGATCAACATCCCTAACAAATGTTAGGGATGTTGATCCCTAGACTTTTTTGATGTGTGTAATAACAAATAAATTAAAATAATCATGTCAACAAAATAATAGAATACCTTTAATTATTTAATACAAATTACCAAATTATCATTCACTTACTTTACAACATAACATCACGCCTGTAATCTCCGAAGGGTTAGGCAGAGGCGTACTCATTAGTACAGCCACATTTCGCCAGTTATATTTAAGTCCCATGTAATAAGTAGAGGGCGAGCCTATTACCATCAACCGGGTACAACTCCAGACTCCAAGTCTGCTACTAAGAAATTTCTGATGGAAAAACCTAATAACACTTTGCCCGACCTGGGAATCAAACCCAAAACCTCATGCTCAGCGCGTTTACATCTGATATCTAAAAAAATGGTCCACCATTGAAGGTATCACATTTTGTGTAGCATACCTTCCTAACTACATATTCCACTACCTTTTCTCAAAATTTTCAGCTACACTGAAATGACTTACACAGGTCAGGCGCCTATAGAGCCTCCGACGTATTTTTCATAATCATAACGCCAGACATATTTCAGCTACCTTTTTGGACCTTTATCCTGTCAATTTTGTACGAAAATATTAATATGTTTTAAGGATTTATCCGGGATCGGAACTTATGGCAACGAAGAATGGCTTTAAGAATATGATCACAGGATTAATAACCTTGTTCCTAACTCTTATCAATGGTTTTTTCTTAAAGTCGAAGGCTTACAGGCTTTTCAGGTACTTTTGGACTGTTAAGGAGTCGTTTAGTTAGTCTGAATATCACTGCCCCTTTCGAGTTCCTTCGAATACATCATCATTTGCCTAGCCTTTCCTCAACTATGTTGAAGTTGGCTATCAGTCTAACCCGATGCAGCCGAATACCAGTATTTTACATGGAGCGACTGCCTATCTGACCTCCATAACCTAGTAACTAAGTAATTACGATACCCCTTAGTAAAACTGGTTGTCAGACTTTCGGGCTTCTGACGACCCGTAACGACTTTCAAAGATCCACGTATGACAACCTTGACCAAAGGCTTAACGTGCTTTCCGAGGCACCGAGGAGGCTCGGTGTGTAAAGATGGTCACCTATCCAGGCACCAACCCCGGCAAGCGTAGCTTAACCTAATGGATCGGCCCATGCGGCAATATAAAATCCATATTGCCATAATGTAAGTACCATCATAAATACATAACTCAAGTACTAAAATCCCTACCACTTGTACCAGTCACTTGAAGGCCTTTAACCCTAACATAGTCACGATTCAGAGCCCCAAAACCCACGGTTAAAGCAACCCTGCTTACCGACCTATAAAATTCGTGTCGTATCTGCCATCGCGACAGCATTGTCCCGACCCGTCAACTTTTTAGGGTACCGCGTGTCAGATAAAAGGAGTGACCTTGTTAAATGTCAGTTGGAGTTATACGGAGTGGAATGGTATCAATTCTTTGAAGCAATTGTGCTGTCATATGAAATGAAGGCTGTAGAATTGTAATAATATGTTTCTGTCGAGCAATTTATTTGGCAGAAACAGAGTTTCGTTTATGTCATGACGTCTGGTTCCCTTTGGTTGGCTTAATCAATTTCTAATAAAGAAAGGAGGAAGGTTTTATGGCATCAAAAAACTCGTACGCATCGCTGTCGCTGTCGATTAAAATAAATCATATAGGTATTTACGTAAAAACTACACAAAAGTGTAAAAGATTTTATTTTTCTATTTTCTATCTGTACTGTATTAAGAAAAATGAATGCAAAATGCGTTACTAAGTGCAAAATTCTAAAACAGCTGGACCGATTTGGCTAATTATTTTTTGTTGTAATAGAAATTTTCCGGACATAGTTCTTAAGAAAAAAAAATTTGAACAATCCTCCAGTAAAGTAGAAAAGCACCCGTGTGAAGCCGTGAATGATTATTTACCAGTCAATCAACGCCATTTATTTAAAAAAACTTAGGTCTAGATCATATTTTCTTGAAAAATCCTTAGAAACTTAATACCTAAGTAAAGGTAGCGAGAAAATCAACGGTCCCTTTTCACTAAGCAAAATGTCACCAAAAGCCGCGAGCAAGAAATATTACCCCAAAAAAAATCATACACCCACTAAACTTTTACTCACCCATTGTGCCAGTCATCTCAAAGAGGCGTGAAAATAAGTAACTCAATCCATATCAACGTCAGAAAAATTAGGCACGGAACCCATTTACCGAAGTTTGAGTCGGACGTCGACCTTTTTAAGGTCATTTCAGACGTAACAGCGCGTGAACGTGCCTGTTGTACTAGATAGGGGTATGTTATAAGTATGATGTTGTAATTTTGTTTTTTCATTGGTTCGGTTAAGCTGCGAAATAAGTCGCTTGTAATCGAAGAAGTAAGTGGTATAGAATCATATGGTGTTCATATTTTAAACCAAATAATGTAACAAGAATTTTGTAAACCAAAAAGTCTAACAGCCAGTCTTACCAAGGAGTATCATCATGATACCCAGTAACTGGGTTGTGGAGGTCAGATAGGCAGTCGCTCCTTAAAAGGCAGTTGCTCCATGTAAAACACTGGTATTTAGCTGTATCTGGTTAGATAGGAAGCTGACCCCAACACAGTTGGAAAAGTAGGCAGATGTTAGATTCAGTCGAGGGTGCGGATCATGCGTGAAGTGTATGCCGTGTTTCCGACCCATGGTGGTAGAAAAAACCGTAGGGGTTTTAGTCCCCCAGATGGAGGGTTTCAAACAGGACCCCTGTGGTGTGAGGGCACGTATATTGTGCAACAGCACGTCACGTATAGTACATAGTTTAAGTTAAGGTAAATAAGCTGTGTTCGTAGCCTTAGTATTAGCATAGTGTCACGTACTACATATAATATATATGCGACTAATTAAAGGATATGGAGTAGTAGCTGCTGGGAGTTCAGCAGTTGGCTCTCGGAGTAGTACACATCACGTTGTTTACTTAACCCCTCCTCTTCTCCGCATCACATGGCGACCCTGCCAGGACGGCTGCACGGCTGGACGGCGCTATAGTTGCCCGATCGGGGGCTAGTCAGAGTCGCAGTTTAAGTCAACTTCGGTCAGCTTCACGTCACGTCGGGTCACGGGCCATGAGGGGCATGACATCTAAGGAAGAGGTGATTATCGCTCAGACGGCGGCGGGTGATTCGAATGCCGTTTGGCGGTTGTCATCGTTGGTGTGGCAGTCCAGATGTATAGAAGATGTCACCAAAATTGGATCGAAGAGAAGATCAATCAGCGGGAGGTTCGTAAAGCCACCACCATAGTCACCGCCGTTCATATACAGAATTTTACCCATAAAAACACATGGAACGATGACGAACGTTAAAATAACCAGTAACTACACAGAAACACTAAGATCGGTAAAGATGCCACCTTTCCCCAGTGTTGATATTACAATTATTATCATTTTCTGTCCTCCAGTTTTTGTGACGTCGTCATCCACTTAGCTAGATTATTTGTCTGTAGCTCTCAAAGTAAGGCGGGAGCGGACAAAAAGATATTTTGCTCTTTCTCTACAACTCTTTTGTTTTGTGTTGCAATTACAGATGCGCGTTATAAATGGAATTTGTTATTACAAGGATGTTAAAAGGTTTTTTTAAGTATGAGACTGTTAATGTGAATATAAGTAAGTACTTACTTACTTTTTTTTGAGATTATGAGAAGAGTGTTAAGATAAAAGAAAATGAAGACAGAAAAAAGGCTTTCAGCTGCAATGCTGAAGCCTTCTTTTTTCCAGTTACAATATTAAATTGTAGTTTTGTAGGACAGTCCTATAATTACTGTACGAAGTTTCATTAATTCGATTGTGTTTTTAAAATGTATAACGTAGATCGATTTCTTAATTGGAAATACCCGTTACGCACATTTTTTCTTTAGTTTGAATATTTCATTAATATTAATGAGTAATACTTAAATTGAACCAAGATCCTAAAAAAACAATCTTATATCCAGTTTGAAAATTGACTTCAATAAACGCGCTTAAGTATTCTAGGCCTACAATTCTAGAATAATACGTGTTTTGGTCTAGAGAAAGTAGGATCACAATCTGATTTCATCATAACTAGACATCTCATTCATGAGTATACCAATCTTTTATACACATCACAATCCCGAATCTCGGTACAAATATCACGGTTCGTATTAAACCGTATTATTTCCCGTGTCAAATACGGCCGCTCGGTCGGGCCGCAGTCCGGGAATGATAAGGGAACGGAGTCGGGATTTTTATCGGAGCGCCACCCCTCCGGCGACGAGCAACGTTTCTGTCTGACTTGTTTCACAGAATGACGATAAATGTATAAAAAAGAACAATGGGCCGGCTTGCCAGCTGAATCCTTGCGGAAAATGTATTAGACGGAATTCTATTAATATCATTTTGTTAATAAGTATTTTTACTGTCTAGTCTGGTCATAAAACGGATGGATTACCAGATCGGGCAAAGTGTTATTGGGTTTTTCCATCAGAAATTTGTCAGTAGCAGCCTCGGAGTCTCGATTTGTGCTCGGTTGATGGCAATAAGCTCGCCTCCTATTACATGGGACTTAAACATGACTGGCGAAATGTGGGTGTACTTAAAGTACACCTCTGCCTAACCCTTCGGGGATTACAGGCTTGATGTGATGTTATGTTTATTTTAATATTCATATTAAAAGTATTTTTATGTTTGTTTCAGGTAAACTGATATCTGATTTACAACGCTATTGGGAACATTAAGGTTGTTATTAGGTATGTCGTAGATGTTTATATTTATTTTCGTATGTAAATATTGTGCTTTCCGAATTCTCTGTTGAGTCAGATTTATTTATGAATCTTATTCATGTGTGTTTAGGGTATATTATGTAAAAATTGCCATAGTAGGTAGTATAAAAGAGGTTTATGTCTGTGTATAGTGTTGCTACATCACGAGAACACATTTACCATTGCTTTGTTCCATTTTTTGTGGCAGCGAGATTTTAGATACATGAGACTAAAATCAACAGATCTTAGTAATCTAGGAAAGCAGATGTGCTAATTTGTCATTATGACAACCATACTAATATCCTTCTCCTTGGTAAGACTGGTTACCAAACTGACGGGTTTTTGACTACCCATAACGACTGTCAAAGATCTGCGAATGACAGCCGGGACTACCGTATAACGTGCTTTCCGAAACACGGGAGTATAATACCACCGTGTTTCAAATAACAAATTATTCCTACAAGAATTATCAATAAACTTCGTGAGGAAACCTGGGACTGACTGTCCCACTCAAACCATGTCAGAGGCCCTTGAGGCGGTTTAGAAACTCTGACACTAGGATCGTACGATAAAGAAGAAGAAGAATAAACTTCATGAATGATTACATTACCTACAACATCACTCAATGTCACCAAAAAAGTAGTAGGTCGGCGGAATTTTAAAATTGCCATGAATTTGTAAGATTTACTAAAAGAACGAGTGTATAATAGACTGGGTTGGCACGCCACACCAGTTGGCGTGCCAACCGAGCTGCTTTTGAAACGTCTACGTGTGAATTTGCAATTTTTGAAATTCCAAGTCACTTGGCTTGCATATTATTATCTACGACGTATTAAATAGGGTAGTTTGGTAATAATGATTTGTTACGGTTTTTATGGCGTCGCCTTCGTCATGCATGAGATTTTGGGTTCAATATCGGACAAGTAAGTACCTATGTGACTTTAAATTCAAATGTACTTTCTGAGTTTATATTGAAACCTGGATTTATAATGAATATAAGTCTTAAATCGCCAATTTGCCATGAGCAAGCGTGGTGATCAGTGCTTGTGCCTTCTCTGTATGAGAAGAGGAATTTGTGCTGTAGTGAGATAATATTTAACTGGGTAGTATTATTATTTTTTGTAGCTTTGTTTCAGGTTTTCATAGTTTCAAGTTTAATTTTGGGAATTGTTGACTATTAATAACATTTCCCCGAAGTACCTATTTCCTACTATTTTGTGAGAATGGATGGTTGTTTGTTATTTTACGCTTAAACGGCTGAACGGAATTAGCTGAAATTTGGCACCCATACAGATATTGATCTAGCTTAACAGACAGTCTTTGCAGGGGAAAAAGTTCATACAAAAAATGCGCAATATGTCTGCAGTAGATATCAATGCGCCAATTAGCCAAAGCATTTATATCAATTAGATCATTTACAGGCACTTTTGAATTGTCAAGGAGTCAGTCAGTTAGTCAGAAAGTTGAAGCTAGTTGCTCGTTCCAAAACTTAGGTAGACCTCTATGGAGAAGAACGAGCACGAAACTCCACGGACACTCTTTTCAATTAAGTTTTTACAAAATCCTAGTAATAATATTCTTGTTGCTTCTATATGTGTCTACAAGGTGAATTATGTAGTACTATTAAAGAGTCAAGTCCGTACCTCGGAAAGCACGTAAAGCTGTTGGTTGTGCACCTGATCTCTCCCTGGTTTGCTGTCCCATAGGACTATGAAAGCGAGGGAAGAGGAAGTGTACCTGTATTTGCGCATACATTCAAACACTATAATATATCCTGCGTACAATACGGCCGACGTATCTTGTCGGCTCTGAAGTTAGCCGATTGCTGCGCAGTAAACAATTTCGTTTCTATAAGATCCATTGCGCAGCCAAACAGCTAACTTCATACCGCCAAGATACGTCGGCCGTACTGTAAATGGGTAGTCTCCATTGAGAATGGTCGCCGTAACCAAAATCGGTCTGGAGAATATTACTATTAATGAGTCAGGATTAAACTTAATACGTACAATTTCCCCTATACCCTTGCCCTTTGCTGTAATTGCCAAATAATCTTTGAAAATAAATTCTGTTTGACGAATAACACGGTCTAAATTTCAACGTCTTTTGAAACAAAGGAATACGATTTTTTCTCGTAAGTCCCACACAAAATAAAAAGTACCCTTTGCTTTTGAATATAATAGGGTAATTTGAAAAATAAAAGCAAAGTCTTTCACAGAGATAAGATTTGAGTTTCAGCAGTGAAATTATTCTAGACTAGATGATGATTAGGTTAGTGTTAGTTAGTGACTTAAAGTCTTAGTTTTAGTATTATTGGTTTTAGGGTTGATTTTTCAATAGTCAGATAACTTTTATCCAAAGAATAAATATGACAGTTTGACATATTTTCTATACAAAAGCTGTCAAATCGCCATATTTATCCCTCCGTTATGAGTTATCTGACGATTGAAAAATTAGTCCTTAGTTATGGCCTAGTCAGATCAATAATAGAAAGATTTATCTTGTCAGTGGTTTTGACTGTCAAAAAAACAATCTAGTAAGTTCATTTGTATTTCAAAACCAATCTTTTATAGGACAAAAATACTTATAAATATGAACAACTTTTGTTATAGACCCAAGTCTGAAATATGAAGAAAAGATGTTCCATCCATTTTGATTGTGTTGCGCATAGACGATTTAGTATGGAAGAGCAATTTTTCGACCTTTTCTTGAGTACATTGACCCTCTAAATATTCTACAATGAATATAAAAGTTGTGTTGTATAGCTTCCCAGACTGTTCGTAACATTGTCTCGTATTTTAACCCGACTGCAAGGAAAGGGTTACGTTTTTCGTTTGTTTGTTTGTAATATTCTTCATATCTTCCAAACCACTCGATGGATTTTTTTATTTAAGGTATCGTTAGATTCGTCTTATTTGTCCAAGTGTTCTTAAATTGGTGACATAAAAAAATATGGCGGCTGCTAGATTTTTCTAGTAGCTACACGAGATTGAAATAATGCCTTTTTATGGTTTTAAGGTCATTAGCTCATTGTCGGGTCAGGTATCGGGTGGCTATAATATACTATGACCATATCATATTATTTTTTTGACTTGTGTTTGCTTTTGCAGCATACCCGACATTCCCTACAAAAAAATAGTCCAAAACTTTTTCCCGAAAATATAAAGCTCATTCTTCCAACGCGAGGAGTGAGGTGTCTTCCGCACGATCAATCCATTTATATCCCGTTCTTGGCTAACGACAGTTGGTCCTCACGTACCGGCGACTAAATTGGTCCTCTTTAATACGTTTCCTATTGGTTTGATCTGTTATTGATGGGAGCAGAGTAGTGCGTACTGTAACCTTCAGATGCGTGTTACTTGTACCGAGAAAAATAATATATGGTGTGAAATATTATACTTAAATATTCTTGTGTATACAGCCTGTAACAAAAACCCTGTCCGATCCTTAAGGGTATTATTCGGCATCGTACTGCGTACACATATACGTAACCATTTAATGGATTAGAGATTATTATTTTTCCCCGGTCAAAAAAAAAGAAGAAAGAAGAAGTAATTAAATTAAAATAAAACATAAAAACTGATCAACGGCAACACTGATCTGACAGGGTTTTTGTTACATAGTGTATATATTGAATCAAAAATTTTATAATGCTTAGTTGGTCTTTGTCTTTAAACAGACATACAGATAGAGTTATTTTCGCGACTAAACCACTAAAACAAACACACAAACAAACATAAATACAAACTAATGCATGGATATAAAAATAAGGATATAAATAAATTATTCATTCAATAGCTGACTGTCTCGTTTGTCTAGTGGTCGCAAAGCGCGACTGCTAAGCATGAGGTCTTGGGTTCGATTCCCAGGTCGGGTTATTGGGTTTTTACATCAGGAATTTCTCAGTAGCAGCCTCGAAGTTGTGCCAGGTTGATGGTAATAGGCTCGCCCTATATTACATGGGACTTACAAAAAACTGGCGAAATGAAAAAAGAAACTGCCCACTCGCCCCATCTTCGCATGGGTGTAATGCAGATACTAAGTATTCATATAAACCTTTCTTTTGAATCATTATATCAATTGATGAAAACCGCACTAAAATCCATTGCCTAGTTTAAAAGATTAAGCGTACAGACTACGGGAAGTGACTTTGACTTGTTACTATAATATAGAGATAAAGGAAAACTTTAAATTGTTCATAAACGAAATAACATTATCACACAAAAATCCGAAACCCTATTACAAGTTTAAATAAGCCACGAATAAACTATACATCTTTTTATATATATAAAAGATCCTTTTAAGCCCCAGAAGAAACTACATTCTGCCGCTATATCTCAGACCGTGTCCGGCACTTAAGTTGAAGTTTTTATCGGATATTTTAAATCGGCCTCCATCCCGGGCTCGGATTTGTTATTCATAGAGGTAACTCCGGGAAGAAAAGCACACTTTAACTTATTGACTTAGATAACAAGAGAGAAGGGAATTAAGAATTTAAAAAGTTTTTAAGTTTGAAAAATATTTGATTAGTTTTTTTTTGCTTTGAATTGGATTATGGAAATTGAACGATGTGTTTTTGTTTCTTCAATCTGTAAACTAGTAATCCTCGAAGGGTTAGGCAGAGATGTAACCATTAGTACAACCACATTTCGCCAGACATTTTTAAGTCCTATATGAAAGGTGGCGACCCTATTGCCATCAACTGGGCACAAACCCAGACTCCGAGGCTGCTACTGAGAAGTTCCCGATGGAAAAACCCAATAACACTTTGCCCGACCTGGAAATCAAACCCCTCATGGTCAGCAGTCGCGCTTTGCGACCACTAGACCAACGAGGCAGTCATAATGGGTTATTATTATTATTATCTACTGGATAGCTAAATACACCGTGAATTTTAAGTCGTTGTAAATCTTTCAGGGGGTGAATGTACTCATGAATATGAACAACTTTTATTAAGGGACATAGTACGAAATGTGAAAAAAAAAACAGCTGATCCATACAATTTGATCGTAATGTAGTACATTATTGTATGGATCAGCTGTTTTTTGTTTTCATGTGGGTACATTCACCCCCTGAAAGATTTACAGATCAAAGAGTATAGATATAGGGTAAGCTATCATAATGTGTGCCAGAAGCGTCGATCACTAATAAGCCAGAAGTATACGAAATACAGAAAACTTTATTGATTTGTTATCATCTTCAGTGTTGCCTTGAAACGTTCAGTAGTTAAATAATTATGAGCCATCAAATTATGGGTTAAAATATTAACATTTATGGGTAATCAGAATACTTGCGCAGCGCTATAATTACGAGTATTTATTCATTTATTTAATAAAGTACACAAATCTCAAGTTTGGATGTAGGTATGAATTTTTGTTTTCACGGCAGAACGACTGAACGGACCTGGATGAAATTTGGTACAGAAATAAATGTATTTCTGTACCGAATCCCATTTTTTACTACATGCTAATTCCAGACTATATAATCTATCTCTGTACAGTCAGCAACAAAAGTCGATTAACATTTATGATTTTTAAATCCTAATTATTAAGTACAATAATAAAAGTAAAACACAATGAATATAAAATTAAGATAAAATAAACCCTTAGCTATTGCCTGAAATTTTGAAAGCCAGTACATTATGTGTTTAGTGTCTGTTTAAATGATATAAAAAAGTGACATTGTTAATCGACTTTTGTTGCTGACTGTACCTTTCATCTAGATCCGTTTAGCCGTTCTGGCGTAATAGATAAGCAAACATCCATCCATCCAAACTTTCGCATTTACAATAAAGTAACTGTCAAGTATTTTTCTCCTCCTTAGGAGGTACCCAAGGCGTCATAAATTACTTCAAACAACATTCAATACATATAATTAAATTATTATAAGCCCCTAAAACAGGGGTCGTGAGTCCCCTACAGAAACGGTTGAGTTGATTGAATACGATCGCTTTGCATTCATCATATCAGCCGGAATACACCCACGAGTGAACATGATTTCCCCTTATCGAATGGAAAGCAATAGGGTAACATACATAAAGAGGTAACACTCAATTGATTACGTCAATGCCTTGTATTATACTTATGAATTGGAAAGGGAAAACGTGATTTGGTTATGATTAATTCATGCGAAAGTAACTCTGTTTGTCTGTTTGTTTGTTACGTCATTACGGCTAAACTGATGAACCGATTGTAGTGTAATTTGGTATAGAGGTAGCTTGGGAACTGGATAAAGACATTGGGTACTTTTTAATATGTTATTTGGTCTGCATCTTCGTTCGCAGATATTTACGCGGATGAAGTCGTTGGTAAAAGCTATGTTATTTTTTGTTGATTTCAGTAAGTCTATCTATTTTCCGAATTGATAGTTATAAGTTAGGGCACGTTCCCACTATGCCGTAACGATAGTTCTTTGTGTCGTTTAAAGCGTCGTGGCTTGTGTATTTAAATGGAGGTATTCACACTTAAGACGACACGATTTTACTGTCGTCCACGATTTTTTTTTATTGTGAGAATAGGTAGCTACAGCAGTCATCCAACGATAAACTAATCGTCTCGACGTAGTGGGAACGCGCCCTTTGTGTAACGAATACCGGGTTCCTGGGCCATGGTAAGAATCTTGGGGTTTTATTTGATAAGAGTCTCACATAACCCGCCATTCTCCCTAGATAGAGGATATCTACAAAGATATTTACCCCACGAAAAACGAAGGAATTTGTTCGTGTACTTGCTAATTTCTTATGTTGGCTTTACAAGTACCTACACATCTTAAATCTAACGAAAACCTTCACAGAATTAAATAAAATAAGGCATTAAATTCTTAAAGTTTAAATACTATTATCAAATTAGAGATGTACTTTTTTACTTAATTCAGTTCGTGGAACAAGTAATTCAATCTATTCTTAATTTTTTTACCAACTTTAATTCTATAAGACTCTTAAATCTTACAAAATTGGAAACCAGAATCCAATAAACGCCCCAAATTAATTACCATGCCATCGACGAATCCTTTTAATCATCAAGAAATCTGAACTTTTAATTGAACGAACAAGTCCGTAAAAAAAACGTAAAACATGGGTTGTTTAAAAATTTAAAAGCGTCCACAAAATACAGGAGTGTACAATAAAGTGTCGTGATTCGTAAAATTGTTTGGAAAACAAACTCGTTTCGAGATTCAGGATGCGGTATCACCCTGTATAGTCAATAGGGTGACTATGGGATTATACTTAAGATTTTAATAGTTACATAGTACAAACATTTATACCTATTTATACCATTCTAGTTTAAAATGTGACGTGTAAAAGTGTTATTTACAACCAATTTACTGAATAAACATCATTTCATCATTTCATTTCATACATAAACTCACTTTTTCCATGTCCCCCATGGGAAAAAGGCGTGAGTTTATGTATGTGTATGTATGTATGTATGTAATGCTCGTGCCTTCTCTGTATGAAAGGCAAGGCCAAGGCATTAAGTCCGCCTTTGTACAAAGTATTTTTTTTACATGTGCATAAAGCTGAAAAATAAATAAAAGAGGCCTTTTTCCTGCTGTAAGACTCTAATAGACTGGTAATATTATTTTTATAATGAGAGCTTTCAAAACGCAACAACTACTAGCAAACTACTATCTATAGTTTTAGCAATATGTGTGCTAATACCTACATACGTTAGCTGCCGCCGAACTAACTGATTAAACTCATTTGTCACCTTTAACGACACCCCCGAGCAAGGAGGCGGTAGCCGCCTCCTTAACTTGAAGAATTGTTTCAAGAAATCAATTCAACGTTAAAATAGAGCCTGGAAAATGCGACAAATCGATCTCAAGACCAAATTTCGCATAGAAAACGTTTAAAATCTATTCGCAATCTCATCTAAGCGAAAATTAATGTCAAAATTTGATAAAAATATGAAGGTAAATTAGAGGTATTTTTGGTAGATTGTGACTGAGATAAGAACGTTCTTGCATTGCTCCCTAAATCTGGATAACACGTAGCTTCTAAAAAATAAAATTGTACTAATAAAACTTTTGCCTGAATTATCTTTAATGTGTCTGTGCAGATATTTAAAAAATAAAAGACAGAATTCTTTACTTAGTAATAGGATGTTACAAGTTACAATTTGTAAGATTAAACTTTAAATACCGTCATATTACTAACTTGTGAACGCGTCTTCGATTGCGTCGACTTCAAAATTAACTCAACACCGTTCTAAATCGTAATTAAACACAAAAGTGGGATCAAAAATATCCTATGTGTTAAAATGGACCCTATATACATGCCAATAGTGTTCTAATTCCGTCCGTAGGCGTAAAAGAGTACAAAACATCCATCCATCAACTTTTGCATTTATTACAGCTAGGATAAATAGGATAGTAGGATTAAAGTAGATATCCATCTTCATGAACAAAATAAAGGCTGCACGAATCAACCCTTTGTGTTACGAGGCTCGCTGAAAATAAATCCTCGAATTTTCCCGAATCATGGCCGCAGTACCCGGCGAATGTACCACGAGTTTATACAGCGTGTCATCCGTAGAATAATGACGTCACCACTTCGGTGACTCTGCGACAGTAATAAAGTTAGTATTCACTGCGATACGCGTTAAACGCGTTGAGAGTGGTTAAAGTTTTGACGGTTTCGAGAGAGTGGTTCACACAATTAACTTACTGGTATTTTTGGATGGTTTAGTATAAATTGTTTATAGTTTATTTAAGTTGTTGTTTGTGAAATCTTTACTACGGATGACGACTAAAAGACGCTACAATTACTTAAGATTAATGAATTAACGAAACTGAAAATTACATATAGGTCCCATTGTACGCGCCTGCTAATATTTAGTGAGCAAATCATCGCAGTGCGTTTTACGTCCACAACAATTTATTTTTTTTTATATTCAGTAATTGTGAAGGTAGTTTGTGGGACTTAAGAAAGTTTTACTGATCATTTCGGCTCTGTACAAAACGCATCTAAATTAATTGAAATTATACTTATTGCAAGTGGTCTATGAGTTTTACTAAAGAAATTCCAATCTTGTGCGTAAACAAGAAATTTGGCGACCGTGACAGGACGATTATTTCAAAAATCCAGTACAAGTTACGAAGTACACGAGTTGCGTCATACTCCGCGATATAAGAAGAACGAAAATTGGAGCTTACTACAATTATAGCAGCCAAGCTGGTCTTCCGTGCCAACGAATCAGCTAAAGATCGTACCGGAAGTCCATCGAGTCATCAGTATCACGAAGTTAAGTGCCTTCCTTTGTTCCGTTCTTACCCCCAAAGTACAACCAATTTCCAAATTCCACACATAATTCCTTCTAAAACACCTTTATTCCAATAAACTGTCTTCTATTTGTGCTTAATATTTATCTTTAAGTTTATAGGTTTAATATGCCAAATAAGTGTACAGGTAAAAGTACCTACACATACCGTCCACTATAAAACTATAGTAAATTTATCTTTCCAATTTCATGCCCTTGTTCATTAAATTCATTTACAAAATAACGTACTCATAACTAAATAAATCATAATCCTAATTATCATATTCCTACTTCGATATATTCGGTATTTTCCCTATATTTAAGCCGATTTGCCGACATTTTCAGGTGTTATCCTGAGGGCTAGTTCGCATGATTGAGTCTGCAAACTTCATTGCCTATCTGCTGAGTGAGGCATTGCAGCCAGCCGAAACCAGGCTTCCAGGAGTTTCCACCGAAAGGAGGGCGTGAGAATATAATTGTTTTATTTCTTTTTCAAAGCCGTTCAAACTTTGTCGCTATAGTCAATTCCATTGGTTGAAGTATAATACTAAAGTTATACGCTTGATTTATTTGATTACATTTCAAAATGATGCATGAGGGTGGCGATAAGTCCTCTGCCAAGGTGTCTTTAAGGGAATTACTACTAAAACGTAGTTCAATTAAAGGACAAATAACAAAATTTAAAAACTATTTAGATAAAATTAGTAAATTACCTGAGTTATCAAATATAGAACTAGCGGAATTGAGTTTAAGATTAACTAAGTTTCAAGGATTGTCGACAAGGTTTGATGACTTGCAGACAGAGATTGAGGTTCTAAATGCGCCAAATATTCAAGTAGAACTTGATGAGCGAGAACGCATTGAACAAGATATAGTTCAAAATATAGCTATAGCTAAAACAGAACTACAACAATATAGTGGTGATGAAGACGGCAAGCGCCGACAATCTATCCTTGTCAATGCGGACTCGGATCATCAAAACGTAGGTTTTAGACTACCTCAAATACAAATTTCTAAGTTCGATGGATCACACTTCCGCTGGCTCGAATTTCGGGACACATTTCTTAGTTTGATTCATAAAAATGAGCGCATTCAAGATATACATAAGTTTCATTATTTGGTTTCTTATCTAGATGGTGACGCTGCGCGTGTCATATCTAATCTCGAAGTATCTTCGGCTAATTACCAAGAGGCTTGGAAACAGGTTTGCGAGCGATACGATAACAAAAGGATTCTCATGAATCATCACCTAGATTCTTTAATCAACATTCAACCAATCACTCGCGAGTCAGATAAGTCACTTCGGTGTTTAGTTGATAACGTTACGAAAAATCTAAGAGCCTTAAAGACTTTAGGTCTACCTACAGACCACTGGGACATGTTGTTGATATTTATTTTATTGCTAAAATTGGATAGTCGTACCATACTAAAATGGGAAGAATATCGCAACACGATAGATTGCGTGAATGACGTGCCCACTTTAGAGCAATTTAATAAATTTTTAATTGATCGCGCTAATGTATTAGAATCATTTAATCAAAATAAATCTATGAATAACACTAATAATAATTCTAAATCACAACAAAACACACGTGTCCCGTCTAATCAATCTCACTCAAATAACAATAAATCTTCTTATAATAAATCACACCGTAACCAAAATACTAATGTCTTTGCATCAACTTCACAAGCTCGTAATAATTCTTCAACTGTTTATCTGTGTGTAGTATGCAATGGAAATCATAGGATTTATGATTGTCCAACTTTTAAATCAAAATCCATTCAAGAGAAAATGTCATGCATATCTCAATATAAGTTGTGTACAAATTGTCTGCGCCAAGGTCATCCTGCGTCTGAGTGCGGCATGGGTACGTGTCGGCATTGCAATCAAAAGCATAACACTCTTCTCCACGATCCTAGCGTTTCAGTTAACTGTAACACAACAAATGCAAATACTGATGATAAGGGGGAGACCATAGTGGCTTTCTCTCAACAAAGTAATGGTCATGTATTTTTGTCTACGGCCATTATAGAAGTTCACAATCCTTTAAATAATAAAAGCGAAATGGTCCGCGCGCTAAGATAGCGGCAGCCAATCCACTTTTATTACAAAGTCTCTGCAACAAAAATTAGGTTTAATGTGTAACCCGTTAAACGCATTAAATGTTATAGGAATAGGAAATAATCAATGTGATACAATAGTAGAAAGTTGTGTTACTCACCTTAAATCAATCCATGGCACTTACCAAGTTAAGTTGTCATGCTATGTTCTCAACCAACTTACCGGAGACATTCCAAAGATTTCCGTCGATACACATCATCTGAAAATACCAAAAGGTATTACATTAGCTGATCCTAAATTCAATGAACCTGCTCCCATTGAGATACTCATTGGTGCAGATGTCTTCTGGGATATACTAGTTAGCGGACAACGCTCCCTAGGCCCGAACAATCCGAAATTACAAAATTCTAAATTAGGTTGGCTGATAGCCGGCCCTATTATTACACAAAAGTACAATCAAAATATTCAATGCAATCATGCAATTGTTCCAAACAACAAGTTGGATGAAATGCTCACTAAGTTCTGGGAACTCGAGAGTCTTCCTCAAAGAAAGATTCTCAGTCCCAACGAAATAACATGTGAAAAGCAATTTCACCAAACCACAACTCGTCTGAGTAACGGCAGATTCAGAGTGAAGTTACCACTAAAGGCCTCACCCGACTGCCTGGGTGACTCTTATACCCAAGCTAAAAAACGATTCAAAAATCTTGAAAAAAGATTTAAAAAAAATCAGACACTAAAGTCACATTACGTAGAATTTATACGTGAATATTCAAACTTAGGACATCTCTCAAAGTCACCCGTTGCAATACCAAATCCGTCATACTTTTTATGTCATCACGCTGTATTCAAAGAAGACAGTGAGTCCACTAAGATTCGAGTAGTTTTTGACGGCTCAACTCCTACTACTTCTGGCTACTCTTTAAATGATATCTTAATGGTTGGGCCTAATCTGCAAAATTCTCTATTCTCCATTCTAATTAGAGCACGTCAATATAAATACATTTTGACTGGAGACATAGCTAAAATGTATAGACAAATAGCTATGGATCCAAATGATTGTAACCTTCAATTAATACTATGGAGAGAAGATGAGTCGCATCCCATCCAAACTTTGCGATTAGATACTGTCACTTACGGTACTGCAAGTGCCAGCTATCTTAGCACTAAATGTCTGTGGCAGGTAGGAGAAGAGTGTGGCGACGAATTAATTAAAACCATAATACAAAATGACTTTTTCGTTGATGACGTCATTACGGGGTCAGACAATGAAGATCAATTAATATACATACAAAAGGCACTCTCTACTGCTCTAAATGCAGCTTGTTTTCCCCTACGAAAATACAAAACTAATTTACCTAAACTCTTTCAAAATATAGAAATTAATACAAAAGAAAAACTTACCTTGAGTGAATCCTCTAGTACTCTTGGCCTAGGGTGGGATCCAAGTGACGACACGTTCAATTTTCCTGTAAAAAATAACTATATAAATAATAACACAATAATTACAAAAAGATTTATAATGTCGCAATCACTTCGTATTTTTGATCCACTTGGGTTATTAAGCCCATGCATAATTCAATCTAAAATATTGATACAAAGGTTGTGGATCAAAGGAATTGATTGGGACCAACCTGTTCCAGAAGATATACAAAAAAACTGGGATGAAATTTCAAAAAACTTACCGTTGCTTGCAGATCTTCATATTCCACGTAAAGTAATCGGTGACTCACCGAAGGCCATAGAGTTGCATTCCTTCAGCGACGCCTCACAAGTTGCTTACGGAGCTTGCATCTACATGCGAACGCTGAACGATAACGATGAGGTGACGGTGAGGTTATTATGTTCAAAATCCAAGGTGGCTCCTATAAGGCCCACCACCATACCTCGCCTCGAACTTTGCGCGGCGTTGTTGTCAGCTAATTTATGTCGATCAGTTACTGAGTCCTTAAGACTCGTACCTACAAAAATTACGCACTGGTGCGATTCTAATATCGTACTATGCTGGATAAATAATAATCCAAGCAAACTAAAGACATTTGTGGCGAATAGAATAGCTGAAATTTTAGATCTTACTAATCACAAGGATTGGCGTCATGTTCCCACTGACGTTAATCCCGCTGACCTAATTTCCCGAGGTGTAAACGCTCATCACCTTCGCGACAATTTGATGTGGTGGCAAGGCCCATCGTTTCTATATAATGACGAATCAAAATGGCCTACACTGCATCAAGATAAAAACATTGATTTACCTGAAATAAAAAGTCATTATATTAATTTACCTGAATCTTCTTTCGATTTCAAGGTATTTTCAAATTTTTCTAAATTACAAAGAACGTTTGCATACGTTTTACGTTTTCTATATAATTCAAAACAATCAAATAGGCCTAATCGATTATCAGGCCCTTTATCAGTGCATGAATTAATGAATTCCTTCATTTTTATTTGTCGAGTTTCACAGAAGCTTTTATTATGACATTTCGTCGATTTGTTGCCCGCCGAGGCAGACCAGCGGAGGTTTGCTCTGACAACGGACGAAATTTCGTTGCCGCTGCTAAGGAAATTAGCACCTTTCTAAAATTAAATAGCGAAACTCTTTCTCAGTTTGCAGCAGAGGAAGGAATAAATTTTTCATTTATACCTGCTTACAGCCCTCACTTCGGTGGAATTTGGGAGGCTGGTATAAAGGCTGCTAAATTTCACATTAAAAGAGTCATGGGCAATTCCCATCTTTCTTTCGAGGAAATAGGTACCTTATTCGCACAAGTAGAGGCAGTTCTAAATAGTCGCCCCTTGTGCCCAATGTCTTCATCCCCTGACGATTTCCTATCCTTATCCCCAGGGCACTTCTTGATTGGCAGACCACTCAACGCGCTGCCAACTCCAGTAATACCAGACGACTACAACACAACCCATCGTAGCCGGTACGCTCGCCTCGAACAAATAAGGCAAAGCTTCTGGAGGCGCTGGCAAAAAGAATATATCTCCGAACTTCATCAACGCAGCAAATGGAAAACTGATGCTAAGAAGTTGAACATCGGAGATCTTGTCATTTTACAAGAGGACAATTCACCACCACTAAATTGGCGCCTCGGACGTGTCACCCGACTTTTCCCTGGACCAGATGGCATATCTCGCGTTGCAGACGTCAATACAACCAAGGGCTGCGTGCGTCGATCTCTAGTTCGCCTGTGTCCCCTTCCTACGTGTGAAGACCTTCAAGGTTGAAGACCTACGTCCTTCAACGGGGGGAGTTTTATGTACGCGCCTGCTAATATTTAGTGAGCAAATCATCGCAGTGCGTTTTACGTCCACAACAATTTATTTTTTTTTATATTCAGTAATTGTGAAGGTAGTTTGTGGGACTTAAGAAAGTTTTACTGATCATTTCGGCTCTGTACAAAACGCATCTAAATTAATTGAAATTATACTTATTGCAAGTGGTCTATGAGTTTTACTAAAGAAATTCCAATCTTGTGCGTAAACACCCATCACTGGGATCATTTTTTGTTCGGAACCTTAACTGGGAACTTTCTGTTTACGGAAATATTGAACATCAAAGTTTCTTATTTTTTTATGCTGCTCTCACGACTCCTATGCTGTTGTATGTACCCGTAAATATTATAATGTTTTGCGTACATTGCTCGCTTCCATAGAATGATCTTTCACATCTAAATCTAAATAAATAAAAGCGAAAGGTCACTCATTCATTCACTCATCACGAAATATCAAAAATCGCTTGATCTACAAAGATGAAAGGCAGGGAGGTAGTTTATACTTAGTTAGTAGACGTACGCTAAGAACGTATTGTCCAAAATTACCCCCTATGGGGATGAAACGGGGTTCCAAATTTTTCATGTGGCAACTCTGTTTGTCCAACTTTGATGCGGAAGTCACGAGCAGAAGCTAGTTAAGAATCAAAGTCGTTTTCCAGCAAAATTTTTGACTTAATACTACTTACTCGTACCTAGTTTGATATGCTGTATGCGTTGTTAACGGGTGTGACATATGTGGGTGTACCAATGGGTAAGTATACTTCTGCCTAACCCTTCGGGGATTACAAGCGTGCTGTTATGTGATGATAATGTCTTTTTACACTCCGTATACTACGAGAACAACATACGGGTTTTAAACGAAAATTAAGGAATTTTCCGACCATTAATTTCAACTCAAACAAAAAGGTTTTTTCCAAGGTTTTCTAGCGTCAGACGGCATATTCCGCGTCATACCTACTGAAAAGTTTGCAGACCTTTAATAAATTAGCTAGCAGGCTTAGCTCTTGTAGAAGAATATTATTAGTTTTAAGACAAACCTTTTTTTTATTAAAAGGCTAGAATATGCAATATTGTAACTAGGATTTTGTAAAAACCTAATTTAAAAGAGTGCCGTGGAGTTTCTTGCTCGTTCTTCTTCATAGAGACCTCCTACCTCCGTTTTGGAACGAGCAACTAGCTTCAACTTTCTGACTAACTGACCGACTCCTTGACAATTCAAAAGTGCCTGTAAATGGTCTAATTGTAATAAATGTTTTGACTTTAACTTTGTGTGAAACCATCGTATCAAAAACTTATACCATCAAGTCAGTACCTGATTCTAGACCGCCCCCCTCCCCGTTTAACAGTTATTAAAATAAAATCCACCTGTCTCGTCGGTCTAGTGGTCGCAAATCGCAACTGCTGAGCATGAGGTCTTGGGATCGATTCCTAGGTCGGGCAAAGTGTTATTGAGTTTTTCTATCAGAAATTTCTCAGTAGCAGCCTCGGAGTCTGGATTTTTGCCCGGTTGATAGCAATAGACTTGCCCCCTATTACATGGAACTTAAATATATAACTGGCGAATTATGTGGGTGTACTAATGGGTACGTCTCTGCCTAACCTTTCGGGGATTACAGGCGTGATGTTATGTTTAAAAAAATCTGCTGTTCCATACATCTTGACCATCTAGGCGTTGCAATTTTGTATGGAACTATCCTTTTGTTTTAATAACTGGCTAGAAATGTCATCCCTAAAAAAATGTTGAAAACATTTTAACTTTTTTTTTTGGAAGGGATTCTCCCTCCCATTTAATGGATGTTGGAATATCATAATCGCCTATATTTTCACAGAATACATAATGCGGCTGTAATAAAAAGAAGTAGGGAGGTACTTTAAAGTATCCATTTAAAATGTCACTAATATAAGAAAAAAGGAGACCCAAAAATTATCCTACTTGATGGACATGTGGATAGAATGTTGATGACGGTTTTTGTTCACGAAGGTTTTTTACCACTAAAAAGGATCGTTCTTGCTAATAATGTCCTAAAAAGTAGCAATTTGTGTGGAATGACGACGATCTTTTTTCGGTTTTAGAGATAAAGGAAAAAAAGTTTAGAGGTACTTAAGAACATTAGAAAATGCACATTAGGACCTTTGACATTAATTTCTTTTTAACCGACTTCTAAAAAAGGAGGAGGTTCTCAATTCGGATGTTTGTATGTTTTTTTTTAGGTTAGTTCGCGCTTAACTCCGTCGCTTGCCAACCGATTTGAAAAATTCTTATTTTGTTGGAAAGGTTATACTTTCCAAATGGTCCCATGAAAATTTTATCGAAATCGGACAAAAATATGTCACTAAAATTTAACAAATAATTTTTTTTTTGCAAAAAAAAAACCGACTTCAAAAAAAAGCACTAAATAGTTAAAAATAATACTATAACCTACCAATATTAATAAACCTAACCTAACCACTCCGACTCCAAAAATTTGTTAAATTTTAGTATAGGTTAATCGTAGGTTAGGTTAAGTTTATTAATATAGGTAGGTAGGTTATAGTATTATGTTTAACTTTTTAGTGCTTTTTTTTTAAATCGGTTTTTTTTTGCAAACATTTTTTTTTTAAATATTTTAATATAGGCCTGCTACTTAGCCCTCTTCCTCTCTCCTTTGCTGTACCTGACGGAGTCCATAATGGTCAGCTTTAATTTATTTTCTACATTATAATGTCTGGAATAACAATCACCCATATTTCTTTAAGATAAAACATTTATTCATCGCAAAAAGAAGTCAATACTTTATACACACATACATACATAATCTGCACGCCTGTAATCCCCGTAGGGTTAGGCAGAGGTGTACCCATTGGTACACCCATATTGCGCCAGTTATTTTTAAGTTTCATGTAGTAGGGGGCGAGCCTATTGTTATCAATCGGGCACAAATCCAGACTCCAACTGCTGATAATTCCCAAAGGAAAAACCCAATAACACTTTGCCTGACCTGGGAATCGAATCCAAGACCTTATGCTTAGCAGTAGCGCTTTGCTACCACTAGACCAACAAAGCAGTCCATTTTAATTATTGGCATTCCTTAGTAGGTTTATAAAAACTAATTCATTTCTAAAACCTCCTTCACTCCTTAAGCACAGCCTTAAAGCTGATGTAGACGGTGCGAAAAATATCGTGCAAGTTGTGGTACATTTCCGTCAATGATCAGTCACTTCTGACACGACAGCCGCGCGGTCCCGTAATGTACGACAAATCGCACGATACTTCTTGCATAGGGCTGCCATCCGTCCGGGTTTCCCCGGATTTGTTCTAGTTTAGAACTCGTCCGGGGAACGTCCGGGGAACGTCCGGAAGGGGTGGTTCAAAAGCGTCCGGGTAAAACCCGGACACTTTTAGTGTCGGGGAAATCCCGATTAATTGAAAGATAACTTATATGTATAACAAAACAAATCTTAGTTAAAAATTATCTTAAGCTTTTATATTAAAATTTTCTGGGATGTCCGGGGAAAAAAACTCAATTTCATTCAAATATCCGGGGTTTTTGAAGTTCTTGTCCGGCGTCGGCAATTTAGGTGATGGCAGCCCTATTCTTGCATCATCTAAATGAGGCTTTACAATAAAAGTTTATCCGGTAAATATTAGTTCTGCTAACTCAAACGAGCAGGTACAATTTCTGCCACCAAGCAACTTTGCTGTGTTCCATTTTTAAACGGTAATGGCGCCGGTGAAATTACTGGCACATGAGACTTTGCTGAACTTTTCGTTTAGGTGCGCAATTTATCGACAAACGCCTAGGTGTTGAAGATTTTAACTTTTAGTCAGGATAAGCTCGGTTCACATCTGACGGAAGATACGTCGAAAGTATCGTCTTTAGTAATAAATGGTCGATGCACTAACGCATCATCGGTTATGTGTGTATGGTTAGATATTTTATTATCTATTTGACTGTTTCTGCGTTACGACTGACGATACGCGACGTATCTTCCGTCAGATGTGAACCGACCTTTAGGTGCGCAATTTATCGACAAACGCCTAGGTGTTGAAGATTTTAACTTTTAGTCAGGTCAGTCGTTGAGTTCTATGACAGGAAATAAAAATAATTGGTCCATTTCGGTCAACTAGAGACCGTTATTCTATGATACATTTTTTTCTATACGAAACTACCTTCTGGAAGAGACAACTGCTAGATTCAATTATGATTTAATTGAAATAAATAATTTGACTTTACCGTATTCTTCTGTATCCGAGAGAACCACGAATTATAGACTCGGTAGTTTTTATCTAAAGAAACGTTTTTTCATTTGTTTAGTCCACGTGGGCGGAGCCCTACATTGCATAGTCTCTCATACATTCAAAGATACCTTCATTCATAGTCAAAAATTCCAAGACAGTGTCCTCCTTCCAAAAAAGGCAGGTCTAAAAATATCTCTCCAGTACCTAACAAAACATTTTTCATTATTCCCCGTATCAAAGTTTCATAAAGCGACCGACGATGGTAAGTAGCAGTCACCAAGTGCGGGGCTCTTAAGTTAAAAGCTTTCTAGAGCTGTTCTGAACACCTGCTCCTCTTAACAGCTACTTACAATGTGGCATGCGTGTTAGTTACTGTGTCCCTTTACACGAAGATATTAAGTGTTGCCGTGTTTTTGTGGATGGTTTTATTGGCTTCATAATGGGTTTATTTTGGTTAAAGGTTTCCGGATGGGGATGGGGCGGGAAACTTCTTTCTTGGGGTTAGAGATTGTGAAAGAGAGATCCTGAAGCCTGGTTCACATTAGTTCGGATCGGCAGCTTTTATTGTGAACAGCAACAACCGATAGTCGGTCAACGGTAAAACTGTCGTTCCGACCTAATGTGAACTAGCTCTGAGTCCCGGTTTCCATGACGGACATCAGGGGCACGTTACATGTGAAGGATATACCAGATAACCTCGTTTTCAAAGGGTTCGGTATCACTTACTGCTAATTCTCATTTCACCACATCAAGGTGGCCAATCTCAATGGAGACTAACCAAGTACCTACACAAGGGATATTATAGTGCACAAATATCTAAACAATCACATGCATGCACTTCCTTTTCCCTCACTCTCATAGTCCATTGAGACAGCAATCCGACACGACCAGATAGGGATCAGACGTAGGATCTTACCCAGATTCTAGGGCACGGAAGTCTCACATTATCAACTTCCAAACTCCTTGCTGCTACTGAGAAATTCTTAATGGAACACTTTGCCCGACTTGAGAATCGAACTCAGGACCACTAGCTTAACAGACGTGCTTTCAATCATGAGTCTAACGGAGTACAAAAAGTATACCAACAACCTATACATAAAAAAAAAATCTTATGAAATTCAATATGACTGAGAGAGTTGTTACGACCATATCCTTTAAAGACCAGTGTTTAGAAGACATATTGTCCCGGTTGTGTACTACGTTTAATGGCGGACACTTTAAGGCATCTTTATCGCTTGAAAATATATTTTAACTTGCACGGACATTTAAGTTTTATGCAGTAACGTGTATTCTTGAGTTTTGTTCAGGTGAACTTTTCTATTTTCATATTTCCCCCGATGCGCTACAAGACGAAAAGTTTTTGGAGGGTCAAACTTGGATTATTCGCAAATCATTTATGTAACTTCTTGTCTGTATTCCCTGAAGATTGTAAAATGAGGCCAAGTGTGAGTTGGACTTGCACGCGGAGGGTTTCGAAACATATTTCTTGTGTGGGGGTTCCGTTTACTTTATAACTTTGTTGTTATAGTGTCAATTACTGGTGTCTACTTATTACGGTTTAAGAAACAACTCTGTAAAAGGCAGATGACGGACGCAGACAGCGAAGTATTAGTAATTAGTGCAATTACTAATACTTCGCTGTGCAAAAGGTGCGAAACTGAGTGCAGTTTCGCACCTTTTTTGTACGATAATCTAAAAAGTGAAAAGAAAACCATTAAAAATTTTGAAAAAGTATTCTATGCCAGTTTTTATAGATAATCTTATTTATCACCGCGCACCGCCGCGGTAGCTGGTGAAGCGAATCTCATGTGGCATTGACCTCTATGAAATCCGTCGATACCCTAAACACGTACACCGTCCGACCGCGCGGTCGAGCGGTGCAAATCGCTTTGCCGCCATCGCCATCCGCGGCGGTGCGCGGTGCCGTGTTTTGCAAATTTTGTAAAAATTGTACATTTGAATAAAATCCTTTTACCAGTTTTTTTTTTTAGGTGGTAAAAATCATCAAATGACTCCTTCCGCCCTGGGTGGGGCGGAAGGGACTGTCAGACTTTTACTGACTAAAAAACCACTCTGTTACTTCTGTTGCCCTTTACGTTCCGGGGCCACGGTATCCTGTTAAGACGTCCCGCAACCCCGGCAGGCGTTTGGCCCCTATTGGGGCCCCGTCCCTGTGCTGACAGCTCTTTGAGGCGAGCGCGAACAGAACGCGCCGTCGACCCGGGTATGGTCCTTGATCGGACGGTGGGCTACCCATTACTCGCCGTCCGCAAGCCCGCATCCTTTTACCGCATCCTTTTACCTTTTACCGCATCCTTTTACCAGTTAATTGAAAATAATTAAGTTTTCAAGGTAATACAAAATATGTTGAAGCTCACAAAATAGGAGACGAGTAGGTATATACGATGTAGTAATTACGAGCACAGATCTAGTCTTAAAGCTTTAACGTGGAACCGTAAATAATATGTTATATGCTCTGTAATATACGAGAATTCTACATACCCGTGTCTCAGTAAATTCTAAATTTTCTTCTAGTGTGAGTAGCGTGAAATTAATACTGGGTAAAGCAACCGACTCTGTCGCAATGTATTTTCTCTCCGTGTCTAAATATGCTCTTGTCTTATACAAGGTTATTTTTAACAACGCTAATAACCTCACAGGATTATATTACTCGCATCATGAACAACAACTTTTGTTCTATAACTTTTTACGAAACGTAATTAGCAAGAATAAACGTTCTACATAACATAACATCACGCCTGCAATCACTGAAGGGTTGGCAGAGGTGTTCTCATTAGTACACCCACATTTCGCCAGTTATGTTTAAGTCCCGTGTAATAGGATAGATAGATAGATAGATAGATAGACCTAGGGCCTAAGGGGCGAGCCTATTGCCATAAACCGGGCACAAATCCAGACTCCGAGGCCGCTACTGAGAAATTCCTGTTGGAAAAATCCAAAAACAAGTTCAAGTTTTGTTATAACACACTTTTTACATTAAAATTACACTTTGACGTCTTAACAGGATACCGTGGCCCCGGAACGTAAAGGGCAACAGAAGGAACAGGGTGGTTTTTTAGTCAGTAAAAGTCTGACAGTCCCTTCCGCCCCACCCAGGACGGAAGGACTCATTTGATGATTTTTACCACCTCAAAAAAATAAATAAACAAAGGTCTAATTGAAATTAATATCAATCTGGACTTATAATTGGGTAGTTGACAACATAAACCAATAGTTCCAAGACATAACTTCTCAAAGGAAACACTTTATTTTAGCCCTGATAACCCGATTAATTTTAAATTAACTGTAGATTTTTTTTTTAATTTATAATTTGATTTGTAATTGCTTTCAAACCAATTAATAGTCAACTGAGTCGCTACAAAAGTTATGTCACAGTTGCCTTTTGCCATACAAAATCTATGGAAGAATCGGGTTTTGACAGGTCATAAAAAGTACGTCAATTGTTTGGTGTCATCTATTAGTCGCGGGACGTCTTAACAAGATACCTTGGCCCCGGAACGCAAAGGGCTACAGAAAGAACAGGGTGGTTTTTTAGTCAGTAAATATAAGAATACTTCCAACTGTAGAAAATGTGCCATTTTGATATAATTAGTCATTTAGAGAATTGGCCATTCAGAGAATTACGCTTTTTGAGAATTGGCCATTCTGAGAATTAGGCTTTATGAGAATTAGCCATTTTAAGAACTAGTCCTTTTGCGACTCTGTTGTCATTTTGAGAATTGGGCATTCTGCGCCTAAACCGTCTCACAGTCCCTTCCTTCCAGTTCCTTCCCTTCCACGGCGGAAGGATACACTATTTTTGATGATTTTTACCACCCCAAAAAAAAAATCTACCCTATTAATAATGAGTCTGAAATTGCCAATCCGTGCCAGCATGCCTGCCGTTCGTGCTCGTGCCTTCTCTGTATGAGAAGAGGCCTTTGCCCTACAGTGGAACAATAAAAGGCTAAAGAAGGATGGCGAGAGCGGACCCAAAATTAATGGAGCACTGTGCAAGGTCTAATTTATATCAATTATAATATCAAGTTAATAAGTGTTGTACAAAAAAAATACTAAGTTTTTACAAAACGGGAATCAAAAGTTATCAATTATCCCTATTTAATAAAAATAATCATCGTGCAGTTTCTAAACGAAACTTATAGTTACATTCCTTTCTAGGCTAATGATTAGATAAAAAGTAGTTCGTTTACGCTTGGTGATTTTCCTTCTTTTATACTTATACATCTTGTTAAAAAGTTGTTAAACATTCTGAAAACCCTTAACCATGAAACATACGAACCATGTAAATAGACCGTAAAAAAAAATAAGACTCATTATTTTGATACATCATACGTAATGGATTACATGAAACGGAGAAACGGAACGTCAGTATCAAATTGACACTGACGGCATTTTTGTTGACATTTTTGTTTTCAACTAGAGTTGCCCATCTGTCGATAGTTTCTCTATCGATAGATGACCTCGAAAACTAGTAACAATGCTAAACCACTGATACTATCGATATCACAAATTAACTAATTGTACTATTGATTGGAATCGAGAGTATCGATAGGATCGATACTATTACATGATAATACTATCAATAGTATATCGATTTTTTAAAGTAATACTATCTATACTAAATAAATAATAAATAATATGATAGTTTGTATAACTATCAATAGTATTACAACATCGATAGTTTTTTCGATAGCTCACACTATCGATACCATCAATACTATCGACAGTATTGTTCCTAAACATATGCTGGACTTCGATAGTATCGATATTATCGGAACTAATACTTTCGATACTATTTTTGTATATAATAATATAATAATAAATAATAAATATCTTGGGACAACTCACACACGGCCATCTGATCCCAAGCTAAGCAGAGCTTGTGTTATGGTAACCAGACAACTGATATACATACTTATATAATTTATAAATACATACATATTATAGATAAAATACACCCAGACACAGAACCAACAATTATGCTCATCACACAAAGTTTGTCCTGGGTGGGAATCGAACCCACTACCTCCGGCTTTGCAGTCAGGGTCACTAACCACTAGACCAATGAGGCATATCATTATAAAAATACGTAAACTGTATCATACTATCTATAGATAATATGGATACTATCGATAGGCTATCGATAGTTTAGCGATAGTCGACTATCGATAGGCAACACTATTTTCAACGGTTAGCGTTGTAAAAAAACAAATAATATATCGGCGATTTTGTAAATTCTTGACGACTTGGCTTTACCTTTGGACTGATTATGCTGTATACCAACCTAAATTACGGCATTTACTACTGAATGACGATTTGCAAGTGATTTGGACTTTGTCAAACTGTTCAAATGCGGTGCATTACCTATTGTAAATTACACAGAAGACATCGCTTGTCCGAAAAAGTCATCAAATTGTTAAAAGAGTTCAGAGATGGGTGTACCCGCGCGATGTGAGTATATATGTTAACTAATTTGTTGAATTTCTGAACAAGAAACCCTACAACAACTAACATCTCGACCATTGTAATGTCTGTGCTGCATGTGGCAATCTATTTTGAGAATAAGGAGTAGTTGAAAATCAGTTTCTTCGTCCTGACATGACTGAAATGGTAATCCGAATAGAAAACATTATAATAATATCTGAATGGATAAGACCCCGTGTAATGTCAAGCATAAATACTTTTTACATTAATATGTAAAAAGTATTTATGCTTGAAAAAAAAAACCTAAAAAGAAAGTAAAGTGTAATGTCATTCCGTAACCATGGAAACTCTATATAACAAAGATGTCAAATTAAGATTAATTATGTTATAACAGCAATAAAAATTGTTTAAGTTTTATCAAGCAGTATTTTTAACTATTTTTATTGACCAAAAGATATGGTCAAACACCCCGACAGGTTGGTTATGAAATTAATAAATATTCTTTTTATCCATATTATTATTTTTACATTGTATTTGTATTTTTGTCAACTTTTTACTTGTTTATTGTTTCAGTTAATCTTTAACAATAAAATATGTGTGCCATGCTATTTGCAGGCAGAGTGGTGGACAGTTCTCACAGAAACTCTGCTCTTGTTGTTGTTATCGCCATTGGACATAAATGTGGACTCTTGCTCACATGGTATGAGCATTTTGTGGTAAGTGGATTATCCCAGACACCAAAGCTATGTCGCTGCACCAGCTAGCTTCTTAGATAATCTTTTGATTAGGTAAAAAGATTATTTATTATAAAATACTATCTAGGAACGCAAAACAAGATTAAAGGAAGATACAATGTTTGTATGTCTTGAATATTTTACAAGTACATAATTACAAAATAAATAAAAGTTTTTAAATAAATAAATGTTGTTTTATTCAACAATACTCTGGTAAATGTAGATAAAAGTACATCAACTGTGCTTTTAAAGAATATTCCAGGAGATATAAAGCTGCCTCCTTATCCTGTGATATTATGCAAAAATATTAATTACTGGTGAATCTGGCTAAACGGGTATATGACTGATAATTAGCATCGGAATAAAAATAAATAATAATAATATAGTATGTAAAATAAATAATAACCAATAATTGCGAGTCTTAGATTATTTTAGGTTATAATCTTCCACCTTTCATATTTTTTTTCTCCCAACTTTTTCAAACTACTTTCCATTTGATTTTTGGTTAGCCTTAAGTCGTTCTTTAACTGCAAATCAGTTTCAATATTACACACTACTTCTATCACTGGGTCCCAAATTACGTGTACTCTCGCCATTCTCCTTACTATTATTTGAAATTAATATTCCGACCGCAAACACAAATAAATCAAACGTGAAAACACTCAAATAAATCTTAAATTCTTTCTCATTTCCACTTTCTTAATTAACCTCATTGATGGTGACCTTCGGAATAAAACTGACCCAGAAACATAAGACGTAGAAAGAATTGTTTTATACGAACCCAATGGAGTGGGTCGTATACGTGATCCTAATACTAAACGTAAGGTCGAGCAATAGACCTCTATTTTCTAATAATAAATTGGTTGTATCAGGACTAGATCTGAGTTTAAGTTACCATAATATGGAGGGCAAGAAGGGTATAAATGGATGTGGGTTTACATTTTTTTAAATAAATCGCTTCTATTCGTCTCTTGGGTAACGTTTATGGTGATAAATGGTGAGTTTGTTGTTGGTTGGCAGCTGTTTCCACCTTTTTGTTAATATTAATTACTGTTTAATTTTTATTGCGTCGTTGGTCAAGACTCTAGAGGTTATAAGCGAAGCTGTTGAGTTTAGGGCACTGGGTTCGATCTTTAGGTTGGGCAATGTTTTTAGGTTTTTCTTTTAAGACTTTCTTAGTAGTAGCCCGGTGTTTGGAAGTATTTGGTGTGCGTTCCACGTGCCTCGGAAAGTATAAAAAGCTGTCAAAGTCAAAGTCTTTTTTTTTTTTTAGGTGGTAAAAATCATCAAATGACTTACACTTGATTTTTATCTAAATTATGTCGACTTGACGTCAAGCAGTAGTTTTGGGTTTTTTTCTTTAAAAACTCACAACCAGCCGTAGGTTTGACTTCGGTAAAATGTGGGTATATTATACACTTCTACCCATCCCATAGGGCAATACAAGCGTGAAAATAAGTGACTTTGTAGCTTTGTTAAGTAAACGAAGTTCTAAATACCAATATTAATACATTGAATTTCCATTATTGCGACATATAAACTAAAATAGTACCAATTTAATTTAACGTGCAAATGAACGAAATATTAAACTTGCATTTTAATGAGCAATAGCGATTTTGTTTAGAACGTAACGTCGAATGAACCGGTTAATTAGGCCATATTTTGTATGATCATTGAAACAAGCAAGCTTAATTTCGAAATCATATTGCAATGAATTTACCATAATTATGGGTAAATTCAATACCGGTGATACATGGTTATAATTTATCATTTCATTGTATGTACAGAATAATATTCTGTGCATGAATTCTGCAAAACTATTAATTAATCATTAATATTAATAAGTTACTTCCTAAGCTTATCCTGTATATCACTGACATCGTTACGGAAAACATCGTGAGAAAAACCGAAATTACTGTAATCACCATTCCGCCTTGAGCAAAAGTGGTGATCAATGTGACTTCTCTGTATGAGAATGGGCTTTTGCCCTAATTTAATATAATAATACTAACTTCTGCTCGCGACGTAGTCTGCGTAGACTTCAGATTTCAATCAATTTCCACGGATAGACAAAAATGGGATTAAACTATGCTGTATGTGGAGCTAAATTAGTTCTAGGTATATGTTTGCCAAATACCAGTTAATTTCGTCTAGTCATTCAAGCGTGAAAGAGTAACAAATATCCATCTGACTGATCCATTGACTGCCTCGTTGGTCTAGTGGTTAGTGACCCTGACTGCAAAGCCGGAGGTAGTGGGTTCGATTCCCACCCAGGACAAACTTTGTGTGATGAGCATAATTGTTGGTTCTGTGTCTGGGTGTAATTTATCTATAATAATGTATGTATTTATAAATAAATTATATAAATATGTATATCAGTTGTCTGGTTACCATATCTAGCAGCATGGTAGCATATCTTACGCGGACGACATGGTGCTGCTGAGTCCCTCGATTGAGGCACTCAGGCGATTGCTTGAGGTTTGTGAGAGATACGCCGTGACTCACGGCCTCCTGTATAATGTGAAGAAGACTGTGTTCATGGTATTTGGGGTGACTGCAAAGGGTCATAGAGCAGTGCCGCCGGTGTACCTATATGGTGTTGCTCTAAACAGAGTGTCCTGTTTTAGATACCTTGGACACATGGTAGCCGAGGATCTTAATGATGACCAGGACATAGAACGGGAACGGAGGGCGTTGTCGGTCCGATGCAATATGCTGGCCCGTAGGTTTGCAAGATGCTCGAAACCGGTCAAGATCACCCTTTTCAAGGCGTATTGTCAATCATTTTACACAATATGCAGCCTGTGGGTTAGGCATACGCAGAGGGCCTACAACGCTCTTCGTGTCCAGTATAACAACGCCTTCCGGGTGTTGTTGGGGCTACCGCGATTCTGTAGCGCGTCAGCCATGTTTGCTGAATCTAATACCGATAGTTTTTCAGCAATCATGAGAAAAAGAACGGCATCATTGTTACGCAGGATTCGTGGGAGTGCCAATGGCATCCTGAGGGTGATTGGGGATAGGCTGGACGGCGTTTTCCTGGAGTATTGGACTCGTATGCATAGCTACGGGTCTGATACTGCAGGAAGATACATGAATTAATAGAATTGTATGTTTTATTTTTATTTTATTATTATTTTTCTTTTTAATTAAATGTAAGTACTAACATAGTTACGTAAGTTGTATCACTAACAAAGATCTATGGAGCAAGTCTCCGAAATAAACGTTTTATTATTATTATTATTATAACACAAGCTCTGCTTAGCTTGGTATCAGATGGCCGTGTGTGAGTTGTCCCAAGATATTTATTTATTTATTTATCTATCCGTTCTCACTATCTTTCCTTTAAATAATAAAGAAATACCTATTAATAATAATTAATTAATCACTTTCAATGAGCGTACCATGTTTTCTCGATGGGAATACCAATTCCCCATCTACGGTGACCGTAATGAATACACAATTCCTCGCTCGTAACGAGTTCAGACATTAGCATCCAGGTGGAAATTAGTTACCATACCGTGCTATCATTAATCTGTCTGCCGGGCGACAGTCGGCCGAAGATAGTACCCTGCGGTACCCCATGAATTTGTTCATTACTCAATATGGAAAAATGGTGATAGTGTCAGCTATCTAGACAAATCCCATTATCAGAGATGCGGATGATTTTTTTGTTGCCTATGATCTATTCTCCCCTTTTTCTTCTATGATCTACACTCACGTAACCGGCGTGCTTGTATGACGAGATGTATGAACGTGGATGAGGCGAAAGGGATATGTAAGGATCGTAGCAGGTGGCGTTCTGTGGTTTTTGCCTACCCCCATGGGAAAAAGGCGTGAGTATGTGTATGTATGTTATTCTATGAACACTCCCGACTTATTCACCTTTCATACAAAATCGGTTTATCCGTTCTGAAGCTACGATGCCACAGACAGACACACACACAGACACGTCAAATATCCCGTCATTTTTGTGTCGGGGGAGTATCTCAATTTGATTTGTTTTTAATGGTTGTAATCTCATTTCTCCGAAATTCCTCAACCGAACTCGATTCGTCTTTATTTTTTACTAAACTCTCTCTATTCTACGACATTCAATTAACGTAGACATGCTATTTTTTAATCAAACGCGGCAATTCCCTACAGCTCCACATTTCTTTCATTTTTTATAGAGAAGAAATTGAATCCAAATGTTTTCAGACGTACTTGTGACCTCTGAATGTCGGATACTTGTACCGAGATAAACAATATAAGTAATTGTAACACTTGAAGATTATTGTTAGGTAGGTATATAGAATTACAGTCGTCGTCAGAAACCCGAAAATCTGACAACCAGTCTTACCAAGGGGTATCTTATTAACCCAGTTACTGGGTTGTGGAGGTCAGATAGGCAGTCGCTCCATGTAAAATACTGGTATTCAGCTGCATCTGGTTAGACTGAAGCCGATCCCAACATAGTTGGGAAAAGGCTAGGCAGATGATGAGGTATATAGAATTACATATACATAAACTTATGCCTTTTTACCATGGGGGTAGGCAGAAACCACAGAACGCCACCTGCTACAATACTTACATACTCCTTTCGCGTCGTGCACGTTCATACATCTCGTCGTACAAGCACGCCGGTTACGAGTACTGCGCACCTGACTAAAAACAACTAAAATTAGAATTAATTACTTTACAATATTATCGATTTCATATTACCTATGATAAACCTGAAAAGTTTTCATTTGTTTGTTAAAACGCGCTAATCTTTGGAACTATCAGTCGGATTTCGAAAAATCTTTTTGTATAATGATATCCAGATTTATGAGGCATAGCATAAGTTATTATTGCTAAAACTCACGAGAGCAGAGCAGTAAATAAAACATAACTAAACGAGAGTGAAACCACGGAGCATAGCTAGTATTCTTACATACCTTGTCAGCCATCATGGCGGTCTGTCAAATCATTCTTATTTTAAACATAGTTTATCTCATATGTAATGAAATAAGGTTTGATATCGCTTAACCAGCTAGGATCTCTAAATACCTACTAATACTACATACGTTAAAGATAAGGCAATAATTAATCCACATTCCCTCTTCCATCTATCATCTGACCTCATAAACCAGATCCTAAAGAGCCTATAAAAGAATCACCCCCTCAATAAAATGTTAATACAGTCCCCTTTGATTAAGGTTCACGCTCTCCAGATATTACCGGTATAAACTGGTATTTACCAGTTCCAGCCGGTATTTTCCAGGTGATTGGGCGTGCCATCTCTTTTATATCGAGTATGTGAGAGGGAGACAATTATACGGGGAAAAGGCACTCGACCGATAAGTGCCGTATTAATTGCGTACGATATGAAATTACTGGTATTTTGAAAGGGTCGAGGTTGTTATTTATTTACAGGTTTCGTTTTGGGGTTGGTTGTAAAGTGGGGCTATATATTAATGTGGTGGCAGGTACAGTCAGCAAAACAGATTCGTAACCAGGCTCGGCAAAAATACGAGGTGAATTTTTTTTAAATTTAATTTTTAGAAAATAAGCACTTCGTTGTACATTCATCATTGTTATGATAGCCCAGTATGCATAGGGTTGCTGTATCAATACTAGGCAAGGCACTAATGTGCCATTTTCAATTCATACATATGAATTTTTAGTTTATCTTGAATATCACTGTCATTGATGAAGGAAAATATTATGAAAAGCCTGAAGTTTGAAATCGCCAATATACGGATTAAACAAGGTAGTAGGTGGTCGATACTCGTGACTTATTTATTTATGTATAAGAAAAGGCCTTTTTCCCCGCTGTGGAGTAATGATAGGTTGAATTTTTAATATTTAAACTACATTCTTACGAACCTGGTGATTTGCGTCTTTTGTTGACCGTACGTATAATTGTGTATTTATACAAATTTAGGGAGCAGTTCTAGTAGCAATTTGTCCAAAATACCTACCTTTAATTTACGTTTGGCATTGATTGTCGCTGAGATGAGATTGGGTCTAGATTTAAAACATTTTTAATTACTAGAATCGGTCTAAAGGGGTACAATTCTAATAACTTCGAAAGTAAAAGAATTTATTTCAATTAAACCGTTTACAGGCACTTTTGAATTGTCAAGGAGTCGGTCAGTTAGTGAGAAAGTAGAAGTTATAAAAGTAGCTCTTGCCAAAATGGAGGTATTGTCAAGGAGTTGGTCAGCAAGTCAGAAAGTTGAAGTTAGTTGCTCGTTTCAAAGCCGAGGTAGGCCTCTATGGAGAAGAACGAGCAAGAAACTCCACGGACACTCTTTTCAATTACGTTTTTACAAAATCCTGGTTCCAATATTCTTGTTGCTTCTATATGTAAAGCAACACGTTCTAATCTTAGTCTCAATCTATCAAAACTGCGTCTATTTTACAGATATTTATAACAAAATTTGGATATCGATTGTCTCTGTCATTTGTGATTCAGACTAGATTTCGTACGTGTTCGATTCTTCTTTTGTTTCGTAACAAATGAACATAATTCATCATCTGTTTCGGCTGACGTAACAGGTGATTCTCGAATATTAGTTGTACCCCTCTGAACTAATAATATCATAATTTCTCATGAATATTCTATCTATTACAGCTTGCTCGTACATCGTATAATAATAATATATTATGTCCGGAGTATGGCAGTGATATTATCTTGTGCCAACCTGCAGAGGAAATAAATTGTGGCAATATTTTCCTAGGACAAATTTTTAGTGGTCTAGGGAAAATACCACTTTGTCATATAACAGCCTATTATTTTCCCACTGCAGGGAAAAGACCTCTTCCCATAAAGAGAAGGCACGAGCATTGATCACAATGCATGCTTAAGGCGGGTGGCGATTACAGAATTATTTTAAGCGAAGTTTTTCTCACGATGTTTGATAGGAAAAGTTACATTGGTACTTGCCTGTGTCCGGTTGCGAACCCACAGCCTCGTGCATGAGAGGGCGTCTTAACCACTGGGCCATCGCGACATGTACACTAGCTTCTACCCGCGGCTTGGCCCGGGTATAAAGTAACTTTACGTGAAGTAAGTTGAACTATTATCCCATTATCGGGATAAAAAGGGGGAATCGGGGAAAAAAATCCTATGTGTTAATCCAGGAAATCTCTAAAGTCTATCTATGTGCTAATTTTCATCCAAATCTGTTGAACGGTTTAAGCGTAATTAAGTACTAAACATACAAACATTTACATTCATAAACAAACTTTTACATTTAATTTTATAATAATAAGTAGGATTTTTTAATTAAAACACCAAAATCATCCAGCCACACTTCGTGTACAAACTTGATTCCGATAAAATGTAAAGTTAAGAAATTATGAACAAAACTTTGCAAATAACTTTTATTTCTAAAAATCAAAACTCCATTTTGTGTATCACTGAAAAGCTTTACGAAAACCATTTCACTGAAATTCAGTGTGCTGTTGTACTGAAGATTGTTTTAGTCCAATAACATTTGAATTCAAAGTTTGCCAACTTCGTGATCGCAGCCCCCGCTTTCAATGAAACATTAATTTTGTTTCTGTGTTATTTCAAATAGCATAGACTCTTCGCTAAATTGTTTGTAAGTGATATTTGTAATTTGTCAGTGAGATTTTCCATTAATTTTAATTGGGTAGCTCGGTTTCGGTGGCAGCTCTTTTTAAATGAGCTTTCTCGTTATTTTTTTTGTATTCTATTTTTTTTTTCTTTTTTTCATACTTGAATAGAAAATAAAATTTCTCAGTAGCAGCCTCGGAGTCTAGGTTTGTGCCTGGTTGATGGCAATAGGATCGCCCCCTATTACATGAGACTTAAAACATAACTGGAGAAATGTGGGTGTACTAATGGGTACACCTCTGCCTAACCCTTCTGGGATTACAGGCGTGATGTTATGTTTGTTATGCGTTCTTACTGCTTCGGCCGCGTAAAAAGTAACTTATACCTACATCACATAATAATTACTTTTTTTTTGCGATTACAAACTTTTTTTTGTAAATTGTGTTAAATATACATTTACATTGTACGGTGGTGCGGAACCGAGTACGAGTCCGACTTGCACTTTGTTTTGTTGTTTAAAAGCGCTTATCTCAGGAACTACTAATCCGATTCTAATTTTTTTTTCGCTAATAGTAAGCTTCGTTATTCATCGTGAATACTATGGCATACTATGGCAGGATATGTTGGAACCAACATTGTAACATCTATTGTACCATATTCTTACAAATAAACGTTTTTGATTTGATTTGAATGCAATAGGCTAATGTTTAAATATACAAAAAACTAACTAATCTGCGGGCAAAAGATAGTAAAAATTAAAACACTCAAAACTAAAATTTTTAACAAAAAAATATGAATCATTACTGTTATGATAACAAACCTAAAGCAAGTTAAAAAGTTGATATCATTAAGAGTAATGGATGGAGTTTATAAGGAAATTACAGTGTATGTCAGAAACGAGGATCGATCTCAATTAATATCTGCGGAAGATCGATGGTTGTACTCTCGGGAAATAAACAGGAAAAAAATATAATATGAGAGGTGAAATACCAGATTTTCAATCTGTTTTAACTATTTTAAATAACCATAATTAAATTTGTTTTATTGAACATGCATTACTGAAAATTAAAATTTGTGGGACGCAGTTTGGATACACTTTAGGTATGCGTACACATTAGGTAGCAACTTTAAAGTCTCTTATGTGTTAAGTGTGTTATGGCCCGCGAAAATTACTTACAAATAACTGTTTTTAACGTTACTGTATATTTATACATAAGTAAAAAAAATCGCATTGTGTTTGAATTATGATGTACATTAATTAGTTTTCACTAAAAGTAATTAATCAATAACATACATACATATACATACAATCAAGTCTTTTTCCCATGGGGGTAGGCAGAACGCCACCTGCTACGATCTTTACATACTCCTTTTGCCTCTTCCACGTTCATACATCTCGTCATACAAGCACGCCGGTTACGAGTACTGCGCACCTGACCTTTCTGAAAAACTTAACCAATAAGTTAGTGCATGTAGGTCGTCCTAGGGCGACCGCTCCCTCAATAACATAATTATGATAAATGTTATGTCAATAGATTGTAAATAGTATAACATAAAAAAACTAACCAAGTGCAAGTTGGACACAACTTTACGTTGGGCAATATTTAATACCGCATACAAAAAAAAACACGTTTCTTGTGTTGGAATTTCTTTCATTTTTAACTTCATTTAATTTTTATTATTTGCTGTTATAGCGGCCGACTTATTTCTTTACTAGCTTCTGCCCGCTACTTACTACTATAGCATTAATCCCAAATTTTTCCACAAGAACAAAACGGAATATAAATCTATGTATGAGAATTTCAGCTTATTCCGTTCAGCTTTTAAAGCTTGAAAGAGTAACAAACATCCATCCATCCATCCGTCATCACAAACCTTTACGTTTATAACAGTACTAGCACTCTCTCCGCGACTTCGTTCGCCTGATTTTTCTTACGGATCCCTAATTTTTTGATGATAAAATATACCTATAGTGTATAGCACTCAGTGATAACGCAATTTGCGAAAGAATTTTTTCAAAATCGGTTTAGTAGATCCAGAGATTACCCCCTACAACCTCACAAACTTTACCTCTTTATAATATCGCTTCGCACGGGTGCAATGTAGATATATAAACCTTCCTTTTTAATCACTCTATCTATTAAAAAAACCGCATCGAAATCCGTTGCGTAGTTTTAAAGATCTAGGCATATATAGGGACAGACAGACAGCGACAGCGACTTTGTTTTATAATAATGTAGTGAAGTATAGATTAATATAGAATCTCTCTTCAAAAAAGCCATGACGTAGGTTGGATGACTCTTAGCTCTCAGTCCATTTCCTTTCCCTGTTCACAATTTTTACGGTCAGGGTAAAGTCTAATCTTCTGTGCATTTATCCGCTTACACCAAGTTTTTTCGCAACCCGAATAAAAATGTAAACTAGTGGTGTGCCTAGTAAATATTAGTTTTGTACCAACATGTAAATGTTCGGCTGTGGAAATATTCGGCACTGGGAATATTCGGCTCTCCAAATTCAAGGGTTGTTCGTACGTTGTTGATTTTAGAATGTTTGTGGATTTTTTGACGAGGAACTGTTCAAACTACACTTGTTGTCAAGTGGTACAATATAGTAGTTTTCACAAGCGAACGTACAAAATAGAGGTGTGGATTTTTTTGTTGTTGATTTTTCAAGTATTCGACCTAAATCCTTAAATCTAAAAAAAAGTATAACTGAGCACGTTTTAGAATTTTTTCATATGAAAGTTAAAACGAATATTGGGTTTTGACAGCTTTTAGACAGAAATAAAGAAAATAATCGAACGTTTATCTTGGACTTCACTGACATCGGTGAAGGAAAACATCGTGAGGAAACCTGGACTTACTGTTCCACTCGAACCATGTCAGAGGCCCTTGAGGCGGTTTAGAAACTCTGACACTAGGGTGTGTGAGGTCATAAGACCTTACTGCCCATACGATAAAGAAAGAAGAAGAAGAAAATAATTTGCTGATTTTAATATTTTGACTTACCTATTAGTAGATAAATTGACTAGGTCACTGTCTGCAACTTCGTCTGCATAAAAGTCAAGAATACCATTAAAAATATCTTATGACCCTCGGCTATAGTGTAGCTTCTAGATAGACTAGTACTTTCATAGATTACCTTATTACAAACAAAAATGAAATAAAAACTTTATTTAGCTCTTTATAATACTCGTATTAATAAATACTAGTATGGATGATGATTTGCTATACTGCCCTCATAAGCCAAAAAGCGGTAACTCAAAAAAATACAAATTTCTGATTTTTGTTGCATCTGATAGCTTAACAAATTCCCTACAGGTTGAATGAAGTTACATGGCGCTATCTCAACCAGAAACCACCTAAAACCTACTAAGAAAATATTGCATATCTCAAATTTATACGATATTACTAAGGAGCTGAGAGGTATATCATTATTTTTAAACACAATGGCCGTATATTTACTTACGGTGGAATCGCTTAGAAAAGTTCTTATAATTGCTGGTCAAAATTTCTAAGAACATTGCACAAAAATAAACGCTAGCTGATGAACAATAAGGGCGATTTTTAAATGCAAATCTATCAATCATCATAATAATGTTTACTAACAACAAATTTTACTTGGGGAAATTTTAAATCGGGAGTAATTAGAAATTAGTGATAATAAAGTGATAGCCAGTGTTTGGTGTTATGAGTGTGACAATACTTGATGTTCAGGTGAGTTACTATGAAGCAATTTGTAATTTTTTCTTGTTTAGAGATAAATCACAATTAAAAACCATTTTTATTTTTTTAACCCATAATTGATTTAATTCAGTTTTGTTTTAATAATTTACAGTAGTAGTCTTCAATATATTAAGTGTTATTGTGTAAATAATAGTGCAAGTGGAAGCTACGAGAGGTAGTTTCGATTTTAATTACAAGACATCCTTTGATAGTGAGTATATAACTGCTAGTATTATTGGAAGCAAGATTTTAAAAACGAATGCTCTTCCACCTCCAAAGAAGAAAACCATGCTTAACGGAATTTTGCAAGCTAAGAAGAACAATATTTTGAAATCCCTTCAAAATATAATACCAGGCAATAGACTGTCCTTCTGGAGGGAGCTCCCTACTTCTGAGCGATTTATGACATAGATGCCTATTTTCAAAATTCAAAATTTTCTAATTATGTTAATCTTAAGTTTATTAAAATTATTTAGAAATGCACTTTTTTCGTGTTTTATTTTCTTTTACATGGATTTTTAGCAAAAATGTATAGAAAAACATTTGTATGAAAATTCCTATGAACACACTATAACTAAAAGCGGTAACTCATATTATTAAACATATTATTCGAAGCCCAATGGCGGTATCTCAAAAATGAGGTAAAAAAAACATATTTTTCCTGTTTTTAAAAACATCAATCAGAAATATGGGTATGAGTATCTAATATTATGAATGAATAATTTTAAAACTACTTTACTAAGTTGACGCGAAATCAAAAAAAATAAAACATGAATTTTCTCGAGTCTCACTTTTTTGAGATGACGCTTTTTGGCTTATGAGGGCAGTATAGTAATATCAACACTAATAATGTTAATTAAATATTTTGTTTTGTTATATCGATTGTCTAGTCCTCGTTAAAGAAAATGATTAATATTGTAAAACAACTTCAAAAATTTAAAACGTTAACTTCCTCATAGAACTAATTACAGACATTAAAAATTTAAAGAAAAAGAAAACCAAACTTTAAACCAATGTCACTTAAACACAAAATTCTTTATAAACTTCCCCGTTTTACTATTGTAATCGTGTTCCAAGACCTCGGAATCAGCTGATATTTCCCACTGTCGTTTTAGTTCTGAGTGAGCCAATGGAACTAGGTTACAGCCGTGTCGACGTCGACCTGACATCGTTTAATACGCTTAAGGAAAGTCATTCAAACCAAGGAGTGTTCAAGTGTTACAGTATTTGACTGTATTGTGCTTGAGTGAATTGTAGGTGCTTTGTTCAATAAGTGTTTCATAAAGTGGGTTATAGGAGTTCTAATTTTAACATTATCAGAATAAGAATCAGAATGCTTTATTTATAAAGCAAGGTAGGTTGCGGAATTGGTTTGAAAGAGTCACCGTGGCCATGGAACACAAAGGGCATTAGGAGTGACACGGATAGGTTTTTAATCAGTAAGAGTCTGACATTCACTTCTGCTCCGCCCAGAGGGGATGACGTCATTTGACGATTGCATTCTCGTCAAAATTCAGGAAGTTGTCAAAAATACAAATAATCAAATAAAAATACCACATCTGATCAAAAATTAATAAATACTTGTTGTTTATCGCTATATCTGCCTAAACCCAACGGCAAGTTTGCTAGTTCGAATTGTTCGAATTGCAATAGGAGACCTCAGCAGAGGTATAGAGAGAGATAACATGACGAATTATAAGAAGGAATAGAAGAAGTAAACGTATTGCGGTAACACCAAGTCTAGTTGCAAGTTGCCTGTTACCGCAATACGAAGATCAAAGCCGCTTTGTCTGCTTACCGCCTTAAGCCAAAAACTGTCACCGTAACCAAAATTGGAATGAGATACTTTATCATTATGTAAGTAAATTAATGGGTTAATAAGCTTTTGTGGCATAAGGAAAGGATCAAAATTATGCCTCATCATGTCATCAACATATTAAGGATGTTATTACAAATACACCTTGCTCAGACCTCACAATTTTAATCCCAACATCTTAATTAATTAATTTTAATCTCTTCCAACATAGCTGCTTATGACACCCAAGGGATTTGGACAATCTTCTCCATGGGAAGTAGGTACCGTTCCCTAAACAACAAATGTGGCTTAAAATATTTAAGATGTCTTATTTTCCTTGGAAATTTCGTCTGCCACGATATTAAGTTTTTCAACTACAAGAATTTTGGTAAGACTAAAAGCTTCCTTGCTTTTAAATTTATTATCAAAAATAAATTCAGTTGCAGGCTCCAGAGTGCATGTGACGTCATAAACATTTAAGTTGACGTGCGCTCTCTCGGAATGACGAATATACTGCATACAACGCTTTTGTAGAGGCTTTGGAGTTGGCGATTTTATAAGTTGAAGCGGAAGCGATTTAGAAATTATTATTATACAGAATTAATATTATGTTCTTGGTTCTTGATTTGTGGTAGGAATTTACTGGCAGAAATATTCACATTAGTAAAAAGCGTTATGCCCCCTCCAAGTGACCTTCCCTCTCTGTCTCTTTCTCTCTGTCTTTTTTTATCAATTTGTTTAAAGCTCACTGTATCAACAATCACGTCAAAATAGCTGAACGGATTTGGATGGAATTTGGCACAGAGACAGATAATCGAAATCAATAATAGATCTGGAATAGCACATACATTACTTTTTATCCCGGAAAAATTTATGGTTTTCGTGAGACCATAGTTTAAGCGTTCTCGTGGAAGCTAGCCTTTCAAATGCCGTTTAGCCAACGTTTGTTCGTCGTCTTCACCAACATTTGGCTCACCGAGTTAACCTCGCGAGAACAGCGCATTACATGACATCATAAACATCTTATTTGAAGAGCACTCGCCCGGAATAACAGAAACATACCCTTGTGTAGTATATGACGCCTTTGACGGTGCTTCTGAGATAGCTATTTCTAGAGTTTAGCAAATTCCGAGAAACGTTTGAATAAATGATTATGTTATACGGGGTATAAAAATACAAAGCACATACTCGTTAACTACCATACTGCTCAACAAACTAACTGACCTTCAGCCAAAATAATTAAAGGGAAATTACTTTTGCTTTAGTGTGAAAAATCACTAGTTTATCGTAGCGTGCAATGTACCGGGGTTGCGGGACGTCTTAACAGGATACCGTGGCCCCGGAACGTAAAGGGCAACAGAAGGAACAGGGTGGTTTTTTAGTCAGTAAAAGTCTGACAGTCCCTTCCGCCCCACCCAGGGCGGAAGGAGTCATTTGATGATTTTTACCACCTAAAAAAAAAAAAAAAAAGCGTGCAATGTAACATTATGCTCATGCGTGTATGTAAAAGTACAGGGGGCCATGTTTAAAATTGAGTTATAACGTTTCAAACTTGATTGTTTTGAGTTTTATTTTCTAAATCTCTTCTTTACTCTCGTACAATAATTTTGCACCTGCACTGTTATCTCTTTACCGCCTTTGGTTGACTGGTTGACAATGACTAAGGTATTAAAGCTGCCTTTGTACTTTTTTTGTTGCATAAAATAAATAAAAAATGTTGGAACTTTGACCTCAATATCAAAGGTAATGACACAAACAAAAATAATAATATGATCGCAATAGTGAAAGGAAAATTTTCGACGCGCTGTTATACGTATAATATTCCATTCTTGTTCCTTGTATTATAACGTTTAAAGGTGCTTTTTAATGGTCTATTTTAATAAATAATTTGACTTTCGTATACATGTAGAAAACAATGAAGATAATTAATAACAAATTCAATGTTAAGACTTTGTAGAGGACATGTAATTTTAATCAATCAACACACAAAAGAAAGGTATTCTCATTCAATTCAATACTCAAAGAAAAAAACCAGTCTCTTTCAATAAAAGTCGAAATAAATTAATCCAAGGTAATGCAGACAACAATACGAAGGTAACCAAAACGTCTAGATTGGTTTCAGGGCAAATAATTGATGGTATTTGTTTGCGGGACCCTTAGAACGTCTATTCAATTTCGTTACGCACCGATTACTGCCATTGTATCGGTTGGGGAAAGAGAAATGGAGGTACGTGTGAACTCAATGGCACCACCAATCCGTCTAAGCGAAAATAGTTGAGGAAAAGTAAACATGTTGAATATTTTTTTCTTTCAGAAAAAGTGATTCAAATAGGTGTTTGGAGGCTAAGATTTTGGAAGAAAGATTCCTTTTTCAAATGGAGCCCAACAAATCATTTGAAAAAGGAATCTTTGGTGAGAAAATAAAATAAAATCTTTACGTGTTATTTATTGCGGATTTTTAGTTTTCTTTTGGGACCTAAGAAAGATGTCAAAGTAGGTATACATCGAAAAAAGATTAATGTAGTGACCGCTTCATTGAAACTAGTTTTTTTTTGGAACGTAGTTCTTTAAGCGGTAGGATTAAGAGCTGGTTCACATTAGGTCGGATCAACAGTTTTACCGTTGACCGACTGTCAGTTGTTGCTGGTCACACTAGAAACTGCCAATCCGAACTAACACTGAACACCACCGTCGTAACCGTCGTTTTACCACAACCAACTCACAAAGCAGTTGTGAGTTGGTTGTCGGTCCGACAAAGCTGTCGGTCCGACCTAATGTGTACCAGGCCTTAACTATCACAAATTATCACGTAAAAAATTTTTTTTTGCCCCAGGAGACTTTACTCTTTCTCTTTCTCTCTATCTCTTTCTATTATACCTATATATGGGTGTCAGGAACTATAATTCAGTCCAGTGCTTCTAAAAATTCTCTCCCGTAGCCTACTAGTCTTTCCTAAGTGCTACCCTCTTTGACCAATCTCCCACAAACGTTTTCAAAACTCAACTCTTTTTATTTTATCGGTGTGGCAGTACTAAAGAGATTTTATGCAAAGCTCTAGTATTCAGTATCAATACACTTGCCCCAAAGCAAATGTATTGAAACTGAATACTAGCGCCATTACATTTTATACTAGTCTCTTCCGCTTTGTTTTGTTTTCGACTTCGCCTGCGTGAGTATCCGTTATCTACGGATTTTTTTTTTAAATTAGCTTCTATGGCAAATATAGATAAAATAATAAAACGATGCTACATTTTTTGTTTGGCCCAGTATTCAGCTAAGACTACACTATCCGCTGACAAAGTCATTAGGTTCTCACGTTGCAGGCAGTCACTCAAACAAAAATTAAAAAAATCGGTTTGTTGTTATTAGCATCGTGTAAGCAAGTAAAAAACCTAAGAATAATTATAAAATTATAAAGTATGCACAATTTATTTAAAAAAAAAACAGAAAGTAGGAACCATATAGGGCATCAAAAATTCGTCCGCGACGCTGTCAATGGGGCAAGTATTCTGACAGCATTGCCACGCTGATTCTTTGGCGTGGGAAAAGGCCAGCCCTCTGGTCATGTGAAGAATATAGTAAAAATCTGTTATTTTGACATATCAAACAGACACATCAATTTTATTTACTGCATGTCGAGATGTTTTAAAAACCTTGGCTATTTCCTTTATTTAAACAATTTTATTATTTTACTCAAGTTGTTTTCCGCGGTTACAAATTAAAACCACAGTCGACCTTCTTATCTTTAAAAACAAAATTACTTGCAATTAGCCCTGTGGCTTCAATTAGCGAAATTTCATTTATTTGCTTTGCTTTTTTGGTTGTTTATTTCCTCTTTCATGTTGTTTTTAATTACCAAAAAAGTTAATCAGATTTTCATAAATTACTCCTTGCATCTTAATTTAGAAAAGAATAGAATATTTTGATCTTAATGAAATATAATACTCATAATACACAAACAAAATTAAAATAAAATACATACACAATACACAGAATAAAATGAAACATTACGAAAAAATTACAATAATAATGTTTTTTTTGTGTTTAATTTTATTCTGTTTACAAATAAAACATAATATTTATTGTGACTTTGTGGTTCCTACAAAATCTTTGTAGTGGGACGGGGAGGCCACTACAGCAAAACATTAACCCACTTCCATGTGCAAGTAGGCACTGCGTTTGCCATGCGGTCTCAGATCAACATAGAAAGTGGTAAAAGCAACATGTGTACTCTGTATACATTGTGAGTTCAGCGTTTCCCAACATTATAAATCGCTTCTCTTGTGGCTCGGGGTTCAAACTTTACACTCACGTACGGGAGTTTGGATGTTCATGCATGTTAATTAAAACATTTTGAGGTTTAAAAATTGTCTGTCTTAAAAATGGTGGTGAAAGGATTTCTTAGTGTACTTAAAGAATATATTTTTTTGGCTTGTTTGGTTTCTGATTACGTGAAAAAGTTATAATTTTGACGTGTCTGTATGTGTCTGGTCTGTGGCATCGTACCTCCCGAACGTAGGAACTGATTTTGATATTGTGTTTTTTTTATTTTGAAAGGTGAATTAGTTGGCAGTGTTCTTAGCTATGTTTGATGTAAATCCAAGATGGCCGCCGCCGTGAGGGTTTTATAAATTTTAAATTTAATTTTAGTTAATTTTTTTAGTATTATTTGTTATTTTAGGTTATCTTATTAATTAACTCTGTAGATATTGTTGTTAAAGTAATTAAAGCCATCAAAAAATCGAAAATGGTGCTCTAAAAAATAGCATCACAGTTCAAACTAGCTCTTACATCGAAAGAAGCTTTTAGAAACGCCGATACTATATTGAATTTGGACTACAGTCCAGTGTATGTCAACGTTATGAATCGCTCCTCTCGTAGCGTGCACAGTAAGGGTCAGTTCACACCGAGACGAGACGCGACGCGACGCAACGTGACGATACTTGAAGAGGCCAGTGACTTCGCGCTGCGCCGCGCTGCGCCGCCGCGAGCCGCATCGCAACGTACGTTTCGTACACGATTCACCGCTGCGTCGCGATGCGTGGTGTAACGTATTCTAAATTCTCACAATGAAATGTGTATCTTTTCGTGTAGAAAATAAAGTTATATTTTGAGTCGCTCTTTTAAAGTGTGCACGCAGCGTCGCGTCGCGTCTCGGTGTGAGCTGACGCTAAAGGAGCTCACGTACGCGAATGGAGTTCCGTCCATATCCCCACAGTAATGGAGATTGGTTTGCCTTTTAAAACGTCAACCCGTCCGAATACGGGCGTAAAAGTAAAGGGATTGTTATTTTTGTTTTTAAGTATATTTTAGTTTAGATTTAGAAATGGGGTCTTTAGGAATAAATTGCATTAGTTGTTGGTTGTTAGTTTTGAATGTCAAAAAATATATTGTAATGTTCATTTGTTTCACACTTATACGTATTAATATTATAAAGCCTTCTATTTTATAATATTAGTACCTACCTTGTTAGTTGTTTATTTTATGTTTTAGCATTCTATCTATCGTCATCTATGTTCTATGTTTGGGTACCTATCTCTAGAATCACTGGTCCGATTTTGAACTAATATACTAGGAACTACGATACGAGTATGAAGCTGATTTATAACAATAATGATTTTTATTTTTATTTTTGTATTTTTAGACAAATAACCATTTTTATTCTCCACATTCTTTATTATAACATATTTTTAACCATTTTATTATTATGTTTGCGTGCCCATGATCTATGTCAAATAAACATTTTTCTTTCTTCTTTCAAATAAGGAACATCACATGAGCATTAGCAGCGCATACCGCCCATCAAACTAAGTAACATTGAACAAAAACCATTGCTGGGAAATGACTTTTATTTTTAGTGTTGTGTTGACACGCAAAATATACACATCAAAAAAGTCTAGGGATCAACATCCCTAACAAATGTTAGGGATGTTGATCCCTAGACTTTTTTGATGTGTGTACTTTGGTTACTGGTGCATCTAACAGTACAGGGGTATTTAAACTTTAGTGGTGGGCCGCCGCCGGGCCCAGGGACGAAATAGACGAAGGGAGTAAATACTCCCTTCGTCTATTTATGTACAGTCAGCAACAAAAGTCGATTAACATTTATGATTTTTAAATCCTAATTATTAAGTACAATATTAAAGGTAAAACGCAATGAAAATAAAATTAAGATATAATAAACCCTTAATTATTGCCTGAAATTCTGAAAGACAGTACATTATGTGTTTAGTGTCTGTTTAAATGATATAAAAAAGTAACATCGTTAATCGACTTTTGTTGCTGACTGTACCTAACATTTTCGTTCCGCCAGAGTATCCCACCGTCGTAATCACGAGAAGATAGGTGACAGTGGAAGGGACAGTGGGAGTCCTGTCACAACAGTCCATAATGATTATGTTTATAGTCACTAAGGACGTAGGCAGAATATTGATCGTGCTGACAATAGAACATTTAAAATCTATTTTTGTGAAGCCATAAATCCTTAGACTAGTTTATAAATCTGATGGAAAAAAATCACAATCACATGTTTACAACACATTGTTCCACTTTTGTCGGTGCATTGCTTTACGCGATTTCCCCTGTGAGGAGCACAGCAAAAAGTAATTGAAGTTGTGGAAGAAAACCAAAGCTTTACAACGCAATAATATTATACTCTTCATATTCCCAGTAAGATGATAGCCAACATCTAGTTAAAATTAATGTTTAGGGACTTCGCGCTACTGGGTAGGACCACTACCGGTTGTGGTCGTAGACCAATTCCCATAATCCCACAATTCCCATACTGCATATGGGAATTGTGGCTTGTAAACAAGCCTAAGCATCAGATTATATGTTTATGGTATAGATGAACAACATGATGGCTTTCGTGTATAATTACGGTTGGAAGGGATAGCGTAGCGAAAACTTTTACCACGTATTACAAAAGAGATAGGTAAGGTATCCAGGGTCGTTTTCTTTCTTATGGTATGCAATAAATGTATATGAATATGAAAATTGCGCAAGTAGGTATAAAAAATAATAATAAAATTGCTCAGATACTTGCACTAATTCATGCTATACACATTAATGCTTACTTCTCCAAGATAAGTATAGTACATGTCTGTCTGTCTGTCTCTAATTTCCGAGACAACTGGACCGATTTTGAGTAGATCATACCTGATGTTATAAGGAGTAACATAAGCTACTTTTATTTTAGAAAAAAAAAAAATTAGGGATCCACGCAAAAAAAAGAAAACCTCGCACATAATCGTACATGACATCCCGATGCAAGATCTAGGTCAAATAACCTACCTTAGAATGCAGTTTCCCACTCCATCAAACGAAAATACCTCTACCGCAGTAGCGCTTTAAATGCAAAGACTTCTATTGTATTCCGCAGTGAGAAAACATCGCCATTACCCAAACCTGTAACTATCGTAAAAACCGCTTCCTTTTTTAAAAGTTACATAACATCACGCCTATAATCCCCAAAGGGTAAGGCAGAGGTGTACCTATTAGTAAAACCCACATTGCGCAGGTTATGTTTAAGACCCACGATTTTGACCGACCCAGGATTTGACTTTGACTTCAATTGGACCATTAAAATGCACTTTTGAACCTCATTCTCAAGAGAAAAATATAGTTGAATCTAGCTGGCCTTTCCAAAAAGTATTTCTGGATGGAGAAGAAGGGGCAAGAGACTCTATACTTACCCTTCTAAATAGGTACTAACTTTTATGTATCGTGCTAGACGATAGGGTAACAACCTTGTCTAATGTTAGCTTCACTCGCGTGATAATTATTAATACCCCGTATGCTAGAAGAGAAACTACAATAACATGGCGCGCCCCTCCAACAACTACACAACCTCCAAAACCGTTTGAAAGTATTTGTGAAAGTATTTACAAAACTCACAACGCATGTGTGCGTACTGAGACGGCTCTCAAAACAAAAACAAATCAGCGATTTGTTGCTCGACTAGCGGCGTCAATAATTCTTCATTATTATTAGTATGGCGGTGCACTGACATACTCTATGAAAATGACACGTGCGTTTTCTTGCGCGGTCGGTTAGTTTATGATTAGTTGACCAACAAATCTTCCGGCCTGCTACTACAGAGTACAGACGAATACTTACAACTACATACAAACTCTTTCATAAGTATGTGACTACACACATTGAAATAGTAATATGGAGGGGCGCGTTAGTAGTTTATCTTCTACAAAAGACTGTACATTTTACTCCAGACCAAAGGTACTCTCACATCGTAATGATAAAAGCACAAAAGGCATAAAAAGGCACAAAGCACGGCTACTCACGTAAAATTTTGCAGCGCACTTACTTTCCTAGTGAAAACATTACCAAGGCCTTACGTAATAGAGTAGTTTTTCCAATAACAATTCATCTTCATGTATTAGTGCACTGTCATATGCGACCTCATAACTTGTACCTCGTAAATAAAGACCTCTAAATAAATAAGAGTTATATGCAATATCTTTCATCGTTTTATGTGCCGTATGGCCGGCCTATAAGGAAATGAAGATTATTTATGAATAATAAATATAAAAGATTTAGGATAAATCTGCTGTGTACTTTCGGTTTTCCTTAAGGGAAATAAAAATGTACAGTTGACAAATGAGATTAGTATGTAGGCTTTACTAAAATTACTTGTATTCTATACATAGTGTAAAAGTCACAATGAGACACAATCTTTCGCCATGGATTCCGTACATGATTCAAGATTAAAAAAAAAAACATCTGTTACCATACGGAATCAAAATGAACGTAACTGCTGTTTTTTTTTTAATATCCGACAAAAAATGTTATAAATGTGTATGATTTTGTGTCATGATGTCTCCTGCGTCGTATAGGTGTGAGCTTTTTGCAGCATAATTTAAGATCGCTTTTTGATACGTATTCGTTGTAAGTTATTAATGCTTTTGCACACATACATACAAACATAAACTCACACCATTTGCCATTGGGATAGGCCAGAAACCACAGAACGCCACCTGCCACGATAGCTACGTGGGCGAAGCGAATAGAGTATGTCCTTTCGCCTCGCCCACGCTCATATATCTCGTCATACAAGCACGCCGTTTACAAGTACTGAGTCGCTGAGCATTCTTTCTTTTGCGCAAATTTTACATAAATCCTGGTGATGCATTTCTGCAATTACATTATCTTTCAGAATAAAATCGCATTGCGCACTCGGTCTTGTCTGCCTTCGTTTTAAAGCCTTAATTTCGTTCATCTGAGTGCGTCAAAGCTCGCGAAAAAAAAAAATTCTCGAGTAGTGTAAAACCGTGAAACACATGAATATTTTATGCTTGTATACTTAACTGTTTTGTTGAATGTACATGTAAGGGGTATTTGCCTATTTGTTTTAGTGCTTAAGTGTACATTAAGTTGTAGGTCGCAGTGAATTGTGTGCTCGGCTGTACAAATAAAACATTTGCCTTTGTAAGTCTAAGAAGTGCAAACAAGGCAATGGTTCTTAAAGTTCGTTCTTGATATTTTAATGTTGCTATAATTTTGATGTTTTTTATTTTGGTAGGAAAAAATTAATTGCATTAATCTATACTAATATTATAAAGCTGCAGTGTTTGTTTGTTTGTTTGAACGCGCTAATCTCTGGAACTACTGGTCCGATTTGAAAAATTCTTTCAGTGTTAGATAGATTAGTTATCGAGGAAGGCTATAGGCTATATATACCATACGGGAGCGGAGCAGTAACCAAAGACGCGGGTGTAACCGCGGCGGACAGCTAGTAAATAAGATATATATAGAACCTATGCAAACACCAATACATTACATAGGTCATACATTTATGTTACAAATTAATAATTTTATATCAAACTTTTTACTATTTACTAATGGTTTTTAATAATTTAATCGAGCAAAATATCGTATTATTATTTTGCAGTCAATACAAAAATAACGTAAAAAAAATCACTTCACGACTACGTAGTACTTAATTTAACTTTTTTTTTTCCCGCACATTTGCATGCACTGAGCACTTTCAAGTCCCCACGAGCGCTGCATTAAGCTTAAACTCAAAGTGAGTTAAATTAACCATGAAACTAGTTTTGATCCAGTGCAGAAAGTTTTAATATTACCTTTAGGTTGGTACCTGTGCTTTTTATTCATACCTGTTTTTTTTTACATACAAACATAAACTCACGCCTTTTTCCCATGGGGGTAGGCAGAAACCACAGAATGCCACCTGCTACGATCCTTACATACTCCTTTCGCCTGATCCACGCCCACGTTCATACATTTCGTCACACAAGCACGCCGGTTACGAGTACTGCGCACCTGACCTTTCTGAAGAACCTCACCAATAAGGTCAGTCTAGGTCTTCCTTCGGCGTCCCCTCCCTGCGTTGCCACTCAGTTCTAACATTGCCTAACTTCCTAAAAGAGCGCCAATCATCGCGGTCTTGGGCAGCCCGCATCCATAAGAATTTCTCAACGAAAACAAAAAATTAAAATTATTTATGCCTGTTGATAGCTAAAATAAAATGTTTCGTTCCTTGTTTTTATTTAACGCACCTATTTTATAAGTTATATGACTATGCCAAGATTAAGTTGTTCGTGAAAAAAAACTTTGAATTCTAGAGCCAAAACCAAAAATCCAAAATTGAAAGTCTTTGTTGTTATTATGTCTATTGTTTAACGAAGTGTACACGCCCTAAAGTATCGATTTTATATAATACAAAGCAGTCTTTTGAAGGCTTACCCCGGTATGGGTTTATCAGACCCTTTTATTGCCCTAAGTAGCGACTTTGTAGGGACTTTTATAATATTAATCCTAACATCAAACAATATCTTTTTAGGCTATAGTTTCAGTGATGTATTTATGTGTATACATTTTGTTCAAATTCGATATTTAGGTACGTAGATATCGGACTGACGAGCGGTACCTAAGTCAAAGAGTAATACGCTATTAAAATACGCCCACAATAATTCTAATATTAATCCATACTAATATTATAAATGCGAAAGTAACTCTGTCTGTCTGTCTACCTCCACGACTAAACCACTAAACCAATTTTGGTAAAATTTGGTACGGGGTAAGTTTGAACCCCAAGAAGGACATAGGCTACTCTTCATACAGCAACTTGGTCTGCGTCCGCGATATCTGACATTTACACAAGTACAAGCAAGTTTTTCTAATATTTTAAAGAGAAAAGATTTATATTTTGTTTGTAATAAATAAACTCATAACAATTTTTTTTTTTTTTTTGAAAAATTGGAATACAATGTAAGCATGAATTTTTTTTTGGACTGTACAATATCTGTCAGGTCTGCTTATAGCTAAATAACATTTAACCACTTAGGTTGTAGTATCCAACATGGCCATCTATAATAAGAGCCAAAAAGTTATTTTCGTCCAAGACGATCTATGGGGCAGCCCACAATTAATGGCATCCTTCCGCGGCTGGCTCTAAGTGAACCTTTTTCCCCTTAGTGACACCATAACGGCCATCTGTTACCAAAATCCCTTTCTCGTCAGATATCCTTAGATAATAAGTTACAAGATGCTGTATGGTTACTGTCTCATCCCTCATTACCTCCTGGCGTAGCATCTCGCATTAGGACGGCGAGAATAGGTAAGATTGAGATTTAAGAGTGTATATGTGGTACGATATCTTATATAAGCTTTTAAGTTTCATGTTAAGGAATATATATAAGTCAATTTAAATAATCAAAAAACCCGTCTGCGAATAACAAGAATTTTAGCGGTAACTCATGCGATTGTAATAGGAGTGATTTTACAACAAAAAGGTATAGTCCGGTTAATGGCAATAGGCTCGCTATTACATGGGACTTAAACATAACTGGCGAAATGTAGATGTACTAATGAGTTAAGCCTAACCCTTTGGGGATTACAGGCATGATGTTTTGAGTGTTTGGATTTGCTTTTAAGGCAAAAGACCGGAACGATATCGAAGCATTTTCAGACAAACAATAAACTCAAACTATTAATAACACAACAAACAATACACAGTGTTCGTAATTTCAATTTGTAATTTGTAATAGTGAGGCAAGGCGTTACAAAGTTGAAGCCAAACTAATAATCGACTTTACTATTATTTGACCCAAAACTATCTCTTGATCCCTAGTAAACAATAAACGTTGATTGATGAACAGATTTAAGTTAAACAAAATGTTTGCCCAACTAATCTTTGTTTACATTAAGACTAACATTTATTATTACTGAGCGGGTTCCAATCCTAGGTCGGACAAAGTGGCGGATTTTGTTCGAAAGAGTTACATCAACAGGGTAGTCCCAATACATATTACTTAGCTAAAAGTACCTATAATTTTAAACACTACTGACAAGGAACTTCAGTTCCTGGCCTTTTAAAATCCCACGGCCGTGGAACACAAAGGGCATTACGAGAAACACGGATGGGTTTTTAGCCAGTAAGAGTTTGACACTCCCTTCCGCTCCGCCCAGAAAACGAAGTCATTTGATGATTTTCCATCCTTAAAAAAAAGTTGGACAAAGTGTTAATGGGTTTTTCCATCAGGAAATTTCTCAGTAACAGCACGTAGTTTTGAAGCTGGTGGTATGACACCCCCGTGCCTCGCAAAAAATCGTGCCTATTCTGTTATTCGTAGATCTTTGACAGTCGGTACCGGCAGTCAGAAACCCAACAATCTGACAACCACTTTTACCAAAGGGTGTCGTATTACCCAGTAACTGGGCTATGGAGGTCAGATAGGCAGTCGCTCAATATAAAATACTGGTATTTAGCTGCAGCTAGTCAGACTGGAAGCCGACCCCAAGTCCCCAACATTGTTGGCCAAAAGCTAAGCAAATGACGAAGATTTTGTAAAACAATCAAGTCATTAAATATTGACAATTGAGCCAGTATCTATTAAATTAAATGGAAAATTCTATATTTTCTGTTAAATTGGTTCCGCTTTGTGACTTAATTATTTGGAAACGTAACGATGTTTGTCACAAAATGGATTTAAATTGAAAGTTATTAATAGTTACTTGATAGCGGTAGTTTCCATAATTGGATAGTTGACTCCATAAAACCAATAATTTCAAAACATAACTTCCTTTAAAAAAACATGTCTTTTAGAACTAAAATAAAGTGTTTCTTCAGAGAATTTACATTTTGGAATAATTGGTTAACTAGCTTCTGCCCACGTCTTCGTCTGCGTCAAATTTGATTATAGTGCATTGGGGTAATTACGAAACCGGGTAAATTCCGAATTTATTAATTTGCACCATTTACGTACCACATCTTATTTTGACAATGTTTTAAAGATGAAACACGTATAATTATTTATTAGCAATACACGGCAATGTTTAAATCTGTGGCAGCGTTTGATTGAAATTAATAGAAATCGGAATTTACCCGGTTTCGTAATTACCCCAATGCACCTTATTCCATACAAACTTTGGACTCCCGTTTCAGCCCCTTTTTTTAAGGATGGGTAATCATCAAATTACTTCTTCCGCTCTGGGCGGAGTGGAAGGAAGTGTCAGACTCTTACAGACTTAAATCTATCCGTGTTCCTTCCAATGCCTATTGTGTTCCAGGGCCGCGTTAACTCTTTCAAACATAATCTGCAACCCTGGCAGGCCGTTTCATCCCCTTAGGGAGTAATTTTTAGAAAATCCTTTCTTAGCGAACGTCTATCTATACTAATCTATACTATAATATTATAAAGCTGCAGTGTTTGTTTGTTTGTTTGAACGCGCTAATCTCTGGAACTACTGGTCCGATTTGAAAAATTCTTTCAGTGTTAGATAGATTAGTTATCGAGGAAGGCTATAGGCTATATACCATCACGCTACGACCTACGGGAGCGGAGCAGTAACCAAAGACGCGGGTGTAACCGCGGCGGACAGCTAGTTAACTATAAACTATCTCCCTGCCAATTAAGCGGTTTTCGATATTTCGTGATGAGTGACCTCTCGCTTTTTAGTTAGGTATATTTAGTTTAGATAGATGGTATTAACTACCAAATTGTCCTCAGATCTGTTTATAAGTCGAAAGTTTGCGCTTAGGCGATTAACCCACGGCACCGCACGCCGCTCCGGCATGCGGTGATGCGGTTCTCACGTCGCACTAGCCTCTATGAAATCCGCTTGAACCTCGCCCACGAGCACCGCACGACCGCGCGGTCGAGCGGTGTTCTCGTCACAACCGCATCACCGTGCGGTCGTCCGCGCGGTCGTGCGGTGCTTCACACACGGGGCGCCGCATCACCGTGCGGATCATCGTGCAGGGTTCCCAATTTAGGGGTTTTCTCCCCAAATTTAGGGGGTAAATATATGTAATGGAATTTTTTTAAGGGCGTTATATGTTATTTGTTTATGACGATGTTCACAACATTCATACAAATTTTCAGCTTGTTGCGAATTTTTTACTCTTGAATATCTATTTTGACCGGAATAACAAGAAAAGAGTTGGTATCCAAGCGTGTATTCACAGTTGCTACGTATTGCGAGAAATGGAACGCACCCATAGCAGTTTGTTCTCTATTCCGCCACCTTCCGCGATGTCAATATTTGCGCACTGCATTAAAAAAATTCATTCACAAATCATTTTTCCCCAAACTTACGCCAAGAAATAATGTGTTCCCCAGAATTTACCCCGCAGATTTAATTTTAAAAAATTTTCCCCAAATTTTTTCCCCAAATTGGGGGAAAAAAAACCCCAACCTGGACACCCTGAAAACTGGTCAAAACCGGTAAAAAATAACTGGTTAAAACCAAAACTGGTCAAAATCGATCCGTGCGGTCATGCGGTCGAACCGCATCGCCGTGCGGACAACCGCATTGAAATCCGCTTCACCGCCACCGCATGCCGGAGCGGCGTACGGTGCCGTGGGTTAATCGCCTTAACCCAAACTTTGAGAGCCGTCGCCCACTCTCTACGGCTACATTTGTAACGTACACTGCGTTTGAATTATTCAAAGAACCTTCGCATTTTGTACGGCACAGGTTAAAATTAAGGCTCCCAAGGATTTTCATTTATTAAAGGAGTAATTTTAGTATAATTGGGCAACGTGATAGCGGGAGTGAACCGCGCTGTACATTTTCATACTTAATTCTTGGTGTTAAGATTTTTAGGGGTATCTACGCTGATTAATCGAGTTTATGTAGCTACTAGCTATTGTGCGCGACTTCACACACACATTTTTCCCATGGGGGTAGGCAGAAACCACGGAACGCCACCTGCTACGATCCTCACATACTCCTTTTGCCGCATCCACGTTCTTACATCTCGTCATACAAGCACGCCGGTTACGAGTACTGTGCACCTGACCTTTCTGAAGAACCTCACCAATAAGGTCAGTGTAGACTGCGACTTCGTCCGCGTATATTTCGACGAAGTTGCGGAATGAAAAGTAACCTATGCCTTTCTTGGGGTTCAAACTTGCCCCGTATCAAATTTCATCAAAATCCGTTCAGTGGTTTAGTCGTAAGTGTAACGGCATAGTTACTTTCGCCTCTTTAATATTAGTATGGATATCTTTTTGTGTGATATTTATTAGGAAATGCTATGCACTGGAAGATTAAATTGACCAGAAATAAATCAGCTGCTCATACATGTACCTAATTTTGTCGAGTTATCTATAATAAATACGAAAGTTTGGATGGATGGATGATTGATACTCAATCACGCCAGAATGGCTAAACGGATTTCGATAAAATATGCCACTGAGATAGATTATAGTCTGTAATAGCACACAAACTACTTTTTATAGCTTTTTATTTTTAATAGAAATATTTGTACATACGCCATACTGTGGCAGAATATTATGGAACCAACACTGTAATTGTAACATCTATTGTACCATATTCTTACAAATAAACATTTTTGATTTAATAATAAATAAATAATAAATATCTTGGGACAACTCACACACGGCCATCTGATCCCAAGCTAAGCAGAGCTTGTGTTTTGGTAACCAGACAACTGATATTATACATACTTATATAATTTATAAATACATACATATTTTAGATAAATTACACCCAGACACAGAACCAACAATTATGCTCATCACACAAAGTTTGTCCTGGGTGGGAATCGAATCCACTACCTCCGGCTTTGCAGTCAGGGTCACTAACCACTAGACCAACGAGGCAGTCGATTTGATTTAAAAAATGTGCAGTTCCTATAGGAAAATATATTAACTTTGACGCAAACGTCAAACGCAAAGTCACGGGTTGAAGCCAGTTAGACACTAAAATTAAACAAAGAACCCTATTCAAACCATTAGTTAATCATCACATTCCAATCAACAAATTAATCGCTTACTCAATATTAACTTAAACCAGTTCAAACTGAATCAAACCAGTCTTGACCGTTACTAACTAAGATTAACACATATTATGTTAGTAAGCCACTAAAACTATAATCGTTAAGCCAGGCTCCGCTCAACTAACAATAAATTAGGTCAAGTTACTAACTTTGTTTAATCCCTAGATTTCACTTATTAAATCTAGGTTAAGACTCGGACACACTGGGTCTAGAACTGTAATAACTTACAAAATGGTCGATTTGTTTAAATTTTTTACTGTTTATTTTAAACTAGCAACATCTATTGAACTATAGCTGACGTTTCCTACGTTAGCATAAATGCAAAATCCCGACAACAACCGTCGGGCAGTAGCCCACCAGATACAGCACCCGTCTGGTCGGAATATCTTCCTTTTTCAAACTTTACACCCTGTTTTTTGTATCTCTAGAAAAGCACCTATTTTTAACATTTTTGATTGTCTATTTGTTTGTTCTAACTGATCTTCCAAACGGCTTTTCCGATGTTAACGGGAAACTTCTTTAGAACTTCTTTGGACTTTTACTTGCAATTAGCTGATGATAATTTCACTTTAGAATATGTGTTAGGGTTCCGTGCAAAAAAGTCATTAAATCAAAGAAAACTGCTATCAAACTAGTACTTGTATGACGAGATGTATGAACATAGATAAGCCGAAAGAAGTATATAAGGATCGTCGCAGGTAGGCTTCTGTGGTTTCTGCTTACCCTCAAGTGAAAAGGGCATTAGTTTATGTATGTATGTATACTAATGCTTGGTCTACACTAGCCCTTACACCATACTTCGTCTAGAAAATACAACACGTACCCACCCTTTGTTTTACCAATTTCAAGCGAAAGTTTTTAAAATTCCGCTGAACTAAATTCTATTAGTTTGGACAAATACAGCGCATGTTACTAGTTTATTGGAAAAGTTTACGTTACATAAATAAGAACTGTCCAACATTGATGAAGTTTGAAAACATTAGTTAACTTTAATAGTCCAGTTTAGGTCTAGTGGAGGCCAGAAACAATCTCACATGTTTATTTTGGAACGTATAAAATGTATAATTATACGTTCACTAATATATTTTTATAAATTTAAACGTGAACGGACTAAATCATCGCGTGACTGCTCTCTGACTGAGTCAAATAGTCTCAATACTCAATTTTATTGCATTCTTACCTATTATCTACTACCTTTTACATTATACATAATAATAATTATACAAAGTAAAAGAGATCCATATTGATTGTCAGTCACAGCAAAAGTTAGAAGAGAGGGAGAGGCCTAAGCAGTCTTAGCAGTCTTTCAAGCAATTCAATATTCTTATAAATTAATTATTATTAGATGAGTTAAGTTGGGTGTATAATAAAGTATTTTTATATATGCAAAGTATTATTGTGTTTTTCCACTAGCAATTTCTTAGTAACAGCCCAGAGCTTTTTCTTTCTGGAGAACATACTACACGTAATGAATATATAATTAGCGTAAATTAAGCGTATTAGCGTGTTATGATGATAAAGGAATCTTACAAAAGGCTTGGCCGCACGTACTTGGCTACAAAATGTAAATCAGCTACCCTTCTAACAGAGAAAAACCTACCTTAAAAATGTCTAACCAATTTACATAATTATGTTTTTAACGTAAGTAGTACCTAAATCACGACTCATTATTCTTATTTCTTTAACAGAACATTGTTGTTATTACATACACATAAATAACATCATGCCTGTAATCCCCGAAGGGTTAGGCAGAGGTGAACCCATTAGTAAACCAACATTTCGCCAGTTTTGTTTAAGTCTCACGTAGGGGGCAAGCCTATTGCCATTAACTGGGCACAAATCCAGACGCCAAGGCTGCTACTGAGAAATTCCTGATGGAAAAACCCAAAAGCACTTTGCCCGGGGATCCCTTCTTTTCGCATAATATTCTTTTTCCTAATATACTTTGGCATAACGGTTGTTGAGAATAACAACAATAAAAACACGGTTTATACTGACCACGTTTACTTTAAGTTTCTTCAATTTTAAAATAATTTATATAGCGTGTACAATGTCTGGCGAGTGCGCCGGTGTCGTTGGCGAAGTGAAGTTGGCGAAGTGACGCTCGCAGTGTTGCCAACTTCCGCCCCTGCTCTTTGGTCGTTATAGTGTTGCAGGGCCGGAACATCCTCCGGGGCCTTGAAACCCTGGCGTTTCAAGGTTATCAAGATCTTCAAGGTTCGGTAAGATGCACATCTTGTTGATGGCTCTGCGCTTGGTACCCTTGGTCGTGAGCACATCTGCGACGCGACTGATAGCGTCTGTTCCTGGGTACAGTTTAACTATCCGAGCCATAGGCCATTGAAGAGGCGGTAGATTTTCTTCCTTCAAAATCACGAGGTCGCCTTTTTTCAGTTCTTGCTGTCTTGTCTTCCATTTGGTCCGTTGTTGCAACTCGGCTACGAACTCTAAACGCCATCTTTCCCAAAAATGTTGACGGAGTTTTTCAATAATTTGGTATCGGTTTGGACGCTTCATGGTGATTGGAAGTGATGGAACAGCAGTAAGCGGTCGACCGATTAGAAAGTGCCCAGGAGTTAAAGGAGTAGGGTCACTCGGATCTGATGAAAGGGGTGTCAAGGGACGGGAATTTAAAATTGCCTCTATTTGCGCAAACAAAGTAGCTAACTCCTCAAACGTTAGGGAAGCATTACCGGCTACGCGACGTAAATGAAATTTGGCGGACTTTACGCCAGCCTCCCATACTCCTCCGAAATGAGGGGAATACGCAGGGCTAAACATAAATATAAACCCTTCTTTGGAAGCAAAATCGCTAACCGACTCACGACTGGATCTGAGTATTTTCTTTATTTCGTTGTTTGCACCCTTAAAATTCGAACCGTTATCGCAAAAAATAGTATTAGGTTTGCCTCTTCTCGAGACAAATCTACGCAAAGATAAAATGAATGCCTCCGTGCTCAAATCGCTCACTAACTCTAAATGTAGTGCCTTAGTTGAGAGACATATAAACAGGCATAAGTAGCACTTGGAGATACGGTTTCCCTTACCTTTGCGGCTAGATATCATAAAAGGTCCGGCAAAATCGACACCACACGAGTAGAAAGGGTATGAGGAGTAACTCCTTTCAGCAGGTAAGTTGCCCATCAAGGGCTGTACAGTCTGTCCTCGTAAACGGACGCAAATGACGCACTGCTTTGCTGTACTACGTGCCAGGCATCGACCACCTACAGCCCAGAATCTTTCCCTTACGGAAGCTAGTAGGTGTTGCGGACCTGCGTGAAACAATCTCACATGTTCATGTTTAAATATTAATTTAGTTAAATGATGCTTTGAACTTAAAACAAGGGGGTGTTTTTTATTATAATCAAAATCAGAATTTTTAATTCGACCCCCGGTTCTTAACAAACCATTTGAATCTATAAAACAATTTAGAGACAACAATTTAGATTTTCGGTTTACAGCTTTATTATTTTTTAAACTCTGTATTTCTTGGTTATAACTTTCTAACTGACTGTATTTTACTAATAACAATAATGATTTACTTATTTCATCAGCGCTTAAAGGTTCAGTAATTTTTGCAGTTTTATTTTTACAATTAAATATGAAGCGCAGGACATAAGCATAAATTCTTTGCAATCTTTCTAAGTTAGAATACTTATTAAATTCAATTACTGTATTGTCAGTTGTCAGCATGACCTTTACCGGATTTCTTAATTCGGGTAGGTCTGTAAGATGTTGTGTGTGTTGTGTGGGCCAGTGAGCTTGATTCATGGCTAGGAATGTAGGCCCTTCCCACCACAAAGCAGAAGACCGAAGCTGCTTGGGGGTCACGCCCCGGGAAGCGATATCCGCCGGATTTTGAGCTGTAGGTACGTGACAAAAAGTAAATTCACTGGCAAGTTCGTTAATCTCATTCACACGATTGCACACAAAGACTTTTAGATTTTTAGGTTGAGCCTTCATCCACCCTAACACCACTGTTGAGTCAGTCCATAAATATTTTCCACTGATTTCACAATTTAAAGCCTGTAATACTTTTGTAGATAGACGAGCACCGAGCAGGGCCCCACATAACTCCAACCGTGGTATTGTGGTCGGTTTCAATGGTGACACCTTTGTCTTGGCACACAGCAACCTGACAGTGACACTTTGGTCCTGCTTATTTATAGAGCGCAGGTACACGCAAGCTGCATAAGCTCGCTGCGAAGCGTCGACAAAACAATGCAATTCTATATGGTCAGGGAACTCGCACAAAGCTCGTCTGGGAATCTGTATTAAAAACAAACTTGAAAATTCTTTTAAAAGCTTAGACCAATTCTTACAAAATTCGATGGGCACTGGATCGTCCCAGTCAAGTTTAGAAGACCACAATTCTTGCAGCAATATCTTGGCCACAATGATACATGGACTAAGCAACCCTAAAGGGTCGAAAACTTTAGAGGTCGCTGAAATGACTGACCTTTTGGTTATTTGAGGAGAAGGTTCTATATCAGTAGAAAACTGTAGAGAATCAGTTTTAGGAGACCAATTTAAACCAAGAACACTGGAATCCTTATTAAAATCCATGGGCGTTGATGAATCAACTTCATTGTCAAATAACTGATTACAGTTAGTCCTGAACTTTCTAAGAGGCAAACATGCAGAATTTAAGACACCCACCACTTGCTGATAGATGTACTTAAGCCCCTCTACTGTATCAGAACCAGTATTGAGATCATCAGCGTAAAACCCCATTTGAATAATATTACTAATAGATTTGTCCTTACATTCACGAGCAAGTTGTAGGAGACATCTCGAACTTAAAAACGGAGCCGAAGCAGTCCCGTAGGTGACTGTATTGAGTTGTAGAACGTCGATAGGCTGATGAGGTTCATCGCGCCACAGTATGAGTTGTAGATGGCGCTGCGATCGATCTACTTCTATCTGTCGAAACATTTTCTCGATGTCCCCTGTAAGAACAAATCTATGCATACGAAACCGAAACAATATTGATATCAAATCACTTTGAACCACTGGCCCTACCATTTGAATATCATTGAGTGACTTTCCCGAGTGAGTTTTAGATGAAGCATTGAAAACCACTCGAAGTTTGGTAGTTTCACTCTTCTCACGGATAACCGCATGATGTGGTAAGAAGTAGCCAAAGTCAGGTTTATTTACCTTAGTAAGATGCCCTAGATTAGCATACTCATCTATAAATGCTTTATATTCTAATTTTAATTTAGGAAATTTACAAAATCTTTTCTCTAGGCTTTCCAAACATTTTTTAGCAATGTAATATGAGTCACCTAGTGCTTGCTCAGGTGTTTCTTTGAATGGAATTTTCACTGAAAACCTACCACTTGAAAGCCTAGAAACATTTTCAACAAAATGATTTTCACAGAGTTGCTCTTCGACGGTATAAGTTTTAGTTTGTAGTGGTGAGTCATCAATATTCCAAAATCTTTCTAAGGAATCTTTAATTTCTTGAGAGAAGTTACAGTGAACTTCTGGGATTGACTGACTCATTGACAATGGACCACCTACAAGCCATCCGAGCTTGGACTCTTGAAGGACTGGTTTATTATAACCAAGTTTTATTATTCCATTTCCAATTAAATTCCAATAAATGTCTGCTCCTAAGAGGATGTCCACCTCTGCTGGTAAAAAGTATTTAGGATCAGCAAGTATTATATTATTGGGTAAATGTAAATACTCAGTGTTTATTACTGAGTTTGGAAGAATACCAGTAATGCGAGGAATTACTAAACATTTAACTTTAACTTCAAAAGGCATTACTCTTGATTTAATTGGAATTATGCAACATTGCTTAATTTCAGTTTGAGCTGAACTATTAATTCCACTAACACTCACAGAGCCTACACTCTCAGGTGACAACCCTAGTCGTTTTATTAAATTGACTGTAACAAAAGAGCTTTGTGATCCAGTATCACACAACACCCTAGCAGAATAGGTTTTACCCTCAACTTTAATGTTTACAATAGCAGTACATAGCAAAACTTGACTTGCAGAACCCAAAGTTGGTTGACTGGTTGAGGTAGTCAGAGAGATGGGCAAGGAAGATGAGCTTGTTTGTGCCTCTGTATCTGTACTAACTTGTTTGTGTAAAAGTGTATTATGTTTCTTTTTACAAGTAAGACACAAACCCTTCATATTACATTTAAAAGAATTATGCCCACTGCGTAAGCAGTTTTTACACAACTTTAACTTATTAACCTCTAACAACCTATCATCAACACTCATATCTTTAAATTTTGAACAATTATACAATGGGTGTGCTTGACTACATAAAACACAACTATGTTTATTATCATGTTTATCAGAAGAAACAACTAAACTCTTGGATTGAGAGTGGGGCTTCTGTTTGTAATCAGAAGTTTTATCAAACCTATTTGAATTACTATATGAAGTTTCAAGCACATCAGCATGGCTACGCAGGAAGGAGAAGAATTCACTTAGTAATGGTAAATCAGTAAGATTACATTTATATTCTTCCCACTTTCTACTGGTATGGATATCTAATTTTGCCGAGACCATAAATATTATTAAGGCATCCCACTTATTAGTAGGCTGACCTAGAGACTCAAGAGCCCGTAAATGTTTAGAAATATGATCAACAACAAATCGTAAAGCTTTGTAGGATTCTTTCCGCAAAGGTTCAATTTCATGTAACGCTTTTAAATGGTTATTAATAAGAATATTTTTATTATCAAACCTTTGGCACAATAGGTCCCAAGCAACAGAATAATTTCTAGCACTAAATTCTATTGATTTTATTACTACTGATGCACTTCCTTCAAGCGAGGAACGCAGATAATGAAACTTATTTATTTCAGGAATCGCTTCATTACTATGTATCATAGATTCAAAGGTATCCTTGAATTCAATCCAGGATAAATAACTTCCATCAAAAGTAGGCAATTTAATTGCAGGCAACCTTATTGTGCTACCTGAATGAGAAGGACAAGTACTAAAATCATCATGAATTTTCTCACTTTGTGTTTTGCCTATTTGTTTATCTAATAATTCCTGACCAACAGAGATTACTCTCATAAATTGATTTTCAATTGTGTCTCTCTCATTTATTTGTTCATCGCTATCCTCATGCAATAAATCAATTTTATTCTGGATCACCTCATACTCGTTTAACATTAATTGACATTTATTAATTTTTAATTCTAATTCCTTATGTTTAACTGAGGGAATTGTTTTTAATTCACTTATATTTTTAAGATAGTCACTGAATTTTGTTAATCTCCCTTTTAAAATACCTCTCTGTTTGACCAAGCTAGACAATTCAACAGTCTTGTCAGCGGTACTAACTGATTTGGCTTCGGTAACACTCATTGTATCTTTTTAAATTAAATGTATTTTATACCGAAATTAATTAAGTAATTAAGTATCACTTAGGTAACAAACTACAAAATAAGTAAATGAATGTGCAAATCAAGCCTGGTTTCTGGGAGATGAGTCGCTCCAGATCCAGCCGCAGCCGAAGGTTCGCGATGCTCCGGTAACAAACAGGTTTTCCTGCCAGGCGAATCTTCGTTGACGACTCGCGGGACCACGTGGCGCGGCCCAAAGTTCAAAGCGCGACCACGTGGGATAGCTGGAATAGTCGGCCAAATACCGAGTAACTATCGGGAAAACTATCACTTTTCCCTAAATGGGAGCAAGACACAAAGAAACACACATAAATAGGATTAAAGCGACCTGGTGACCAAGCTGTGCCAACTTAAAATGCGTTCGGAAATTTAGTAACAACCAAAAATGCAATAAAATAAAATGGCGTGTGCTATAGCCACAGATCGATTCAATTACTATTTTAAAAGTAAAGAATGAGTACAAAAGCACTTGCAATTTGAAATAAAACACCTATTATCACGTGCAATGACAATATTAAAAGATTTAAAGGCGTTTTGCTGTAAATGAAAACAGGCAACGTGCGTTTTGTGATAAAATGCTAGAAGAATTCGGAACGACACTTTTATTTTGTTCGACAGGCGTGCTCAAAGCTAGATTAGGCAAATAGTACGTAGGCTTAATACCCATTAATTATATGAATTATACCCAACGCTTAATTAGCAAGCCGACCCCGTTCACACAACGAAAGGCGATTTGAAACAAAGGAATTTTAGGTTAAGGTAATAGGGCAAGATTAATAATAATAGGATTGCAGGCTTACTCTCCTCGGATTAGACCTCTGGATCACGCTGTTTGCTATGTCTCATAGGCTCCAAGAGCAGCACAAAATCCAATCCACTTCTTATTCCTTTGTTCAATTTAGTCGAAACAAAAATGGATGCGCCGGCGACGCCACGATCTCCGCTTACATATATTTTCGCTGGATCGCTCGACTTTTGTACGACGATTGTTTCTGTTCGGGCGCCAAATTGTTGAGAATAACAACAATAAAAACACGGTTTATACTGACCACGTTTACTTTAAGTTTCTTCAATTTTAAAATAATTTATATAGCGTGTACAATGTCTGGCGAGTGCGCCGGTGTCGTTGGCGAAGTGAAGTTGGCGAAGTGACGCTCGCAGTGTTGCCAACTTCCGCCCCTGCTCTTTGGTCGTTATAGTGTTGCAGGGCCGGAACAACGGTTTTGGTATAATTTGTTTTGCCATAATAATACTTTGCCATATTTTTTTTGGCATACAGTTTATGTTGGCATAATTATCTTGAAGGCTAATTTGTTTTGGCATAACGTTACTAGGCCTACTAACTATTAGCATAATAATATTTAGGCATACAATAATTAGAAATAATTTGAAACAAATTAGAGTTCTTTTAACGAAAAACGGCTAAGTTACATATTTAAAACAAATAATTAACCCATAACTATGTATTTTGATTTAGGTATATATTTTTAGCAATTGCTTGTAAATATGCAAGTTTCGAAGTATATTCATCTTTTTTACTAATAATTTCCTAAGTCCTTTTGTGTTTGTCCGTGTATTTTTTCTTTTTTTTTTGGAATTGTTGATGTTCCGACATCAAGTCTATCTATTTCAATGGTTTGGTGTTTTATTTCTTGAACAATCTTTTTTGCCAAAAAATAAAATCCAGGATGGTGTTTTCCCACAAAATGTGCAAATCTATTGTGCCATGCTTCTGCATGATGTAGGTATGTATATTTTCTTTTTTTTAGTTGATAATATATGTAGTCCAGACTTTGGGTGGAAATTGTGGTGGTGAATTTGCAGTGCCCCATACATAATTCTGATCAAACCATATTGCTATAATTTCTGTAACAATTAAATAATATTGTTGGTTAAAAATTTAATACGTTGTGCTACAAAAGTTAGTGACAGAACCGAATCGCTGCAAAACCGACTCCACGTAGTCTTGTCTGCCCTACCCCTAGAGTGTAATTAAAAATCGCGTAGGCGCGTAGGGGTGCGGCGGCCCGCGGGCTGAGGAGCAGGCGGCTGCGAGCGAGCAGCGCCGGAGCCGTGACAGAAACCATGCCTGATGCATGTTGCATGCTCGCTTGAATGCTGCATGCTTGCTTGCCTGCTGCATGCTTGCTTGCCTGCTGCATGCTTGCTTGCCTGCTGCATGCTTGCCTGCTGCATGCTTGCTTCTCGCTGCATGCTTGCTTGCCTGCTGCATGCTTGCTTGCATGCTGCATGCTTGCTTGCCTGCTGCATGCTTGCTTGCATGCTGCATGCTTGCTTGCCTGCTGCATGCTTGCTTGCCTGCTGCAAGCTTGCTTGCATGCCTGGTGTATGCTTGCCTGCATGCCTGGTGTATGCAGGCAAAAAAATAAATGTATGCTTTAGAAGTTATGCTTAATAAATTTATGCTTTAGAATGTTATGCCTAATCATTATTATGATTAGAGAAATTATGCTTAAAAAACTATGCGTAAGCTGTTATGCGTAAATAATATTATGCGAAAATATAATTAGGACAAACAAAAGTATGCCAAGTTATATTAGGTCTTAAAATTTTATGCAAATAGATAGGAAACCCTTTGCCCGACCTGGGAATCACACCAAAGACCTCATGCTCAGCAGTCGCGCTTTGTGACCACTAAACCAACGAGGCACTATATTTAAAATTATTTTTCATGGATGAGTACCTACCCATGACACGCCTACAAGAGATTGTTTTTTTAATATTGACACAAACGGAATTCCCAGAAAATGTTCCGACTCACTGCACAATTGGCCAAAGTCACAAATAAAAGCGACTGGTTTCAATCTTGCAACTGGGCTTATTTCGATATAAAAGCAACTGTAAACATTAAATAAAATGTCAAAATACCCTTTTTTTTCTTTCAAAAGAATGGCCATGCTTCCCGCAGCCACCAACTTTACTAGACCATTATATTATACTTCCCTACAAGCCCGTATTGTACCGTTCCTAGGAAATTCCGACAGTCTTGAACGCTGTTGAAAGTTTTCAAAGATTTACGAGTTATCTTTTCTATGGGGGCATGTGCTTCTTTTAAACTTTGGCGCCTTTTAAAAGAAGCTGTGGGGAATATTAATAATAGCGGCTTTTGTTTTATTGGATGGTGGTGTACCTATTTAAATTTAAATTTTGGAATGTAGTTATTTGAAGATGGTTAAAAAAATATATAATCTTTTATTATTTTTATGTTATTTTCATGTCTTGTATTTTTTTTCCAAAATAAAATATCTGATCTTATCAACGACGCCTAAGTATAGAACGGTCTAAAACAGAATTTCCGGGAACTTCCATTGAAAACGGGAATAAGCTTTTATCTTTTATCTTTTTTATAACAAAAACATAAAAAGAAAGATCCTTTTGATTTATATACATGACGTAAAGCGTCGTTTTAATTATTTTTCTAATTAATAGAAAGCTGTGAATGAAATAAGATTTTATCTCTTACTGAGAATTCTATTTTGGATTTCACAAAACCAACGTCTTGAAATAAAATCATTTGATTTTTATAATGAGAAGTTCCGAAAATATTTTTTTGAAGAAGATGTTACCTCTTTGGTTTTATCGTGACGTAAATAATTTTTTATTTTTTCTTGTCGTATAGAAAAAAATATCCTTCAACTCTCATGCATGATGCAAGCAAGCAAGTACCAATGCAACATTTTCAATTAATTTTGTACTTTCTAAAATTATTTTGAACATCACTGACATTGGTGAAGGAAAACATCGTGGGGAAAACTGAACTTTAATTTTTATATAAGTCTCAAATCGCCAATCCGCCTTGAGCAAGCGTGGTGATCATGCTCATCTTCTCTCTATGAGAAGAGGCCTGTGCCCTACAGTCGCCAATGCGTCTTGAGCAAGCATGGTGATCAATCATACCTTCTCTGTCTGTGAAGAGGCTAATGCACTGCAGTAAGACAATAACAAATTAGTATCGGTTTCTGAGAAAGTTCAACTATATCTGACGACCCTGCATACCTATCTCTTTTGTTGACTGTACATGGTTCTAGACCACCGACTAACAATTTTCGTAGGTTATTTAACAAAAAATCTGTTCCATACAAAAGTGCTTACACTGTCACTAATCTATAGAACAGCGGATTTTTGTACAACGATATTAAAAATTAAAAAACACATCACCAAACTTCCACATTACAAACAAAATGAAACTCAAAAAACGGTTCTCGCCGTGTTTGCGGAATTTCACATTCAGATTTGGTCTGGAGGCGTTTCCTCAAACATTCGTAGAATTAAACTTTTGGCTTCCTGAATAAATTAAATGCTAACATAATTAGCACTTTGCCACAAGTTTTGAGAGATTTGGTGATTTATTAACCCACTAGCTGCCACGTCAGGCACATGTGCCTGACGCTTGTGGAGGTTTGACCTTCAACATTTTTGGCCCGGCAGTGAATGTGTAATGACATTTTGACATTTAAAGCCTTTGCAATTTTAGTCATTTATTACAGAAATAGATGCAAGCAGCGCAAAACCGGTCATCTTTAAGGGAGGCCTATATCCAGCAGTGTTGCAGTTACAGAAATTATAATAAAAACATTTGAAAATAGCGCTTCTCGAAAAAAATCCGACTACAGTTTAGTAATGTCTGTGTTAATAAATAGCGCCATAAGCCAGTGTAAGCTACTGAAATGAAAGTGATTTTGTCGCAAACACTGTTAAAAAACTTACGTTTTAAATAAATAAATATGAATGAGTTTTTTTTGGTCAACACATTCTTCACTGCAGAATTGAGAATCTTGTAAACAAATGTACAAATGTGTCATACACCGGAATATACTGATGGTGGTGTCAACTAGCCTATTATACAAATTGGTAAAACAATGGAGTGCCGATTTCCTTGTTCACAAAGAAAACTAAAATTAGACTATTTCTATATTTATCTGTCCAATAAAATACAAGAAAGGGGCGGAAATAAATTAGACCAGTCAATTTTAGTTAATCTGAAACTTCCATGCAATTTTAGTTGACATGTCAGAACGCATTTATTAATAACACAGAAAAGTTCAAAGCAGAACTAATTTGACATCTCTAACTTAGTCCTAATAATGTCATCGTCCTTTTCTTTCGCTGTATGTTAGTAAGAGATGCCAGTTCTCTAATTTTAATGTAGTTTGTGAACAAGGGAATCGTCAGCAATATAAAAGTCCTAAAAAGTTTGTGTAAGTCTTTGTTATTAACCGCTGCCTCTCATCGCTTACCCCACCATCATAGCGGGTTGTAAAGAGTTAGAACAAAGGACGACTAGAGGTTAACGACCGGAACGAGCCACAATTACAAATGAAACCTTGTACCGTTGTATTACCGTTGATAATGCTTCCCTCGCCCTTGATGAGGACTTACCAATTTACGTACTGACATTTTTTTGCGGGTGAGATTTTGAGCTAAGCTTCCTCGCAATTTAAAGCATTGACCAACTTTAATTAAAGTTGGTGGCACATTGGGTTTTGGTGGCAAACTTTGTGCAAGTATCTTCATAAGTATAATTATAATATTAAACAACAAAACAGATAGGTAAGCAGCCGTCATATATAGTTGAAGTTTTTTTAGAAACCGATGGATATTTTGAAATGTAATTTATTTTAAAAATTAGATGCGAAACTCTTTATTAATTTAAGTTGAGTTTCAATCTAAAACATCCATAGGTTTCTAATAAAACTATAACTATATTAAATAATAATAAACCTTTATTTCAGGCAACTAAGGCCCATAAAACACAAATACATAAATAAGCACGACTTAACTATAAACTGATACATATTTTATATAATAAACTTATAAACTCAAAGCTCATATTTCTACCAGTACCTATTTATTTTCAATTCCGTCTTAGGTACATAATTCGCAGTACTTTTTCACCACAGTTCCGTCCGAGGGCCAGTAAAAGTAAAAAAAACGCCGAAACAAAAACACGGCGACTACTTTTTTAAACTTTTAATTGCTTAAGCTATGTCCGAAGACAGTAAAAAAGTTACTAACGTAAAAAAAAACTCGTTAATTTTTACGGCAAGTCTACTTCTCTATAATGATTGACGGTTAGCCTAGTAACTTAGTTATTTTACCGTTTTTTATTTTAATTAAGATCTGGCGAAATTCTGGGCAGGTGGTGAAAAAATGTTCATAAAATTCTGGGCGGCCTTGAATAATGCTTAGTAATAATAAAGTCACAGGTGGTAAAGCCTAAACTTTTAAGGTATTATAATATGTTCTGGGTGTACTAGAAACACTCACAACGTAACATCACGCTTGTAGTCCCCGAAGGGTTAGGCAGAGGTGTCACTATTAGTACGCTCGCATTTCGCACATTATGTTCTAGTCACATGTAACAGGGGGCGAGCCTGTTGCCATCAACCCAATAACACTTTGACCGACCTGGGAATCGAACCCAAGACCTCATGTTCAGCAGAATTACTACCATTACTACTGTACTAGACACCGTCATATATAATATACGTATTATGTTACACCGATGATTCATAAATCATCATCAAACTAATTTCACTGAAAGTTAATAACACTGCTGATGCTGATGAGATTGTTGGTGCTCAAAGATTTTTGATTAAACTAAATAAGTATAAAATAAAATAACGAAAGATGATTATAGAATATCTTAATTCATTTTATAAAGTTTGTTAGCATTTATGTTTTTTTTGTTATTTGTATGAGGTAATTACAAAAATTATTTCACTGGTAAAAAGCTACAGTATTGCTAAGTGTCATAGGATATGATCTCTGGTATATTTGACTTCCACGCGAACGCAGTAGCGGGTAAAAGCTAAGGTAATAATAAAATCCACAAAACAAAAATTACACGACATTTTGTTACTCCAAACAATAATATCGTCAACATCTAAAAAGTCTTGTGAGGAAAATTGTTCAACGTGAATAGAGGGGGTCGGGAGGGGGGAGGAGGGTTTACAAGAGAGATAAGACAATTAGGCTAATTGGAGATGTTTTGTTTCAGAGTACACCTTCACCATTAATATCAAAGTAAAACATAGGAACAAAAGGTTTTCTTTGCTTATTATAGCTTGTTTAAGCTGTTAACTCGATTCAGATAAAGAGGTCTGTTTTTGGTATTTTTAACTGACATTTGCCCGCGACTTTTTACATGGGAATCCCAATCGACTGACGTACTTAATAATTGCGTACATGCGAAATTTCAGCTTTGTAGGTCAAGAAAGTTATAGCAAAAAAAAAATAGATTATTATACATAAATATTTAATATCAACCTGTCTAAAACTAAATGTAAAACTAAATGAAAGTAAATTTTAAAAAAATATTAAAAGAACACTTTGCAAACAAGCATATTACAAATTGGAGGATTATATTCAGGATAATAATGCTTGGAAACATGCTGGTCCTGCTCCATAGGGCAGTTTAAAGTCTTGACAAAAATTAATCAACTGGCTGCTAAAAATTTAATAATATGATTTGTATTGGTCATAATTTTTTATTGTTTTTTTTACTAAGACTTATTCTACCTTTGGTGATGTTATGGCTCACACACTGATTTGATGTCTTTTTTTTTTAATGTTAGAAAAGATAGTTTACGATCACATTAATGTAAACGTGTGAGCACTGTGTATCTACAAAAAATAATTTAGCTTCCATTTCTAATCTTTGTAGCATTTGGTACGTATTGTAGTACTTTACATGACTTTTATTTTAGGTACATCGTCTTCACATTCGTATAAATAGAATTAATGTACCCACTATTTATTGTTATATATTTTTATAGAGTAAGTATGGAGTTTCTTGCCCGTTCTTCTCCATACGAAACTACCTTTTGGAATGGGCAACTAGATTCAATTAATGACGTTCAAAAGTGCCTTTTAATGGTCTAATTGAAATACAAAATACAAAATAGTTTATTGTGTCTTTTAGAAAATACATTACATGTTAACGTGTTTGGAGCCCCCATTTAAGCAAACAATGCCTGTGTTAGGAGGCTCCGCTCTTTCAACATCATTGTCGTACATATAATACTAACACAGTTAATATTATAGTGTACTGAGACATTAAGGGTCGATATGCAATGTTAGTACATTTTTGTTTTAGTTACATACTAATCTTAAGAAATAAATGATTTGACTTTGACTTTGACTTTGACTTTGTCGAAAATGCCTCTGCTTTACCTACAGTTTTGTCAAGTTTGACTTTGACTGGCACTGAGATAAGGTTGCGACTCTAATCTCTATCTAGTCGTCATCTGAGAACAATTGAACGTTTTTTAGTTTCGAAAATTGACCTACAGGAATTTCATCTGTATTGTAGGTGCATTAAAAAAAAAAACAAACATAAACTCACAAATACACCCTACCAAACCCTCAGCAATAACCTGTAAGACATACACATATTTTTACCGAATGGAAAACAAATCCCAAATACCTCAAGCATCAACAGTGTCGTCAAATTTTGACGTGTGTATTTATTTGTTTCAGATTATGAAGCCCTGCGGGGGGCTGAGCCTCGTCCAGGCGCTATGTGGAGTGCGAGCGTGTTCTTCCTCACACAGATAGTCGTTTGTCAATTTACAACAGGTGAGTTCTGGAATCTCCTTTTTCGAACGAATCAGCTGTTTCATATTTATTATGTTTGTGTTGTATAGCATTTTTGTAGGGAACAGCTGATTTTTTTTCCATGATTTCAGGGTTGGTCCCATAGAAAAAGTTGTTCATAATGATGAGTACAATGACCTCTTTTTAGGTTTCTGGTGTTTTAAAAATAACCCTGTACACAATGACCTTTAGTGAGGTTCTTTAGAAAGGTCAGATGCGCAGTACTTGTAACCGGCGTGCTTGTATGACGAGATGTATGAACGTGGATGAGGTGAATGGAGTATATAAGGGTCGTAGCAGGTGGCGTTCTGTGGTTTCTGCCTACATCCATGGGAAAAAGGGCATGAGTTTATATAGGGTGACTGGTAATTAGTGACCGATATTTAAACACGTGATTGTACTCATGATTACAAACAACTTTCCCAAAGAAACTTTTTTTGTATACTCATTAGTTTTATTTTTACCACTATAACAAAATTACTGGCGCGCGTGCAAAGTTCAAACTTCGCGCGCGCGCCGTCGCCCGATCAGCTGTTAGCTAGCGGCGACGGCGAGGTCAGCGCCCGCGTTGTCGTTGACGTAGGTAATGCACAGTACATGTTTCGATAAAATAATATCCGAGACTAGTATTTTGGTACTTTACGCGCGCGCGCTACAATAAAAATAACTTACAAACTAACTACTACTACTCACAAACTAACTTCAGGAACTAACTTCACTTTGTTACTTATACGATGGATGTTTAGAAACGGCTTAAAAGATACCCTTAGGTACATTATTAACTGACTCGATAAGTACCTACTCGACACTAGGCATGAGTCAAGTTATTCCAAGTTTCCCATCACACTTACCTAGGCTTTGGACTAGCAGTCTACAAGCAAAACGTAGGTATTTTATTATTATTCTCGTTGTTTAGACAGGAACTTTGAAAAACTTTGAAAATTGGAATCAACTTGGCTATTTACAACGATAAATTATTACTAAATCAGATACCTATTATGATTTTAATCAACTAAGTTTTAACTCACATTAATTGTTGGATGTGTCCACCTTGCGGTCCACCTTGGTGACCGCGGTGGCCAAGGCACTGGACCCCCTCGAACTATCCATCTTTCTCCATAAATTACACTTAGGCGCTCGCGTACTCGGCGCTAAAAATGTTCTTGGGGTTGGAAGAGTTCTTGTTGGGTACAAAAGATGATACAATCGTCTTGCTGCTTCACCACAACCCCCTTCCGAATAGTAGCACATCACCATATCACTGTACTTACTCGCGGTGTAGTTGTACGGCAACGTGTCGAAAAAAATAAACAAAACAATGCGCCTGCGACACGCGTTCCGGAGCAACTGGGAGCGGTGCGGGCGGGGAAAAACGGGCGCGGTGCGAGCGGGGGGGGCCATGACGCTCTCCACATTACCTACGACAACGCGGGCGCTGACCTCGCCGTCGCCGCTAGCTAACAGCTGATCGGGCGACGGCGCGCGCGCGAAGTTTGAACTTTGCACGCGCGCCAGTAATTTTGTTATAGTGGTAAAAATAAAACTAATGAGTACACAAAACAAGTTTCTTTGGGAAAGTTGTTTGTAATCATGAGTACAATCACGTGTTTGAATATCGGTCACTAATTACCAGTCACCCTATATAAGTATATGTATTTGATCTCTCTTTATAAACATGTACATTACATCGCATATAAAATAGTAGTAATAAGACTACTTTTAATTTATAATAGTAGTCTTTGGATGGCAAGGTTAAAAATTTTGGATGGATGGACGTTTGTAGCTCAATCACACCAAAACGGCTTAACAAATCTGGATGAAGTTTGGCATACAGATAGACTATAGTGTAGAATAACACAAGCTATTTTATATCTCGGAAAATTTTATTGTACAATTCCCGCGGGATAATATATGAAGTCGCGACAGGATGCTATATAAAAACATCAAATACCGGTTTAACAAACAATGTGACCTTGAACCGCATATTATTATATAATTGTACACGCTGGAGTTACACGTGCAACACGTACTGTTTAATTTCTGAATTTCACCAGTCCCGTAGGCATAACACGAGTTCGCTAACAAACGTATTCATTTCGAGTCAACTTATGAATAGAAAATACAAGTATCCTATAGCATTTTGGGTTAATTTTATACAACAAGGATATTTAGTTTACCCTATTAACAATGACGAAAAGCCTTGATCATGACGACCATAGCCTTGCAGAAAGATAGTTCTATTCTTATATTAGACTACTAGGTGATTTAGTAATCGAAATATTTCCTGCAAATGACGCCGTTGGCGCTATGGTCAGCCATAGCCAAACGCTTAGGCGTTCGGCTGCTGCGCTGCGGAACGTATTAAATAAAAATGATAGGAATAATTTGGAACTTCGTTTTGTAATGGGCAACTAGTTACTATGACGTTCAAACGCGCCTTTCAATGATCCAGAAATAAATGATTTGACTGTAACCAAATACCATTTTTGTTTCCCAGAAAACCCACAAACAACGACAACAGAAGAAACTCAAACGGTGACAACATTCTATGCGCTCAGCACAGGCATAGTCCCTGCACCGGTTATGCTAAGACTTGGCAACTCAACCATAGACAGTACCAAGTCTTTCAAAGTACCACAGCCTTCCCAAGACCCTGCGACTTCGAAACCTATGAAGATAGACATGGTGCCACATGTTGTGTTGAAGAATACGTACTTTGATCATGATAGGAAGTATGGACCGAGTTTTGAAGATGCTCCCGATGGAAATATTACTAAGATTACTGTGCAGCTGGGTGAAGATGCGCATTTGAACTGCAGAATCAGTTTGCTGCAGGATAAGACGGTGAGTGTGCGTGTTTTCTTATTATTTTTCTGGATAATATTGCTCGCAAAATTGGTACGCTGAAGTGGAAGTGGGCCGGTCATGTCTGCAGACGGATAGACGGTCGGTGGAGCAGACATGTGTTAGAGTAGAGACCACGTTTAGGCAATCGAAGTGTGGGACGCCTTGCTGCATGACGATTTAAAGAAGGTGGCGGGCAGCGGATGGATGCGGGCTGCCCAAGACCGAGATGGTTGGCGCTCTTTGGGGGAGGCCTACATTCAGCAGTGGACGGCTTTAGGCTGATAAGATGATCATAATATTGAAGAGAATAGTCTTTCTAGCAAATGTAATCCAGTCTTATTTTGGCCAATAGGTTTATGAAATGAAAACTGTGTTCAGTGATTTTTGGTAGGAGCAAATCCTAATTTGGGCTCGCGTCGCCGACATGCTAATGTGACGTCGTCCATCCATCCGTCGCATCATCCATCCGTGACGGGTCATTCCAAAATATATGAATACGACTACAGATTCGCTTGTTGCTAGGGTACAGTCAGCTAAAGTTGCATTATGGTCATTATCGGTCATATTTTTTTGAGAAATGACTAATAGTGTAAGCTGCTTTTCATTAACCGTGAAATAACGGAGCTTATTATACGGTAACACTAAAATAACGATAGCGTTATAACGTTATTTTTCTAATGTTATCATGAATGGAGTATAATCCGGTCCTAGTTACACATTTTTATAATTTTTTTAACGTCTTTTAGATTCAAAGTACACTTTCCAACGAGTCCATTGCGTGGGACAGCACTGTTTTAGCCTTGGCTAGCGTGTGTTTCCCCATCCAAGATAACGCGAGCTCTTTCTTTTAAGCGGATACCATTTAGATTGTAGTACCCCATAATTTGGAAAGCGGCTAATCTACTTAAGAGTGGTGGCGTGTTAACAGCCGTTTTGTTCACCAAGTACCTACCTACCTATTATTCACTTTAGTAAAAACTGTTTGATTCACTTAGCTTTTTAGGGAATTAATTGAGGTAGTGTTCATGATTTGGTTACACAGTGTTTAAGGCCTAGATTTTTGATAAGCTTGATTTGTGTGATTTTTTGCCAAAGTGACTTTTTCATATCATTCAGACATAGAAAGAAAGAAAGAAAGAAAGAAAAACTTTTTATTCACGTGAAAGTGACGCATACAAAATAATTTTTCAACAGCCAAGACAAGCTGGAACTTAATCTAAAAAAAGAATAAAAAAACTAAATAATAATAATAAAAAGATTGCGCCACTACCGCGCGAAACGGCCGACGCTCAGCATAATGCCGTGGCCCACACACGATGGCACGAAACCACGGCGCTGGTTTTCAGCGTAGGCCGACGTGTCTCTGTCTCGGAACTATAGGTAAACATCACCATCATAGGTGAAGGAAAACATCGTAAGAAAGTCTGGACTTAGAATGAATATATTTATAAATCGCCAATACGCTTTTAGCGTTGTGATTAATGGTCGTGCCTTCTCTTTACAAGAAGAGCATTAGGGCAACAATAGGTAGGTATTATATTTAATTAAGGTCACTAACACCTATTCAGTGGGAAGTCAGTTTCTCTTCAAACAATTTTAATTAAAAAAGATACGTTATTTATAGCGCCTAATCCAATCTAAATACAAAATTGAGCGCGATATATACATACCGTATACATATATACAATATGCGTATAAAATGCGCATCATAATATAATAATGCTACTTTTTCTCAGTATGTTGAAAATTATCGTTATATTTTTAATCATATTAGGAAGGAAGCATATAACCCATGTTCATGAATTTTTATCACGACATTACCTTGGTTATTTAATATTTTTATTATATAAGCGGTTAGGTAAACATTTTATGTCCTTATCCTTAAATAACTTGGTCTCCTTCTTGAAAAGTTTACAAGTTACGAAATTTTGTTTTACATATACAGGGTGTTTCTAAATTTATGTAATTATTATGATATACAAGATATAAAATAAATAAGTGGGTTCTTTTCGTTAAAAAAATATTAAATTTGAATTATTCGTGGCTAGTGCCAAATTTAATATTTTAATTTAATATTTTTTGTGATAATGTCCTACGACGATTTTAGAATAACTTGCGTCCATTTTTTCCTTTGTTTCGTTGGTTTGTTAAAGCATGTCAATTTTTTATAAATTCCACAGCAATTAAGAATAGGCAGTCCTATTTAGAAAGAAACATCTATTATTATCAAAACTTATAAATAATTATAACATTAGATCAAAGCAATCGACGGAGAGCCCCGCGTCTGAAATCGTTAATTTTAATGAATTTGGATAACTTTGGCGATCGCATGGTCCAGTACTGGCGACGCATCTTTTAAATGTCTGTCATTAATGTATAAAACGGGAAGATCTCATAGGGCATCAAAAAACTTATCCAGCACCTATCAATATGAGAGGTACTTACTTACTTAAAAGGCTAGCAGCATTGCCACGTTGTATGGCAAAGCACTTTTACCAAAAAATAAGTTAGCTCACTGGTCATGTGAAGGGTCGCCCAACCAGAGTATAATCAGTATCAGTTTACGTTTAAAAAAATTTAGATATACATCCAAATATTATTTAGAAATACACCCTGTATAAATATTCCTCGTGTTGTGTTCACTTAAATTTACCTTTAGAGCTTTTGATGGAGCTTGTAGACGGAAATAAGAGCCTCTATTATCTTACAGGGTTTCTGTATTGTTGTACCTAAAATTATTCAGAGGATTTTGTACTTTATATAGTCATGGCGACTACATACCTATTTTTTTTACCGATGTCAGTGGTGACCAAGATAAACTAAAAAAGTCTCATTGGTGCTAGCCCGGAGTTGAACCTCCATCCTTGTTATGAAAATGCACACAAATTAACAATTTTTTTGACATTGATTGACACATGAGATTGCGACTAAATTTTTAACGTTTATAATTAGTAGAATTGGTCTTCTGATCGTCAACTGTTATTGGTGTTTAAATGAATAATAATACATAAATAAATAAATAGATAAATAATGACTAATGTTAGTCATTATTTATCTATTTATGTGATTTATGTGAATTATGGTCGACTCTATCCATGTATGGTGTGGACGGACACTTGATACGAGCACTGAAATCTTTATACAAAGATTCCAGTGCTTGTGTTAGGATTAATGGGGCATACACTGACTGGTTTTGCATCTCAAGAGGTGTAAGACAGGGCTGTGTAGCGTCTCCTTGGCTGTTCAACCTATACATGGATAGTTGTTTGGCGGATTTGAGAGAGAGTGAGTGTGGATTAAGGATGGATGAGTTGCTTGTCAAATGCCTGTTATACGCAGATGATCAAGTTCTTCTTGCATCGTCGGCAGAGCAGTTGCAAGACATGGTAACGGTAATGAATGACGCGTTTAAGAGGAAAGGGATGAATATAAATGTGAACAAGACGAAAGTGATGGTTTTTGAAAGAGAAGAGGATATATCGGTGTGTGATGTGAAAATAAATGATGAGAGTGTGGATCAAATGAATGAGTTTGTATACTTGGGCAGTATGTTTACTAGAGATGGAAAGATTGATGCTGATGTGGAAAGGAGAGTAACTGCGGGAAATAAAGTGAATGGTGCTATACATGCGGTTGTGACCAACCAGTCCATGCCCAAAAAGGCTCGACTGGCTGTTCACAACGGCGTGCTGGTGCCTACACTTATGTATGGAAGTGAATGTTGGGTTTGGCAAACGAGGCATGAGAGTAGGATTAATGCTGTGGAAATGCGTTCCTTGCGGAGTATGTGTGGTGTAACTTTGAACGATAGAGTGAGGAATGAGGTTATACGGGACCGTTGCGGATTAAAAGAGGATGTAGTTACAAAGATAGAAAAGGGTATGCTTAGATGGTTCGGTCATGTTGAGAGGATGAGTGAAAGACGATTAACAAAAGGTATTTATATGGCAGAGGTGAGTGGTAACGCAGGGAGGGGTCGCCCTAGGAAGACCTACACTGACCTTATTGGTGAGGTTCTTCAGAAAGGTCAGGTGCGGAGTACTCGTAACCGGCGTGCTTGTATGACGAGATGTATGAACGTAGATGAGGCGAAAGGAGTATGTAAGGATCGTAGCAGGTGGCGTTCTGTGGTTTCTGCCTACCCCCATGGGAAAAAGGCGTGAGTTTATGTATGTATGTATGTTATGTGACTTCCAATTCGAAAAACAATTCAAACCTACTACTTTTATGATAGTACACTCTTGGTAGGCTCTCTGAAGTGTAAAGCTTAACCAATACCGGTCGGTAAAATAATGAAATTGACATTATCGAACACACGACCCGCACAACCGGATAATCGGGAGCCATGTTCTTTTTCTTTTACTCCCAAATCAGCTTGAACGAAAATGTAATTAATTATGTACCAGAAAACAACCATTATTTATTTAGCCACCAGCCTTTATACGGAGATACGAAGTGAGCCGAACAGATACGGAGTTAGCCGAGCGCCCGAGACTATTACTTTTACACACTTCGTTAGTTGCCACCATTAAACAACATGACGTTTTACGAAATCTCATTCCAAAGCTTTTCGTTTACGACACTTCTAAACTTGTGAACTGAGTAGTTGCTGGAATTTTCACTATAAATTAAAATGTCTACTTAATTTTCTGGTGATGTTGCAAAATTTTTGGTGAGTAATATTTTAAAGGCTTGTGTTAATTTGAAAATTGTTCCTTTATTGTAATTTGTGGGCATACTGCAATGCAGCATTAAGGAAATAATCGATGATTTAATTTTTGCATATTTCTGTTCAATACCTTAAGGAGATTTCGACCTGTAAATAATATTGATTAATGTATTGCTTCTGCCCATGTCTACATTCGCGTAGTTTTGTTTACCCGCGTTATGTTAAATTTTTTGTAACTGCTCCACTCCCGTAGGTCATAGCGTAATGTTATATATTCCTCATAAATCTGGCTATTATAAACAAAAACATTTTATTCTAATCGAACTAGCAGTTTCAAAGATCAACGCTTTTAAACAAACAAACACAAAATCTTTTTAGCTTTATTATCAAAGGTCTATTTTCGTAGTTCAAAAATATGATTTAAGGTTGATTCACACATATCAGTGAAGTCACAGTTCCGGCACCGTCCCGTATCAGTGATAAATAATTATTCTTTCATACATTCTGTATGAACGCGTTCACACTTGTCAGTGTCAGTGACAACACAGTTTTCTCAGTGTCAGTTTCGGCGCGTTCATAGAGAATGTGTGAAAGCATTATCACTGATACGGGACGGTGCCGGAACTGTGGCTTCAGTGGAATGTGTGAAACAGCCTTTATTAAAGGCACAGAGCGGTCATAAGTGCAGTAGCATGCTAAAGTTTGAATTGCTGTGAACACGGGGTACAGGCCATACCTACATCTGTGTGTATAAGTGATATATTCAAAGTTAAAGTCAAAGTCAAATCAATTATTTAATTAGGCTATTATAAGGCACTTTTGGACGTAATAACACAGTACCTACGTACACCTCAAAATACGCACACGACGTCGAAAGGTCGTAAGTTTAACCAAAGTGTCAATCGATTTGCTTTGTAGATTGCTACTCCACTTATGACCGCTACTGTACTTTCATCAGAGTAAAAAAAATAAACTAGCCATACTCAAGTTACTATCCCACAAATTCCATTCACTCAATCAACAAGCAGAAGTTTCCATTCATCTACACTTAATGGAGCGATCAGCACAAGTACGACTTAAAATTCGTTAATGGCGCCAAGAGCAGCCATTGTTGCGACAGTGGCGCCACCTAGACTCATTATTGGAATTGTTACAGCCATTGTCTACAAAGTGGTCGTCCAGGGAGCCATTAAAAAGGATTATTAATCGGCTGCTAAAATTTATACGAGAAAATTATCCGCACTTTAAATATTGGCTGGATTAAACCCCTGAAGGGTTGTGTGTATTAATATTTTAGAGTTAATCTCCTAGCTAGAGGATAAGATGAATATTATAATTTATGGAATAGATCATAAAGTTAAATTTAGAGATGATTAGACAGTCAACATGACTAGCATTAAACATTAGGTAACCAATGAGTGACTGTCTCATTAAAAAAATCAAAAGGCCAATTTAGTAATTAAAAACATTCGAAATCTAGTCTCATCATCATCGTCTCATAGAAATTTCATCTCAGCGAGAATCAAGGTCAAAAATGTAAGTTGAATTAGAGACATTGTCGGAATGATATTAGATTGCGATCGTTCCTGAAAGTAATAAGAATTGTGTCTCCTGAAGTCTGAAAATAAATCCCGTACATTTTATTTTATTATAAAACTTATAGATTAAATAAGACATAATAATTAATATAAAAAGAAGAAATGTGTAGTGAATGTTACAAAAAAAATATTTGTTAGTTAGTTGAAGATGAATAAATTTTACTTTCTTAAGTAAAATACTACTGTAACTGTAACTTATTTTATAAGTAGTAAAATTCTTCTTTGACCTAACATTTCAAACATTCACGACGCATATCTGAAATGGGTATTTCACAGCAATCAAATGACACTAGATAATGGAATGACAATAGATGCCGACGGTAGATGAGTACCAAACAAAACTTAATCTTGTACTTAATCACAACTTAACCTTGAACAGCAACAAATATCTTAATAAAACACGTAGATGCAAGTAAAATTACCAAACATGAAGTAAAATCCTTCAAACATTCAAGTATTGTTTGGCGCAAATACTTGAAGATTGTAACAATGCATCCATTAAATAGATTCTGCACATTGTTACTAGTCTAATTTACCTTCTGCTTACCGCAGTGTTTGTTGTACGAAATATCTCGTTAAACTGTTTATTTATACCTAAGACTGTAATCCTGGACGGATTCCCTGGAAACCTAGTTTCGAGGGTCTGGGGGTCGTCCGTAAGGGGGTTATCTAAAAGAGTGGCCACTGCCACTGCATAAACAACGATTTATTTTATTTATTGAATGTCGTAATGGCCCGGTGTCTCATCAGTATGTGGGTTCGAATTGAAGCAAGTACCGATGTGACTTTTTCAATTCATATGTACTTTCTAAAGTTTATCTTGGACATCACTGACATCGGTGAAGGAAAACATCGTGAGGAAACCTGGGATTGTAATAAATATTAGTTAGGAATCGCTAATCCGCTTTGAGCAAGCGTGGTGATCAATGCTCGTGCCTTTTCTGTATTAGAAGAGGCCTTTGCCCTGCAGTGGGACAGTAATAGGCTGGTATTATTATTTTTTATTCATAAAATCACCCCTTTTCACCACCACAGGGGTTGAATTTCCAAAACTCCTTTTATGGAGAATTTTTAAAGGAAAATCTGAATCAGATTCTCCTTTTATTTACAGAAAGATTTTATGAAATTAGTTTCAAGTTACCTACTAAAATGTTTTCATGAAATGAATTGTTACGCACTTAGTACCATTACAAGAAGCCCAAATGTTTTTAACAGCTCAATTTATTACTCAATTTAGTACCAGATTCAAACTATGCCGCAGAACAGCTGATAAAGACGACGGGGTACTAATCACTTAACTTTTCACGGAGTATTTCATTTTGAGAAATTCCGTAACGTCATGGTGGACCATTAAGAGAAGATTTAACGAGCGAACAACAATTGATGCTTCGTTTGGTTGATGGGTTAATCACCTGGGGATTAACACCACAAAATGTAGTGATTTTCATACAAATGTTAATGGGTAAATCGTTTTACTGGTAAAAGCATTATTTGGATTTATTTTGTTGCTTAAACAGTTTAGCGGTTGTTCATTGTTATAGATTTTTATTTAATACATACTAGGTTTTGCCCGCGGTTTCGCTCATGTTTTCTTCCCTATGAAATAGTACAGTCGTACAAGCTATTTGGTATACAGGCAGGCATAACTTGCTAACTACTTTTAAATAATTTTTCGAGTGTTTAAATTCCTTTGAATTGCTCTAAATAGGTTTCGAAATTATTAGACACCACAAGCTTAAAAAGTGTGACGTCACAGCTGTCTTTTGCCATTCTATGGGAGAATCGCATTTTTACAGGTCATTAAAAGTATGTGAATTGATTGGTGATGTCATCTAGACTAATAACACAAATCTGAAATCGCTTATCGAAGTTATTCCCGTTTGAGCACCTATGTATTGAGCACCAATCTTTACCTTCAATACCTTTGGTGCTCAATACTTAGGTGCTCAAAAAATAAGTGCTCAAACAGGAATACTTCCGCTAATCTGTTTTAAGCAAGTGTTCACATAGAACGTCCGTTTTACTGGTCCGTTTAAACGTATATGTTATTAGCGTATGTATAGTTGTATGAGCGAGTTCACACAGAATACAGTATTGCGGATCCAGTAAAAAATACGGATCCGACATCCAGTAGCGACGAATCAGTTAAAATCGGTCATGTAAATGCTGTGTGAATATTACCTCTAGTAGCGACGGATCAGTTAAAACGGATCCTGTAAAATCGGACGTTCTATGTGAACGCGCTCTTATACTCTTGCCTTCTCTGTATGAAAAGAGGCGTTTGCTCAGCAGTGGGACAGTAACTGTTATTATCATTATTTTTATTAATTCTATGACATTATTTTGTCTCAGGTATCCTGGGTCCGTCGCAGAGGCAAGGATGAAATGCCAGAGCTCCTCACAGTTGGAGCAGTCACGTATGCTCACGACAACCGGGTGACAGTAGCCCGGAGATACCCTGGCAACTGGAGGCTCCTCATCAGGGAAGTCAAGCCTGATGACGAGGGAGTATACGAGTGTCAGATATCGACTCATCCGCCAAGAGTTAGCAGGACCTATTTGCATGTTAATAGTAAGTGGTTTTTTTTAACTAATAGACTAAACTTCTCCCCTCCACTGCCTCGTTGGTCTAGTGGTCGGAGGTCTTGGGTTCGATTCCCAGGTCGGGCAATGTGTTATTGGGTTTTACATCAGGAATTTCTCAGTAGCAGCCTCGGAGTCTAGATTTGTGCTCAGTTAGTGGCAATAGGCTCGCCCCCTATTTCGTGGGACTTAAACATAACTAGCGAAATGTAGGTGTACTAACGGGTACACTTCTGTCTAACCCTTCGGACTACAGGCGTGATGTTATGTTATGTAAATTCCTCCCCCGACATCGTCAATCAGGTGCGCAGTACTTGTAACCGGCGTGCTTGTATGACTTGATGTATGACTGTGGTCGAGGCTAAAGGAGTATGTAAGAATCGTAGCAGGTGGCGTTCTGTGGTTTCTGCCTACTCCCATAGGAAAAAAACATGAGTTTATGAAAAAAAAACAAAAAAATGTAGCTTTCTATTAGTAAAATAATTTTTAACACCGATTATATTATATAGTTTTTGAGTTCATCCATTACAAACAAAAAAAACAAATGTTTTCTTTTCATAATATTTTAGACAATACAATTTTGAGTAGGCTACTTAACTTACACAGCAAAATAAAATGAAAAAAAAATAACCTAAAGAAACGGGTCGTAGACAAAATGTTAGACTCAGCTAACATTTCATCGCCCAGTTTCTGTAATGGCCGCTTCACACATTGGTCCAAATATTTGCACCAATGCCACTCGTCTATTCTCGTAGATGGACAAAATAGAATTTGAAATATGATGTTTGGATGAAAATTATGTTGGTTCTTTAAATAACCTACTCAATATAAAAATTATAAATTCGAAAGTACTCTTTCTGTCTGTTACGTTTTCATGACTAAACCACTGAACTAATTTTGATGAAATTTGATGCAAGGTAAGTTTGGATCTCAAGGAAGGACATAGTATACTTTGTAGCCCGCGATAACTGTCATTTATGTAGACGAAGTCGTGTACAAAAGCTAGTTAAATAATAAATAATAATTATTTCACAAACGTAAAAAAAACTTTTTTTACAAAAAAAGACAACCGCCTTGAAAAACTACAAAATAAAAAATAACTTTAGTTTGGAAGTCGGTGGCTTTGGTTTTGTTTTTAGGGTTCCGTACCTCAAAAGGTAAAAACGGAACCCTTATAGGATCACTTTGTTGTCCGTCTGTCTGTCTGTCTGTCTGTCTGTCTGTCTGTCAAGACCTTTTTTCTCAGGAACGCGTGGAGGTATCAAGCTGAAATTCATATCAAATACTCAAGTCTATGGTCTCTTGGAGCTGTGAAAAAATCAAACTTCTAAGTCAACGCGATCAAAAGATACTCCCCGTTTATGCCGCAAATTTTCGACACTCGCAAGGGAATCAAAACCTACAGGGTACTTCCCGTGAACTCAGAATCTTGAAATTTGGTATGAAGCAACGTCTTATAGCAGAGATATAGGAAAAATTGCGAAAAGTATAAATTTTTAGTTACATCATATAATAAAAATATTTTTAATAATTTTAAACTTACTACCCCTTTCCTCATGAACGCGTAGTGGTATTATATTGAAATTCATATCAAATACTCAAATCTATAATACCTTTAAGCTGTAACAAAATCAAACTTCTATGTCAACGCAATCAAAAGAAACAGGAATTAAAACCGCATATTTTGAAACTCGCCACTACTCGCAAGGGAATCAAAACCTACAGGGTACTTCCCGTGAACTCAGAATCTTGAAATTTGGTGCGAAGCAACGTCTTATAACACAGATAAAGGAAAAATTGCGAAAAGCATAAATTTTTAGTTACATCATATAATAAAAATATTTTTAATAATTTTAAACTTATTACCCCTTTACTCATGAACGCGTAGTGGTATTATATTGAAATTCTTAACAAATACTCAAGTCTATAATATCTTTAAGCTGTAACAAAATCAAACTTCTACGTCAACGCAATCAAAAGATACAGCAATTAAAGCCGCATATTTTGAAACTCGCAACTACTCGCAAGGGAATCAAAACCTAAAGGATACTTCCAGACGACCTGGAATCTTGAAATTTGGCATGAAGCAACGTTATAAAGTACACATATAGGAAAAATTCCGAAAATCTTAAATTTTTAGTTACATCACATAGTATATTTTTTTTAATAATCATAAACTTACTAGCTGACCCAGCAAACGTTGTTCAGCGATTAAAAAAAAAACAGATGTTGGCCGATTCTCAGACCTACCCGATATGCACACAAAATTTCATGCAAATCGGTTCAGCCGTTCAGCTTTCCACATTGTTATGTTATGGATTTCATTTAGCAATAAAAATACCATAACTTTTACTTATATACCTACAGGTTTGTACGGAACCCTCGGTGCGCGAGTCTGACTCGCACTTGGCCGGTTTTTTTTGTTATATACCTAGCTATTGCCACCGACTTCCAAACTAAAGTTATTTTTTATTTTGTAGTTTTTGAAGGCGGTTGTCTTTTTTTGTAAAAAAATACCGGCCGAATTGAGAACCTCCTCCTTTTTTTGAAGTCGGTTATATACCTCCACCAACTAGATAGGTATGCAGGGTCGTTAAACATAGTAGAAGTTTTCTTAGAAACCGATGGATGTTTAATGTATTTTATTTTAAAAAGTAGGTACTTACTTACATAATAAACAGCTCAATAATTAAGTTAAGACATCCATCGGTTTCTAAGAAAACTTCAACTATATCTGACGACTCTTTTGTTGCCTGTACACAAAAGTTTTAGCATCTCTAGTCGAATTGGCTCAAACGTTGGCTATGCCATTTTCTCGTCTACGCATGAAGCCGAAGTAATAGTTACAAAATTATCCACCCTCTTAGCCCTTGTCTGCCTTTGTATTGCGAATAGTAATACAGTTTCTTTTTAAGCTAAGTGGAAGCCAGCAATAGGGTATAGAAATGGGTAAAGCTTATGTCTGCCCCTATTCCAGTACCACCCTAAAATAAAACAGTACGTATCATTTGTTTACCCTTCTTAAACAAAAGCCGATTAACTAAGAGCTAAGATAGTGTTATGCTTATAGCTTAGGGCTTTGTGTGTGATGCATATATAAGTAGTTAGCACTACAATCGAGGTATCTACCAACTTAGTGATACAATCTCGGATCCGATCAATCTTGGGTTCGATTCCCAGATTGGGCACACTGTTATTGGGTTTTTCCATCAGGAATTTCTCAGTAGCAGACTCGGAGTCTGGATTTGTGCCCGGTTGATGGCAATAGGCTCGCCCCCTATTACATGGGACTTAAACATAACTGGCGTAATGTGGGTGTACTAATGGATACACCTCTGCCTAACCCTTCGGGGATTACAGGCGTGATGTTATGTATGAAATAGAAATGCTGCGAACCCACAGCCTTTATCTGCAAGGCCAGCGCCTTAACCACTGCTTCATCACGACATCAGATACTTTACTATAATAAAACACAAAAAATATTCCACTCACGATCCGTGTATGACGATATAATACGAGAATAGACAAATTAAAATTCAGCTCAGCTTTAATCTCGAAAACATAGGTATTATATAGAAAAGCAATTATAAAGCTAATCACGTGCCTATTCCCGCCTCCATCATCTGTAGGACATACTCATAAATAATTTACGTTGTGAGGCCCCCAGACGGTCCTTTTACCGGAATACGACCGTCTCCGGCATAAAGGTCAGCTGTGAGCCTTTTTAAGAGCCATTTGGGAAATGCAAAATCTCATGGTTGCTATAAGATTTGATCGGTTGAGGAAATCTTAGGCAGAGGTATTTTAGTAGGTGTTCTGTTTCTAAATCGAAGTAAACCTCTTGTTTTAATTAAAGCCCCAAAGTCAAAGTCACAAAGGCAATTTGAACGTCTTAAACTAGAAAAAAAAGTATTATATTCCGAAATGTAGTTTTTATTGAGAGAGATGGTAGTTTTTATTGAGAGAGATGGTGGGAGATAAGAGTCTTGATGGCCCTCTGGTTGGGGCGGGTTCGAATCCGGGCAAGTACCAATGTGACTTTTTCAATTCATATGTACCTACTTTCTAAGTTTATCTTAGACATCACTGACATCGTTCCGTGCCTCGGAAAGCACGTTAAGCTTTTGGTCCCGGCTGTCATACGTGGATCTTTGACAGTCGTTACGGGTCGTCAGAAGCCCGAAAGTCTGACAACCAGTCTGACCAAGGGGGGTATCGTATTACCCAGCTACTGGGTTGTGGAGGTCAGATAGGCAGTCGCTCCATGTAAAATACTGGTATTCAGCTGCATCCAGTTAGACTGGAAGCTGACCCCAACATAGTCGGATAAATCTCGTCTCAGTGACAATGTAAAAAAACCAAGGTAAATTCGAAGCATTTTGACAGATTGAAACTGAGATTAAATAATCGCCATCTAATCTGAGTTTCAATCTGTCAAAATGTTTCGAATTTTCATTCCTAAAAGTTAGTAGAATCCCTGATATCCGCACTTATAGTTATAGCTACCATTAAATTGCCCAAAGCGTTACCTTTGATGTTAAGAGAAACAAGATCACGTATTAACATGAGCACCCTAAAACAAATTAACTTTCATGAAGGTTAAACCTGTAATGTTGTGCGAGATAATATTTATGTTTTGTTTGTTATGCTTCGTTCAGACAGAGATGGCGGCGATGGTGGTCACTTGTCAATTTGATGTAATTGGATAGTTAACACTTTTAATCTATTTATTAATAATAGTTTAAAAAACTAAAAAACACGCTTTTAGCACGCACTAAAAATTACAAATGGACTATGTTTTTCGTATTCCTGACAGCAAACCCTTCATTTGATACCCATATCATGGGGGTGGATTTCAAACAGCCAGTCCGCCATCTAGGGGAGGCCGCCATATTGGATTTGTAATGACGTTTCTTAGCTAGTCATGTATTGTCATTAGAACTCAGAGCGTGTGCAAAATTTCATCCTAATCGAAGACCGGGAAGTGGGTCAAATTAAGATTCCAAGATTTTCTTACATACATAGTTACAAGTGAAGCTATAATAAAAAAAAGCGTGTTAATAAAAATGAATCGCTAAATGTGTTGCTAAGCTCACTCGAGAATGGCTGGACCGATTTAACTGATTATTTTTTGTTATGTTTGTTTTTGTCAGGAGAAGGTTCTTATGAAAGAAAAAATTAAAAAGTCGGAAAAGTCGGTCTCAAGGGTAGGGGTAGGGTAGGGTAGGTGTAGTGTAGGGTTTGGGTAGGGTAGGGGTAGAGTAAGGTATGGGTAGGGTATTGGTAGTGTAGAGGTGGGGGTATCGGTTGGGTAGGGGTAGGATACCATGCAAACGGGTCAGCTAGTGCAGACTCAAATTCTCAAAAATTTTGTTTTAACTTTATTTTTATTAATTTCTATCTTTTAACCGCGTCTTCTTCCGCGTAAATGACGGACCTCCGTTTCATTCCCTTATGAGGTGAATTTATACAAAATCTCGATAACAACCGTCGGGCAGTTAAGTAGTCCACCAAAAAAACACCCGTCTGGTCAGAGGATCCTCCCATTTCAAAAAAAGGATGAGAAACTCTACACCCTATTTCTCATACCTCTAAAAATCCAAATTGCACTATCTGATATTAAGTAGAAACAGTACAATTAAATTATTATATCAGAAAAGTGAACACCATTGCCTCGCCTTAATTTTTTTAAACTTCGTGTTTGTTCGAGCTTGCAAAAGTTGACATTTCCACACCTTCATCAGAATTTTGTACATTTTGTTTTTGTAAAAGGCCTGGCTTATTAAAAAAGTGCTTCATAGCTTTTTGTAGGCAGTTTTATTTATAGAAGATTGTTTTTTGGTGGCTTCCGAGCAATTAATTTTTACATAAAAAATTGCTAAGACTTAGTCAAATAAATAGTAACATCACCAAACAATACTTTCCCGTATTTAACATCATTAGGCCAGGTTTAGGTAGAAGAGTATCTAGTAATACACTCACATTTCGCCAGTAGGGGGCGAACCTATTGCCATCAACCGGGAACATATCCAGACTCCGAAGTTGCTACTAAGATATTCCTGATGGAAAAACTCAATAACACTTTGCCTGACCTAAGAATCGAACCCTAATGCTCAGCAGTCGCGCTTTGCGACGACTAGACCAACGAAGCTGTTCCCGTACTTTTAAACAAAATTAAAAGAAAAGTTTAAAAAAATCTACAAACTTCAATTACTCGCCAACCACATTAAAATAATGTATTCAAATACTTGAATACGATTAGTTAAACGATAAATAATCTTGTCGAGATCGGCTTGGGAAAGGATTTAGCTTCGGTCCAATGGTCTTATTTGCATAAAAATGTATTAAAATTTTCAGTTCAAGCATATTTTTTGGACAGTAATGAATGGCTTAGATTATCGAAAAATAATCTTTAGGTGTTTGAATTATATAGTTGAATAGGGATAAATGACAATCTTTGACAGTTTATTTGAAGAATCACGTGATTTTTTATCGTTTGTCCTGTATAAATCTTCTCAAGTGAATTTAGTCTAATTTACCTTGAGGTTAGCTATCGCGGAAGGTGCATACGTTCCCGTGTTCCCCGGCGTAAGTGTGGGAAATCTCAATGCTAAGATCAATGCTTATCTGCATGATGCCTTTGCAGTGTGACAGTTGTTTTTTAAGAATGGGAATTCATCTTATGACTTCTTACGCTCTGGGCGGAGCAGGAGTATCAGAATTTTACTAACTTAAACCCATCCGTGTTTCTCGTTATGCCCTTTGCGTTCCAAGGCCGCGGTGACTCTTTCGAACAAAATCCGCAACCCTGGAGTGGAACAAAAACAGACAAATATTATTACATCAAGTTTCAACACAAAACACTTTAAGCTCTCAAGCTACATAAGAGATACTTACTTAAGCCCATTTATCTAATACTACGCCTAAAATAAAGGGCCTATCGTCAAGGTATACACTCGATTGATCACCCTTATCTCTCCACTCACTAGTCCAAAATCTAGGCACCCTTTCCCTCGAAATCGTCCCTTTCACATTTTGGTCTTTCTCCTAACATTCAAGATATTATCTCGAGGCTCGACCTTCGGCCAGATACGAAGGTTTCCTAAAGATTGTCGGCTGTAATCGATATTTCGGCATTATTAATGTCTAGGATTTTACGGTATTCCGTCCGTACCGGATATTTAGTAGAAGTTTCTTGTATGTGATAAGTATTATGGTACCTTGTGAGAATAATGTGCAATATTGAGATGAAAGTTAAGCTTTATCTACACCAGTGTGCTTTCACGTTCATCTTGCCTTTTCGTCTGACGCATGCAATAAAGCATGCACTAAAACTAGTTCAAAACAGTGCATGCCCGTAGCGCTCGTTGATGACGATGATGACGCATGCTTAAAGCGAGATTAATTTAAGAGTTGGTAGTAAGCAAAATTACCAATCTTTTTTTTGATTTTACATGAACAGTTCTAGATTTCTAGGCTTAAAATACAAATGTATGAAAACTACATGATATTTTCGAGGGTTCTCATTGGATAAAAAACATAAAATAATAACATTTTCTCGATAGAAAAACATCACGAAGTAGCCTCAAATTTTTTGGTTTTTTCGATTTATACACGATATTTGATTTAAATTTGATAATTAGTTATATTTATACATGGTTTAGTCTAGGCATTTTAGGTTATTCCTTTTATTTTTGGATTTATTACGATAAAACACTTAACACGGGGCGCGCGGGTGAATTATAAAAGTTTGCTGGCTTTTGGCGCGCCCTTAATGTTGAAGACGCAAGATGATCATGAAAGCGCACTGGTGTGGACATAGCTGTACGCCACATATTTTAATTCTAGCATTATGTTATAGTACAGCTAGAGATGATGATTACATTCAGATTTAGAATATTTAGTATCAAATAATAATAACGATAACGTTTATTTTCTTGACCACATAATGAATGATCAGTTTATACAGTACAGTTACAAATATTTAATTATATATTCATTGATGTTGTGGAGACTGGAGCCTGTACTAGCAATACCTGTGTTACAGGTTTCCAGGCCTCCAACAACTCGATAAGTTAGTGCTATACAAAATTAGTAGATGGTGAGGTTAGGATAACAGGGTCGCCCCCTATTACATGGGACTTAAAAACATAACTGGCGAAATGTGGGTACACCTCTGCCTAACCCGTCGGGGATTACGAAGGCGTGATGTTATGATGTTAGGATCAAAGAAAAATAAACAATTGAAATTCTATAGCCAGAGAACAATATGCGAAATGAGACGGTAACTCACGTCAAGCTCATATCACTCAATTCACGAAGATTAACAGAATAAAACGGGCCATTCCTAAACGGTTTTACTCAATTTTTCTCTAATCCCTTCCCATCTGTCTTAATTACAGCCAACAGAAGCTTTTCAAACCCCTCTCAAATTACACAAACTCGATTATAATCCTGCTCGCATCGTTATTAATTGGAGACCCCCTTTACTCAAGACACAAGTAATCTATACATAATGTAATATGGAACTCCGCAGTTTGTATCAATAGGGAACATGAAAGTTTTAATGAGTTCCCTTCAACGAAGTGTATGAGTGTTATAGAGTTCATTTATATGAGAACTCTGTGGAAGGTGACACTTTAGTGTTGGATGGCGTTAGGGCATGATCAGAAGGCCAATTTTACTCATTCATTCAAATCTAGTCGTCATCATCTTCCTGTCCTTTTCACAAGTTACTTGGGGTCGGGGCAACACGTTTTCTTCTTCCATTCCGTCTTGTCAGCCGTCATGCTATTACTGACTCTTTTTTCTTTTATATCATTCTTCACACAATCCATCCATCTTTTCTTTGGCCCCTCTCCTCCATCCACATTCATATTCATAACTCTCTTGGTCACATGCGTTTCATTCCTCCTCTTGCCCATACGAACGATTCCCTTTCAACTTTTCACTGGCGCGTCTTTCAAACTTTCTCTTATATACTCATCGCAGTGACAATAAGACAGAAAATGTATTACCGACATTAGAGGCATTTTGGACATATTGAGACTGAGATTGCTATCGTTCCTAAAACTATTATTATTAGCACTAACTTCATAAATCAAATTGCAGTTTATTTCTTTTTCTTCTTCTCTTCTTTTTTTCTTCGCTTACTTTCTTCTCTTCTCTTCTTTAGGTTTTTCTTCTTCTTTTTCTTCTGAGTACATTTAATACTAAATCCATGGTGAAAGTTTTCATCACGATATCACTTCTACCCCTTTTTGTTACTAGCTACTATATATAAAAGCTGTCAATGTGACTTCGCCTTTATTCTGTGTCCATTTAAAGTGAGCGACGATTTCTGCTGCACTTACTATACTTCTACGTTAAAAGGTGTTGCTTTATCTTTTGGAATGTGAGCGATATAGTTTTTTGAACGGTTTATTTACTATGATCCAAGATCACAGAGTTGGCATGTCTACGTCAATTTATTAGGCTGAAAGGGGTTTGCGTAAAAGTGGCGTCATTTTGAAGTTGGATGGCCAATAATGAAACTTAGATATTTTGAAAGATCAGAATAATGCGATCAAAAGCTAATATGGACACATTTCTCTAAACCTTATCGGAACGGAGATATTTGGTTTTGATAGCTCATTAAACACGAAGAAGTTATTATACCTATATATTCTTATGAATCCTTTTAAGGTTCTGAGGTTTTTTTTAGTAACTACCTACTTACCGCAATCTAAAGATAAACTACTATAACATGGCGCGCCCCTCCACAAATTCAAAACGTTTGAAAGTATTTGTGAAAGTATCAACGTGTGCGTACAAACAAACTCACAATGTGTGCGTACTGAGACGGCCCTCGAAACAAAAACAAATCAGCGATTTGTTGCTCGACTAGTGGCGTCATTAATTACCCATTATTATTAGTATGGCGCTGCACTGACATACTCTATGAAAATGACACGTGCGTTATTTTGTGCGGTCTTGCTAGTTATGATTAGTTGACCAACAAATCTGCCGGCCTGCTAATGAATACTACAACTACATAGAAACTCTTTCATATGGATATGGCTACACACATTGAAATAGTAATATGGAGGGGCGCGTCATGCTATAGTAGTTTTTTTTGTAACTATAAGTGTTAATGTGTTATTTTGAATTAAAAAACAAAAAGTCTCTAAAACACTATTATCTCGAAACTACCTTTATGCACTTAATGACTTCTTGCTCTACAACGAGGTAATGTGTCTTTATTATTTCCCAAGACCCAAAAGTAACGTAACATTGACACATGGTCGTGAAACAGTAAAGTCAATCTCTAAAAACAACCTTCAAAAACATATCTAAGATTTCTGTACGCAGAACAGTAATTGAAGTTTTTATATTGACGACATTTTTAAAATCTTCAAATGCAAATATCTCAACTTCGATATAACTTAGGATAAAAATAATTTAACATATATTATGTGCACTTAACAACACAACAAAGTAACATAATAATTATTTGTGGCCACTGAAAAAAAACATGACGCCGCTAGTCCATACTAAGTTAATCAATGCCTTTTTGTGAATAGATATTACAATATTGTGGTTGAGAAAGTATGTGCACTTACTACCTGCTGAATGCTGGGTATTTTTCATGTATCAGGTATTAAAGGTGATATTTTGAGATTCGATAGAACGATTGTTATGTAGGTTTTTTGTATCAGGTATTAAAGTGTATCGTACTCACTTACGTTCAAGTGTGATGGTTAGTTTTTACTTACCTGTATATGTGTCACAGGATATTCCGAAGAAACAAGATACATTATTGTCCTTTTCTGGGCAATTTCTACAGCCAGATGCTTTAAAAGTCGTACCTTTACAGCGTCTAGGTGAAGCTATTACCAACAGAAAGTGTCTGGCAATAAAGTATATTGGTTTTCAAAAATAAGTTGTAAATAATATCATATCATTAAAATAATTCATTTATTCCACAGCGCCACAAGTGTGGGTAGTCGACGAGGCAGGAGCCCCTCTACTGGAGAAGTACTACGAAGCTGAGTCTACCCTCGCCCTCCTCTGCAGAGCGCGGCACGTCGAAACTCCTGCGCTGCTAACGTGGCTGCACGAAGGCAGGGCTTTGAATGCTGATACCACTCGAGGAGGGATCAGGTAAAGCGAATATCTTTATGATTAAATAATCGGCTTCCATGTTTGTGTCCAAAAAACTCGAAAAATAGTCGATCTTTCTTTAACGTGTGGACAGTAAGGTCTTACGACCGAACACACCCTAGGGTCAGAGTTTCTAAACCGCCACAAGGGCCTCTGACATGGTTTGAGTTGGACAGTAATTATAGGCTGGTATAAGTCCAGATTTCCTCACTATGTAGTTAGTAAGTAGTCGATGTATTGGTTTGATATTTTGTACACATAATTTTCTGCACCACCTGGAACCAAACCTCGTGATACACGTCCAGGTCATCTACTTACCTCTTCCTGGGCCATCTTCGGCCATGTGAAGACATGTGAAGACCATTTTTTGACAGACTTACAAATTGTGTGGGTCTGTCAATTGTGTAAATATTTAAAAAGATTTTCTTTGCTGTACAAAAAACCCGTGATATCTCCCAGTCTCCTCCCTTCACGCGAAAGAAGTCCATATGCTAGTACACTCTCAAATAGTTTGCACTTTAGTTCACGCTTAAGCATTTTCTGATCGCGTTCATCAAAGCATATGCTTTTGTCAGTAAATTTTGAAGCACTTTAGACCCGCATACAGTGTTATAATGAGGTCTCGACTATTTCAATTTAAGTTCTGGTGATGTGTTTTTGAATAGAAAATCTACTCAAAGTATGAGCATTATTAATTCTGCTGTGACATGCTTTCGAATAGCTGAGTTCTAAATAAATTAAGTTTAATCTTACTGGCTGCTACCAGATTTTGAAACGAGTGGAAACTAAACGAGCGATCAAAATCGAAAATAGTTTACTAGGAAGATAATTATTACAATTCTAAACAATCAATTTAAAATACCCACAGTAAAACAATTTTTTTTAAAGCGCATGTATGAAGTTTCTTCTCTCTATGAAATTACCTTTTGTTAGGGGCAACTAGAGTAAATTATTTTTTCTGGTATATGACGCAGCAAAGCACCTAAAAAAAAGTGTCTTTTATTTTATTTCAACACAAAAAAAGAAGTTTCTCATTAGTCTGTTTCAAGAAACACATCCCTAGTGTCCATTTTTCTTTCTGCAAAAAAGAATTTACCAGCCAGCATTTAAGTATAACTAAACCACTTAATTGAGTCCTCCGTCCACTGTAAACTACTGTGACAATCCCATCACACTTTGCAACTACTGCAACTCCTGAAAGCCGGAATCAACAGTGGAGACCGCCAGAAAAGCGCCGAGGCAATGAAGCTCGACGTGTCCCGGAAAAACGATTCAACTGTCTTGGATCCCTCAACGAAAATAGCGGAGTAGTAAGAAAATCCCACTGTGACGACATATATTGACTGCCTCGTTGGTCTAGTGGTTAGTGACCCTGACTGCAAAGCCGGAGGTTCGATTCCCACCCAGGACAAACTTTGTGTGATGAGCATAATTGTTGGTTCTGTGTCTGGGTGTAATTTATCTATAATATGTATGTATTTATAAATTATACAAGTATGTATATCAGTTGTCTGGTTACCATAACACGAGCTCTGCTTAGCTTGGGATCAGATGGCCGTGTGTAAGTTGTCCCAAGATATTTATTTATTATTCATATTTATTTATTTAATATCTTATGAACTGCCCAGTGCACATTTCGCCTCTTGTGTATCACGCTACGATTGCCCGCCGCCCGCACCTCTAGCATTCCCCGTTCTCATCCTACCCCGCGCCCTTTTACCTAGCAGACGAGGACTCAATTAACTGGTTTAGCTGTAATAGACAAAGGGTCAACAAAACACAAGAGAACTTTTGAAGTAAGGACCTACAAGAGTCTTAAACTTGAGTGGAATAAGACACCAAATTACATGAAGTTATATAACAGAAGGGTTTCGTGTTTAACATAATTCTTTGACAACTTTTGTACTCAGTTGTTTGTGACATCTGTATCTAGATTTTTTATGACTTTATTATTACACACACACCTACACTGACCTTATAGGTGAGGTTCTTCGGAAAGGTCAGGTGCGCAGTACTCGTAACCTTGCTTGTATGACGACATGTATGAACGTGGACGAGGCGAAAGGAGTATGTTAGGATCGTTAGTGAGAAAAAGGCGTGCGTTTATGTAATAATGTCGAAATGAGATTTTATACATAGTGCACGAGTGTGTGCACGTGTCGGCTTCCAGTTTAATCGGAAGTAGCTGAATACCAGTATTTTACGTGGAGCGACTGTCTATCTGACCTCCATAAATCAGTAACTGGGCAATACAATACCCCTTAGTAAGACTGGTTGTCCGATTTTCGGGCCTCTGTTGACTCGTAACGACTGTCAAAGATACACGTACGTTTTCGAGGCACGGAGGAGTTTCGGTGTGTAAACTCATCCACGGACCAATCCCGGCAAGCGTAGCCTAACCTGATGGATCGGCTCGTGCGGCTGTTTTTTACTTAGCCATGAGCTCCTCGCGTTTATAGCAGTAGTAGGAAGAAAAATTGCAAATTCCTAATTAAAATTTCAGTCATGTTAAAAAGACATAGGTAATTCTGGCGACTATACGATCTTGGATCAAAAGCAATAATGGTTTATTTTACATCCTATCGGTACATTATAGTGTAGGTACCTACAGAAAAAGGGAGCAAACCGGATTGCTGATAAATATACAATGTAAATGGGGCGGCTCACGCAAACGTGAAACTTGATGCCAAGCCAGACATTTATGAAATTTTAAATAGACTTCGCTCAAAACTCGCCCGTTGACAACAAGCTAATAGAAGGTTGATGTTGTGAATATTGTTATGTACTTTCTTGGGAACTGAACGGAAATGTACCTATTTCCTTATTTTTAAACAAATGATTTTTTTATTTTATTTTGATATTTCATTAAGGTGTATATTAACAATAATAGTAGCCCTTGGCTCAATAGCCAAGAGCCTCAAGGCGGCTGGATCAAGGGCTTGATTCAGAGGACAGTACTTCTGGACACTGCCCGCATTTTTAGGTGATTTCGTTTTCTGGATCCCTAATATTTGAAAATGTAATATGTAGATTAAAAGAACAAAAGAAATAATACTAGTAATACCTATTACTGTCCCTCTGCAGAGCAAAGTCCTCTTCCCATACCGATGAGGAACGAGCATTGATTGACGCCTGCTCAAGTCGGTTTGACTTACATTAATAATATGTATAAGTCCAGGTTTCCTCACGATGTTTTCCTTCACCGATGTCAGTAATGTTTATGATATACTTAGAAAGTACACACCTATATGTCGTGATGGCCCAGGTTGTGGGTTTGCAACAAACAAGTACCAACGTGTGTTTTCTATTTCATAGGTATTATGTAGGAAAATGCGTTAGTTGCGAAGTGTGTATGATGTAACTTTAAAAGATAGAGTGGGGAATGAGGTTATACGAGCCCGTTGCGGATTAAAAGAGGATGTAGTGACAAGGATAGAAAAGAGTATGCTTAGATGGTTCGGTCATGTTGAGAGGATGAGTGAAAAAATAATATTTGGTATCTATATTTTGCCACCGATACGCTAAGATGAAAAATAAAGTACTCGTATTTTCTTCATCCAGTTGCTTCTATCAAAGCTAATGATCTTCTCTTCTACAGCGTGAAGACAGAGCAAGTGCCCGGAGGCGCAGACAGCCAGCTGCGGTTGGCGCGCGTCAACAGCAGCGACGCAGGAAATTACACATGCGCCGTCCGCGGCGCGAGATCTCACACCGTGTCAGTACATGTTCTCAACGGTACGTATCGTAGACATTTTAGAGAATAAATTGACATACACACACATGTTATTGGTAGGCAGACAAGTAGGATACATAATTGTCTGCCCATTACACTGTACCATACCATACAGTGTAGTAGATAGACTACTCAAAGAGTAAAACAAGTTACTGAACGTAGTACTCGCCGAGCCAGTTTTATAATTTTACCAAAAATGAGAACTAAGTTTGGCAAAAAACAATTGACATTTGAAGGAGCACAGTTGTACAACAAACTACCCGCTTGTATCAAAAGCTTACACTCATTCAATGTATTCAAGACACAGTTAGCTAAATATCTAACAGCAAATATTACCCTTCTCAAAAACTGAATGTATTGGATGAGTGTACCGTGAACAATGTTTAATGCAGTTACGAACTTATTATTAATATTAGCATAAGGTCCTCTGTTCTCATGTAAGTGACTTTGTGTCTTTTTTGAGAATAAATATCTTTAAACCTAAAGAGGATATATCCGACAGCGAGCTCCATACAAATGTCGTTAGTCAGTAAGTAAATAGACTTAATTTTTTTAGCTAGAATTAGTATACTAATCTGGGTTCTGGTTAGTCAATTTTCCGTTAAAATTAATCAAAATACCATTATGGCACTTAGTACTAATAGCAATTTGTAAACACTAATTACATCGAGTTTAGTTAGTCATTGTTAAAGCCATATTCAATTAATTATTACAAATGATAAATGTAATTAATTTAATTTAGTCATAACTTATTATTTATTCGTTCATTATTGTTTTATCGTAATACCTAATGAATATTTTAACTAAAATAGATATTAATTAAATTTATTTGCACACCTATTATGGTTGGGAATGGTTTTAAGTTCTTTGTTAAATGTGTAAATTAAGGCAAATAAAATGGTTGTATTTGATTTGATTTATTCAAAATATGGCTTAACTACGTTTGTATGGAGCGTGCTATCGGGAATATCCTCTTCAGACAAAGCAAAATGCATTGCAAAATTCTAGACAAAAAACTTAAAGGCTAGACGTTTTAGTTTTGAAACAAAGTTTCTCAAAGCTTGATTCACACATATCAGTGAAGCCACAGTTCCGGCACCGTCCCGTATCATCATCATATCAGCCGTAGGACGTCCACTGCTGAACATAGGCCTCCCCTATTGATTTCCAATAAGACCGGATGGAAGCGGCTTGCATCCAGCGCGATCCCGCGGTTTTTATCAGATCGTCCGTCCACCTTGTGGGTGGACGTCCTACGCTGCGCTTGCCGGTGCGTGGTCTCCATTCGAGAACTTTACGGCCCCATCGGCCATCCGTTCTGCGTGCTATGTGGCCTGCCCACTGCCACTTCAACTTGCTAATTCGCTGGGCTATGTCGGTAATTTTGGTTCGTCTACGAATCTCCTCATTTCTGATTCGATCACGCAGAGAAATCAGTGATATTTATTCCGTCCCGTATCAGTGATATTTATTCTTTCATACATTCTCTATGAACGCGCCGGAACTACCATTGAGAGCACTATGTCGTCATGACTGATACTGACAAGTATGAATGCGTTCATAGAGAATATTATGAAAGAATCATAGTTTATCACTGATATGGTACGGTGCTGGAACTGTGACTTCACTGATATGTGTGAATCAAGCTTTAAGAAACTTCGTTCCAAAACTGAAACGTCTCATGTACCTGTAAACGTCAACGCCCCCATACCCTTCCAACCAATCCCAAATAATAGTGATACAAACTTCACAACAATATTACCGAATACTCCAAAAGTAACAAGTAACCAAAGATCAAGAACCAAATATCAAAATTCAATCTTTGATCCAAAAATGTTTTCCAACTTTGATCGCAACTCACAAATGATATTATTATGCAAATAAAGAACATCGAACTTTTATACGAGTATCACAAAAACTGATTTAAGTAGTATAAAAGGAAATTTGAAAGTCGAAGTCTTGTCTGAAATAATAATGCTCCTATTTCTAGAAGAGACACTTACTATTGAAAATTTATAAACAAGATAGGATAATAAGAGAGCTAACTTTCTTTTGAGATCAAAGTGAAATAGAATTCTTTCAGTTAGGTACTCAGTTTTGATCAATAATTCTTGTTAGGGTTCCGTACAAAAAGGGTTCACGCGCCACGAAAGATGAGACTTGACAAGCGTCATTAATGGGGAGCTTGCGCAAGTATGGATGTACGAAATAGTTATCCATAATTTTATGTATCTATTCAAGGATATTTCGATTTAGCTTAAAAATTCTTAACAATAATGTAATATTTATGACGAAAATATTAAGTTTGTGTGGTGTCTCATCTTTTGTGGCACGTATTGCAGCAAATGGGACCTTATTACTAAGACTTCGCTGTCAATCTGCCTGTCACAGGGCTGTATCTTTTAAACCGTATTAGTTAGATGCTTGAAATTCTTACAGAGTGTGTATTAACAACTGCTGCAACTGCTGAGCATGAGGTCTTAGGTTTGATTCCCAGATCAGGCAGTGTTATTGGAGTTTTCCTTTAGGAATTTCTCAGTAGCAGCCTCAGAGTCTAGATTTGTGCCTGGTTGATGGCAATACGCTCGCCCCCTACTACAAGGGACTTTTAAATATAACTGGCGAAATGTGGGTGTTCTAATGGGTACACATCTGTCTAACACTTCAGGTATAACAGGCATGATGTTGTGTATATTATTTTATGCCGTGGAGTTTATTGCTCATTCTTTTCCATAGAGGCCTACCTCCGTTTTGGAACGAGCAACACGCTTCAACTTTCTGACTAACTGACCGACTTCTTAACAGTTCAAAAGTGCCTGTAAATGGTCTAACTAAAATAAATTTTTTGACTTTGATTTTGACTTATGTCTGATTCTCCCACTAACACGTTCCAATTGTTCCAGAAGAAAGTCTAGCGGAACTGCACGCCGGGACCCAATCACTGCATCCACCATCAGTGTCAACACTCATCATTCTACTGACCTTACTTTACTTAGCAGAAGAAACACTGTTATTTAAACCTGTAATCATTATCGCAGCTCTAACTCATATAACACAGGTCCAAAGCCCACCAAATGAACTTTATATATTGTTACCGACGTGATAAAAATCGTTTAGAATTATGTAAATATACGTTTGATTATAAATAAAGATAAATTATGATTAGTTATTGGGAAATAAAATTTCATTATATATTTTTGTTGTTTTATTAATTTACTATACATTATTCAATTTATGCATAAGAAAAACATCCTATTATTGACAGTTATCTATCATCATCGCTATCATCATAATTATCAGCCGTAAGAAAAGAGTGCCGTGGAGTTTATTGCTTGTTTTTCTCCATAGCCACTTGCACGTTTTGGGTGACCATAGTCACAAAAAAAAATCTTGACACACACGTCATGGATACCACAGATACAATTATGAGGGAAGCACGGAAACATGAATTACGGGTTGATTACGGTTTTTTCGTGTATAGGGCTATGGTTTTTAGTACAGAGGAATAGTTACAGATGGCTCTAAAACCAAGTGCGGTACATTATTCAACACTCTGTGGTTGGTACAACGACTTGAAGTCAGGCGTGTTTCGTGTGCGAGTGCGTGAAATCGTTGCCGTGATTATGTCGTAAATACTCTTGTTTTATTGCTTATTTCTAAAAGTGTAATATATTAAATTTTTCTAGACAATGTACCCTTTACAATGGTGTATAATAATCATACTCTATTATTCTCCAACGTTGATAAATTTAGCAAATGAAAGTGTTCGAGTGCCGTTTGTGTATGATTACGATCGGTTTTTGGTTTGTTTACGGACTGTAGAAATTATGTGCAAGAGAAATGACACCCTAATTTCATGAAGAAAACTATCTAGAATAATAAATAAAATACAACAAATCAAGTAAGTTCATATTTTTAACAAATTCAACGAAATGAGTAATACGATACGCAGCATTCAAGTGCCTGGTTACTGTGGTACCCACTGACGTTTGTAAAAAAGAGGTTTGAGCAGACGGGCTTTTGTTATAGGATTTCGCTTACCCTTTGCATTTCCTTGTTTGAGAAGTAATAATTAATAAAAAATAAAAATTTATTTATTTCTTATTAAAATATAACAATAACAAAACAAAAACACCATGAAGTACAATAATTATAATTATTAAGTACTAAGTAGTCAAAAATAAATCACTCGTCTGCACAGTCCCAGGCGGCCATATTGCCTTTTTTTGCTTTTATTTTTTACTAGCTGACCCGTGCCCACTTCGTTGGGCGGTAAACATTTTAACTTGTGATGAAATTATATGCGTGTGGTTCGGTTAGTACTGAGTGCTATGATTTATTAGCTGACTGCCAAAAGGAGGGTTTTTTTCCAGCGGTCGCCCGCGGCTCCGCCCGCGTGGATGTCGGTTTTCGCGACAAAAAGTAGCCTATGTGTTATTCTGATTTATATAACCTATAGCGGTCCACCGCGGCTCCGCCTGCGTGATGTCGATTATCGCTACAAAAAGCCTAAGTTTGATCCCATGTGTTCAACTACCCAAAAGTAAATTTAGCATTTTAGCCGACAAACAGGCAGATAAACAAACAGACTTTCGCATTAATTATTGCGTAAGGAGCCGACCACGCGTCTGAGCCGCGCGGGTATCTTACTCATAGACCTAAACTCCCCTCCCGCATCCGCACCCCCGCCTTGGTGACGCCTACTTCGCCTGTCGCCACGGGCCGTGGAGCGCAGAAATAGTATTAAGTATATTAATTTAGCCATAACTTTCAAACCAAACGTCCAATTTTAATGAATTAAAGACTAAATATTATCTACATAAACAGTACTTTGTGACAAAATAGTTTATTTTTATGAGGAGTAATGGCATGTGTAAAATAAATGCGTTTAAATGAAGTCCTAAAAAAATTCAAAATTTTTAAATAAAAAAATGGTTGTTGTGTTTAACTCGAAATAGATAGGTATAGTATGTCCCGGACTTTTTTGTAGATATTTTTAAGATCTTTAATTAATTAGAACATTTTACGGTTCTATCTTTTATAGTTTAGGCAGCGTACGGCAAATAAGGAACTTTTTTGGATGATTTTTTACACCTTGGGTCCGAAAAAACCAAATATCTCACGGACCCCTATTTTTTCTAAAATAAAATATAGCCTATAGCACTCAGTGATAATGTAGCTTCCAATTGCCGAAAGAATTTTCAAAATCGGTTCAGTAGATCCGGAGATTACCCCCTACATACAAACTTACAAACATACAAACTTACAAACTTACAAACTTACAAACAAATGTTACCTCTTTATAATATTATTATTATTATTATATTATTATTATTATTATTATTATTATTATTATTATTATTAATTATTATTATTATTCACATTTATTTATTTTATATACATATATAATTACATTTTTAAATATTAATATAAAACAATAAAAACATTTAAAAATATAAAAAATAGTATCCCACCGGCATCGGGAACAGGGTCCAAGCTACCGGTGGTCAGGGCTCCTGAGAAAGGAATCTCCTAACAATACGCGCCGTGTCCAGGAGTACCGCTTTCTGAATCAAGCCCTTGATCCAACCGCCCAACGAGAGCCTCCTAAGGTGTTGGTCGAGGCTCTTGGCTATTATGCCATTGGCCGTTACGACTATCGGCACAGTGATTGCTGTACTCACATCCCACATGTCGACAACCTCGCGAGCCAAGTCAAGATACTTCATTTGTTTATCTTTCTCAGCCTTCACGAGGTTCTCGTCATGCGGGACTGTTATATCCACAATCACTGCGCGACGCTCTAATCGATCTATCACCACTATGTCAGGCTTATTGGCAACAATAGTCCTGTCAGTGATGATAGATCGATCCCAATACAATGTGATATTGCCATTTTCAAGAACTGGATCGGGCACATACCTGTAGTAGGGCACTTCCGATTCCACAAGACTGTATTTAAGAGCAAGCTGCTGGTGGATAATCCTAGCTACTAGGTTATGTCTATGCAAGTAGTCTCCGTTAGCCAGACGAGAACACCCAGATATAATGTGTCGGATTGATTCCCCGGGACGGTGGCATGCCCGACAAATGTCAACCGTACCGTCCTTCACAATATATCTGCGGTAGTTGTTCGTCATCATAACTTCGTCCATAATTGCACAGACAAAACCTTCGGTTTCCCCAAAGAGGTCACCAAAGCGCAGCCAGGATACGGACGCCATAAAGTCTACATCAGGCCCATGTAGGGCCCGGTAGTAGCGCCCGTGAAGCTCCTTGCTCTTCCATACCTCCATGCGGTCATTAGTATCCAATACTACAGGTTTGCGCCAGTTCTCGTTCGCTAAGGAGAGCGGGGTGAGGCCCTTATCCACTAAGACCACATCTCGATGCATCCCCACGTCGGCTTTAAGAAAATACTCCCTGAGACTGCATATCTCACGGTTGTGCAGGGTCTTAGCATTTAAAAAGCCTCGACCTCCGCACTTCCGCGGGACATACAGTCTCATTACCGATGACCGTGGGTGATGCATCCGATTTGCAGTCAACAATGTGCGGACCCTCCTATCCAGGGCATCAAGTTCCGTCTGAGTCCATTTGAGTATGCCGAAAGAGTACATCAAAACCGGCATGACCCAACCGTTGAAGGCGCGCACCTTGTTTCCGCCTGATAAAAGACTATTTAATACTTTATTCAGGCGGCCAAAGAAACGCTCCTTCAACGATTGTTTCATATCGGCAGCATTGATGCCTAACGCTTCCGACATACCCAAATATTTGTAGGTTTCAGTTGAGGAAAGGGATCTAAGGTTTATGGAATCCGAGAGTTGTGTTCCCACAGATTCCACAATCTCCCCTCGCTTCACATGCATGACTGCACATTTGTCCACACCAAATTCCATCCTGATGGCACTACTGAAAGTTTCTGTTACCTTCAGTAGCTCCATTAGTCGGAAATTGTTGGGGGCAAAGAGTTTCAGATCATCCATGTAAAGAAGGTGAGATATGACCTGACCACCTCTTCTCAACCGATAGCCCAGACCCGAACCCTCCAGCAGTGTGCTTAGAGGGTTCAAGGCTAAACAAAACCACAGAGGACTCAGACTATCGCCCTGAAATATACCACGCTCTATCCTTATCGGTTCGCTGCTCTCTCGGATCTGCCTACATCCCGGATAGCGAAGGACCGTCCTCCATTGCCCCATACACGACATTAGGAAGGTGCGTAAAGTTGCATCTACTTTGTACAACTCCAACACCCTCATAAGCCATGTATGTGGCACCGAGTCATAGGCCTTCTTATAATCTATCCAACATGTCGACAGATCCTTTCGAGAACGTCGAACCTGCTGGTTAATGGCCATATCAATGAGGAGCAGCTCCTTAGTACCACGGGACCCGTTCCTACATCCATTTTGAGAGGCAGACATGATAGAATTGTCTTCAATATGTTTGTTAATTTTAGCTCTCAAAATGGATGTAAGAACTTTATAGACCGTCGGCAGACAAGTAATCGGTCTATAATTTTTGGGCTCCGCAGTACTACCCGATTTGTGGAGCAGGTGGGTTATTCCAGTCGTTAAGAACTGGGGCAACGATCCAGACACTAAAGCTGACTGGAACTGGGACGCTAAGCAAACATGCGACCGTCTGAACCATTTAATCCAGAAATTGTGCAGCCCGTCCGGTCCTGGAGATTTCCAATTAGGTAACGGACGAACTGCACAAGCTACATCCTGGGGGCTGATGGTAATTGCCCCCATTTCTGGTATCAGGTCGCACGCTCGCTCAACCTCCCGTGTCCAATCGCTCTCAGTGTGACTGACAGGCACCGACCAGATGCTGCGCCAAAACGAACACATGGCGTCATCATCCGGTAGGCGCGCATCAATCACACCTTGGTCTGGTCGCTCCCAAGCTCTGTACACCCACCTCTCATCACTCTGGAATATGCGATTCTGAGTGTATCGCTCCACTCGCCGCTTGTACCGACGAATACGGTTTGCCCATGCACAGATTTTCTGCTTCAGGAAGTCGATACGCTCTGTGACGCAGGACAAATAATCTCGAGGACTGACATCAGTCCCCGTAAACGCCCGCCTCACAAAGCGCATCACTCTAGGGCGAGTATTGCCCTCCCTAAAGCAGATTAGCTTGCCGATGAGTGCTCTAGCCCCATCGATACGACGCTCAATCCTGCACTGCCATGCTGGCACCGCTGATTTTGGTCGTGTAGCTCCGTCATTATTGGGAAATTTGACATGAGCTACACGACATGCCGCTACAGCTGCACAGTACAAGATCGAGTGGGTATCAACAAGGTCTACACTACCGTCAAAACAGTTTGACAGCTGTGAATCTAGAGCACACACCAGCGCCTTATTTTTCTTGTGCATGGGCAAACGAGGTAATCGAGGTCTAAGCTCAGGCTGCATAAAACGATACTCCCGGAACGCATCCTCCAAAGCACTCCTCAACTGTTCATTGCACTGGGAACTCACAGTAATAGCTCCGTCATCAACCTCTTCATCCATGCGGTCGAGTCGCGGCGAATCACTAGGTAAATTCGGCGATTGTACCGCGACTGCAACCACTGGCGAAGCAAGCGTAACGCAGCTACTCCGTGATTCGAGGCGTAGTCGATCAAGCACAATGTCATCCAACATATGGTTACGCTGGATGGCACGCACCTGATCCGATAGACGTTGTGCCGATACGTTGACAGCTGGTTCAAGCACCTGAAACAGAGAGAGCATCCGACCACGGTACGCAGTCAAGTTACTTCCCCCCTCTGTAGCCCCAAAGTATGAGCGCATGACGTTTTCATTTACTGACTGTGTCCATCTCATGCGCTGCACACTTCCACCGGGAGCGGGGGCCCTATCAGAGGCCGGTGGGCCTCGGAGTCCCAAACAACCCGGCGGCCGGCGTCCTCCCCGCCGACGAACAGGTGGTGGCGTCGAAGGCGGAGAGAAATACTCGTCGCTCGAGCTCGACGCAACTGCCGAGGCCGGTGTCACAGCACTCACGGTGGGGCTGGATTCCGGCGGCGGCGAGGCGGAGCTGAGCGACGGGTCCGGAGGTGGTGGGCGTGCTATTTGTTTTTTCCTTGCTCTTGTCAACATCGCAACATAATATCATAAAATCCTTATGACGGCCTTGACAGCCGTCATTATTGTTATAAATATTGTTTTCTTCGTTTTTTCATAACGGAATGTTTTATATTTTTTTTTTTAATGTTTTATTATTATTATTATTATTATTATTATTATTATATTATTATTATTATTATTAGTATTAGTATTAGTATATTAGTATAGATGTTATTTTTTTGCTCGAGGACTCTGTTTTCAAAAATTTATTTTATTATACTTCTCATGAATGTAATATAAATCTTTTGCTATCATCTTGAAGGAAATATAGTCTTCTTTATTTATGTATTTTTATAACGGCTAGAGATAGCTTAATTTAATTACGAAAAATAAAATTGACGTGAAATCAGAAAAAAAATATTACTTTTTTAAATTTAACATTTTTTTTAGTTAAGTTCATGTAGGTTTGAAGCATATATTTTTATTTAAGTTTATTCTCTATACGCTAACGTAATCAATGTTAATTTTTATTTTAAAATTGCTCTAATACTTTTCTTTTGGCAAACGTTTTTATCGGGGACGACCGCGGCGTTATGCGGTGGTGCGATTGCGCGGTGGCGTCGCGACGTAAGACCCACATGACAGCTCGCGAGCGTCGACGTGCAAGTGGATAGAGGCCTACCTCCGTTTAGGAACGAGCAATTACTAGCTTTAACTTTCTGAATAACTGACCGATTCCTTGACAATTCGAATGTGCCTGCTTTTGACTTTGACTTTGAGACTGCTGAAAATCGGCCTCCAATAGGACCGGTTGGAAGAGGCTTGCATCCAGCGCGATCCTGTGGTCTTCTTGAAATCGTGTGTCCACCTTGTGGGTGCGTGGACTCCATTCGAGAACTTTAGCACCCCATCGGCCATCAGTTCTGCGTGCTATGTGGCCTGCTCACTGCCAGGTCAACGTGATAATTATTTTGCAGTTATCTATACAAATTAATAAAATTGAGGTGCCTATTTGTGATGTCAAAAAAAACAGCCTTTTACAAAATAAATAATTATGAATTTTTACAGGATAGTTATATCTATGTATATCAAAATGTTTGTCTGTCTGTTTTTTCCAGCTAATTTCTAAAACGGCTGGACCGATTTTGACATTCATTGGCAGTTGATGTTAAAAGGAGTAACTTAAGCTACTTTCATTTGAGAAAAATAATATATTTTTTAACGTATTTTGAAAGTACTTTTACAGATTTCAAAGTTACTGCAAACCGCCGATTTTTGTAGGTTGTTATTCCAAATTTTTACGACTTCTGGAATAACTCTTGACTTGGTATCAACAAAACCTTTTAAAAACTTCGCTAATAAAGTTGGAGCTGTATTTCAGTACTCGGAAAAAAATAAGCAAGTACAACTGTGCTTTTATAAGTACCTGTACCTGGCGGAAATTCAAAAATAGAAAAGGAAAGATTAATCTTCAGTATCTATCTATCTATTCTATCTATATATTTAAAAATCAATTGCTGTTCGTTAGTCTCGCTAAAACTCGAGAACGGCTGGGCCCATTTAGCTGATTTTGGTTTTAAATTGTTTGTCGTTGTCCAGGGAAGGTTTAAACGGTGAGAAAATATGGGATTGGGGTAGGGTAGGGGCAGGATACCACGCGAACGAAGTCGCGGTGGGTCAGCTAGTATATTAATAAAACTGAAGAGTTTTTTTTTATTTGTTTGTTTATACGCGGTAATCTCTGGAACTACCAGCCGGAATGGAAAAAATATTTTTGTGTGTCATAGGCAGATTCATGAGGAATAGTATAGGCTATATAACATCACGCTATGGCCCATGAGAGCAGAGCAGTAATCAAAGATGTAACTTAACACGTGTGAAAAAATCCACGCGGACGAAGTTGTGGCCAGAAGCTAGTGTTGTATTAAGATTTATTAATCAATCGGTATAACTGTCCCGTTGGTTGGACTTGCTGAGCTTGTGTTCGATTCCCAGGTCGGGCAAAGTGTTATTGAGTTTTTCCATTAAGAATTTCTTAGTAGCAGTTTGGTGTTTCAAAATTGGTGGTGTGACACTCCCGTATCTCGGAAAGTAAGTAAAGTCACTGGCCATGTGCCTGATCTCTCCCCGGTCTTCTCGGATTTGAGTACAGTCATGAGTATAAACATGTATACACATAGCAACATTCTAAAGCAATTTCTTCCAAAGGGCCAAAACACATAACCGCGTTGCGGCGCCGCGCCGCGAGAATCGGCAGTAGCGTCACAGATGTATTCAGTATCTTCTTTGTCGTTTGAGTAATGTCTTTTTAATAACAAATAAGCAATAAGTTTCTCACGATGGTCCATGGCAGAGACACGTCTATCCACAATCAAAAATCACGAGGAACTGGGTACCCTACCATACGACAATAAAATGCTCTTTTTCGCGACGCCGCGACGCCGCAACGCAAACCGCCGATTTTAGCGGCGCGGCGCCGGATTGATGAAAATGTACGAATATCATATTCTGGATTCTATACTACTATAGAGTACTCGTAGTTCTAATTTCAAAGTTGCAATCATTCATTAACGAAAAAATCGCCGCAAGCCTCATTTAGACGATGCAGGAAATATCGTGCGATTTGTCGTACATTGCGGGACCGCGCGGCTGTCATGACAAAGGTGACTGATCATTGACGGAAATGTACCACAACTTGCACGATATTTCTCGCACCGTCTAAATCAGCCTTTAGAGTTTTGCTTTTGACCAGAATGGATAAGGTCAGAAATGAGTACATAAAAGAAAGTATGAAAGTGGCGCCAGTGACAGAAAAGTTGAAAGGGAATCGTTTGTCTTGGTATGGGCATGTGAAGAGGAGGGATGAAACGCATGTGACCAGGAGAGTTATGAATATGAATGTGGATGGATGGAGAGCAAGAGGAAGACCAAAAGAAAGATGGATGGATTTTGTGAAGAATGATATGAAAGAAAGGGGACTCAGTGATTGCATGACGGCTGACAGGACGGAGTGGAAGAGGAAAACGTGTTGCGCCGATCCCAAGTAACATGGGACAAGGGCAGGAAGAAGATGATGAGACATGGTAATGCTCGTGACTGTACTATATACCTAATAAACCTAAACAAAATTCTGATACCTAAAAGAATACCCTTACCTTTCGTAAAAGGTAAGTTAAGATAACAAAAAATCTGAAGAAAATATTTGCAAAATACCTTCTCTGTAAGATAGATAACATTTTGACACACTTCAAAGCTTCAAAGGATTGGCTCCGATATTTTTATTTTTGTATTGAATATTTTTACAAGCAACCTTGATTGAAGGTTCTAAATAATGTGGTATTTTGTGAACGAAAATAGAAACTCTTTAATATTAATAAAGGTTGATTTACCAAGTATATCAGTGAAGTCACAATTCCGGCACAGTTCCGACACAGTACCGTCACCGTGATAATTAATTATTCTTTCTTTGGAAAAATCTTACTTTTCATCTACAAGGCATAATTGAATTAATTGAAAACCAGAAATGGAGTCATTGAACTTATCAATATGAACGCATTATTATTATAATATTTATCGCGTATAAAAATAAATCTGCTGATCCATACATTTTGTAATGGACATTAATGTCTGTAGATATATAATTTTAAGTAACATTGGAGCTCTTATGTCCAGAAACCAATAAAAATATTAAAAATTTAAATTAAAAAAAAAAAATTAAAAAAGTATAAATACCTGATTTTATTTTTGCGTTTTCAGGTTTAGTCTCATAGAAAAAGTTGTTCATAATGGTGAGTTCAAACCCCAGGTTTTTCTAAACTATTAATAATTACGAGTATAAAAAGAGGAAAGATTTGATTGTTTGTTTGTTTGTTTGCATTGAATAGGGTCCGAAACTACTGAACCGATTTAAAAAAATAAAATTATTTTACTGTTGGGAAGCTACACCTTGCCCGGGTGACATAGGCTATATTTTATTATAAAAATTTTAGGGATCCGTAAGAAACATCACACGAACGAAGTCGCGGGGAGAGTGCTAGTATTTAATACACCTTGTATATGGATTCAAAATTTTAGAATCTAATAACGGCTCTGGGTCCTTAGACAAAGTAACATCGCTTTGTAGCGAAACGATATCTAAATTCGTCATCGTCTCTGACTTGTCAATGTCATGTCTTACTTCATGTCCACGTGACTTAACGCGGCTTATGTCAATCCCATACATTTTAGTCTTTTCTAACTTCGTTACCGTTTTGATATTGTTACTTTGTCTAAAGGACAAGAGCAAGACATGACAAGCAGTGTTTTCACAATGAGGGTAAGTTCCTCATTTGAGGGGAAATTAGGGTCCATAGGGGGAGGATAAGGGGAAGACATTAAAAGGGGAAATCATGGGTAAAACCTAGCTTAAAATATTGCGGTAGAGCGCCAAGGACTTGAAATAAAGTCAAAGAATGACGTCATTTATATTGTATTTATTATTATATTTATATTGTTTTTTCTTATTATGGATACTGTGAAATAAAACAAATATGGAAATATTTAATCAGTTTTTATTTATATCCGTAAAATCTAAATATATATAACTCAAAGGTGACTGACTGACATAGTGATCTATCAACGCACAGCCCAAACCACCGGACGGATCGGGCTACACTAGGGCCAAAAGTAAAAACTACAGCAGAAAAATTTTTGAGAGGAAATAAGCCCTGAGAAGGGGAAATTTGAATTGAGGCGTGGGGAAAGGAAATCTTTAAAGTGGAAACACTGAATTGACAAGTCAGAGACGATGACGAATTTAGATATCGTTTCGCTACAAAGCGATGTTACTTTGTCTAAGGACCCTGTATTATAACCAAACGTGACATGTCGATCGCACCAAATATAAAGCTCAAAAATAGTGAAAAGATTGCCTAAAAATTCAGGTTTCAGTATTATATATCGTTTTGAAAATACATACAAGTAAACGCCACACCATAATTGAATTTCGTGCGTTATCGTATAAATATGGTACGCATTCATATTCAAAGCAAAACGCCATATGCTCACACACGTACCTATGTACTTATTAAGAATTTTATGATTATCACGGATCATGGATAAGCGAGTGTATTTTTTAGGGTTTTGTATATTTTATAACCTAAACCGAAAGATACTAAAATTCTAAGAACCTTCTTCTTTTGATGCCGATGAAAAGAAAGGTGCTCAAATTGCTATCTTGTTTATAATCAATACAGGTGTTCATTCAGAGGTGAGAGGCAACGCAGGAAGGGGTCGCCTTATGAAGACCTACACTGACCTTAATATTTGTGAGGTTCTTCAGAAAGGTCAGGTGCGCAGTACTAATCGGCGTGCTTGTATGACGAGATGTATGAACGTGGATGACGCGAAAGGTGTGTGTAAGGATCGTAGCAGGTGGCGTTCTGTGGTTTCTGCCTACCCCAATGGGAAAAAGGCGTGAGTTTATGTATGTATGTAGGTGTTCATTCAGATAGTAGTAACGCGTGATGGGTCTTCTATAGTACATGTAGTGACCTGAGCGACTTTTCATCTCAGTATCTGTCGTCCTATTCTGTAAAAATCTCCTTCGGTGACTTAGGTGAAGTCAGCTGTCTGATGCTAGGAATGGCGCTCCGACGCTCCTCTACGTGTCCCGTTTGCACCATGCCACGAAGGCTGAGGACATCGTAGAGTACATACGAGTAAAAACCTGCTGGACCTTGAGGGTGGTGAAGTTGGAGGCGCGCCATAGCACCAATTTCAAATCGTTCGTGGTGCGCGTTCTGACCAATCACTTGATGACCTTCCTCAAGGAAGAGTTTTGGCCGAAAGGTGTGCTGTATCGGCGTTTCCGCGGCCAGCTACGCGACACCTCGCAGCGTAACACGACGCCGACACTTCGTGTGCAGTAATTTTTATAGGTTTATTATATAAAATATGTATTAGTTTATAGTTATTGTATATATATTTATGTATTTGTGTTTTATGGGCCTTAGCTGCCTGAAATAAAGGATTATTATTATTAATGGACGGCTCATCTCAAACTCATCATCATCATCACATAGGTCGTGGTCGATGACGTCCACTGCTGGAAATAGGCCTCCCTTAAAGATAACCACAATGACCGGTCTTGCGCTAATCGCATTCAGCGGTCAAGCTCACTTCACCTAAATTCATCGAGAAAGAACTTTATAGATGACACTAGCTAATGAAATAATTTTGGAGATAACATGAGGCTAGGATTCAGAAAGTTCTATAGTGAAATGCTTTCACCATTCCTATGAGGCATAATTGCACCAAAATGTTAACTCTCACTTAAGTCATTAACACAAGGTTAAATTAAAAAATATCATTTTTCATTGGCCAGTATTGGCAACTTGGGGTTAAAAGATAACCCTAGCTGACACAAGCGGGCCTAAAAAGCAAAAAGAAAATTAAAACAAGTGAAAAAGAAAATTATCCTTTATAGCAAGTAAAACTAAGTCTTCAGAACTACGTAATAGTTTTCCTTTTACAACGAACGTAAAAAGACCATGAGAATGTCTTTACCAAGCTTGAAGACATAAAGGGGAAGATCAAATCAGATTCCATGTCCGTACAAATAGAGACGTTGAAAGCGAGAACTACTTACAGTCGTCCCTTTATTTGTTAGAAGAAACTGGCAAACGGATTAAATGTAAAAGCCAGTATTATAGGTAATTTAAGGCAGAGTTAATGCATAGTTATTACTAGAAGGGGGTAGGAGTGAACGTAACGTATATTAGATCGATTTTTGAATTAAGAATATCCATTTCGAACATAATATTTTCTAGCTTCAAAGTTATTATATCATCCAAAAGGAATTGTACGTTTCTTGAGAATAAAAAGAAACTAATGTGCTATTCCAGACTATAATCTATATTTGTGCCAAATTTCATCCAGATCTGTTCAGCCGTTCTGGCGTGAATGAGTATCAAACATGCATTCTTCTAAATTTTCGCATTTTTTATAGTAGTAAGATTTTGTTTTATGGTTTTATTCATATCAATGGGTGAAACTATTGTGCTTGTCAACCAAAATAATCAAGGATAGTCATATCCAATTAAAAAAATTACTTAAATGTAATACTTTTACTTTAGCGCACTCGTTTTTGCTGTGCTACTGAGGTAGGTAGTAGTATTGTTTTGACGTAGTGTTTTTTTTTTTCAAATTGTACCTATTGGATTTGAAAGGAGAAAGTGAAGGTGTTATTTTACCCGTAAGATACACGATGGCCTAACAAAAAGTACATACCTACATACAGCTAAACTAATTATTGTAGTCTTTGTGACCTTACGACCTCTATCTTACAAGATCGCACTCAAATCAATGAACTGCCTCGTGTTCGGTTTCTAAAATATTGAAGTTATAAATAAAAATAAAACGCTTATCCCGAAAACATAAAATATCCCTACAGAATAATATATCATGTCAATATAGCCGAATTCTACAAAATTCAACGTTCGTCTGGCATATAATATGAAAACTTTTTCATATTATATGCCTTATATTTTTTAAACTTTGTAAAGTAGGCTTCCACCGTTATTACCAGGAGATCAGAAATTCGAAAGAGTTTATAGCACCTAGTTCGGCTGTTAAGTTGATATTACGAAGCAACTTATCCTCGTCAAGTGGTTTGGAAGCTTTATAACACTTTTGTTGAACATTTTTCGTGGGATCTTGTTATGTCATGTTTGCCTAGTACTTTTTATGGAATAGCAATTTATTTTTGGTTACTTTGTTGGTTTTTTAACGTGAAGCTACACACATCAAAAGTGTCTAGGGATCAACATCCCTAACATTTGTTAGGGATGTTGATCCCTAGACACTTTTGATGTGTATATTTAGTGATTGATTTTTTAGCTCTCACATGTTGAAATTAAAAACTAAAACTAAAAAAAAACAAGTAATTACTCTAGACGTTAAGTACTGTACCTAGTGCTATTGGGAATCCGGTCTAAATCAATGGGTCCCGACTATTAAAGTCAGACTAGACTTATACTACTAAAAGTCTAAAGTACTTATTTGTTTCTTTTATTTTAAGTTTTTAATTAAAATTCATTTTTTAAGCAGTCAGGATTTTTTGGATTTTTAAAATGTACTTTTCTTGTTTTACATTTTTTTTTAAGAATTTTATACGAATCTAGCGACGCATCATTTTACAAAATTGGTTGAGTCGTTCAGTAGAGCGGATATAGGAACGGACATACATACATACAGGTCAAACACATCACACTTTTGTGCTTTGCGGCGTTCGGGTAAAAAGTTCATAGGTAATGTAAAGTTTATTTTTCCTCTTTTTAATTTTTTTGGAAATATTATGTCTTTGATATTTTGCTAGAAAAAACAATTCCTTAAAACGATAACTAATATAAAATAATAATAATAGTCCATTAAAGAATAATCTCAACATCAATTACAATAATTGGACTGTTTATTAATAATAATAAAAAAAAGTATGTAGGTACTATTTATAAAAAAGATAGAAGAAAGAAGGAACCTTATGGGCATCAAAAATCCTGTTTATTACTCTATATTATTATATTATTTTCCATAACATTTAATAAATATGTACTTCAAACAGAATATAATTTCAGTTTGTCGTGAAGACCTCAATTTAAGTAAATTTAATATTTATTTCTATCTTACAGCTCTAAAACTGTTTGCTAGCCAATTCTGAACTTTATTACACTGTGTTAGAAGCTAATTAGTACGGTAAACATAACTTGGTTGTACATCGTTTTGAAACATGGTTGAAAGTATCCGAATGACTTTAATAATTAAGTAGAAGCAAGGGTGTTAATAAATTATTAATGGGACAGATTTGTTTGATATACCTCATACCTAGTTGAATTATTAATCATAATCATTATAATATTTGCCTGACCAAATTTCCGGTACGGCGGTCAATCTCAAATGAGACTAATCAAGTATGCAGGGTATACATACATTCATATATTAGGTAAATACCACGTTGGGCCATTATCTCAACGTAGTATTTACCTAATATATGAAATCGCAAAGCGCGACTGCTGAGTATGAGGTCCTGGATTCTTACCACAGATCAAGCAGTGTTATTGGGTTTTTACCCGACTGCGCGACGCAAAGGAGAGTAATGTGTTTATCAGTCTATGTATGTATGTTTGTTTCTATGTGGCGTTCTAGAGACCAAATGCGTGGGCCGATTTTGATAATTCTTACGTCAATCGATTCGTCTTAACCTTGCGAGTGTCACTAAAGACATGACAGTAATCAAAATTCACCACAGCAACAACCAGACGCCATATTGTCAAAATGAAAAAAAAATAAAGTTGATGAACTATGTCAAGTGGGATGTCGTTGAATAGGTATTTTAAGATCATCTTTAGGTTCCTTTTATCATTTTTCATTTTAAATAATAGTTTCGGATATATAACGATTTAAAGTTGTTTAATAAAACAATCATTCTCGCTAATTTTCTTACTTATTGATTTAAGTTTTTATTTCAAGTATAAACGATATACAAACAATAACTAAAAAGTATAAAATAAAAGGGAATTTCTCAATGGCAGCCTCGGAGTCTGGATTTGTGTCCGGTTGATGGCAATAGACTCGACCCCTATTACATGGGACTTAAACATAACTGGCGCAATGTGGGTACATCCCTCTTACTTCACCAATAAAATATCAAGCTATACTGTACTCAATGTTTCCTGGACATTAAATCTGCAACACTGACGTCATACAACTATGAAAATATCAAGTAAACTAATGTACAATCAACAAAAGAGATAGGTATGCAGGGTCGTCAGATATAGTTGAAGTTTTCTTAGAAACCGATGGAAACTTCTATTGAAACTTTTTTTTTTTTGAGTGTGTAAAAATCATCAAATGAGTCCTTCCGCCCTGGGTGGGGCGGAAGGGACTGTCAGACTTTTACTGACTAAAAAACCACCCTGTTCCTTCTGTTGCCCTTTACGTTCCGGGGCCACGGTATCCTGTTAGGACGTCCCGCAACCCCGGCAGGCGTTTGGCCCCGTCCCTTCGATTGAAACTTAACTTAATTAATAAACTGTTTAATATTTACTTTTTAAATTAAAACATCCATCGGTTTCTAAGAAAACTTTAAATATATCTGACGACCCTGCATACCTATCTATTTTGTTAACTGTGCTTAGAACATGCTTATCCAATAGCTAACTCTAAAGGCGGCAGCAGACTAATAACACGCTACGCCACGCCACATCTGTAAAGCGTACCTACTCATTGGCCACATTTCACATTTCTTTGTCTTTTGGCCAATTAGCACGCGTGGGATGGCGTAGCGTGTTATAAGTCTGTCTCGCCCTTTAATGGTAAAATAAAAACAAAATAAAATTGTTAACCAAGTCGTAATTTTGAATTAACGTTTATTACCACATAAACTGTTTTACAGCGACGCGGACATTTCTATCGCAGGGAATCTTTTAAAATCCAACCAGAATGTTTACAACTCGTAAAGTGTTAAAGTGACTTACATTTAATTAAATTTTAGGACTTGAAGTATCTAGGTAGTTATTTAATAACTGACTGATTGATCTAGTTGGCGTATTACCAGACGTTATTTATTTATTTAAACTTTATGCACATGTAAAAAAAATACATTGTACAAAGGCAAACTTAATGCCTTGGGCATTTTCTTCCAGTCTACCTTAGGGTGATGCAGAGACAAAACATATTAAGTGCACAAGTACAGAATATTCCCAGGAATAAAATAGGTATAATAATAAATACATATAGACATACATACAAACATTAATATTTATTTATTTATTTATTTAAGTAACATGGAAGACCTACAGCTAGAAGAAAACAGACTAGTGACAGAAAATTAGACTGACAGCCAATTACAGGTCTTCACTTATAAGATACAGAATAATACTAAGTTCTGTGGACACTGCAGTAGCCTACAGGAACAAAACAATATAAAGAAAGAAATTACTGAATAACTTATATTCTTCACAGCTAAACAAAATCTGACAAAAGGACTACTCTCACTAATATACAAAGTAGAGAGAGGTAAAAATACATAGATGGAGAAGTACAACAAATTAATTGTGGGACGAGTCTGCCAACTTCATCTGTAAGTGTTTGCGAGCTTTTACCTTGAATGTGAACCGACTGGTGGCCGTCCTGATATTCAGGAGAATTCAGGAGCGGCCTATGCCTTTTTTTAAGGATGGAAAATCATGAAACGTCTTCCGCTCTGGGTGGAACGGAAGGGAGTGTCAGAGTCTTACTGACTCAAACCCATCCGTGTTTAATCTTTCGACGGACAAAATCCCAAACGCAACACGCTTTAAGCTAGCACATACGTATACCACTTTGCAGAAATACATTATTATGATGGAAGAATCTTACTTAAAGACTTGCCCAGACGAAACATTCTATAAGAAACTCTACGTCAAAGAACTACAACTCAAAACTATCTACAACAAGGTCTTGTAGAAAACCCAGCTATTATATCAGTTTCGCAACCATTTGTTCAACAAGATAAAACTATTACTTCACTCGGCGTCTCCATTCCGTGCCAACCGAACTGTTTCACTATGTTTAATATCCACTAAATTTGAGGCTTACTACAGATCTAGGAATACGGTAGAACAGCTTGTGGAGTAAATTGCAAAATTACTGTCTTCCTTCTGCAGATTTTGGTAAGTCTAGTGCAGTGGCGGCTGTACCTTAAGTGCGCTCGTGCGCTGAACCACCAATTAAAAAATCAAAAATTACAAAATATTAAGTACTTCATCTTTATTTTTAAATTACCATTTTAATAGTTATTTTTAAACATACAAAAACGTATAAAAAATTAAATCTCCAATTATGGTGAAACAGTTTGAGCGCTTTACTAAACTATTAAGACTTATTTTCCTGTAAAGACAAATTCTCGTGCGCTTCGGCGAGTGCACGAGGACTGCTAATATAACTTGTAGGAGATACGAGTTAATACGCCTGACGCGTGAAACAGAAGATAGTTCATAGAAATGTACCGAGTTATGAGTGGGTTCTCGAGCGCCGCACGTGCGAACCGAGGATTGCCGAGAGCACCCGATATTTGACGAATCAGACTACCAGTATAGTTTCACTGTATGTGTGACGCGTTAAATTATTGTTTATTTATATTACCGTAATTGTTTTTAGTTTTTGTTTCGATTTTTTTCGAGAACTTTTATTCTATACTGTGTATGGTGTTAATACCCGATTTTAATAAAAAGGTGATTGAACATTTCGCTTCAGAAAAATGTCGTCGCATTGATTTAATGTATAAAAAATAAACATATATTATGTAAATTTTTGTTTTGTTGCATTTTCTAATTTTAATATTTTAGTAAAGTGCACCACCAGTTCGATAACCCACCAGCCGCCACTGGTCTAGTGGTAGTTTATTTCTACAAACTGCGGCATGGCGTGCTTATTTTGAAGATAAAAACTTCAGTTTAATTTCAATTAAACTTTTGAATTGTCAAGGAATCGGTCAGTTAGTCAAAAAGTTGAAACTAGTTGCTCATCTAAAACGTGGCAGAAGCACAGGTTAAACACTGTACGGGCACTGTTTTCAACTAAGTTTTTACAAGTTAATAGAGGTAGATAGATGAAGATCAAACATCATCTGCTTAGCCTTTTCCCAACTATGTTGGGGTCGGCTTCCAGTCTAACCGAATGCAGCTGAGTACCAGTATTTTACATGGAACGACTGCCTATCTGACCATGATAGATGAAGAGCAATATTAAAAAAAAATTGAGTGAGCAAGACAATCAAATGCTCTCAACCGCCACGCATATAGTGTCGAACAAATACATATTAACTTATTATATCGAAGGCGTCTACGTCTGTGCAACATCTTAGCGGTATGTCTCGGCATAGATGCCATCTATGGTGGGATGTTTGTGCGAATCACCGCTACTTGAGAGCATATCACAAATCTTTGTACAGTAGATGTAATTGTAATACAGGCAGCAGTATCCACCATAACTGCCTTCACAATCTATGGTTTATTTTAGAAAAAAATTAGGGTTCCTTGCCAATTCTATGTTTTGCGATAGTTGTAACCTTCAATTTTTGAACAGTTTACTTCTAAGCCAACACGCGTCATAGTGGAATGGCTTACCATCATTTGAGAAATTGGTAGAACATGAACCTAATAAATTAAAAAGAAACCTCTGTAAGGGCACACCCAAATCCATATTAAGGACTAATTCTACGCAAAAGATATTATAGTGCACACATACATACACTATGTAACAAAAACCCTGTCAGATCAGTGTTGCCGTTGATCAGTTTTTTATGTTTTATTATTTAATTACTTCTCCTTTCTTCTTTTTTTTTTCACTGGGGAAAAATAATAATCTCAAATCCATTAAATGGTTACGTATATGTGTACGCAGTACGATGCCGAATAAAGGATCGGATCCCTTAAGGATCGGACTGGGTTTTTGTTACAGGCTGTATAACACGCATACATTCACACTTACATAAAACATAGCATCAAAAACATACAACTGTCTATCAATAAAAAGATTTATTGTAATCGGACCAAAACTTCCAGAGATCTTACAAAAAACAAACTTTATCCCTTTTCATAAGTAGTGTAGATATCAAGGTCATTATAATGTTTGTTGAACTTCAACGAACCAGCTGGAACCAAATTCGCGATCCAAAGCTCAGAAGCCAATCGTTGAGTCACTGCGCCAATCATACTAACAAAAGTATGACCCTATTGAATAAGTTAAATCATCCATAGTACTAAATGTACTGTTTCATGTTTATTTCGACTTGATATGTGAGATGTGACCTTGAGAAAACATTTTCAGTAAACGTCAGTCATTGTTTATTTGTTTTGTATGGTAATCATTTATTTGTATCAGCGTTTTATTTGGCAAACAACCCGGATAGAAGTAAGAATGAACATGTAATTTAAAAGTTTGGTAAAACTTTTTTTTGTATAACTGTATTCTGGAAGTTACTTACGGAATACCCCTTTTCAAGTTTGTGTCGTTTACTCCCAACATTTTATATAACGGTTTACTACTAGATACTACTGATCTACTACTGGACGGCTACATCAAAAGCAATTTAAGTGACATTCCACAATGTGCGATTTTTAAAAGTATACCATTTAGTGAGAAATACGGAAATTAAAATGTTATTTTTGAGGTTTCGCTTCCCAAGCCAGGCAATGTGTTTATGAGTATTTCAATTCGAAACTTCTCTGTGGCAGCATGAAGTTTGGAAGTCGGTTTTGTAAGCCCGTACCCCAGAAAGCTCGTAAAGCCATTGGTCCTGCGTTTGATCTCTCTCCAGTCGTGTCCGACTACCGTCTCATCGAACTATGAGAGTGAAGAAAGAGAGAGTGCACCTGTGTTTACACACACACTTTTGCACTTTGATATCAGCTGTGTATTTGGCTAGTCTCCATTGAGATTTTCCGCTGTGACCGAAATTCGGTCGAAAGGAAGAATTATTATCAGTTATGTCTGTAGGTAACTAACTTCTTAGAAGGTTATGTGAAACTAGTGCCAAATATAATATCTAGTGTAATTTGGCGACATTGCTCACGCATACACTGGCACACTCACAAAAGCGTACAAGTTGAGTTTACTTTGCTGAATTCCTTTCACATGCACGCGTGTTTAGACATACGGGAACATATTTGGAGCTTGTCGTCACTAATACCCGCATTTTCTAGGACACTTTGAAATTTCTGGTACAATACACCAGCGCCCATCTGCCATGCTACGTCTTTATTGGGTTCTAGATAGTCTCTCTCGGTTCTTCTCACATCAAATCTAAATATTTAGTGTCCATCACCATTTTATCATTCAATTGATTTATTCTACTCCTGATAGCTTCGGATCAACAATGGCGACCACCAGAAAGCTCGATAAGTCTGAGGAGAAACGATTTAACTGTCTTGAAACCCGCAACGCAATTAATCAGAAAATAACAATGGAGGAGTAAGATAAAATATAATTTCTGCTTTACATACAGTGTTCTATTATGGATATTTCAAACGATTAAAGCTATTAACCAAACCATTTATTTCAATAAAACTAATAATAAGTACTTTCTAATTATCAGGCAGTCAATCAGTTAGTCAGAAAGTTTAATCTGTTTCCTCGTTCAAAGGCGAAGGTCTCTATAAAGAAGAACGAGCAAGGAACTGCACAGTTACTCTTTTCAATTAAATTTTAAGAAATTCCGTATTATTGTTGGTTTTACCATCTTTCTGCCCTTGTCCTATCGTGCAATCACTGACTCCCTTTTCTTTTATATCATTTTTCACAAAATCCATCCATCTTTTCTTTGGCCTTCGTTTTGCTTATCATCAATCCACATTCGTATTCATAACTCTACTGGTCACTGGTGAAAAGCATCGTAAAAGAATTAAAAAAGAACACTGTGTATCTATCTCTACAGCGTGCCCGTACAGGTTTAAGCGCCGTGTATCCCCCTCAACATGAAACGTTTAGCGTGCCTCACGCGAATTCCCAGCTCTATTGAAGTGGCATTATGTCGTACTCGGATCGTTTACCACTAATGTAACATATAAGGCAACGATGATCTAGGTATGTGCTTTTTGTTCAGCACTACACAGCAATCGATCTTCAATTTTATTGTGAAGCAATAGAATTGAAAATTGATTGATTGTCGGATGCCAATTTCAAAGTAATGAGTTTCGCTCTATTTTAGGTTGTTTCTTGTGGTGATGGATGACGTTGGAGTTTAATGAAGATGTTCTGTCTTTGAGATTGCTTTTAGCCTTTTACTGTGACTTAGGTACAAGATTAAGACTGGTTTAATGTACTTAATATATACACTGTATTACATTAAGCCAGAAAAAGACGCATCATAATTATAGTCGTTAACTACGCATATTATCCATCAAACTAAGAAACTTTGTGCAAAAAATATTGCTGGCAAATGACCTTTATTTTTTGTGTGACATTGTTCATGGTAAATGCGCAAAATATTGTGCTTGTGTACATGAAGTACAGGGATCATGGCAGTTAAATAGGTACAAAAAATAGTTAAAATAATATGTACACGTGTTTACAATTCAGGTTATACAGCTGGCCGCGCACAATGCGTGCTGCTCGAATCTCGATACTTGCAATCACACACCCACACACTCACGTATATAATAAAAAGAGATAGAGAGAAAGAGAAGGAGGTCGCCTGGAGGGTGTATAACGCTTTTTCCTTACGTGACGTTTTCTGCCAGTCAACCGCCGCAAGCTGCGTTACTTCGTTCTAAAAATACCTTTGATAGCCTTTTTATCTCAATATCCACAGACGAGTTTTACAACCGCACATAAAAAAAGTAATTTCAAGAAACTTCAAATCACATTTAAATCTACCTATTACCCTCAATTGATATTCACACACGAAAAACTCATACATATTTAAATTCTGTTTTCTAAAAATAAAAATGGAGGATTTCAATTAATATGTCATTAAATTGCTTCACATTTAAATCGCCACGCGTTTTATTGCTAAGCGAAAAACGGTTCATGCCCGTTTAACCACAAAATAAGAGAATAGAAAATCTATTGATAGCTGCATCGACTGTGGAAGTAAGCTTCAATACTCAAGATTTTAATTAATAAAATTGTGAACACTGTCTTCTGTGAATATCAATAATATATACAATTTATTTTTAAAGATTCTGGAATATCTAAAAGTAAAACGAAAACCCGCAATAATAAGTAATAATGATACCAGCTTATAATTTTATTATCCAACTGCTAGGCAAAGCCCTGTTCTCATACAGAGAAGGCACGAGCATTGATCACCACGTTTGCATAAAGCAGATTGGCGATTTCATTGCCCTGTAGTGGAACGATATCTAATCGAGAACAGTGGTATTGATGATACGGTACCTCGATTTCTACAATATAAATAATATTTAAGGGCAAATTGTTTACGGATGATCCTGGCTATGATTGTGTCTATGCAAGTACTCGCCCATAGCAAGACAATATGCTATTATTGTTATTCAAGTTCTGAATAGGTCTTCTGTATAGCTTTGTGTAGTGGTATGACGCAAACCGGTACGCGAGCTGAATTCAATTGTAAGACAATTTGCCGACAACGCCCGGCTTCACACGCCGATGGTGTAGCTTTCGCATCAAACAGAACGCGCTTTTTATAAATATATCAAAAGATAATCTACATAATACGCCAGAAAAGGAGATCGAGTTTCTGCGTTAAGTGATGTGAGGGCTGCGATATGGTTTAGGCTTTTTGAAGGCAATATTGCCCATTTGTACCAAATACTGTGAACGCAGAGTTATTTTTTTTACCTTTTTCTTACTCTAGTAATTTCTCTTGTATCGTGAGTGCGTTTACAAACATTTAAACTCATATACACAAACGGCCAGACCCGGAACAACTATCTATAGGCCGTGCAAATATTTGTTCCGTAGAGAAGTCAAACCCACGACATGCAGCGTTACAGACAATCGCTCAGCCATTGTGGTAACCGTGTCGCTGTATGTCGCGTGTCCTATATAATTTCAACTTTAAAATAACTTTTATAGTTTTGTCCCAATTCATGCCTGCATCCTTATGCCGGCCATCCACCATCCTTCCTATCGTCCAATCGGCAGGACGCTACCGATTGGATCATGCCGATTGGACCGTGGATGGCGGTCTGCGCGATCGTAGATAATCTTGAGGCGCAGCCCTCAATTCTTTTAATAAATTAGTATGAGAAAACTGTTTTTTTTTTCATTAGCCACTGTTTGCACCACTCTGCTGGAACTTTTCAACTAAACGTCGCTGCCGATTGGACAATCAAACTGATCGTGGGTGGTGTATATGGACGAACTGCAGATTGGATCATGCCTGCAGCGTCCTGCCGATTGGACGATAGGAAGGATGGTGGATGGCCTGCATTATTGATCTCGTTGTATCTCGACACGGCTACCGCAGTGGTTGAGCGATTGCTTGCTACTCTGCGTGTCACGGTTTCGTTTCCCTCACGAAACAAATATTCTTATGTCCTACAGGTAGGTGTACCAAGTCTGGTTGTTTGATAGAAGAAATTATTAGTGTGACGCAACATTTTTTTTTTTTCGTAGAAAATGAATATATTTTATTTATTTAAGGCCTATTATGACCAGTACTGGCCGTCGGTCACCTGTTTTAATAACGATAATGATGATGAACGCTCATTATAACAACGCGTCTCCGAAACAGCAAATAACTTGCTATTTAAGTTAGGACTTTAAAATTAGTGCGTTAAAATATTTTTTACAATGACATGATAAAAAGGTGATATCTCGCAAATGGCGCGCTAGCAGTGTCATTGTTCACCAAACGATTACAAAGGTCCATGTGAGCAAAGCCGTGGCCACAGCTAGTACAAACATGACAACACGAATAAACTGTGAAAGCATGTAAGTACCTATACCTACTCTATTGTGTAGGTATTGTTCTACAAGGTCGCGTGCAACTGGCGTCTAACAAATTACTTCCGTGTCGATATCCACCGCGCCATTTATCTTTTGTTCAGCTTCCATTATGCGTGCTTACCCACCTGGAGACAAAGCGAGAACTTATAATTGGCTTGTATTACTTATTGGTTCAGTTATCTATATTAAGATTTTTCCCTTTTAACTTATATGATGCGTAAGACACGCTTAATGGCATCGGTCAGCATGGTTCCGACACAGCAATTAATTTGCCATACCTACGAGTTTAAGCTTTAAATCATGGGCCTTAAAATATTTATTTAAACAACAAGTTTAAAAGGTGACGACTCGCGGGCAGCGCCTTTTTATGTAACGAGTTATTTTTTTTGGCTATTCTGGTTAAGCCGTTTTACTGTCGTCACTAACAGCTCGCCACCGACACTGCATATAACGTGTCATGCAAGTTAGAGCTTTAAATCGTCAGTGTTAAAACATATTTTTTTTAAATAACAAGTTTAAAAGGTGACGACTCGCGAGCGACGTGTTTTTATGTAACGGATTGATTTTTGAGGCGATTCTATCCAGTCCGTTACCCTGCCGAAGCGGTGGTGTTAAAATGAGCTGTAATGGGGTAACCACAGTACCTATAATCGAATAAACAAAAAATTCGTTCCCACATATTTTATATTTGCATTTAAAAACACGGAAACAACAAAATGGCGGCCTCACAACCGTTTTTCGGTCATCATTTGCATAGAACCATACATTGTCCTGTTTCATGCGTTACCATGATTTATGTTGATATAAAATAAATATATATTTGGTACACATTACTAACGGCTCTCCGTTGAATGTTATGGCTGCAGCCCATGAGAGGTATAAAACATGAGTTAAGTGTGACTCTTACAAAGATGTATGGTTCGGGAGAAAATGGAACTGGTATGTACAAACTTTAAGGGCTTATTTACGGAGACGCGGGGCGTCGCGCGTCGCGTGCGGCGTGGCGTCTCGCGGCGCGAAAATTAGTACGTCTAAAATCGCTTCTCCGTAAACGCACTCGTACAACGCCAAATGTTTGAATTCAGTGCGGGCCGCGCCGCACAACGCGACGCGTGACGCCCCGCGTCTCTGTAAATGAGGCCTAACATTTATTTGTTACGGGATTACTCCGTCAATGAAATGATTTGGATGATTCTTTTTTTATGTTTAATCAACTGTACATTATAATATTAATGTTATTTATAAGCTAGGTATCTTAAATTCTGATTTAAGTACTTAGTAAAACAAATATATTTCAATAAAAATTGGTACAACCTTTAATTCAAGAAAGTTTATATTATACAAGTTATTATATTACGGTCCAGTATAAAAATATAACAATGGCGAAAACCAAGCGACGTTTCGCTTTGTTAAGTATCTTTTTACACCCGAAATAAAACTCATAACCCTTAACATTACTTACTTTGACACCAAAACCTCACACATTGCCCTCAATACCATTTGATTCTCTAAACTATATTCTATACTAATATTATATAGTTGAAAAGATTTTTTGTTTGTTTGTTCAAAAGCATATAATTATAGATATATTACAAAAAAAAAACGACAGTTCCATACAAAAATGCAACACCTATACGGTCAAGATGTATGGAACAGTAGATTTTTTAAACAAAATATCACGCCTGTAATCCCCAAAGGGTTAGGCAGAGATGTACTCATTAGTACCCCCACAATTCGCTAGTTATTTACACCTCTGCCTTACCGTTCGGGGATGAAAGGCGTGATGTTATGTAGATAAAGAATTTAAGCGATTTTATAAGTCTTATTACCGTGAAAAGCTACATTATATCAACATATGCTATACAGCATCACGCTACGACCCTCGAGAACGAAGCAGTAATCAAAGACGTCACTTACTTGCAACACCGAACCATGAAAATGTTTCCCCTTTATAACCTTATTTTTAAAATGTGTACTTCTTCAAAATTTATATCTACTCTTACTCTTGACATACACGCACAAACTCCTACACCTAACTCTACACACCCCCACACGCATACACAAACACATCCCCAATTGCTAGCGCGCTTAAACATGTTTCTTCCATTCATAATACTTTATTTTTGTTATTTTAGATAATTATAAGAATACCTACATAAATAACTACTGCAATAAATGTAACTTGGGAAGGGCGGAGCACCCTGACACAAGCAAATAATTGCTTAAAAGGAGGCTTCTTATTGTAACTAGCGTAAGTTATTTAAGCCGCCAATAAACATTTTTGAATTTGAATTTTTTGAACTTAGAGAACCAGAGCACTAATAAAAAACGTAACTTTAAGCGGGTGAACGCGCGGAGTATTCCTAGTCTATCATACACCAAAATAACTTCACAAATAGTTTCACACTACAGACCACGGAACCCTAAACCTACTTCACGTTGCTCGAATACCTCAATTTATGGGTCACTAAAAATTTATGTCGGTGATTCCTTTTCAGCTGACTTTGATGTGTCAAGACCCTAATATCCTATGTAATGACGTCATAATCGTTGTGGGTGTACTTTTGGCCTCAGAAAAAACCACAATGGTCATTTGATGGAATACATTTGTATATGCTTGTCTGTACATTTTGTTGACCCTCACTCTAACCATTTATTTTTGTGTTTTATTTTTGATTCCTTTGTACTATGATACCCTGTTTCCTGTAAAAGTGGCTAGTTTCAAAACAAGTCTACCTTGTAAACGGTTTTATAAAATTAATGTTCCAAAAAATTTTTTTCAGAACGAATTAGATTTGATGTTTCTTGAACAAGGCTACAAATTTTATACACATGAAAAAATATTAAATTGAATGAATAATTTTACTAGGCTATTTTGTGCCCCACTGTTGGACAAAGGCCTTTCTCCTTTCAATATTCTTGGTCTTATGCGGCCTATAGCCATATTTCCCCTGCTATCATCAACAGAGGGGCAATTCGCTACATCAAACCACACATTTGCCCATATCTCAGGGTGCATTCGCGCCACGGGGTATGTAACATCCAAAAAAATTATAGAGAAGACCATGATAGATTAGCATCATCTTCTTGCCCTTGTCTCAATGTCACTTGGGGTCGGCGCAACACATTTTCTTCTTCCTTATCTTTCATATCATTCTTCACACAATCAAACATCTTTTATTTGGCCTTAATTTCCTTCTCCATTCATCTAAAAAACAATTACTTTACATTATAAATAACTCCGCGCGGCTTAATAAAACGCTACGAATGCGTAGGCCGTCCGTAGCACAGTGCTACGCCGTAGCTCAACGCGTAGCACCGATTACTGCTGCAGTAATTTACCATTCATTTTTATATGTAGGCTCAAATGTTACGATGTTCGGTTTACTTCCTCATACACCTCTATAAGGGCTATCGGTTTGAATATCCCAATCCATTTAAAAGGGTACCGCCATTTTTGTGCTGTTTCCGGTTATCTTTTGCTTTTATCTTTTACTGAATAAGCAAGTTTGGTGGAAGCAATGTATGCGCATATGTATGCTTGTTTATAGGAAACTGTTAACTTTGTCTTAAAGATTTTTCTAGTTTTTTATGTGTGTATCGATTTTTTATGACGTTGTTCTTTCTTTGGTCTATTAATAGTCGTACATAATGACATGTTACTCGTGGCTCTCTGCAATTTAAAGTTAGCTATGTAGATACTTGTATGTTTTTGTGAGTGTTATGTAAACACACAATAAATGTATATTTAAGAGTTATATAAACTACAGTTCTACTGTAAGCCAATGTTCATGCCGCGGGAGACGCCCAGAGCATCGGACGTCGCGAGGCGACATCCGGCCACCGTAGGCGCGGGCTTGCGGACGGCGAGTAATGGGTAGCTCGCCGTCCGATCAAGGACCATGCCCGGGTCGACGGCGCGTTCTGTTCGCACGCGCCTCAAAGAGCTGTCAGCACAGGGACGGGGCCCCCAACGGGGCCAAACGCCTGCCGGGGTTGCGGGACGTCTGAACAGGATACCGTGGCCCCGGAACGTAAAGGGCAACAGAAGGAACAGGGTGGTTTTTTAGTCAGTAAAAGTCTGACAGTCCCTTCCGCCCCACCCAGGGCGGGAGGACTCATTTGATGATTCTTTACCACCTTAAAAAAAAAGCCAATGTTCATGTACGATATAAAATATATTTTATAAGATTTTTTTTTCTACACTTTCTTGCATAAAATTGTAGACTGGTACTGCTGTTTTTAATACTGGTATTCAGCTGCATCTGGTTAGACTGGTAGCCGACCCCAACATAGTTAGGAAAAGGCCAGGCAGATTGATTTTACTTTCATAAAATTGTATGCCTCGTGCTAAGTAACAAAAGCCGCACGGGTCGATCCGTCAGGTTAAGCTACGCTTGCCGGGGTTGGTCCGTGGATGGGTGACCATCTCTACACACCGAGACTCCTCCGTGCCTCGGAAAGCACGCTAAGCCGTTGGTCCCGGCTGTCATATGTGGATCTTTGACAGTCGTTACAGGTCGTCAGAAGCCCGGAAAACTGACAACCAGTCTTACAAAGGGGTATCGTTTTACCCAGTTACTGGGTTGTGGAGGTTAGATAGGTAGTTGCTCTATGTAAAATACTGGTATTCAGCTGCATCCGGTTAGACTGGAAGCCGACCCCAACATAGTTGGGAAAAGGCTAGGCAGATGATGATGAAAATTGTATGCCTATATCTTAATATTTTTTTATTCACATTACTTTAAACGTTAAATTCTAAGAAAAAAACAACTACTACCTAACTGGTCTAAAACCTTACTTCAATATTATTTCATTCTAAAACCTTAACAACTTTACCATAGACAAAAAAAATTGAATGTGCAATCTCTCTGCTGTATTCACATCTAACGCATAGATAATAAATTAAAGCGAGAACCATATACTAGTTGTTCTGCAGTACTGCACTGCGTCTCCTATGCATATTATGAGAACTAAATCACTATCTAGCTCAGCGGAATGGGATGCGGGATTTTCGCAAATAGAAAGAATTGGGAATCTCTATATTATGGTTTTAAATATTATTTTCTAAATACGAGTATACCAACTTCTGACTGCTCCAGCGCAGGGCAAAGGCCTCTTCTCATACAGAGAAGACACGAGCATTGATCACCACGCTTGTTCAAGGCGAATTGGTGATGTTAGACGTATGTTAATAATTATAAGTTCAGGTTTCCTCACGTTGTTTTCCTTTACCGATGTTATTGATGTCCAAGATAACCTTAGAAAGTATAATTATAAATTAAAGAACCTACAACCTCATGCACAAGAATCAGCTGCCTTAATCACTGGGCCATTACAATATTTTATAATCTGCTTTAATCTGAATGCTAAAACGTTGCTCAATTTTGAAAAAAAACTTTTTATTTCCTCATATTCGATTGCCTCGTTGATCTAATGGTCGCAAATCGACTGCTAAGCTTGAGGTCTTGAGTTTGATTCCCAGGTCGGACAAAATGTTATTGAGTTTTTCCATAAGGAATTTCTCATTAGCAGCCTCGGAGTCTGGATTTGTGCCCGGTAGATAGCAATAGGCTCCTTTTAGTACATGGGACTTAAACATAAATGGCGAAATGTGGGTGTACTAATGGGTACACGACCTCTGCCTAACCCTTCGGGGATTACAGGCGTGATGTTACGTTATAATGTATAATTATGTTTCTTTCCTCTTTTGAAGAAAGCATAAGTGGAACACTACGATTTTTTAAAATTATTTTTAATTATTTGCTTACTACGAGTATGATGTTATATCCAATATTATGTTACTCTACGACTATAGTATTTTAAGATCAAGATGTCCGAAACGTTTTCATTTAGGCGATTAACCCACGGCACCGTACGCCGCTCCGATGCACCGATGCAGTGGCGGTGAAGCGGATTTCGATGCGGTTGTCCGCACGGTGATGCGGTTCAACCGCATGACCGCACGGATCGATTATGACCAGATTTGGTTTTAACCAATTATTTTTTACCGGTTTTGACCAGTTTTCAGGGTGTCCAGGTTGGGGTTTTTTTTCTCCCAATTTGGGGAAAAATTTTGGGGAACTTTTGGTGAAATTAAAACTGCGGGGAAAATTCTGGGGAACACATTATTTTTTGGCGTAAGTTTGGGGAAAAATGATTTTTGAATGAATTTTTTTAATGCAGTGCGCAAATAGTGACATCCTTGAAGGTGGCGGAATAGAGAACAAACTGCTATGGGTGCTTTCCATTTCTCGCAATACGTAGCCACTGTGAATACACGCTTGGATACCAACTCTTTTCTTGTTATTCCGGTCAAAATAGATATTCAAGAGTACAAAAATTCGCAACAAGCTGAAAATTTGTATGAATGTTGAGAACATCATCATAAACAAATAACATATAACGCTCTTAAAAAAATTCCATTGCATATATTTACCCCCTAAATTTGGGGAAAAACCCCCTAAATTGGGAACCCTTCACGATGATCCGCACGGTGATGCGGCGCCCCGTGTGTTAAGCACCGCACGACCGCGCGGACGTCCGCACGGTGATGCGGTTGTGACGAGAGCACCGCTCGACCGCGCGGTCGTGCGGTGTTCGTGTGCAAGGTTCAAGCGGATTTCATAGAGGCTAGTGCGACGTGAGAACCGCATCACCGCATGCCGGAGCGGCGTACGGTGCCGTGTGTTAATCGCCTTACATTCGATTTGAACGATTAACAACAAGAGCAATCACAGCACCCAAATCCTCTGACTAAAAAACACAATGAAACACGTTCAGTCGATATGTATGTACACAAACAATGATTACAGAGCACAGGTGTTTCTCGCGATGAAATATAGTAATTCCAGGCAGTACAGACGCGCACAATATTAATCGTTTTTACGTATGATCGACTGTTGTGTACAACTGTACGTGTTTTTTGTGACGTTGTATTTGTGGGTATGAATGATAACGTGGTAGTATTTTTTTAAATACGTCGGTGAAGGAAAAAAATGTGTGGGAAACCAGGACTTATAAAAATTAGAAATCTGAAATCGCCAATTAGCCTTGAGTAATCGTGGTGGTCAATGCTTGTGCCTCCTCTGTAAGAGCCTTTGCCCTGTATTGGGACAATAATAGGCAGGTAACATATTTTTTTATGAATATTTTTTTGAAAAAAAATTATAAAAATGTTTTTTTTTGTTCAATTACTCAAATTATTTTTATGTAAATCGATAATTGCTTCATAATTATTTTATAATCAATTACAAGCGTTGTCATCGCCCTTCTCTTTCTTTTTTATTAAGTCTGACAGTGATCGCACTTCAGCTGTTACCAGCGTCTTAACTTTAAAATAATCCGTAAGCCAATTACTAACCTGTAGAATTATAAATATTCCACAATCATCTTTATCTCGAACTAACATAGATATTATTCTAAATATTTAGATTTGCATAGCTAGGTAGCTTTTCTAAGAAAATTCGAAACATCTTCGTATCTGCAAGATCTGTGTCGCTAAACAGACTTAAGTATTTAGACTCACAAAGAGAATTTTAAATATTTAAGTTGATCTCATAATTTTGTTAATAATAATAATGAAATGCTTTTGATAAACTTTAATTAACTTAGCTCGCTTAGCGCAGTGGTTGTGACGTCATCTTGGCATTTTAATGCAATTGAGCTTAGTTATAACAAAATGAACCAATCCAAGACTCAATAATATCTTCTATTTATGGAAGTAATCGTAAGGCGATTAACAGACGCACCGCGCAACGTCGCGGAGGGCGGTGGCGGTAAAGGCGACAGCATCGCTCGACCGCGCGGTCGTGCGTTGTACGTGTGTTAGGCATCAACGAGAGGCGACACGAGATTCGCTTCACCGCCAACCGCGGCGGTGCGCGGTGCCGTGTGGTAATCTCCTTATAGTTTTGATTTTGTACGCCATATATTGACAAAGCGAACATATTTTAATCAAAACACTATCTCTAACCATACCTATGTTTTACAGAATAAAAGATTAATTGATTGATAAGGTAATTGTACCAATTATTATTTTTCAATCAGGCAAAAAAAAAACATCTCCATATTTTAAATAAATGAATTTTCATACATTTTTCAATGAGGAAACCACCCATATGAAATAGCCTCCAGCAAAAAATCACTGGAATGTAAAATAAATACGAAATACTTTTTAAAAAACAATCCACAAAAAATTCAAAGCCAATTTTTTTCCTGATTTATTAAAATAAACTGTCATTCCGTCATTCATCAGGCGATCGCTATCATGTTTCCCTGCACTAACAATAAATATTTTCAACATAATATGTTGTAAATCTATGTAAATCGATGTTAATGTTATGCACTGGAACATAATGCTTCTGTTACTTGCATATACTATGTTATTGAATTATTCATGCAGTATTGTTGGATGTTATTAAGCGGTTTTTTGAACTGTAGCTTACGGGCTTTCTGGATAAGTGGATAGTTTGAATTCAGTGGCTGTATATGAGATTATCTGAACATTTATTGCAGTTTTCTTTTCGAATAGAATATGTTAGATGCAATAGTTTTGTACAAAGTAATATTATGTTATCGAGTAGACAGAGGGTGTTATTTCGTACTAGCTTTTGCCTTAGACTTCGTCCGTCCAGACATGTATTATATTACATTGCAGATTACTCCAATGTACTGACTAGACGGCTGACTTTCTAGAATGGGTCCTGACTGCTACAATTTTTCGTGCAATAGGGTATCACGACTTTCTTGTTTTAGGGTTTTTTCATTACCAAATTACACAGAAACGTAGTCGGGTTTTTTTTTTTAAATTACCGTTTTTTAAATTATAGGTTGTAACAGCATGTTCCCGTGGGATAATACTCGTATATATCAACATTGACGCAGACGAATTTGCAAACAGCAGCTAGTAGTAATTATATAATTATATAAGCAGGTGGCGTTCTGTGTATTCTGCCTAGCCCCATGGGAAAAAGGCGTGAGTTTATTTATGTAATCGAATGTAATTGTAATAACTACATTCCTAATTAAAGATAGATGCATATTACGTCGTATAACACGGCTGGTGGAATGACAACTTATCTTAAGCCTCGCCTAAATTAACCAAGAGAGACTTAAACAAAATAGCTCAGCTGGTATTTAAAGTGAAATGATACACGTTAAAGTGTAATCTTCTATCTCGAGAGTCAATGACAATCCGCTGCCTAATTTCCCTGAAGAAATTCTACCGCGATGTGAAAATGACTGACATTTTGCTGTCTGAAAATTGCGTTCCACACCCGATAAGAATAGAAATAAAGGAGACTGTCCACTACACCGTATCACACCATGGTCGTGCTATGAACGTATCAGATAAGGTAAGAAATATGACGCGGACTACTATGCCCACTAAAATGTATAGAATACAATGTATAATATACAATTGTTGGAGCTTGATGATTTTAGACCTATTGTTTTTCTTTAATTTTTTGTCCAGTAGATGGCCACGTTTATCGCGGCATCAGTAGCGTTGTTAACGTCGTCTAAAGTGTAGGGACACTTTGGGCACTGTAGTAAGCAGGCTATCGTCTGATCAGGAGCATCTATAAATCTATTGGTAGGATCTATAATCCTCTATTTTGCTAGGTTATGTTTGCAGCGGCCTACATGGGTGCTCAGTGCATATAGATTACTGCAAATCACAACCGAATGGCAATTAAGTGTTCCTGGGGTATTTTTTTTGGGGTTTGAACGAAGTTGGGTGTTCGTGGGTGTGTCGTTCCTCCCACAACTTCTCATTGTTGACGCTCCATGTATGGCAATGGAACAATCTAGTCTTATATTTTTCTTTACAAAGAATGTGTTTTTCCCGACACGTTCTTAGCACAATCATAATAATTATGATACGGTGTAGTGGGCAGACTCCTTTAGAATAATTTCAGCCTCTAGGTGAATTCCAAAAAGTCACGTACCTATGTATTAAAATAAAAAAGTTACATGAAATATTAGTTTCAAAATAACATAACTTTTTATTCTGGCAGAAATTTTCTTTTTGCATTAAAGAAATATCTTTTTTTAATATTTTTATCTGAAAAATATCACGTTCCGCCCCACCGGGGATCGCCTATATCTGTCAAAGATAAAAATTCCCATCGTAATGTTAGCTATCATTTGTCATATTCACTCCACCCACATGAATGTTTGGCCACAGAGTAGGCTGGTTTCATGGGAGGCAAGTAAAAATGACGAAACTAATTAAATTAGTAAGAATTGAAATGTTTACGGTTTGCCTTTAAGAAATGAAGAATTGTAATTATAGCGTCAGGCACTTATCCAAGCCGAAAATTGCACAGTCTTCCCATCATTGCCATCACTCTATTGTCACTTACTGCCTATTATTAACATACCTACTAGCTGCGCCCTGCGACTTTGTACTGGTAGTTTTTTTCACCCATATTATGTAACGTTTTGGATTACTGCTCGGCTTCCGTCAGTCATAGCGTTATGTAAAATAGCCTTTATTCCTTATTATGAATATGGCTATCATACACAAAAAGATGTTTCCAATCCGACTGGAAGTTTTAGAGATTAGCGTATAAACAAATACACAAACAAACAAAAAAATCTTCAGTTTCATTATACTAGATTGAGAAATCGTATATCATAACTCAATTGAAAGTAAAGTTATTCTTCCATGACTGTGTCCTCTATAAATCGAAAAAGAAAAAATTGCATATACGCTTAAGAATATCGCTGACTTTAGCTCCCCCCAGTGAAAAATATGGCGATGCTTTGTAGATCATAATACCTTTTTGTTTCACGTAGAGAATTTATTAAGTGCCCCTGTGGGTGACAGATTGCCCTTCCAGATTGTACGTGGACTGTGAAACGTGGGAAAGTTGGGATTTAGGCCTATCACTGACGTGCCAACGTAAAAGTATTCGATGCGAATTGGTATTTGAACTGGGAAGACGACTTTCTTATAGAATGTTGGTTTAATTTTATACGGCACGAGCGACCCGAAGCGGCTTCGCATTCGCATGCACCTACTTACAATTTATAGGTAGGAGGTATACCTATGTATTTCTGACAGTAATACCAGCCTATTTTGTCCCACCGCAGGGTAGGTACAGGCCTCTTCTTATATAAAGAAGGCAAGAGCCTTGATCGTCACGCTTGCTAAAAGCTGGCGAAATGTAGGTGTACTAATGGGTGTATCTCTGTATAACACTTTGGGGATTACAGGGGTGATATTATGTTAACTGAGAGTTTGAGTACACGTTTGAACCTATGATTGCTGCCGTGAGCTAGCGCGGCACATCGTCGTGACGTTTCAGGGTGGCGAAGCCGCGCCGCGATGATGTGTCTATGCCCTTACATTCACTGACATTACTACTGTAATATAAGGCTCTTGTTAACCCATACATACAAGTAACATCATGTTTAAACACGTTAGCGGTGCCAAAACCTTGAAACACTGTTTGGCATAAACCTCTAACGTTCATGCCAATTTCTGCCACAGTTTCTCACTTAGATACTGTGCTTTGGAACTGACCTAAATACCCTGTATTCCCAGAAATGGTCCGCAGAAACATATAGAACACTGAAATTCCACCAGTCTTGGCACTTAAAAAAGGCACTTAAAAAAGTGAAATATAATGTTGAGAGGATGAGTGAAAGACGATTAACAAAATTAACTTTAAGGCAGATGAGAGTGGCAACGCAGGGAGGGGACGCCTTAGAAAGACCTACACTGACCTTATTGGTGAGGTTCTTCAGAAAGGTCAGGTGCGCAGTTATACTACTCGTAACCGGCGTACTTCTATGATCAGATGTATGAGCGTGGACGAGGCGAAAGGAGGCGTTCTGTAGTTTCTGCTCGCGTCCATGGGAAAAGGTGTGAGTTTATGTATGTATTTATGTATAATAATGCCATCCTGTTATTGTTTCACTGCATAAAGGTCTCAGATAGTCATTTATACAGAAGGCGTGAGCTTTGATCATCACGCTTGCTCAAGGCGAATAAATGGCGAATTCAGACTTATATAATTGTTTTTGAGATGAATGAGTGATTTTTCCCTTTTAAAGAATGCGAGTCATTAAGCTCTATTCCGAAATGTTAAGGTTCTTTTCTTACTTTCAGAAAGGCACCATAGAAATCAAATATGTTGGCAATTACATAAAAAGATAATGGCTGATCAGAAACACGTATCTCCCAGACTTATCAACAGATGCCCGTGACGTAATCAGTCGGTTTTACTCGGACCTTATTCTTAGATCAGTGGCGAAATTAATTAACCGATAAGACTACTTCGGAATAAAGAAGATACATACAGAAGTTTGGCTTTAATAAACAACGCAGCGCATATAAAGACGCATATTTACGTTTATTAAACAAAAAAGCCAACATACTAGTATACTTTATATGGTAACCAAAAGGCTTAATGCTATGCACAACTAGATTGAAACCCTGATCCAAACTAGGGGTGACCCTGTGTCTCAGTGTAGTACTTACGTCCGCAATGCATGTATAAAGACGTATGTCTTAAGTCTGTTGAAATCATGATTTTCATTTTATGTTATTTATTTATTTAATAATAACTTTATGCAAGTGTAAATTGAGTTGATTTCTTAATGAGTAGCAGGTACTATTGAAATGTTCTCAACTAAATTTTTAGACCTATGTATCCTGCTTTTGTGTAGGAAGTTTGATTAAAATTGGTTCATTCATTTCGAAAAATTAGGTTTGATATTTTTAATGAAAATCTTATAATTTTCATCCTATTTTTGAGTTCCTTGGGGATAGATATTCATTCTGAAGTGTACACAGACGAATATTCTCAAAGAAACCTGTTTAAAATAAATTACTTTGAGTTTAAGTTTGCAAACCTTCTGTATCTATCTATACTGTGACTTCAACCGAGACTTCCAAAAACTCACAGATTTTTTCTGCTCCCTAATCAATCAGCTTTTGTCTGACTAATCCCTTTCTAGCGTCCGATTACTATAATTAACAGTTAATCTTACATATTGGTGACAAATCTTTGAAGAACTTACTTAAAAAAAAAATTGGATTGAACTTGTTTTCACAATCTAAGTGAGTTAGAGAGAGACAAAAATTGGCGATTTTTCTTCATTTTATAATTATTGTTTGAATAAGATTTCTTCGTAACGACGTTGTTTACAGTAAAAAACAAAGTGTTGCTTTTCTGTTTTTGTTAAAGTGACGGATTTTAATTTCGAATTCGTTTTGTTAACAATAACAATTGTTAACGTTTTCTTTTATTTTTTACAAGATTTGTTTTTAAGCATTCTTTTTTATTTTCTCATTTTATTTATTTTTTAAATCATACCAATAAAGAAATCAAAGCCACCATTTTTTTATCAAAAAGATTCTGTTTAACACGTTTAAAGATTTTTAAAACCGTAGTCGCCGACTTTACGTTTACTTAAGAAAAAGTTTAAACATAGTCAAAAAAGCACCACATTATTGTTTTAAAACAAGAATGATAAATATCAATAATTTCTGTCCATAAAAAAAGACTGACCTCTTAAGGTTGCTATACACATAAGCGGGTCGGCACATTCGGTTCGGCGTTTTAAAAACAATAATATCAGAGGTTGCATTGAGTACACTGAACCAAACAGACTAACTCCCTTGAATGAGTAGCAAACCTAACCTAACCCAACTCTTTGTAATACACTAAAATAGCTTTATACCTTCTTTTAATAGAGAAAATCAATGCAGACCCTGATTGATCAAGTCTAGTTGGGGAGTCAGGGTTTTATAGCCTTCTTAAACCCCGAAAGTACCTATAAACAATCGCCAATAGCTATCGGGAGAGATAAATTTAAATTAGGTACCTACTTAATTAAAGTTACAGATTTACAGTATTATAAATTGTTTTATTACCATTTTTTTTTGTATGTTGTGTTAAATATTGTATGGTGGTACGAAACCCTTCGAGTACAAGTCTATTATGACTATATTAGACTATCTTGGTTGATCAACATAACATCACGCCTGTAATTCCTGAAGGGTTAGGCAGAGGTTTTCCACATTAGTACACCTACAATTCTCCAGTTATATTTAAATCCCATGTAAAAGGAGGCAAGCCTATTGCTATCAACCGGGCATAAAACCAGACTCCTAAGCTGCTACTGAGAAATTCCTGATCGAAAAACGAAATACCACTTTGTCCGAACTGGGAATAGAACCCAAAACCTCACGCTCAGCAGTCGCGCTTTGCAACCACTAGACCAACGAGGCAGTCAATTTAATTATTCGATGCACACTTTAAATCTGGGTAAATAATCAATGTCGTGTTATACTAGGCAAAATTTTACTACAATAATAATTTATTCCAGTTATATTTACGAAGTCTATAAATCTAAAACATAAAATCCATTTAGACAATTATAATCCCAACATCCTTTTCATTTAATAAAAGTGCCACAAAAACAAAATATTTTAAAGTAAAACAAACTCTATTCCACTCGCACTTAAGCTTATATTTTTAATAAAAACACTCGAAACAAAATAGAATTCGGTTAACCGGGTCACGTAAGCACTTTTTTAACATCAGACCATCAAAATCGTACCTGTATTATCAACGGAAACTCAGCTACAGATTGGACGTTACATCCGGAAAATCTCTCATTTATATCCAGGTCGTCCCCACACGGATAAACGGGTTTACAGCACTTTGTTGAGGTTTTGGACATCAATAGGATTAGATGTTTGGGTAAAAAACATAAACCGGATAATAATAATATCCTCTCGGCCGAATTTTAGTCACGGCGCCCATCTTAATGTAGATTAGTGAAGTATACAGGGGATAACTTTGTACATTATTATATATTTTTTTATTAGGACAAGCCCGTCACACTATTCCCGTCCACTGCAACTCCTGAAAGCCAGTATCAACAGTGGAGACCACCAGAAAAGCGCCGAGGCAATAAAGCTCGATGAGTCCCGGAGAAACGATTCAACTGTCTTGGGTCCCGCAACGAAATTAATCAGGAATAGTAAAATAAATAAAAATAAATATCTTGGGACAACTCACACACGGCCATCTGATCCCAAGCTAAGCAGAGCTTGTGTTATGGTAACCAGACAACTGATATACATACTTATATAATTTATAAATTTATACATAATAAACATAAATATAGATATATTATATTATAGATAGTGGAGAAGTAAGATAAATATAATTTCCACTTCCCTCCAAACAAGCAGGAGACAGAACAAAACTAGGCCAATAGGCACAAAGGCATGTTTACAACTGGGAGAAGCCCAGATTGCCAAGCACCACGGATTGCAATTATTATTAAATTAATGCTGTTACATTTGATTCCAGTAATCGGTATGGCAAAAAGGTATTGCGACCACAAACACCGTGACACAAGATTTCTATATATACAGATCTTTAAGATACCTTCCTGTTCTACTCAAATAAGTAATTTTGAAAGTATAGGTTGCTCTCAATATTCCCAATTCTCCGAATAAAAGTTAGTACCAAAGTTCGCTGTGTAACAGGATACCTGTCTGCCAAATTTTACCAATATCGGTAGCGTATTTTATCTTTTAAAATGTTTTGGGCAGACATTGACTGTCGCATTTTGCCTTCGTATTAAAGAAATTGAATTTTATCATAGTGAACTGCAGGCTAAAAGCCATGCCACACGATGGGTTCGATTTCGAGGTCGGGAAAGTGTTATTGGGTTTTTCCATCAGGAATTTCTCAGTAATAGCATCGGAGTCTGGATTGTGCCCGGTTGATGGCAAAAGGCTTGCCTCCTATTACATGGGACTTAAACATAACTAGCGAAATTGTGGGTGTACTAATGGGGGGGAGGAGTACAACTCCTCCTAACCTTTCGAGAATTACAGTACAGTGATGTAATGAATTTTTGTCAAAAAAAAATGGAGGTAAAATAAAGAGCATTTTTGACAGATCGAAACTGAGATTAGATACGATCGTTCCTAAAAGTTTGTAGAATTGTACCCCTGGACTCTTTAGACAAGTCTCCAACCTCGCAGCGTGGAACGATTCCCAGCTGTTTCATTGGCATGTGGTTTCGTACCGAACTGTCGTACCGTCAGCGACAGAAGTCGTTTGACAGTTCAGATAGCCTTTTCTTCTATTTAAAAACCATCCAAATGTCGCAATCTCATCTCCACGACAATCAATGTCAAAAATTTTGGAAAATTAGAGGCATTTTTGACAGTTTGCGTCTGAGATTAGATTGCGATCTTTCCTAAAAGTTATTAGAATTAGCCCCATTATTTGTAAATCCTAATATTTAAGGGCCTTATCATACTAGCGTATTGCAAATTCGCCTCGCGTCCGCGACGTCTCCGCTGTGCAGCCGCGGCGTGTTCGCGACGCATTCGCTGCGCGCCCGCTCCGCTTTGAGGACGCTCGCAATCCGCTAGTATGATAAGGCCCTAACACAAACGAAACGAAAAGCGGTTGGCACAGAGAAATGTGGGTGCACTAATGGGTACACCTCTGTCTTACCCTTCGGGGATTACAGGCGTGAAGTTATGTTATGTAGATTTGTGTTGAAAATTACTACACCTCCTTGAATTTGACGTGGAAGCAAAACAGGACCTTGTATAAATGAAAATATGTAAAAGAAACACAGTGTTTATCTACTTTTTTTTTGCCAACAGTACGTGTGTACTGGTTCCACTGCACTACAGGGAGTACGCTTTGTAATTTGCGTCTCGTACCGAAGTTTAGGCCGAAGGGAAACATGGTGGCGGTATGGACTTGTTAGTTACGCGTGCGTTTTAATCTAGGTTGAAGGTTTTTTGTGGGTTTCTTTGTCAAAATATTGTTAGAAGTACGAGTATATTGGATACGTTACGTAATAAGGCCGATTATTAGTTACTTTTATTGTTACAACAATAGCGATTCCTAAGGTGGGTTCCGTGGAAATGTTTTGCTAACATTGGTTCCGCGGAATTAGTTATTTTATTATAATTAATTTAAATAATTATTATATTTATCATTTCATAAAATAAAAGGGATTTGTTGAATGATTCGTTGCCTTATTACGTTACATTTTATTAAAATTGTTTTAAACAGTCTTTGTGGTTTTTTTTTGTTACTACATTGAAGTATGTTTTTTTGTCTATTAGGTATAGTTACAAAATTAATTTAAAACGCACTTAAGATCAAAAATGTATCAATATAATAAAGGAAAAGGCAAATATCCTATGCATGCGGTGTTTGCCTATAATTGGTTGTGCAGTGATACTTATAACTCGATTGCACACTTATTTATACATACATTACTGTAACAACTGTTGGCAGACCATAAATAAATAAATAAATAAATAAATAATACAGAATAAAAATTTAATAGATATAAATTTGACTAAGTATTTACTTATGTAATAAATGTTAACAGTACTGCCACTGTATACATAAATGACAGCAAAACACTTTCCATCAAAATTGCAAACTAAAATACAGAATAAAAATTTAATAGATATAAAATTGACTAAGTAAGTATTTATGTGTTAAATGTTAACAGTATTGCCACTGTACATAAATGACAGTAAAACACTTTCCATAAAAATTGCAAACTAAAATTATGAAAAACTAGTTAGTGGTTAGTCAAATACCTATACTATAAAACATAACCTATCATACTTAGCAATAACGTATCTTTCTATCAGAGACAGAACTTTTGTAACCCGACTGAAATTATCTCTTACTTACATACAAAATCCAAAAAAAAAAAAACTAAGAACCTTACCTCTTCATAATGTCAGTATAAATAAAATAAACAGCAATCCAACACCATACTATTACTTAAACCTTAATTAAAACAAACTCGATTCCTGACCTTTACAACAGCCAAAATGTTCCACAAAACAAATAGATCAAAAGCTAATAGAGTGGCTCGCAATACACGCGGGAGAGCGGGGTTAATTGGACCACTCGTTCGTAACACTAATTGAACCGTCTTCTTTACGCCCCGCCTATGTCAGCCTTAATTCCAGTATCACTTTTAGTAATTATTATTCCGTGGTTTCAATGGCGCGATTGGCTTTTTGAATTGGGTGGTTTTAATGAAAAGGGTATCATTTTGTTTGTTATTATGTATGACAATTGGAATTGTTGTTTTGTTATTCTTTGTTGAATGATGCAGGTATATGAATTTATATATTTTGAAAACATGCGTACGATTAACGTAACTGTATTTTAAATATCATTTTGTCTAGTATCAAAACATTTTTAAAGAAATATTTGTAAAAAACCTTTAAATAAAAAAAAACGTAATATTATCCTAATTGAGCTAGTGCAGCCGTGTCAATTTTTTTTTTAAGTAATATTGTACTTATTTTGGGTAGTCAAGGCTTTTTTTTTCTAATCATAAGTTTAGGTCTTCTTGAGCTGCACTTCGAATTAATTAAAATTAATTTAATTATTGCAAAATGGTGGATTGTGAATTATAGTAAAACGAAGCTAGATTATTACTATAATATTAGCCAAAACATATAAACATAGACCACACTTAATTTTCACGTGTGGACTTTCTAATAGATGTGTTCTGCTCTAAAGAGGGGCTTTTAACCTCGTTTTTCACTAAGCTCATGGTGTAACTAACCTCTGAACAAGCCAGAAGAAAGGAAACTACCAGCCCTACATAACCCCATCAGCAAACTCTGATTTACAAAAAAATAAGCTTCTTTGTCACATAGACCATTTAGAGTTTCAACCCTCACAATAAAAGATAATTGTGGTCCAATTAGACGTAGAAATGTAAGAAAAGGTTCGTGTAATCTGAAAAGTCTCAGTCTAAACTTTTTTTTTCTTAGACCGGAGGCTAACTTTCTCGTGCTAGTTCTTTTGCAATTGAAACTAAACGGAATTAAATGAGTTGGCAAAATGTTAGACGGAAAGCTTTTGTGAGTCAACGGGTCTAATTTGTGGGAAAAATTAGACTGAGCCATGTTTTCTGGAAGGAAAATTTAATTAAAATTGTTGATGATTCTATTGTTTATTAACTTCAACCTGTGAATTTGTCCGCGTAGATGTCAAGTATAGCATAAAATATAATGAAATCCTATGACACTTGGCAATAGAGTAGCTTCCTATCTGTAAAATATTTCATTTGGAACCAACAATTGCATAACATATCAAATGCATTATTCACTTTTATTTAACTGTCTTTCCGCTTTTTGACCATTTATAGTCGATGATTCAAATATGAACGTAATAATTATAATAGCCGCCTATTATTGCCTTACTACAGGGCAACGGCCTCTTCTGATACTGAGAAGGCACAAGCATTGATTGGTGATTTCAGAATTATATCCATTTAAAGTCCAGGTTTCCTCACGATGTTATACTTAACCACTGTCAGTGATGTCCAATATAAACATAGAATGTTCCTGTTTATGGTTGCGAGCCTCATGAGTGGCGGGCGACTTAACCACTGAGCCATCACGACATGACAAGTATGAATAAGGGCGTGGACACATCATCATCAAACTTGCAGTTCTTGTCTAGATATTTGATTCTTTGGTTCTGTTTTTTCTTCATACATCGTTTTAGCAATATTAGGAGAAGAATACGTCTTTTGCGGTCTTTATCAAGACAAGAACTGCAAGTTTGAGTACACGCCTGAACTGATGGTTGCTGCGTGAGTCTGTGCGGCGCACCGTACAAGGCACCGTGCTGCGGCACGATCTCGCGGCGTTTCACGGTGGCGGTGCCACATTGTGGTGATGTGTCCACGCCCTAAGAAAAAAAAAACAATTGTATGTTTGACTGTCTATCACCACCGCATATACACGGCGATTACTATCTTTTCATAAAAAAAGCTCGTTCAATTTTCAGATAATTTGAAAACCTTTAATAAAGTTTACATAACTGTGTGTAACATTTGCATTTCTATTATTTTTTTCCATTTACTGTTCACAGTATTATGTTCGGCGGCCATTTTGAATACAATCGGTTTCATTACCATTCTTGTATTGAGTTGGGTCGAAATCAATTGAATATTTTCGCTGAGTGTAGATTTTTACCTTAAATCAAGTAGTTTATTTAGTCTTTTATTGTGATAGTTAGTACCTACGTGTACTTGAGTACATAATTTTTTCTTCAAAGTAAACGGTCTTTGTGTAAAAGGAAATTGATTTTCGCCCATTTATTTGAGAATAGATTGAAAGAATTTGTTAATTTAAAAAAGCAATTTAGTTTGAGCCGAGCCAATGTTAATAAAAAATGATTGTGAAAGTGATTTAGGAGTTGGGGCAATGTCTTTATTTTGGCTATAGTTATCTATATCTGTAGTACCTATTCTGTAAGTATAGTCTCGCTCAGTGAATTTTGGTGAAATGAAACGTTTTTACAAGCTTTTATTTTTTTTTTCCTGAGTGTGTTCGAAAACGTCGTATGATATTACACTCTTGGTTTCATTACGCTCTTCCCTCAAGCTTGGATAAACTTTGCTCATTGTATCATAATGTACTATTAGAGCCAGATCGCAAATTAATGTTATTTATAATCGGGCGATAGTCTAATCGTTCTGAGATTAAGCATGGAGTTATAATACAGTGCGCGCATTTGACAATTAAAAATCGTACGTATTACATATCGTCTTACGTTGTAAACTATCGGTCGACTAAAAACCACAGTGCACGCTGACTCTTAATGTGCACGTCAACTTAAATTGAATATGTATAATATGATCAAGTCAATTCTTATTAAACAAAAACAAATGACGATCAACAGCAAAAACTATTTTGAGAAAAGAAAATTCAATTTTAGATTACAAATTAAGTGATTTAAAAGGAAAAGTAGATAGGGTCGATTTTTCTGCGCACTAGTTGATATCTGTCCGATGAAAATTCCGATTTAAAAGCGGGACAAAGGCAAAGCGGCGTCAGCATTAGCACTACAGCGGAAATTGACACCTCTGAAGCTCCATTTCGAAGCCAATGCACTATATTGCCACCGCATAGTATCCTGATAAAAAAAATTAAGAGCTAAAAATGGTACCTTAAAAATTGGATGATTCGAAAATTTCGTAGAAGTTTTTTTTAAAAGCTATCCGGAAGGAATATCGCGTCACAAACTTTTACCATGTCTTTAGTATTATTCCAACGAATAATAATAATAATGTCTCATTTCATCGAAAAGCTGTCTAAGGGGCCTCCTGCGAGTTGACTTCGGCTTCTCGTACGCCTTTCAAAAGTCCGGGACCCTGGTTACTTAAAGCAAATATAAAGACCTAGCTTCTTCCCGCGGCTTCGCTCGCGTTAAAAGTAACTAAGGAAACATATTACCGGATAAAAAGATCTAGGAAATGGTTTACCTATGTGCCAATTTTCATCCAAATCTGTTCAACGATTTACGCGTGATTGAGTGACAAATGTCCAAACTTTTAGACATCAACTTTCACATTTATAATATTAGTTGGATAATATTAGCCTATTAGGTATTGTCCCACTGCAAGGCACCTTGACCAAGACCTCTTGTCATACAGAGAATGCACGAGCGTTGATCACCACGCTTGCTCAAGGCGGATTGGAGATTTCAGATATACCTATATCTTTACATACACTCCTTTTTTTGGTGCAGTCGTATAAAAAAGTCGCTTCGACGCAACTGATTTGCAGTTTTCATCAATAGATAGAGAGTTCAAGAGGAAGGTTTATGTATCTAAATTGCACCCGTGCGAAGTCGGGGCGGGTCGCTAGTAATTTTATAAATCCAAGTTTCCTCACGATATTTTCCTTCACTGGTGTCAATAATGCCCAAGTTTTTAATAAAAAGTACAATGATATTTGCTGCTGCAAAAAAGTAACTCAACTTAGAATGCTTTGAATTTACTTTGTTATGAGTGATTGAACAATATTTTATGTTGGTGCGAAGATACAATAAGAATAAATCATGATTTTAAAAAGAAAAATATTACAGTGAAAAAAAATTCTAGACCTTTATGTCAATATTTAGTTTTCAGCTGAGCAAAATTCTTTCTTTCTTTACAGTCAATGGCTTTTATTTATACTCATTTACATATTTACTTTACAAAGTTTTCTAGATGCTCTTCATAAATTTAAATATGGATGTTCATTGATATTGTTTATACAAATAACATGCAGTTGAAGAGTATAAACTTCCTTTCCATATTTTATTTTTGCAGACTTTCCAGCTCTGTTTTATTGAAATATTATTCGCAAGAATCACGTATTGTAGTTCTTTTTATTTTGTATTTATAGTAAAGGCAAAAGATTTGATATAATAAATAATACCCTATTACATGGGACTTGAAAATATAACTGGCGGCATGTGGGTGTAATAATGGGTACACCTCTGCCTAACCCTTCGGGGATTACAGACGTGATGTTTTGAGTACACATCTAACAATTTAAATCTCTGAACAAAATATTTAAACGAAAAATTCACAACCGCGCCCACAAAATCTATACCACCATAATATATTCGAAGCAAAGGCAGCTAAGATGAGAAAACATAAACTAGAGATGGCCTGTCGCATCGGATATTTGCTTAACAATATGTGTTCCCAATATGCAGTATATACAGCGTACGGCTTGACGGTGCCGTAAAACGGAATATAGCTGGATATATCCGCTGTACCTTGAATATCCGAAGGGGTTTATCCGCGCGGCGGTTGAATCCGCGCCCTGCTTATGTTAGACAATGTGGCGACGATTGTGGTCATGTCTTTAGTGTATAAGCGGTAGCGATTTGTGGAAGCGGATTGGAATTCGAAGATTCGAATTTTAAAAGTTTTTAAGTACAGCAGCAGCTGGTAGGCTGGACACTAGCCAGTACGTGTGAGCATTTGAGGGCCTTGCATGAACGCGTAGTGTAAACTCAATCGATTTTGATAATTAGGAATGCCGATTGTGCACAAATAGATTTCTTTTTTACTGAACAATACACAACAATATTAAGTCAAAGTCATTTATTGCGAACTAAGCGTAAAATGTTGGTATTATGTTATGCTATGTTAGTACTTATGACATAGAAGCCTTTTACAAGCATTGCAATTATATTATCATTCAAACTCGTGGCACCCATACTTAATTTGTAACACGTAACACTATTGCAACTTTTAATGTTTACAAATAAAGCATTCTGATTCTAATACTTTTACTAGGGCCTCTTCTTGCAGTCAATGACCTTTCTCGGCCAAGTTTCAACCTAAAAGACGTACTTAGAGTGACACATTGGCAAAATATATCGTCTGTACGCGTAGATACTTGCTCGTCAGTCGATAACCCACTTTAGGTTATTGACTTCTACTGACAAAAAAGTAATTGTTTTACGCTATAACTAGAATGAGATTGAAAAGGATATACTGGCAAATAAAATGTAAGCCCTCTTTGTTTAAATATAAGGTTGAAGAATACAACCGCTTAAACAAGAGACTTGGGGGAAATTCTAGTAACTTTTAGGAACAGTCGCAATATAATCTCAGTCTAATCTGTCAAAAATGCCACTAAATTATATACATTTTGTCACATAGATTGTCACTGCGATGAGATTGCGATTAGATTTTTAATGATTTTATTTAGTAGAATAATAATTATCGTTCTGATACAAAAGAGTTTCTAAACTTATTGTCACACGATAACTCAAAAACTTTTTTTCAAACGAGTTTTTGAGTTATATATCCTTTTGAAATTAAATTATTTGACGATAAACTGACTACTCACCAGCCTAGATAATATTGCCCTTATCCAATCTACAATTTTCATAGAGGTTAATAATTTTTTTGACCAAAATACGACTAGACTACTTTTATACGGAACGCGCTGTCGATATTACATCCTCCTAATTAGCAGTGATCCTTAATTTGTATCTCATTGCATTTAATTCTGTTCTGTTCTGACTACCTCGTTGGCCACAAGGCGCGTCTGCTAAACATGAGCTCTTGGGTTAGATTCCCAGGTCGGGCAAAGTGTTATTGGGAGAAATTTCTCAGTAGCAGCCTTGTAGTTTGGATTTGTGCCCGGTCGATGGCAATAGGCTCGCCCCCTATTACCTACATGGGACTTAAATTTAACTGGCGAAATGTAGGTGTACTAATGGGTACACCTCTGCTTAACCTTTCGGGGATTACAGGCGTGATGTTATGTTATCTTCATTCTCGCTGCCTCCTATACACTATAGTCAAACCTTTACATTCCCAGTCCAGCTAACAGATATGATATAAGGTCTAAAACCAATGCATAAAGTCTTAGATGCGTCCATTCCACCGTGTCTTCAACTCTTCATGCAGTTTTGAATCAAAACTATTTTAAAGTGTGGACGGAAGATAATGACATACTTTTAGCATGAATACAGGGGGCAATTCTCCTAATACCAACTTGTTTTTATTTTGCTTTTGTATTCAATTTTTCTTTTAAGTTATGTGGGTCATTTTCGCGTGAATAAATACGAGTAAAAAGAGAGATAGAAAAAAATACTAAAATAAAAATTGAACACAAAAACAAGCTGGTATTAAATCTAAAAAATTAAAAACAAGTAAATACAATTCAGAAAAATGCGCCACTACCGCGCGTAATGGCTGACGCTCAGCATAATGCCGTGGGAGTAGTTTTTCTTTCTTCTTTCTAATATTTCGGAACGATCGCAATCTAAGTCTAAGTGTCTATCAGTTAAAAATTCCTCTAATTTACCTATTATTTTAACATTGATTGCCGCTAAGATGAGATTGCGATTGAATTATGAACGTTTTTAATTAGTGGAATTAGTCTTCAGGTACTAGAATTCCAGTATTATAAACTAGACTGTAGGGTGTTGCATTTTTGTATGAATTAGCTGTTTTTTGAAAAATAACCGATGATTTATTTAATTACCGGTGAGTTTAGAATCTTGAACTGAATCCACAGTAAAAGTCTGTGCCACGATCCACGATGTAAATTGACGATATAACAAAAAGCATCAAACATCCCAATGAACAAACATAACATAGAATTGTTTCTTCTGTCATGAATTTTGATTGAACCAATACGTCTGCGCAGATACTGTCTCGACCAATCTCGGAGATTATGAAGATAATGTTAGATATTGACAATACATAGACAGATTGGACCGAAAATGTTCCGATACTCCTCACAAGGCTTCCATTCTCTGCAAAAGGCTGAATTATTTGTACAGAAATATTTATGGACTGCTTACGAATAAAATATACAATACTTTGTTATTTATTCATGAAAGAAAGACGATGAATTTATTAGCCGCATTCTCGTAGTAGTTAGGTAAAGGTCAGTGTTATTAAATACATAGGTACTGATTAGGTACGGTTTTATGGTTGTTTGCAGTCTTAGGTTGAGCAACGAATTGTTGGATTTTTCCATGAGTTTGATTAGTAACCTCCGTGCCTCTGAAAACACGTACAGCCGCCCATTTTTCAACCAAAAACAATAGACGGCCGATATTCATGCAAAGTTCGAATCGACCATTTCAAATTTCGAATGCGACCCAAAATTCATGACAGTCTCCACAACGGATCAAATCAGCTACCGTCATTGGTGGAAACGTTCTAGCCGGACATTTGAGAAGTTGTGAAAATTTTCCATATTCAAATCTGGGAAAAACGTATTTGGTCTGAGCGGTTTTGCGAGCAAAGAGGTTATGATGTAAAAGGAAAACGTATAGACTTTTTATGTTTTCTATCGGATTTTTTTTTTTGAAAAGCAATATTCTTTCCAGGTACTGTGGAAATAGAACCCACAGTACCTATTACTATTGTTGTTTGTTGTTGTTATTGTTGGTTGTTGTTGTTGTTTGTATTTGTAATAAAATTATCGAATAAAAAATATAGTCTTTTTTACTAAAAAACCATTATAAGCCCCCAAATATTTACCATTTTTTGCATCTTTTGGACTCGCTATCAAAGACTTAAACCATCGCTTCACATTTGCCGATGTCCAGGTCAAGAGCACGCCTATTCACAAAGTTGGTTTATTTGCACATACTTATCTGCGAAACTCCTGGTCTGATTCAGGATTGTTTTTCGCTAATAGAAACCTGCGTTATCCCTAAGACGCTTAACACATTGATATTGGAAATATAAAATAACGTAACGTAATCGTAACGAAAATCTCATTTGCAACCAAATGTCGACTACATAATTATGGTCTAAAATGAGATTTTCGACCAAATGTCCCTTACGTTATTTCATATTTCCAGTATCGCATAGTACCGCGCACCGCCGCGGTATGCGCTGAAGTGGATCTCATGTCGCATGGGCCTCTATGAAATCCGTCATTGCCTTTCACATGTACACCGCACGACCGCGCGGTCGGGCCAATGCGACACATGAGATCCGCTTCACCGCCAACTGCGGCGGTGCGCGGTGCCGCGTAAATAATAATAATAATATTATAATAATATTCCACAACTATCACACAACGCCATCTAGTCCCAAGCTAAGCAGAGCTTGTGTCTATTACTGATAAACATACTTATATATTTCTAAATACATACATGTTATAGATAAATTACACCCAGACACAGAACAAATGATCGTGCTCATCACACAAACATTTGTCCTGGGTGGGAATCAAACCCACGACCCCCGGCATAGCAGTCAGGGTCACTAACCACTTGACCAACAGGCCAGTCATGTGTGTCAGTGTGTTAATCGCCTAAGTGGTACAAACAGTATTTTACAATTAAACAAATTCCGAAACCGTAAGTAAAAAAGATAGAAGAAAATAAACTTTTAAAATCAACCTTCGTTCTATAGTTAACCGATTGAGTCCATAAAGTCAGTTCAACTAGCACCTAAGCTAGGTGGTTACCGTCTAAAAATAGACGACCCTTTCCTATGTAATGAATACTTTAGCGATTGGAAAGCAATGACGCATACACTTTGTATGTTGTGCCTACTATAATGCCTGGGTTTATTGACGGTAACATCATATACTTACCTAAATAATTGAGTGTTAGAATATGGTTTGCCAATCTGAAGGTTAGTTCAAAACAAAGCGACAATCAATATCAAGAAATGGTATTTGAGGGGTTTTTAACAGATTTATTTATTTAAACTTTATGCATCAAAAGTACAAAGGCGGACTTAATGCTTTAGGCATACTCTAACAGTCGACCAATAGGTGCAAATTAATGTACGAGAGCTGAACAGCAAAATTAATTTGAAAAAAAAAATAAACACAAAGTCTTTATCTAAATAAAATCAAGTGTACATAAGTACAAAATATTTAAAATACTACATGCTTACTATAGAAATACCATAAAATAAACATATTTATATATACCTATATATAATACATATTAAATACATAACTAATAAAGAACAAAGAACTAGAATTGACCCTTTTTTTTTTGAGGTGGTAAAAATCATCAAATGAGTCCTTCTGACCCTTAAAATAATCCTACTAATATTATAAATGCGAAAGTTTGTGAGGATGTAAGGATATTTGTTGTTTGTTTGTTGTTTGAAATTAATGTTGTTGCAAGCAAAAACTACGGAACGGATCTGGATAAAATTTGGCACGTCAGTTCAGTTCCGGCAGGCAGGCAGTGTCAGTTCCGACACGTTCCTAGAGAATGTATGGAAGAATAATTATACGCTTACTAGCTTCTGCCCGTGACTTCGACTGCGGCAAAGTTACATAATAATATTATCCCACGGGAACCGTAAATTTTTCCGGGATAAAAAGTAGCCTATCTATTCCAGACTATAATCTAAGGCTACATACGCACTATGCGGTTATGCGGTCGCGATGCGGCCAGCCGTCCGGCTGACCGAAATCAAAAATTTTGTACGAGAAAGTAGTTTTTATACGCACTGCGATGCGACTGCGACTAACCGCATAGTGCGTATGTAGCCTGGAATAGACAGGCTATTTTTTATCCCAGAAATATTATGTAACTTTGCCGCGGTCGAAGTCGCGGGCAGAAGCTAGTAAGCGTATAATTATTCTTCCATACATTCTCCATGTACGCGTCGGAACTGACACTGAGAGCACTGTGTCGTCACTGACACTGACAAGTGTGAACGCGTTCATAGAGAGTGTTTGAAAGAATAATTTATCACTGATACGGTACAGTGCCGGAACTATGACTTTACTGATATGTGTAATCAAGCTTTAAGGTAATCAGGATATAATTATTCTTCCATACATTCTCTAGGAACGTGCCGAAACTGACACTGAGAACACTGTGTCGTCACTGACACTGACAAGTGAAACGCGTTCATAGAGAATGTATGAAAGAATTATTTGTCACTGATACGGTACGGTGCCGGAACTGTGACTTCACTCATATGTGTGAATCAAGCTTTATGGATATACTTAGGGTGTAATTATTCTTCCATACATTCTTTATGAACGCCCCGGAACTGACATTGACACTGAGAGCACTGTGTCGTCACTGACACTGACAAGTGCGAACGCGTTCATAGAGAATGTATGAAAGAATTATTTATCACTGATACTGATACGGTAGGTGCCGGAACTGTGACTTTACTGATATGTGTAAATCAAGCTTTAATGTAATCAGGGTATAATTATTCTTCCATACAACGCTATGAATGCGCCGGAACTGACACTGACAGGTGTAAACGCGTTAATAGAGAATGTATGAAAGAATATTTTTTACGGTCACGGAACGATGCACCAAAATTCACCGAAAGAGATTTTTACAGAATAAAACCGGCAGATACACATTCACTTCCATTTCTCACAAATATAGAAAGACATGAACAAAACACAAATCATCTATATTCCTCCCAGGATAGCGCACCACGTGAGCATTTGTGCGACATAGCTAGAGCTTCTACACGATCTGGCGGATACCTCATGAATATGAATGACCTATACAGGCTATTGAGACAGTCTACACAGCGAATACTAGACAAATGGAGCTTTAAATACCAATTCAGAGCTTTAGGCTATGTAATTGTAAAAGGTACATGGGTTTATTGAAATCGGTGTAACAAAGGTAGATACTAACCTTAATGGCTTTCATGGATTTAATTTTATTGTTTTCGTGAATGTCGGTTATTACGGGGTTTTATGATAATTGCGCGGAACCCTAATTCTTATTTGGAAATAAAGTTAACCAAAATTATTATTTATAGCATCAGCTATTTGCCAGTGAAACTCCCGTCCTAATCTGTCTAGCCGTATCGGAGGTTAGCTGGAACAAACAGACAAAAAAAAATTAAACTTGGTTTTTCGTATAAGTTCCTACCTGCCGTGCAAAATTTTCATTTAAAATACGTTTAATTAAAAAAAAAACAGATAGACGAAATTTTCTTTCTGGTAAAAAAAAAACTGAAAAATAAACATATAACCAAATACACTCAGGTAAAATTGAAAGTACCAAAAGTAACGCCTAAAATTGTTTGATAAAATTAATGAATTCAATTAATCAAGCTCTAAGTTAATTGATTTTCAAGTGATCTACATAATTGCACTGCGCCTTTTTCCTGTTACGAGATCCGTAAGAATTTATTTCCTAATTAAAATTCGCTTGATGTAATTTGATAAAATGTTTCAATTTTGCATACCTAGGAGTTGGTTTTCATGCCAATAGTACCACGTTTCAAAAAAGTTTAACCTATTTTTTTTTTAATAAAACCTATTATTGTATTGTGATGCAATGTGCATAATTATGCATTTTCACATGTAGAATCAAGAAGAGTAGGATTTTGCAAAAGTGCCTATAGATGGTCTAATTGAAATAAATCTTTTGACTTTGACTTCGACTTATGTATTCAAAATTTCAACTCAATCCGGGAAGTGGGTCAAATTTAACTTGTAAGATTTTATCAATATCTTATGGCCATTTTTCGGCTCCGACCAGCTCTGTGACATCATTATATTGCATTGTCATGCAAATTGCACAGTAACACAAACTTTCAGCTCAATCGAACATCGGAAAGGGAGTCAAATTTAACTTGTAAGATTTGACTAGCCGCAGACATCGGGACAGGTAAATAACTTTTTTTTTTTCACCCGCATGCAGTTACCTCTGATTACTGCTCCGCTTCTGTGGATCCTATTATGATCTTAAATAGCCTATAGTATGACTCATGAATCTGGCTTTCATACGTACGGAGTTTCTTGCCCATTGTTCTCCATACAAAACTACCTTTTGGAAGGGGCAACTAGATTCAATTCCTTTTTTCTTTTTGTATAATAATTATGACGTTCAAAAGTCTAATTGAAATAAAATGATTTGACTTTGACTAAAAGATTTTTTCGATTGGAAATTATGATTTTTTTTTATTGGAAATTCCAGAGATAAGCGCGTTTAAATATACAAAAATTTCTTGAGGTTTATATATTAAGTATAATTATTATCTAGATGTATATTTTAAGAGACAGCTACAAGATGGCGCGGCGGTACGAACGTGTCATTTTTCATTATATCATTCAAAGCGCAGTTTTAGTCCGCCATTTTAATATACAATTTTATATTTAATAATAGTTTACACCAAACAAGTCTCATTTACTTTAATTATTTAAAAAAATCTGTATTGGCCTTGAGACTTATTTATTTGAAGTCCATGGTCCCAAAGGCTAATATTAAACTATAGGTATATAGAGACCATGAACACCTGGCCTGGTCTGGCGTGTACCATATTTGTGTACACACCTTGTGCACTATACGATTATTATTTCCAGCGGACTTGGCCACTCCGTTGTGATTGGCCACCGTGACTGAAATTCGGTAGGGAGGATTTCATATTATATTTGAAATTCATTGTGCGCTGTAACTGGCTAAAGCTTTGAATTTCAGAACAGAAATTCTGTCAGTGCTATATGCATTCATTACTTAGGACACAGAAATGGAACGCTATTGTCATCGTTTACATCATAATGTCGAATAATAGTTTTTGTGTCATATAGCTAGTGCCGGCTATTTCATCCGCTGATCGTCGGTTTCCTGCGAGGTTTTAATGTTTTTGCGCGAAACCCTAATTCTTTTTACTAAAGTAAAAGTAGCTTAACATCTGCTATCTGTAAGCCAAATTCTCATCAACATTTTAAAAGTTTTTCTATTGTAATGTCTAAATAACAGCTCTAAAAATGTTTTATATTTTATGAATGTTAACACGATACTTACAAGATTTTTTTATTTACTTATAACTTGTTTTTCTAATTGTTCCGGCTAATCTCCGAAACTACTGGTCCGATTTTGACGGGACTTTAATGGCAGATAGCTGATAGTCTATGGAGTACTTAACCTACTTTTATTTTCAAAAAAATATTAGGGTACCGTCAAAAAAACACTGTCATAACCGATATTAACGCGATCGAAATCGCGGGCACAATAGTCTGTGCAAAACTGGTAGCTATTTTCAATTTTAAAATCGATCTTATTTACATAACGGCCAGGCCGCGGCGGCCATCGAGATACATACCTTAGTATGAAATCGCCACAGAGCGCGCGCACCTGGCCGCACGCGGCCAGCGGCCACACCAAGCCGCAGCGGCCAGCGAGATCGAACGACGCATGTGCGAGTCGCTGGCCGCTGCGGCCAGGCCGCTAGTGCGCTACGGGTCTGAAGCTAGACCCTCTGTTAATATAATCCGGGAAACCAACTCGTTAGCGGTAAGCTAATTATTTTTGGAAGCTATATTGTAGCCTTTACAACACAACTTCCAAGATATTCCAAAGACACTGTTATGAGACAACGGTCAGTTCCAACTTAGTTAAGACTTAAGACAAAACCTCTCAGCATCCCTATGGTCCAATTATAACTTATTCTCTAAGTTACTGGACTCCTAAGCGATGCAATGCATATACAATGTAGTCTCTAAGCTTACCACTATGCATAACTTGCGAGCAAACTTCTCGAAGAGGAAACGCGGGTGGTCTGTTTTCTTTCTGGTTTGAGACTTTAAAGCAGTGATTTTTGAACTGCCTCGTTGTCTAGTGGTCGCAAAATGCTGCTAGGTCTTGGGTGCGATTCCCAGGTCGGGAAAAGTGTTATTAAGTTTTTCTTTAAGGAATTTCTCAGTAGCAGCCTCGGAGTCTGGATTTGAGCCCGGTTAATGGCAATAGGCTCGCCCCCTATTAGGTGGGACTTAAAACATAACTGGCGAAATGTGGGTGTACTACTGGGTACAATTCTGCCTAACCCTTCGGGGATTAAAGCAGCTTCGGAGTCTGGATTTGTGCCCGGTTGATCTATTGACATCAACCGGGTCTAAATCCAGACTCCGAGGCTGTTACTACCTAATTTTCAAAAATCACTCTACCCGCTTTTCCTCATAGAGTATATTCTAGTTTGATGCTTAGAATTCGTCGAGGAGGAAATGTTTCTCTAGCGCTTGGTTTTAGTAAATAAGTTTTGAAACTGGTACTGGGCACAGCTTGAAAGTACTTGAAACTGGCCTACACAGTTAAGTATTGGGCTGCAAAATTTTGGGAAATTAATGTCCAGAGTACTCTGTCTTGCACCAAGATAATAAAGCTGACAAGTTTTTCTATTAGTTTGTTTGTTTGTTTAAATAAGCTTATCTTAAGAACATAAATAAAATTCTTATTGTAGGTATATGATAACATCACGCTGTAGCTAGCAGCAGCATCACGTGCAGCGAGTAAATATAGACTATATTTTAAGTTTAAAAAATAAAAAGCCGTAAAGAAAATCCACTCGAATAAAGTCGCTTGCACAAGCTTGTATTGTATTAAACAATAATATGCACTATAATCTCGCGTCATGAGCAGCGAGATTGTTTTCTAACTAAGATGAATAGGTGCTTAGCTTAACATAATCATTGTTATAAATATGTTACAGAAAACCTCATTTGAAAAAATAAAAAGCCTATTTCTTTAAAAAAAGAAACCATTTATAAAAAAATAATTGAAATACTGACTCAACAAATTCTACAACAAAACGTGTCAGTCATAAAAATAATAAACCGTTCATTTCAACACCAATGTTTTGTTACCGAACACGGCTAGACGCCCGCCATAATTGTTTTCTTAACAATTTGACAGATGTCAAAATGCTTTCGGGCACAGGCACTGTCGCAGACTGCCAACATTTTGAGGTTTGGAACGTCGTGGACTTCCGAATTAAATGGTTGAAAATGATTTCGGTGAGTGGTTTTCAAAATTATTATTTTATTGGGCTTCTTCGATTGACGTTGTTTTCTTGATTTGACAGCAACTGTCGGAATGACAACGGTTGTAGGAAATGGGTGTGCCTTTTTGGGTACACAAATAAAAAGCGTTGTATTATATTTTTTTTTATTTTTTACTTTGTTCGTGTTTGTCGTTTATTGATTTCCAAGCTAAATGTTCATCTGTTTCTAGGGACATTGCCAAGCCATTGGTAAACTCTAAAACCAGAGGGCTGACAATCTTTGGGCATTGACATAAAACGAAACAAAAAATGCTAGTTAATAAATACTATTTTACTTAGAGTAATGATCAATTGGTTATTTTTTACCTCCGTTAAAGGAAGGTAATTATTTGAAATGTTTACCAATAATCTACATTTTATCTGGCCAAATCTTCCCCTACTAGTACATAGATCCAGTCTCGACAAGTACTTCCAAATAATATACAAAATACTAACAATCTCCATAAACCTATTACACCCAAAAATAAGCAAGAACAGACGTTTGAAATCAAGCATACTTTATTTAAATTCAAAACTCGACAGGGATCGAACTTTTCGCACGACATCGGGAATGCTCGGCTAATCCTCCCGAGGGATGCCGACGATAGGTGTCGCCGACGTACTGTTTGAACTCGCTTTGAACTGAGAACACAATATAGGATTGGATGGCGCTGTTTTATTGTTTGTTTAGTCTGTTGGGAGTTTCCGTGGACGTGTTTGCTCCTTTGACTTTTAAAGTGATGATGGATGCTATGGATTTAAGTAGAAGAAGACGTTATATAGGTAAGTATATTGTTTTCTTATGATATTAAATGGCTAATATGAAGGTGGTTACCGCCGCCTATAGATAGAGGCCTCGCAGATGCGCTGAAAGCTCACATTGTCTCTTCAAACAGAAACACAGCAACGCTTCATTGCAGCAAACATAAATAAGGTGGTAATACTTCCCCGGACAATAGCTCCTTCACAAACTACCTCCAGATCTGCCATGGCATACCTATGTACTTATTGTTTTATATTCACCTTCATTGTTTTCACATACAGAAGCAACAAGCATAAAATGAAACCAGGATTTAGGAAGAACCTAATTGAAAAGTGTGCCCGTGGAGTTTCCTGCTCGTTCTTCTCCATAGAACCCTTTCTACGTTTTAGAACAAGTAACTAGTTTCATCTTTCTGACTGACCGACTCCTTGATAATTCAAAAGTGTCTGTTAATGGTCTAATTGAAATAAACGGTTTTGACTTTGACTTGTCATAGCTGCTATCCATGTAGGTATGACCAGCCTAATACAGCTATCATTATTAATGTCTGCAGCTTATAAAGATTTCTTGAACAATCAAGACGTGACGAGAACTAATAACGCCACTTTTGATTTTACGATGTTCTATTTCAAAAATTTTAGATATTTGATCAAGCTATCCTTAAGGGATTTGAGCGTCTAGACGTACCCTTATGAATTTGTTTTTTTTTTAAGTAGGTACTTGTTGATGGAATTGTTGGTTTACACGATGTTTTGTTTAGTTTGCTTTTTTTACATGCTTTTATTTACCTTGCACTGTTCGTATGTATGTACTATGTATGTAAGTAAGTTGTCCTTTCATTTGCATACCATTTTTTGGTATCCGATTGAGCTGAAATTTTGCATACACCTTTAGTTCGATGACAATACAATGTCCGATACTCAATATTGTAATAATTTTAAATTAAAGCTTGTTTTAAAAAATATTTTTAATTAGTTTACATCCGACAACCTAAATCAGATGTTGTGTTGTTTAAAGCAAAGTTGTTTTTCGTATCTGTTTGTTTGACCGCTTAGGCCTTCAAAACTACGTAATGGATTTTTATGCGGTTTATTAGTTCTGCCAAACGCCGAAAAGAGATGGTTACGAATTAGGTATATGGACTGGTAGCCCAGAATTTTATGGGCTTCTATACAATGGGTGTCATTCAATAGTACAGATAAATCTAAAAGGTGCATACTTTCCAGCAGTCGTGGACCAAAAAAGTTGTTTTTTTTTCACTCACATCTCTCACTAAAAATTATGTTTTTTTACTTCTGCTTTGAGATATAAATAGTTATTTAATTTCCTTTTTGTTAAATTTTGTATAGCTAGTAGTAAGCTTTTATTTAGCTTGCACTATTCATATTTTATCTCAATTTCCTTGATATGGGTATCAAATGAAAGGGCTTGAAGAGTAGAAAACGATAAAGTCAGTAACATCACACCAAAAAAGCGTGTTTTTTTTAAAGTTTTTATTTTATTTTAAATAATTTAATTTAACGTTGATATGAATGTTGAATTAAATGTGATGTATGTGCTATAATTTAATTGTAATATGTACTTTTATTCCGGTACATAACCGGGGCACGTTTTGCCCATCTCCTTTACAACCAAAATCATTCTTAACTCAAACTAACAATAGCCGTACTAAGTGTCGAGTAGCAAATCGCGGAGCTATTTGTCTCAATAAAAATCTACACCAGGTACGTGATGAGTCGGTGACGTAACAAATGGTGGAGACGCTGCTCTCATTAGCTTGTTAGCAGTTGGTGAACTGCTGCTTTGAGAACGCTGAGGAAGAAAGGTTTCGGAAGAAATTGTGTACTTTGGGTTAAATGTCAAATTAAATGAGCTAAGCAACAGCTATCAAGTTGTTGTTGTGCTACTTTGTATATTTTGTTTGTATGTATGTTTAAATGTATTTATTATTATATTTTATTCCTGGAAATTGGTATCTGTGCACCTAGTACTATGTTTTGTCTCTTCATCACCCTAAAGTAGACTGGTAGAAAATGTCCAAGGCATTAAGTCCGCCTTTGTACAGTGTATTTTTTTAAATGTGCATAAAGTTTAAATAAATAAAACATTTTACTATTAAGTACACACGTTTATCAAGGCCCATCTTTTTTGACATCCTTTGAGTACAGGTTGTACAGAACCCTAAAAAGTAAACCATTAAAATTCTCGTGGTGCAGAGAAATGAACACAGAATTAGTTGTTTAATTACAAAATGTATCCAAATACAAAATGGTATACCTACCTATAAAGAACAATGTCAGGTGTCCATAGTAACTTAGGCTCAATAAAAAATTTTCATGGACAGTAAAAATTCTCACGTTATTTTATGTAGTTTCATGTCAGAAGCTTATCTGTGTTTTCCACTTTTACATTGAACTTCTCAAAAAGAAATTATTCAGACATTGTAAATTGGAGGTTATTTATTTCTACGGAGTAAATTAAACAAAAAATATACAGTAATTAAACTTTTATTCGTTTTCATTCATTAAATCATTATCAACACACCTATAAATGATTTTTTTTTGCGTAGTCTTCACAGGACATGTCCCACAACGCCCTCCTTGTCTCAATCTCGGTTATCAATCTTTCCGTGTCGGAAGACATCGCGATGATCACAAATCACGCTGCAGTTCCACAATACGTGCGGCCGCCGCGGCTAGTGCGCGCACACAGCACACTGGTGATTTAACTACAATGCAATTGATCTCAGTGGCCGCAGCGACCAGCGACTGAACACGGGCCGCAAATGCGTCGCTTCGATCTCACTGGCCGCTGCGGCCAGGTGCGCGCGCTCTGTGGGTATGTATCTCGATGGCCGCCGCGACCTGGCCGCTGCGGCCTAGCCGCTAGTGCACTATTGCTCTTATAAGAATCGTACTTTACCTCAGAAAGTGAAGTCCATTGTTGTAACAATGAACGGATATCATCAGATTCAACTAAATGCCGTTTCATACGAAACACATTTATACCACAATTAATACAACGTAGTTGATGGGACATTGTCACAAAATGTGTGATATTTGAGAAAAAAACAACCGTACATAGAAAAACACTAGCAACAACACAAACAAGATGTTTGACATTGACTAACAGTCAGACAGACACGACAGACAGACAGAACCTGACAGGGTTGCCATTACATTACGATTAAGGCGATTATCACACGGCACCGCACGCCGCTCCGGCATGCGGTGGCGGTGAAGCGGATTTCGATGCGGTTGTCCGCACGGTGATGCGGTTCAACCGCATGACCGTGCGGATCGATTTTGAACAGTTTTGGTTTTAACCAGTTATTTTTTACCGGTTTTGACCAGTTTTCAGGGTGTCCAGGTTGGGGTTTTTTTTTCCCCAATTTGGGGAAAAATTTTGGGGAACTTTTGGTGAAATTAAAACTGCGGAGAAAATTCTGGGAAAAAAATAAAAAAATTCTGCGAATCCACTAGCGCGAATGCAGATATGCGCGAAGTATATTTTTATAAAGGATAATGGGCAAAATTCTTAAAATAAGGTTCCGTACACATACCCACATCACTTTATCTATTAGATAAAATTCGTAACGGCTAATTACCTACTCGTCATGGGTGTCGTGTTCATGGTTTTCGAGGGTGCTTCAATACCATCAACGATTTGTTTCATTCAATCCAATATCACTTTGTGAGCTTTGGTTAACTAAAGTATTAAACTATAGTTTTATTTTTGATTTTATTAATTTCGTTCGTGATTCATGTAGGTATAACGTTCTGTTTATTTTTTATAATGCACATAATATTACTTACAACATGTAAAATAAATGTTAAGCTAAAAAAAATGCCTTAAAGTTTAATTTCGTGATGCAAAATAATTCGTTTGCATAGGCATCTATATGATGACCCACATCACTTTATCTATTAGATAAAATTCATAACGAGTAATTACGCGTCATGGGTGTCGTGTTCATGGTTATCGAGGGTACTGATGACGAAAATGAGGTCAAAATGAAAATCCAAGATGGCGGCCGCAAAATTTTACAAAATATGCTTCATGGGTGTCGTGTCCACGGTCGTGGCATATTTTGCGGCCGCCATCTTGGATTTTCATTTTGACCTCATTTTCGGCACCAGCACCCCCGAAAACCATGGACGCGACCCACATTAAGCATATTTTGTAAAATTTTGCGGCCGCCATCTTGGATTTTTATTTTGACCTCATTTTCGGCATCAGCACCCCCGAAAACCATGGACACGACACCCATGAAACATATTTTGTAAAATTTTGCAGCCGCCATCTTGGATTTTTATTTTGACCTCATTTTCGTCATCAGCACCCTCGAAAACCATGGACGCGACACCCATGAAGCATATTTTGTAAAATTTTGCGGCCGCCATCTTGGATTTTCATTTTGACTACATTTTCGGCATCAGCACCCTCGAAAACCATGGACACTACACCCATGACGCGTAATTAGCCGTTATAAATTTTATCTAATGGATAAAGTATTTATTTACACTTAAACATAAAACCTTAAAGTAAATGTAAAATATGTACAAATTATTTAAAAATAAGGCAAAAAGGAGACCTCATAGGGCATCAAAAAATTCGTCCGCGTCGCTGTCAATGGGGCAAGTGCCCAAAAGGCTGACAGCATTGCCACGTTGTATAGCAATGCTGATTCTTTGGCCTAAGAAAAGGCCAGCCCTCTGGTCATGTGAAGAGTCGACCAGTCGCTTTGCAATGTCCCGAAAAACAAGGTGAGCGCTCGGACCCCATGGCCCCAATGTTTCAACCCCAAACGGCTCAAATACATAACTTCCAAGAAGGTTGTTATATTTGCGCCGCTTGAGGTTTTCGGCACCAGCAGCGGCCGCCCCAGCACAGCACGTCGTGCTAGGAAGGTGGGATGGCGCAAGGGTGTCGACACATGTTGCATCCCACACCAAAGGCCTACCCAACTTCCAAGGCATTATAGTCATCCCATCTGGTCTCTTCCCATCGTCGCGTGCCAAGCCAATTGGTTCTAGAACAGCTGGCACTCCGGCGGAAGCAAGAGCACGACGGATTATGTCGTTAATGCTGGCGTGCCGTGCCATCCGGCCTGCGCTCTTACAACATGATAGGCCATGGTGTCCGAGGCAGTCGACTGCTTCACCGCACTGACAGCGATGCGGTGCCCCACAAGGAGCGCCCAGACGCAAGCATGTAGCGAGCCGAAATGTAGTGTCATCCAGCATAGTGCCTATGTTGGATGACGGGAGTGCCTGAAGCCAAAGACCCGACTCCCACTCACCCACAGCCAGCAGGCGGGCGCGCTCGGCAGAATTGGTGGACGTATTAATAAGGTTATTCCGTACCAACCTGCATAGCGGCTCGTCCCACTGTCTCTGGGAAGATGGGATCACGGGCCGATCTGTATCCGGGCAAGCTACTTTCCAGGCGTTCACTGCTTCGGTCAAGCACGGCACCTCCAAGTTAACCAGTGACGAGGATAATATTTTACTGGTTAACTGTTCAGTGCTGTGGACAGAAGACAAGAATGCCGGTAAGCTAACACTAGAAATTTTGCGGATGCCGAGGCCACCAAAGCGAATTGGTAGTGTGGCTTGCAGCCACGCTCGGTCATCCAAGGCCACATTCAGTACTGAAGTTAAGGTGTTTCTAATAACTTTGTCAATTTTGTCCAAGAGGTGTGGCTGCTTCCATAAAGGTGAAGAGCGGAGGTAATACATGAAATTTGGGCCAAAACAACAATATTTAATGAGAGTAAATGCGGAATGTAGATTAATTTTGGAGAGCCGATCCGAAATATCATTAAAATGACTAATTTTTTCGTCAATAAAAGGTAAAAAACTATCTTCCAAAATTGGGGACCCTAGGAGGTGCAATGAACTTTTTTCTAAAATTTTAATTTGTGGGGTTATTGCATTAAATTTTTCTATTGTCGATAGTCTGTCGGTAGTGTCAGAGAGGTAAATTTCGCATTTTGAAGGGTTAAGGTCCAGGCCAATAGATTTAAATTCCTGTTTTAGTCGTTGTAAATCTTCCAAAACGGTGTCCACATCACCTCCTAAAGTCCCATCATCCAAATACCATACGTTAAATTTGGAATTTAGTCTTTGTATAATGGAATGTATTGCTAAACTGAAAATAACTGGCCCGAGAGGGTCACCTTGTTGGCAACCAACTGCGGATTCCAAAACGTTGTCTTTATACAGAGTTGATATGACAGAGGGGCATTAAATTAAACTACGTATACTATACGTGTTTAGTATTAATTTGACACGGTTTAAAATAAAATATAAATAATTTGTTTTTAATTTTTTTTTATTTTTCAAACAAACTAAATAGCTTACAAATCAGAGTAAAACGCAAACACCCTTTGTAAATAAATTTAACTGACCTTAGATACCTAGGTATTAAAGCGGCAACGTCGCACGCGCGCGGCGCGCTTGTATTCTCTCGTATCAAAGCGGTCGCCCAAAAACTTAAAAAATCATTTGCGACTGAACTACTGCTCCTATTTAATTGATTTTTGGTACAGAGCTTGAAAATGGTACCTAGTATAGGCAGTTTAAAGGAAAGCCCATCTGTCGTATCAACTTTGTATAATAATTTAGAAGGGTGCCTGTAACATTGCCATAAAAAACCATAAATTTCGGGTAATTCTTTTTTGACTTCGGCCAACAAAGTGTCCCTATTTACAGAATTAAAAGCATTCTTTACGTCAACCTTGAGGATGACCTCACTTTGGTTGGAATTTATAAAAGTTGAAAGGGCATGAACGGCAGCCTCGCAGCCCCCTCTGGAACCAAAGCCAAGCTGTAGGGGCTGGAATTTGTTGCTCAGCGATTCACCATAAGCTTTGCAACAAATTTTAATGGATAAAGTGATGTGCGTACGGAACCATATTTCAAGAATTTAGCCCATTATATCCTTTATAAAAATATACTTCGCGCATATCTGCATTCGCGCTAGTGGATTCGCGGAAGTATCTATCGCGCAAGTGTAGGCGCACAAATGTCTATCGTGGAACTGTCATTCGCGCAAGTGACCTATCGCGCAAAGGGAGTCGCGCAAGTGTCTTGGCGCCGAAACGTCCATTCGCGCAAGTGTCCGTGCGCGCAAAGGGTCTCGCGCAAGAGTCTTGCGCGCAAATGTCTTTCGCGCATGTGTCCTGATACCCACTATGGTGCTAGGTCAACAAATAAAAAAAATAGATTTAAAAATATAAGAAGCCAAAAGTCCCTAAAAATACACCTAAACATATAACGCCCTTTTAAAAAATTATATTACCCCCTAAATTTGGGGAGAAAACCCCTAAATTGGGAACCCTGTACGATGATCCCAAGGAGGTTAAAAATATAGGGAGCGAGCGCTTGGAACATTGTAACCGTTCCTCATTTTTTTTAGAAAGAGAGGCACTGAGTTCTGTATTTTATCTCGTTCTGGCATTGTTAAGTGTATTAGAAATTGTGTATATTTTATTATATATATGTATATATTATATATAATATATTATTATTGTGTGTATTAGAAAGAAACAGAACGCTTAACTCGGTGCCTTTCATTCATTTCAAGGTCACCGAGTTAGGACCGTTTCTGTATATGAAGCGAGCACTCCCTATATTTTTAACCTCCTTGGATGATCCGCACGGTGATGCGGCGCCCCGTGTGTGAAGCACCGCACGACCGCGCGGACGTCCGCACGGTGATGCGGTTGTGACGAGAACACCGCTCGACCGCGCGGTCGTGCGGTGTTCGTGTGCAAGGTTCAAGCGGATTTCATAGAGGCTAGTGGGACGTGAGAACCGCATCACCGCATGCCGGAGCGGCGTGCGGTGCCGTGTGTTAATCGCCTAAGTTATCGAGCACAGGTCATGAAAATCGATTTTTTGAGTTTTTATATTCTATAAAAATACTAAATGTATTTAAAATAAACACGATGAACGTATTATTTAGGTAAAAAATAATATTAAGAGACAATTGTGAGGTGGTAAATAAAAAATAAAGAGTTAATCGGTTTAATTATTTAGAATAATCGATTAGTGGCAGAACAAGTTACTACCTGAACCTTTTTATTTATAAAAAAAAACCTGGAACAGGATGGACCAAATGATTTACGATTATTTTTATGATTTATTTTTGGAAAAGTTCTAGAAAATAAACAAATGTTTTTTAAGAAGTTAGAATTTTATATTTAAATTGTTGTAGGTAAAAACTTTGTGTCCGTGTGAACTTAGTTTTAAAAGTTGTGTAGGCCGAAACCTGACATTGTTCTTTGCCCGTCTAAGTTGACAATGTTTTCTTTTACTGATTCCAGTCCTGATGGCCCAGTGGTTAGGGCGCCCGCCTCTCATGCATGAGATTGTGAGTTAAAATTCGGGCAAGTACCAATGTGACTTTTTCAATTCATATGTACTTTCTAAAGTTTATCTTAGACATCACTGACATCCGTAAAGAAAAACATCGTGTGGAAACCTGGACTCTGTTCCAGTCAAACCATGTCAGAGGCTCTTAAGGCGGTTTAGAAACTCTGACACTAGGGCGTGTGGGGTCGTAAGACCTTACTGCCCACACTATAAAGAAAGAAGACCGATGACAGTGATGTTCAAAATAAACTTAGAAAGTAGATATGAATTGAAAATGTCACATTAATACTTGCCCAGTATAAAACCTGCAACCACATGCATACTATAAGTAAAAAAATAGTTGAAACCAGTTACATTGTAGGTACTTACACTAAAAAATAATTTAATTCTTTGACTGACACTTGAAAATGAAGGTAGAAAACCATTTCATCAAGAAAAACGATATCTGCCAACTAGGCTAGGTACACAAGGCTAAAGAAGAGTACGTACTTGAGACTTTCCTCTAACAAAAATATACCACCATTTTCTACAGCCAATGATTACAACTCAAGAACTCGGTCCAATATTTTCCTACTTATAGTCCAAGATCCTGGTGTCGCTAGATGTATGTCATTTTTGCAAAGCTGACATTTTGAGAGTATACATAGTATTAGATAGGGATAGAACAGTAAGGGGTGAGGATTATGCTCTTTAGACAGCGAAACGCCGCCGGCTTATGCTGAAAACCAGCGCCGTGGTTGTCGTGCCTTCGTGCACGTCGTTTTTTTGTCATCAACCGGGCAAAAATCCAGACTCCGAAGCTACTACTGGGAAATTCGTGATGGAAAACCCAATAACACTTTACCCGACCTGGAAATCAAACCCAAGACCTCATGCTTAGCAGTCGTCCTTCTTGAACGTATATTAGTATTAACGTTTAAAACCTGATACCAAAGAAAGGGCCCAACATTGAACCTAACAAGTACACATACCTTCTCAACAACATTTTTCTCTTCCCAAAATTTCATTCATTCTAAAATAACAAAGGTCTGGGTTCCCTTGGATCTCAGTCCATTACACCTAAGCCAAAATCTAGACACTGTTTTCTTAGTACCTATCTAATGCTCAAAAAATATAAGTATTCGGATATTGCTTGGCAAGTCAGCAAATATTGGAAGGAGCCAAATACTACTGAATTGAAGACATATCTGGGATAAAATTGAATGGGTGATATTGAAACTTTTTTCTTATTTGACGATATAGTTAGCATTGTGGCTGAGCGTTGGATGCTGTGTAGTGTGTGATAGTTGTTGCGGGTCTTGCTGTTTGTGTATGTAAGTTTATATGTTTGTAAGCACACACGATACTGGACAAATTCCAAGTGTGGGGTAACGTTTTTTTAAGAATAAATAAAAAAAGTTTAATGTAGTTTTGTCCAGACTCTGAAGCTGCTACTGAGAAATTCCTAATAGAAAAACCCAAAAACACTTTCCCGACCTCGAAATCGAACCCAAGGCCTCATGCTCAGCAGTCGCGCTTTGCGACCACTAAACCAACGAGGCAGTCTCGGAGTCTGGATTCGTGCCCGGTTGATGACAATAGGCTCGCCCTCTATTACATGGGACTTAAACCTAACTGGCGAAATGTGAATGCACAAATGGGTACACTTCTGCATAACCCTTTGGGCATAACAGGCGTGATGTTATAAATACAAAATACAAAAAAATGCAAAAATAGTTTATTGTGTCATTTAGAAACTACATTACATGTTAACGTGTTTGGAGCCCCCATTTATAATTTATTAATTTATATTCATTTATTAATTTGCGATTATCTATACTAATATTATAAAGCTGCAGAGTTTGTTTGTTTGTTTGTTTGAACGCGCTAATCTCTGGAACTACTGGTCCGATTTGAAAAATTCTTTCAGTGTTAGATAGATTAGTTATCGAGGAAGGCTATAGGCTATATACCATCACGCTACGACCTACGGGAGCGGAGCAGTAACTAAAGACGCGGGTGTAACCGCGGCGGACAGCTAGTGATTTATATTATGACTAGCTGTTACCCGCGGCTTCGCCCGCGTTAGTTTAGAATTTGACAACCAATTCGGGTTGTACTGGGCTTGTTGTTCGGCCAGATCCAGAATTATTAAATACGGACCAACTGTGACTCATAAAAGTCCGTCGACGTTTAGTTTGCATTTCTGCAAGAGAGGTCCCTCTCGCCTGCGACTGTTCTGGAGTTTCTGTCGCTGTAATGGCTGATCTTGTTCTCTGAGACGAAGTTATGTTTGAACAGGCGTCTCAGTTGCTCTTACAGCTCTCTGGCTTTTGGCTTGTTCCTCCAAAACCAATTGCGTTTGGAAGGGCGTCTCAGTCGCTTTCTGAGAAGCTTGGCGTGCGGGCGGCTTGGCTCTCCAGTCTTTCCTGGCTTAAGAAAATATCTCATCAGCTCTCAAAGCTGCTTGTCGCTTTGCTTGTGCTTGCCTTCTTAATGCGGCATGAACGGGAGATTCCTGGGATTGAGCAGTAATTTTTGCTGAGCTTTTGCCTGAGTTGGAACTGCGAGATATTTTAAAATAGAAAAAAGTAACCTACCCTAATAAAAACACACCGAACATACCTCGAACGAAAATATAAACAGTACTGAGGGACAGACTTAACTTTGCCGTTCGAAAACTGTTGTCTACATGCAGCGACATAGGTCACGGTTAGTGATAATAATAATTATTACTTTCTCAAAAAAGTAATTATTTGGTGAAGAATTTACGGTTTTCGGATTTTTCCTATACTTGTACTACTTCTACTTGGCCTTGCTCCTTGCCAAATTCTAGGTGAACGGAAAGTCCCCTATAGGTTTTGATTCCCTTGCGAGCGTCAAAATATGCACCATAAACAGAGCACAAACGGCCTTGAATTTAGATTGCGTTAACTTAGAATATTGATTTTTTCAAAACATGGTCTTGACAGACGAACAACAAAGTGATCCTATAAGAATCCATTTTTCCCGATCTATGTGCGGAATCCTAAAAACAGTCAAACTATCGAACTATACCAAAAAATTAAAGATTTTTATTTTTCACCTTTTTGGCGCTTGTCGTTAATGTTTGAAATCCTTATAAAAAAACCCTTTCAAACGATATATTTAATTTTGGAAAGTGATAGGAGAGGGGTTACGTTGAAGTACCTCCTCCCCCTCTTCCTTCAGTCAGTCATCGACTACACGTATCATAGAGCAACACGGGTACCTGACGGAAGGGGAGACGCCATAGGCAGGCGTTCCCCTCTGTCGAAACATATGACCAAATGGTCCACTGTTAAGTCACTGTCACCAAGTGCGATAGTGTTGTTATTTTGTAAATTGTTTGTTTGTTATCGATAAAAATATTTACTTAGATACCATCAGTCGATGTGTGACATTTGCATTTGCAAAAACTAAAGACTAAGTTGTAGTTATGTAGTATGTTAATGGAAAATTATGCTGATACAAGAATTACTTACTTAATGACAAAAGCAAACCCACATAAGTGATTAAAATTTTTAACCTTTAAATTCTTGATTTGTAATACTTTTTAAGTGCTAGTGTATGATTTAGTAGTTTTTAAATAACATTGCATTCCATTTCACATTTACATTGCATTCACGTGCCACTATGTATGATTCTGTATGCAAATATTGTAAACATTTTTATATTTCATCATGTCTAGATTATGGTATTTTGATTTCGGGACTGGCTGCAGATATATACTATCTTTATCCTGCAAAAGAGGGCTGTAAAAGGATTGGTCATCTCTTATCTGCTATGGCTTACATATTTATTTTTATTATTTTTTACTACTGTTTTATATTCATCTTCATTGTTTTCACATGTAGAATCAACAAGAATAATGTAACCAGGATTTTGTAAAAACCTAATTTAAAAGAGTGCCGTGGAGATTCTTGCTCGTTCTTCTCCATAGAGGCCTACTTCCGTTTTGGAACGAGCAACTGGTTTCAGCTTTCGGACTAACTGACCGACTCCTTGACAATTCAAAAGTGCCTGTAAATGGTCTAATTGAAATAAATGTTTTGACTTTGACTTTAAATTAAACCTACATGCTTTTAATTATTTTTAAATTATACCTACATGCTTTTAATTATTTTTTAATTGACAACTGTTGAAAAAGTAATAAATAACATAAATAAAGTAAAAAACCTGATTTCCCTTATTTAATTTATCGATAATGCGTATCGACAGCTGTTACAGCAATGTTTGTCAATGTAGTTGCATCATGTCGTTACACTGTTATGACACAAAATGTATCTATGTGTGTACGAAATTGTTAGTGTATTGTTATTATTTCTATCTGTGAGTTTCGTAGCGACAGACGATTGTTTTTGTGTGGGGCATTGAAAAGTGTGTTTGTGTGTGTATTTCCCCCCGCAAAAAATGACAGACTTTTCTGTATTGAAAAAATACGCTATGGCGTCTCCCCTTCCGTCAGGTACCCGTGTTGCTCTATGACACGTATAAACAAAGTAATTTCACTTGTTACGACAGTTATGCTGTGATCCTATGAGGAGTTCCGTTCCATATCTCCGAAGTTTATCATCATGTCATGACAATATTTCTATGGGACCAATTCATTTCATTTCATTTCTTTCAAACCAAAAAGAAGAATCATCCAAATCAATTCACAATTGGCGGAGTAATCGCGTAACATACATACAAAAAACATACCGCCGAATTGAGAACCTCCTGCTTTTTGAAGTCGGTTGAAAACTAACCCAAAAATAATAAAAGACAATGTTTTTAATTTTTAAACAAACTAACAATTAATGGTCGTTTCATCGATAACTCTTAAAGCTTGATTCATACATATCAGTAAAATCACAGTCCCGGCACAGCACCGTCACCGTGTAAAGCTTGATTCATACACATCAGTGAAGCCACAGTTCCGGCACAGGACCATCACCGTGATAATTATTCTTTCATACATTCTCTATGAAGGCATTCACACCAATCAGTGACAGCGACGACACAGTGCTTTCAGTGTCAGTTCCTGCGCCGGCAATCACGGACGTGATCAGCAACAACTATATTTTTTACCGGATCACGGCCGCCGCTGCATCAAAAACTTTTCTAGTTTCTGCAGAAGAATCTTGAAACGGTTTTGAAAAATTCTAAAATATTCAAAATATTTACTTTTATCTTTAATTAAATGTATATTGTCAAGCATTGTCCTTCAGTCTCTCGTAATTGCCTTGCCCGGCCATGATTCATGCACCCATTTTAATTTTTTTCGTCTTAATAAATGGATACCATAACGAAACTTGGCAGACATGTGGCCGGAAGTGTGACTTCACTGACATGTGTGAATTGAGTCACTGCCGCATCACTGTATCACTGTTATGGGACGGTGTCGGAACTGTGCTGGAACTGTGACTTCACTGATATGTGTGAATTAACCTTAAGGCTGCTGCACACTTTTTACACCCGACGCCATTCTAGATGAAATTGTTATAAGTTCGCCTTCATTCTTCCATACATACTCCATGAGTGCGTTTACACCTTAAATAAAAATAAAAATAAAATACACCTGTCAGTGTCACTGACGACACAGTGATGTCAGTGTCAGTCACGCAGTTTTTCTGTATCCCTGACAACGTATATAAAGTGGGTCACAGACAAACGCGGAATGTTGTGGCGGCCGCGTTATTTGCAAATTTTAACAATGGGCCGCGTGTACTGCTTTGTAAAATGACGCCAAATATGGAAGTTGTAATAGAAATAAGTTGAATTTAAATAATAATTTAATTACTCAAGTCCCACATAATGAGACACAATTGATTTTCTATTGTTCTGACTTACCGGTATAAAGTCAGCCGGGGCTTGACCGGTATTTAATCCCACTTCTCTATTCCTAACAGTAATATGCGATGCTGATGATAATATAGGTACCTCACACCTCAAGTGTTTAATTAAACGGTTTTTTTCCTACCTTTCTTCTAATCTTCTGAGAGGGCTAATGAGAGTAATAAGACAACGTTACGGTTAGCCATATTGACTGACGTCCGATTGTAACACAAACTTCACAGCTAATGGCACTTCAGGCCGCCACTGTGACCGCGGTGGTGTGTTTTTGCAGCGGTTGGAGCCGCGGCCTGCGGTTTGCCGCAACCGCACCGTCCGTCTGGAGGCCACTTTATGCAAAATGTCAGGATGCGCTTCAGCGGTTTAGGGCGTGTAAAATTATTAAGCAAACAACTTTCGTACTCCTAGGTTGTTTATTTGACTTGACTTACTGGTCTATCGACAGTCTAGACTCACAAAATACAATTAGATGCTTAAACTTAAAATTCGATCATGATTCGATAGACACGTGGCGCCATCTACTGTCATAAGGACGTTATTGTGATTTCCCTCGGGAACAGTACTTTTTTTCGGGATTAAAGGTACTCTATGCTTGTTCCTGTACACCTGGCAACGTATATGCAAAATTTCAGGATGATCGGTTCAGTGGGTTAGGCGTAAAGTGGTAACAAACAAACAAACAAACTTACTTTCGCATTTATAATATTAGTTAGGATGGTTTGTGTTAATTTGTTGAAACATGCCGATAATTCATTGCACCCGTGCGAAGCCGGGGCGGGTCGCTAGTAACTAGGTAATAAGTATAGCTAGTAGTTTGCCTAGTCATCGAAACTCGGGTCACGAGCAAAATGACATGCGATTAAGCCAACTGTGCTCGGCACCACATGGTGTAATGCAACCAAATTCGCAAACTTCGACAATTTGTCGATATTGTAATGGCATGCACGTTTTAGATCCAATTTCACTTTTCACTGCTCTCGTATTCAGAATATTAGGACATAGATCACGCGAGAATAGTTTATTCATTTGAATTCACACTCTTGCAGAATTGCTTAAAAGTCCTTGGTAATAGTTTTTTTTTTTAAATAATTGTAATGTGAATGACCCAAACTTATTGGCGTACTTTGGCAGTAAAGTCGAGCAGTTTGCCGTCACGGCAAACGGCACGACGATCTCTCATGCCGTACGCGCGCATAATAAACACTGTATAATATTTTTTACGCCGTAGTTATTTTTATTGACTTTTGGTTTTAATTAATTAGAAAAATATTCACATCTGTCGGGCGTTCCATAACGGCCACCTTTTTTATTTGTGTCTAGCTTTTGCTTGTGACTTCGTCTGCTTGAATGTCGGTTATCGTGGATGCAGACATACTCGTGAATTGGAAAGTAGCTTTGATATGGTCTTATCAGCTTCATTTTTAGGATAGGCTAGGATAGGCTATGCTTAGGTGTGTCCTTACCTAGGCCCCAAGCTACTTTTTTGTGGAAAATTGTGATTGATTCAGCGGTTTTGCCCTGATCAGGTAACAAACTGACAGACAGACAGAGTTACTTTCGCAAGGATAACATTACGTGGTTTCGTAAAAGAAAAAAAATAGATTGAAATTCCATCGCTCCGTCATGATCATCGATAAAATTAATCAAGGGTCAGAGGATTATTTCCATTCCACATCTCTGATTTATAACAAACGTTCTAGTCTGGTAGTTACCTGAAGCCACCTACCACATTTCAAATAACCTTTTATTACTCAACGTTCCCCACAATCCTGTATAACCAATACAAATAACTGCAACTAGCAACTGGGACTCGTTTAGCTCTCTCGCTTCCTTTGCTCTGTTCACGCACCGCCGCTCCGCTCCGTTTCGCTCGCACAGCTCTATTTGCAGCCACGAATTAATTGGTTTCTCGCTCTTCTATGGTTGATTCGAGGGTTTGAAGTAAATTGAGACAAGTTTTTAGGACATTGTTGAGGTTTTTTGTAAAGGTAAGTAATTGGCAATATCTGTGTTTAACATTAATATAATACAAGATTATAAGTAAACTATTACGTCATTTTTTTGTCAACTCAATTGACTTAAAAGCAATTAATTTATTGATTTAATAGCAATTGAAAACCTAACCTTACTGGCTCGTTGAGCTGAGCATGAGGTCTTGGGTTCGATTCCCAGGTCGGACAAAGTGTTATTGGGTTTATCCATCAGGAGTGTCTCTGTAGCAGCCTCGGAGTCTGGATTTTTGTCTGGTCGATGGCAATAGCCTCACCTATTACATGGGACTTAAACATAACTGGTGATGGGTGTACTAATGGGTACACCTCTGCCTAAACCCGGGATTACGGGCGTGATATTATGTAAATATAATGTGCGAAACTGGTATTTTCGTAATTGAACCAGTACTTCCAAAGATTACCTTCTATAAACGGAAAGAAACAGACACTTTAGCACTTTATAATCTTAAAATATATAAATTACGCGTCACTTTGTTTGTCCGGGATGGACTCCTAAACTACTCAACCATTTTTTATGAAACATGGCTTACTGTGTGTAATTTGGTCAAACTTAAAAGATAGGATAGTTTTTATCTCGATTATTGACCTCAATATCTTTACTTACTTCAAGCCACAGCAACGCGTGGCCGAGTCAGTTAGTATTAGTATAGATCATTTCAATGTAACACGGAGTTGACAGTAATAGGGAGTGAATTTCAAAGATAAATTGTCGCCATCTTGTTTGAGCTCGGCGGACCTCTAAATTAAACTGAATGTAACACGATCTGCATTGAGAAGCGAACTTCATTGGAAACGATTAAACTTTGAACTAGCAATTGAAAGGTTCTCAGTAGTGCTTCAGTAATTACGTATTGTCGACGCCATTGAATAGGTAATATAACACTTTATTAAGCTTTCTTGAACGAAGTTCGTACCTGTCAGACATCGTCACGTAATGAACAACCGAACAGTCAACCTTCCATCTCTTTCTCTTTGTATTTTTCTATCTAGAGTGAGAGTATCGCGATTCGAGCAGCAAGCATTGTGCGTGGCCAGCTGTATAACCTTTTTTAAATACGTGTAATTTTTTTTTTGTATCGTGGATTTCTTTACTGAAATCCAATTTTACTAATTGATTGTCCAGGATGTATTCGCAATCTCATCTCAGGGTCAATAAATGTAAATTTAGTAAAAATAGAGACATTTTTGCAAGATTGAGACTAAAAGAAGTTTCGTCTCTGTTTGTTCAATAAAATACAAATTATAACGTTACTTTAGGTTCCATCCATCATTCTTAGGATGCTCATCCATCATCATCCACATCCTTTTCAACTCGCTGCAGCGCCTGAGCCTACCTTTTATGCCATTATTTTCTGTTTTGTGTCAATATTGTCCAAGTCTTAAATGTAATTACACGCTCTTGAAACGCCGAAAGAGAGAAAGAGAGAGAAAGACTTTAGAAAGAAACAAGTGTAAAATAAACATTTAACTTTTTTAAATCGACTAGCTTCTGCCCGCGACTTCGTTAGTATATATAAAATATACTAAAAAACATATCCTACGACACTTAGCATATTTCCGCTGAGTTTGGAGGCGAGACCGAAATTCAGTCAGAAGAATAAGAAGAGTCAGAAAAATTACGGACAATTCAAAAGCGCCTTTAAATGGTTTATACTCCTATTATTATAAACGTGAAAGTTTCTGAGGATGGATGTATGGATGTTTTTTATTCTTTCACGCTTAAATGGCTGAACGAAAGAAGGATGGCGAGAGCGGACCCAAATTAATGGAGCAATGTGCAAGGTCTAATTTATATCAATTATAATATCAAGTTAATAAGTGTTGTACAAAAAAAATACTAAGTTTTTACAAAACGGGAATCAAAAGTTATCAATTATCCCTATTAATAAAAAATAATCATCGTGCAGTTTCTAAACGAAACTTATAGTTACATTCCTTTCTAGGCTAATGATTAGATAAAAAGTAGTTCGTTTTCGCTTGGTGATTTTCCTTCTTTTATACTTATACATCTTGTTAAAAAGTTGTTAAATATTCTGAAAACCCATAACGATGAAACATACGAACCATGTAAATAGACCGTAAAAAAAATAAGACTCATTATTTTGATACATCATACGTAATGGATTACATGAAACGGAGAAACGGAACGTCAGTATCAAATTGACACTGACGGCATTTTTGTTGACATTTTTGTTTTCAACTAGAGTTGCCCAACTGTCGATAGTTTCTCTATCGATAGATGACCTCGAAAACTAGTAACAATGCTAAACCACTGATACTATCGATATCACAAATTAACTAATTGTACTATTGATTGGAATCGAGAGTATCGATAGGATCGATACTATTACATGATAATACTATCAATAGTATATCGATTTTTTTAAAGTAATACTATCGATACTAATGATAGTTTGTAAAACTATCAATAGTATTACAACATTGATAGTTTTTTCGATAGCTCACACAATCGATACCATCAATACTATCGACAGTATTGTTCCTAAACATATGCTGGACTTCGATAGTATCGATATTATCGGAACTAATACTTTCGATACTATTTTTGTATATCATTATAAAAATACGTAAACTGTATCATACTATCTATAGATAATATGGATACTATCGATAGGCTATCGATAGTTTAGCGATAGTCGACTATCGATAGGCAACACTATTTTCAACGGTTAGCGTTGTAAAAATAAATAATACATCGGCGATTTTGTAAATTCTTGACGACTTGGCTTTACCTTTGGACTGATTATGCTGTATACCAATCTAAATTACGGCATTTACTACTGGATGACGATTTGCAAGTGATTTGGACTTTGTCAAACTGTTCAAATGCGGTGCATTATTGTAAATTACACAGAAGACATCGCTTGTCCGAAAAAGTCATCAAATTGTTAAAATAGTTCAGAGATGGGTGTACCCGCGCGATGTGAGTATATATGTGAACTAATTTGTTGAATTTCTGAACAATAAACCCTACAACAACTAACAACTCGACCATTGTAATGTCTGTGCTGCATGTGGCAATCTATTTTGAGAATAAGGAGTAGTTGAAAATCAGTTTCTTCGTCCTGACATGACTGAAATGGTAATCCGAATAGAAAACATTATAATAATATCTGAATGGATAAGACCCCGTGTTTAATGTCGAGCATAAATACTTTTTACATCAATATGTAAAAAGTATTTATGCTTGAAAAAAAAACCTAAAAAGAAAGTAAAGTGTAATGTCATACCGTAACCATGGAAACTCTATATAACAAAGATGTCAAATTAAGATTAATTATTTTATAACAGCAATAAAAATGGTTTAAGTTTTATCAAGCAGTATTTTTAACTATTTTTATTGACCAAAAGATATGGTCAAACACCCCGACAGGTTGGTTATGAAATTAATAAATATTCTTTTTATCCATATTATTATTTTTACATTGTATTTGTATTCTTGTCAACTTTTTACTTGTTTATTGTTTCAGTTCATCTTTAACAATAAAGTATGTGTGCCATGCTATTTGCAGGCAGAGTGGTGGACAGTTCTCACAGAAACTCTGCTCTTGTTGTTGTTATCGCCATTGGACATAAATGTGGACTCTTGCTCACATGGTATGAGCATTTTGTGGTAAGTACGTGGATTATCCCAGACACCAAAGCTATGTTCACCAGCTAGCTTCTTAGATAATCTTTTGATTAGGTAAAAAGATTATTTATTATAAAATACTATCTAGGAACGCAAAACAAGATTAAAGGAAGATACAATGTTTGTATGTCTTGAATATTTTACAAGTACATAATTACAAAATAAATAAAAGTTTTTAAATAAATAAATGTTGTTTTATTCAACAATACTCTGGTAAATGTAGATAAAAGTACATCAACTGTGCTTTTAAAGAATATTCCAGGAGATATAAAGCTGCCTCCTTATCCTGTGATATTATGCAAAAATATTAATTACTGGTGAATCTGGCTAAACGGGTATATGACTGATAATTAGCATCGGAATAAAAATAAATAATAATAATAATATAGTATGTAAAATAAATAATAACCAATAATTGCGAGTCTTAGATTATTTTAGGTTATAATCTTCCACCTTTCATATTTTTTTTCTCCCAACTTTTTCAAACTACTTTCCATTTGATTTTTGGTTAGCCTTAAGTCGTTCTTTAACTGCAAATCAGTTTCAATATTACACACTACTTCTATCACTGGGTCCCAAATTACGTGTACTCTCGCCATTCTCCTTTGCTGAAAAGCACAAATATAATATACGTTCTCGTACGTATCTAGCTTAACACAGAATACTTTTTTATACCGTTTTTTCATTCCCGTGACTATGACTTAATTCTGGAGTTTACGCAAACAATGTCGCGGATAGGCTAGTTCAATATAAAAGAGAAAAATCATGTTTCTATTCATTTCGTTAACGATCGACGTGAACTCTCAAAATCAAGCCTATTTTTCTAATACGGAAATCGTACCCGGCACCAATTCGCAATGCTCGCCACTAAACAAATGGAGCGTTGAAATCAAAGATGCAAGAAAAAATACAAATACAAGATAGATATGCCGTAAGAAACCAGCGCCGTAGTTTTTGTGCCTTCGTGCACAGACCATGGCATTATGCTGAGCGTCAGCCGTGCGCGGTAGTGGCGCATATTTCTTATTATTTTTTTAGATTTAATACCAACTTGTTTTTATTTTGGTTTTGTGTACAATTTATCTTTTCATGTTATGTGCATCATTTTCGCGTGAATAAATAGTTTTTCTTTGTTTCTTCTAAAATAGATAAGTACCCATTGGTTTTTAAACTCAGCATTTAAAAAAAAAACGTTATAAGTTTGCAGGTTGGTGGTGACAGACACCCCGTGCCTTGAAAACCTTGTATAGCAGGCTTGCAGTTCAAGTGCAGGACTAATACGTGCACTTGCACCTATTGCACCACATACTCTGCACCTGATCTCATCCTGGTCGTATCGGATTGCCGTCCCAACGGCCAACGAAAGTGACTGAAGATGGAGTGCACCTGTGTTTGCGCACACATTTAGGCTGCCAATTTCATTGGCGACTAACCAGGAGATATAGAGTCTCCTGGTTAGTCGCCAATGAAATTGGCAGCCACGACCTCAATTCAGTCAGAGGAATATGGTAACAAAGGTCACGGACGTGAAGTGCCTTTTTCTCTTTTTTTATGGAGAAGTCCTCATAGACCGCCTTCGCCTAAGGGAAGGCGGAGGGGTGTGTCGGACTCCTATCTACTAAAACCCCATGGTGTTACTCCAATTACCTTTGGCTGGGGTACGGGGGTCGCTCTGATCATTCTTCCGCAACTCGACACTACCACAAGGCTCATTCCGTCACCCGATGCATCCGTCACACGTCGGCCGCACTGAATGCAGAAATGCGTGGTGTTCACCGCGCGCCCTTCTCTTCGGCCTGTCTCTGTTTAGGTGACGAACTGACCCCGAATCCGCAGGCCTTGAGGTAAAGTGCCCTCAATTTCCCAGCTTATCCCTCTTGTTTCTACGATCCAAGGTCCAGGCCAATTTTACGTGCAATTTATCACGGATTAACAATTTACAATCTGCGTGCGGCCAGAGGCCGCCACTCGTCATAAATCCACGTTCACAGACGATTGGCCCCGGCAGGCCATCGGATTCCTCGACTCTGAGAGTGCTTATCTTAATGATTTACATTTGGGTAGTCGAGTTTATTTTATTTCAGTGAACTGGTTCTGTCGTTAGGAAGTCGTGTTCATTTTTGCTCATTTTGAAAAGTTATTTTCTTTGATATATTTTTCAAAATTTCAGCTTGATTCTGGCTAGAAAATTCAATAGAATACAATAGGATAAACTTCACAGTTTTGATCGAACCCTTACTTACTCACTTTCGGAATCAGACAAACTTGCAAACAACTATTACGTATCACAAATCCGTGCTATGTTTGAAAATAAATGGTAATCTTATTGAATTACCTCATAAAAACCAACAAAGTTTACCTCTTTTTTATATCGTTTTAATTTAGATGGAACGTAACATATTTTTTTTAAAGATCGAACAAAGCATTAACCTAAAATTTCATTCCCAAACACAATTAAATTGATTTCGATCCAATAGCGGTGACACCACTGATCAATTGACATAGACCATATGCACAAAACGCGACTCTGCAATTTCCCACATAGATTTTGTATAACATTCAGGTGCTGTAACGGTCTCGTATAACCTCTCTATTTACGGATAATTGAAAAATTAATCGGATTTACAGGACTGAAATAAGAGAGCTCTTTTTTAAGACATTGTGCCTTGAAATGATTGGTTAATGTTACCTACACCAGTATTCAAGATATTATCAATCTAAGAGAATGCACTAACTCAAGTGTCAGTCGTTGTCGTGAATGCACTCAATTTGTCTATGTCGCACAGAGCTAATGCCCAACTAGATAGACGACGCGAGCTATTGGCAATCACAGAGTACCTATTATGTTACACTTACATGTACTTGTTACCAGATAATTTGGAAAAAGACTTACTTATTAATCTTCTATAAAGATGTAACAAGACACATCACATAGACGTTAACTACGCATACTGCTCACCAAAGATTCTTTTTTTTTTGTGCGCGGTATAAATTCTCATGGACTGCCTCCATCTTGTGGGTAACGGAGGGGCATGCCGGTCTCTTACTGGCTAACACCACCGCAGTGTTCCTCCACTGCCTCAAGGAGCTATCATCACAGGTACGGGGCCCCAACGGGGCCAAACGCCTGCCGGGGTTGCGGGACGTCTTAACAGGATACCGTGACCCCGGAACGTAAAGGGCAACAGAAGGAACAGGGTGGTTTTTTAGTTAGTGAAAGTCTGACAGTCCCTTTCGCCCCGTCCAGGGCGGAAGGACTCATTTGATGATTTTTATCAACTCAAAAAAAATCCTCTGTCTCTCCTCTGCAGTGAGTGCGGGATTCGCATAAGCATTCACCGCTCCCCCGGCAGGCCTCGACCCGCTGTTTCTCAGCGGGTCCCTCTTAACCGTCCATCAAATTAGGTAACTTTGAGTAAAAGTAAAGTTTTTTTGTTTATTTAAACGCGCTTATCTACGAAACTACCAGTCGGATTGGAAAAAATATTAATGTAAATGAGAGCAAGATTCATAACGAATACTATAGGCTGTGTAACATCACGCTACGAACCACGAGAGTGGAGTAGTACAAAAATGCATATTAACGCCGGTGAAAAAAATCACACGGGCGAAATCGAAGGCTATTATTCATAATTGAATACCCAGGCCACAAATACTTGTAATAGTGGTAATAAAATATAATAATCATTCTATAAACCACACAGGTCATTGCACTGTAATTCGCCTCAAGGCTGTTCAATATTATCCAGATACAAATCACAATACGTAATACAATCCGGAGCTAAATTGCCTACCCAAGACATATGTGAGCATGTGCTGGTGATACTCGATAACTTAGTGATTAATTACAAATATTGTGTTTGTATTAACGATCTTATTTACAGACACTAATGTTAAGATAACCTACACGAGTGGCGATGTACACTTGACGAATTATCTGGCTATACATTTATTGTGTTAGCCGACCTTGCTTTTGGTATGAGAGGACAATATTTCCAAATGATTGACTGCGAAACGCCCGCGGCTTTGTCTGCTGCGAAGTTGATATACTTATTATACCACGGAAACCGTACATTTTTCCAGGATTAAAAGTAACTTATGTGCTATACAAGACTATAATCCATATGTGTGCTAAATTTCATCCAGATTCGTTCCGTAGTTTTAGCGTGAAAGAGTAACAAACATGAATACATCCTCACAAAATTTCGCATTTATAATATTAGTAGGATATCCAGTTTGTATATTCTGTAAACATCTCCCTTTGCGAATTTAGTTGAAGTGTGCCTGAGGTGAGCTCTAACAATACCTAGCAGAGGATGACAGCTCATCTCAAGCTCAATAGCAAACAACAACAATAAAATAAATATTGTGTGCACCAAACAGGGCCCAGTTAATAAAAAATGCCAGACTGCTTGTGCCTTTTTTTTGGGTGGTACAAATCATGAAATGAGGCCTTCCGCTCTAAGTGGGGCGGAAGGGACTGTCATACTTTTACTGACTAAAAAACCACCCTGTTCCTTCTGTTCCTTTTGCGTTCCGGGGTCACAGTATCCTGTTAAGACGTCCCGCGACGACCACTTGTGCCTGACGCTGAACAATCTTTAGGTCTCAGGGGGCCTACCACAACCTCTTAAAACTATATAACTTTAATATTACTTTGCGTTCCGCTCTCTTGGATTTTCAACGCTCGGATCAGCGCCGAGAGTTGAAAATGCAACAACAGACATTATAAAGTAATATTAAAATAATATTGTTTTAAGAGGTTGTGGTAGGCCCCCAGGTATTGCAGATGTAAAACACCTTTATAATTATCTAATTCAAGGCGTTATGACATTGCCTATACAAGACCAACATATAAGTACAGTCAACAAAAGAGATAGGTATGCAACGACGTCAGATATAGTTAAAGTTTTCTTAGAAACCGATGGATGTTTTTAAATGTAATTTAATTTAAAAAGTACATAATAAACAGTTCATTAATCAAGTTAAGTTTCAATCGAAGACACCCATCGGTTTTTAACAAAAACTTCAACTATATCTGACAACCCTGAATACCTATGTCTTTTATTGACTGTACATGTATGTACATCTGATAAGTAAATGATTAACTGCAAATACTAGTTGATATTAATGTCCGGATACGGTTCAAACTTAGTTAATTTATATTTCAGATTGATAGTCATACCCTTTGTATAAACGTGACAAACTGCTATCGCTTTAACAAATTGAACATTAATCATTATATTATAACTCTTGGCCCGTTAAAATCACGTGTAGTTGAATTTGGGACTCAACAATGACAGGTACAATGAACATTCAAAGAAATTTTACCTTGACAAACAGCATAATAATATCAGCCTATTACATACATACATACATAAACTCACGCCTTTTTCCCATGGGGGTAGGCAGAAACGACAGAACGCCACCTGCTACGATCCTTACATACTCCTTTCGCCTCATCTACGTTCATACATCTCGTCATACAAGCACGCCGGTTACGAGTACTGCGCACCTGACCTTTCTGAAGAACCTCACCAATAAGGTCAGTGTAGGTCTTCCTAGGGCGACCCCTCCCAGCGTTGCCACTCACCTCTGCCATATAAATACCTTTTGCCAGCCTATTATTGCAAGGCAAAAGCCTCTTCTTATACAGAGAAGGCACGAGTATTGATCACCATACGCTTTCTAAAAGCGAATTGGTGATTTTAGACTATTAAGTTAATAACTGTATTTTCGGCATCAGAATCGTTCCCCGACCTCATAGACGTAGAAGATTTCTTTTTAAAACAAATGAAGCAATGGATTACTCATTTTCTTTAAAATCCTTCAGTTTGTGCCTAGGTAAGTATTATATTTATGTATGTTACACAATAATTGGGGTGCAAGTTATTTAGAGGATTTCGAGTAGATTAAATTGATGTGAGTGCACGCGACATTTTTTTTATAGTACGATCATTAGGTAGTTGTTTATGGTTGGTCAGTTTTCCGTCAGTTCTGTACCATGGATGGGAAACTAACTAATCCAAGCCTATATATTAGTGTTATCCTATCTACGCAATTTTATTGATTTTAATTACTTATTGGATAATAATAATATGACGAGACTATTTCTATATAAAACGCGCTGTCACGATAGCCCCCTTAATACATCCAAACCCATATCTACCAAGTCCCTTAGCAAACCAACACTCCAAATAACGTATTCATACACTACAAAGTTAAACAAATCGTGAATATAAACAGCAAATATCCCAATACAATACAAATACCAATGTTTTATACCAACAAACCAATCAGTATACAAACATGATTGTTCACTCGTTCATGTATCGAAAATACACTTGAGAGCAATAAAATCGCACACCTTGATATTTTTTGGTTAAGGCAGTTTTTTTATGAATCTGAATAAATATTTTGAAAAACACACACACTAATTAAAAGTCTACCTCATTACCTTTCTAATGATATCAAATACACTGTAAAAAAATACCCATAAGAGGTTTTACGGCACAAAACCCAACAAACGGGTAAAATTTCGCTTAAGAAATAATGAAAATCAAACTCAAAATTCTTGATCAAATTGTTTTATTAATAAGGTGTATTCCCTCCCCTAGGCCACTGGCCACTCTATCGCGGTGATTCCAACGTCTTCCATGTAGTCGCAAACTGTTCTAGCGACATGCGGTCTGGCGTTGTCGTGCATTAGGAGAAAATCTTCTCCCATAAGCCACGCAAGCGGCCTCACATGTCCTTCGAGCACTTCTTCGACGTATCGTGCAGCCGTCAAACCTCTCGATCTCGGGCCGGTATTCGCCCCAGTGATGATACAATGTCAGTTTTAGTGTCCAACATTATGCCACCCCAAAACATACACGATCCACCGCCAAAAGCCACACGTTCGCTTATGCAGCATTGTGAAAATCGCTCTGATGACCTTCTGTAGACCCTAGAGTGTCCATCATGACCATGTAATGTCATTCTGCACTCATCAGAGAACATAACAGTCATACGTCCAATTTAAATGTTACCTGGCAAATTGTAGTCGGGCTTGTCGGTGAGCTGTGGTCAATTTGGGACCATTTGCTGGGTGATGTCAAGACAGTCCTGCTTCACCAAGTCTTCTTCTGACTGTCTACCGACTTATACTGACATTGCGAACTTCTCGAAGCTCTTATCCCAGTTGAACCGCATTCAGTTGCGATTTCTTACAAGACCTCGACACAAGAAAGCGGTCATCACGCTCTGATGTTCTGCGTAGCCGGCCAGATCCTGGTCGCCGAATGTAGCCACCGGTCTCTTGAAACCTCTGGTACACACGACGAACAGAGTAGCGGCTCAAATTTAGTCATCGAGCAACTTCACTTTGATTATAGCCTATTTCGAGCAAGGCAGTAACTTGAGCGGCTTCTGCGGGCGTGGTATCCATATTTTTTCGTATGCTTTCAGTAGAGATGTTATCACGTTGACCTTCGGTATGTAACTGATTAAAAATCCACCCTTTTATTCCTGCGGCTGCTAACGGGTGAATTTGGCTAATTTGGTGTACGACTGGTTTCTGTAAGTTACGTGAAGGTCAATGATTTTAATTTTGTGTTTTTTTAAAGCTAAGCTTGTATTCTTTAATTTTCCCTAATGATTTGTACTCAATATCTTTAGATTTAAGAAAAAAATCAGTAATAAACCAAATTACAAGGGGTGTGCGATTTTATTGCTCTCAAGTGTAGGTCAAGTTGCCGCTTCTTATAAACGTCAGACGTAAGACATATCGGTATTAGATCGTGTCCTGGGAATTATATCAATGTTCTAGGTAACAAAAGCCAGATAACGTTGTTTCTTATTTCGATAATTTCTTGTGTAAGAATGACTGGCTTAAAGCTAATAATAACATTTGTTTTTACTAGGTTGCCTGTAGGTTGAACGTAGATGAGGCGAAAGGAGTATGTAAGGATCGTAGCAGGTGGCGTTCTGTGGTTTCTGCCTACCCCCATGGGAAAAAGGCGTGAGTTTATGTATGTATGTATGTATGTGTAGGTTGCCTTGGACTGCCTCGTTGGTCTGGTGGTCGCAAAACGCGACTGCTGAGCATGAGGTCTTGGGTTCGATTCCCAGGTCGGGCAAAGTGTTTTTAGGGTTTCCATCAGGAATTTCTCAGTAGCAGCCTCGGAGTCTGAATTTGTGTCCGGTTGGTGGCAATAGGCTCGCTTCCTATTACATGGGACTTAAACATAACTGGCGAAATGTGGGTGTACTAATGGGTACACTTACTACCTAACCCTTCGGGGATTACAGGCGTGATGTTATATAATCTCCAGAAAATAAAACTTAAAATATTGCATGTAGGTGAAGCCGAAAATTACCTCGATTTCAGCAATTTCAGATAGGTCTTAACTTAGAAGCCTTGAATAAAGTTAACAGCCCCGAACATTCATGTTAATATTAAACTATTTACAACCGTTATTTACCCTTTGCTGTAAAGGATTAGTTTAATTTAATTTCATGCGTTGGGTGCCTCGTAAAACAGATTTACTTATTATGTGGGATTTTTCAAATATGATCGTTAACATTTTGAATAGTATTCCAACGAATCCATACAATATTTACCATCCATTGACATTGTGAACTGAGATACCAGAGTTGCAAAATCTACGTAATCTAGCATGGCCCGTCGCGAGGCGACATCCGGCCACCGTAGGCGCGGGCTTGCGGACGGCGAGTAATGGGTAGCTCGCCGTCCGATCAAGGACCATGCCCGGGTCGACGGCGCGTTCTGTTCGCGCGCGCCTCAAAGAGCTGTCAGCACAGGGACGGGGCCCCAATAGGGGCCAAACGCCTGCCGGGGTTGCGGGACGTCTTAACAGGATACCGTGGCCCCGGAACGTAAAGGGCAACAGAAGGAACAGGGTGGTTTTTTAGTCAGTAAAAGTCTGACAGTCCCTTCCGCCCCACCCAGGGCGGAAGGAGTCATTTAATGATTTTTACCACCTAAAAAAAAAAAAAATCTAGCATGGCTGAAATTTTGAGAATAGATAGAGATATATATAGTTAAGAAGGTATATCCTGTAAAACACATATACCTACTCGTATAAACCGGCCATCATACTTGAACGAAAATAAGTAAGGTACCTTTTCTACTTGATACCTGACAAAAAGCCCAGCATTCTTAACAACATTTTCCGCTATCTATTCTCAAAATTTCAGCCAGGCTCAAATGACGTAGTTCTGGCGGCTCCCGTATCTTGGATCATTAGTATACACATCGCAAACATACCCGACCGTTGGAATTAGCATTTGTCGCATCTCCACGGGTAAAAATGCTAAGTGGAGCGTTTGAAGATGTGTTCATCCGAATACTTGAAACAGGGACACTTCAGTAAAGAGTCCTCGTCGCAGTATGAGGACCGAGGACACCCTGGAGGGACTTGAATTTGAATAATTTTAAGGATATTTCAAAAATGAGAAGGAATTTATGGTTTGGTATTTGTTTTTGTTTTTGTATTATTTGCATTCAGTGATGTGTGATTCAAATTGGATTATGGTCAAACAATTTGATAAGTTTCGAGGGTAGGTAATTCAAAAATGAGAATGATTTTAATGTTTTGGTACTTTTAGTCATGTTTTTGGTATTTGTAGGAATGTATTGATATTATTAATAACCAGTATGCGTGATAAAAACTGGATTGCGGTCAAATTATTGTAACAGCCAAGAATATTCTACAATTTTTCTGATTCATTTATTCAGCCTATTATTATCCAACTGTGGGGCAAAGGCCACTTCTTATACAGAAAAGGCACGAGCACTGATCACTACGCTTGCTCAAAGCGTCAAGCTATTTTTTTAGACTTACAAGTCCAGATTTTCTCACGATGTCTTTCTTTACCGATGTCAGTGATGTCCAAGATAAATTGTATCGTTTCATATACAGTATGAATACACAGCCTCATGTAAGGGCCTTAGGCACCTCGTGCACTAAACGACCACGAACAGTGGCCGCAACGACCAGATTAACTAAGGCATCTCCCGCACTAGACGGCCACGACCAACTTAGTTAATCTGGTCGTTGCTGCCACACAACATCACGACTGAAGAATATCAGTCGCTTGGTCCTAAATCGAATTCACTTTTTTACCACAAAGATTGTACAGGCAATGAAAATGCTAGCAAAGTTTAGCCTTTAATCGTACTAGGCTTCGTCGAAAAGGCTTTTCCCGTGGCCATAAACCAACAAAAAATAATGTAAAAACTGGATCTTTAGGAACACAGCCAAAACGGTGTTTTTTTTACATTATTGCTTTGTCTACCTCATCAAAATCTACTAAACGGATTTAAATGAGACTCTCTATAACCTTCTATAGCCACTACCATAATATGAAAATAGGTTAGATTATGCTATTTAAATGTACTAAGTAGGTAGGTTATATCCTAAGTAAAACGTATACATTGTAATGCGTAACATCACGCCTGTAATCCCCGAAGGGTTAGGCAGAGGTATAAACATTAGTATACCAACATTTAGCCAGTTATGTTTAAGTCCCATGTAATAGGAGGCGAGCCTATTGCCTTCAACCGGGCACAAATCCAGACTCCGAGGCTGCTACTGAGAAATTCCTGATGGAAAAACCCAATAATACTTTGACCAACCAGGCAAAACAATAGGTTGATGATAGATGGTGTTCATTTCAGAAAAATAAAATTGTATCTATAACAAATTAAGCACAAAATTGATCCGGCTTTTACGTAAATTGAGCCTCAGACACTGATCTGTTAGAATCTAAAGTTCCAATTAGGCTAAGACAGTGAAAGTCGCCCAAAATATAATGCGGTATTAATCAAAACAATAAAATAATTTTATTCATTACTTTTAGCATGAAAAAAAATAGGCTTTGAGAATATTTTTCACAAGAACCTAAAAAAGGTCACCAATTTAATTAAAATAATATTTTTGGACAGGTAAGTTTATTTCATTTTATGTAGCTGTTTATTTTAATAAAAAAATCCGTGAAGATTCCGTAGGTACAGTCAGCAAAAGAGATAGGTATTGGTCGTCAGATATAGTTGAAGTTTACTTAGAAACCAATAGATATTTTCAAATGTAATTTAATTTAAAAAGTAGATATGAAACAGTTCATTAATTAAGTTTCATTCGAAGACATCTGTAGCGACATCTATCGCACAGAATGTGAACTACAACGTCTACAACTGGCAATGTCTACATCGAGCTATCAGATAGATAGATAGATAGATAGATAAAACATTTATTCGGTGCACACAAAGGACACATCACAACACTAAAGTACAATCAATCAGCTATGCAGATCAGTTTGCCGCGACATTAGCATATAATAATAATAATAAATCCATTTATTTCAGGTAATTTACACCCATAGAATATAAACACAGATATCAATTAAAATAGAATAACATTAAAATAAAATTTACATAATATTCTTAAAATAAATTAGAAAATACATAAATTACAAATTAAAATATACATATAATCATTCACAACAACAATAATTAATTAAAATGAAATGAAATAAAAATATATATACACAAAATCTCGACAACAACCGTCGGGCAGTAGCCCACCAGACACAACACCCGTCTGGTCGGAAGATCCTCCCTTTTCAACGGAGGATGAGAAACTTTACACGCTGTTTCTCATACCTCTAAACATCCATCGGTTTCGAAATCTTCAACTGTTTCTGAACTATATCTGACGACCCTGGATACTTATCTCTATTGCTGACTGTACCTCAATTTTAAACTGTCTTTTGTATTATTCGTCTTCTACAATTTTTAATATAAGCTCGGGGATATTTGTCAAATATTCTCTCTATTTGTCATGGCTTTATTACAATGTTCAAGATGCCATCGCGTGGAGAACGCTGGTAGTAGGCAGAATTCCATCGGTAAAATTTAATATAAAATGGAAAGACTTTATTTTCACTTTGATATAATTATAAACGTGTTTGTCATTAAATTTGTTTTTTTTTCCTGTCTATTTCTGAACGGTAAAGATATACAGGGTGGAATTGTAGCGAAAAGTTCTGTACGTATGATTCTAGACCCTCTAAAGTAATATTTTTTTTGTCAGTTATTAAAAAACAGGTGTACCATACAAAAGTACAGTACGGTGATCTTTCAATTCATTTTATTTCAACAATGACCTTGACCTTTACCGCACAGGTATTATATGGAACATCAGATTATTTTTTTATTATTTATTTATTTATTTAATTTACAACGGTTAAACCAATTATAGTAAATCAATCTGAAAAACGTCAATAAACATGTGCTTCATAATCAACTAATTATTTAATCGCAGGTTTTCATGTTAACACTAGGGTTTTAAAATCATGTCCTGAATACACGGTAAAAGTTTTCTTTACGATATCCCTTTCATCTGTTATTACAGCTTTGGGCAATATAATAGCAAAGCTGCTTGGCCACTGCAATACTCCAATGGACAAGAACAACTGAACTCATAATTATTTGTTACATTACAAAGTCATTTTTCCTTCATACATTACAAAAGGGTCCGTCTTCTAGGTCCGCAAAGGTTTTCCTTAACGACGTCAGTGACGTCCAAAATAAACTTGGAAAATACAAATCAATTGCAAAAACACTTTGACTCAATATCAAAACCCCGTCAAAATATCTACAAACAAATTTCCCAGAATAAGCTCAATTAATCTACTTCCACTCATTTTACCTACACAAATTACTAAATGAATCAACAATATAGACCACACCATCTTTGATGGACGCGTAGCGCTTTCATCAAACGCTAACTACGTCATAATTGACTTTTGACTGTTACACCCCTTTTCCACTAACTTTATTATCGCTCAAAGGATTTAAATTAAAGGAAGGGCTGTTACTGTAAGCGAATTTATTTTAATTATCAAAGGATGGTTTTGTAACGAGTTATAATTTTATTGGTTTTACCTAGGAACGATAGGTATATGTTATGTAATATACGGAACATATTTTTCTTTGTAATGATAATATATTATTGTGTAGTCGTTCTTTTGGGGGGACCGAACGTTTAAAAGGTAATAATTGTTGTTTCGAGCGAATATTTTTTGGGTAATTGTTTTTTGAGGGGAACGTTCTTCGGGTAATTGTTCTTTTGGCTGAATGTTCTTCGTTCAATCGTCGTTTTGAGCGAACGTTCTTTAGGTCTGAATACCTCGACTTCCACGTTGGTCTAGTGGTCGCGACTGCTGAGCATAAAGTCTTCGGTTCGATTCCCAGGTTGGGCAAAGTGTTATTGGGTTTTCCATCAGGAATTTTTCAGTAGCAGCCTCGGAGACTGGATTTGTGCCCAGTTGGTAATAGGTAAACCTCTACCTAACCCTTCGGAGATTTTAGGCGTGATGTTATGTTCTTTGGGTGTTTGTTTATTTGGCCGAATATTGTTCGGTCAATCATTATGTCGGGAGAATGTTCTTCGGGTAATTATACTTTCGGGTGAACGTTCCTATGGCAGAACTAATGTTCGGTCAAACGTTCTACACTCCCTTAATTTATTTCTTATCAAAATTAAGTGCTCATAAGTATTACTCAGAGAAAGTATTGTTTTCAGTAGATAACATAAGATGTTAAAAGAAGTTCCCATTCTATAAAATTATTTTCATGATAATATCATTGTTAGACCAATATAGAGGCGAGCTCGTTTCGCACAAAATTAATTATCTAAAATGATGTGACGTTAATTAATTTCAGAAGTTATGAGTATAATTATTAATGTGTTTGTATTATGTCTTTGTCTTTATTAATTTATTGTCTATTTCGGGAACCTTTTTACCGTAGCTTATTACATGAATAAAACATTTGGTTTACTTTTTGTCGTGAATTAATTATTAAGGAAAGTGTGTAGTCTGGTGGCCATAATTAAAAAGTCTAGCAAACGGATTCTGGAACGAAAATTGTCGGATTAACATAACATCACTTTGACTGCCTCGTTGGTCTAGTGGTTAGTGACCCTGACTGCAAAGCCGGAGGTAGTGGGTTCGATTCCCACCCAGGACAAACTTTGTGTGATGAGCATAATTGTTGGTTCTGTGTCTGGGTGTAATTTATATATAATATGTATGTATTTATAAATTATATAAGTATTTATATCAGTTGTCTGGTTACCATAACACAAGCTCTGCTTAGCTTGGGATCAGATGGCCGTGTGTGAGTTGTCCCAAGATATTTATTTATTTATTTTATTTATTTATTATCACGACACAAATCCTGACTCCAAGGCTACTGAGAAATTCCTGATGGAATAACCTAAATAACATCATCATTATCGACGTGTCAAAATTAAATGCAAGCAAACATACGAAAGATTCCGTACTCCCATACAATATTTAACACTACATACAAAAATCATCGTGGGTCGTATTTCTTCTATGGAAGGTCGATTTTTACTTTATTTTATTTTTATATTTTAATGTTATACGTACGGTCAACAACAAAAGTCGATTAACAATGTTATATCATATAAACAGACACTAAACACATAAGTACTGACTTTCAGTATTTCAGGCAATAGCTACGGGTTTATTATATCTCAATTTTACATTCATTGCGTTTTACTTTTAATATTGTACTTATTAATTAGGATTTAAAAATCATAAATGTTAATCGACTTTTGTTGCTGACTGTACCTATTACGTTTCAAAAGGTGACAGACAGACGAGACTAAAATAGTTAAATAGACTAAAATACATCATAAAAAAAATTAAGTAAAAATCCGGCGCAATCCAAAAATGTAGACTCGGATATTTTCCGAAATTATTTCGGAATACCCAAACTGTTCTACTAATAATTATTAAAACAAACAACAAAACATTTTGCTAAACTATTTTCTGTTTTATAAAACAATGCTTTGACGCATCCTGGGAAACATGAATTTCCACCTCAATATTCGAGCTTCGAAAAGTTTCAAACAATACTGCTGAAATAAATACTTATTAAAGCTTTGTCTACACGCTTTGTTTATTGAAATGCATTCAGAACAAGCTTATACAGGGTGATTGTTAGTTTACCAAAAATTTTAAAAGGGGTCATTGTACTCATCATTATGAACAACTTTTACTTTGGGACTAACCCTGAAATCATGAAAAAAACATCAGTTGTTCCAAACAAGAATGCTTTACAACACGACCTTAATAATTAGGTATATAGAATGGCAGATTTTTTTTGCAGGATTTCACCTTTGATCTTTGATCCCACAGTAAAAGTTGATCATTATGATGAGTACAATGACTCCTTTTCAGTTCAAAGAGTTAAAATGAACGAATGATGAATGAATGAAGAACTAAGTCCTATGTAAAAATAAAACACTATTCAAAGTCAAAGTCAAAGTCAAAGTCAAATCATTTATTTCAATTAGGCCATTTTAAGGCATTTTTGAACGTCATTACAAGAAAAAAAAATAGAATTGAATCTAGTTGCCCCTTCCAAAAGGTAGTTTTGTATGGAGAAGAATGGGCAAGAAACTCCATACGTACTCTTTTAAAATCAATGTTTTACAATATTATTATTTGTATACAGAGTCATACGTAATTACATGTGAATGCAATGTACCTTATATAAAAACTACTACTTATATAATAACACGCAAAAGGAATTTATATTACAAATTAAGAATTTAAGGTTAAAATATATTTAAAGTTACATAGTGTTCACATGTTAACAAATATTGGAACTATAGACGACCACTTTCAACATCTCAGCCAACAATGCAACAGTGTGTGAGCCTGCGCAATCCTATAGTAAAAAAAAAACAAATAGAAAATAAAATACAATAAATGTAAAAAAAAAAAAAAATATTAACAAGCTTGATTTTGTCTATAATTAATAGTAATTGTCCTATGGAGCAGGACCAGCATGTTTCCAAGCAGTCTTATCTTGAATATAATCTTCTAATTTGTAATATGCTTGGTTGCAAAGTGTACTTTTAATATGTGTCTTAAATTTTCTTTCATTTAATTTTAATATATCAGGAGGTATTTTGTTGTAACATTTCACACAGTACCCCATAAAAGATGTATTTACTTTAGACAATCTAAAATATGGTTGAGCTATTTTATCTTTATTTCTGGTATTAATATTATGTCTATCACATATTTTCTTAAAAAGTTTTAGATTTTTTCTCACATAAATAATATTTTCATAAATATATTGGCAAGGCACTGTCATAATATTAATCGTTTTAAATATTTATCGTTTTAAATATTATTTGTTAAAACCTTGTCTTGTTTTATTGGAATATCTACTGCCTTATCTATAATATACCCATACTTGTCTGTACTATACAATATGATAAAGCTCAAAAGTTTATTTGTTTGTTTGTTTGATGGTGCTAATTTACGTAAGTACCTACTAGTCCGATTTTGAAAATTATTTCGCGATTTTTTTTTAATTTTGGATATTAAAAAAAATCACACGACCGAAGTCAAAAGCAAAAGCTAGTCTTTCACATTACTATAATTACGTGAGAGTATTATGCCATAAAATGAGCCAATAATCCGTGCATTGTGGAGGATAATGACACCACAGATGATAATTACATCATATTATCATATCCTAATTCGTATTGGAATAATGATAGCCGCTGTATCGTGGTAATTATCCACAGTCTCATTATTTCGGAACTAGGGGAGAGTTCATAGTGCGAGGCAAACTAGGAGGAAGTTAGAAAGCTATCGATATTATTAGTTTATTTGGCCTATTTGTGCCAAAACTTACTCACAGTTAGGTTAACGCGAGGTTAAATTGCAAGGTGTCGTACATAATTAAAATAAGTAAAAATAAGATTTAGGTAGGTACATTTTTTTTTGTTGGATATGGTAGGTTTTTTTTGTTGGATACCCACCATGGGTATGCTTTTTACTGTATGGATTACTAGCTTTTGCCCGCGATTTCGTCTACATAAATATCGGTTATCGTGGATATAAAAGCAGCCTATGTCCCTCTTTGGGGTTCCAATTTACCCCGTACCAAGTTTTATCAAAATCGGTTCAGTGATTTACTCGCGAAAGCGTAACAGACAGACAAGGTTAACTTCGCATTTATAATATTACTAGCTGTCCGCCGCGGTTACACCCGCGTCTTTGGTTACTGCTCCGCTCCTGTAGGTCGTAGCGTGATGGTATATAGCCTATAGCCTTCCTCGATAACTAATCTATCTAACACTGAAAGAATTTTTCAAATCGGACAAGTAGTTCCAGAGATTAGCGCGTTCAAACAAACAAACAAACACTGCAGCTTTATAATATTATATTATACACTATGTAACAAAACCCCTGTCAGATCAGTGTTGCCGTTGATCAGTTTTTACCCGACTACGGCAAAGCCAAAAGGAGGGTTATGATTTTGACGGTATGTATGTATGTGTGTATGTATGTATGTATGTTTTTATGTTTTATTTTAATTTAATTACTTCTACTTTCTTCTTTTTTTTTTTCACTGGGGAAAAATAATAATCTCAAATCCATTAAATGGTTACGTATATGTGTACGCAGTACGATGCCGAATAATACCCTTAAGGATCGGACAGGGTTTTTGTTACAGGCTGTATATAGTAATATAGTATATAGTATAGATTAAGGATGCTAAATGAGAAGAAAGACAGATACGAGTACACAACCAAGCCATCTCATAAACTTATCTCATATGGACCAAGCTTGATATATCGATACGGACCCAATCACTGATACAGCTCGCGATAATTTATAAAATGTTATCGTACATAATTTGTGATACTATTCATATTTGTTTTATAGCAAAGTGGCGATATGGACACTGATTGAATTTTCAATGAATATACATACATAAACTCTCACGGTTTTTTCCCAACATAACTGGCGAAATGTGGGTGTACTAATGGGTACACATCTGCCTAACCCTTCGGGAAATACGGGCGTGGTGTTATGATATGTTATGTAAAAAAAACATTGTGATAAAACCTGGATTCGTAATAAAATAGCCAATCCGCCTTGAGCAAGCATGGTGATCAATGTTGCCTTCTCTGTATGAAAAGAGGCCTTTGTCGTGCAATGGGACAATAAGGCTGGTACTGAACGTTAAAATTGAAATATTTATACAAAAACCTTCCGATAAATTACTTTGCGTTCGCGATGCATTTAATATTCACGTATTTTGTATTTATTTGGAATGCTTGTTTCCCATTCGCATACAAATCATTCATTTCAGAATAAAAATACTTTTGTTGTTTGGTACAGACGTACAAACAGATCGGTGGAACATATTTACTTTTGTCATTACAATTTATTGTTGAGCCCTGTATTCGGTTTAATACTGAATGCTGGATTGTATGCAGTTTTTGTTGTGATGTCGTAGTTTGCGTACGTTTTCTATGTAACTCTGTGTTCGAGTTTGCAATGTATTTAGAAAAAAAAACACAATTAGCTAATGCATAACATAGCGCAAAATGAGGTGAAAGTTTTTTTGTCTGTATTTAACCTTGAAAGAAATATTTAACATTACAGACCTATGTTATTTTCAGCCATTTTAACTTCGTTGGTCTCCAGCTTACTGAGGTAGTTTTTATTAAGATTGGTCGCCGTGACCGAAAATCGGTTTGGAGCATATTTTATCCTACCTACCTACCATTATTATTTTTAGCCCATTAAAATCCATAAACTGTCAGAGATGCTTTCCATTATTACATAAACGTTTCTAATTACGGAAAAATTAAACACACACACCCCTTCATAACACAAACAAAGTAACCATTAAATATAATTTAATACTTCACACTAAAACCGTTAACCCTTCATTACTGGGGCACCTGCACATCACGGCATATTAAGGTCATTCCTGCGTGCGTGATTTATTCCCCTTTCGCGGTGGGGGGTTGACATATTGACGCCGGCACGAATATGCGTCTTAATCATCGGATTCAAGGTATATAATTTAGGGTTGAATTAAGATGTACTACGTATGAGTATATTTTTAAGGTTAAAATATATTATATGTTATTCCTATCATTGCAATAATGGAAATACTAGCTTCTTCCCGCGACTTCGTCCGCGTAAATGTCGGACCCCCGTTTCGTCCCCTTAGAGGGTGAATTTTGGAAAATCGGTTCTTAGCGGACGTCTACTAACTATAATCTACCTCCCTGGCAAAATTCATTGTTATATGTTAAGCGGTTTTCGATATTTCGTGATGAGTTAATGTATGACCTTTCGCTTACATTTATTAGATTTAAGGTTATTTTTTTACATAATTATATTTAGATTGAAGGTCAAAGTTTTGTTTCTTTTTTAAATAAATCATGTTTGAAATGTTATAACTAAACGTCAAATACCCCAGAACACTGTACAACATTGCATGCACCTGTAAGCATAATATCTTGCGTACGTTACACTGTGCGCTACAAAAAACTGATTTTTCACACCAAAAATAGAAATCATTTCTCAGCAAAAATTCCAGACGCAAGAATCGAATAGTACGCTGAAGTGGAAGTGGGCTGGCCATATCTGCAGACAGACAGACGGTCGGTGGAGCAGACACGTGTTAGAGTGGAGACCACGTTTAGGCAAACGTAGTGTGGGACGCCTTGCTGCACGGTGGACCGACGATTTAAAGAAGGTGGCGGGCGGCGGATGGATGCGGGCTGCCCAAGACCGGGATGGTTGGCACTCTTTGGGGGAGGCCTACGTTCAGCAGTGGACGGCCATAGGCTAATACGATGATGATGAAGGATCGAACCCAGATTCTACACTTAGCGGTAGCATAGCATGTCTCTTTCCTATGTTTTTTAAATTAATTGTTAGAACCACTTTTAAGTACTTAAAAGAAAGTTTTAAAAAGGTTCTCCTACAATAATTTCAAGAGAATTCGCAAAAAAAAAAAAACACTATTCAGTTTAATGTCTTTGTAGTACTTTTCCCATCTAAAACGTTGTCTAATCTATTTCTAACTTACTTTTAAGTACGAGAAGGAACTAATTGTTTCTCTTCAAAGCTCATTTTAACTTCCTTGAAAACGGCAGCTGAGAGAATTTAAAGTTTAATACAAAGTAACGTTGCTACCCAACTTTGCTGATCATTAAGCCTATTGCCATCGATCAGGCACAAATCTAGACTCCGAGGCTGCTACTGAGAAATTCCTGATGAAAAACCCAATAACACTTTGCCCGACTTGGGAATCGAACCAAAGACCAAAGGAAAATGTCTTCCCAAAAAAACATTTTTCTTCTTCTTCGAGGCGATACAACAAATAGATTGTACACCAAACAGCGTGTACTTAGTATATCAAATAGACACACATAATATAACATCACGCCTGTATTCCCCGAAGGGTTAGGCAGAGGTGAACCCACTAGTACACCCACATAATTATATACGCCCATATTATACGTATGTATCAAATGGACTATAACCGATCTAATGTGATATGAACTGATGTAAAGCCATTGTAAACCAATACCATCTTTTGCTTGTCCGAGTTACCCAAAGACTGGATATTCGCCCACGCTTCGACATATATATATATATATATATTTATATATTATATATCGTATATATGAGTTTGTGTACTTGTGTACGTTTAAACTTATTTAGATATTTGTTTTAAATGATTTTAAAATCTCATATTTGATTATTTCCGCATGTACAATTTTTTGCACCTGTTTTGTTATCTCTTCATCACCTTTGGTTGACTGGTAGAGAATGCCTTAGGCATAGTCCGCCTTTGTACGCTTTGGTTGCATAAAGTTTAAACAAATAAATAAATAGATATGATGTCACAAAACACCCCAATAGCTCATAGATTACGGCGGAAACACAAATCTCGTCAGTAACGGCTTAGTGTAACTGAACCCGTCAAATACGAAGCCTTAACCTCCTGCTAAGGATTTGTATAGATAGACCAATGAGAGACGCGGCAGCGAGCGCGTGACGAGGGACGAGCGTGATTTCGGAAAAATGCGGAATAGATTCTTGTTCTCTAGAGTTTGCAAATAATGTGTGTTAGAGATGGTTGACGTGCAAATAATAATAATTTGTTTTTTTTTGGCAACTAGGCCCAGTTAGTAACATTATTCTTAGAAACTACTGCTAGTAAAACAAAACACAGAAACAAAAACAAAAATACAAAGGAAAAATTTCAAGGTTATGTGTATGGAGTCTTCTGATCAGCATCTCCACAGCGTGCGACAACCAAGGTGCGTCGTACTTTTTCATTAATATACTTAGGGACAAACTGGATAAATAAAAATAATATTTTGTGCTCGGTTGATGGCAATAGTCTCACCCCCTATTACATGGGACTTAAACATAACTGGCGAAATGTGGGTGTACTAATGGAGACACCTCTGCCTGACCTTTCGGGGATTACAGGCGTGTAATATTACAAATTTCTAACAGTACGAATTGACAAACAGTTTTTCCTGGAAAGAATCGTTTTGTACCTGTAAAGGGTGTTATATTAAGAGACCGAAGTGCTGGTTTACTGGCACCCTTAAATACCTCACAAACCAGGCCACAGCTGCCACTCAGAAATAGGAATGGTGGTCGTAATTGGATGAGCCCTTTCACATGAAACCGTAATAGTCAGCGCAAGCGGAGAAACAAACGAAACTGTTTACAGTTATTAATTGATAATGAACTAAAACCCAACAGAAATAAGGTTGAAAATAATATATTTTGGGCACAATTTTTAACTTTAAGAGTGCTTTTTTTTCAGTTAAATAGGATACATTTTTGTCTGTCTACTTGTGTTTGTTTATTCCGGCTAATATCCACAACGGCTGAACCGAATTTGACGCGACCTTCACTGATAGATAGCTGACATAATAAGGTGTACCTTACGTTTTAACGTACAGTTTTGTAAAGAAAAATAATTTATAATTAACGTTATGTGCAAAAGAAATAAAACCAGATAACAGACGCCACATGTTAATAAATATAAACATACATAATATTGAAAAACCCTTACTTAATACTTGGCACGACCTGGGAATCGTACCCGAGACCTATATATACATTTACCCTAAATATCAGTCAATACAAATTTAAATAACTAACCAGTACAATGCTGTTAATTGAATACTTATATAATAATTTTAAAGCCAGTTCCAATACCGTGGAATTTCAAACAGATTGAATAATTTTAATCTTTAATAAGCTCCATCAAAATAATTTTAAACTATTTAGAATGCTCTGTGACAATTTAACTTGGCAAAAGTTTTATCTTAACTTGTTCAAAATGATTTCAATGTTACCTTGAAATAATAATTTCAAATCTTAAGTTGAAACCAAACGATTCGTTATTAAAATGTTATATAAATTGAAATTGAATAATTGTTATAACCACAGTCATTGACTTTGATTTATTTATTTATTTTTTACTTAAATTATAACGGTTACATAACCAATTAAAATAATTAATGACACTGATGAATTTACTAAATACAAATAAGTATAACTAACACAGAAGAGAGTGGATGGATGGATTTAGTTTACTTTTTTTTTAACGTAACGTAATAACGTCACACCTGTAATCCCCGAAGGGCTAGGCAGAGGTGTACCCATTAGCACACCCGTATTTCGCCAGTTATGTTTAAGTCCCATGTAATAGAGGGCGAGCCTATTGCCATCAACCGGGCACGAAATATTATTTTTATTTATCCAGTTTTGTCCTAAGTATATTAATAGAAAAGTACGAAGCTGCTACTGAGAAATTCCTGATGGAAAAAGCCAATAACACTTTGCCCGACCTGGGAATCGAACCCAAGACCTCATGTTCAGCAGTCGCACTTTGCAACCACTAGAACAACGAGTCATCAACGTAAATAAGTACAACCAAAGTTCAATAACGATTAAACAGTCGAGTTCGTAAGTTCAAATCCCGTCCCACTGAAACTTCTTATTGAATAAATACCAAAGGAACATACGAGTACCGTATCAAGTTCCCCACAAACACCTACGAGGCTACGACGCTACAAAATTCGTAGAACACGGTCGATACGCTACGCCTTTGCTACGAAGAGACGTAGCACATCGATTACTTCACAGACAAGGCGCACTAGAGGACAATTCTGCATTTTTTTAAGAACGATCGCAATCTAATCTCCGTCTCAATCTATGTCTAATTTACCTACATTGTTTTATTATAAATACAGTGTAAACTCTATATAACGACACTTAAGGGACTGTGCATTTTATGGCGTTATAGAGAATCGTCATTAAATTGAGAGAAGAGAAATAAGAATTTGGAAAAAAAAGTTTATATCAGACTAGTGTTAGTACATAAAAAACAAACTTATTTGAACTAATTAATTATAAAAAACCGTTAAAATCATTGTTTTTTTAAACGTTGCCCTACTCTAGGATATTCTTCTGTATCATGTATGCATGTACTAACCACTTGCACGTTTTGGGTGACCATAGTCACAAAAAAAAATATTGACACACACGTCATGGATACCACAGATACAATTACGAGGGAAGCACGGAAACATGAATTACTGGTTGAATTACGGTTTTTTCGTGTATAAGCTATGGTTTTTAGTACAGGGGAATAGTTACAGATGGCTCTAAAACCAAGTGCGGTACATTATTCAACACTCTGTGGTTGGTACAACGACTTGAAGTCAGGCGTGTTTCGTGTGTGAGTGCGTGAAATCGTTGCCGTGATTATGTCGTAAATACTCTTGTTTTATTGCTTATTTCTAAAAGTGTAATAATATTAAATTTTTCTAGACAATGTACCCTTTACAATGGTGTATAATAATCATACTCTATTATTCTCCAACGTTGATAAATTTAGCAAATGAAAGTGTTCGAGTGCCGTTTGTGTATGATTACGATCGGTTTTTGGTTTGTTTACGGACTCTAGAAATTATGTGCAAGAGAAATGACACCCTAATTTCATGAAGAAAACTATCTAGAATAATAAATAAAATACAACAAATCAAGTAAGTTCATATTTTTAACAAATTCAACGAAATGAGTAATACGATACGCAGCGTTCAAGTGCCTGGTTACTGTGGTACCACTGACGTTTGTAAAAAAGAGGTTTGAGCAAACGGGCTTTTGGTTTATAGGATTTCGCTTACCCTTTGCATTTCCTTGTTTGAGAAGTAATAATTAATAAAAAATAAAAATTTATTTATTTCTTATTAAAATATAACAATAACAAAACAAAAACACCACGAAGTACAATAATTATAATTATTAAGTACTAAGTAGTCAAAAATAAATCGCTCGTCTGCACAGTCCCAGCTAGGCGGCCATATTGCCTTTTTTTGCTTTTATTTTTTATGTTATTTTTTTGCTCGAGGACTCTGTTTTCAAAAATTTATTTTATATACTTCTCATGAATGTAATATAAATCTTTTGCTATCATCTTGAAGGAAATATAGTCTACTTTATTTATGTATTTTTATAACTGCTAGAGATAGCTTAATTTAATTACGAAAAATAAAATTGCCGTGAAATCAGAAAAAAAATATTACTTTTTTAAATTTAACATTTTTTTTAGATATGTTCATGTAGGTTTGAAGCATATATTTTTATTTAAGTTTTTTCTCTATACGCTAACGTAATCAATGTTAATTTTTATTTTAAAATTGCTCTAAAACTTTTCTTTTGGCAAACGTTTTTATCGGGGACGACCGCGGCGTTATGCGGTGGTGCGGTTGCGCGGTGGCGTCGCGACGTAAGATCCACATGACAGCTCGCGAGCGTCGACGTGCAAGTGGCTAATATAAACACACACAGTACAACTATTTGTAGGTCATACTAATATTTGTTCCGTGCGAGAATCGAACCTGCGACACGCAGCGTAGCATTCAATTGCTTGGCTACTGCGAGAAGCATTCCTGTCAAACAGCATTGATTTTCGCTTAAATGAAATTGCGACTACATATCAAACGTTTTTAATCCGTAGAATAATAATTGACTTTAAGAATTTTATTTAAGAAAGAAAGGCAGTAATTATTGCTCTCTATCTGGTCTACAATCCCACCGCACTATTCCCGCCCACTGCAACTCCTGAAAGCCAGAATCAACAGTGGAGACCGCCAGAAAGGGCCGAGGCAATGAAGGTCGACGAGTCTCGGAGAAACGATTCAACTGTCTTGGATCCCGCAACGAAATTACCTAATCAGAAAAGAGTAGCGGACGAGTAAGAAAAATATAATTCTCTATCTTGTCTTTCAAAACCAACAAAAATATAAGCACAAAAGTCATCAAAAAATCAACTTTTTATACCTTATTATTACAAACCCTTCCAAGAATTCCTTCACGAAATAGAGATTTTATTGCCAACATTAATTATTCGAGTCTCAAATAACCAACAGGCTGTTTCTTTAACTGGCGGCAATTATTAAGTGGCTATAAATAAATGTAATTAGGCGCTTTCACCGGCATCGTAAAACCTTCAGTCGTAATCGTTTCACTTTGTCTACGAGAGTTTTAGTGTGTGTGAAATGCGTATTAAGTCATTTGGAGACGAATACTGTTGCTTGCGACTTAAGGCTGATTCACACATCGATGGCAGCATCGAATAAACGTGAAAGTGAAAAAGTCAACTTTACTGGAGAAAATAAAAACGTTTAATTCTTAATAACGCGGGTTTCCTTGTAAGCAGATCTATACAATGTATAACTTAATTATTTTTAGACTAAAATGTATAAAAAAATAATAAATTAGGGAGTAGGAGGATGGGGAAATGAACCGAAAACATAAAAAAAAACATGCAATGGCTCTTGTACGTTTATTCGATGCGGCTATCGACATATCAGTGAAGCCACAGTTCCGGCACAGTACCGTATCAATGATAATTATTATTCTTTCATACATTTTCTATGAACGCGCCGGAACTGATACTGAGAGCACTGTGTCGTCACTGACACTGATAGGTGTGAATGCGTACGCCTAAATTCAGCAAGTAAGATTTTTACTGAATAATACAGCAAGAATTTAATTAGGTACAGTCAGCAAAAGAGTTTTCTTAGAAACCAATAGGTGTCTTCTATTAAAACTTAACTTAATGTTTATTATCTACTTCTTAAATTAAATTACCCTTAAAAACATTCATCGGTTTCTAAGAAAACTTCAACTATATCTGACGACCCTGCATACCTATCTCTTTTGTTGACTGTACATCAGCGTGCAGTTAAATTCTTCCAATGTAAAGAAGACAAACCTCAGCATCTCGTTACACCCACAAAAAAATAAGTCTCGTCATATCCAACGAAGCAGAATAAAAACCGCGTCCACATGACACAGAACTATCAAATAAACATAAAAACACAGCAAAACATGTGACATTTAAAACATAAACATAAGGAACCACACCACACTGGATGTACTATAAAAACTTTATCGCATCCATATAAAAAAATGTCGCCAAACATTTACGACTGTTTGGGAATTTAGATAAAAAGTAACATGTACTCGTTGATCATTAGTATAGCGTATGTTTTGGTTGTGCACAGGATTGAAGAAAGAAGGGAGATATGTAAACAAACATACTCGTAATTATACTGAACTAAAGAGGATCTTAAAGACAGCTCCATACAGGTGTATGAAAAAATCTATCAAAAAAAAAAACGTAAATGCGGCCTCCCAGGTCGAACAAAAAGTGTTATTGGGTTATTACATTAGGAATTTCTCAGTAGCGGAATATAGAAATTATTGGTATACACCCGAGCTTCGGAAAGCACGTAAAAGCATTGGACCTGCGCCTGATCTCTCCCCGGTCGTCAAACAGTATAGGCAGGGTTGAGCGACTATAATTATCACTGTGTGCGTGCGGGTTCATCGCCCCGCCTGCCTAAACCCAGCGGCAAGATAGCTAGTTCGAAATTGACCAATTAAAAACCTTTATTTGATTAACCTTTTGAACGCCATTGTCACATATACGTGACAAACGAAATCTGCCCCTGAACGCCAACGTCACAAATATATGACAAAATCACGTCGCACCATATTATGAAATAAACAATTTAATCAAGTTTTGGAATCCCTATTCTTTATGAAGGTCATTTGACAGAAAAAGTGGCCTGGCGTCAAGGGTACGGCGATACGTTTATACTCTGGCGTTAAATAGGTTAATAATTCATGTTGAGAATCACTAGCATACCTACTTCAATTTGACTAGGATGCAAAAACAGCACCTTGTATCTATATCTAGTACAAAAGAATGAAATCCCTTCATTCATTCATTCATTCCATTCTTAACTAAAGTACACCTAAAGTACTCTATCAACCTAGTTCAGAAGACGGAACGGTTATGTAACAATGTTTCTATTCACAAGCAATTTTTGAATATTGACAAATCGAATTCATTAGTTTTCAAATTACGATGAATCGAGATTTCTTGTATGAAATAAAAGTTTTTGTGACGAATCGAAACAGTGACGAAATATTTTTTTAGAATAAACGACCCTTCAGTTTTTATTTGAACAAGACAAATCGTCAGACTTTTGAACTTTTATGTCCGAAACTGAAAGCTTATAGTTTTAACGACTTTCTGAATTTCGAACTTTAAATAATGGACTGTAGGTACAAATTACCATTAGGCACGTCTTTACTTTGTATAAAACAAAGTCGCTTCCCACCATCTGTACGCTTAGGTCTTTTAAACTACGTAACAGATTTTCATGCGGTTTCCCCCATAAGATAATGAGGCCAATGACAGAGCAGGGGGCCTACCACAACCTCTAAAAACAATATTGTTATAATATTACTTTGCGTTCCGCTCTGTTGAATTTTCAACGCTCGGATCAGCGCAAATGCAACAACAGAAATTACAAAGTAATATTAAAATAACATTGTCATCAAGAGGTTGTGGTAGGCTCCCTGTACAGGTTGCTCAATATGATAATAATAATAATATTTTCATACCGAAAACTTTAATATTGTTCGGACAAAATTTGAGTCAATCGACACGAGAAGAAGAAGAAGAACTATAAGATAGAGTGATTCAAGAGGATTATTTATTTATTTATTTAAACTTTATGCAACAAAAGCGTACAAAGGCGGACTTAATGCCTAAGGCATTCTCTACCAGTCAACCAAAGGTGATGAAGAGATAACAAAGCAGGTGCAACAAATTGTACATACGGAAATAATCAAATATGAGATTTTAAAATCAATTAAAACAAATATCTAAATAAGTTTAAACGTACACAAACTCATATATACGATATATAATATATACATACATAAACATATATACATACTCATAAATACATATTTTATAACAAGAATAGAAAGGATGTTTATGATAAAACTCTTACTAATTGTTCTGAAAATAACTCCGCAATTTCCGCTTGAAAACATATCGACTGGTGGCTGTCCTGATATCAAGAGGAAGGGCATTCCAAAGAAGTATGGCCTGAATATGAAAGGAGGAATGAATGAAATTAGAAGTATGAGAAGGACAGTAAGTTAGTACCCGTGCGAAGCCGGGGCGGATCGCTAGGTAAAAATAAAACTTTGTAGGAAGATTTTTGCGGTTAATGGCATAGTAAGAAGAGTACTATTTTGTTGTAGGTAACAGGGTGTAAAAGACACATCATAGCCATTAACTAAGCATTCTGTCCACAATATTAAGCAACATTGAGGAAAATTCACTGCTGGGCTTTTTTGCTGTGAAAAATCATGTTTCTTGTAGTCGCTATGTAACACACGTAAACCATTGTGCTTACGAGTATATAGGGGTATCTATAAGTATATACATATAATAAAATTAAAGTATATTTTGAATATTTAAAAGTTATAATTAAAATATCATCGAAAAATGTTGGATTTGCGATCTTCAATATCTTCGTATCCTAGATGGTCCCTAGCTATGATACGGAACATTTCTTGAAATTGTTTATTTAAATAATTGATTTACAAAAATATTTAAAATTAGGGCATTAAAAACTATAGCTAAATAATAATTATCTAAGATTCCTTAAACAAATACCTAGTAAATAACTTATTAATAAATATTCTAATTATAATGGGAAGAATCTTTTTACATCCGTTATATGAAGATAATCTAAATAAAGATTCTTTTTAAAGAATATCTATGACATAAACTTTAAATGACCACTTTAAAAAGAAGGAAGCATCTTTGAAGGTTTAATTTACATAAAATAAGTCTTATCCTCTATACTTCTAAGATCACTGGCAGGTTTTATCGTTCATTCAATCAGTCATTACTCATTGGTGTCACGTGGAAAAAAATATTTATATTCTCAGTTGATTTTTCTCGTTTGAAACGAGACTTTGTTGGGCCATCAAACAGGCGACTTGAGAGGTCACAAAGCGCGACTGCTAGGCATGAGGTCTTGGGTTCGATTTCCAGGTCGGGCAAAGTGTTATTGGATTTTTCTATCAGGAATTTCTCAGTAGCAGCCTCGGAGTATGGATTTGTGCCCGGTTTATGGCAATAAGCTCGCCTCGTATTACATGAGACTTAAACATCACTGGTGAAATGTGGGTGTACTAATGGAAAGAAGCTACTATAATTTAAAAATTAATAAAAAACACGACTGCAAAAATTGCACGTTTGTACTTTGTTTACTCGTCAGTTTTTTTTATTTACGACGTCTTTTATTTAGTGTTATATATTTTTTAAATCTACTTGTCAAATTCTAGACGATAAACATAGAAACGACCAGATTCATTAAAAAAAAAATTGAGGCTGGTATTAATTTACGTTTTAAAGTGACCACACCGGTTTCTTTTTATTTTTAACTAGCCTATGTTACTCGGAACGATGCAAGGATTGTAACGATACCCCATACATCTAAATCGGTTCAGGCGTTTAAAAATTATGGTGGAATAAAGAAACTCACATACATACATACATATATACATTAACCCTGAACACATAACACTCCTTTTTTTGGGGCAGTCGTGTAATAAATAAAACAAAATACTACTAATTAGTCAGAGGTCTACATCTCTGACTAACCCTTCGGGGATTAGAAGCGTGATATTATGTTATGAAAAATACTGAAATCTTGATCACATCAGGCTATGACGATGAAAGAAGGAGTGCACTTGTCTTTGTGCACTAACTTGTACATAAATAAAGTACAAAATTATCTCTTGTACACTTCACTCATCACCATTAATTTAGCATTTTTTTCACTAATCTCCATTAAAATTTTACTACATTTTTAGTCGAAAAACCGGAGGCAAGACGATGTGTTTCAGTATGTAAGGATAGGTTCCCAGCTTCCAATAATCTCGGAGCCCCACCCTATAAGACAAAGACCCTCTTAATGAAGAAATGTTTGCATAGTTCACGACGAACGCGTCTTCATCGAACAGAATTAAAATTAGATGAAAGCGGAAGATTTGGGGCCCAAGATTCAATTTCGTAAAGAAATCGGTGCGTAAATTGATATTATTTATAGACTATGGGCCGTGGCTTAAGTAGTATGTATTTAAGTATAACCTAAAGAAATAAGCGTTGAATATTATAATTATAGTAGCTTTTGTCGGACCCCTGTTTCATTCCCTAAAGGGGTAAATTTTGGAAAATCCTTTCTTAGCGCATACTTACGTCATAATAACTATCTGTTCGCCAAACAGAACAATCCGTTTATTGGTTGGAGCTGTGTGTTGATAGATCAGTTAGTAACGGTTGCTTTTTATAATATTACACATACATTTGTACATAAATAATGCAGTTACAGCTAAATTAGCCCTTATTGCCTGTGTAGAAGGGTCCAGGTTCCCTATATGGTGGGGTCCACGTTACCTACGTAATGGGGTCCAAGTTCTCAATGTCGTGGGGTCAAGTCATCGCAATCCTCCAAGCAGTAGTTATTTATAGATTACTAGCGCTCTCCCCGCGACTTAAATCGCGAGTTTTTACTTACGGAAACCTAATTTTTTGATAATACAATATAACCTATAGCACTCAGTGATAACGTAGCTTCCAATTTCCGAAAGAATTTTCAAAATCGGTTCAGTAGATCCGGAGACAAACAAATGTTACCTCTTTATAATATTAGTATAGATTACCCCCTACATACAAACTTACAAACAAATGTTACCTCTTTATAATATTAGCATAGATTACTTCTTCTTAGATATAAAAGCACATAACTACAGGCTTTCGAGAAATCATTGATTGCAGTTATTTTCTACTCTAAAATCGATGAAGCAGTTTCTTAGAAATGTATTTACGTACTAGCTTCGGCCTGTGATTTCGTTCGCTTGGAAGTCAAGTGAAAGTATCATATAATAGCCTATAATTCTTATGACAAATAAAGTTCTTTAAACCTCTAATACCCGGCAATAGTGTAGCTTATTAATAGTGAAAGAATGTTTATCATAAAATGTTTATCACAAACAAAAACTATTTTTTGAAGTGAAAACTTCTTTAGCGGCGTTGAGCACTTTTTCTGTAATGGGTATAAAATCTTAAACTCGCGTCAGGACACGTGACCACGCGCGTCAGGACACGTGACCTGATCGAAAAAGCGTAGGACGGATGGAGAGTAGACAGCTATCCCCTCTCTACGGCGCGGCGAAAATGTATGCCTGGGCCTACTGTTTCGTTTAGACAGCGCAGGGCGCTTGCGCGAATGTTCGTGTATGTTAAACGTAAACGTAAACGTTAATAATCAAGTTTTCACTTCTGCCGGCACTCCCGGAGTGCAACCCGTTTTTTTTTTTAATATCTTTGTCTTCTTCTTCTTTATCGTGTGGGCAGTAAGGTCTTACGACCCCACACACCCTAGTTTAAATAACTAATAGTTAGTTAGTTAGTTTAGTTTTAATAACTATATTTTTGATACTCACTACAATCTCATACTGACTCCTCCGCTATTCTTTTCTGATTAATTTCGTTGCGGGACCCAAGACAGTTAATCGTTTCTCTGGGACTCGTCGAGCTTCATTGCCTCGGCGCTTTTCTGGTGGCCTCCACTGTTGATTCTGGTTTTCAGAAGTTGCAGTGGGTGGGAACAGTGAGGCGGGCATGTCCCAAAAAAAAAAATGACTACAATCTCAATATATTATCACTCAATATACTTTTTAACCTACTAGCCGCTGAACAGGCATGGCCCCATTGCATCGTATGACTAAGTCCAAAGCGATATCGATCGTTTATTGTCTTCGGTGCTTAGGCCGATAACGTATTGGTCTGGCAACTTAACGTCAGACCACATGGGGATAACGACCCTATATCGCTTATGATATGGTTTAAACTGATATAGTTTAATTTAATGACTTTAGAGAATGTTGTAGATTGCACTTGAAGAGTTCGAGGTTTATCTAATGTTTAATCAATGTACTAACTAGCTTTTGGCCACGGCTTTGCTCGCGTTAATTTGGAATTGAACAATTTATTTAATTCAATCATGATTTGAAAGACATGTGGCGCCATCTATAATCATAAGAACGTTATTGTGATTTCTTTCGGGAACAGTACTTTTTTTTCGGAATGAAAGGTACCATGTCCGTTTCTGTACATCTGACAACGTACATACAACATTTCAATATGATCTGGGCGCCTACCGCTATCTCTTATTATAATATTATTTTAATATTACTTTGTAATTTCTGTTGTTGCATTTTCAACTCTGGGCGCTGACCCGAGCGTTTAAAATCCAACAGCGCAGAAGGCAAAGTAATATTAAAATAATATTGTTATAAGAGGTTATGGTCAGGGGGCTGTTCAGAGGTTTAGGCGTAAAAAGGTAACAAACAAACAAACTTACTTTCGCATTTATAATATTAGTTAGGATTAGGATAGGATAGGATGTAACGCTGAAGACGCGCTAATCTCTGGAAATATTAGTTGGATTAAAAGAAAATCTTGTATAATATGATAGCCAGATTCAAGAGGAATAGTATAGGCTATGTAACATTACGCTACGAGTCACGGGAGCAGAGCAGTAATCAAAGACGTAACTGAATTTAGGTGAAATTACGGGGAAGGTATTTATTATCTTGTACAGTATAAAACCTTAATTTTTATTTACCATACAACCTAAAATTCATTCAGCGAGAGGGTCATTGAGCTTATCGTCAAATAAATAACTTTTGCTAAGGGATCAACCCCAAAAAATATATCAGGTGATCTATACACACTTAATTATATTGGGAACATAAATGAATGGATCAACGGATTTTTTTTTAACTGTTTAAGAGTTGGATAGTGGCTAAAGTGTTTTATAATGATGAATACATTGACCCTTTTTCGAAGCTTGTATAATTTAGGTAACCTAAAATCAGAATCGAAATAAGTAAAGATTTTTTTAAAACGCGTAAAATCTACACTGAAACTTTATGAATCATATCTGGCCATAAAAAGCCTACACTCAATCACAGGAAACAAAAGGAAGAAAAAAAAAAATTGCACTCCGGGAGTGCCGGCAGAAGTGAAAACTTGATTATTAACGTTTACGTTTACGTTTAACATACACGAACATTCGCGCAAGCGCCCTGCGCTGTCTAAACGAAACAGCAGGCATACATTTTCGCCGCGCCGTAGAGAGGGGATAGCTGTCTACTCTCCATCCGTCTTACGCTTTTTCGATCAGGTCACGTGTCCTGACGCGCACGTATCCTGACGCGAGTTTAAGATTTTATACCCATTACAGAAAAAGTGCTCAACGCCGCTAAAGAAGTTTTCACTTCAAAAATTCATAAACCCCGAACATACTATCGAGAATGCGCTCAACTGCTCACGTAACAGAAAAATGTCATTTGTAACGTTAGTTGAATACGTCCCACACAAAATCGTGTTCAATGGACGCGTGACATATCACCTGAACGAAAGCAAGATTGATGAGAAGCGCGCGACCGATAAACGCTGACGTAGCCACACCTTTATTACTAAAGGTGTTCGCGGTTCCAACACGCTGTATAGGCGTAGGGTGTGTGTGCGTTTTAGGTAATAAATTGGGACATAATTGGGTTTTTTTTTTATTTAAAAATGTCATGTGGGTGATTGAAATTGCTCTAACAAGTGCCTTGATGTGACTTGTTGTCATCCTATTACAGAGTACAGTGAAGACACCATTTTTTTACTATACCTACTATTTGTCTTTTTGTCATAGTTTCTTAGAATGTGTGATATGTGTGTGATATGAAACACACGTTTAATGCTAGGAACATTTTAACCCTCTGAAGGAGTCCGTGCAGTGCCATAAAAAGCAAAATACAGTATCTCTGTCTGTTTGGCTGTTAGTACAAATACATCTCAAGCTAACTACTGACGACCCACACGGGTAGTTCATGAGAAGAATATACACATACATTCAATTATTTTTTGAATTTTTCTTTTAGTAGCCACGCAAGATGAGTGCTGAGAACAGCTAATTCGTACTAATATTATAAACGCGAAAGAAACTCTGTCTGTCTGTCTGATGCGCCCTCAACTTTAAACCATAGAACCAATTTAGATGAAGGCTAGTAAAAAAATACAGAAAAAGGACAAGTCCCACAAAACTCAATCGCATATCCACCCCACAGCGGGCCTTCAGACAACTTCATCTAGTGTCATTAGGGCGTTATTCTAGATAGTGTTAGTCAAGAATAGGTCGTTAGCGAACCTCATTTATAATGGAGTTTGTCGAGAAGTTTCAGCAAAAAAATGATTGCTTAAATATGTATACATAGATATACTTACTTAGTTAAAGGTTATCGAATATGACGGGATGGTGGGGAGATTAATTAGTTTTAGTTTTCATTAGGAATAGACTTTAAAGGACTGTCCTGTTGGTCTTATGGTCTTAAAAGCGTTAACGGCTTATGTCAGAACATTGTGTTATAGCTAAATTCGACCGAGTTTAAATTTTCCATAGAAACAGAGATTTTGAAATATCTTTTTTTAAATAAGATATTTCGAAAATGTTTTTGACTAACTTTTTAGACTTATGTATCTTGCTTATGTGTTGTAAGTTCCATTAAAATTGGTTCATTTATTTTGAAAAATAAGGACTTTTAAGTTTGTATGAAATGGCGTAGGTAAAGCGTAAACTCTCACCATTTAAGGTGCGGCTGTCATACCGGTAAGACAGAGCAATAGATAATCAATCGTGTCTCATTGCGTAAGACTTGATGTATTAACGACTGCTGAGTGTTTGTTCCTGGGTTCGGCTGTCATTCGTAGATCTTTGACAGTCGTTACGGGTAGTCAGAAGTCTGACAACCAGTCTTACCAAGGGATATCATGTTACAGTAACTGGGTTATGGAAGTCAGATAGGCAGTCGCTCTATGTAAAATACTGGTATTCAGCTGCATCTAGGTAGACAGGAAGCCGACCTCAGCATAGTTAAATAAAAGCTAGGCAGATTACGAAAAAAAATTATTATGTGTTTTTCATTTTAACGTTCATTTTTTTTCTATCTTTTATAATTCAAACAAATTCATATAACATTACGCCTCTAATCCCCGAAGGGTTAGGCAGAGGTGTACCCATTAGCACGCCCACATTTCGCCAGTTATTTTTAAGTCCCATGTAATAGGGGGCGCCTATTGCCATCAACCGGGCACAAATCTGAACTCCAAGCTGCTACTGAGGAATTCCTGATGGAAAAACCCAAGAACTCATGCAATCAATTCTCAGAATTTGACACAAAGCGTAAACTAATCGGCTTTACTGGACATAGTTTTTTCTGAGAACTCAATTTCAAATAATATATTACACACAAAATGTACTTACTTCGGTATATATTTTCGTTTGCTACTTACAATAAGATCGGTACTCAGCCTGTATTAATAAATAATCGACTTTCTTATGATATACGTATTGTAAATGTAGTTTTAGATATTTCTAGATACGAATTTTGACATCAAATACATTTATTGATAGGTACAGTTATCAAAAGAGATAGGTCAGATATACTTAAAGTTTTCTTAGAAACCGATAGATGTCTTCGATTGAAACTTGTCTTAATTAATGACCTGTTTATTATCTACTTTTTAAATTAAATTACATTTGAAAACGTCCATCGGTTTCTAAGGCCCCTAGCACACGGCGTATTTTAAACGCGCAGACGACGCGCCTTTCAAGAACGCGCGTTTTCGGCGCCGTAAATGCTGATTGTTGAGTTTGTATTGATGATGGCTGTAACTGCGCTCATACGCGCAGTATAGACGGATTTCACGATCGCCCCGTGTGCTTAGGTTACAAGGTTGCGTGCAAATCTTGTTTGAAACGCGTATACGCGCATCATCTGCGCGTCGTCTGCGCGTTTAAAATACGCCGTATGCTAGGGGCCTAAGAAAACTTCAACTATATCTGACGACCCTGCATTTCATCTCTTTTGTTGACTGTACCTATCTACTTTTATTTTTATTTTAACTTCTGTAAATTCACTTGGGAACGGTGGTAATATCAGATGAGTTGTATTTTTTATTGTAACAGATATTGTTTTATAAATTCTCATGTTTGAAATTTCGAGTTTGTTGCCACCAACCGGGTACCTATCCAGACTTTGGACTATAAAGTAAGTTTAACAAGTTATATCTAATTGAAAGAAAGTAAATCAAAAGAAAATTTTATATTACACTAGCGATTCGCGCGGGTGCAGTCGTCGATGAAAGCTCTCGGCGGCTTGACTATTTCGGACACTTCCAAACAATTATAGTTATATTTCAAATTACACAAAACCTAGATACATTATACGCCTACCCTAAACCTTTCTCAAGAATCACTATAACTATTGGTGAAAACAGCATGAAAATACGTTCAGTAGTTATCAATTTTATCTCAAACAGACAGACAGACGCGGCGGAGGACTTTGTTTTATATTATGGTAGTGATTGTCATGCAATGTGCATACCTATGTATTCAAAATTTCATCTTAATCGAACACCGAGAAATAGGTCATCTTGTAAGATTTGATTAAGTTCGTATGACACTTAGCTCCATTATCAGGCCACCTCTGTGACAGCATTATATTGCATTGTTAAGCGAAGTGCATATGTACGCATCATCTCAATCGAACATCTGGAAGTGGCTCAGCCACAGACACCGAGATGGGAGTAGGGCCCCTGATGCATCCCTGTAAACGACACCGTTCTAATACAAAATATTATACGCGTCTGTATGCAACTTTAAACTGTCTCCTTGATCAGTTCATAAAAGTCGAGTAACAATCACAAAGACGCAGTGTATTTAAATACGTAAAGCATAACGACACTTTAAAGCAGTTGTCCCATTTCGAATATCATAAACGTCCCTAAAACGCAATTCTGACAAAATACTGCACTATATTGCCCTACTTTTGAGGTTGACATAATCATGTATGACACACTACCCACAAAGATATCCTCTAACAGTACCATGGAAAAATCACCTTTATAACTATAAAAATAGAGTCCTCTAAATCAGCATTTTGATAAGTTGGGAATCCAGTAGAGTGGAAAACAAGTAGCTTCACATGAATCAGACATTATAGGTATCTTATGCAGATTTTTTCCTTAATCGTAAAAATGACAGTAATAGGGAAAAGTTTTGTTCGATTGCCAAAATAATAGTAAATGTGCCTTTGTATACCTAAATTATATTACAGACTAGTATTTTTCCCACGATTTCGTCCGCGTGGAAGTGAAATACCTACCTAATTTTATTGTGGGCAAATCCTCTTGCATGCCCTCTGTCTGGGGATAATGGAGGGTTATGTCGGACTCCTACTGACTATAACCCCACGGTTACTCCTGCTACCATAAGTTGGGAGCCCGGTATTCGCATTACAGATAATCCGCGCCCCAGACTGAACCTATTAAGCCACCTGTCAAATTTTAACTTTGTAGGTCAAGTAGTTCTTGATATTTCGGGCAAGAGTAACAAACATTCATTAAATCCATCCATCCTCACACACTGTCTCAATAATCGTACTAAAGTCAAGGTCAAATCATTAATTATTTCAATTAGGCCGTTAAAAAGCACCTTTGAACGTCATAAACAAGAAAAAAAATCATTGGATCTAGTTACCCTCTGGTTGCAGTAGTTGCTACTCTTATCAAGTAGGTCTACCACGATAGGTTCCAGTATGACAATACTCCTTACAGCAAATCGTAGCAAAACCTTATCAGCACAATCCCTTTGACTTCCAAAACCATTTAAAATCATAAATCCAGTCTAACATTGCGTTTCACGAGACATACAGCACATTTCGACAAATTCCAAGCGCACGCGAACGCAAAAGCGAAGTCTAAATTAAATTCCTTTCAGCTCACTACAAGATAACGACCTAGCAAAATCTAGAATATTTCAGATCCTATCTTCGATATATTATACACGGTTAGTCACGGTTATACACGGTCTTTAGTTAGATATACACGGTTACTTTTAGGTCGTTCTTAAACCGAAAGCCATAAACTCGATCATCAAACTCGAAACGATTGGGACCATTTTTTTTTTCAAAAATAACAATTTAAAAAATCAGCTGTTCAGTACATTTATGTTCGTCTAACTCGTCAAAGTGTACTGAACAGCTGTTTTTTTTATTGTTATTTTTGAAAAAAAATGGTCCCAATCGTTTCGAGTTTGATGATCGAGTTTATGGCTTTCGGTTCCAGAACGAACTAAAAGTAACCGTGTATATCTAACTAAAGACAAGAACTGCAGTTATCATTGTAGGTACCTATTTTTGTAACATAACATCACGCCTGTAATCTCCGAAGGGTTAGCCAGAGGTGTATCCATTACACCCACATTTCGCCAGTTCCATGTAATAGGGGGTGAGCCTATTGCCATCAACTGGACACAAATCCAGACTCCGAGGCTGTTACTGAGAAATTCCTGACGGAAAAACTCAAAGACGCTTTGCCCGACCTGGGAATCGAATCCAAGGCCTCATCAAGGCTCAGCAGTCGCGTTTCTTATTAATTTTAAGTCCAGGTTTCCTCATCAGTTGTTGCTACACTGATGTCAAAGATAAACTTAGAAAGTACATATGAAATACACGTCACATTATTGCTTGTCTGGTTGGTATTATTGAGCTAATAGCAACTTTATTTAAAAAAAAATATGTTTTTAAAAAACAAGCTTTTATTTAAATTTATTACAATATTGAGTAGGTATTGGACATTGTATTGTTGTCAGAACTAAAGGTGTATGCAAAACAGCTCAATCGGATATCAACAAATGGTTGAAAAATGGTTTGCAAATTTTGAAAGGACAACTTACATACATACGAACGGTGCAAGCTAAATAAAAGCTTGTAATAATAATAAAAAATGGTTGAGTTTTGTAATTTTAAATCGAAATTTTAAAACAAACGTTTAAAATGAGACGTGGACGGGATAATCCTATAACCATTATCCAGGCACTCGGGCATAAATCCATACGCTACACTGTTACTGCGAATTTGCTAATGGAAAACCAAATAACGTTTGGCCCGAGACGGCAATCAAACCCAGGTTGTTGGAATTTTAAAGCTGAACGCAAACCAATTTGATCAATAGTTCACTTCGACGTAGTCTTTACTTTATTATTATTGTAAAATTTTTATTCATGTCAAATTATTGAAGTCTAAATATATGTATATAACTCAAAGGTGACTGACTGACATAGTGATCTATCAACGCACAGCCCAAACCACTGGACGGATCGGGCTGTTTGGCATGCAGGTAGATGTTATGACGTAGGCATCCGCTAAGAAAGGATTTTCCAAAATTCACCCCATAAGGGGATGAATCAGGGTTCCAAAGTTTGTATGTAGAAATCAACTTTGACGCGGACGAAATCGCTGGCAGAAGCTAGTTATACATATACCTAATATATCGTCTCGTGGACTACCCCATTAGTCTAGTGGTCAAAAAGCGCGACTGCTGAGCATGAGGTCTTGGGATCGTTCTTCAAGTCAGGCAAAGTGTTACTGGGTTTTACCATAAGAAATTTCTCAGTAGCAGCCTCAGTTTCTGGATTTATGCCCGGTTGACGGCAATAGGGTCGCCCTCTATTACATGGGACTTAAACATAACTGGCGAAATGTGGGTGTACACCTTTGGGATCACAGGAGTAAAAGTTTTTGTTACGATTATTCAACACTCAAATGCACATAGCAGTACAAATATATAAATATATGATACCCGACCTTATAAATCATCTACCTCCAACATTAAAGGACTTAATAACGCATAAAAACATAAAATATAAATTAAAAAAACACTTCCTACAAAATCTTAATATATAAACTAATATAATAATAATAAAAAAAAAAACATAAATTCAAACAGCACACAAGTATGACAAGTTATAATTAGTATCGTAAAATAGCATTTAAAAGGAACAACCTGTATCACCTTCATACACCTCCACTACTACTTTGTAATGAGATTGGCGGTCTCGGGTCAGTTTGGTTGCCGATGTTCGCCCGTCAATTTGATAATACGTAGGACTGTATAATTTTCTTATACCCTCTTTCTGTTGTGTTATGTTCTTAGTTAACGTTGCGTGTTTTACGTTTAGTTGATCTTAACCATGTAGTCGATGATTATGATGCACGGTAAAACTCTAATGAGTTTATGTTTGCGTCATCTCAAATATGTAATACCATTGTGTCTCTAACGAACAAATAAATAAATAAAAAAAAAATAATAATAATCATTGAATACATTAATTACGTTAGACAATCAAAATTAATTAATGTTAGACACACAGTGCAAATAGCTCGATATTGCCCAAACCGTAATCTGCGCTCATAGTAGACAGATTCGCGTTTGAACGAAGTAGATTGTTCTTTGAGGGTTTCCATGTTCAAATTGTAGTTAGGATATCCAAAAAGTTTAGGTTCTAGGTATTAAAGAATCGTTAGTACTTTTGTTCGGATTCAGTGCTGGTAGAGATAAAGTACAATAACGTGGCGCGCCCTTCCACAATTCAAAACGTTTGGAAGTGTTTGTGATAGTACTTATAAGACTCACAACGCATGTGTGCGTATTTAGACCGCTCTCGAAACAAAAACAAATCAGCGGTTTGTTGCTCGTCTAGCGGCGTCAAAACTTTAGTATGGCGCTGCACTGACATTCTCTATGAAAATGACAGGAGCGTTGTTTTGCGCGGTCGGCTATTTATGGTTAGTTGACAAACAAATATGCCTGCTACTGGGACGATTACTTACAACTACATACAGACTCTTTCATACGAATGTGACTACACACATTGAAATGGTAATATGAACGGGAGCGTCAAGTTATAGTAGTTTATCTCTAAATATTAAAAGGTTTTTAAGGTGTTACTTTGCGAATGACAAACTAAAAGAGATACGTGTTCTATAAATTTCTTTGAGAGTTTTATTTACACTAGTCTTTGCCTGCGACTTAAATTACAACTACGTAAATTTTCTTACGAATCTGTTTTTTTTAAATAATATATAGCGTCAAGTATAACGTAGCGAACGTTTCTAGGCGAACAAAGAAGGATGGCGAGAGCGGACCCAAAAGTAATGGAGCACTGTGCAAGGTCTAATTTATATCAATTATAATATCAAGTTAATAAGTGTTGTACAAAAAAATTCTAAGTTTTTACAAAACGGGAATCAAAAGTTATCAATTATCCCTATTTAATAAAAATAATCATCGTGCAGTTTCTAAACGAAACTTATAGTTACATTCCTTTCTAGGCTAATGATTAGATAAAAAGTAGTTCGTTTACGCTTGGTGATTTTCCTTCTTTTATACTTATACATCTTGATAAAAAGTTGTTAAATATTCTGAAAACCCTTAACCATGAAACATACGAACCATGTAAATAGACCGTAAAAAAAATAAGACTCATTATTTTGATACATCATACGTATTGGATTACATGAAACGGAGAAACGGAACGTCAGTATCAAATTGACACTGACGGCATTTTTGTTGACATTTTTGTTTTCAACTAGAGTTGCCCATCTGTCGATAGTTTCTCTATCGATAGATGACCTCGAAAACTAGTAACAATGCTAAACCACTGATACTATCGATATCACAAATTAACTAATTGTACTATTGATTGGAATCGAGAGTATCGATAGGATCGATAATATTACACAATAATACTATCAATAGTATATCGATTTTTTAAAGTAATACTATCTATACTAATGATAGTTTGTATAACTATCAATAGTATTACAACATCGATAGTTTTTTCGATAGCTCACACTATCGATACCATCAATACTATCGACAGTATTGTTCCTAAGCATATGCTGGACTTCGATAGTATCGATATTATCGGAACTAATACTTTCGATACTATTTTTGTATATCATTATAAATCGATAGTTTTTTCGATAGCTCACACTATCGATACCATCAATACTATCGACAGTATTGTTCCTAAACATATGCTGGACTTCGATAGTATCGATATTATCGGAACTAATACTTTCGATACTATTTTTGTATATCATTATAAAAATACGTAAACTGTATCATACTATCTATAGATAATATGGATACTATCGATAGGCTATCGATAGTTTAGCGATAGTCGACTATCGATAGGCAACACTATTTTCAACGGTTAGCGTTGTAAAAAAACAAATAATATATCGGCGATTTTGTAAATTCTTGACGACTTGAACAGCTGATTATGCTGTATACCAACCTAAATTACGGCATTTACTACTGAATGACGATTTGCAAGTGATTTGGACTTTGTCAAACTGTTCAAATGCGGTGCATTATTGTAAATTACACAGAAGACATCGCTTGTCCGAAAAAGTCATCAAATTGTTAAAAGAGTTCAGAGATGGGTGTACCCGCGCGATGTGAGTATATATGTGAACTAATTTGTTGAATTTCTGAACAAGAAACCCTACAACAACTAACAACTCGACCATTGTAATGTCTGTGCTGCATGTGGCAATCTATTTTGAGAATAAGGAGTAGTTGAAAATCAGTTTCTTCGTCCTGACATGACTGAAATGGTAATCCGAATAGAAAACATTATAATAATATCTGAATGGATAAGACCCCGTGTTTAATGTCGAGCATAAATACTTTTTACATTAATATGTAAAAAGTATTTATGCTTGAAAAAAAAAACCTAAAAAGAAAGTAAAGTGTAATGTCATTCCGTAACCATGGAAACTCTATATAACAAAGATGTCAAATTAAGATTAATTATTTTATAACAGCAATAAAAATTGTTTAAGTTTTATCAAGCAGTATTTTTAACTATTTTTATTGACCAAAAGATATGGTCAAACACCCCGACAGGTTGGTTATGAAATTAATAAATATTCTTTTTATCCATATTATTATTTTTACATTGTATTTGTATTTTTGTCAACTTTTTACTTGTTTATTGTTTCAGTTAATCTTTAACAATAAAATATGTGTGCCATGCTATTTGCAGGCAGAGTGGTGGACAATTCTCACAGAAACTCTGCTCTTGTTGTTGTTATCGCCATTGGACATAAATGTGGACTCTTGCTCACATGGTATGAGCATTTTGTGGTAAGTGGATTATCCCAGACACCAAAGCTATGTCGCTGCACCAGCTAGCTTCTTAGATAATCTTTTGATTAGGTAAAAAGATTATTTATTATAAAATACTATCTAGGAACGCAAAACAAGATTAAAGGAAGATACAATGTTTGTATGTCTTGAATATTTTACAAGTACATAATTACAAAATAAATAAAAGTTTTTAAATAAATAAATGTTGTTTTATTCAACAATACTCTGGTAAATATAGATAAAAGTACATCAACTGTGCTTTTAAAGAATATTCCAGGAGATATAAAGCTGCCTCCTTATCCTGTGATATTATGCAAAAATATTAATTACTGGTGAATCTGGCTAAACGGGTATATGACTGATAATTAGCATCGGAATAAAAATAAATAATAATAATATAGTATGTAAAATAAATAATAACCAATAATTGCGAGTCTTAGATTATTTTAGGTTATAATCTTCCACCTTTCATATTTTTTTTCTCCCAACTTTTTCAAACTACTTTCCATTTGATTTTTGGTTAGCCTTAAATCGTTCTTTAACTGCAAATCAGTTTCAATCTTACACACTACTTCTATCACTGGGTCCCGAATTACGTGTACTCTCGCCATTCTCCTTTTCAGAATCGGGCCTGCAGTTGCCGAGATTCGCGCGTTCTAATACAAACTCTCAGCTATTAGATGACTTATTAAAAAGATGTTCTTTTTTTAAGAATTTGTTAAGCTAAGCCAATATAAGCACAATCCATTGTTAAGAAGAAAAAAAAACGTATATAAAATGAGTTTAAAATAAAAAATACTACTTTTTTAATTTTTGTCAAAATAACTTCTACAAACAATTTTTTAAATTCAGACATCAAGAAACATACCTTGCTACGGTGTTATTCAAGTCCAAATTACAAATGTTTACGTTAACTCAAATAAAAACAAATGGTTCCACACACGCGGTGCTTTTACATCTTGAATTTATGTTATTACATCGTAGACTTTCACTTATCTCTAAAGGGGGAGAACCGTAAAAAATCTCCATGTAAACCCATAAACAATATTATGTACTCTTTTCATTATAGCTTTAACAGTAATCCGCGGAGTCTGAGAAACCTATACGGGATTTTTAAAGCCGACAAGTAACGATAAGGTTCATTTTTCTGTAATATGGTAGATGGTAATGGCACGTATGTACTAAAGCAGTGGTTTTCAACCTTTTTTCAGAACAACATTCTAACAAAATATAAGCTTTATCTAGCTCAAAATAAAGTTCAATTAAAACAGTCAGCAATTTTGCCAACATTAAAAGTATCATTGACGTGAATTGTCTAAGTTTATGAAGTAAATAAAATATTTCGCGGACCACAGGTTAAGAGCCTCTGGCTTGAAGCTTCACTTACGTTATGTTATAGCTTATCATAAAGGTAATGTTACTTTAACAAGAAAATAAACTGTTACGTTGTTATTTTTTATTAAAATCGAAAAATAAAACTGCTCGGATTTTTTCGTGTACCTATTAACATTTCCAGAATATGTTTTTTTATATCTGCTAGTAATGTGAATTTGCTTTGCCAAAAAAAAAAGAAAAAGGGGAATTTTCAGAATCAGACCTGTCATTTCTGATATTAGAGTGTTTCAACATACAAACTCATCAGCATTATAATATTACTAGCTTTTATCCGCGATTTCGTCCGCGTAGACAAAGCACACACGTGTGTGCAACACGCAATTTTGAACCTTATGTCATTTTACTTGCACTGCATTTTACTTGCACCATTACACTGCAGACAAACCCTTCAAATAAAAATAGAAACTGCTATATTTTGTCTACAAACCCGTTTATACAAAAACGCATCAAAACATAAAAAGTAAGTTTGAAGTCTTCAACTGTTTATATTGTACGATCCGGCTAAGGGGAGAAATGGCAAGCTTGAACTTTGAAACAACAATATTTGTGTTTTACAAATCTACATTGTTTTTATTTGTTGAGTAAAAGTTAAGTTTCTATGTTACTGTTGTATTTTCTGTTGTTTTTAAGATTTTATAAGAAAATATTTGACAGATTTATTTGTTTTGTTTTAAAAGTTGTTTTTAAATTTATTGTCTTGATGATCCAGTGGTTATTACGCCTCTCATGCATGAAATTGTGGGTTCTTTAATTCATGTGATTTTTGAAGTCATGCGTTGTAGTCTAAGTTTATCTTTGACAATACTGACATCGGTGAAGGAAAACATCGTGTGGAAATCTGGACTTGTAATTAATATAAGTCTGAAACTGCCAATCCGCCCAGAGCAAGCGTGGCATCAATGCTCGCGCCTTCTCTGCATGAGAAGAGGCCTTTGCCCTTCACTGGGACCATAATAGGCTGGTTTTATTTCTAGATTTTCTTCACTATTGAAATTGCTTTAGAAATTAATGAGGAAAAAAATACAACATCATGCAAATCGAAAACAAAGAGAAATGTTTCATGTAACATTTCTTTGCTACATGTTTATAAGGTAAAATATACAAAAAGTCAATTTTACAAATATTAAAATCTTGCCGCTAATCTAGCTCAGCAAGAACTCAGCAAGAATCAATGTCAAAAAATGTAGGTAAATAAAATTAGAGTCATCTTTGACAGTTAAATTGCAATTATTCCTTAAGTTATCCCCTCTAGTCATTTATCAAAAAACCGTAATTTTATCTTTTACAATCTGTCCCTCTATAAACCAAAAACTTAGCCAACCTATTCTGAATGTATGATTGCGTCAACACAGTTGATTCGAGCGTGGGATCTGAGCAAACTTGTGGATGTAGCTGCCCGCTTAATGTGGCCATAGGACTTTTTTTAATTGCTTTTCTATACAAATGTTCAGATTTTGTGTCTGTAAATTGTTTTTAATCTTTTCTTTCTTACTTTATTCTTTTGTTTTAAAAAAATACGTTCCCCCCATCGATCACTAATAAAAAACGTCCCCCCACAATAGGATTTCTCCTTATCGTGGCCAGTCGTGGATGCGTTTATAAATATTTAAACTCATAGGTATACACTAAAAATCACCTGTTAGCCATATCTGCTCCGTGAGGGAATCGAACCAGCGACAAGCAGCGCAGCAGCTAATCGCAAGGCCACTACGCCAATCGTGTCGCCGGACTGAAACAGTTTAGGCTCGGCGCAAATGGGCCACCGACCACAGCCACCGGTGGCTGTCGCGCGCGTCTGACACTCGAAATGTGGCGGTAGCGCGCGACAGCCACCGGTGGCTGTGGTCGGTGGCCCATTTGCGGCGAGCCTGGCTCGGCGCTGGCTCGGCGCAAATGGGCCACCGGTGGCAGTGGTCGGTGGCCCATTTGCGGCGAGCCTGGCTCGGCGCTGGCTCGGCGCAAATGGGCCACCGACCACAGCCACCGGTGGCTGTCGCGCGCGTCTGACACTCGAAATGTGGCGGTAGCGCGCGACAGCCACCGGTGGCTGTGGTCGGTGGCCCATTTGCGCCGAGGCTTAGTGATGAAAAAGAATTAGATCGATGATGATTACACATGTCAAAGTTTCAATTTTCTGAGTATTTCTTCCCCCACGGTCTGTCACAATAATTGTCTTACCTATAGACAAACTGTCAAATATTTAAAACCTTAGTTTTAGGCGAGCAACAATATACTAAAATCCAAATACAGTACTTCCTTCTCAAATTTCAACATAAAGTAGGAAGTTCTGAATAACCCAACTCCGTCGCTCTAACTGCCGAAAATTGTTAAAAAACAATTTTATACAAAACCTCCTTTGGTTTTTACAACGAACTCTTTGGACGCGCCTCTGTTTCACAAAGGAGAATGCTCTATCCAGTTGTTTATTTAGGTAATTATCTCGCCACTGCCTAGTTCCCTTCCAATTTGGTTAGGTATTTCAAGCCCCTTTGGCATTCTTTTGGGCTGAAGCAGACTGACTACTTTTAGCATCGACTAGTGATCGGCGATTTAAAACAGATCATAATACCATAGAAATAAAGTTAGAAATCTAAATAATTATATTAAAGCGAAATGTCACTCACTCACTCATCACGAAATATCGAAAACCACTTGACGTATAAAGATAAAATTTGGCATGAAGGTAATTTATAGTTAGTAGACGTCCGCTAACAAAGGATTTTCCAAAATTCACCCCCTATAGGGATGAAACAGGGGTTCAAAGTTTGTATGAAGAAATCAACTTTCACGCGGACGAAGTCGTGAAAGTCGGGCAAAGTTTTATTGAGTTTTTCTATTAGGAATTTCTTAGTAGCACCACGGAGTTTGGAATGTGGTGAAATAACACCTCACGTACCTCAGAGAGCACATAAAGCCGTTAGCCTCGGCTGTCATTCGTAGATCTTTAACAGATTTTACGAGTAGTCAGAATCTCTAAAGTCTGGCAGCCAGTCTTACCAAGGACTATCATGTTAAAGAATAAGCGTCAGCTCACACCGAGACGCGACGCGACGCGACGCTGCGTGCACACTTTAAAAGGGCGACTCAAAATATAACTTTATTTTCTACACGAAAAGATACACATTTCATTGTGAGAATTTAGAATACGTTACACCACGCATCGCGACGCAGCGGTGAATCGCCGGTACGCGCGACGTGCAAGAGCGGCGACGCCGGCGACGACGTTGCGACGCGCCTCGCGGCGGCGCGCGTCTCGGTGTGAACTGACCCTAAGGTGTTTCTCTGAAGTGAGATAGGCAGACGCTATAAGCAAAACATTGATATTCTGCATATTGCGACCTTTATTCGCTTTTTGGAAACTTAATACTACATCCACACGCTCTTATCCGGTCGCAAAGATCAAGTTGGTTTTTGCAAGCTAGACAATTGTTAAAACACCCAATTTCGATACAGCAGAAATTCGCCAAAACACAACGCGTTAACGATGCAGTCGCAAAGTCGCCGTCGCAGCTAAAAGTAGCCAGTCTGCACATGCTCTTAACCAAACAGTGTAATTTGAATAGGCCTCAGTATCTAAGCTTTCATTTTAAGACAATTTTGTTTCTGTTATTTTAAAAACGGAATATCTTGAGGCGTTTTCTGTGGGTAGCGTATTGAAATATAATTTTGGACTAGATACCTTTATTTTTAGAGGGAAAATTTATCATTTATTATTATAGAAGATTGGAAAATAATTAGGCGATCCGTTAGAAGGATTCCTTAGGCAATTAATTATAATGATTGTATATTTCTATGAATAGGTCTTTTAATAAGACTGGAATAAAATCATTTTATAACAAAAATATTATATATTATTATTCTAATTAAAAAGTAACCTATGATCCTTACTAATATTATATTATATGCGAAAGTAACTCTGTTTGTCTGTATGTTGCGCTTTCAAGGCTAAACCACTAAGCCGATTTTAAAGAAATTTGTTATGGGATAAGTTTGGGACCCAAGAAATGACATAGGTTACATTTTAATTCGCCGTGCCGTGAAGTTTCTTGCTCGTTCTTCTTCATAGAGGCCTACCTCCGTTATGGAACGAGTAACTAGCTTCAACTTTCGGACTGACAGACTCCTTGACTATTCAAAAGTGCCTGTAAATGGTCTAATTGAAATAAATGTTTTCGACTTTGACTTTGACTTCGCGACTTCGTCTTTGTCTCAAAAGTCTAATAATATTGTTGTCAGTCAGAATTTAAAAAAAAACTTCAAATACAGACAGTTATAGCGCCGATTTCCTCGTTCACAAACGAAACTTAAATTAAAGTATTGACATCTCTTACTAACAGGTAACTAAAGACAAGGACGGCAATAGATAAGAAGTAAGTTAAATCTGTCAAATTAGTTTTACCTTGAACTTCCCCGTGTATTTAATCAATGCGTTCTGAGTTTTTGATATATCAACCATATTAATATGGAAATTTTATAATAATATGTTTGTCCCTTTCATATTTTATTAGAGCGATAAAGACAGAAATAGCCAAAAATTAAGGTTAGGTCGTGCATAGCAGAATCGGCACAAGTATTCACTTCACTTACCTCCCACAGTAAAACAACCCAACACCCACACTTTATAACCTCCAAAAATAATAAACAGTAGGTAAGGTAAAATACGTATGTATAAACAAACCAGATAATTTTAAACTCTATTTGGTGTGAAACTAAAGTTCAAATTACCTTGTACCCTTTTGAGTTATTATAATTATTACACACACACACTCCATCATGAAAATAAGTCCTTTCCATTTTCAAATAATTATTATGAAGAATAAAATAACGAGGACACATTATTATAATGTGTAATGTTGCACATAAATTCTCTGCTATATAAATTATTATTACGAAGTTACAAAAAAATATTACATGAATACCTTTCCTCTTTATAATAACTAATATTATAAAGGGAAAAAGATTGTTTGTTTTTTTTTGTGTTTATTGAGTAGGTACTCTCTGGAAGTACTCGTCCAATTGCAAACATTTTTTCACTGCTAGAAAGCTACTTTATGGTCGCGTGTCATGTATTGTACTTGTCTTTCACGCAGACGAAGTCGCGGGCAAAAAGTCAAAGGCACTTTTGAGCGTCATTTACATAAGAAAAGAAAAATTATAATATTGAATCTAGTTGCCCATTCCAAAAGGAAGGGTCGTATGGAGAAGAACGGAGAAACGCAAGAAACTCCATACTTACTCTTTCTACAGAAGCCAGTGAAATTATTATAATATATAAAAGTATGTGGTGTCACATTTCATCAAAAGGGGCCTCTACGAGTTGACTCCGGCCCCTCGTACGCCTCACAAAGGTCCAAGACCTCAGGGTCCCGAGATAATAAGTATGTAAAAATAATAACACCCTATGACTGTCCCAGTGCAAGGCAAAGGCCTCTTCTCATACAGAGAAGGCACGAGCATTGATCACCGCCTTGTTTACTCAAGGCAGATTGGTGATTGCAGACTTATACTAATAACAAGTCCAGGTTTCCTCACGATGTTTTCCTTCACCGATGTCAGTGATTTCCAAGATAAACTTAGACAGAACATAAAACTTGAGAGGTGTCAAGGGACACCCGGACGGAACGAAGTTATATGAGAGAGAGAGAGAGAGAGAGAGAGACAGACAGAGAAACACGCGCACGCCGCACGGCTTACAACTATAGCAAAAAGTGTCGTTACAACTTTTGGTCTTAATTTTTTCCGTCTAGCCCCCTTTCGCAACGCGCGTTATGAACTTCGTTCCAATATATGAAATAGAATTTGCAATGGTACTTGCCTGTGCCCAGTTGCGAACCTACAGCCTTCTGCATATGAGACGGGCGCCTTTACCACTAGGCCATCACGACATTTTGATATAATAATAGTAGAATTTATTACGAATAAGCTGAAAATATCTTTACCGTACCTATAGTACATTAATCATGATGTAATGCTTGATTTAACAAAGAAAATAGAGTTCTATCTACTAAGTCACATGAATTATTTTATATTAACAAAAGAAATATGGTTGCCGACATCGAATTAGTTGTCGATATAATGGAATATATCGTTAGAAAGAAAAACGTATATTGTCATTCTGCGGTCACAATAATAATTATAATAATGACAATCTAGTTTGCCTTATAGGTTCGATCCAGGTCGAGGAAAGTATTATTGGATTTTTATTAGCAACTAGCGAACCGCCCTGACTTCGCACGGGTGCACCGTCTATTTCGGTAGAATTAAATCATCATCATCATCATAAACTCACGCCTTTTTCCCATGGGGGTAGGCAGAAACATCAGAACGCCACCTGCTACGATCCTTAAATACTCCTTTCGCCTCATCTACGTTCATACATCTCGTCATACAAGCACGCCGGTTACGAGTACTCCGCACCTGACCTTTCTGAAGAACCTCGCCAATAAGGTCAGTGTAGGTCAAGAAGGGGGGGGGTCGAATGGGGGGTAGAATTACAAACACAACAAAAAGGGAATCACCTAAATCGTTCTAGCCGTTCTCGAGTTTTGCGCTTAGCAACACATTTATCCGTTCATTTTTATTAATATAGATATGTGTAGATAGATTTCTCAGTGGTAGCTCGGAGTTCTAAAGTTGGTGGTATGATCCCCTAATGCTGTCGTTAGCCCTACGTCTGCTGTTTCCCAATAGTGTCGGATTGCCGTCCCATTGGAATAAAGAGAGTGGGGGAAGATAAATTTATTTATTTATATAAACGTTATGCCACAAAAAAGTACAAAGGCAGACTTGCACCTACTTTTAACCGACTTCAAAAAAAGGAGGAGGTTATCAATTCGTCTGTATTTTTTTTTTATGTTTGTTAGCTCCTAACTTGCGACTGGGTGAACCGATTTTCATGATTCTTTTTTTATTTGAAAGCTGGTGCTTCCCGTGTGGTCCTATTGTCACCATTTCAATATCTGATGATGAACTTCGGAGATATGGAATGGAACTCCTCACAGAATCACAGCAGCAATATCGTAACAAGTGAAATTGCTTTGTTTATACGTGTAGTCGATGACTGACTGAAGGAAAAGGGGGGGGGGGGGTACGTCAACCGAGGGGGGTTGACGTACCCCCCCCTTTTCCTTCAGTCAGTAAATACTTACCTAAATAACAAAAAACAAAACCAAAGCCGCCGACTTCCAAAACTAAAGTTATTTTTATTTTGAAGGCGGTTATCTTTTTTTGTAAAAAAGCTTTTTATTGTGCACACACTTGTATCACTCGTGTCGTGTGTCATAAAAAATATTGATAATAATAAACAGAAGATAAAATATCTTTATCTTTAAGATGCAAAAATCTTTTATTTTGTATACTTTAAAGCATCAAAAAATATATTCCTAAACCGTTTCAAATGTCATGCGATCGTAGCTCGTGTGTGCTACGCCGTAGCAGGGCACGTAGCGTAGCTAATCTCGTAGCGCACAGCGTAGCTACCAAGTAACATTGTTACAGTATATTTTTTTTTAATATTCAACGAATAGTACTTATTTAAAATGTAAATAATACAATACTAAGCATTATTATTACCAAACACTTCACACAAAATAATTCAATTATTATTTATTCATTGTTCTTTAGTACGTAAGTAAATTAAATGTAAATACGCTTTCAAACGTAATTATTTGGAGTCATTCGTGCGTTACAATTCAATCAGGTACTGTTTGTTTCAATGGTCTATTATAGAACTAGGTATTTGAGGAACAAGGGAACAAAATGTCTTGTGTGTAATGGTGGTAGACAAATAAATCCTGTTGCTTTATTTTTCAGAACAAGTAAAGAAGGGTCTGTGTGTTTATTTGTTTGGACGTGGTGATCTCTGTAACTACAGGGGGCTAACCAACACCTCTTAAAACAATATTATTTTAATATTACTCTGCCTTCAGATTGAATTTTGAACGCTCGGCTCAGCGCCGAGAGTTGAAAATGCAACAACAGAAATTACAAAGTAATATTATAATAATATTGTTTTAAGAGATGGCGGTAGGCCCCCTGGTCCGATTTGAAAAAATCTTTTTGCATCTTGTAGCTCATTTATTGAACAAGGCTACAATACAATATATTCCCATCTAACATCATAATCATCATCTCTAACATCACGCTATGATCCACGGGAGCAAAACGCAGGTGAAACTGCGGGGTATATCTAGTAAGCTAATAAAAGCTCAAATGCTAGAACATAAAACCAAACATTTAACATCAAATATGTTTTGAAATCAGAAAAATCTAAGAAAAATGTAACATAACATAACATCACGCCTGTAATCTCCGAAGGGTTGGGCAGAGGTGTACCCATTAGTACACCCACATTTCGCCAGTTATGTTTAAGTCCCATGTAATAAGGGGCGAGCCTATTGCCATTAACCGGGCACAAATCCAGACTTCGAGGCTGTTACTGAGAAATTCCTGATGGAAAAACCCAGTATCGCTTTGCCCGACCTGGGAATCGAACCCAAGACCTGCTCAGTAGTCGCGCTATGCGACCACTAGACCGTCGAGGTAATCAAAGAAAAATGTCATCCCAAAAAAAAAAATCTTCTTTATAAATATATTTCTAGCTTCTTGGTCATAAATTTTAAACATCACTTACTTACACCCTACGCTCTATACACGTAAAGGGTGTTAATATTCACGAGGGACATAGAACGTAATTAGGGGTGTGTAATTTAGATTACAACCCTTACAATCTGATTAGCATTGCGTCGCATTATGAGGTTGAAAAATGTATTTTTATGTTCAACATATGTAAGGAGGATAATATATGGGAGAGGGTTAAAAATAGGTGTTTTATATACGAGCATTTTGGGTTGAATTATTATTGTAGATTGTGATTTTGCTCGTGACTTCTTCTGCTTGAAAGTTGATAAGCAACGGGGTTTTATTTAGGTGCGTACCCTAATTCTTTTACTAAAATAAAGTAATCTTAGAGAAGTAATAGACTGCCTCGTTGGTCTAGTGGTTAGTGACCCTGACTGCAAAGCCGGAGGTAGTGGGTTCGATTCCCACCCAGGACAAACTTTGTGTGATGAGCATAATTATTGTTGGTTCTGTGTCTGGGTGTAATTTATCTATAATATGTATGTATTTATAAATTATATAAGTATGTATATCAGTTGTCTGGTTACCATAACACAAGCTCTGCTTAGCTTGGGATCAGATGGCCGTGTGTGAGTTGTCCCAAGATATTTATTTATTTATTTAGATATTTAGATAGTTCATATGGCATCAGCTGTCTGTCAATGAAAATCCCGTCAAAACCGTTTCGAAAATCCACTGAAATTAACAATAGACAACGTTATATAAAAATCACAAACAAATACTTCAATATTATTTACTTCTAATGTATAGAATAGATACATAAAACATTATCTTAGGTTGATATTCAACTTGCATCTTCTGCATAGCACCCAAAATTACCCCACCACTAAGTAAAAACCCCCCATATCTTCTAAAACTTTATCACTTTGATACTTCAAAAGTTCTGTCACACGAGAAAGACCCATTCTCATTATATGCAGAACCCATGACACTGCATGAATAAACCATAAGGCCTAGTTGCGCCAAAAAGATAACTCAGAGTTAGTCGCTAACATGAGGTTAAATTGCAAATACATCATACATAAGCACCGCGTAATTAAGTAGGAGTTATTGTGATAACTTTGGTTGGCGCAAGCGAGCCTAAGGGCGTGCTCACACGAGTGTGTATGTACGTATTATATTTTTGACTAACTTATGTCAATAGCTTTGTTCGCATGATTTTCAGGGGATAGACGAACAGACATCTAGACAATCAAAAAATGGACCTTGCTTTTTTTTGTTGTAAGTTTCGTATTTACTTATATTTTCATAATATATTATATCTATTTAATAAAATATCTGTTAATATCTGTTATTTTGATTTTACGTCGCACACGCTCAGAGCACGATTTAGGCATTAGCCGCCTATGATTGATCATTCAAAATATGTACGTAAGATAACTACAATCACAATACAAAGTATCAATCCTAAAGTCTCTATCTCCATAGACGCTAAATAATTTATTTATACTTTATACCTCTCGAAACTTTATAGAGCGGTGCGTATGAGAACGCGCGATTAGCGTCTGTCATATGATAATAATAATATTTATTGGCATAAACAAGTTACAAATAATTAGTGAATCGCTGGTGCCTGTGGTAGGTAATTAAAACCTGTAATTACAGGTCACCAGATAATTATATGAATGTGCCCTAGGGCGTGTGGCCACCAACATTAAATGAACCGGTTACGTATTTCAACATAATAACAGCCTTTTATTGTCGTCGTTGTTTTCTCGTTCAAAGAAGGCTCGAGTATCTATCAGCACGCTTGGCTGTTTAAGACTTGTTTATTGTATGTCCTAGTTTCCTCCACGTTTTCTTTCACCGATGTCCAAGATAAACTTAAAAAGTACATATGAATTGAAATTCACATGGGTTCTGGCCCGGTGTCAAATCACTAGGACATTTTTTTACATTACATTAAAAAACAAAACATTACATTATTTTAAAATAATGTAATGTTTTTGTTAAATGTCGGTGGACACGGGCTTAAGTAACTTAACGATGCGGTTAACAAAACGTGGCCTAGTAACACAAACTACATTACATCCTTTGTACTCTATGGGTTGCGCTACCATAAACAGTGGCACATGTCCTTTCCCATAACTTGAGTGGCTCATTATTTAGGATGGAGGCAAAGACATATACTAATAGAGATACCTTTTATTTTTAAACTAACGAAAAAAACTGTCATATCGTGGCGTGATTAAAACAAGGTTACCTATACGGTGGCCATTTTGTGTCTCAAGACGGCAGTTTTTTTTGTAGTTATTGCTTGTCCATAGATACAGGTCAGTGGATGGAGGCCGCCGTTGTAAATACAGATTATATACAATGGGAGGCAAACGTATGTTGACATTCGGCCTTGTTGGAAACAGAAGTGGTCGTAGACAATTGGTATTATTTTCTTGGAGTATTTTTTTACCCTTCGTCCTAAAAATATGTAAGCTAAGAATTTCATAGATTTATAGCGGTATTTTTCCTTGAGTTGTATAATTTGAAACTACTTATCCTGCCATTCAAACTAAATAACATTGTCGGATTGGTGAAATATGTGTAAGTACTGTTGTAGGTTCTATCAAATTCAAAATTACTTGCTAGTAACGTTTACTTTCATTTTTAATAACTCGTGAAGTTTTCGTAATAAAAAAACCGGTGTGACAAATAATGAGTTATTGGGCGTGAAGAGATAGCAAATTACCTCTTCTAACGGCCAATTCGATTTGGCAAACGATGCACCAAACACCCTATATAAATAATTAAGTTAAGTTTCAATCAAAGACACCCATTAGTATCTAAGAAAACTTTAACTATATCTGACGACCTATCTACCTATCTCTTTGGTTGACTGTACTCGTTCTACTTAATTCTTTTCTGGGGTAAAATCAGCAATTATTTAGCGGTTCGTACTAAGTGTTTTTGGCCCAAGCGTTTCTAATAGGGAAGCGAAAAGTCGACTTATATGACTACATAATGGAAATACTTCAAGCGTGGTTTCAGGAAGCATTTTCTTTTACTGCATCACTCGTGTTTTTTAAATCTTGTTTTGCCCAATAGTGGACTGCTATAAGTTATTAAAAAAGCGACCGAGTGCGAATCAGACTCGTACACGATTCTGGTACAAAGTTCTGTACCACCATACAGTATTTAACAAAACTTACAAAAAAAATAAGTACATAATCGCAAAAAAATAATATTTTGTGATGTAACTATACATTTTACAGTATTCGGGTTTATTCCTTTATTTGTGAGACACGGCATTACTTCTTCACTGCTGCAAAGGGTAGCAGACTCGAGTAAGTACTTCATATTAATTTTAGCTTGATACCTTCGCGCTTTTCTCAGGAAAAGGGTCTTGACAGACGGACTGACAGACGGACAACAAAGATGATGATCCTATAAGGGTTCCGATATTGCCGACTGAGGTACGGAACTCTAAAAATCAACCGTAAAATGACGTAAAATCACAAAATTTACATCAAATAACATACACACATACATACATAAACTCACGCCTTTTTCCCATGGGGGTAGGCAGAAACCACAGAACGCCACCTGCTACGATCCTTACATAGTCTTTTCGTCTTATCTACGTTCATATTTCGTCATACAAGCACGCCAGTTACGAGTACTCCGCACCTGACCTTTCTGAAGAACCTCACCAATAAGGTCAGTGTAGGTTTACCTAAGGCGAACCCTAACTGCGTTGCCACTCACCTCTGCCATATAAATAACTTCAAACAAGCAAATAATTTAGTCAATATTCAATGAAAAGCCGTATAAATAAACCACGTACTCATCTCTCTGTGTCCGTTACGAAGCAGAACATCTATCATGTCAACCCACACACAACTGTTATGAAATTAAGAGGGTCCGTTTGTCACATCTAGCAGTAAATTGATAAATTATCCTTAATGCTCTATTGTAATTATACTTCATCAGATGTAAGTGACATTTTGACATTTATTATATTAACATTATGATAACGGTTATTGTAAATAGAATAGGCTGAATGTGGCTGTACCTATTATTTAAAAGATCGTTACTGGCTGTAAATAAGTCTTATGTGTCGTTGGTTTATTAATTTGAATATAGAATGGATTTAGATGACGTTAGTATTATTAACACGCTTATATTAGCTTCACTTGTAAATAACTATGTAAAAAAATCTTGGAATCTTAATTTGACCCACTTCCCGGTCTCCGATTAGGATAAAATTTTGCACACACTCTGAGTTCTGATGACAATACATGACTAGCTAAAAACGTCATTACAAATCCAATATGGCGGCCTCCCCAAGATGGCGGACTGGCTGTTTGAAATCCGCCCCCATAATATGGGTTTCAAATGAAAGGGTTTGCTGTCAGGAATACGAAAAAAATAGCCACGTGACTTAAATCCAATGGCGGACATCCAAGATGGCGGATTGGCTATTTGAAATGCACCCCCATGATATGGGTATTAAATGAAAGGGTTTGCTGAATGGGATATGAAAAAAATTAGTGCGTGCTATAAGCGTGTTTTTTAGTTTTTTAAACTATTAAAAAAAATATTTTCAAAGATTCTGTTCGAACTTTTTTGGATGCCATCTTTCCTACTACTTATTATAAACGTGCAAGTTTGTGAGAATAGATGGATATTTGTAATTCTTCCACGCTTAAAGGGCTGAACCGAATAAGCTGAAATTTTTCACACATTATAATTTATGTTCGTGTGTTTGAACTACTGGAACTTTTGAATCCCAAGAACGACTGGTCCGATTTGAAACTATCTTTTTGCGTTATATAGTCCGTTTATCGAAGACGGTAAAAAGACGATATAATATTACGCTACGACTAATATAACAGGAGTGGGGCATTAATCTAAGACGTGACTAAACGCAGGTGAAACTGCGGGATGTAGCTAGGTAGGTATTTATATTACGTGACATTAAATTGATGCCAATCCATCATCATCATCATCTGCCTAGCCTTTTCCCAACTACGTTGGGGTCGGCTTCCAGTCTAACAGGATGCAGCTGAGAACCAGTATTTTACATGGAGCGACTGCCTATCTGACCTCCACAACCCAGTAACTGGGTAATACGATACCCCTAGGCAAGACTGGTTGTCAGACTTTCAAGCTTCTGACGACTCGTAACGACTGTCAAAGATCCACGTATGACAGCCGGGACCAACAGCTTAACGTGCTTTCCGAGGCACGGAATGATGTCAGTACCTAATATCCAATCCATGAATACAAAACATTATTTCGTAAAACTGACCCAACCATGAAAGTATTGGCCATATTATAACTTACCACAAATGATTGGCAACCAGGGACACGTCCGCGTCGGTCACATAGTTTAACACTCCAAACATAATAATATTTCAACAGCAGGAATAGTTGCAATATTTCATGGAAACACCACACGAACGAATTTACACCATACGATTTTAAAGTCAAGGTTGAATTTTGTTTACAAAGTTGTCGTAACTGAAAACTTGCAAACAAAGTATGATACTAAAATGTTACACAAACGAATATTTAATTTTCAAAGGCGAAAGGCACACAGTGCTCTGTGCTTACTTTTGTTTAGCTCAGACGTAATTAATGTGTTTTTACTTCCCGCTGGCTTTCCGTTTTGGGGCAAGTTTAAGTAGTTTTAGGGCCATTTTCACCATCTATCAAAAGACATTATTGAGCAGTCGGTCTACATACAAAACATCACGCCTGTAATCCCCAAAGGGTTAGGCAGAGGTGTACCCATTAGTGCACCCATATTTTTCGCCAGTTATGTTTAAGTCCTATGTTATAGGGGGTGAGGCTATTGTCATCATTTTTGATAGAAAAACCCAATAACATTTTGCCCGACCTGGGAATTGAACCCAAGACCTCATGACCAACCACCACTAGACAAACGAGGCAGTCAAAAACAAAAATCCCAAAAAAAAATCTATTAAAGCATCTTTTTGAGAATCAAATCTACAACCCACAAAAGTATCATCTATTTAATTCTGTGGAAAACGTCAATCGTTTATCTAATGCGTTAACAAATCTATCTAACCATTCCGGACTGAACAAATCCCATCCCTACAGCCGAACACTGTTCATACAATAGTGTCGTCCTCGCCAATCAATCAACAATGACGTGCTTGATATGATCAATCATAGTGTCAATAACGAATACTTTATTAATTTTCCTGCTATCGGGTGAACGATGTTTTTTGTTTCATAAATAATAGAGACGTCTGACGTGTCCTGTAGTTAGTTTAGCTTTGATGGTTAGCAAACAATATTATACGCTACGCTCCGCTATTTTGTTTCCCTATAAAAAAAATAAAGTGGAGAAACTTCGAAATAACATTTAAAAAATGCGTAAATAAAATAAGTTGGCAACAAGATATCCCGTAATTAATATTTACTTAAAATAAAAATTCTTGTCCCATTTCAATTTACTCGATGAATTAATTACGTTAAGACAGACATTTACATAAAATATTATATTATTTGCATTAATTACTATTCGAAAGGTCTTGAAAATTAATCAACATTTTTTGTCGTTAGAAAATATACACATCAAAAGTGTCTAGGGATCAACATCCCTAACAAATGTTATGGATGTTGATCCCTAGACACTTTTGATGTGTGTATTATGTTGTTTTGGCAACAACACAGACATAACGGGTTGAAAGGACACCGTAACGAACACTTTTACCATGGTTCCAAGGTATGGTTTAAGACCGCGACTTCGTTTGTATCTGCGATACGATTCACAACTACTACTATTTTTTTAATGCAAATGTTTGGACGATTGGATGTCCCATTCAAAGAAAAAAAACCTACTAAACTACTTTTTCGCCTAAATAAATATCCAAGAGAAATCTACGTGAGGTTTTTTAGGTCGATTTCACGATCATCTGTCCGGGCCCTAAGTAAAGACAACTGTTTCATTTTGCTAATGCAAAGGTGTCAATCAAACGTCGTGATCCATTATAACGCGAATTATTGCGAGAATTTGGTCCAACTTTATTATTATTTTAGTAGAAATAATTTTTATTTATGTTACCGCGTGTTTTTATTTATGTAGAAAAAAAAACGAGATATGACACAAAATATTTTTTTGAGTGTTAGGCAGAGGTGTACCCATACGACAAGCCTAAGCCTGGCTGCACACGGGCCACATGCGACAGCCACAAACGCCGCAACCTGCAGCTAGAAGCTTGAGGCGATCATCGACGTCAACCGTGTGTGGCGACAAAACAAACATCACTCCTGTAATCCCCAAAGGATTAGGCAGAGGTGTATATTAGTACACCCACATTTCGCGTTTTTTAGTCCCATGTAATATGGCGGCAAGTCCATATAAAATGTAAGAAAACTACAGGAAATGCGTCGGTGGCAGCGTTTTGTGGTTGTGGTCGGTGGCCCGTGTACGACAAGCCTAACTCGTATAAACAAGCAAGTTCAGTACTTGTCCTCTAATCTCAAATGAAACGGAATGAGAGATAGCTTCAGATTCACTTCCTGCTTACTGTTTACATAAACTTTGTTCATAAATATGAGCCGCGTAAATCTCGCTAATGGTATTAACGCGAGCTTGTATGTGAATATACTACTTGTGATTGTTTATGTAAAGTGTAATGATTGTGTTTGAGTGGATGAGGAGTGATCTTGAGTTTTCCTCTCATTTATTTTTTCATACAGTTGAAACGTGACGTTTCTCGTCCGGTCAGTGTCACATGGCGCGAGTTTTTTAAGGAGTTTTTTTCCGCGGATGCAGATGCGGATCTTAAGATCTTATTTATAGTAAAGGAACAAAGGTGTAGGGAAACCTGGTCTCTGTGATTTTTCGTAATATAAACGCATTTAACTTCAGTAGTAGATAATCAATAAACATAATTATGTCAGTTAAAACTTAATTTTGGTCGGTGTAATTTTATTTGCGTGGACCCCTAATTCTTATTTGAAAATTAAAGTAGCCTAAGTTACTCCTTATAACATCAGCTTACATCGAGTGAACGTCAATTCAAATCAATCTAGCCGTTTCGGAGACAAGTCGGGACAGACGGACAAAGATTTATGAAATTGTTTATTTGGTTTAAGTGTCGTGTAAACATTCATATGCATTTAGTAAAAAGCTGTTATTTTGACATTACAAACAGATACTTCAATTTTAATTATTCGTATAAATAAATAATAAGCAATATACATAAAAGAGTTAAAACTTATTCAAAATTGAGTCTTACGTGCTAAAAAATAAGTGTAATAACTCAAAAGAACGGAAGTCTGTAAGTAACACCCATCCTCATCAAATTACATTTCCTTAATACACCCTAATGAGTCGTATAATCATATTCGTTCATAACCCTTATTCATAAATATGTTTACCACCATACATACATAATGAGATTATTACAAAACTTGTGTTGTAAAATCTAATTTAAATGCGAATCTTAATTAAAATTTACAAACAATAGAAGATTTAGGAACGAATCTTGGTGGCAGGAACATTTCTCTTAATGTTTTAAATTAATTGCTTTAATTTAAATGTCTTGTAACGTTTATTCATTTATTTTAGAAACGTATTTAAATTTTATGTTGTTATTATAGTTTATAATAGGGATGTTGCGAATATCCGTATCCGCACCCGCAATTGCGAAGGGAAGGAGTCTTTAATTACCTCAAAAAGTATTTGCAATTCTCACAAAAAACTGTAACCTTACTACGTACATAATTATTCGTATAAAAAATGGACATACCAAATGTTAGAGCAGAGTCCTTTTTTGCTCTTAAACACCTTTCCTTTCATCTTGCGAACCCTTCAAACTACCCCTTATGACGAGTTGCACAGAACGTCCTAAGTTTTACATGAGACTCTCAAATCTTGAGCAGCTCCGTGCAGAAAGAAACTTTTAAAAAAAACGTGCTTTCGGGATATCACACTTATTTTTCAATGCGCAAGACTTAGTTTTCACTGACTTGTGTATATTGCTAATTTATTAAGACAGCTAATTTATTTTATTAGGATGGCTGAATGGCTAGGCTAACCTCGGATTTTTAAAGCATCTGGCTTCAGTTACTGCCCACAAAAACTGACAGATCACAACGAAAAACGGTTTTTAATAATACCCTGTGAATGATATTGTCCCATTTACTCTTCTCATACAAAGCACGCACGAGCATTGATTACCACACTTGCTTATCGCCTTCCTATTCAGAATCAGGCACGGGTTAAGGGGGCGTGTTGTGTTCCAGGCGCAGCTCGAAGACATGTCGAGATGTCGCATGGTAGACGAATTTGTTCGTAAGAGTCACCGCGGCCCTGGAACGCAAAACGTATTAGAAGAAACGAGCGGTAGAAGTTATTTGATGATTTCCCATCCCTAGAAAAAAGGTGTCTATTATACTAAATCCATGGTAAAAGATGTAGGTACATTAAAGGTACGTTGAAGGTACAAATCTTACCGCCACGCCTCCACTCCATTCTCGCCATTCCGATGTAACATTAAACCTCAAGGGAGAACCGTTCAGTGAAACTAATTCTTTTCTTCCGCATCCCTGTAAAACTTCCTCACTACCTGAAAGGTACACAATGTCGGCCCTAATACTCTTTTGTAACGTGACAAGGGTCTCGATCGTCAAAAGTGTCAATTTGTCCTTGGAGAAAATTCTGGCTGCCGTATGCGCGGTATTAAGACTAGCTATCTAAGACGTTTGGGAATTTGAACTTTAAGGTTTTTATTAAATGTTTTCCATTAAGATTATTTCCAGAAAACAGGTTTTTCTAGATTGGAAATGTTTGCCATTACGATTATTTCTAGAATACAGCAGTGCTGTCATAAAAGCGTCGTCATAAAAGCCAGACAGGCAAACAAAAGTCAAGTAAAAAAACACAGCAAAATGCTAAACCCTTGATAATTCCATTAATGAGCTCCGTACCAATCCTCCCATATCCCGTTCAGTGCACCCTCCAGGTAATCCCAGCTAGAGACGGTATTCCATCATTTATTTTGTCCAGTTTATTCCTTCATCTCTTTTGCGGTGTACCGCAATACCGCTTTGATGTAACAGAGCTTCAATTTCCGGTTACATTTTCCGGTAACATGAAAACAGGTCAATCCGCAGGATATAAGGGGTGTTATAAGATACATCATATACCCGTTAACTACGCATCAAACTGGGCAATGTTGGGCAAACATTTTGCTGGGAAACGAGTTTTTTTTTGTTATGCTTTTAATTTAAAGCATGCTAAACATTGTGCCCACTGGTGCATGTATAGAAGTCATGAGGGTATTTAAAATGTAATTAGAACATTTTAAACTTATTTTCGTAAAAAAAGAGTTAGAACCTAACATTAGTACACCCACATGTCGCCAGTTATGTTTAAGTCCCATGTAATTGGGGCGAGCCTATTGCCATCAACCGGGCACAAATCCAGACTCCGAGGCTGCTACTAAGAAATTCCTGATGGAAAAACCCAATAACACTTTGCCCGAACTGGGAATCGAACCCAAGACCTCATGCTCAGCAGTCGCGCTTTGCGACCACTAGACCAATTAGGTAGTTAGTTAGTTTAATTGAAATAAATGATTTGACTTGACTTTGGCTACGCAATCCAAACTATACATATTTAGAGCCCGCTCAGACTGCAGATTTTCTATCGGCCGATAGTTTGGTCGGCTTCTTAATCAGTAGGTATGAAGAGGTATGCATATACGCACATTACAGTGATTCAGTATCGGCCGATAAAACAGTTTGCCAACTATCGGCCGACTGTTTAATCAGTATTGGCTAGTCTGCGCACTCTTAACCAACCAAACTGTTCAATTGACTCGGTGTGCGCACTAGCAGCCCAACCCAACCAAACTATCGGCCGATTAAAAGTCTGCAGTCTGCGGGGGCTCTTAGTATTATACTCACAGCAAACAGGACAACATCCTCACTTAATTCTTCCAACACAGATGATCCATGTCCCTAACAGGGAGTCCTATTTGTACAGGACAAATATTTACAGGCCTCAAGACATTTGTTCCCAGGCTGGATGTTTGGATGTATGCCGAGGTTTGTATGTGATTGTGTAGTGGCTAAGCCGCCGGGAATCCTTTTGCGGTGCTTGAGTAGAAGGCGTTTAACTTATTTTCGGCCTTAGCTATTCTTGTTGTTGATAAATGTTCGTTTTCTTTGAGGGAGCGTGTATGGGGAATTGAGTGGCGAGTGGCAAATTAACCAGCTCATACAAGGCTATGATATGACTACGGCTATACTCTGAACCTTACAATAACAATTTCAGATGAGAATATTTTCTTATTTCATACTTCTTAGAGCGTGATTCTTCAATAGTCGGGTTTTGGTTTTTGAACTTACTTTTTATCGCAACTCTGCAATTTCATTTCGTCTAAAGGTAAGTTCATGAACAACCCTACATAGGGAAAAACACTTATGGGGGGGGATGTCTTGTCTTGAAAAAAAGAGCTTTAATGAAATTCACGCCTGACAATACTTGCATGGACACATACCTAATAATATCTTTGAGCTTTTTATGGTTGGACATGTAAAAAAGTTGTTTTACGTAAACCGGAATAGACACGGTTGTTTTTACGCTTTTTTATGGTTTTAACATGTAAACGGTTTTTGATTAATGACATTGTAAATATATGTTCTTTTTTTTTTTGTAATTGTGGTAGCTTTATCTTCTCTTGTGATTTAAATGTAATTTTTTTAATGTAAATTTCGAACACAATGTAAATTGTTATATGAAATAAATAAATAAATAAATAAATAATAAATATCATCACACTTTATTCCGAGTTCTTACAAAATTATCAACTGATACACATTGGTATATCAAAAACAACACTTTTCCCCATATTTTGTGAGTCATTCATCGCACCCTTGTACGAATGAACAGTCCTCCAATCATTTAACAAACACTTCACAAAAACTTCCTGTTTGGTCCAAGATCCTGGATCCGCCATAACTACGTCATTTTAGCATAGTTGAAAAAATGCTTTTTTTTTGCTATACATTTTGACCGTGTAGGTGTTGCACTTTTGAATGGAACTACTGTTTTTTTTCTTTAATAACTTTCGAAGAATTTCAACACTGGTGATCTGTAATCATAAATTGATTCCACATTTACATTATTTCCGCGGGCCATAACTTTAGCCAGACGTTTTAATGATCTGAACTTAAGGACAAAATTCCCTTAGGTATCCAGCCTTAAAATTTAAGTGATTGTTTAAATGACGTAGGTCTAGTGACTATGGGATCTTTGTCAAATAATATGACATTATAAGTGTAGTGGTGCACTGTACCAGACGCTTTCATATTTCAGTTTCTTTCCGGAGGTGAGGTCACAAAAAGTAAATGACCTTAACTTGTCACTGACGGGTGCAAAACTGAGTATTAATTTGCCCGTCTCCATAACATCACGCCTGTAATCCCCAAAGGGTTAGGCAGAGGTGTACCCATTAATACACCCACATTTCGCCAGTTATGTTTAAGTCCCACCCATGTAATAGGGGGCGAGCCTATTACCATCAACCGGGCACAAATCCAGACTCCGAGGCTGTTACTGAGAAATTTCTGATGGAAAAGCCCAATAACACTTTGCACGACTTGGGAATCGAACCCAGGACCTCATGCTCAGCAGTCCCACTTTGCGACCACTAGACCAACGAGGCAGTCAATTTACCAGTCTCCATGGCATAAAAATAATAGTAAAAAAATACTCCTGACCGCATTTATGATGGAGACTAGACAAGTACGTAGGTAACATTATAGTGCACAAGTGTGTGCGCAAACGCAGCTGCACTCCCTCTTCTCTCACTCTCACAGTTCAGTAGAACTTTCCGAGGTATGAAAGTATTACACCATCGACTTCCAAGCTTCACGCTGGTCACTGAGAAATTTTAAATAGAAAAATCCAATAACACTTTGGTCGACCTGAAAGTCGAAACCGGGATCCAACTAGTTATTCTCAGTAGGAGCCTGGAGTGTAAAAGTTGGTGGTGTGACACCTTCGTATCACAAAAAGCATGTAAAGCCGTTATTGGTCTTGCGTCTGATCTCTCACCGGTTATTTCAGACCATCCCATCAGACCATGGGAGTGTGGGAAGAAAGGGTGCAGTATACCCTTGTTTACGCACACACTTGTGCTGGCACTATAATATTTCCTGCGGCACGTCTCAATTGAGTGACTAAAATCATATGGTCAGGAGAATATTATTTGTCCTGAGGAAACATTATCTGTCAATGTGTCCGTAGTTGCTGCAGTCGATCAGCGGCCTAGGTCGGTACATGTTGTGGGAGTGGGAGTTTTAGCCACAGCAGACGGGCTCTTATGACATTTACGGGCTAATACCGCTGCGCTGTGGTTTATTTTATATTATTCAGTTTTGATTGTTAATATTGTCTTTTCCTTTACTTTACTTTGATTTATCAATGGTTTTGTGTGTGAGTTCCTTACAATTCGCATACGGAATTATTGTTACTCACCTTTTATATAGTGAGCCGTAGTCGTAGTATTTAGTATTTAGTTAACTTTAAATGTAAAAATAATGTTTATTTAAGCACTAATCCACGAGAACCAACTGCCGACAAATTGCTTTGCAGTTTGGCAGATGTTAAATTAAGTTTATGATGTGTTGTTAAATATTAAATACTTAAATAAAATAAATTTATCAATAAACTCCGGATGTTAATTTTAGATTAGACTGCATTTGCTTAAATTCAAGTGATCTGCATTCTTGAGGTGCGGCTAACCGCATCTGATTGAAGACTCTGAGTTATTCCTATTGCAACTCGACTGGTATGCACGTTCTCTGCTTACTAATTTGCATCGCTAACTTCTTGATTAAAAGCATTTCTGTTTAAAATGTTACTTGCGTTTTGAATGGTCAGGAAACTTGTTTACAGGATTCAGTTCATTTAATTTCTTTTGAACGAGTTTTCGAGTTTTTATTTCAAAACCAGCGTACCGCCATATTTATTTTTACTTTCAAAGAACCTTCTCCTTGTAAAACACAACCAAAAAGAATTAGTGAAATTGGTCCAGTCGTTCACGCGTGATGCCGTGACCAAAGGAAAGAAGGATTAATTTTTATATATATGGATATAGGTAAAAACGTTGCCCCACACTTGAAATTTTTCCTGTATCGTACTTAGGTGCGTTTAAAAACAAATAAACTGACATACACAAATAACGAAACCGTTGTTCGTTTTTGAGCGAGTTCGTTATTGAGACTGGAGAATATTAATAACTATACGGTTTGAAAATGATGAGACATAATATTAATTAATTTTATATCAAATCTAGCGACCTGCGCCGGCTTCACACGAACGCAATGTAGATACATAACCCTTCTTCTTGAATCACTCTATCTATTAATGAAAGCCGCATTAAAATCCGTTGCCTAGTTTAATAGACCAAAGCGTACTATGCTACGCCAGACTATAATCTATCTTAGTACCAAATATCATCCAGATCCTTTCAGCCATTCTGGAGTAATTGAGTAACAAACATCAAAACTTTAGATGAAAAAAGCGTCGGCCGTTTCGCGCGGTAGTGGCGCAAATTTCCGTTTTTTAATTTTTTTGTTATGTTTTTAGTTTTTTAGATTAAGTACCAACTTGTCTTGCTGCTGTAAAAATTATTTTGTATTGTGCGTCAGTTTCACGTAAATAAAAGGTTTTTCTTTCTTTCAATACTGTGACATCCAAAATATCTCTTCTAAGAAAGGCCTATGAGCTGTTATCTCAAGGTTTGAGAAAGGGATTGATGGTCCTAGCATAATGTTATTATATCAGTCATCCGAAAAAATCTACTTTCACACAAGCAGTAGGTGAAAAATCTAGGGAAAAAATATACTTAACGTTCCTTCTCGGAATTTTCACCCGAAAAGATTGGAATACCACTGAAATAATTTTGGATATATTTTTTCTTACTTTCTTAAAAAATGTGCTGCGTGTTGGTTCGATTAAAGAGATTAGATAGGATTTATAAGTACATAGAATTGAATAATTATCCCATAATGAAGTTCTTAGTAAAAAGTTGGTGCCAAGCTTCTATCACATGAGTCTTAGATGAATTGCCAAAAAAATGTGGTTATACTATTATAACGGGTGACGGCACCGCGCACCGCTGCGGAGGGCGGTGGCGGTAAAGCGGATTGCACCGCTCGACCGCGCGGTCGGGCGGTGTACGTGTGTTGCATCAACGGATTTCTTTGAGGCCAATGTCAAAGTCAAAGTCAAAGTCAAAACATTTATTTCAATCAGACCATTAACAGGCACTTTTGAATAGTCAAGGAGTCTGTCAGTCAGTCCGAAAGTTGAAGCTAGTTGCTCGTTCCAAAACGGAGGTAGGCCTCTATGGAGAAGAACGAGCAAGAAACTCCACGGCACTCTTTTAAATTAGGTTTTTACAAAATCCTGATTACATTATTCTTGTTGATTCTACATGTGAAAACAATGAAGATGAATATAAAACAATTATAAAAATAAAAATAAGAATAAAGATGTTAGCAAAGGCAGTTAAGAGATGACCAATTCCAACTGACAGCACTCGTTCACGAGCATGACGCATGCATCAGCACCACCTAACTCAACCATTTTGAAGGGAGCCAAATGATCCAACACACGCGCCACCATCAGCGAGATATTAGAGTGAGCATGACAAGCTCTCAACCGCCATGCTCTTTAAGTCAAAACACATAGTAACTCAATAAATAAAAAGCTCCATGGTACTCACATTTACAAAATTGAAATAAATGATATTAAATTATACAATACTAACACTTCAGTGATTCGTAAGATGAACTGTGGTATGTAAAAAAAAAGAAAAAAGTACTAGTAGGTACTGATAACGAAATAAGTTATTCAGGTCAATAAAAAGGGGGTAAGAAACATCATTCTCTTAAAATTAATACTAATTAGTGAGACCGAGTGGCTGTGGAGCAGGACTAGCATTAAGCCAAGCATTTTTGTCTGTGATATAATCTTCTAACTTATAGTATGCTCGACTACATAGTGTGCGTTTAATGCATGTTTTAAATTTTCTCTCATTTAGTTGGAGAATATCCAGTGGTATTTTATTATAACATTTTACACAGTACCCCATAAAAGAAGTGCTTACTTTTGACAATCTGAAACTTCGTTGATCTAATTTGTTCCTATTTCTAGTATTAAAATTATGTCTATCACTAATTTTCTTAAAAAGATGAAGGTTTTTCCGAACATGCATAATGTTTTCATATATATATTGACAAGGTACCGTCATGATGTTAATTTTCTTAAACAATTCCCTTAGAGTATCTCGACTGCCAAGATTATAGATGGCTCTGACGGCCCTCTTTTGCAGGATGAAGATAGAATTTATATCTGCAGCCCGTCCCCAAAGCAAAATACCGTAAGACATGATGCTATGAAAGTAACTAAAATAGACTAGTCTCGCGGTATCCACGTCTGTTAATTGTCGGATTTTTCTGACAGCGTAAGCGGCTGAACTTAACCGCCCTGCAAGAGATGTTAAGTGGGGACCCCACTGCAGCTTAGAATCGAGCGTAATCCCCAGGAAAACTGTCTTTTTGACGAATTCTAGTATGTCCTTATTCAATATAACGTTACGTTCACTACTTCTAACATTTGGTAAAGTGAATCTTATGCATTTCGTTTTTTTCTCATTTAACACTAAATTATTAGTAGTAAACCAATTGTGAACCTTAAGCATGGCGTTATTTACGTCGTCAAGGTGTTGTGCTCGTCTATCTACTCTAAAAATTAATGAGGTATCATCAGCAAATAACACCATTTGTGGTTGGTTTTCTAGTAAATGAGGTAAATCATTTATGTATACCAGAAAGAGGAATGGACCCAGTATTGATCCCTGTGGAACCCCCATCTTTACTTTTAATCCTGATGAAGTTACACCGTCAACTTGAACTTGCTGTAGTCTATCAGTCAAATACGATTTTACTAAGCTAAGTGCTAGTTCACCTAGTCCGTAATGCTCAAGCTTCAGCAGCAGTGTTTCGTGATTTACGCAATCGAATGCTTTAGAGAGGTCGCAAAAAATGCCAATGGCATCCTGTGAGTCCTCCCATGCATTAAAGATGTGCTTGATCAAAGTAACACCAGCGTCAGTAGTACAACGCCCTCTGGTGAAACCGTACTGTTGATCGTGTAGGATGTTGTTACAGTTAAAATAATTGAGCATTTGATTTAGCATTACTTTTTCAAACACCTTGCTAAAAACCGGCAGAACCGAAACAGGTCTATAATTATTGGTGTCCTTGCTATATATATAATGCGACATGAGATCCGCTTCACCGCCAACCGCGGCGGTGCGCGGTGCCGTGTGTTAATCGTCTAAAAAGACACTGTAAGGGCGCGTTCCCACTATTTCGTGACGGCAGATTATCGTGTCGTTTAAAGCGTCATGGCTTGTGTATTCAAATGGAGGTGTTCACATGCTTATAGGACGACACGATAAACTGTCGTCCACGACAGTTAATTGCCAAGTATCTTTAACATTATATGTTTTATGGAATACTTGACAAAGTCGCAGGCAAAAACCAGTCTTAGATATTTTTCGCACAAATTACTTTCGCCAGATAACAACCATGGCCCACAAATGATATACGAGTCAGAATTTGAACTCCAAGTCTAATCATTTATTCAGACGACAGATGTCAAAGACGGTGCCGCGCTACGCGTTATAACTTAGGAGAAGAAGTGAACGCAATCAAGTAACTATCGTCAAATGCGACCCAACTGTACTGGGGAAGAGTTGGCTTTACTTGGAACTTTTAATTTTCGTCTTGTGGAACTAGGAATGTTCCTGGTGTTCGAAATTTGAAAAGGTTATTTTTTTTCTTTAATTTTATTTGACTTTCAGTTACAAAGGTTTATTAGTAAACTATTGTATTTTCGGCCAGTTGTAGGTAAACTTAAAATGACTGATAAAAAAGTAAAGAATAATTTCTTTTTACGATCTAGGTATTTGTTTTCTTTCGCAAAGTCGCGATTGATGGAAAAAATGGAGGGAGGCTTTTGCCCAGCAGTGGGACAGTACAGACTGGTTATAATAATAATAATTCGCCATACTGACATCTTATTAATAAACTTGGAGTACATACACCTATGTCAAAATTAAACCTAGAAAAATATATGGTTGAACCGAAGTTAATATTGATGTAACTTTACTCTAAGCAATTAATTTACGTATTATACAAGGCAGAAGTCAGTTGTTTAAACTAATATTCATCATATTAGCCTATAGCCGTCCACTGCTGAACATAGGCCTCCCCCAAAGGGCGTTAATCATCCCGGACTTGGTCAGCCCGCACCCATCCGCCTACCTTCTTTAAATAGTCGGAAATACAAAACTAAAACAGGTAACATTCCATAAATAGCAACATAATAATACCCATAAGAAAACCGCTATTAATAAACAAAAATCTACCTAAAACCAAGAAGCTATTTTAACAACTCAAAACGAGAACACAACAAAAAAAAGAAAAATCCTCAAATAAAAATAAAATGTTTCGACTCAACACAAAGAGATCAAACCAATCACACTACCAACAGCCAGTACAAAGCAATATTCCTATTTCTCAACAGCGATCATTAACTGGTCACAAAAGGAACTGCCCCATCTACTTTGAGAAAAACGTGCAAATCTGGAAAGAAAGAAATTTACAGTGAATTCTGAGTTATCGATCGCACCCGGTGATATTGAAAGCCTATTTTTTTTACTGACAACACAAGATTGGGTGACAGTAGGTAAAGTTTTTAGAATGTTGCTAACCTGGGGGCCTACCACAACCTCTTAAAACAATATTACTTTAATCTAATCCGCTCTGTTGGATTTTCAACGCTCGTATCAGCGCCGAGAGTTGAAAATGCAACAACAGAAATTACAAAGTATAGATATTAAAATAATATTGTTTATTTACGGAGGTTGTGGTAGGCCCCCTGACGACACGGCTGCTGCGTTGGGTGTCGCGGGTTCGATTCCCGCACGGAACCAATATTTATAAGACCTTAAGGTTTATTCCGGGCCTGGTTGTTTGTATATTTGAGTTTATATGTTTGCAAACGCACCTACGATACTGGAGAAATTCCTAGTGTGTCCACTTAAACACAAAAATAAATGATTTATTTTTGTTTTATATATCATCTGTATATTTTCTACCCTATGTTCACAAATGAATAAATTAATTTGAATTTGAATTTATTATTTTTCCTTATTTGTTTGGGAAGTTCATATTTTATTATGCAACTTTGTCTACATTCGCGACAACCGACAAACACGTGGACAAAATCAGGGGCAAAAACTAGTTCAGAAATATATTATGATATACTATACTCCTTTGGTAGCCTAATTAAATAAATAAATAGAGTTGGGAATTAAAACAAACCATTTTAGACACATGTCACTCAAAATTAATAGGTCAAAACTTTGGACCCCTTATAGCCGTATATCATAATTATTATCAGTAAAACTTCTGGTCCCCCTGGCAAGTCGTTATCAAAGCGATGGATGACGTCATAGCCTGACGGCCATTTGTCTCCGTCCGCCGAACAATTAGGGTGAGGCCGCGAATTTAGATATTTTTTCTTTGGCCACGATTGTATTGTGCAGGTAATTACACACATCAAAAAAGTCTAGGGATCAAAATCCCTAACATTTGTTAGGGATGTTGATCCCTAGACTTTTTTGATGTGTATACTTACATAATATGTAACTTTCCGCTACTTTCACCCGTTATACAGGAAGATTTGTTTATCAGGTTCCTTGAAAATAATAAAATACGTGTTTTTTCTTTTAGTGACACTCAGTAGGTACTAAAATATTAAGATTAGCTACACACATACCACATTTTCTTTTATTATTATTATATAAGTTTTGTTCCTCTCAATACCCTTAGCTTTTCACAATGTAGTAACTTACGTATGTGCAAGTTAATATTGTAATCTTGAGGGTGCGAGCCTGGAGATCTGTAATACAGGTCCCGAACCCAGCATAGACTCCAGCTCTCACAAAGGTTTGAATCCGCCTGTAACTTAGATACTACGTACCAAATTGTACCTTTCTGAGAGAAATAAATAAATGTTATTATTATTATTTTATTATTACATAGTTGTGGACAAAACTAACTCTCACCCGACTCGCGCGCCTGGCCCCGCCCCCAAACATTGATAACAATCAAAATATAAGTTGCAAATCCCTTCATACTTTCGCGGGCTTAGGACCGTCAAATGGGAAAGGTATGTCGTATTCCGGATATAACAATAATTTATATTGAAAATTTTATATAGGTACCAATTTTTTTTCAAAAAAATTTTTCAAAAGATACCTAACGCCTAGAAAATATTTGGAACGTGATAAAAGCGTCTTCCTATAAAGTACGTTTTTTGAGCGAGAAAATAGTCGATATGACGGTGAGACAAAGACCCTCAGTTTACTCGAGCGAAAACCATTTATAATATTTTACCCGACGTAATTTCTCAACGAGCTTCTAACGAAATAAATCAAGTGCCATACATTACCGCCGTATAGTATAATTACACACATCTATACAAATAAATAAACGTGTCTGTTTGTAATGTCAAAACGGTACTAATAGGTACTAAAAACCATTTGTGTATTGAAATTTTTGTATCCGTTTGTTTGTTAAAACTAACCCCTAAACGGCTGGCCCGATTTTGACGAATCTTTCACTGGCAGATAGCTAATATTATAAAGAATAATTTAAGCTACTTTTACTATAAAAAAAGAATAAGGGTTCCTCGTAAAAAAATTAAAACCCATATCAACAAAATCCGATTTAATGGTCAGTTTTACTAGCAAGTGTCGTCTGACATTCACCCAGACGAAGTCACAGTCCTAAGCTAGTATAGAATATGTACAGATATATATCAGCTATCCAGCCAAGCCGTTGTAACCGCGACCTACCCTTACAACAATGTATATACAAACAAACATTAATCAACTTCCTATACGTAACGTTTCTGTTACCTAACTTTCTCAGATAATTATAAATTATTGTTAATTGTGATCTATCTATATAATACTAACATAAAACAGCTGAAGATATATTTTGTTTGTTTGTTGAAACCCGCTAATCTCTGGATCTACCAGTCCGATTGGAAATATCTTTTTGTATATAATAGCCAGATTCATGAGAAATAGTATAAGCTATTTATCTTCACGCTACGACCAACGGGAGCGGAGCAGTAAACAAAGACGCAATTTAAAACTTGTAAAAATAACCATTCGTATGAAGTCACGGACAGAATATAAGGCGCTTTGCACACGGAGCAACTGAAGTAAGCAACTATCAACTCTTAAAAAGTTTCCTGCAAAAGTTGATAGTTGCTATAACGTTTACGGTGGCCGCAACTTTATGGCAATCAGTGATCAACTTTCACAGCCGAGTTGCCGTATGCCGTTACCGTAGCGACACTGGCATTGCCGGGCACAGGGAGAGGGAGGGAGGGTGTGAAATCGCCCGTCGCGGCGATTGACGGTTGAAGAAACCGGCAACATTAAAAACCGGTATAATATTTAACAGTTGCTAGTTGTGGCAATTAGCAACTAACTTAGTCATCGATTGCAGCAACTGAAAACTGTTGACGATTGCCGCAACTCGAAACTCGAGTTGCTATGTGTGCGCAGTCCAATTGAAATATATGTAAACAGCTAGTTGCCAGTTGCTGCAATAGTTGCTCTGTGTGCAAAGCGCCTAATGTATTGATATTTTTACTAGATATTTTTTAGTTGGTTTTTGGTTATAATCTGAGTGAACTGTGTCTTGAATGATCATCAAAAAACTAAACTGGCTAATTAATAATCAATCTAAACAAAAATTATTACAAAGATAGGCGCGAAAAATATAACCCTTTCCTTGCAGTCGGATAAAAAAAAGGATTTGGATATTTGTTTGTCCGCATAAACTTAATTATTATAGATTTCAATAAAATCTTTTACCTATGGAAAGCTGCATTATCAGCGAGTTTCATAGGCTATATTTAGGGATCCGTAAGGATCCACCCGGATTTTTTTTCCAATTCGAACAAACTGACTTTTTTCCAAAACAAACAAACAAAAAATCTTTTCAGCTTTATTATATTAAGTATAGATTAGATACTCACAGTAGAATGAACAGCTCAAATAAGTTTTTGTCGTCTCCCATTCTTTAGAAAGGGACCTGCCTACTATAAAATAATTTATTGTTCCCACACAAGGCATTGTGTCAATAATAATGTTACTATACTAGTACTATAGGAGAACAATCAAACAATGGTCCTAAACAAACCCTTGAACAAAAGCAGCCAACCATTATTTGTTGAACAAAATTATTTATATTTTATCCCGTGGGACGAACAGTGCGCGTATGTATTCGTTTCACGTCTTTTATCAAAAATTTATAAAGACGAAGGTTGATGTTGTATTTTGATAGTAAAACAATTGATGTTTGTTTTAAGTTCTTTGACCTTTTGTACTATACTTTCTTAAAGTCGAAGCCTTTTTACACGACTGCCCAAAAAAAGGAGTGTTATGTATTCAGGGTTAATGTATGTATGTACGTATGTATGTGAGTTTCTTTATTCCTCCATAACTTTTAAACGCCTGAACCGATTTAGATGTATGGGGTATCGTTACAATCCTTGCATTGTTCCGAGTAACAAGGGCTAGTAAAAAATAAAAAGAAACCGGTGTGGTCACTTTAAAACTTAAATTAATACCAGCCTCAATTTTTTTTTAAATTAATATGGTCGTGTCTATGTTTATCGTCTAGAATTTGACAAGTAGATTTAAAAAATACCTATATAACACTGTAAATAAAAAACGTCGTAAAAACACTGACGAGTAAACAAAGTACAAATATGCGCAATTTTTGCAGTCGTGTTTTTTAATTTTTTTAATTATAGTAGCTTGGATTTATTTATTTAATTTAAACTTTATGCACATGTAAAAAATACTTATAAAGTACTACTGTATAAAGGCGGACTTAATGCCTTAGGCATTTTCTACCAGTCTACCTTAGGGTGATGCAGAGACAAAACATAGTAGGTACACAGATACCGAAAATGTTCGAGAATAAAATATAATAATAAATATAGGTACATATATATAAGTACATACATACAAACAAAATATACCTATATAAAGTAGAGAGAGATACAGATACATCATATAATCTCTTCTTCTTCGCAGTGCCTCTTCAACTACTGAAGGTTGGCCGTCAGTTCGGAAAATTTCAATCTGTCCTTTGCGAGGCGGGACAGTTCAGCGGCGCTGTTGATGCCGGTTCCCTCGCGAATATTGCGCGGCCACGACTTTTTTTTTCGGCCTACTGGGCGCCTACCGCCATCTCTTAAAACAATATTATTTTAATATTACTTTGTAATTTCTGTTGTTGCATTTTCAACTCTTAGAGCTGAGCCGAGCGCGAGCGTTGAAAATCCAACAGTGCGGAAGGCAAAGTAATATTAAAATAATATTGTTTTAAGAGGTGGTGGTAGGCCCCCTGGTCATCTTCCAGCCACTTTGCCTATGATTATGAGTTGCAAGAGTTTGTATGTTATATAGCCTATACCTACTATTTCTCATGAATCTGGTTATCATATAGGTAAACATAGATTTTTTTCAATAGAATTAGTGGTTTCAGAGATAAGCACGTTTAAACAAACAGAAAAACAAAACGTTTCTTCAGCTTTATTATATTAGTATATGTAGACTAGCTTCTGCTCGAGACTTCGTCTTTGGACCTCGTTTCATATTTCATAGGGGGTGAATTTTGAGAAATCCTTTCGTATCGGATACCTACGACATACAAAGAACACACGCTCCAAGTTTCAGGTCTCTACGATCAGCGGTTTATAATCACGTCATTTTGAAATATAATGTCGAAATGTGTCTTTGCACTTAATTTTATTGTGTACCATTTCTGTCTACCACATTTTAGGTACCTAAATAATTAATGTTGATTTTTATTATGAAAATCGAACTTTTTTTCTTCTTCTTCTATCTTAGTACTTTATTGATTTAATTAATATGAAAGACTTGCGGCTAAAAAAACAGACAAAGAACAGTAATTTAGACTGACAGCCAATTACTGGTCTTCACTTATAAAATACAGAACAATAGACATTTCTATAGACATTTCAGCAGCCCACAAGAACAAAAGAACAAGAAAAAACCGGCCAAGTGCGAGTCGGACTTGCACACAAAGAGTTCCGTATCACCATACAATATTTACATAACATTAAAAAAAATAAGTTTATAATCACATAAAAGTCATTATTTTGCTATGTAACTACAAATTTTCATTTTTCGGATTTATGCCTTTAATTGTGCTACATGGTGTTGCTTCCTGCCAAATTTCATTATTCGAGGTCAACGGTAAGTCCCTTATAGATTTTGATTCGATAAACTACCTTACTTTAGATTACGTTGACTAAGATGTTTAATTTTTTTACTGCACCAAGGGGTAGCATACCTGAGTATTTGATATTAATTTCGGCTTGACACCTCCACGCGTTCTTGAGAAAAAGGGTCTTGACATAAAGACAGACGGACATCAAAGTGATCCTATAAGAGTTCCATTTTTGCAGACTGAGATCATCATCTGCCTAGCCTTTTCCCGACTATGTTGGGGTCGGCTTCCAGTCTAACCTGATGCAGCTGAGTACCAGTATTTTACATGGAGCGACTGCCTATCTGACCTCCACAACTCAGTAACTGAGTAATACGATACCCCTAGGTAAGACTGGTTGTCAGATTTTCGGGCTTCTGACGACCCGTAACGACTGTCAAAGATCCACATAATATGACAGCCGGGAACAACGGCTTATCGTGCTTTCCGAGGTACGGAGGAGATTCGGTACCCCGGCAAGCTTGGCTTAACCTGACAGATCGACCCGTGCGGCTGTTATTACCTAGCCGACTGAGATACGGAACCCTAAATAAGAAAATACGGAATAACTTAGAAAGGGTAGAAAAAGACACTTAATGAAGCATAAAGTTACATTTTCTTCTCATAATTACGATCATTTTTTTATTCTGAACCATACCTTCTTGTTGCGGAGATATTGAATGTCAAACTTCTAACTTTTTGTCGCTTTTTTTTAGGTACTAGTTTTAAACGATACAACGTAACATCACGCCTGTAATCTCCTAAGGGTAGAGATATACCCATTAGTACACCCACATTTCGCCAGTTATGTTTAAGTCCCATGTAATAAAGGGCGAGTCTATTGCCATCAACCGGGCACAAATCCCGACTCCGATGCTCCCACTAGGAAATTTCTGATGAAAGAAAAAACCCAATAACACTTTTTCCAACGTGTGAACCGAACCCATGACAATTACCGCAGCAGTCAATCGCTCGCAACCACTGTGCCAACTATACCATCACTACGTCAAACTCCTATAAATTAATCTTTCATCAACAGAATTCAACAAATAGCTCAAGAACAATGACTAACTATCCTAATTAGATAGTACCAATACAGTCGAGCGAAGCTTATCCGGAAACCGGCTGTCCGGCCCACCGACCCGGACACGGTTCAATAGAACGAATTATGAAACTGTGTGTTTGATGTGATTCGGAAGAAAGTAGAAGGAAGATTGTGTGAAAAAGTTGGTGGAAACAACGATTTCTGACGCCTCCATTTTATGTTGGTTTCCAAATAATCTTTGGTACCGTTTATTTGTGAATTGTACTCGATCTTACAGTAGTTTTTTGCCTACTTTTCCTTTCATAAATGAGAAAGTAACTCTGTCTGTCTGTTAAGCTATGTCCACACCAGTTTTAACGTTCGTCTTGCGTCTTCAACTTTCAATTAATCTTACATCAAGCGCATGCAATATTGATTGCCTTAGACGCATGCAGCTAGTACCTGTGCGCCCCGATGGGCGCACAGATGTTGTGTGCAAAACTAGTTCAAAACACCGCATGTCCATACGTACCTACGCTGATTTTAGCGCATGCATTATTGCATGCGAAAAGGCAATATAAACATAAAAGCGCACTGATGGGGACATAGCTTAACGCTTTCACGACTAAACTACTAAACCGATTTTGATGAAATTTGGTACGGGGTAAGTTTGAACCCCAAGAATGGACATAGGCTACTTTTTAATTTTTGTCCGCGACTTCGTCCGCGTAAATTTAATCACATTGTACTTTACGACCTATTCTCATACCTATACATAAAAAAACATAAAATCGGTCGGAGCCGTTTCAGAGTAAAGCGACCACAAACACCGTGACACGAGATTTTTATACATGTATAGGTATAGATAATATAATACCAACTGACACGAAAGTAGAAGAACAAAAACCTGACTTCCTGATCCATACTTAAGAAGTCGTAACTTCAAAATCCCGAACAATTTATCATAATAAAACAAATGAGAATTTCAAAAGAGATAATGATTCAAGTAGTCGCCTCCCTTTCCGTCCTGCTTCCTAATCTAACGATCAAAGAGCCTATCTTAAGCGCGCGAACGTGAATACGATCTATTCTTAACTTGAAAATACGTTCCACACATAATTTTGATTTAATTTAAAGGTTTTATTCATGACAATGAGTGACAGTAAAAAATTAAACCATTTGCTACAGAATAGTCGTATTAATCGAGTATTTGAATGAGTACACGGAGTACACATAACGTACAGTCAAACGATTTAACATAACATAACACAAACCTGTAATCCCCAAAGGGTGAGAGAGGCAGAGGTGTAATCATTAGTAGGTACTCATTTCGCCAGTTATGATTAAATCCCATGTAATAAGGGACGAGCCTATTGCCATCAACCGGGCACAAATCCAGAATCCGAAGCTGCTACTGAGAAGTTCCTGATGGAAAAACCCAATGACACTTTGCCCGAGCTGGGAATCAAACCCTACACCTCATACTCAGCAGTCCCGCTTTGTGACTATTAAACCAACGAGGCAATGATTGCTTATCATATAAAATTAAACCAAATTGTTTTAGGATTGTCGTATTTCCAATTTAAAAATCGTTAATCGCTAATCGTTTTTTTTTGTCAGCGCGCTCATACTAGGCCTACAGATAGTATGCGGAACATTAAAAAGTAACGGTTCATTACCTTGCTTTAAAAGCATGAAATCACTTTTGAAGATCATTATGAGTTCTTAAAAGTAGCGAGAATATTTTTATTAATGAAAATTCCGGAGAGTCTGGGATAAGGCCCCGAAGTTAAAGAAAAGCGGGTAAATCTTGAGCTCATGTACCTTCATACATACATAAACTCACGCCTGTGTCCCATGGGGTTAGGCAGAAACCACAGAACGCCACCTGCTACGATCCTTACATACTCCTTTCGCCTCATCCACATTCGTACATCTCGTCATACAAGCACACCCGTTACAAGTACTGCGCACCTAATCTTTTTGAAGAACCTCACCAATAAGGTCAGTGTAGGTCTTCTAAGGGCGTCCCCTCCCTGCTTTGCTACTCACCTCTGGTATATAAATACCTTTTGTTAATCGTCTTTCTGTTTCTGTTGTTCTTTTATTCTTTCTGTCGTCTTTTCTATTTCTTTAAATATCCACTCCAATCTTGCCTACGCTTTATGTTCTTATATTAACTGATATAATATGGGGTGTAAAAAGACATTTAACATACCTACCTTGCTTATTTTGATGAACAGTGTGAAGCAATATTGACGAAAATAAATATTACTTCTGAGAAACGACTTTTTTCGGTGAAAATTAACTGTTTGTGGTGCCATGCAACGCCTCGTCAGCTATGTCCTTTAAATACATCAAACTACTAAATATCTTCAATACCTAACCCAAAACACATACACACAACAATAACACTCGTCAACAATTGTCTAAACACACCGCACACAGTAATACACCCACAGTACTTAACCTAATTGTGCCCAATGGGTAACTGGGGAGTTTCTTCAAGTGGAACTTATACTGTAACTATTGTAGTGGACCACGGTTTAACAATAGCCAAGGGGATCAAATTGGAACGCACGACTGATCAGAAATTCGCACAATACTATGTTGTTGGTTACTTAAAGTAATATGTTAAGTGTAGTGTAAAAGTTGGGACGGTTCTCGAATCCTTTGAGACTAAAATAACTCGCATGGGACTTTTGCATTTAAAAAAACAGGCCACCACGTAAAATTTCCCACATCATACAAAAAAAAAGTTTATAAACGCAAATAAAGTAATTATTTTGTAATGTAACTACAGATTTACGGTTTTCAGATTTGTTATTTTACTTGTGTTACGTGGCGTTGCTTCTTGCCAAACATGTTATGTAATTCAATTGTATAACTTGAGAATGGCAGAGTAGCAGTAACTAGCTTTATGTGATTTTAAATTATTGTAAGAAACATTTTATTACATAACATAACCACAAGCCGCCTATCCCCGAAAGGATAGGAGGTGGAGATAGAGGTGTACCCATTAGTACAAACACATTTCGCCTGTTATGTTTTAGTCATGTAATAGGGGGCGAGCCTATTACCATCAACCGGGCACACATCTAGACACCGAGGCTACTACTAAGAAATTAATGATAGGAAACCCATTAATACTTTGACCGACTTGGGAATCGAACCCAAGACCTCATGCTCAGCATTCGCTCTTTGCAACTACTAGACCAACGAAGCAGTAACATTTTCAAACATTTTATTTTAATTCAAATTCTAGATAGCACTAACACAACGCTAAGACAATGGCATTTATATATTTTGTGATTTTAATTATTCATGATTTAATGAACAATTAAAATAATAATTACAATAGTCTCACACCAAAGACACTCAAAGAACAATAGTAGTGAACCGTTTATCTTTGATATAAAATCTTCGCTCTTCAAGGTCAAGGTCAAGTGCTAATAAAATAAAAGATCATTTATTTTATTATGTTAATAAACACTATTGATACAGTCAACAAAAGAAATTGATATGAAACGCTCAATGCGGATTTTTGTCTTCAGATATTATAGTTGAAGTTTTCTTAGAAACCGATAAATGTTTTCAAACGTAATTTGATTTTAAAAGTAGATACCTAATAATAAACAGTTCATTAATTACGTTAAGTGTCAATCGAGGACAGCCATTATATTAAACTAATAAGTTAGTTTTTCAAGGAACTGTCCAAACGTTTATTAAGTCTGTAAATATTGAACATAATATTATTGACTTATAGCTAATGATACCTAAAAATAAAGCTAAAACAGTTTAATCTACATCCAAAACGTAAGCTTAGAATAGATTTTAAATTAATTAAAAATCCAAAGAAGGATGGAAGGAATGGAGGGAGGCGTTTGCCCAGGAGTGGGACAGAATAGGTTAAAAAAACCAAAATTGGAAACAATTAGGTACTAGGAAAAAAGGGTAAAATTTTGACTTGGATTCTTTTGTACAGAACTAAGTCCAACTGCCCTTGATGGTCCACCATCCCCTCCTTTAAGACCTTTGTTCATATCTGTACGTTCACAAGCTTAAAATTATGACGCCCGAAATTGGTACATTCAAGGGAAAAACGGCGGAAAATTGGCATTACTCTGAATTCACGCAAATCAGGGTTTTGGCTTCCCCCCATTCAGAGGAAACTGCCCAAGTTTATTATTGCGTCGTTCATCTTGGACTGTTCGCAAATTTCCGCGTTAACGGGGACTGACGTTTGAGGTCATTCCAAACGATTCGGTTTTGGTGATGCGGAGAGAATCAGCGGTTTTTTCACCCATTACCCAACTACGGTTAAATCTTTGGTCAAGGTCAAGTCTTTGTGGAGACATTTAACGGAGTTTCCCGACAGCGGACTAGATACAACAGTAGTCTAGTCTATTTTGGTTAATACGTAACTAAACTGACGGCAGGGTTGGCGCAGGGGCTGAACGATTGAATGCTATTTCTTACTCCTCCGCTATTCTTCACGTTGCTGTGTCTAAGACAGTTGTATCGTTTCTCCGGGACTCGTCGAGCTTCATTGCCTCGGCGCTTTTCTGGCGGTCTGCACTGTTGATTCTGGCTTTCAGGAGTTGCAGTGGACGGGAATAGCGTGACGGGCTTGTCCCAATCTAAAAAAAAAACCGTCATTCACAAAGATGAAGTTATGGATAATATATAAGCTAGTAAAAAACAAAAAAAAATACTTTTTCTAAAAAAGAACCTTTATTTCACCACAAATCCTACAAATTCTGCACTTGACATACAATTCCGATTCGATATCGCCTCAAAATAAATATTATCGGACGTATGACGAATGTTTGCCATACATCACTCGTTATACAGTCATTCGATACGGCGCGTGTGATCGAATGGTATCGATAAATCTTTCGAAGGGATGGGGTCATGTTCATATTCACATTTCTTTTTTTTTTTGTTATACATTGACTTTGTTCTTCATAATTTTGTATTTTTTTTAACATAAAATAACATCACGTTTGTTAACCCCAAAGGATTAGGCAGAGATGTATCCATTAATACACCAACATTTCGCCAGTTATGTTTAAGTCCCATGTAACAGGGGGCGAGCCTATTGCCATCAAAATTCCTAATGGAAAAACCCAATAACACTTTGCCCGACCTGGGAATCGAACCCAAAACCTCACGCTCAGCAGTCTTGCTTTGCAAACCCTAGAAATAAAATCAAAATATTAATCCAATTTTTTTGAACTTAAACATTACATTTCAGTGATAAATTATTCAGAACATTTTATGTTCACAGATGCCGAATGAGATCGTAAAAAATTCACTCACTCGCAGCACCTGGCTTTGACTTTTCGGTAATTAATTTTCCTTTAATGAGCTGTTAAAAATGTTCACGTACTTACTGCTTTATTTATGTAAGGTATGGATAATTAAACCAATCTTGAATTGGGTACTTGACCAACCAATCAATTGACGTACTTTTTATGAACTGTTAAAACGCGTTTCTCCCATAGATTTTGTATGGCAAAAGTAAACTGTGACGTCACAGTTTTTCACAACTCAATTTATTAACTATTTACTGATTTCAAAGCAACTATATATATATTTTTTACTGTTATTTTAAAATGAACTAAGTAACTCGCTGGTCTAGGTCATGATGTTATGTGTGTATGTTTAAAATTAATCGGGTTTTCAAGGCTAAAATAAAGTGTTTTTTTAAAGTAAGTAGGTAGTTGTGTTTTGGAAATATTGGTTAACGGTGTTAACTAAACCATGTATTCCTCAATGCTAGCACCTATGAACTTCTGATTGTGTCTTGTAATTCAAAGGAATTGGCGCTGAAATTCGAAATACAGGTTAATCTTCCTAGGTCGGATTCAAATGTTAATTTTTTTTTTGTTCACCATCCATTTTGCCGTTTGAAATCGCCACTCTGCCTTAAGCAAGTGTGGTGATCAATGCTTGTGCCTTCTATATAATAAGAGGCATCTGCTGCCCTACCATGAACTCTTATTGCGATCCAAAAAACTGAATTGTTCTTCAAATAAGTCAATATAACGCATCAATTTATGCGTTATATTGACGTATTTGAAGAACAGTTCAGTTTTTGGATCGCGATAAGAGAAAATACGTCAATAAATGACATAAATTGATGCGTTATATTGACTTATTTGAAGAACAATTCAGTTTTTTGGATCGCAATAAGAGTTCATGGTAGGGCAGGCTCTGCAGTGGGATAGTAATAAACTGGCGTCCTACCATGAACTCTTATCGCGATCCAAAAACTGAATTGTTCTTTAAATACGTCAATATAACGCATAAATTGATGCATTATATTGACGTATTTGAAGAACAATTCAGTTCTTGGATCGCGATAAGAGTTCATGGTAGGGCTGCTGGTATTATTTGTAATCTATTTCACCATTGCCTCATTTAACATACCTTTTGTTCAAACCCTCTTTCGTTAAAATTAATCGAAATAATATGTAAGTAGGTATATTCAAAACACGCGCCAGTATCGAAAATGCAACAGAAATTACAATTCAACGAAAACGGTACACAATACAGAAATATATTTGCGAAATACAGAATATATAACCGTGTACCGCACATAGAAACGAAATGGATTTTAAAATGAGTTTGAGGGAAACATTTGCCGGGATTGCGCCGGGCGCCGACTGTGCAGCGCTTAGTCGCTCGTCTGAACATTACCTTAATCTTAGTGCTTCGTTTACTTGCGTTAAGTGACGTCTTAGTATAGTTTATGTTCAGGGGACTTACTCTGTAACGGCAGATTGTTACACAGGAATTTCTATTGCTTATTAGTAGTTGAGTTTAATAGCTTCTTGTGTGGAACTGGGGGCAAAAGATTCGTGGATCACGGAAGGCGCGTACGTTCCCGTGATCCCCGGCGTAAGTTTGGTAAGGGAATACCGGGGTGGTTTTTAGTCAGCTAGAGTCTGACAGAACGCTTCGCCCTCCCCAGGGCGGTGGACGCCAATGAGAATTATTAATTTAAAAAAAGAGGGAGGCAACAAAAGAAGTTCCTTATCGCGGCTTGCGTTAGGATATCGTCACGTAAGTAATAAGCGTTAAATCACCTGTAGGCAACTCTCCCTCTTTTCCCCTTCCTCTCTGTCTCTTTCTATGAGGGTCCTCCAACCGCACTTTTTTTTTCCATGCCTTGATTTTTTCCGTCGTTTTTCATCGTAGATTTCCACGACACGACATTGCAACGTTTCACAATGCACGGCACGACATCGTATCGTGTTTATGTGATTTACCCCTTAGACTTACAAGTTTCCATATTTCAATAAATCCCACGACGTCCCAACATAAATCAAAGGAGAGATATTAATTCAACCTTCCTATATTTTTTAATAAAAATAATGAAAATCTGCTTCATCTCATTAATTTACTTTTGCATCATATTAAAAATAGTCTTAGTAGAGGTTCTTAATTAGTTTGCTAGAAATATTACAAAGTGTATTAAAATAGATCTTTGAAATTTTATTATTTGTACATCAAATAAAATAACAGTGGAAAGCTGTTATGTGGAAAGCTGTGCAAAAAGTTGTATAGTATTTCAATTATACAACTAACAGACACGTAAAGGTTTTATAATAGTTTAGTAGCAGTTAACAGTTTAGTACTAGTGTTCAATTCGACGCATTAGTTATATACATACATGTGATTTATTTTGCTAGTTGGGATCATCATCATCCTAGCCTTTTCCCAACTATGTTGGGGTCGGCTACCAGTCTAACCGGATGCAGCTGAGTACCAGTATTTTACATGGAGCGACTGCCTATCTGACCTCCACAACCCAGTAATTGTGTAATACGATACCCCTAGGTAAGACTGGTTGTCAGACTTTCAAGCTTCTGACGACTCGTAATAACGACTGTCAAAGATCCACGTATGACAGCCGGGACCAACAGCTTAACGTGCTTTCCGAGGCACGGAATGATGTCAGTAATGTCTAAGATAAACTTTAGAAAGTACATATGACTTGAAAAAGTCACATTGGTACTTGCCCGGATTCGAACCCACACCCTCATGCATGAGAGGCGGGCGCTTTAACCGCTATGCCATCACGACACTATATGAACGTTTAAAAGTACTTACACAAAAAAAAATCAAGTCTTTTGTTCCAAATAATCTCTGAAACCGCTAGACCGATTTTGACAAGACTTTCACTGGCAGATAATTGATGTTATAAGGAGTAATTAAGGCTACTTCTATTTCATAAAAAAACAGTTAAGGTTCGTAAAATATGTTCAGTTGTCGCAAAGAACCGCAGAGCATGAGGTCTTGAGTTCGATTCCCAAGTAGAGCAAAGTGTTATTTATTTATTTACTTAAAACTTTATGCACAAGTAAAAATACTGTACAAAGGCGGACTTAATGCCTTAGGCATTTTCTACCAGTCTACCTTAGGGTGATGCAGAGACTAAACATAGTAAGTAGGTAGGTGCACAGATACAGAAAATTTACGAGAATAAATTATAATAAAAAATACATATATACAAAAAATATAAACAAAATATTGGGTAATATTAGGTTTTTCCATCAGGAATTTTTCACTAGCAGCCTCGAAATCTGGATTTGTAGGCGATTGATGGCAATATGCTCGCCCCTATTGTAACAAGGGACTTAAACATAACTGACGAAATGTGGGTGTACTAATGGGATTACAGGCGTGTTGTTACGATATTTTATGTATTCCATTACAATTTTGTAAACAAAATATAAATAAACCAGATCCGTTACAACCTCAATACCTAAGCCTTCTACTTCAAAAAAGGAACAATCAATATCAGACGCAAAAACCGGTAGCCAACGTCCATATATTAAAATTTTCGTCGCACAGAATGTTCCTAGATTTTTTCAAAGTGATCATAAAAAGTAAAATACTGCGGTGTACTTCCTCGTTGGGTTACGGAACGTTATTTTTTAAATATGGCGGCGCTTGACTAAGTTTAACTCGAATATTATGATGGTATTTAAGCACAATATTGCTTTAGTATTTTGAATAAAACTAAATGCGAACGTATAAAAAGGGGAATGGGAAAGGGGAAAGTAAGGGGAACGGAAAATATTTTAAAGTTTTAAATTGAAATAATAATAATAACAGCTCATTCCACTGCAGGGAAAATGCCTCTTCCCATACAGAGAAGGCACAAGCATTGATCACCACGCTTGCTCAAGGTGGGTTAAGTCCAGGATTCCTCACGATATTTTCCTTGCAAAATATTTGTGTGGCCTACAGATAGTAGTTCCAGGGGGCGTACCACAACTTCTTAAAACAATATTATTTTAATATTACTTTGTAATTTCTGATGTTGCATTTTCAACTCTCGGCGCTGATCCGAGCGTTGAAAATCCAACAGAGCGGAACGCAAAGTAATATTGTTTTAAGAGGTGGTAGGCCCCCAGGTCTGTCTCTTTGTGTAGGTATGTGAGTTTATATGTTTGTAAATGCATCCACGATACAGGAGAAAATCCAAGTGTGGGGCAACGTTTTTTCATAAATATACAAAAAATAAATAAAAGTAATACCTAAAAAAATAGCTTATTCAAATTATTAAAAAAAATCTTTTAAATTATTAAGCTGCAACAAAATTGCACTTTTTAGTTTCTCACTCCATAAACTTTTTCAAAACATTTCATCAGTTGAGCTGTGCTTGCAAAGAACGATTTACACGCTCTTAAACTGGCTATCGACTTAATAAAGAAAGTTCTTTAATTTTCTTAAACTTAAGATAAAACTCTAGTTTCTCTCGTCTAAAATTTACGCTGATTTGCATTGAAGTGAAGGCTTAGCTGTTCATTTATCGAGATTATCGGTCTAGCCTTTATTATTCTCGTCGGCTTTTATTTTAGAATGATGTTTAAGTCGTTCAGAGCGAAGGGGTGAATAGTTGGAAGATTTACCGGTACAGATAAAGCGGAAACCGCGCGGAAACGGCGCGGTTAACGCGCGGATTAATCTTTTCACTGAATACACAAGGTGTAGTTTTGTACAATTTTTCAATTCAAGAGGTTGTCATAAAATACATAAATAATCAAAATAAATACGATATGTGGTCAATAAATGGTCTGACTTTTTTGACTTTGACTTTGAAATAAAATTAATAAATACTTATTTTTTTAGTTGTTTATGTTCGACAATTTTTCAGAATACATCATTTTCAAAGAACAGAATCGCCCCGTTGCTTATGCAGTAAGCTGTGTCACTGTGTGTGCGGGTTCATCGCCACGCCTGCGTAAACCCAGCGTCAAGATGGCTAATTCGAATTCAAACAAATATTAGATGCAAAAGAAATCCCATTTATTTTATTATTGATTCGTGTCGAAAACCACTAGCACAATTTGAATTGTATTTTAGATCTGTCTCGTGGGCTTGCGGCCGGCGAGTAATGGGTAGCTCGCCGTCCGATCAAGGACCATGCCCGGGTCGACGGCGCGTTCTGTTCGCGCGCGCCTCAAAGAGCTGTCAGCACAGGAACGGGGCCCCAATAGGGGCCAAACGCCTGCCGGGGTTGCGGGACGTCTTAACAGGATATCGTGGCCCCGGAACGTAAAGGGCAACAGAAGGAACAGGGTGGTTTTTTAGTCAGTAAAAGTCTGACAGTCCCTTCCGCCCCACCCAGGGCGGAAGGAGTCATTTGATGATTTTTACCACCTAAAAAAAATTAAAAAAAAGATCTGTCTCGTGCCAACAAAAAAGAAAGTCAATGTCAAAACATTTATTTCATTTAGACCATTTATAGGCACTTTTGAACTGTCGAAAAGTCGGTCAGATAGTCCGAAAGTTGAAGCTAGTTGCATGTTCCAAAATGGAACTTCAAACGAGCACTTCATTCATATTATTATGTGTAAATACTACCTGTTATCGGAATCCAAACTATTATTGAGCTAAGTACTCATAAAAAGGCTCGAAATTAAGTACGTAGACTTAGTACAAAGTTTTTACAAAGCGTACGAGCAAATGAGCAAAACGTACCAGTTTTAGTCGTAATAAAACTTTTATACTTACTAAAGTCTATTGTTGCAAATGTGAACTAGTTTTTACAGCTTTGTAACTAATAAATCTCTTTGTAGTCTAACTTCTACATAATGTTAGTACTTGAATCTTGTTCGTGTGTTTTAGATAGGCACTTATCTACTTATTTATGAATTGGTTTATTATCTCTAACGTGGAATCTTGAAACCGTAATGGCCTATTTTGCCACCTTGGAGTATAATAATGTTCCGCTTAATTTATTTGTCAAATTATTTGATAAGAATTGTCTTTTATGTTTGTACCTCACCAGAACCACCAGTAGTACCAATGGACTGCCTTGTTGATCATTTAATCGCAAAAGGCGCTGCTAAGCATGAGGTCTTGGGTTCGATTCCCAAGTCGAACAAAGTGTTACTGGGGTTTTCCATCAGAAATTGCTCAGTAACAGCCTCGGAGTTAGGATTTATGCCCGGTTAATAGCAATAGGCTCGCTCCCTATTACCAAAATTCATCCCTTAATGATGAAACGGGAGTCTAAAGTTTGTTAATGGAGAAATCAACGTGAAACGGACGAAGTCCGGGCAGAAGCTAGTATTGAATAAGATGGACGAAAATTTAAATACAATAGGCTCGCCCCCTATTACATGGGACTTAAACATAACTGGCGAAATGGGGGTGTACTAATGGATACACCTCTGCCTAACCCTTCGGGAGTAACAGGCGTGATGTTATGTGTTATACAGAGATTGTGGCTTGGCTCATTTTGACAAAACTCAACTCAATTCATAAAAATATTTCTTACAGGCTTTGTAAACACAGAACAGAAACGTCGGAACTCTAATAAATAAGACTTATACGAACGTACATCTTCAGGAGACGTGCGAAGATGTGTTCTCTGAAGTTATAGCTTGTACTCGAATGTAAGCCTTGTACTCTAGCGTATTTTACGACTACAGTCGGCATGTATAGTCAACAAAAGAGATAGGTATATATGCAGGGTCGTCAGATATAGTTGAAGTTTTCTTAGAAACCGATGGATGTTTTTAAATGTTATTAATTTAAAAAGTAGACATTGGTGCCAATTCCCTTGTTCACAAACTAAACTAAAATTAGACTATTTCTATCTTTTTCTATCCAATAGAACAAGAAAGAGACTAATGTAAATAAGAACTGTCAAATTTAGTCAATCTGACACATCCATACATTTATAGTAACCTATAACGTGTAGATTAAAAATACGGAAAAGTTAAAGGCAAAACTAATTTGACATCTCTAACTTAGTTCTTAAATGTCACCGTCCTTTTCTTTCGCTGTATGTCAGTAAGAGATGTCAATTCTCTAAATTTAGTCTAGTTTGTGAACAAGGGAATCGGCACCAATAAACAGTTTTTTAATTAAGTTTCATTAGCAGACAGCTATGTTTCTAAGAAAACTTCAACTGTGTCTGACGACCCTGGATACCTATCTCTCTTGTTAACTGTACCTATGTGGATGTGTGTTCGTGTGGATCTTGTGTACCATCACTGTAAGCCTTAGGCGGTATCAGATCCTTTGAAAGGCTTCCATAGGATATGCATGCTTGAAAATAAATATTCTTTATTTCTGTCAATTTTATTTTCATTGGAAAAAACAAATGAATAAGATATTTTGAGATTGATTTTATTTACGACTAGTTTTTACCCGCGGCAATTTACAGATTCAATTTTTTTATAGAAAAATTTACCTTACGGCACTTAGGGATAACGTCGCTTTTTAGTGAAAGAATTTTCAGAACTGGACCCGAAGTTCTGGACACTAGCGCATATAAACATACAAACATTTTTATCAGCTTCATAAATTAGTATAGATTTGTCAAATGATACCTATTGACATTTTTAGCCGACTTCAAAAAAGGAGGAGGTTGTTCCTTCGTTTATTTTACAATGTATTTAAAAACTTTTCTAATGGTGAAATCAGTTATTGGGCTTGGGAATAAGATTGAACAAATTATTCAAGGTCATTTCTTATTCAACAGAAAATCCCAAAAACCTACCAACCATTTACCTAATCCTACATCCACACCAAAATAAGAAAGGAAAGACAAAATCCGTACATCGACACATCCATTAAAACACCCTCTTTAATACCGGTGAGCTTTCGCGACATTTATCCCCTGCACGACATTCATTTCTGCTCACCTTCTCGAACCGATCCGCGCCAAATCCCATATTTACGTTTACCCGGTAATGGACGATGCGATATACGCCTTGACGGAAAATGAAAAGTGTTTGGAAGCCGATTTTCGAAGGCTTTTTAGTTTTTACAGTTGGTGAAATTGACGGAGTGCGCCAACTCTTAGTTTTTTTTGGAAATAAAGGCACTGTTCCATTGCGGTGTACGCGGTACACGATGTGCACGTTAGTTGCTAGGGTTTGTGATTCAGATCACATGTGTCTACGTTTCCGGGGTTGCAGGACGTCTTAACAGGATACCGTGGCCCCGGAACGTAAAGGGCAACAGAAGGAACAGGGTGGTTTTTTAGTCAGTAAAAGTCTGACAGTCCCTTCCACCCAGGGCGGAAGGAGTCATTTGATGATTTTTACCACCTAAAAAAAAAAAAGTGTCTACGTTTCCACTAAAGTACATTGAGTGCACAATGCGATGTACAACATCGCACTATTACTACTATTATAAATGCAAAAGTTTAGATGGAATGATGTTTGTTAATCAATCACACCAGAACGCCTGATCGGATCTAGATAAAATTTGGCACAGAAATAGATTATAGCCTGGAATAGCACTTAAGCTTTTTATTCCGAAGAATGTACGGTTCCCGTGACATAACATGTTAACTTTCACGCGGACGTAGTCGCGGACGGAAGCTAGTATGCGATATTCCTGGTAGTACAACGACACACGGTCACGCTACGTACAGATACGTGGTTTGATAACATCACCGAAACGCACGTGGCTTGCTATGCTGGGAAAAAAGAAATGGACCCACGCTGTTACGTGCGTAGCCTCTGCATGCACAACCTACGTAACAACTGTGGGCCGCGTGTATAGCGTGTGACATATCCGCGTGTATCAATGACGTCACCAACCACGTAGCGTATTCGTGGGTTGCAGTGGACGTTTTCATACACAAAACATTTTCATATTTATACAGCTAATCTAAATAAACATGAACAGCGCCGCAGTAAAACAGCGCCTTTACTCGGGGACTCGCTTGTCGACTTATGTCATTTGTGAAATGGTCTTTGGTTCTCTTTTAATGGATGTCGTAAGCGGATACTTGGTTAGAATAGGCAAAGTATACAGGTCGGAAGCAATATCCACGTGATACCTGATAGGAATGTCTATAATATAGTAAGCTCTAACAGGTGATAAATATACGTTAGATATTTAATTTTTTTATTCTTTTTAATGATTGAATTGGGTAGATGCCACCACCAAACGAAGATTTATGAAGATTTTGTAAGGTAATATCGAACTGTGACGTCACTTATTAGCCAACTCAATTGACTAACTATTTATTTATTTTGAAGGAACTAAAAATATTTTTTTATTAATCTGAAAATTAATCTAGTTTTAAGGTCTAAAATGAAGTGTTTTTTTTAGAAAATTTGTGTCTTGAAATTATTGGTTCATGGTGTGTACAGTTGCCGGCACGTAACTTGGCAAGAGATTTTCGTAGTGGGGGAAGTTCGCGCATATAAAAATGTATGAAATTGTGCGTGCGCAAACTTCCCCCACTACAAAAACTCTTGCCAACTTACGTGCCGGTAACTGTACTACCCAATTGTAATACAAAACTGGGGCACGTTTTGTCCTTCTCCTTTAGTCGGGAGAATTAGTAGTGGAGATATTTTAGTGAACAGAAAATGTTTAGTATGATATGATTATTTTCCTAAGTATTTTCAAAGTACTTCATAAAAATGTAGCCAAACTATACCTACTAACATAATGTACAGTGCCAGCCAAACCGGTCACTTTACATAAAAATACCGTGGTACAGTCGGATACAAAGTGAACTCGATGAATCACGCCTAACATGCACATATATTATTCTTTTGTGGGACAGAAATCTCTATTCTTGTATTCGAGATATGTTTTGTTGGGGACTGTACACACTTGCGTGTAGTGAATTTTTTTATAAGTTTTTTTTTGTGTCCATTATATTTACTGAACTGTTTTTATTGAGTGAAGTAACTTTAACAAATACGTAGTTTTAAAAAGTTTGTTAAAGTCAAGCTAAATAACGTGACGAAACTTATAAGTAGGGTCTGAATTGAAAATATTTTTGTTTTATTAAGAACTTATATCAATTCCCTTTTTTTATAGTTTGCTAGTTTTCTTAATTATAATTATCAACTGACTGGATGCATAGAATACGTTGATGGTAGCTTTGTGATGACCTGTATATATTTTATTTAACACCCTGTATAATTTTGGTATCTACTTTTGACAATAATGTTAACACAAGCCAAACCACTGTAAAAAAATCTGGACCAGTGTAAACCCTCCCTTACATTAGATAAAAAGAGATTTCAAGCGCTTTTAGTAAAGAAAATGGTGGATGTCGGAAAAATGTTGGCAAGAAAAAATAAACGTGGATATAAATCCACAGAACATTAGGTGTACGTAATAAATACTAGATCTAGACCAGGGGTTTCCAATCTTTGTTGTACTGCGACTCCCTTTTACAGGTTGTAATTCTTTCGAAAATAATATTTTTTGTGTGTAGCTTTAAGCAGCCATTAAAATTTCCTACTTTACTATTTACTAGCTTCTGCCCGCGACTTTGTCCGCGTAAATCGAATCAAGTAAAAAAAATATTTCAATTAGACCATTTACAGGCACTTTAAATGACGATCAAATGGCGATTTAATCGTGTTTCTTCAAACAAACTTTGGACCCCCGTTTACAAAACCACAAATTTTAGAAAATCCTTGCTTAGCGCAATCAATGTCATAATAACTATCAGTTACTATCAGTTCAGTGGTTTGAGCTGTGTGTTGATAGATCTGTCAGTCAGTAAGTAACGGTTGCCTTTTATATACGACTAGCTTTTGCCCACGATTTCGTCCGATGTCCAGACGAAGTCGCGGAATCAAAAGTAGCCCTATGTCCTTCTTTGAAGTTTAAACTAACCCCATACCAAATTTCATCAAAATTGGTTTAGTAGTTTAGTCGTGAAAGCGTAACAGACAGACAGACAAACAGACAGAGTTACTTTCGTATTTATAATATTAGTAAGGATTAGATAAAACTAATATAACTGATATAACTAATAACTAACAACAAACAATTAAAAACAAATAACAAACAAACAACAAACACAACAAACAACAAACAACAACAAACACAACAAATAACTAATATTATAACTGTACTACAATTAATGAGAAAGGACCTGGCAACCTGCCTACCGTCGCACTTCCACCTCGGGTTAGCTCTTCGGCACCCCAGGGCGACAGTTTGACAACTCCTGACCTAGACCAAGATTACCTGAACACTTCTAGTCTCCTTGTTTAAGATGATATATCTTTGTACTCAGCGGGGCTGCAAATTGTTTTGTTATTATTTTATTGGACATTTTTATGTCTTTACGTAATATTGTTGGGGTTTACTAAAGGTGTAGATTCTAGTTTATGCGTGGATTTTGTAGGGTTGTGTACCTAAGGATTTTTGGTTATAATCTTCGCTGTCTGCCTACTAGGTATTATAAAAACGAAAGTGTCTGGATGGATGTCATGAATACTTGATCAAGCGGAACATAATCCCTAAAGAATTTTATTTTAGTCGCGTTTTTGTGTAGCTAATTTAAAGATTTTTTAGACATATTGGGATTAAGATTACATTTCGATCGTTCCTAAAAGTTAGTAGGATTGTCCTCTCCCCTCCCCACCATTGTTATTTGAAACAAAAACCTTAAAAATAATGAAAAACATAATTATGTTTAATGTTTACAGACTTAATAAATACGATAACCTCTGAACCTATAATAAGAATAAAATAACCTAAAACTAAATGGCATCCACAAAATTCTTCCGCATCGCCGTCAACTGAAAATGTGCCCAAAAGACTGGCGGCACTGCCATGATAGATGGCAATGCTTAGCCTCTGGCCAAAGTTAAGGTCAGAAGTAACATAACATCATAACATTACGCCTGTAATCCCCGAAGGAGAGAGCAGAGGTGTACCCATTAGTACACCCACATTTCGCCGGTTAAAAGAAGAAGAAGAAGTCAGAAGTAATTTAAAAGTAATTCCAGTCTATCTTAACCACAAAATTAAGCGTGTAACACATCGTCTTAACCACCTAAACTTATAGGACGGACTTCCAACATGAAAGTCGGACGATCTGACTTTATCAGGACACGTCCTAAAACCTTCCTTCCTGGTCCCCAACAAATGGTTACTGTAACGACAAGTGTACAGCCTAAATTGTTTGTTTATGACCACTATGTATGTCGCAAGATTAGGATGCTCTTAGACTATCAGTTCAAGGCTTATAACAGAGGGGTTACAGCCTCGTTGGTTAGTGGTTGCAAAGCACGACTGTTGAGCATGAGGTCTTGGGTTGGATTCCTAGGTCGGACAGAATTTTTGGGTTTTTCCATCAGGAATTTCTCAGTAACAACCTCGGAGTCTGGATTTGTGCCCGGTTGATGGCAATTATAGGCTCGCGTCCTATTACATGGGACTTAACCATAACTGGCGAATTGTGAATGTACTAATGGGTACACCTCTTTAGGGTTAGGCCCTTCGGGGATTACAGGCGTGATGTTAACACATTTTTAGAATCAATTTTATACAGCTGGCCACGCACAATGCTTGCTGCACCAATCTCGATCCTTGCGCGCACACACTGACACCCGTATCACTACATATTATAAAACAAAGTCGCTTTCCCTGTCTGTCTGTCCCTATATATGCTTATATCTTTAAAACTACGCAACGGATTTTGATGCGGTTTTTTTTAATAGATAGAGTGATTCAAGAGGAAGGTTTATATGGATAATACATGCACCCGTGCGAAGCCGGGGCGGGTCGCTAGTGTAATATAAAAAGACTAAAAGAGAGAAAGAGAGAGAAGGTCGCCTTGTAGGGGTGTAACGCCTTTTCCTTACGTGACGATTTCTGCCAGTTAACTTCTACAGCAAACCGTATTAGGGAACTTTGTTCCAACAAATTGTTTGTTCCAAAAAAATCATTAGTCTTCAACATCTTCAACAGTCAGGCAAATAGGCGACTTATTCCTTGCTAGTTCTGTGTTCATACTTACAAGCACTTTCGCATCCAAGCTTTCACTACATTAGATGACAAGGCAAAGTACCCTTTACAACACTAATAGAGGTACCCTTATAACCCGCCCGCATATTCCGCGACAGTACAGTGTGCCCAGTCTTTTATCAGCCGGACGCTGTAGAGCCGTCGTTTGCGTGATCTCAGCTATTCCGAGCTCATCTCCGACCAAATGCACTACTTTAACGATACCCGCTCTTTTTGACCTCGTTTGAAGCTCAAAGAGTATCTGTTCAAAGAGTAAAGTAGACTGTTTTAGAATGAACACGTCGAAAGTTTTACCGTATTTCGAAGTAATTGTTATGATTTTGGATTTAAGCGTGGACTAATTTTAAATCAATTCAGCAAAATGCGGTAAACCAGTTTTCACCAGTTTTGGTTTCTTTTGACATAGGTAATTGAAATACTATATGTTTGCACCATGATAATTATGATGCCTCTAGTTCACATTTTCGAGTTTATTCCACGGCGACACTTCATCCATTACCTACTTTATTTTAATCGAATTAGTACGTAATTTCACCATTTATTTATTTTTTCAAACTAATGAAAAAAAAATTCGTTCTGAGTAGGTAAGCTCACTCCATTGTAGACTTTGTCTCTGTCACAACCTGTACTAGAGTCAAGAACAACTATACTGTACTATACTATTATGATACTGACCGATTTCGGGCACAGCGACTTGGATCTTCCTATTGAGAGCATCGCTGGACAAGGACAAACCCAATTTATGAATGACTGAATGCCTTAGGCATTCACTACGCGTGAAGAGATAACATGGCAGGTGCAAGTTTTCTTATGATCACTGTTGCTACTAATATGGAGTTACTTAATCTCTAGTAAATTCCTAGTTAACTCCATATTAACAGGTTGCAGGCAGCGCAAGACCGGTCATTGTGGCTATCTTTAGGTAAGGCCTATATCCAGCAGTGGACATCGTCGTTCGACTGATATGGTTTTTTTTATTTGAGATGGGTTTGCGCTTAACTCTAGTCTAGATCAGAGGTGACAGAGACAACGTAAGCTTACCCAGAAGAAGTCTGTTCACAGAGGCGGACTGTGAATTTGTGGGGCCCTGGGCTACTAACACTATTTGGGGGCCTACCAAATTATTCAAACTAATTGCCATTTTTTCAAAAAACTGTTTGCTATAATAATGCATATGCAATACAAGTGAGTTAAGTTTGTCATTACAGTCGAGATTGAATTGCAGCCTGAACCAAAGGCGAGGGAGCGTCATGATGCGGAGAGTAAAGTGATAAAATACAGCGATAATTTATTTTTAAAATGTTAATTTTTTTCTACATCGGGGGCTGGGGACCTTTTATATTCACGGGGCCCTGGGCTGCAGCCCAAAAAGCCTATTTATAGATTCTCCCCTGCCTGTTCAGTCTAACTTTGAAGATATTGAGTCGAATGCGTTTGGAAATGCAGACGCAGGCAGAGAGTTCCACTCCCTTGCTATGCGCATTATAAAAGACGTTTGGAAACGCTTAGTGCAAATTGGTGGAATAGTAACAAGGTAGGTATTGTAATTTACAGTAATGATGATGAAGTAACAGCATAAAGTAAGTAATAAAATGTAATAAACCTATTTTCTTTTCTTCTTTGACTATGTATAATTCCTATATCTAACATTTTATAAATTGGCTTAGACAGAAATATGCTGGAGACGCCACAGTGAATTTTTATCACAATATCCAAGTATTGTTACTGTAATTCTATATATTTTTATGGATATCAAGTGTTTCTGTCTGTCTGCTGTTAATATGAGTTCCAATTCACTTTGTATACATTAGTCTGAAAGGTTCTTATTGCTGATTTTGCTTTTCTTGTTGAGATTAATGTAGTACCTAGTGGAATAATAAAAAAGTACATTCATTATCTGTTTTTATGTTAAAATATGCTAATGTTTGTTTCTGCAATAAATTATGTTGCGTTGTGAGTGGGTGCTGATGTTTAAATTAATGAAGTAAAAAAAAAACTTTTTTCATTGTCATTTACATTAAAATAATTAATTATAACTTTTTCTGTAAATGGGTTTAAACAAATTGCGATTTGCAAACCTTGCTTTTGATTTTTAAGGCTTTTTTAAGGTAATTATTTAAACTACTCGTATTGAATGATTGGAGCTGGCTTTCAAATTACTTATTATTCAATATACAAAGTACAATCTATTTAAAATCATTGAGAGCCTCTATATAAGTATGTATATTTTATGAATACGGGAAATCAAGCACGGGCATCTCAAGTAAATACAATTTCAAAATATAATCCATAAAAATCGGTAGATTCCTTCCTCTTTGATAAAAACAGCTGCTGATTTTTTATTTATTGGCACACACAATGCCAATCCCTACTAGCTATACCAGACTGTTGTTGTTGTTGTTGTTGTTGCATTTTCAACTCTCGGCGCTGAGCCGAGCGTTGAAACTTCAACAGAGTAGAAGGCAAAGCAATATTAAAATAATATCGTTTTAAGAGATGGTGGTAGGCCCCCTGATAGCCAATGAATTCGATAGATAGGGCCATGTACCTATTTTCTAGTCTAGACCACTTCAACCTGTCTACCGCGTAATAAGACTTGGATATAGATCAAAATTTGAAAATCGATCTCACTACACAGTACCACAAACTTGAGCGCAATAATGCTACCTAATATCTATCACTAGCTGGGTAGCCATACGACCTCTTTATACGGGACTGTCATCGTATTTGACCATCGTATCCCGTAATTGTACCATATTTTTTTTTTTTTTTTTAAATTTGAAATTACATTTACCTATATGATCATATTCAAAAAAAGCAAAACAAGATAATTACAAAAATGCCTAAGACGTAAGTCCGCCTTAGTACTTTTTTGTTGCTTAGGGTCAGTTCACACCGAGACGCGACGCGACGCGATGCAACGTGACGATACTTGAAGAGGCCAGTGACTTCGCGCTGCGCCGCGCGGCGCCGCGAGACGCATCGCAACGTCGCCGATCTTGCACGTCGCGCGTACCGGCGATTCACCGCTGCGTCGCGATGCGTCTCGCGGCGCCGCGCGGCGCAGCGCGGCGTAGAGCGACGCATCGCGACGTAGCGCTGCGTGGTGTAACGTATTCTAAATTCTTACAATGAAATCGTCTTTTCGTGTAGAAAATAAAGTTATATTTTGAGTCGCTCTTTTAAAGTGTGCACGCAGCGTCGCGTCGCGTCGCGTCTCGGTGTGAACTGACCCTTACGCAACAAAAAAGCTTAGCTTAGCTTAGCTTTTTTTAAGCTTTACAGCTTAAATAAATAAAAATAAAATCAAGTTAAAAATATGACTACGGGACAAAAAATAAACGCGAGTGAGTGAGTAAGTGAAAAATCGAACAAATACTTTGATTTCAACTTTTTTATTTAATTTGTTTGAAACGTCCCGTATTGTTCCATAAAAGTTATGGTAAGCTTATCTATCACTATTATAATCCTTTGTAATTCGAAATTCAAGTATGTAGGTACCTCTAAAATCCCTTTTAAGCGATGTGTGTATTAAGGTCATAGGTCATTAGACCCACCCGACACTCGTTATCGACAGGTGGTCCACAGTTGTATGCCGAGTGTCAACCAGTGAACGTCGCGTGGTCAACTAGTGGGCATTGCGTTGTCCACGAATAGATGAGTAGTTTGTCAGGGATCATCACTATGTATTCACTCGAGAATGAAAAGAATAATATAGTAAAGTTGGCAGACTCGTCCCACAAATAATTTGTTGTAATATTAATCTCCGTCTACTTTATATAATTTTGTTTGTATGATGTATGTGTGTATTTATTATAATATTTTTATTATTCTTAGAGATTTTCTGTATGCACCTTCTATGTTTTGCCTCTGCATCACCCTAAGGTAGACTAGTAGAAAACGCCCAAGACATTAAGTCTGCCTTTGTACAATAATTATATACACATCAAAAAAGTCTAGGGATCAACATCCCTAACAAATGTTAGGGATGTTGATCCCTAGACTTTTTTGATGTGTGTATATAGGTATTTTTTACATTATATGCATTAAGTTTAAAAAATAAAAAAAAGAATACTGACCGCTCGAGGCGAGGCGGTGCTGGTCGGGTGTCTAATGAGCTGTGACCTTTATTTTACCTACATAACGTGACTGTCTAGTCTGTGTCAAATGACTGCTTGTGGTTGGCATAACAGTTTGTAGCGGTCTTAGCAAATTACTATCTAATGACGCTTCTGTCTTCTGTGGGATAGAAACCGCCGGCGTCAAAGGGTGTAAGGGGGTGTGCATACGGGTAGAATGAAATGGAGGGTTGATTTGGGCGAAGAAATTGTAAGATGTATATTATTAAAAGCACACTTTGAAAACTAGCATATTACAAATTAGAGGATTATAGGTATCCAAGTTTTGAGGGCCTACCCCATCTCTTAAAACAGTACTATTATTTTAATATTTACTATGCCTTGCGCACTGTTCGATTTTCAACGCTCGGCTTTGTGCCGTAAGTTTAAAATTCGACAACAGAAATAAGTCCCCAAAGTGCTTCGAAAATGTTGGCCCGTTAGGGCAATCACATATTCTAGACAAAATCAAACTGGTTGCTTTAAATTAGCTACTCATTTAATTTATTAATAATGATTTTCTTATGTTACTTTGAGAAACCACTGGATACGGGCAGCGTAGCTTCAATCATCTTTAGGGGGCCTATGTCCAGCAGTAAACGTCGTTCGAGTGATACTAATGATAATGATGATTTTATAATTTTTATTTTTTTTGTTCTACTTTGTTAAAGATCATGCTGGTTCACACACAATTTCATTGATTGTTAAAATGTTAAGAGTGGTCGTCTACAGTGCCAATATTTATAAACACGTGAACACTAAACGTTATAATAAGAGGCTTGAACAGTCAGCAACAAAAGTCGATTAACATTTATGATTTTTAAATCCTAATTAATAAGTTCAATATTAAAAGTAAAATGCAATGAATATAAAATTAAGATTTATTAAACCCTTAGCTATTGCCTGAAATTCTAAAAGCCAGTATGTGTTTAGTGTCTGTTTAAATGATATAAAAAGTAACATTGTTAATCGACTTTTGTTGTTGACTGTACATCAACATTATATTCGTAACGTACCGTGTATACTTATTTTGTAATCTGTCTATGAAAGAAATAAATAATACCAGACTATTTATTGTCTTTCTGCAGGGTGAAGGCCATACACAGAAGGCGGCTTGGCGATTTCAGATTTATATTAGTTTAGGTCCCTCACGATGTTTTCCTTCACCGATGTCAGCGATGTCCAAGATAACCAAAAGTACATATGAAGGGAAAAATCTGTCTACACGACAAAACCTTGCCAACACTTCCTTTCCCTAAAAAACCCCGGAAACCGTTCACAATTTCTTTGGCGGATCCAATAAAACCATTATTAGGTAATTGGACCACCGATATTCGGTTTTCCGGAAAAGATTTCTTGAGCTTGTTTCGATATCCCATTTATGTTGACCCCGGTATCAATAAATCGTTCGGTTCCTGGTACTGATTGACATTTTTTGACATACATTTCTATGGTAACAGTCGATTTAGACGAAACCTTATACCCGTATTACAATGTTTGTTGTCTTAAGTCATGTTTTTTAATGACACTAAAATACAGAGCATTTTTAAAGTCTAAGTCAAATCATTTATTTCAATTAGACCATTAAAAAGTACTTTTGAACGTGATTGTACAAGAAAAGAACAATAATATTGAATTTAGTTTTATAAAAATTGTGATATTCATTAAAAAACACACAGATGTCAAAATTGAATTATTACTGTTTCAACTTTCTCAACGGCTATACAAATTAGATATTTCAAAATAGTAAAAATGAAATTAGGTACTTACACGTAAAGATATTTCATAAAATAGGTCTCATTATTGTTGGGCAATGTTGAAAAGTGGACGCAAAATGTCGCATGTTCCTTTGAAAGGCTGATGAAATTACAAATAAATGAGACATTGCTTCTAACGTTAGCAATTTGTGTACCTACCTACCTACCTATTGTGAACAAAATAAATCACAGTCCTCAACAGAGAACGGGCTCACACACAAACCATCGAGCGAGACCCCAAAGGGGGAGAAGGGTCCTTCCCTCAAGTACCTTTTGTAAAGCTTTACGCAATATTTTGACACACACACATTGTAGGAATTACACCCCTAACAACCATTCTTCATTTTAAAAACCCCCATAGGTCATCATCCTTAAAAGACAAGACAAAATGCTACTTTATATCGATGACTAAGCGACAAATGACAAGGGTCAACGATATACCGCAATTTGTATTGTTATGCTCGTGTACCCGCAGCTTTATCTCTTTAGAAATTCACCTTAGTGCCTCGTCATATTTGAGATATGACGTCATTTTGGGTGACGCCTTTGTTGTGTACCCACCTCATATAGATTAGAGGGGGTATTGTCTTTGGAAAGTAGAGGAGAGGTGGCGTTTTGAGAATGTGACTGGCTGTAATTTTTATTATTTTTCTGTTTGTTTTTTTTTTTCTTTCTATTATGTCATGCTATTGTTAATAGACACACACAGCTTCTCACACACCGACAGCTTCTTGCAACTCGTTGCGAAGAAAATGGACACTGACAGTTCCCTCATGGAGTATTGGACCAGACAACATGTCCGGCATTCCTGATTTGGTGTATTTATGTATTGTGTATACTTATATATTATTATTATCCCAGGTATGGATAATTTATATAATTTTTAATTTATCTGAAATAAATGATTTGAATTGAATAGAACATTCATTCATCACACGACTCTCGATTTCGTTGACAATAGTGGAACCAGCCCTTAGACAATATAACATACCATCCTACCAAAATAAACTCAAAAATAATCCTTACCTTTGTATGTTTATCCTCGTACCCTTAAATAATCTCGAAAATAACAAATTATTTATTTACCAGTGTTGTGACGCAAAATAAAGATTTACAAAGGAATCCTCTTGAGTAAATACGTTGACGAAATCAGAGGTTTTTCCTGAGATGTTTACGGAAACAAAGCGAATGAAAAAACATTACCCTCTTTTTGGCTTCCACGTAGTCGGGTAATAATCATGTTCTGTTGACCACAGTCATAACGTATTTATTTGACTTACTAAAAATTTTTAGCTATGTTGGAAACCTGGACTTATTATGTGTAATTAATTTAAGTCTGAAATCGCCAATCCATCTTAAGCATGCTCGTGCCTTCTCTGTATGAGAAGATGCCTTTATTCAGTGGGAAAATAATTGACTATTGTTTTTATTTATTTAGCTACGAGTATGTGTATTTTTTATAGAGTATTTTGATATTTTCAAAAAAATACGTGGTTGCATAATCATAATAATTAAAAAACCGTCGACCTCTTCTAGAAAATTCTGCTTTATCATGAGTCCGTTAAAATTAACATAACTTACATACACAAACAACCAGACTCGGAATAACAACCTGTAGGCCATTCAAACCTTTTGTTTCGTGCGCGAATCGAATCCAAGTCACGCAGCGCAGTAGTCGATAGCTCATCGTCAATATTATAACGAGTTAAGTATGTTGTTTTTTACGTGATACGTATTTATATTCTGGATATTTTGTCTCGTGTGCGAATCGAATCCGAGACCCGCAGCACTGCAGCCTTTCACTCAGTCACTGCGTCAAAAAAGAAAAAAGGTTTATTTGACACTGGCCATGTGCACACAAAAATAATAAAAAACAAAAAGGCAATAAAGAAAAAAACAAAAAACAAAAAACATTATTGTGTGCCCCACAGCTGCGCCAAACAAAATTATTACTGATTCTTTGGCCATAAAATAGGCCAGCTCTCAGATCATATGAAGAGAGCTAACCTCACAAATTTGAAATGTATTACGTGCTGCCCCTACAAAATCCTATTCAAACCACATCTACATCAACCATTTTTCCCTCCACGATTTCAACCCCATGAGTAGATCAGGGTATGCAGACATTGATAAATGAGGTATGCAGGGCCCGGCTTATGCGTCGTCTTATATTTTCTGCTTAACCTAAGATAAGGGGTGGATGGCAGGGTCAGGGTACTGAGGGTGCTACGTGACGTATGGTCAGCAATATTTTAAGGTACAAACTGGTTACCGTCATGACTGTAGGTATAATATAAAGTCTGTGTCCTTGGGATCAAAGAGCATATCGGATATATACAGTTAACAAAAAAGATAGGTATCCAGGGTCGTCATATACGAGTATAGTTGTAGTTTTCTTAGAAACCGATGGATGTCTTCGATTGAAACTTAACTTTAATAAACTGTTTATTATCTACTTTTGTAATATTAAATTACATGTGAAAATATCTGCCTCGTTGGTCTAGTGGTCGCAAAGCGCGACTGCTGAGCATGAGGTCTTGGGTTCAATTCCCAGGTCGGGCAAGGTGTTATTGGGTTTTTCCATTAGGAATTTCTCAGTAGCAGTCTCGGAGTCTGGATTTGTGCCCGGTTGATGGCAATAGGCTCGCCCCCTATTACATGGGACTTAAACGTAACTGGCGAAATGTGGGTGTACCGATGGGTACACCTCTGCCTAACCCTTCGGGGATTACAGGCGTGATATTATGTTATGTTATGTGAAAATATCCATCGGTTTCTCATGACCGGTCGTGGGGTCCGTGTGCCCATGGCCTTTTCAAGGAGTTGTCCAAATGCTTGGTTGACACTTCCCGTGACGCAAGGGCTCAAAGGGCTGGCTATTACCTTACCCAAAAGCTAAGCATTGCCATCCAACGTGGCAATGCAGTCAGTCTTTTGGGCACATTTCCAGTTGACTACGATGCAGAAGAATTTTTTGATGCCATATAGTTTTAGTTTCTTTTTTTTTATTCTGATAGTTTTTTTTTATAATTAAGTCTGTAAATATTGTACTTATTACTGATAATTAATAATGTTATAATACAAATATGACTTTTAGCCATTGATAACAATCGTCTTACAACGATTTAGCCATTGATGCCTAAATAACAAGATATTTCTAGATCCAATCAAATTTTACAATGTTCCTCCCTAATTTACTAAAGTACCAATATTTTGATCGAAGAGCCCTCAATATTACTCGGAGGATTACGATTGTTTCCTCCTCCAGGGACTTAATTATTGGTGAAGATTTTTCATTATGTCCCTTATTAAATTTAGATTAGAGTTCAGAAATACTTGAGAAAAATTGAACTTTATATAATTGTACAACAATCTTAAAATGAATATAATAATACAATCCTATTATTGTTTCCTAAACATTACGCTTGTAATCCCCGAACGGTTAGGCAGAGGTGTACAAGACCTCATTCTAAAAACAAAACGAGGCAGTCGTTTTGTTAAAAAAGAAAAATCTATTGAGTACTTAAACTAGGTACATATCGATTCAGAAATCAGTACTAGGACCTCCTTAAAGCCCGGTTTCCACCGCGAGCGGAACGGACCCATTAATGACTCCTTTTACCTTAAATATTGATTTCAACGTTTTATATTTAATTATAGCCAATGTAATGAGTCTGAAACGTTTTACCAACAGTCGATTGGTCCATGAACTATTGGCCAACAGAATCTTTAAACCATTAACTTTTCATCCAAATAACTTTTCACCCACGCACGTTTCGCCAACATGATTTTTCGTCAGTGAATGTTTAGCCAACAGAATGTTTTGACCATTAACTTTTCATCCAAATCACATTTGGCCCATGCACTGTTCCCCAACAGAACGGTACGTCAGTGATTGTTTAACCAACAGCATCTCTTTTTTTCCCCATGAACTTGTTGGAAAAGTTATATTTCAACCATTCCATTACTACCCGAATACAATATCCACTAATTTGTTTAATAATGCTGCTTAGTTTATGTTTCGTTATATTATTGTTGTTGTTAGGTAGGTACTATAATCTACTGATTACCTTAAAATAAAAATTTTATATAGGTACTAAAGATATAAATAAAAAAATAAAATAAATATCTTGGGACAACTCACACACGGCCATCTGATCCCAAGCTAAGCAGAGCTTGTGTTATGGTAACCAGACAACTGATATACATACTTATATAATTTATAAATACATACATATTATAGATAAATTACACCCAGACACAGAACAGACAATTATGCTCATCACACACAGTTTGTCCTGGGTGGGAATATTGTAAGGGCTGTCCTATTTAAAGTCTTATGGCTCATTTTCACTAGTCGATAGGGCCCGCATGCGGGGTGCGACGGATTTCTGGAACGCATGCCACAGGGCCCGCATGTCGATATCACGGTCGGTAAAAAGCATGCGCGGCGGATCCCCGCATGCGGTGTAACGACTTGTAACTTTCATTGGTTGTTATGTCGCATGCGGGGACTCGCCGCATGCGGGCCCTATCGACTAATGAAAATGCGCCATTAGTAATGTCACCAAGGGAAAAACGTCACTAAGCTTGTGAACGGAGATCGTAATTGTATAATTATATTTAAGGTGCCATCGTCAGGGCATTGCAATGCAACCATAACATTTTAGATAGGTTGATGAGTGCAGGTACTGTCAAAAATTAAAACCACAATTTATAAAAAAAATAGTATTCATTTTATAAAGAAAATAATAAACAAATAAAATAATAATAATAAACCAAGCAGCATTATTAAATAAAGTAGTGGATATTGTATTCGGGAAGTAATGGAATGGTTGAAATAACAATCGCTGACGTACCGTTCTGTTGGGGAACAGTGCACGGGCCAAATGTGATTTGGATGAAAAGTTAATGGTCAAAACATTCTGTTGGCTAAACATTCACTGACGAAAAATCATGTTGGCGAAACGTGCGTGGGTGAAAAGTTATTTGGATGAAAAGTTAATGGTTTAAAGATTCTGTTGGCCAATAGTTCATGGACCAATCGACTGTTGGTAAAACGTTTCAGACTCCAATGTAATGCGTATAATTAAGTATTTCCTATTACTATTTATTTACAAGTATAGTAATAATAAGAATTTATGATTGTCTATCAATGCAGTTTTGTATGACGAGGTAAAAATGGGTCCGTTCCGCTCGCGGTGGAAACCAGGCTTAAGACTGAGAAAAGTTACTGTCCAATAGTTAAAGACACTCGTTTTACTACATTTAGGCAACTATGCCTTGTACCATATTCATAGCAACCGATATCTACTAATTTTCCTTTATCCCCCTATATACATGGAAATAAAATCTAAAACTTACGACTATCTTAGTACTGTGCCAACCGAAGCAAACTGTAACTTAGGAATAATAAGGTTATGATTATATCTAGATACTACCTACTCCCTTTTTTTTTTAGGTGGTAAAAATCATCAAATGACTCCTTCCGCCCTGGGTGGGGGCGGAAGGGACTACGGAAGGAACAGGGTGGTGTTTTAGTCAGTAAAAGTCTGACAGTCACTAGCTACTCCCTGTGACTTCGTACGCATCGTAGCGTGATGTTATAATAGCCTATACTAGGAGCCTATACAGAGCTTTACAAAAAATGCGTAAAAAAAAAAAAACTAAAGTCCCCGCCACGGGAAGCTATAAATTATGTAAATAAAGAACTTCTACTAAGTTACGTAGCCACAATTCAATCAACAACAAATAATCCCAAATTCAATTAACTCTAAGTAACATACATACGTGTAATACGAAACTAACGAGCAATTTCATTTGGTCGGGTTATATTATTGCGATAAAAGCGCTGTCGTCCTAATGTTTTGTAGTACTGGAATGCGTCTGACACCTCATCTGCCTAGCCTTTTCCCAACTATGTTGGGGTCGGCTTCCAGTCTAACCGGATGCAGCTGAGTACCAGTATTTTACATGGAGCGACTGCCTATCTGACCTCCACAACCCAGTAACTAGGTAATACGATACCCCTAGGTAAGACTGGTTGTCAGACTTTCGGGCTTCTGACAACTCGTAACGACTGTCAAAGATCCAAGTATGACAGCCGGGACCAACGGCTTAACGTGCTTTTCGAGGCACGGAATGATGTCAGTAATGTCTAAGATAAACTTTAGAAAGTACGTATATGAATTGAAAAAGCCACATTGGTACTTGCCCGGATTCGAATCCACAACCTCATGCATGAGAGGCCTTAACCGCTAGGCCATTACGACTGACGGAATGCGTCGGACACATGGAATGTAAAAAAAAATGATGGATTTTGAAGTAAATTCGCGTTGACGCAGTATTTGATCACGTAAAGGGCAACAGAAGGAACAGGGTTTTTTAGTCAGTAAAAGTCTGACAGTCCCTTCCGCCCCACTCAGGGCGGAAGGAGTCATTTGATGATTTTTACCACCTAAAAAAAAAAAAAAAAACGGTTGCGATCCCCTGAATGTGTGTTTACAAAATGTATAGCTTCTCGTGACGGGGACTTTATACATATTCAGACAAAGACTATAATCCATTAATATTCAGGACACGGAAATGCAACTGCCAATATAATTTATTAAGAAATATTTCCTTAATCCGACAGCACTCAACAATAATGCCTACACAATATATTTCAACAATATGATCATATTTCACCAGATCAGTTCAGGCGTGGTCAGAATTCCGAGTGGAGCCACGGGTCAAACTAATAGAGAATAAATCTTAGTATTGTAGTATATACTGAGGAGATTGCATACGCAGATATGTTGAGTTAAGTTGGAAACACACGGAATGGCAGGAGGTACGGGTGCACTTGGTAAAGGAAAAACGACATATTTTAAGATAACATCATAATTTTATCGCTAAGGGTCAAGAAAAAACCAAAGACAAATTCGGCGATCGGGAGACCCCGTCAAAAACGAAGTTCCTGACACACGTATATAATAAAAAGAGACAGATAGAAAGAGAAACAGAGGGAAGGTCGTCCGGATAACGCATAACGCTTTATCATTACGTGATTTCTGCCAATTAACACCAACTGTAAGCCGCGTTAAGAAACTTCGTTTCTGTACGCCTCTCAGCAAACATACCAAACGCGCTTCAAAAACAAGGCAACCGCAGCCCGTTGAGTTACACTCACCCACAGGCTGCTAGTATAAAACGATTGCCAATAAGCCTTGGCAATAAGCCTTGAACAGAGTAAGTTTTACATCACGCGAGCATCGAGCAAACCTCTCCTTCGAGCAACCTTCCCCCCGGACTGCCAGCGCCCAGCGCTCCCCTCTCTAGTCAAAGTCAAAGTCAAATCATTTATTTCAATTAGGCCATTACAAGGCACTTTTGAACGTCAAATACAAAAGATAAAGTAATTGAATCTAATTGCCCCTTCCAAAAAGTAGCTTTGTATGGAGAAGAATAGGCAAGAAACACCATACGTACTCTTTTAAAATCAATGTTTACAATATTTGCATACAGAATCATACATATGGCACGTGAATGCAATGTACCTATCTATCTAGGTTCGATCGTCCCCGCTCCGAATTACACCCCGTACATTTCCATCAGTCACCACTTGGGAGAGACAAACATTGGCATACGTACAAATTATAATTGTCTTGAAGCCCTGCCAATGTTTGTCAGCAGGCTTGTATTGTCATACTGATGAGTATTTATGTATGTACAGACAGGACTGCGCTAAAACTGTGATGTTTACAGTACAACGTGTATGAAGTGTGTGCACACATTTTGGTAGAAGTAAATTGTCTTATACTTGGCGCCGCTCGTGAAACTGGCAAAAATCGTCACGTAAGTAAAAAGCGTTATGAGGCGATCTTCCTTCTCTTTCTCTCTGTTTCTTTCTATTGTATACGGTTGTGTGCGTGCGAGTATCAAGATTCGAGCAGCAAGCATTGTGCGCGGCCAGCTGTATAAGCTCAATTCTAAACACGTGTACAGTCAACAAAAGAGATAGGTATGCAGGGTCGTCAGATTTAGTTGAAGTTTTCTTAGACACCGATGGGTGTCTTCTCTTTTGTTGACTGTACATTTCAAATCATAAGGGATTTATATTGTAGCAAGTACCTATAATTAAATATTCACATGTTCCAATTGTATGTTTTGTAGTTGATAGTTTATTTTTAAGTCATATATAATCTGGTGTACAATAAAGAATATATAAATAAATAATAAATAATGTTGTAAAATGTAATGGAAACATACTAGGCTATTTGTTAACGCAATTTTTGTAGTTTTTCGTTTTGCTTGTGAATGCTGCGGTACGAGTTATGCTTTTGTAATACTTCCCTTTGAAATTGGAATATAGCCTGTAAAATATATTTTTTGTAATTTGTAGCAATACCAGCGGAGAAACTATAGTACGTTGCGAGTTGCCCATCGCTTTCACGTGTACAGAAATCAAATCTTTATTATAACAATAATATCTTATTGATATAGTGAAATGATTATGACAATTCTTCCCCCTCCCCCTCTCACCCCGTGCTTCCCACGACTGCCCCATTATCCGTAATAAATCATCCATACGACATTTTCTGTTAATAGGTAGGTACACCTTTACTTATACCATATCTGTAAACTTCAAAACTTAAGGTACCACAAGCCCTTTACCCGTTTTGGAATTCACAGGCATAACTTGATATAGACTTAGGGCAGCCTTTCCCAAAGTGGGCGATAACGCCCCCTTGTGAGCGCTGCAGGCCTAAAGGGGGGCGGTAAGAAACCCAGAAAAAAATCGGGGCGTTGTGTAGAGGCTTGGGGAGCGATTTGTAATTACATCTACTTGGTGATTCTTAAGTAGGTGAAAAAATGGGGGCGCTCAAAGTCAAAGTCAAAACATTTATTTTATTTACAGGCACTTTTGAATTGTCAAGGAGTCGGTCAGTTAGTCCGAAAGCTGAAGCTAGTTGTTCGTTCCAAAACGAAGGTAGGCCTCTATGGAGAAGCGCTAGAAAATAATTTATTCTCAAAGAGGGCAGTAGAGAAATTAAGTTTTGGAACCCCTAACTTAGGCTAAAGAAACTTCCTTATCTCCCTAGCCAGTGGCTAAAATAATGTAGGTCTCATGTTCATTATTGCGGAGCAATATATCTTTCAGTGGGTTTCCAGACAGAGGCATTTTTCTCACCCTTAGATAAGTCTGAACAGATGTCACGAACGTAGGTACAATCAAACGATATGTCGATAGGAACATTTTGACTTTCAGCTAGCCCATTGTGGTAGTGTTTTATTAGAACACTAGCACTTTTCCCGGGAATTCGTCTGCGGAGATTTCGTCAAAAAAAAGTCAAAACATTTATTTCAATTAAACCATTTACAGGCACTTTTGAATTGTCAAGGAGTCGATCAATTAGTCCGAAAGTTGAAGATAGTTGCTCGTTCCAAAACGGAGGTAGGCCTTTATGGAGAAGAACAATCAAGAAACTCTACGGCACTCTTATCAATTAGTATTCGCGGCGCACGCCAAATAATGATTTTTTACAGGCAAATTACATACATTATTGAAGTTTTAGTAGGGATCGGTAATTCTAGTAATAAATATGATAAATCAATGTATTATGAAATGAATAGTTGCTGAAATAAGTTTGCAGCTAGATTTAGAACATTTTTAATTAGTAGAATTGGCTTTCAGTACTTACAGACTTAATTAAATAAAGAAGAAAAAAAAATACAAAAATGCTTTACCGCTTTACAATACCTATTAGTATAAAAAATGTGGACACGACTGTACTAAGATTCTCAGATTTATTTTGTTTTTTTTTTATTTATTTTCATACTTACCTTCTGAGACAGAAACGAAGATTGAGATTTATTCCAATCGTGATATCCTTTTCCGTGGCAGATAGGTTTGCTGGGATATTAAGACAAATAAGCGTTACAAAAGACAATACATATGAAGAAGAAACCTAAATATAAAAAAAACAAGTGTGCGTCAAAGATGAAGGGTTCCGTACCAAGCTTTTATTTAGCTTGCACTGTTCGTATGCATGTATGTAAGTAGGTTGTCCTTTCAAAATTCACAAACCATTTTTCGACCATTTGTGGGTATCCGATTGAGCTGAAATTTTGCATACACCTTTAGATTTGATGACAATACAATGTCCAATACTTAATATTGTAATAATTTTAAATTAAAGCTTGTTTTTAAAAATATTTTTTACATTAAACCTTTTATTGTAAAAAAAATATGTATTCTATAAATACTAATTGGCACTTGATTTTAGTAATCATTGAGAATTACCAAGAACAAAAGAGACTTTGAAGTATTCTGAATCTGAACAACCGAACATAAAACCGACAGATAAATCCCTTTCATTTGTTCTTAAAAAAAACGTTTCCCCACACTAGAGCCTTGTCCTGTATAAACTCACATACACAAACAGCTAGACCCAGAACAACTATCTGCCGGTCATGCAAATATTTGTTCCGTGCGAGAAACTAACCCACGACACGCCGCGCAGCAACCCAATCGCTAAGCCACTGCGCAAGCCGTGTTGTCCCTAATCACCAATACAACCCAGAAACACATTAAAACAGTCGCACACAGCTTAATAAAAGACAGAACAGCTATAACACTTGGAAGATATAATTCTATGCATAAAATCGAAGTCACGAAGCAGTTCTCCAGTATTCGGTACAACTTTGTGTTATGTGAGTCACTCGGGGGGACGATATTGTTGAGGTTTTAGACGTGACGACACGGATACGATACGACCACGACTGATTTATTTTTCACTAGCTTTTGCACGCGACTTTATCGGCGTAAATGTCGGTTATCGCGGATGCAGACGAAGTCGTGGAATGTAAAGTAGCCCATGTCTTTTGTTGGGGTTTAAACTTTCATCGTACTAAATTTCATCAAAATTGGTTCAGTGGTTTAGTCGTAAAAGCGTAACAGACAGAGTTACTTTTTAACAACTACCTATTCTTAAAAAAAAACTCTCCATAGTAGTGATTTCAACTATACATAAACCGACTTCCAAATTTCGGTCTGCTACTAAAAAATCCTAATGGAAATACCCAATGACACTTTTTGTCCAGAACGGTGGATTATGGCCCACTAATAGAAAGGAGGCCTGTGTCCTAGTATTGGGAAAATTAGAGCCAGTTTTTATTGTATTACAATTATCTTCCCCCCTATCTCACCCCCTACAGTATGAGACTAAAACATAGGTCGGGTTGTGTTCTATATACCTCTGCATAAAACCGTATGTGTGTGTTATTTAGTCTTCTAGTAAAAATGGTTTCATTTTTGTTTAACAGAAACGTGCCATTTCCCCGGATAACTTTTAAAAAGTATCTTCTTTGTCTAAAAAGTCGAAAGTCAAAGTCAAATTATTTCTTTCAATTAGACCATTTAAAGTCACTTTTAAACGTCGTTAAAAAAAAAACCCTGGGAATCACACACACTCAACAATCGTGCGGCCACAAAACTAACGGGGCAATCATCTCAGTCCACTACCATTCGTTTAAAAAGTTTATCTCATATGGAAAAGTATTTTGATAACCAGTCGTGAAAATGCAATGGTCAAACACGATGACAATAAAGGCTACCAAAATTTATTCCATTCCGCATGGCATAACTATCATGAACACATCTCTCTATGATTAGATTCAAAGGGTAGATGACCTCCATATGAGATTAGATCGCCGCAATATCCGCAGTATCTCGCACATTCCTAAAATGTTGCAAACTATTTGACCCAAATAACTTGGAAAGAATATTGGTGCATTTTTGTTTTTTATAGTGATTTTTTTTTTATTGTTTCTTTTGTATGAGCCATTTTCACATACATACATAAACTCACGCCTTTTTCCCATGGGGGTAGGCAGAAACCACAGAACGCCACCTGCTACGATCCTTACATACTCCTTTAGCCTCATCTACGTTCATACATCTTGGCATACAAGCACGCCGCCGGTTACGAGTACTCCGCACCTGCTTCCTAATATGGAAAAAAAGGAAAGTGTAACTTTTTAAATAAATTACCTTTGTATTATCGTGGTATGTAAAAGGAATATCATGTACTTGTTCTTTTAACCGCTGCCATTAAGGCCAAGTACTTATCTCGGTGCCTGTTTCAGCGAATAGGAAACTAAAAGTGCTCACACCACGTATGGAGATACCTACCGGCTGTTATTTCTTTTGATTGTATTTTTTTTTTTATTTAAACGGAAAAGAACTCGTACCTATTTTCATTGTATCTAAAAATTGTGTAACAGCTTAATTAGATTTTAAATTTTCCATAGAAACAGAGATTTTGAAGTATCTTTTTTTAAATAAGATATTTTGAAAATTTTCTTAACTAACTTTTAAGACATATATATCCTGCTTATGTGTAAGAATTTTCATTGAAATTGGTTCATTCATTTCGAGAAAAAAGGACTTGAAAATTTATATGAAATGCACGGCGTAAAACCCCCAACGATTTTGGTTTGTTTTTAATTTTATTTTAGCAGATATATTTTGTCATATTTTATTTAATAAAGAAACAAAAAGATGATTGAATTTCATTTAAAAAACGACAGCAAATTGGCCTGCATATGTAATCCGCTCGACCACTCACTTGATTAAAAAGCGCGACCACTGCAGGGTTAAGAAAGAGAGAGATACCTGGAGGATGAGCAGGGAAGAAGGTAGCTTTGTCATGGTAATTTCAAAACACCGTTGCATGCACGGTCTTAAGTGGAGTAGCAACCGGGGTTGCGGGACGTCTTAACAGGATACCGTGGCCCCGGAACGTAAAGGGCAACAGAAGGAACAGGGTGGTTTTTTAGTCAGTAAAAGTCTGACAGTCCCTTCCGCCCCACCCAGGGCGGAAGGAGTCATTTGATGTCTTTTACCACCTAAAAAAAATTGTTTTTTTTTAACTTACGACCTTTCGACGCCGTTTGCGATTTCTGAGGTGTGCGTATACTGTGTTAATACATAATCGCTTTACTCACTTAGAGATGTATTTACGGCCTGTACCGCGTGTTCACAGCAATTCAAACCTCGGCATGCTACTGCACTTATGACCGCTTACTGTATAGCTACTGAATTTTACTGTGTTTTTTTTAACAAAGGCAACTGGTGAAGCAAAAGACCTTCAAGGTACAAGACCAAAAGGACGACACATCCATGCTCAAACGTAATAAGTTCTTTTACAAAACACACGCAAATGATCACGTCATATACAGCCAATGTTTACAAAAAAACCCTTTCTGCCCCTAGGCCAAAGCAAATTAGACGACAAAGTCGACTCAAAATATCATTACGCAAATGTTGTGTTACTCGCATAACATTCACATTATTATGTTTAAAAGATACTGAAAATACGACAGGGAAAAATTCCCACATTTCCGCATTAAAATAGTCTTCAAAGATCTTTCTTACTTTGAAAGAATTTTAACATTTAAAAAGCTTAATAGCTCCACCATTGAAAGACACAGATGTGCCTTAGAATAATCTTGAACTTTCTTCTTTTAAGCGAAAAGGCTTTCTGAATGGAGAATTAAAAATTTAATAAAGGTTGTGTCGGGAGACCCGTAAATTATTACCAGTTGCTTTTATAACCTTTTTTTGTGTGACAATGTTTATTTTTTTATGAAAATGGATATTTTTATCTCGAAAAAAAAAATAGCGATAGGATGAAACGTTTTCGCCTTTTTAAATGTATTGGTCTTGACATCAATGCTCGTTTCACGCGCCATTTCATTTTCAAAATTGAATACTGAAATTATTTTGTAAAAATATATCTTTAACGAAATCAAGTTATTTCTCTTGATGTTTGAGACGTAAAGGACGGTTTCTTATTAACTCTTGGAAGGGATCATAGGGGGATACGAAATGACTAGACATTAGGCTAACGGTGAATGTGTTGGTAGGTCATCAAGACGCCAAGTACTAGTATAATAGTTTGTGGGTAACTAGATAACTATCTTTGTCACCATTTTTTCTCCAACCATTATGGGATCACTTTGTTGTCCGTCTGTTTAGACCCTTTTTCTCAGGAACGCGTGCAGGTATCTAACGGAAATTAATATCAAATACTCAAGTGTGTTACTCCTTGAAGCAGTAAAAAAATCAAACTTCTAAGTCAACGCAATCTAAAGATAGGAACCATAAACTATAGGGGACTTCTCGTTGACCTTGAATCATGAATTTTGGCACGTAGTAATGCGTAGCACAAACCAGCTCTGTAACATCAATATTGCATTGCTGTGCAAATTGCACATTTACGCAAAGTTTAACCTCAATCGAACATCAGGAAGTGGCTCAAATACTTGTAACATTTGATTAGCCACAGACATGTGAAAGTACAAAGGGGACAATACAACAAAAACTTGACCATGGAATCAGTACATGATCCACTCGTATCCTTATCTTCCTGCCTTTGTCCCATACTTAACACAATAACCGCCGCGTAGGTCACCCGTGACCTACGCTAGTGGAGGTTTGACCTTCAACAGTTTTGGCCCGGCGGTGAAAGTGTTAATTATGAATGAATGAATGAATGAATGATTTATTCAATTTACATTTTTCTTAATGCTAGGTACATTGCCCCACAAAACTGCTTACGCAGTTTAACTGTGAGATCATTGAGTCTCTATTACAGTTACATATTACTATAATACATATTATAGTAATATGTAACTGTATGATACATATTACTATAAACTATATATAATACTTAATATTTACGCTTAAATAGAATCTAATAAGTATTTTTTAAGTTTACGAGCAAATTTTACTTTATTATCTTCTTGTCTGATGTCAGCAGGCAAAGTGTTCAATAAATAGGGAACGCGTTTTTTTAAGGTTCTATCGCCATAGTAATTACTAACTCTGGGTACATTATATTTACCTGCTGTCATCGACCTGGTAGTATATCTGTTAGAAACTAGTGAGTCACTATCCCGACTGCCATGGTTATTAACCAATAATAGGTATTTATGTTTAAGGCTAACTGGTAGAATTTTACATATTTTGAATAACTTACTATATTCTCCTTTACAACTGTTTTTAGTTTTCTTGTTTACTAACAATTTTAAAAATCTAGTTTGAATTGATTCTAATTTCTGTATATTACTTTTAAAAGTCAAACCATAGCAATCAAGAGAATAACTCAGTATTGAGTCAACCAAGGACATATATAAACATTTTAATGTGCTGGTGGGAACTTTAAAGCTTAAGTGATAAAATTTACTTAGCAATATTCTAAGCTTACTACAAATGTAATCAGTATGTGAAGACCATGAAAAACTTTCATCGACTTTCATTCCAAGATATGTGACACTTTCTACTTGTTCTATTGGTTTACATTTACAGTTTAAATTATTATTATTATGCATACACTCATAGCTATGTGTAACAATGATAGGGCATGTTTTAGTCAGATGTATATAAGGGGAATGTATCACTAACAGCTTAGTTTTATCGGCATTGAGAACGATACCGTTGTCGTGAGACCACTTTACCACTGCGTCTACGTCCTGTTGTACGAGTCGACAGGTACCAGCGAGGTCGGTGCCGGCGCGCAGCGCACACAGGTCGTCCGCGAACATGTGCGCCGAGCAGTGGCGCAGTACGCTGCACAAGCTGTTCACATGCAATAAGTAGCACACAGGCCCGCATCCGGAACCCTGCGGCACCCCGCACCCCACCTTCCTCTCGTCGCTGTACTCATCACCTACCTTTACTCGGTAGGAGCGTGATGTGAGATAATCACGGAACCATTTGTTCAGCGGTTCTCCCACTCCACACTCCTCCATGGCGTTCAATAAGGTCTCAGTTTCAAGGGTATCGAACGCTTTTTTATAATCAAAGAATACTGCAACTACAAACTTTTTCTCACTTAAATATGTATTAATTTCATCAGTATATCGTGTAAGAAGAGTATTTGTACTTTTACCTTTCTGGAAACCATGTTGACATTCATTTATTACATTATTTTTTTGCAGATAATTATTCAAACGGTTAATGATACATTTCTCAATAATCTTATCTACACTGGATAAAATTGATATAGGCCTATAATTACTATAATTTTTATGTTCGCCCTTTTTATATATTGGTCGCACTATGGCTTCTTTTAACATACTAGGAAACATACCATTTTGCACACACAAATTGACTAGGTTAGAGATCACAGGGCTAACTGTATCTGCCAACATTTTAAGATCGGACATTCGCACAAGATCGCTACCCGGTGACTTATTTTTATCCATTTGAGTTATAATTCGTTTAACATAGTTACTATCTACCGGCTGCCACCTCATACTTCTGTCCGTCTGTCTAACGTAGGTTAATCTATCCAACAGCTTAATACTACAAATATGTTTGGTTTTATCTATTTCTTCGGCAAATGTACGAGCAAAATTATTACATATATTTTTCAGGGGTTCGTTTACTCCCATATTCTTTATTATTACTTTATCCAAATATTGTTTTTCATTTCCTAATAAATAATTTATTCTATCCCATAGTTTTTTAATATTATTATTACAGTCTAATATGCATTGCCTATCGTACTTATTTTTACTTTTAAAAATTAATTTATGACATCTATTCCTAAACCTTGTGTAAATTAAACGTTTTACCATATTTTTAGGATCATTACTCCAAATAACAAACAGTCTATCCCTCTCTAATATCATATTTTTTAAATCTCTAGTTATCCAGGGGGTGTTATCCCTACTTGAGTTAGTTAGACTTTTTAATACATAACAACTATTATAGATCTCTTGAAATATATTTCTGAATGCATCGTACAACTTTATGGGGCATGTAAAAAGCATTAATTCTTCAAAATTAACTGACAACAGCTTTTCACGAACCGCACGATTGTCAAGCATATAACGTCGATGAGAGGTTACGTTAGGCGAGTGAGCAGGACAGGCATGTACACGCGAGGAGGTGGGAGCGAGAGCACAGTCGCAGTCGCGCCGCCGGCGCCGCCTACGACCGCCGCCATCGTCCACAGACTCAGCTACGTTCAGCTATGTTACGTTCTCTTCTTCCACTCCATCCTGTCAGCCGTCATGCTATCACTGACTCCCTTTTCTTTCATATCATTCTTCACACAATCCATCCATCTTTTCTTTGGCGTTCCTCTTGCTCTCCATCCATCCACACTCATATCTATAACTCCACCTCCCCTCCACCCTGTAAAAAATGCAGATAATCAAGCAAACACGTAGGTATGTCGTGTACAATACAGCGTCTATATTTGGCTGTGGAATCGAATGTTGCCGCTCAAAAGCCTAGTTTATTAACACGAGCTCACCTTGTATGCGTTGTGGTTACAGAAGTGTATTGGAGTACAGGATGGATTGTTAGCCGTGTACCTATTTGTGGATATGGTTTTAGATATAGCAATATTGAATGAGACGGATATCTGATGAGAAAATCTACTGACTGCCTCGAGACCTTTGCCACTAGACCTAGTGGTTGCAAAGAGCGACTGCTAGGTCTTGAGTTCGATTCCCAGGTCGGGCAAAGTGTTATTGGGTTTTTCCATTAGGAATTTCTCACTAGCAACCTCGGAGTCTGGATTTATGCCTGGTTGATGGCAATAGTCTCGCCTTCTATTACATGGGACTATTATATAACTGGAGACACGTGGTTGTACTGATAGGTACACCTCTGCCTAACCCTTCGGGGATTACAGCGTTATGTTAATTGTCATGTTAAAACTACTGATAAAGTATTACAAAACTGTTCCGCTGTGTCTGGGTGTTTGTTTGACTGCCCCGTGGTTCTGGTGGTCGCAAGCTCGACTGCTGAACGGTCCGGGGTTCAATTCCTAGGTCGGGTAAAAGTATTACTATCTTCATGCCAATTTTTTTCGAGATCCGTTTAGCCATTCTGGCATGATTGAGTAACAAACATGCAAACATTCGCGTTTAAAATAGTAGAAATATTCAAAAAGTTTAGGATCCCGTTACTTATCTAGTGTAAAATTAAATAACAACAGACCAATTCAAAAACTCCATCCATGACACAACTTGTAAGATGACAACCAATAAATAGTAAATATTTTTGTAAAGAAATAACGAGCATAGCCACCTTTTAAAAAGGTAGAAAATTGAATTCTCACTATTTTTAACACAACACTCCCTAGGCGAGTGTTGTGAAGAAAATTGTGTTTGAAAATTATCTATTCAGTAAGTTAACGAGTTTACTTTGCTCCATCGCTGAAGAAAAAAATGCTGAAAGAACTATTCAAGCACTTTTCTATTACGTTAGAGAGACGTTATTATATAACAGAACTTCTTGAAGTAACGTAAGTTTTAATAGTCTTTTTAACGTCTTTCACACTTTTTTTCAAGTCTTGACTAATGAGACTTATGGTACTGATACACATGCTTTAAACTAGCATGCTAAAGCACGAGAGCATGCTACTTTTAAGCAAATGCTACTTAGTAGCATGTGTATCGAAACCATTTGCTAATAATGAGCATGCTAATTTTGAGCATGCTCAAAAATCAAGGTCGTTCGATTTTTTTTTGTCCAAGACTTTGTTAGAACTGAGAGTGAGAGAGCATGCTTATTCAGTAGCATGCTTATTGTTAGCAAACGCTAGCAAATGTAAACTATTCATAAGCATGCTCGAATGAAGCATGCTCATAAGCATGCTCATAAGCATGCTCTTTTAGCATGCTAGTTTAAAACATGTGTAAACGAACCATAAGAGCTGATTATCATTAAATAAATAAATATCTTGGGACAACTCACACACGGCCATCTGATCCCAAGCTAAGCAGAGCTTGTGTTATGGTAACCAGACAACTGATATACATACTTATATAATTTATAAATACATACATATTATAGATAAATTACACCCAGACACAGAACCAACAATTATGCTCATCACACAAAGTTTGTCCTGGGTGGGAATCGAACCCACTACCTCCGGCTTTGCAGTCAGGGTCACTAACCACTAGACCAACGAGGTAGTCATTAGCCAGATAACTTTTATGAAAAGAAAATAAATATGACAGTTTGACATATTTTCTATTCAAACGCTGTCAAATCGCCATATTTGACAGCGTCCTTATCCCTCCGTTACGAGTAATCTGACGATTGAAAAATTAGCCCTTAATAAATTACCTACCCAGTTTATAACTGCCTCGTTGGACTATTGGTGCGCATGAGATCTTGGGTTCGATTCCCAGGTCGGGCAAAGTGTTATTGGGTTTTTCCTTTAGGAATTTCTCAGTAACAGCCTCTGAGTCTGGATTTGTGCTCGGTTGATGGCAATAGAAAAAAAATGTGTGACAGCTAATTCGACCGATTTTAAGATATCCGTGTTTTTTTAATAAGACATTTCGAAAAGTTCTCTAATACTTTTCATACTTATGTATCCTGCTTATGCGTAGGAAGTTTAATAAAAAACAGTTTATTCATTTCGAAAAATAAGTACTTTAAAGGATGTATGACATTCCGTACAGCGTAAACGATCTTAAGCGTCTTTACGCCCGATATAACCATTATAACAAAACTTAAATGCCTAACACAACCGATTTATATGCAACACAGTTAACAATCGCAGCTTGTTCCAGTATTACTATAATCTTTTCCAATAGTAGTATTGACAGTACTTCCAATTCACACGTAGGTACGCTACAAACCACGTCCCATTTTATTTTGAACGAGCGTTGTCGATATTTTCCTTCAACGTTTAAATCCAGTGATAAATTGACGACATATACGTTTGAAATGTGGACTTTGAGTGTTGCTGGTTTTAGTTTATTTTTATTTGCGAGTGCTAGTCACTTTAAAGGCTTTTTTTGACGTTTAACAGTTTAACTGCCTCGTTGGTCTCGTGGTCGTAAGTGAGACTGTTGAGCGTAGGGTCCTTGATGCGATTCCCAGGTCGGGCAAAAAAGTTATTGGGTTTTTCCATTAGGAATTTCTCAGTAGCAACGCCCTCGTGCTTCGGAAAGGACGGAAGGTCCTGCACCTAATCTCTTCCCGGCCGCCTCGGATTGCCGTCCTATTGGACTATGAGCAGTAACCAAACACACACACCCCAGAACACGGCTGGAAAAAATACAGACTTAATAAATAAGATAACCTAAAAAACTACTATAATAATAAAAAAATGAAACTAAAACTAAATGTCATCAAAAACCTCCTCCGCGTCGCCGTCAACTGGAAATGTGCCCAAAAGACTGGCCACATTGCCACGTTGGATGACAATGCTTAGCCTCTGGCCAAGGTATAATGACCAGCCCTTAGGGTCACTTCTTAATAAAATTCACTGTAAAATAAATCTTCTAGTCTGATGTTGTAAGATACGATTAATATTCCTCCATATTATTATTCTCTAGGAAACACACTGTTGTTTTAAATTTCCAGAGCTTCGCCAGTACAGACAGTAACAAAATTTTGTTAAATAATAATCATTTTTAGGGTTCCTTACAAGAAAGGTGCCAATGTGACCATATTATCTGTCTGTATATCTCATGAATCGCAATAGCCTTTATTATGGCCGTTATAACAAAAATAATAAAAAATAAAACACAGTTAATGTTTGTATAAATAAAACATTGTACCTACAATAGTACAAAAAATTGTTTTCTACTTAGATACCTAAAAAAAGTCTTCAGTACAATAATTATAAATATATAAAAAAAAAAAGCTTTTAATAAAAAAAAAGGGGTACAAGTGACCTGACTTACAGATTTAGACCAGAGTACTCGTATAAAATAATTTTACGTCAATTTAGATACCATATAATCCATGTAAAAGTAACTTTACTTTTGTTGCTGACTGTACCCAGTTTCTTCTTAGATATTCTCGAACATTATTACTTGATATTCTAAAGTGCATATTATAGTACACATTGTGTGAGGAGGTTATCATATTTTTGTTGTTACATTGACTAAAGGAAATTGCTTTCTGTGTATTGGTGACGTCACTCCTTGGCCGATATAGTGGGGAGAAGGGGGAGGGGGGGTAAATGGTCTGTAATAATTAGGGATTCGATAAAGGAAAAATTCGATGCATATACACTTCATTTTTCGTTAGGATAGTATGGATAGGATTTAAAAAAATATTGGTTTAACAAAAAAAAGCATTGCATTCTTAGAACTGCGGGTTTTTTTTATAATAATGTCCATTTTAGGCTGGGCGCAAACGTCCGGTTTCCGGATCAGGTTTCCGAATCAGGAGGCGTGTATGTACATACACACACATACATAAATTACACACACATGTAAAAAAGAAAAGGGAATGTATGTGTAATTTATGCATGTGTGTGTATGTACATACACGCCTCCTGATTCGGAAACCCGATCCGGAAACCGGACGTTTGCGCCCAGCCTTACCAATACCAATACCTTGACCAATACCTGAAGATTAGGTAAACAAAACTACATGGACAAAGTGGCGACCAGAAACTAGTATTTGATAGTTTTAAAAATTACTTTGACTTGACAAAAAAAGTTTTCGTCTGAAAACCATTTTCAAATGAAACTTTCTGAAAAGGAGCAAAACTGAAAATTTTAATTAAAATTGAAACCTTTGGCGCTGTTTTCTTTACCTCAGTGTCATAGAAATTATTTCGAATTTCGTATCGTGCAATCTTTTCATTTCCTGAAACAAGTTATCTTTTGTTTTTGTTTTTTAATTAAATAGCTTTAATTCTGGCTAAAAGAACCAATCCATGTCAAAACTACCATTTATATAAATAAATAAAATTCAAGTATCTATCTGTTTGTTTGGGCTTATCTCCGAAACAGCTTGACCAATTTTGACGGGACTTTTACTGGCTGGATGATATAAGGAGTAACTATACTTTTATTAAAAAAAGTATTGGTGTTCCGCTGAAAACCAATATTTTCTTGGACGAAGTCGCGGGGATAATCTAGTCTGTAATAATTGTGTATATTTATAACGCAAATTAATTTTGAATCTATTCTTAGCAATCTATTCTGGTCAATGTACGGTCGGGGTCAAAAGTGCAGCAGCATGCTAAGGTTTGAACAGCCGTATCTGTGTGCATAAGTGATGTATTCAAAGACAAACCATATATTATTTAATTAGGCCATTATAAGGCACTTTTGAACGTAATAACACACTACCTACGTACACCTCAAAATTCGCACACGACGTCGAAAGGTCGTAAGTTTAACTAAAGCGTCAATCGATTTGCTTTGTAGATTGCTAGTCCACTTATGACCCCGACCGTACTATCCAATATAGTACATTGACCTATTTATTAATTGGATTATTGGTTAGCTCATTCTGACAAAACTCAAATGACATTTAAAAAATGACAAAATCCCAATCACTACATAGTATAAAACAAAGTCGCTTTTTCTGTCTGTCTGTCCCTATATATGCTTAAATCTTTAAAACTACGCAACGGATTTTGATGCGGTTTTTTTTAATAGATAGAGTGATTCAAGAGGAAGGTTTATATGTATAATACATGCACCCGTGCGAAGCCGGGGCGGGTCGCTAGTTGCCTATAAACTAAACAATCTAATAATCTCTCATCATGTAACATGATGTTAATTATAACTGTCCTTTGTGATGTAAAGCGGACGTATTGTTAATAGCACGCGGTAATTGCGTGCGATTCGATACATGCGTGCGATCAATGCGTGCGTTACGTGCGTACTGTTATTGGCTAGCGGCATGAACGGGCGAATGATTATGGGATTAGATTGTGATCCAAAATTAATGATTAGTAAGATTGGACTGCCTTGTTGGTCGCTTGCGCGTGGGGTTCTGGATTCGATTTCCAGGTCAGATAAATAGGGTTGCGGATTTTGTTAAAAAGAGTTACCGTGGTCGTGGAATGCAAAGGGTATTAGGAGGAACCCATCCGGTTCTAGTCAGAGTCTAACACTCGCTTCCGCTCCGCCTAGAGCGGAAGAAGTCATATGATGATCTTCAAAAAAAACAAACGTCTTGATGGTGTAACAACCACTGTATTTCAGGGAACACGTTGAACGTTGAACGGTCTTGCGTCTATTCTCTCCCTAGTCTTGTCAGATTGCCGTCCTAACAGACTATGAGGGAGGGAAGAGACTTTATCTTTTGCGTACTTGGCTTACTCTCTATAGAGATTGGCCGCCGATCGGTTAGCAGGATATAATTATAAGAAAAAAGGAATTGTCTTAAATCATCGACTCGAAAAGAAGAAGATTAATATTACTTAGGCCACTGCGTAAACGTAGCGTAGTAAACGCGCAGACGACGCGCAGATGAGTCGCGTATACGCGCTTCAAACAAGATTCGAACCCAACCTTGTAACCTATGCACACAAGGCGATCATGAATCCCGTCTCTACTGCTCGTATACGCGCAATCACAGCCAGCGGTTAGATTTGATAGTCATATTGCTGATGACAATGCTTTTGCGTTTTTGTCTGAGAAAGTAAGGGTATACACGATATACTCTAATATTATATGGGTCGGACTATTCGGTTCGGCATTCCCAATACAACCTTCTATACCTATAAGTTTTATTGAAAATGCCGAACCGAATACCGACCCGTTTATGAAAGTACTAATCAAATTTTTTACACAAATTCCAATCACATAACCCAAACTTTCATTACTTCAACGAATTCTAGAATTGTTTTTTTCTACACCCAATATTCTTGAGATTCTAACGCAAATCAGTCCGATACAATAAACGGGTACTTTTTAAAACACCCACCAGACGCATACATTTGCGCATGACGTAGGTAGCACTGAGAAGCGAGGCAAATAATGAAAATCTCTTTAGTACGTATTTACTGGTACCCTCGTCAGCCATCGACGGATTCACCAGCCGACTGTTAAATTGGCCCTTTATTTGTACGCTTTTTGTGGGTATCTTGAGGTTTTTCCTGTGGTACATATTGGGAGCAAGCAATTGGATTTCTTCGTATAAGTAATTTGACTTACGAATCCGTACGTTCAGACTAATCAAATAATTTCTTTTTTTTATTCAAGCTTTTATTTAGCTCGCACTGTTCGTATGTATGTATGTAAGCAAGTTGTGAAGTGGCTTTTACAATGCATAAATATGACACCTGTTATCCCCGAAGGGTTAGGCAGAGGTGTACCCATTAGTACACCCACATTTTGCCAGTTATGTTTAAGTCCCATGTAATAGGGGGCAAGCCTATTGACATCAACCGAGCACAAATTCAGACTCCGAGGCTGCTACTGAGAAATTCCTGATAGAAAAATCCAATAACACTTTGCCCGACCTGGGTGTCGAACCTCATGCTCAGCAATCGCGCTTTACGACCATCAGACCAACGAGGAAATCATGCAGTGGAACAATAAAAAGCTGGTATTATTATTTGATTTCTAAACGATTTTCAGCTGTTTAATGGCTTCAATCGGGCTATTAAAACAGCCTTGAGATTGTTAAACACGGAAAAGGTGTGAGCAGTTTGGCATGAACAGAAACTATTATTTGGTTTCATGTTTCTGACTGCGATTAACAATGGCGCGTAGAGCGACAACGTTGGTTAAACGTTCAATGTTAGTTAGATTTTTTTTGGCTGGGGTGGCGGAAGGGACTGTCAGACTTTTACTGACTAAAAAACCACCCTGTTCCTTCTGTAGCCCTTTGCGTTCCGGGGCCACGGTATCCTGTTAAGACGTCGATGTGAGTAATCATTCCAACTCCCCTATCCATGCTTATATTACTCTTTCACGGCTAAACCACGGAACCGATTTTGATGAAATTTGGTACGTGGATAAAACTCAAGAAAGGTAACAGGCTACTTTTCAACCGACTTCAAAAAGAAGGAGGTTCTCAATTCGGCGCGTATGTTTTTTTTTTTTTTTTGTATGTATGTCACCTGATTTTTCAGCCAATTATGAATAGATTTGGATGATTCTTTTTTTGTTTGAAAGAGTATACTTCCGAATAGGTCCCATAGAAATTTTGTCATGATCTGATGATGAACTTCGGAGATATGAAACGGAACTCCTTATAGAATTACAGAATAACTGTCGTAATAAGTAAAATTGCTTTGTTTATACGTGTAGTCGATGACTGACTGAAGGAAGAGAGGGAGGGGGTACGTCAATCCCCCTCCTACTACTTTTCAAAATTAAATATATCGTGTGAGGTATTGTTTGAAAGGGCTTTTTGTAAGGATTTCAAACATTAACACACAAGCACTAAAAAGTGAAAAATAAAAAGCTTTTTTACAAAAAAATAAAACCGCCTTCAAAAACTACAAAATAAAAAAAATAACTTTAGTTTTGGAAGTCGGTGGCAATATCTACATAACAAAAAACAAGACCAAAGCCACCGACTTCCAAAACTAAAGTTATTTTTTTTATTTTGTAGTTTTTGAAGGCGGTTTTATTTTTTTGTAAAAAAGCTTTTCATTCCGCTACTTTATCTGCGTCCGCGATAACCGACATTTACGGATGTAGCCGCGAGCCAAAACTAGTTATGTATTAATCTCCCTTGAATAATGTTCCAATAAATAGATAAACGCACCCACGATACGGGACAAACTGTGGGGCAACAATTTATAATATAAACTTTCAATTTGCTAAAGCTACCTAAGTACACCACTCAATCTTTAAATCCTCTAAAATCATTTTAAAGCCACACAAATATCGATAAAACGATAACAAACCGCCCCACATCTATAAAATCACATTTTACTTAGCTATATCTCACGATTTTGACACACACGTACAAGTCCAGTGTGGAGCGCCACTTAAAGGTGACTGCCTACTACACCGTATCATACCGTGACAAAACTAAGTCGTGTTCTTTGTATTGAAAAGTATGAGACTGCCTACTCGTTCCGTTGGGCGATTAGCACACGGCACCGCGCACCGTCGCGGAGGGCGGTGGCGGTAAAGCGGATTTCTTAGCGGTGCCCCGCGCGGTTAGGCGGCTCACGCGCCTGTCCGCGCGGATGGATATAACGCGATTTTGACCAGTTTTATCACAGACTCTAGTAAGAATTCCATTTTTGAATTGCAACTGCGCGGTGCCGTGTAATAATCGTCTTACCAACCAATGTTGTCGTGTACAATTAATGGAGCATGCACAATTAGTAAATAGGCATGTTGGCTTATTTTGAAAATCTGGTTTAAATGATACTACCGAATACCAATTTTCTAAAAAAAATGCATTTAGTCGCATGATGTCCTATCATCTCTAGTTCATAGCACGGTCATGGTATGATACGGCGTAGTGGGCAGCATCCTTAATTTTAAAACCGTATTTCGCACGTAGCCGAGTGGCCGTACGAAACGTACGAACGTGCTTCACAGAACTGGTATAAGTACGTGAAATGGTATTGGTGGATAATCTTGGGAGTTGTATGTGGTATTTTATTTAAATTCAAATGGCGTTTAGCATGTTTTAAGGGGTCAGTTAGTTGGTATTTGAATGCAGTGCTTCGTGAATTTTCGTGTTATTACTTTGATATTGCTAACTTTTGCCTGCGACTTTGTCTTTGTAGAAGTCGAAATTAAATCTATTCTAAAACATCTTCTACATATTGTTTTATAATCTACCAACATTTTTGTCGGGAACCTTAATTCTTTTTCTAAAATGAAAGAAGCCATATGGTTACTCCTTATAACATCTACCAGTGAAAGTCATATCAAAATTGGTCCAGACCATGTGGAGATTTATCGGAACAGACAGACAAACAGATAAAACATTTAAAAATTGTTTATTTCAAATAATTACCTAGTAAACATTTATATTGATTTTGACTGCCTCGTTGGTCTAGTGGTCACAAAGCGTGACTGCTGAGCATGAGGTCTTGGGTTCGATTCCCTGATCGGGCAAAGTGTTATTGGGTTTTTCCACCAGAAATTTCTTAGTAGCAGCCTTGTAGTCTGGATTTGTGCCCAGTGATGGCAATAGGCTCGGCAATATTACATGGGACTTAAACATAACTGGCGAAATCTGGATGTACTAATAGGTACACCTCTGCCTAACCCTTTGGGATTTACAGGCATGATGTTATGTAGCCTTACGTATGTAGGTCTGGTTACCATTTGTTTCACGATTCAGTAAACAAAAAAATAAATCAGCAACATTTTTTATAATTTCTCTGCTATCCGTACAAACGCTTCACTCTTACACGACTGTCCAAACATTCACATTGACCTCAGGTACGGTCAGCACATTAACAGGACCATTGTTGGGAACTGCGCAAGCGACCCGTAAAATTCCAAGCCGTAACCTTTTGATCCCGCTATTGTACTCGAGTTTATCCCTCGGGGAATCGACTGATTATGTTGGTTTCTTTCAAAGAATGGGACAGTATGGGTGAATTGAAAGACAGCTAAAGGATTGTGCCTGGTGTATGGGAATTAATGAATTAAAATGTCATGGAACCACTACAGTTCTGCCTGCGACTTAATAAGTATATTATCCCACGGGAAACATTTTTTTTTCGGGATTTAAAGTAGTGTATGTGCTATTTCAGACTATAATCTATCTCTGTGTCAAATTCCATTTAGATCTGTTCAGATGTTCTAGCGTAATTGAATAACAAACATGAATCCAAACTTTAACTTTTTTCGATAGGACTTGTAGTTTTGCCAGAAATCAAGATTTATCGATTTTTACCCTTAAAACACCCCCCCTACCCCTTCCCAACCGCAGATCGCACGTAATTTATTTTTCCTTTCATTTTAGTAGTATTCCCTCCCTTTTCCAATAGGTTTCATTCTACTTTAATTTTTTTTCGTTTTTAATTATTTTTGACGGCTTCAACCCTGGTCTATTAGTAAGATATGCCGTATTTTATTAGCAACGATTCTCTAAACATATGCAATGGATGTTCAGGGGATGCTGTTTTAAAATTTGAACTTACTAATATTATTAAGCTGAAAAATTGTACATTTTAATACTGATAATTGTCTTTCTAACTAAATTCCCAGTGTTACGGCCCGTATACACGCCCAATTCACTTGCGCAAATACCAATTTGCAACTAGCTAAACGCTAAAATTTGTATACTGTGCAAATATGCTTTTCACGTTATTTGCTCAAACTAAATGAGCACTAGTAATCATGTAGATACGTTAAGAGAAGCTCAAGCTTCCTGTTTGAAGGATTTAGTTACACACTAATGTTTTCCCGCGACTTCGCGTAAATGTCGGTTATCACGGATGCAGACGAAGGTCGCGTAATAAAAAGTAGTCTATATCCTTTGCCGGGGTTGCGGGACGTCTTAACAGGATACCGTGGCCCCGGAACGTAAAGGGCAACAGAAGGAACAGGGTGGTTTTTTAGTCAGTAAAAATCTGACAGTCCCTTCCGCCCCACCCAGAGCGGAAGGAGTCATTTGATGATTTTTACCATCTAAAAAAAAAAGCCTATATCCTTGGGGTTCCAACTTACCCTGTACGTTTCATCAAAATCGGTTCAGTGGTTTAGTCGTAAAGCGTAACAGACTGACAAAGTTACTTTCGCATTTATTATATAAAATATGAGTTTGGAAGTATGGATGTTATAATCGTATCTATAGGTACTTATTAATATAAAGCAGAAGAGTTTTTGTGTGTTTGTTTAAACGTGCTTATCTCTGGAACTACCAGTAGTATTGGAAAAATTCTTTTTGTATATGATAGCCAGATTCATGACGAATAGTATAGGCTATATAACATCTCGCTACGACACACGGGAGCGGAGCAGTAACCAAAAACGTAACTTAATATGTCTGAAAAAACCACACCTACGAATTTGCAAGGAGCTGTTTGTGGTTTTGTATAATTATAAAGGACTAGGATTAGGTATGTTTATGTACTTGTACCTACCGTCGGAACGTGACGCCTCTCATATTTTATGTAAAGTCAGTTGGACCGTGCTTTGTTTCCAAATGGGATACTAATTTAATTCTACACGGCGCAATGGTCTGGATTTAGCTCATTCTAAAATGAGACATTTATTTCACGCCAGTTTTACGTTACACAAAAATAAATTTCAAATACGTTTGTGCACAATAAATTAATATTTTGTTATTGGATTTTTGATTTTTAATAAAATTGAAAGTATTCCAAAGTCAAATAAAATAATTTAATTAAAAATGAAAATAATTTAATCTAGCTGAGTCTTAAACAGGGCAGTTACTTATAGAGAAGAATGAGCAAGAAATTCTTCTGAAATAAATGTTTACAATATTTTGTAAGCTGGATCATACATACACAATCATAATTACACTTGAGAACGACATACCTTGCATATATATTGCTGAACTTGAAGTCTTGGGTTTGATTCCCAGGTCGGGCAAAGTGTTATTGGGTTTTTTCATCAGGAAATTTCAGTAGCAGCCTCGGAGTCTGGATTTGTACTCGGATGATGGCAATAGGCTCGCCCTCTATTACATGAGACTTAAACATAACTGGCGAAATGTGGGTGTACTAATGGAGACACCTCTGCCTAACCCCTCGGGGATTACAGGCGTGCTTTGCGACCACTAGACCAACGAGGCAGTCATTCAGTATTGCTAAAACTTTTATAGAAAAGGGTCAAATGACAGACAAATTAACAGACAGGCTGCTCAATCACTAATGGCTCATTTTCACTAGTCGATAGGGCCCGCATGCGGGGTGCGACAGATTTCTGGAACGCATGCCACAGGGCCCGCATTCGGTGAACCGTTTTCATTAGTCGATAGGGCCCGCATGCGGGGTGCGACAGATTTCTGGAACGCATGCCACAGGGCCCGCATGTCGATATCACGGTCGGTAAAAAGCATGCGCGGCGGATCCCCGCATGCGGTGTAGCGACTTGTAACTTTCATTGGTTGTTATGTCGCATGCGGGGACTCGCCGCGTGCGGGCCCTATCGACTAATGAAAATGCGCCATAATATTATACTAGTCTGTTTTCCCTTTTGGCTCCATAGGTACCTTAAAAGCTACCTACCTACTAGTTTTGTATCAAGTTAAATGAAAATTGCAACTTTGACAAGTTTTAATATTACACAAAGGGCCACGAAAATTGGTTGCTCCGTATTTGAGAGTGCAATTTTACTAAAATACTAGTTTCGAAGTTGCTTCTTGGAACTTTGAGGTTGGCACAGTGTGCGGCTAATTTTGGATAGACTGAACTTCGGTGTAATTTGCGATGAGATATTAATTTGAATGGCACATAAAATAATTAAGGTTCCATATTAAAAGTAACTACTAAAAATAGTCATAACATATTAACATCACGCCTGTAATCCCCGTAGGGTTAAGCAGAGGTGTACCGGTGTACCGGTGTTCCCAAAAGTAGTCTTCTTTACATATAAAATGCATTGTCCTGAATGACTGACTGACTGTTGGTTCAACGCACAGCCCAAACCGCTGATCGTAGAGACTTGAAACTTGGAGAATGTGTTTTTTATATCATGTAGGCATCCGATAAGAAAGGATTTTTCGAAATTCTACTCCTTAGGGGGTGAAAAAAGGGGGGCAAAGTTTTTCCGTGGTCCACTCTACTCCAAATTTTACCTTCAAATCTTAGGCCTACCCTAGCGATTCAGGGATCTCGGACCATAAGAAAGCATTCTAAAGAGTTATGTCTAGTCTATTTATATTAAATTAAGAAAGGAAAGACGCCGTAAAATAATGCAATTAAGTGGAGAATCTTTCATCAAGGTTCAATATTTACGGCTGCAAGCGACGGTGGTGTTAATATAAACTTACTGTTAGTTAGTACGGAATTCTAGTGGATCGGATGCTTGGAAAAGTATAACAGTAGTACCTAGTTGTTATTTGGAAAAAAGCTTGACCAGGGAAATATTACCATCATAATCATTTACAACAAAAAAGTAAAAAGTATTCATTAACAAAAGATATATGGCAGAGATGAGTAGCAACGCAGAGAGGGATCGCCCTAGGAAGACCTACACTGACCTTATTGGCGAGGTTCTTCAGAAAGGTCCGGTGCGTAGTACCTACTCGTAACCGGCGTGCTCGTATGACGAGATGTATGAACGTAGATGAGGCGAAAGGAGTATGTAAGGATCGTAGCAGGTGGCGTTCTGTGGTTTCTGCTTACCCCCATGGGAAAAAGGCGTGAGTTTCTGTATGTTTAATCATTTACATTTACACTTTTTTTTACTGGCGAGAGGAGACACAACACAGAGGAAAGTAGAAGGAATGGGGGAGGCCTTTGCCCAGGAGTGGGACAGTAGCAGCTAGCAAAAAAAATCAGCATTGATTTATTCCGTTTTGAAGGATTTCTGCCCGGTTGATGGCAATAGGCTCGCCCCCTATTACATGGGACTTAAACATAACTGGCGAAATATGGGTGTACTAATGGGTACACCTATGCTTAGGCATATTACTATCAAAAGTACCTTTTAAAGGCCTAGTTGAAATAATTGATTTGACTTTGACTTTGAAAAGTGTCAGGGACAGTCCGCCCTATATAATTTAGTATTATAGCTCTAAAATCCAGGCAATTTAACATGACTAACTTTACCAGAGGAATATAAAGTACTCTGAGTCCTTTTTTAGGTACAGTCAGCAAAACAGATAGGTATGCAAGGTCGTCAGATATAGTTGAACTTTTCTAATAAACCGATGGATGTCTTTGACTGAAACTTAACCTAAATAAAGAACTATTCATTTTTTACGTTTTAAATTAAATTACATTCGAAAACATCCATCGGTTTCTAAGAAAACTTCAACTATATCTGACGACCCTGCATACCTATCTGTTTTGCTGTGTGTACCTAAAAACCTCGTTGTGTTTGATTACACTCACTTTTGCATACTCAATGTTGCCAGCCTTTTGGGCACGTGTCCCAAGGACTATATAAGTATGATGTGGACGAGTTTTTTGATGGACGATGAGCACCGCCGCCTTTTTTTTAAATCTCTACTTATATTATAAAGCTGAAGTGTTTGTTTGTTTGATCGCGCTAAGCTCCGGTACTACTGGTCTGATTCTGAAAATTCTTTCGCTATTTGGAAGCTACGTTATTTCTGAGTGCAAAGGTTATGTTTTACTGTTAACTAGTTATGTCGCTAAGAAACTAGCAGCATTGCCCCTTTACTACCTATAACATCATCATTACGCCTGTAATCCCCGAAGGGTTAGGTAGAGGTGTACCCAATAGTACACCCACACTTCGTTATTTATGTTTAAGTCCCATGTAATAGAGGGCGAGCCTATTGCCATCAACTGGGCACAAAACCCAGACTCCGAGGCTGCTACTGAGGAATTCCTGATGGAAAAACCCAATAACACTTTACCCGACATGGGAATCGCACCCAAGACCTCATGTTCAGCAGCACCACTAGACCAACGAGGCAGTCAACCCGTCCCCCCGTCCTCCTCTTGTTTTTTCCTCGAAATCTCCTCATCATCCACAAACCATCCAAATATATTCATCATGTAAACATCCAAGGGAAGCCCACAATCTAAATCCACATCGTTCAATGTAATAACAATTCCGTAAAACAGCATCACGATTATGATCAAAAGTAATGTCAGGTAAAACGATTTCTTTTATATCTGTCCCATTATAAAAGATACATGGCGTATAAACTGGTGTAGATAACTGAAACTCGGTTACAACGTGGGAATGATTAGATTCTCGGTTTTATATGACTACCCTTATATATGGAACGAGATAATCTTTTTTAAAGTGTTATATGAACTTGCTTTGTTTATTTACTGAACTGAAAACGGAAAATATGCTGCGCTGCGCTATGTTTAAATTCAATTTTTTGTCGTTTATCTGCATAAAATGTGTTGATAAGTGGTTAGTACAATAATGTCAGAACATTGATTGAAACCACAAGCACTTATACATGCCGTTTTGTCCGCGTGAAAGTCAAGTATACAACATATCCTGCCGGGGTTGTGGGACGTCTTAACAGGATACCGTGGCCCCGGAACGTAAAGGGCAACAGAAGGAACAGGGTGGTTTTTTAGTCAGTTAAAGACTGACAGTCCCTTCCGCCCCACCCAGGGCGGAAGGACTCATTTGATGATTTTTAACACCTTAAAAAGGGGGAGGTGAAAAGGGGGGCAAAGTTTGTATGGAGAAATCAACCTTGACGCAAACAAATCGCGGGTAGAAGCTAGTCTTCTATGTATAAGACGCTATAGATTAAACAGGGGTTCCCAAACATACTTTGTCTACTGCCCACTTTGAGAACAAATTATTTTCTCGCACCCCCATTTTTTCACCTACTTAAAAACCACCTAGTATATGAAATTATAAACCGCTCCCCAAGCCTCTACACAACACCCTGACTTTTTTTTCTGGGTCTCTTACCACCCCCCTTTAGGCCTGCAGCGCCGACAAGGGGGTGTTATCGCCCACTTTGGGAAAGGCTGGATTAAAGCCATGGCTTCAATAAGCTTGCTCTGCTTTTATAGCTTCATACGGAACCTAAGTGTACTAAGAACTAAGGCATTCTTTATTAAACCGTATCGTAAACATTGGCTTCATAAAATACTAATATAACTTCATAGAAATCCACTTTTCTCGGACGATGTTTATAGCTTGGGGGGGAAGATAAATACAGTATCTATACGCTACCCTCGCTTCAAGATTAACACGGTCAACATTTTCATTTTTATATCAAACTAGCGACTCGCCCCTGTTACGCAAGGGTGCAATTTAATAAACGGCACCATGGGGTTTTTTTTACAAAAATACCATTCAAATTTTCGACTTTTTTGGTGGATTATACAAAGCTTTTCTTGCACAAAATAAAATCAGTTTAATCGGTTGTGCCATTCTCAAGTGATGAGCTTACATAATACGGCAATTGATATTTTTATAAATAAGATAAGAGATATTATATAACATAATATGACGCCTGTAATCACCGAAGGGATAGGCAGAGGTGCACACCCACATTTCGCCAGTTATGTTTAAGTCCCATGCATTATGGGGCGAGCCAATCGCCATCAACCAGGAATAAATCCAGACTCCGAGGCAGCTGCTGACAAAATAACACCTGTATATATTACAAGTATATAAAAAATGAATCCCTATTTCCCTTGGTCACGGCATCACGCGTGAACGGCTGGACCAATTTAACTAATTATTTTTTCCTTGTGTTTGTTATTTTAAGGGAAGGTTTATGCCTATGAAAGATATAATAATAATGTGGTAGAGATAAACTACTATAACATGACGCGCCCCTCCATATTACTATTTTAATAATAATGAATAATTAATGATGCCGCTAGTCGAGCAATAATGACACGCTGATTTGTTTTTGTTTCGAGAGCCGTTTCAGTACGCACACATGCGTTGTGAGTCTTGTAAATACTTTTTACATATACTTTCAAACGTTTTGAATTGTGGAGGAGCGCGTCAAGTTATCGTAGTTTATCTCTAGTACGAAGTTCGCTGGGTCAGCTAGTAATTATAATTATTATCACTGGCAACACTTTTCAGCACAAAACCAACCAACCTCCTTCTTACTTTCTTTGTGAACAAGAAGATTCTTTATTCCATCATTATTGTCAATTAACGCTCGTTATCCTGCAAGCGATGAAAGCCGAACGGAGCCGAGCGTAGCCGAGTAAAAACGAAGACGGTTACCTTAATTGTAGTGAGCGCAAGTAACTTGATTTCATAACTATCGTTAAGGTAAGTCTTGGGAAATAAATTGTAGGATTTTTTATAAAAACAAGTTGTATTAAATGGTCTAGGAATTTTGTCTGGTTTCAGAGACTTAATACAGAGTGGAAGGGACGTAACGAAATCACTATATGATTCTAAACCCCTCAGCAAAGATTTTTGCCTCGGTACTATGGGTGAAAGACGTTTTATCTATAGTCCGAGACAGGGGCCCGCCGCCGGCTTACGCTGAAAACCAGTGCCGTGGTTTTAGTGCCTACGTGCACTGGCCACGGTATTATGCTGAGCGTAAGCCCTTTCGCGCCCTGGATGGGGCGGAAGGGACTGTCAGACTTTTACTGACTAAAAAACCACCCTGTTCCTTCAGGAGTCATTTGATGATTTTTACCACCTTTTTTTTGTTAGCCTATTCTGTCCCACTCCTGGGCAAAGGCTTCCCTCCACTCCTTCCATCCTTCCCGAATCAGTGCCTCAACCCTCCAGTTTTGGAGAAATCCATCCAGTTCGTCCCGCCATCTCCTTCGTGGCCTGCCGCGGCCGCGACCACTTAAAAAAAAAAAAAGCCCTTTCGCGCGGTAGGGGCGCATAGTTCTTTTTGTATGTATTTGATTTTTATTTTATAGATTTAACAACAAACAAACTTGTTTCTACTTTGCTTTTATGTATAATTTTTCTTTTTTCTTTTTATATTATGTGCGTCATTTTCGCGTGAAAAAAAAGTTTTACTTTCTTTCTTTTTCATAATCAGCAGTTCCATAAAATTTTATCGTGTAGGTGATGCACTTAACCACACCGTCTAGCTGTCTCGAGGTTGCAAGGGCGATTGCTAAGCGTGGTGTTCCATACATTGCCTCTATGAAGCGACGAGCAACTGATTTCTTCTCGCTGTTATTTCAGAATTGATCCATAATATAAGTTGTTCTAAATTACCCCTTTTTCGGAAAAGGCCCCTTTTCGGCGCAATCAAAAATTTATGTTACTATAAACTCCAATTATCGGTATAGACGTAAATAAATCTTGAATGAGTGTCAAACATTCGGCGCAGACAAGTCAAAATACTTTACTCATTCAGCTTTTACGGCTTTCCCAATAAAATAAACGACAGATATATTCATAAAATGAGATATTTTTGCCAACAAAACCGCTAATCTAATGCATTTAATCCCCATTCAAAATTACCTTCAACAGATGAAACTCGACTAAAAATTACAAAGGCAAAGGTAAAGATGTCGTTTAAAAGTATTCTTTGTGTTCTCACCCTTATATATCTTACAGGCAAAATTAACTCTTAGCTCCTTGTCATACGGTGTGATATTAATTGGCTCGGTTATAGGCAATGTCTTCATCGTATAGCTTCTAATTCGTTTGTGTGAATTGATGTGAATTTAACTGTTCTATCACATTACGTACCTATTGATTAATTAACTGGTTGTTTGTTGCCTAGCAACGACTATTAAGCCACTTTGTTAGGAACAGGTGTGATTAGATGGAATATTATATGGTGAACGTGCCATTTCTTATGAAACAAATAAAAATACCGAAAAATTCTTCCGAAAAATACCGAAATTCTTGTAGAATACAGATTTAATGAAAATTACATTGATTTTCACGTGTAACCAAGGAGACACGTTGTTGTAATTAATAGGTGTATGTACGCACCCATAAAATTACATTAGATAATTATCTGTTATTTTAATTACAGCGTTCTTGTCTTCAAGTGCTGTGCAATAGTAAAAATTATTAAAGAAAAACTAAAAATACCTTTTAAATTGCAGTACAATAATTTTGTATAATAATAATTTTGTATTTTGTCGCCCTAGGAAGACCTACACTGACCTTATTGGTGAGGTTCTTCAGAAAGGTCAGGTGCGGAGTACTCGTAACCGGCGTGCTTGTATGACGAGATGTATGAACGTAGATGAGGCGAAAGGAGTATGTAAGGATCGTAGCAGGTGGCGTTCTGTGGTTTCTGCCTACCCCCATGGGAAAAAGGCGTGAGTTTATGTATGTATGTAGGTATGTAAACTTCGCTACGCTATGCTATCATTCTATAAGTAAAACAAAAATTAGGAAACGTCTTGAATTTTTGGTGCGAAAAATAACTATTCATGTGGGTGCATGCAATGTAACGCACATAAAACGCATGCAACAGTACACACAGGTGGTCCCGGAGGGGCATTACAAGTTTATTTTTAACATATTAAAACTTTTTTTGGTACGAAGTTCCTTATCGCGCGTTGCGAAAGGGGGCTAGATGGAAAAAATTAAGACCAAAAGTTGTAACGACACTTTTAAGAGCAAAAGTTGTAACGACACTTTCTGCTATAGTTGTAAGCCGTGCGGCGTGCGCGTGTTTTTCTGTCTGTCTCTCTCTCTCTCTCTCTCTCTCATAGAAATCAAGCCAGTCAAGTCAAGTCAAAGTCAAGTCAAAACATTTATTTCAATTAGACCATTTACAGGCACTTTTGAATTGTCAAGGAGTCGGTCAGTTAGTCAGAAAAATGAAGCTAGTTGCTCGTTCCAAAACGGAGGTAGGCCTCTATGGAGAAGAACGAGCAAGAAACTCCACGGCACTCTTTTAAATTAGGTTTTTACAAAATCTTGGTTACATTATTATTCTTGTTGATTCTACATGTGATCACAATGAAGATGAATATAAAACAGTAGTTAAAAATAATAAAAATAAAGATGTAAGCCATAGCAGTTAAGAGATGACCAATCCCGACTGACAGCACCCGTTCACGAGCATGACGCATGGATCAGCACCACCTAGCTCAACCATTATGGAGGGAGCCAAATGATCCAACACACGCGCCACCATCAGCGAGATATTTGAGTGAGCATGACAAGCTCTCAACCGCCATGCTCATTAAGTCAAAACACAGTAACTCAATAAATAAAAAGCTCCATGGTACAGTTATTTTCGTTTCGTCTTTCTATTTCGCATTGAACAGTGTGGTGTCGCGACTATTATTTTAGGAACTTCGGTCCATCCGGGTGTACCTTGACACCTCTCAAGTTTTTTTCTTCTACGAATATTCAAAACTGTTTTCTTCACATTTGCTCCTTCAAGGTTCCCAAGTATAGTCTAAAATAAAAGAAAAACATGTACCTATCAGATTTATTGAGGGTGTTTTTTACACCTATTATTTTTCTTAAACACAGCCTCGCTACTATTCCTTCCCCGCTCAATCCATCTCTTCCATCTCGACAACGAGCTGTACTAACAAAAAACTTTGCACAATTAATCCAAGTAAATTGCATTTTTGCAAAAAGGTAAAAGTTTGTTAAGCAAAAGACTTTAAACGACTTTGTTAAGACACTATCGGGAATTAAAAGAAAAAGTGCATTCTAGAAGATTCTAGATAATACTTTTTGTGTAAGTATCTGTCTGTAACTTTGAGATAGCGAAGTAATCATTTTAATTTAATTGGATTGGAGTATAAATTAACTTATCGTTACAAAGTAAAAGACTTTCAAATCAAGCGTTTTTACAAAATTCTGGTTACAATTTTCTTGTTGCTTCTACATCATGTGAAAATAATAAAGATGAATAAATAAAAAACAATTATTAAAATTAAATATGATGAGAATAAAGATGACTGCTAAGCATGAGGTCTTGGGTCCGATTCCCAGGTCGGGCAATTATTTGGGTTTTTCCATCAGGAATTCTAAGTAGCCGCCTCGAAGTCTGGATTTGTGCCCGGTTAATGGCAAAAGCTTCGCACCTATTACATGGGACTTTAACATAACTGGCGAAATGTGGGTGTACTTATGGGTACACCTGTGCTTAGCCCTTCGGGGATTACAGGAGTGATATTATGTTGGTATGATTCGTCTATTTTTGTCTGTAAAATCTACTAAGTTTTCCAACCATTTTTAGAATAAATTATTCCATTAAAATAAAATGGCTAAAATTTTAAAAAAGAACAAAAAAGGCAAGCATGGCTAGCAGAACACTTGGTAAAGTTAGATAAATTAACTTAACTTTACTTTTAAAACATTAGATAACCGACCCAAGTTATAAAAGCTAACTTAAAGAAGGAAAGTATTTCATAACATAGTAGGTACCTTTACGTACTTAGGTACAGTTAGCAAAACAGATAGGTATGCAGGGTCGTCAGATATATGTAGTTGAAGTTTTCTAAGAAACCGATGGATGTCTTTGACTGAAACTTAACCTAAATAAAGAACTATTTATTATCTACATTTTAAATTAAATTACATTCGAAAACATCCATCGGTTTCAAAGAAAACTTCAACTATATCTGACGACCCTTCATACCTATCTGTTTTGCTGACTGTACATTAGTTTAAAAATCAACTTACATGCTACATTAAAAATGTAACCTTAACGAGACTGTAAGTTTTAAAACTATTTTAACTTTAAAGTAGATCTAAGATTAATGACAAGATTTAGCAGATTATGCTTTTACTTTTTAAGAGGAAGGTCAAAGGAAAGATGGATGGATTGGATGAAGAATGAAATGAAAGAAAAGGGAGTCAGTGATTGCATGACGGCTGACAGTACTGAATGGAAGAAGAGAACGTGTTGCGCCGACCCCAAGTAACATGGGACAAGGGCAAGAAGATGATGATGCTTTTACTTTATAGACGCTTAACCTTGCTGTAGAGTTGGTATAGTCGAACAAACTATTTGGTTTAAAGACAACAACCAAAAAATCAGCTACATTGCCACTCATCGTTGTGTTCACGTTTTAAACAGTCTAATAATTTTGAAACATATTGAGAGTTATTTAGTTTGGGGTATCGTATTACCCAGTTACTGGGTTGTGGAGATCAGATAGGCAGTCGCTCCATGTAAAAATACTGGTATTCAGCTGCATTCGGTTAGATTGGAAGCCGACCCCAACATGATTGAGAAAAGGCTAGGCAGATGATGATTGAGAGTTATTTAAAAGAATTGACACACTCGAAACATTGTTCAAAGTAGTTGCAAGTTAGCTGCGTGTATACCAACTAGCTTGTTCGACGCACATATCAACTGTGGAAGGGAAAAAAATGGATATTGTGTCACATAACATCACGCCTGTAATCACCGAAGGGTAAAGCAGAGGTGTACCCATCAGTACACCCACATTTCGTTAGTTATGTTGAGGTCCCATGTAATAGGGGGCGAGCCTATTGTCATCAACCGGGCACAAATCCAGACTCCGAGCCTGCTACTGAAATTCCTGATGGAAAAACCGAATAACACTTTGCCCGACCTGGGAATCGAACCCAAGACCTCATGCTCAGCAGTCGCTCTTTGCGACCACTAGACCAACAAGGCAGTCAACTACGCAAACATAAGAAGTGCTGTTCTTAGTTTGACCAAAACTAAGTTTACTACATCACGGTGTACAAAAGAACCACTGTGTGGTACTATAGTGCCATACCCTACGGTAGTACAAGGTACCATTGTGCAGGCAAGACTTACAATTTCATTAGTTGGAACGCAATTATCTTGTGTGGACGCTTTTCTTGTCTTTGTACTGCTTTAGGTTAAACTAAATGTGGATAAGAAAGTGGGTTTTGAAGCTAAAAGTATGTATTACATTGTCCCACTGAAAAGGAAAGGCCTGCACTCATACAAAGATGACATTTTCCCATAAAAAATACAAGTCTATACAAAATGTGAATAAGTGGCAACGCAGGGAGGGGTCGCCCCAGAAAGACCTACACTGACCTTATTGGTGAGGTTCTTCAGAAAGGTCAGGTGCGCAGTACTCGTAACCGGCGTGCTTGTACGACGAGATCTATGAACGTGGATGAGGCGAAAGGAGTGTGTAAGGATCGTAGCAAGTGGCGTTCTGTGGTTTCTGCCTACACCCATGGGAAAAAGGCGTGAGTTTATGTATGTATGTGTACAATATTACGTGGTACAAACAGAAAACAAAAATAATATAAAAACCAAAAGAGACATCTTCTTTTTACGAGAAGAGGCCTTTAACCTGCAGCAGGACAAGCTGGTAAGATAAGCTGATATTATTATCGATTCCTGCATATCAGAGCGCGTCACTCGGATAGTAGGTACTTAATAATTCCATGCATTATGACCACAGACAATACACATCTAAGCCGTGAGAGATACTGCAATTAATGCAGCTGTCTGTCTGTACTTACCGTCGAGTATTTATTAGCTAACGAGAGATTTCAATAACTAATCGGTGAACTCATCCGAAACTTTAAATGTGCTTAAAAATTCTTATTTCTAATTACTGATTATACAGAAATTACTTACCAGATTATAAGCCATTAAGTCGCTTCCTGCCGTCTGTATGTAACATCTTTTAAACATAATCATCAATAAACAGACATTGGACATAGACATGACTTGTGAAATGTGGGTGTACTAACCTTTCGGGGATTAAAGGAGTGATGTTTTGTTATTTAAACAGATAGAAAATTTAAAAAATAAAAATAACAGTTCGTTCAAACCCTATCCAGTTTTATATTATCCAGGCCACCCACCAATAGCCGGTGGCTAAATAGCCGTCGGCGTCGGCCACAAACCCTAGCCTTACTGGGCTATAATAGGCGATAGCGCTTTGAAGCTTCATCTGTCCCCTTACTCTTTGTCACAAGCTATTATATGGTATTAAAAGACTTTGTTATTGTAATTGAATTTAAATCCAGTTATATTCAAATGGTTATTGGGTCCTGTTACTGTGTGTTTGTTTATATTGAAGTGGTATTTAAGAGGTGTATAGGGACAATATCGGAGTGGATAATGCGAGGTTGTGATAATGAATTTTAATGGTTAAACTTTTAATGCAAGGCAAGGTGAGATTGTAATATTTACAGATAGGTAGATAAAATACTATACAGAGGAAACAGACACATCACAGCCGTTGACTAATTGGACCTACTCATGCAAAATGGAATCAACCCACACAATTAAAGTTTTGAGAAAAAGCCACTTTTCTATAATTATACATAGTGTGCAATAAAATTATTTGCCAAATAGTTTTTTACTACTGAGAAATTCCAAATGTGAAAGCCCAGTAACCCTTTGCCTACATGGATTTTAGTCTTTTTTTTTTGGCGTGATTAAAATCATCAAATGAGTCCTTCCGCCCTAGGTAGGGCAGAAGGGACTGTCAGACTTTTACTGACTAAAAAATCACCCTGTTCCTTCTGTTGCCCTTTACGTTCCGGGGCCACGGTATCCTGTTAAGACGTCCCGCGACCCCGGCAGGCGTTTGGCCCCGTGGATTTTAGCCTGACACAGCAGATCCCTAAAGAGCGACGTTCTAAGAAAGTTTAAATATTCGAAGAAAAATAAAGAATTTTAATTCTAAAATGTGACACGAAAAATCTCTTGCAATATCTCTTAACCCTTCTAGTTTTTGCACAGATTCCTACAATTGAATGAGCACGACGGATTTGTTATTGTTGTACCCATTCTCTTAATGGTTCGATACACTCAGACGCGATATTTTATGGAAATTCAATATTTTACGTGACATTTTTATTCAAAACTATAAATTTAGAGTTTAGAGAAACGTGGTTTGCATACAAAGTGCAGTTTTAAAATAAACCGTTATTAAAATTGGTTAAAGGTCAATCACCTATTTAGTAGGTAGACATAGGTATCATGAAGTAATGTTATTGGGTGTTTCCATCAGGAATTTCTCAGTAGCAGCCTCGGAGTCTGGTTTTGTGCCCAGTTGATGGCAATAGGCTCGCCCCCTATTACATGTGACCTAAACATAACTAGCAAAATGTGGGTGTACTGATGGAAAAACCAAATAACATTTTGCTTCACCTGAGAATCGAACCCAAGAGCTCATGCTTAGCAGTCGCGCTTTGCGACCACTAGACGAACGAGGCAGTCCACGAGGCAGTATTACTTCGAAGCTTCGTAGAAAACCGTTCATTTCTTAGCAACAAATTAGTTGGTAGAGTAAACATTTTGTCACACACATTGCCTGAATGAAACTAATCCTTAGAAAGCGGATTGCAAGGGATTGAGTGAAACGTAAAGTTGGACCTACGGAACCCAGATTACTTAAATATTCTTTGTGGCTTTTACATTTACCTGTTACAACTTCTATCATACTTTTACCAGGTGTTTAGGTACAGTAGAAAAAGCTATTTGGTATCCAGGCAGCTAACTTATTAACAATCTTGTGAGTCTGCTAAGTTGTTAATTTTTTTTCCATCATAAGCTGTTTACCTAACTAACCATGTTTAAAAAATTGATTATCGCTTAGTTGAGATTTCGACTAGAAGACCAATTTATTTTATTAATTAGTAAATTTAATAAGTTGTAGTTTGTTTAATTAAAATGCTCAAAATCTAGTCGCAATCTCATCTCAGCGAAAATATAAATAAATATTGGTAAATTAGAGATATTTTTTACAGATTAAAACTGAGATTAGATATCGAACGTTCCTATTAATTAGTAGGATTACCCCCCAGTATTGCCGGGGTTGCGGGACGTCTTAACGGGATACCGTGGCCCCGGAACGTAAAGGGCAACAGAAGGAACAGGGTGGTTTTTTAGTCAGTAAAGTCTGACAGTCCCTTCCGCCCCACCCAGGCCGGAAGGAGTCATTTGATGATTTTTACCACCTAAAAAAAAAAAAAAACCCCCAGTATTAAATGTTTTTAATTACATTGTTTTTTTTTTAACTTGTTTTTCCTTTGCTTTTGTGTAATTTTTTTATTATTTCTTTAATGTAATGTACGTCATTTCGCATGAATAAACAATTTTTCTTTCTTTCTTTCTGATTGGCCTTCAGAAATCGAACATGCCAAAACACAAAAGGCAGACATGCTACAGCTTTACACAAGTCGTTAAAAGTAAGTTTCATAACCCTAGCATATTTTAGTAGACGAGTTTTATGAGCCCAGGGACTGAATTCAAGGCCAACGCATACACTTAGGGCTAAAGTTAAAGCACTTATTAGTTTTAGTATGCCTATCTAGTTAGGGTTTCAAGGACAAGAGTGAAGGGGTGACGATATATTTTTTGCCCGTCGGCCGGGGAGAGATCTGGCGCAGGACAAACAGCTTTATACTCTTTGCAAAGTTATCTCCACGAAAATCACTTTCAAACTCCGAACTGCTACTGAAAAATTCCTTAAGAAAACCTCCAAAAATATTTAAATCTAACTTAGAATGCCACGCGTAGCAGTCGCCCTTTTTTTTACGGTGGTAAAAATCATCAAATGAGTCCTTCCGCCCTGGGTGCGAAAGGGAATGTCAGACTTTTACTGACTAAAAAACCACCCTGTTCCTTCTGTTGCCCTTTACGTTCCACGGTATCCTGTTAAGACATCCCGCAACCCCGGCAGGCGTTTGGCCCCGTTGGGGCCCCGTCCCTGTGCTGACAGCTCTTTGAGGCGCGCGCGAACAGAACGCGCCGTCGACCCGGGCATGGTTCTTGATCGGACGGCGAGCTACCCATTACGATTACATGACCAACGGGGCAGTTATTAGCTACTAACTTTTTCACCCATTTTAAGTAACATATTTGGTTACTGCTCCACTCCCCTAGGTCTTAGCGTGATGGTATATAACCTATACTATTCCTCATGAATCTGGCTATCATATAGGACAAGAATTTTTCCAATCTAACTGGCAGTTTCCGAGATAAGCGCGCTTAAACAAACAAACAAAAAAGTCGTCAGTTTTGTTACTAAATAAACAATCTAATCCTTTCACAGCCAACATGACGATCAATATCTTACAACTCTTTTCATATACAAAGCAAAATTCCATTACATAAAAATGCTGCAAAACGCAAGCACAGCCACACTCAAAGCTAATATTGGAATAAAATATCGCATTCCATTACCGTCTACCATTGTTTAACCGGAATACGAATACCGTATGCATGTGGCGTAGTTTTAAAATACACTGGAAATACGGATTGGCGTATTTCTCGTTTTGCGTATTTTCTGACAGGATGTGAGGTCTCGTTAATTGTATTCAGATAAATGGGTTTCAGTTTCATACATAATCAACCTAGCGTATGAATACAAAGAGTCCAAACAAACATTTTCAATATTTAAAAATGAATTATTACATTGCTAGCAATACCCCGAGGTTTCACCCGTGTTGTGTCTTTGATGACTGCCCCACTCCCGTTGGTCGCAGTTTGATGTTTTGACGCTGTAAACTTTCTCAATAAACGGGCCATACAACACAAATTGATTTTATCAAATCAGACCTGTGATTAGGGCGTCCAATCAAATATACTCTCAACCTCTATAATATTGATAAAAATAATATTTTATAGAAATAATAATATTATTAGTAAGCATAGATTATGTAGCATGTAGTAAAAAATCGAAGGCCTTTTGAAAAGTCGATTATAAATCCAGTGTGCACAGGACATTGCTATAAAACATACCTAATAGAAATACGGATTGGCGTATTACTCGTTTTTCGTATTTCCTGACAGGAAGTGAGGTCCAGTTAATTGTATTTAGATGAATGGATTTCGGTTTCATATTCAATTTCAGTTATATGGGTATGCGAGTCAAATTGGATAAAAATGCTTTTTGTTCTAGCGAAGAGTGACGTTGAATTAGTGTGATTTTAATTACTTGAGCGAAGTATATAGAGAAAATGTTGGCTCGAAATCTGATCATTTTATTTCAATTAGATTATTAAAAGACAATTTTATAGGTATAGGAAAGCAACTCCATACTAATAGGTTAGTATGGAGTTTCTTCAAAGTTTCTTCTATTTTTTTATTTAAAAAAAAAGTTTAACAATAGTTTTAGTTACGTAAAACAACTGATTGACGATGAACTTGACTTGACTTCAAACAAGGACGTTTAATATTGGCCCATAGTAGGTAAAACTTGTTCATAATGATGAAACAATGACCCCTTTTCAGGTTTATGATAAACAATAACTAAATCCTATAGACGCGTAACACGCTTACAATTAAGCTTAATTCAACCAAAACGAGCCAAACCACAATCTCTCAAGTTAAATTAATTACGTTAAAGTAATTCAATATAACAATTATATTATTATCCAGCTTTTAGCAGTTCAATATACGTCCCAAACGTAATACGATTAGAATTGATTTTAAATTAATCCGCGTCAATCAAATCATAACAATTACTTTGAGAAATAAGAAAAAAATGTACTTGTACTTTGAAGTAAATTGGACCGAGGAATCACGTTGTCCCATACAAACGTTGCCCTCTCTTTTTCACTTCTAAGAAGTAGAATTTCGGAAAATCCTTTCCTTTTGGATGCCTACGTCATACAAAATACACACCTTGTAAGTTTCAGGTTTCTACGATCAGCGGTTTAGGCTGTGCGTTGATCCGTCAGTTAGTCATTCAGGACAAAGCATTTTATATTTGTATGGAAGTTTAGAACACTACTTTTTGACCAAAAAATAAAGATTATACTTTGTACAGAATAAAAAATTAAAAGATTGTACCGAAATTGAACCATCAGTTCAGAAGCTATAATGCCACAAATAAACACACACAAAGATACGCAAAACTACAAAACCGTAACGTAACCTACCTATTATCTGTTACTACTTTCCCGGAAAAACGTTTGGAAGATTAACTACTAAGTACATTCTGCTATTACTCCATTGAAGCGAAAGCTTTAAGTAGTAAGTCAAGTCAGCGCTTTGTCTTCCGCTGAAAGCGCTTCATTGTACACAAATCTAATTGAATAATCTTCAGACCGTCTTTTGGCTGGATTCACTTCTAACCGTTTTAACTAAATTCTGTATAATTCTAAACGCTATTGATGTTAAGTAAACTATTCAGGCCTTAATTAATAATGTTTCCTTTACTTTAGAAACTATATAAATAGGTATACTTTCTAAAGTTTATCTTGGACATCACTAACATTGCATTGGTGAAGGAAAACATCTTGAGGAAACCTGGACTTGTAATTAATATAAGTCTGGAATCGCCAATCCGCCTTGAGCAAGCGTGGTGATCAATGCTCGTGTCTTTTCTGTATGAGAAGAGGCCTTTGCCCTACAGTCGGACAGGTATAGGTTGGTATCTATGACACAGCACGAAGTAATTTGACATTGACAGCACCTTTCTAACACCTTGAGCAGGTTTTTGTTTTTTACAAAATTTTTAAGTGAGGACAAAATAGAATCATATTATTGTTCCTATGTAGGTATACCTACTGCTATATGTTTATATCATATGTCAGCCATTTTACCTCCCATTTTTTCGTTACAAAACGTTTTTTTTTTACTTTCAATTTCCCCAAGGGTTTTTGTGTTTTTCATGGAAATAACCAAATGGACTGTTTTAATTTCGTTTCAAAACTGAATAATATGTTCGTGAAATGTGTTGAAAATAAAAAGTTTGGCCTAAATCCTTTGTTGGGACAAAGGCAAGCCTATTCATTCGAAAGAAAACTGAGATATTGAAATTGGAATTTGTTAAAATGTAATTTTGTTATTGAACTAAGTTTTACCCGCGACTTCACTGGCATGAAATACTTAGTACTTAGTTTATCTTACTAAATACTTATATTATAAATGCGACAGTTTGAATGGATGGATGTTTCATACTCAATCACAACAAATCCAAACCCTCCGTGAGTAGTTCTAACTCACAGCCGTCGCAGCCTTGAGCGCTAGTGTAGCTACTCGCAGCTTAGTGAATACCATACTGTCAATTCGTCGCTGCGGCAGTGCTGCGCGCAAGGCTGTATGCTTAGAGAATAGCACTGCAGAACAGCTGAACGGTTAGTCTCGGGGCCGCAAGCACGACTGTTGAGATTCGATTCCCAATCTTAAATATATATAACTCAAAGGTGACTGACTGACTGACTGACATAGTGATCTATCAACGCACAGCCCAAACCACTGGACGGATCGGGCTGAAATTTGGCCTGCAGGTAGATGTTATGACGTAGGTATCCGCTAAGATTTTCTAAAATTCACCCCATAAGGGGATGAATCAGGGTTCCAAAGTTTGTATGGAGAAATCAACTTTGACGCGGACGAAGTTGCTGGCAGATACTAGTTCAGTTATGAAATGTTAATGAGTTTTTCCATTACGAATTTCTTAGTAGCAGCCCAGAGTTTGTAGGTTGGTGGTTTGCCGTTGGTCCTACGTCTGATCTCTCCCTGGTTGAGTCGGATTGCCGTCCCATCGGGCCATGAGAGTTAGGGAAGAGGGGTGCACCTGTATTTGTACACAGTTCACACACTTAGTATAGTATAGTATAGTATACACGGGCCGTTTTCCGCAACTCCACGTCCAAGCGCGTATTTTGCGTACGGGTGGGAAGAAAGTCATTCGATCCACCCCAGCTCCCTGAGAAACGCCAACAGCGCCTTGACGTTGCCGGCTATCTCCCACAGGTTACCTGGGTTTCCGAAGTATTTGGCCCTGTATGTGGCGACCTCAGGGCAGTGTAGAAGCACGTGGGCTGCTGTCTCTTCTTCCTCCATGCAGGCTCTGCACAGTGGACTGTTTGTGACCCCTATGACAAAAAGGTGTTTATTGAACGATCCGTGCCCAGTTACAGCGGCTGTTACCAGACGTGTGCACACACTTGCGTACTTTAATATCTCAGGCATACCTGGCTAGTTTCCATTGAGTCTGGAGAATATTATTATATCAGACTTCAGAGTAAAACAAGTTTGTATGTGCAATTTTTTGTATGTGCATTACTTTCACGTGAATAAACAGTTTTACTTTCTTTTCCTTCTAAGCCAGAAAGGGTCCACAAATGAACTTAAACCTTTTAATGAATATTGTCATGGCATTACTAGAAAAGCGGGGTTATAAAAATATAAAAGAAAATTCAAAAATAATACACTGAAAACCAATAATTTTGAACAAACAAATTCACTTTCCTTTTATATTATTAGTTGGCACAAACGAAGTCTGACTTCCAAATGCTGTCCGCTCAGTTTGACCTAAATGGGATATCTTTATTCGTTTGGAAGTCTCTTCAGTAAAATAATTTTAGATCAAGCTTAAGATTGAGTTTCAGATATTGACGTTGAAACAATAATGTCTTCAGAATTGCAATCAAATTATTTGATGTCTATAAGATGATTGATCTTGTAGAATTAAATTACTTGCTTAATCTAAATATATATATATAAAAAAGGGAAAGGTCACACACCCTCTCACTTATCACGAAATATCGAAAACCGCTCGACGTATGAAGATTAAATTTGGCAGGAAGGTAGTTTATAGTTAGCAGACGTCCGCTAAGAAAGGATATTCCAAAATTCACCCCCTAAGGGGAAGAAACAGGGGTACAAAGTTTGTATGGGGAAATCAACGTTGACGCGGGCGAAATCCCGGGCAGATGCTAGTATTTTATATGGATGAGGTGATCGTTTATGTTTAATCTTTTTGTACCCATTAGTACACCCACATTTCGCCAGTTTTTTTTAAGTCCCATGTAATATGGTGAGTCTATTGCCATCAATCGGGCATATGCACATTCCGAGGCTGCTACTGAGAAATTCCTGATCGAAAAACCAAATAACACTTTGTCCAACCTGAAAATCAAACCCAAGACCTCATATAGCGACCACTAAACCAACAAGGCAATTCTCTTCCAAAAAAAAAAAACACTTAGAAAAAAAATTGCGACTGCTAAATGAAATCATCGGTATTCTGTGAGATATCTGCTCATCTACGAACGAAAGAAGTGCTAGATCGCAAAGAATGTCACAAGAAACTCGCGCGCGATTCTCACAATCGCGGCCATCTGGATTGGGAATAAGGAATGTTTCTAACTTCGACGGGCTAGCTTAAGGCTGAGGTCTGATAAGATCGCAGCTGCTGAGACCTCGTTAAACTTATTCCTTATTCTTCGGATTAAACTACTTAGGTTATTGTTTATTGTCCTACTATCAATAAAAATAATATCGGGAGATTATTGGCCCACTCTTCACTTGGAGTCTGGATTTGTGCCTGGTTGATGGCAATACGCTCGCCCCCTATTACATGGTACTTAAACATAACTGGCGAAATTTTAGTATACTAATGGGTAATAGGTACACCTCTGCCTAACCCTTCGGGGATTACAGGCGTGATGTTATGTTATTCGTCGCTGTTTACACTGCTCTATCAAGAAAAAAATAGAATTGAATCTAGTTGCTCCTTCCAAAAGGTAGTTTTGTATGGAGAAGAATGGGCAAGAAACTACATTTAGGTACCTACGTACTCTTATAAAATCAATGTCTTGCATACAGAATCATACACGTGAATGCAATGTACCTTATATATAAACTACTATAACATAACACGCTTAGTTAACTCTATAGTTTCCAAATTAGATTAATACTTATTAATATGATGGCAGGAAACCACATATAACTCAACCCTTAGGTGGAAACTTGCCGTATTCCTCCCAGTTCCCCCTCAGTTCCCTCTCAGTTCCCTCCCATGTGTACACTGGCCAAACACCAAAAGTTTTAATGTAATTTTTTCAATTTTCTCGAACTCGTGACCGCTGTTTGAGGAATACAGTTTCCATTCCATTATTCATGTTCGATAGTTTTCAGCCAATAGAAATTCTTTATTGTAGAGGTGGTTTGTTATTGTAGTTGTCTAAAAAATAATTATGCTCATCCTCCGTTGAAAATGAAGAATCCTCCGACCGAGACGGATGTGTGTGTTGTCTGTTGGGCTAAACTGCCCGACGCGCTACGGTTGTTGTCGGGATTTTGTATATATGTTAATGTCGCGGCGAACTTTGATTGCGCAATGTTATGTAAGTACAACTCATGAAGGAGCTACAATAATTATTTTTCTAACATAACCACCAAAAGCATCATCTGCCTAGCATTTTCCCAACTATGTTGGGTTCGGCTTCCAATCTAACCGGATTCAGCTGAATACCAGTATTTTACATGGAGCGACTGCCTATCAGACCTCCACAACCCAGTAACTGGATAATACGATACCGCTAGGTAAGACTGGTTGTCAGACTTTCAGGCTTCTGACGACTCGTAGCGACTGTCAAAGATCCACGTATGACAGCCGGTACCAACGGCTTAACGTGCTTTCCTAGGCACGGAATGATGTCAGTAAATGTGTAATGTGGTAACATAACCACCAAACGCAAACAACAAAAACTAACATCACAATTACAACATCCAAACACGTTGTAAACAAGATGTTGGCAGAACTACCCAAATTGTTACAAACCACAGTTTACAGTAGTATCGCCTCAGATATACTATTTACAGAGCTACAAGGCCAACACTAGCGTCTAGTTAGCAAACTTTCAAACCGCCTCCGAGTGAATGATCACTAACTTGTGGACATCTTGTGACACTTCATTTTGTTACAGCTTCACAGGGCTGTCCTATTTACTGATTACTATTTAAGAATACGCCTTAGGCAATTAATACACGGCACCGCGCACCGCCGCGGTTGGCGGTGAAGCGGATCGCATGTCGCATTGGCCTCTTAGAAATCCGTTGATGCCTAACACACGCACACCGACCGACCGCGCGGTCGAGCGGAGCAATCCGCTTTACCGCCACCGTCCTCCGCGGCGGTGCGCGGTGCAGTGTGTTAATCGCCTTACGGTATTTCATACAAATCAAGTCCTTATTTTTCGAAATAAATCCTTATTTATGAATGTGGCTGGATGGAGAGCAAGAGGAAAGATAAAGAAAAGATGGATGGATTGTGTGAAGAATGATATGAAAGAAAAGGGAGTCAGTGATTGCATGACGGCTGACAGGACGGAGTGGAAGAAGAAAACGTGTTGCGCCGATCCCAAGTAACATGGGACAAGGGCAGGAAGACGATGATTTTTCGAAATTAATGTACCTACTGATTTTAATGGAACTTCCTACACATATGCAGAATACATAGGTCTAGAGAGTTATTAGAGTTATTTTCATTTTCGTCTTACTTTTTTACTACTCAATATTGCTTTATTCCCAAGTTAATCTTAAACGAAAAACAATAACGTTTCATCTGGTTACCAAGTCAACGCTAGGATAACCGTAATACAATTGATTCCGAACTAATTTTATTGAATTGGTTACCAAATAAATACATTGAAAGAAACTTGGCAAAAATTCAATTTCGTGATCAAAGTTTCTACAGCAAAAGTAATAAAAGATAAAAGGTTTATTCTTTCGAAAACCAGCGTATAATTTGTGTTCAAAGATAAATGTTTTGATTTAAACGTATTTGCCTATCAGGGTCATAATTAATGGGGTTACCTACATAAATTACTTGGTGAGCGCTAAATTATTGTGGAACCAACATAAGTCAGTGTAAAATAAAAGTGTTTTATGTGTAATTATTATGGTTATCAATGCATTTTTTTTGCTTTTTAGTTTTTTTTTTTTACACCTTGTTATCCCATTATCGGGCCAAAACTTCCTCAAGTCTAATTAGACCATTGAAATGCACATTTTAACGTTATTTACCTACAGAATTAAATCTAGTTGCCCTTTCGAAAATGTGTAGACTCGTATGGAATAAATAGATAGGTACCTACAACAAATAAATACTTAGATACAAAAAACTTTAAAAATATATCCTGGATATATACAGGTGAAGTTAAATAAAAGGTTTAAAAAATAGGTACTTTTCTTATGTATTCATAAAAGAAAACCAAGGTTAGATACCTACCACATAAAATTTGTCAAAAACCACACCGTCACACTGCCTATTTGAATAAATCCTCCATTCATATAGTTTTACTCCTCTTTTCTTAATGACAGCCAACATTCAAATTCAGAACGAAAGATTTTATTATTTTTCTTTTAAATCTTTAATGTCATAGTCCGAGAGCCGGCTGCAAAATTACCTACCTCATCGCCTACCCCAACAGGCTATATTTAGATCGTTAACCGACACTTAAACACGTAAAAAAAATCAGGTCTGCCAGAGCCGATCCTGCCGGGTCATAGAAATAATCGAAATTTTTTGACGTAATTTTTTAGTAAAAATTACGTCATAAGATACCCGAATGAAAGTGCTGGCAGCAGTTAACCATTGAATAGTTATGTAAAAAAAAGTGGGTCTGCCATTGCGCACCCTGCCGAAAGTACTTGGCAGACCCCTAAAATATGCCCTTCTGACACACTAAACCTACCTCATCGAGTACCCGGATGGGACCAACGCTAAATAATAACCAAGATGCCCCTGATAATGGATCAAAAGGTCTGCCAAGTCTAAGCTTGCCGGAACTTAGTGTTCAAAGCATTTGAAGTTGATAGGGAGCATACTTTCACCTGAAGTCAAAACAACATTATTTTGTTTCTAAATTTATACTTTATGAATATTAAATATTTTTTTATCATAACATTAAATAAAACAACAAGTGTAGAGATAAAAGATGTATAATATTCAAAAGGAGCATGGGCACCTTTGTATGAACCCTGGGCTAGTGATAAAAGGACTCGAGGCTTTTAAACCTTTTTTATTTAAGACTAGCCTCGATTTTGAAGACTCAACTCCAAAAATAGGACTCGAGGCTTGTTACTAATGTGAAAGAGCTCGAGTCATTAAAAACGACTCGAGTTCTTTACTAAAAGGTTCGAGTCTTTTAAGAAAAGGACTCGACTCTTTTAACAAAGCGAGTCGTTTAATGTGAGACCATAATGATGTAAACTTCAGTGTATGATTAAAATATATTTATTACAGATTAGAAGATACTTAATAATAATAGTAATAACTTTTAATGGTACAGAAGATACCTACAAGCCCAATCATTGTAACATATTGTTGACGCGTATTTACGCGTCTTTTTCAAAAGGGTTCGAACCTTTTCGTTGCGCCTGAGTCGTTTAAAAACAGGAGTCTTTTTAAAACGACGAGTCTTATGTTTTAAGCCTCGAGTCGTGAGTCTTAAGACTCTTAAAAGGGTTAGGGTTCAGGGTTTAAGGACTCGATTGAGTCGCAAACCCTTATTACCGAGGCGAGTCCTTTTTAAAGACTTAAAAGACTCGAGTCCTTTCATCACTACCCTGGGCCCACTCAACATATTGCTCAACAGTAATAAGACCTATATAGGCTTCATTTCATTCTATAGCAGCTAAGTTCAAATCAAGCTCGAAAATGGTGTTTTAGTGCATTTTGTCATTTTTATTAAAACCTCGAGTCTAGTTTTCCACATTGTTCAACAGTGATGAGACCCATGCCAAATGAGAGCTCTTAAGGTGTACTTCATTTCATTCTAAGGCAGCTAAGTTCAAATCCACCGCCAACATGGTGTTTTAGTTAGGGGTTTGCACTGGAGCATTGAGTACCGGAGAATAACCGGTGATTTACCAGTGAAAGTACTCAATTGAAATAATCGGTAATTAACCGATTGATCTCCGGTGATAGTCGCATCTTATTTTTTTCGAATTAGATTTATTATTTCAGCCTTTAGACGAAATAGCTAGCTGTGCTTGCTACTTTTATAAGGTCAGAGAGAGTATTTTCGGCGATAGGACAAATACTAAATGATAGAAGAAATATGTTACGGTATGACGCTGTTGACATGTTGTGTTTTTTAAATCAAAATCAGCATTTGCTGTCTTTAAAAAACGTTTTTTTTTTTTAAATATATGATTATATAAAGTATATCAATTCATTATTCTTATTTCTTCATATTAAAATAAATGTATAAATTAAAAATAGAAACAAAATTTCTTTATTCTCCGGTGACCGCCGGTTTTTCCCCGGAGATTGCCCAATCACCGGAGAATTTAATCGGTTGTTAAAATCTCGCTCCGGTGCAAACCTCTAGTTTTAGTACGTTTTAAAAAAAAAAATTATTTATTACTATTATAACTGAAAAATATGATAGTGCTTCTCACCAGTGATGAGACCCATGCCAAATGAAACCTCTTAGAGTGTACTTCATTTCATTCTAAGGCAGCTAAGTTCAAATCCAGCGCCAACATGGTGTTTTAGTACGTTTTCAAAAAAAAAAAAAAAAAATTACTATTATAACTGAAAAATATGATAGTGCTTCTCACCAGTGATGAGACCCATGCCAAATGAAAGCTCTTAGGGTGTACTGCATTTCATTTTAAGGCAGCTAAGTTCAAATCCAGCGCCAACATGGTGTTTTAGTAAGTTTTCAAAAAATATTAATATTTATTACTATTATAACTGAAAAATATGATAGTGCTTCTCAACAGTGATGAGACCCATGCCAAATGAAACCTCTTAGAGTATACTTTATTTCATTCTAAGGCAGCTAAATTCAAATCTAGCGCCAACATGGTGTTTTAGAATGTTTTCAAAAAAAAAATTTTTACTATTATAACTGAAAAATATGATAGTGCTTCTCAACACTGATGAGACCCATGCCAAATGAAAGCTCTTAGGGTGTACTTCAAATCATTCTAAGGCAGCTAAGTTCAAATCCAGCGCCAACATGGTGTTTTAGTACGTTTTCAAAAAAAATATATATTTATTACTATTATAATTGAAAAATATGATAGTGCTTCTCAACACTGATGAGACCCATGCCAAATGAGAGCTCTTAGGGTGTACTTCATTTCATTCTATGGCAGCTCAGTTCAAATCCAGCGCTAAAATGGTATTTTTTAAAGTTTTCGCATAAAAAATAACTATATCTATTATAAACTGAAAAATATGATCCTGCTTCTCAACAGTGATGAGACCAATGTCATATGGAAGCTCTAAGGGTGTACTTCATTTCATTATATGGCAGCTAAATTCAATTCCAACGCGAAAAGGGTGTTTTGACCATGCGGGCACTTTGGGCCCACTTTTCAACATTGCTCAACAGTGATGAGACCTATGTCAAATGAAAACTCTTAAGATAGGTTTAATTTCATTTTAGAGCAGCTAAGTTCAAATCGAGTGCGAAAATGATGTTTTGGTACATTTTGTAACTTTTATTTAAACCCTTAGCCGAGGTTTCCACATTGTCCAACAGTAATGAGACGTATGTCAAATGAAAGCATTTCGGGTGTATTTTATTTCGCTATATGGCAGCTAAGTTCAAATCCAGCGCGAAAATGGTGTTTGTTTCAACTTTCAAGGGTGTTCAGTTATTTTTTTGAAAACTTAAAAAAAAACCGTCTTCGCGCTCGATTTGAACTTAGCTGCCTTAGAATGAAATGAAGTACACCCTAAGAGCTTTCATTTGGCATGGGTCTCATCAGTGTTGAGAAGCACTATCATATTTTTCAGTTATAATAGTAATAAATATATATATTTTTTGAAAACTTACTAAAACACCATGTTGGCGCTGGATTTGAACTTAGCTGCCTTAAAATGAAATGCAGTACACCCTAAGAGCTTTCATTTGGCATGGGTCTCATCAGTGTTGAGAAGCACTATCATATTTTTCAGTTATAATAGTAATAAATATATATATTTTTTGAAAACTTACTAAAACACCATGTTGGCGCTGGATTTGAACTTAGCTGCCTTAAAATGAAATGCAGTACACCCTAAGAGCTTTCATTTGGCATGGGTCTCATCACTGGTGAGAAGCACTATCATATTTTTCAGTTATAATAGTAATAAATATTTTTTTTTTAAACTTACTAAAAAACACCATGTTGGCGTTGGATTTGAACTTAGCTGCCTTAGAATGAAATGAAGTACACCTTAAGAGCTCTCATTTGGCATGGGTCTCATCACTGTTGAACAATGTGGAAAACTAGGCTCGAGGTTTTAATAAAAATGACAAAATGCACTAAAACACCATTTTCGCGCTTGATTTGAACTTAGCTGCTATAGAATGAAATGAAGCCTATCTTAAGAGCTTTCATTTGATGTCTTATTACTGTTGAGCAATATGTTGAGTGGGCCCAGGGTTCATACAAAGGTGCCCATGCTCCTTTTGAATATACATCTTTTATCTCTACACTTGTTGTTTTATTTAATGTTATGATAAAAAAATATTTAATATTCATAAAGTATAAAGGAGATGTTAGATTTTGGGCCACCTCTATGTACACTACAAAGATAAAAAGGAAAAAAATAATAGATTTTCATAAAAATACAATTAAATTAATTTGAATAAAAGTAAAATTGTAATTAATTAATTATTTCCAAAGTTTTTTAGTGAGTTAACCCTTCTTTAAGGTAGCCATGACAGTGGTGTTATGACGTTAGATTGACGACTTTGACAGTTCTAAGTTTCGTTTCCGTTTATCTTTAACGTTTGACATTTGACGTTTGGAATTCATGTTTTGTTTTTTCTCGCAGTTAAGGTAGGTGCATGACACAAATCAAACGTCATTTTCAAAATGACATTTCGCTTATTGCTGACCACCATAATTATTAGTAGCTGTGTTGCTCTCCTTGACCGACTTAAATTGAAAATACATAAAAACGAAGCCAAAATATAGGGAATTAACATCAAAAAACGTTAACTATACTTCATAATGATATTTACATTAGGTGTACATAGTGCTGGCCCAAGCTCCATACATTTCTATAACATCTCCTTTAGAAACAAAATAATGTTGTTTTGACTTCAGGTGAAAGTATGCTCCCTATCAACTTCAAATGCTTTGAACACTAAGTTCCGGCAAGCTTAGACTTGGCAGACCTTTTGATCCATTATCAGGGGCATCTTGGTTATTATTTAGCGTTGGTCCCATCCGGGTACTCGATGAGGTAGGTTTAGTGTGTCAGAAGGGCATATTTTAGGGGTCTGCCAAGTACTTTCGGCAGGGTGCGCAATGGCAGACCCACTTTTTTTTACATAACTATTCAATGGTTAACTGCTGCCAGCACTTTCATTCGGGTATCTTATGACGTAATTTTTACTAAAAAATTACGTCAAAAAATATCGATTATTTCTATGACCCGGCAGGATCGGCTCTGGCAGACCTGATTTTTTTTACGTGTTTAAGTGTCGGTTAACGATCTAAATATAGCCTATTGGGGTAGCCGATGAGGTAGGTATTTTTGCAGCCGGCTCTCGCACTATCAGTAAAGCACTAAAAATAAATACAACCAACATTCTAAATTAGATTCTTTTTTTAGCAAATTCTCTAGATTAAATCTCGCTACACTGATCGGTATCTATCAGACAGGTTGTGAATAGCGCATTGTTACCGTACGTACCTATTTCTAAATCAGATCTCTTAAAACCCAAAATTTCACAAACCCACAAAAATTAACAGGGAAATCCCAGATGTTCATGAACCTCGTAAAATATATCCCAGCATACGGTGTAAGGGTTACCCCTACTTGTTCCAACTTTGCCGTTCGACTGTACGACACAAATTGATTTTGCAAGCGAACTCTGTCGGGAAGTGGTCCCTTCATTAATTTGATTGAGTTACGTCCGTGTTTCGTCCAGTAGCCGACCTTTAACTTGAATGATGATATTTTTAAATAATAGCCTGTATGTCTGAGTGGATGGTAAGTAAATCCGGCTGCTTTGTGTTTAGAAAAGGGTTGGTATGGAGATTTAGTCTTTGTTCCTTAATTTTAATATTAATATTTTGCTTTGGTTTTGCCTTTAATAAAGTTTGTAATGGTCTCATTATTTGAGTAAAGATATGCATAATACAGTGAACAAACTTGGAGGTACAACAAGCTTAGACGTATAGTCGATTAATCATTTATTCCAATTTGACCATTAAAAGGCACTTTTGAACGTCATCTATTTAAATAAAAATTAATGGCTTAATGTGTTGCTAAGCGCAAAACTCAAAAACAGCTGGACCGATCTGGCTGATTCTTTTTTTTCTCTGATTTTTTTTTGTTATGTTGGAAATTTTCTGGACAAGGTTTTAATCACCGGAAAGGGATAATTTTCATCCATGCGAACCTGGGGCGACACGCTAGTTAATAATAAAAGGACTGTATATTATATTACATTTAACTACCATCAATAGTTTCTGCAGCGCATGCGATGGTAGACATTTTATGGTATTTTTTTACACCTTGGGTTACATTATTGAAGTTTTAGCAAGGATCCCTAATTTTTTCTAGTAATAAATATAGCAGTTACTCAAAGATAATGTAGCATTCTAATGGTAAAATAATTTTTAAAATCGGTCCAGTAGTTTTTGAGCTAATTTGTTACAAACATACAAAAATGCAAATCTTTCCTCTAAATATTAGTATAGAAGAATTAAATATCATAAAGTACTTTCAGGAACACTAAAGCCTAAAGCCGTCACTTCATCAAAATAAAGCCAAACAATTCTGAAACAGCCCGAAATTAAACGAACATTGAAAGTAAGAAACTTTTCTCGTTAATAAAACTTGCAATAGACAATAGAGTTTGTCGATTCTCACAATAATTCGATTATAACATTTGACTTGGTCCGATTATAAGTTTGGGAATTCAATAATCGAGTAAACCTATTTGGTGACAGCTTTATAATATTTTATGGTATGAATAAATAAATAAATAATAGGTACATTAGCGGTCATAAGTGCAGTAGCATGCTAAGGTTTGAATTACTGTGAACACAGGGATACAGGCCATACCTACATCTGTGTGTATAAGTGATGTATTCAAAGTTAAAGTCAAAGTCAAATCATTTATTTAATTAGGCCATTATAAGGCACTTTTGAACGTAATAACACAGTACCTACGTACACCTCAAAATTCGCACACGACGTTGAAAGGTCGTAAGTTTAACCAAAGTGTCAATCGATTTGCTTTGTAGATTGCTACTCCACTTATGGCCGCTACTGTACCAGCCTATTATTGTCCCATCATACAGAGAAGGTACGAGCATTGATCACAATGCGGATTAACACATATTAATTACTAGCACCTCCCCGTGAATTCGATCGTGTGTTTTTCGATTCAGCAAATAATTTGTCATTCAATTCAGGGCTTTAAATCATGTGTGTTACATATATTTTTTAATGACAAGATACAAAAGGCGGGCGGCACTCCAACGGTTGGATTTATAAGCGATGTCCACCATGATTATAATTGATTATCCATTTATTATTATCCACAACCCACGCGGGTCTTGCCTCGACTCCTTTTAAAATGACGTCCATTAAATACTGATCGAGTAAAACCTTAGGTGCCTTTAAACTCTTTGGAATCATGCAAAGAATAGGAATGGCTGGTAATGTTAGTCAAAATGCTTTTAACGGATTCTTTTTAAATTGAGCTAGCGTGTAGGTGTTATCAAAAATGTGTTTGAAAGAAACGGATTTGGAGCTTTTCTCGCGTGGATATTTACCTACTTGGATTTTCTTTGGCACTTATCTTCACGTGTCGTTTGACTAGGAGTCTCCCATACTAGCGGTGTTAATACGTAGATATTTTATACTACGAAAATGCTGCTACCATTTATAAAATAGAAAGATTTATTCCTTAAAGTTTGGATGCTGGAAAATCCAGCTTTTATGTTGTTCTGCGTAATTTTAAACGTACCTATTTAGAATTGTTTTTGAAGTGAAAACTGTTTTAGCCGTATTGAGCGAATTTCGGTACCGGCAAATCTTATACGTTCGCGTCACCGACATGCTAATGTGACTGCGTCACCAACACGCTAGTGTGACGTTTTGCGCCAAACTATCAACTGTCAAAAACCACACTGCCTATTTGAATAACTCCTTCATTCATGTATAGTTTTACTCTTCTTAATGACAGCCAACATTCAAATTCAGAACTATTTACCCGTTCCAAATTTGAAAGATTTTATTCCTTAGATAGATGTTTTCTTCTAAATCTTTAATGTCAGAAAAGCCCTAAAAGAATAAATGCAACCAACATTATAAATTAGATTAGTTTTTTTAGCAAATTCTCTAGATTTAATCTCGCTACACTGATCGGTATCTACCAGACAGGTTGTGGATAGCGCATCGTTACCGTACGTTAGTAAATAACTAATGCTCTCCTGATGTAATCCGATAGATAGGAACGGAGAGGTACAGTAACAGTGTAGGTTAATAATGTATGAAGCGTCGTAGAAATTAAGCGGAAATTCTGCGGTGATAAAATGGATTTGGTCAGTAACATACAGGTACCTGTTTCATGTACTTAATTGATTTTAACGAGGTGAATTTACCTGTTTACGTAGTATAAGTAGCAATATAGGTACTTGTAATTAATTAAAATTGAGGTTTACTTCACATTGCGATACAAGAATAAAATGATACCGCATTATAGTGCGGTAATGTAATGTAAAATGTTTAAAAAACCAACGCAACGCAAACATGACGTTCTGTCAAACGGGCTCGCTTCGCTTGCTTAAAAAAAAAGCTGCCGCCATATCTTCTGTCCCAAAGTCGCCGGGCCTCCGCCGGCGTCCTTCGTCGGCCTACGGCCCGGTACCGGCGCGGGCGGTTGGATTTACTTGCCTATTCTTCTCCATACAAAACTACCATTTGGGAAAGGCAACTAGATTCAATAATTTTTTCATGTAAATAACGTTCAAAAGTGGCTTTTAATGGTTTTTAAGGTCCTTGGGCACGGTTCGTGTGCGGATCCCCAAAAAACTAGTAGTAATAAGTACCTAGTCGCGTTCCATTTCCCGCAATGCATTGTTCAGTCTGTTTCCAGTCGTTAGGCCCGCGGGCTTGCCGTCAAAGTTGGCACTCGTTAGCAGCCAACTTGACGCGACCCAGCAATTTTCTGGCCCTCTTAATTTTGGACTGTTGGCTGAAATTAATTTTCATACTGTTTGCTGGATTTTGAAGATTGTGCCGTTGTTTAAGTGGTGCAATTTGTGTAGTTTGTGAACGTGTATTTTTTTTGGATCGTCGCATTCTACATAGGTGTTAAAATTATTATCAAAATAATAATGCTTTATATACTACTAGCGCCATCTGTTAACAACTAATTGTAACTCTACCTGGTATTTGTCTTTTAGATGTATTAAGAATGACTACTAACTAGGAGCATTTAATATTGTGCGTACGTGAAACACGTGATAATGGTATTCCATTAGAAAATAAACAGTTAGTCTTTAAACAACCTCCCGGCGTGTTTTAACGTAGATATGCGACGATCCAAAAAAATACACGTTCACAAACTACAAATTTTAATATGCCTATAATTAACGACATGGCGGAGTAGCTGAGTGATTAGCTTCTGCCCTACGTGACGCAAGTTCGGAACAAATATTTGTATGTGAGTTTATACGAGTATGTTTGTAAACGCACCCACGTGCAGGAAAAATATCTAAAAGATTGTGTCTGGTCACATCTCATCTCAGCAACAAACTAAATAAGTTTAACAAAAAGTCGTAATTTCATTTTTTTTGTCTGCCTCAAAATAATTAAACTAACAATAATATTTTTAATTTAGATATGTTTCTTTACAGAAGGATTTTTAAAGATACTAAGTGAGTTTCTTGAAAGCAGAGCCGATTTGGTTGTCTTGTAGGTTAGGTAGTAGATGTAATCGTCGAATGGGAATATAGAGAGAAATTAAGGTGACTGTCTCTGAGTTTAAGATTTTATACAGGGCACCTAAATTTATTATACTAACTTCTCATTAAAAACGGTGAATAATAATAATTCTGTTATTTTTCCATTGCAGAGCAAAACTCTGAAATCAAGAATCCGCCTTGAGAGAGCGTGGTGATTCATGCTCACGCCTTCTCTGTACGAGAAGAGGCCTTATTTGCTTTGCAATGGGACAATAAAAGGCTTTTATTATAAACATGTATGTATATTAAAAAAACCCTCAATATCCCGTATTGCAAGTAATAAAAAATTACTAAATAAATAAAAGAATTAACAAGTATAAATAAACCTAATCGGATTACAATTCGCGATGCGGTTTACATAACGATCCGTTTTTAATGGAGTTCGCACAATAATCCCGTATCCATGGCGATCGGTTTGAAGTGGATATCGACACTTTCAGTAATGAAACGTTGGTGGAAATAATGGAAAATAAAATGTCACAACTGTATAGCACACAGTTATACGAGTATAAGAGTATTACATACTAAGAGCTAGCGCGCACTGGTGACTATTGTCAGCGTGACTGTTTTGTCACTCTTATCAAGTCCGTGGATATGTATGGAGATGCGCGCATGTTACGACGTGACAACTGGGTGACATCTCCATACATATCCACGGACTTGATAAGAGTGACAAAACAGTCACGCTGACAAAAGTCACCAGTGCGCGCTAGCTCTAACACTCTCCCCGCGACTTTGTTCACGTAATTTTCCTTAAAGATCCCTAACTTTTTGAAAATATAATATAGCCTATGTTACTCAGGGTGAATGTAGCTACCTAATGGTGAAAAAAAATTGAAATCGGCACAGTAGTTTTTGAGTTTATTCATTACAAACATACAACCGCACAAAAATACAAATCTTTCCTCTTTATAATACGAGTATTACGAGTATTATAATTAATAATAAGTGTAGACATCATAAACTCACGCCTTTTTTCCATGGGGGTAGGCAGAAACCACAGAACGCCACCTGCTACGATCCTTACATATTCCTTTCGCCTCGTCCACGTTCATACATCTCGTCATACAAGCACGCCGGTTAAGAGTACTGCGCACCTAACCTTTCTGAAGAACCTCACTAATAAATTATGTTATAATATTAACATAATCTTATATCATGTTCAACATTTTCAGGTTGACCGACCGACCGTTGTTGAATTTAAATTCTTACACATTTTACTGTGCCATTTTTAAATGTCAAATTAAGAGGCATGCATATCGTAATAATTAAAGTAGGTACAGTCTCTTTACAATAGTACCGACAACCAAGATTTTGTAAAAACCTAATTGAAAAAAATGTCCGTGGAGTTTCTTGCTCGTTCTTCTCCATAGAGGCTTACCTACGTTTTGGAACGAACAACAAGCTTCAACTTTCTGACTAATTGACCGACTCCTTGACTATTCAAAATTGCCTATAAATGGTCTAATTTAAATAAATGCTTTGACTTTAACTACAAAATCACAAAAATTACATTATCAATTCATTTTGTAGTCAAACTACTGTGATACGAGATAAAAGATAGGTACCTAGGTACTTAAATTGTTTGACCAAAGCTTTAATTAAATAGTCTGACCACTGAAAACTCACGCAAACAGAGCACCGATGAACCAAACTCATTCGAGTGAGTGTTCTCTACGGTAATTAAAAGGTTCAAAAAATATTTGCTCTACAAACTTCAGCGGTTTCCAATTAATTGACAACGATATTGTGTGTGTTGTTGTGTGTTGTGTATTGTGTGTGTTTGTGTGTTGTGCGTAGGGAGGGCTCGCCCTAGGAAGACCTACACTGACCTTATTGGTGAGGTTCTTCAGAAAGGTCAGGTGCGGAGTACTCGTAACCGGCGTGCTTGTATGACGAGATGTATGAACGTAGATGAGGCGAAAGGAGTATGTGAGGATCGTAGCAGGTGGCGTTCTGTGGTTTCTGCCTACCCCCATGGGAAAAAGGCGTGTGTTTATGTATGTGTGTATGTATGTGATATTGTGTGATCGCGTCAACCATTTTTGTTTTAAGAGCGTTTACGATGTACGCCATTTCATACAGACTTATTTTTTTGTTCCTTATTTTTTTTTTAATGAATGTACCGATTTTAGTGAAATTTCCTACGCAAAGCAGCATACATAGGTCTAAAAAGTTATCAGAGAACATTTTCGAAAATTTTTGTTACAGCTATATTAGACCGATTTTAAGTTTTTCATAATGTTTGACTATGCATAAAAGTTCTTTAAAAACAAGAAATTTTAAAAATGCGCCCGCAATTATCGAAAATATCACTGAACATAAATAAAAAATATAGGTAACTTTTAACTTTTCTGAAGTCGGTTAGGTCAACTAAACATACCCCGTAGGTACAGTCAACAAAAGAGATAAGTAACTAGGAACGTCCGATATTATAGTTTTCTTACTGCTTGTAGCGACATCTATCGCACATCATGTGAACTACGACTCAAAGTCTGCATCGCGCTATCAGAGTTTTCCGCGACATTAGCATTATACAAAATCCCGACAACAACCGTCGGGCAGTAGCCCGCCAGACACAACACTCGTCTGGTCGGAGGATCCTCCCCTTTCAACAGAGGATGAGAAACTTTACTCCCTGTTTCTCATACCTCTAAACTGCTCATTTACACTCTCGCGCGAGCGGTGAGACGAGCCGCGAGGCGAGAGTGTAAATGAAGCATTAAGAATCGATTGATTAATGTTAATTATCTACTTTTTATATTAAATTACATTTGAAAAAATCCATCGGTTTCTAAAAAAACTTCAACTATTATCTTCCAAACCTGCATACCTATCTCTTTTGTCGACTGTACCTAAAATTCACACTCAATTACCCGGGATTCATCACTTTTCAACCTCTAAAGTTGCAAACAAACAACAAACTCCGGCCGGCAATCGTGCACATCACGCAGCTTCATCTAAAACGTATTTCACATTACTGTCGAGGTTTCGCGCGTAACTTGTTTTTAATAGTTTCCGGGGTCTATAACCGGGTAGGATTAGGATTAAGGAATTCACCATATAAGGCATCTTCTGGGTACGCTCGTTTTAACATAGATTATATCCATCGTTGTACGAGAAGCGCTGCGGAAAAGCGTCGGAATTGCGAAGGGGTGCGGAATTAAAATTATTTTTTTTCTTACTCCTTTGCTGTTCTTTTCTGATTAATTTCCCATAACATAACATCACGCCTGTAATCCCTTAAGAGTTATGCAGAGGTCGCGTACCCATTAGTAGAGATAAACTACGATAACTTGACGCGCCCTTCCACAATTCAAAACGTTTGAAAGTATTTGTAAAACTTACAACGCATGAGTGCGTACTGAGACAGCTCTCGAAACAAAAACAAATCAGCGTGTCATTGGTGCCGATTCCCTTGTTCACAAACTAGACTAAATTTAGAGAACTGACATCTCTTACTAACATACAGCGAAAGAAAAGGACAATGACATTTAAGAACTAAATTAGAGATGTCAAATTAGTTTTGCCTTGAACTTTTCCATATTTTTAATCTACACGTTTTACGATGTCAACTATAATAAATTGTATGGATGTGTCAGATTGACTAAATTTGACAGCTCTTATTTAAATTCGTCTCTTTCTTGTTTTATTGGACAGAAAAAAGATAGAAATACCTAGTCTAATTTTAGTTTAGTTGTGAACAAGGGAAACGGCACCATTGTTGCTTGACTAGTGGCATCATTAATTAATCATAATTATTGAAATAGTAATATGGAGGGGAGCGCCATGTTATAGTAGTTTATCTCTACACCCACATTTCGCCAGTTATGTTTGGGTCCCATGTAATAGGAGGCGAGCCTATTCCTATTCAATCTTTCAGACATATAATAGTCCAGGATTCCTCACGACGTTTTCATTTACCGAATATGTCAGTGATGTCCGAAATAAACTTAGAAAGTACATAATCATGTAATAGGAAAGCCACATTAGTATCTACTTCATATTTGAGAAGCGGGCTGGGCCATCACAACTCTACTACCTTATACCACTACTTCTTTTATTTAAGGAAATGTATACTGTACGTGACACAATATAAAGTTCAATTTTCCTTTCCACTGGTGTGCGATGACTTCTTATATTCAAGCTATTCAAAGATCTGAATAAAAGTTATTTCTATAAGCCGCTATTAGCAAGCCATTGTAATATTTTTAAACAATTTTCCTTAACACTTTATTCTTTTTCGTGTTAAGCCGATTATTTCTATAGGATAAAATTAAATTAAAGTCTTATTACAGTTACCGGCACGTAAGTTGGCAAGAGTTTTTGTAGTGGGGGAAGTTTGCGCACGCACAATTTCATACATTTTTATATGCGCGAACTTCCCCCACTACGAAAATCTCTTGCCAAATTACGTGCCGGCAACTATAATATTAATATAGATTGCTTTTATTTCCAATGTTGTTTACAAGATTTTTTTTTAAACTAGCGACCCGTCATGAGTGCAATGTAGATACATAAACCTTCCTCTTGAACCACTCTATCTCAGAGGTCACCAATTAGTTTTATTAGGAGTCCGTTTTTGAAAATTTTTAGACGGCCGCGGTCCACTTTGAGATATTGATACCTTTTTTTTTTTTTTTTGAGGTGGTAAAAATCATCAAATGAGTCCTTCCGTCCTGGGCGGGGCGGAAGGGACTGTCAGACTTTTACTGACTAAAAAACCACCCTGTTCCTTCTGTTGCCCTTTACGTTCCGGGGCCACGGTATCCTGTTAAGACGTCCCGCAACCCCGGCAGGCGTTTGGCCCCGTTGGGGGGCCCCGTCCTTGTGCTGACAGCTCTTTGAGGCGCGCGCGAACAGAACGCGCCGTCGACCCGGGCATGGTCCTTGATCGGACGGCGAGCTACCCATTACTCGCCGTCCGCAAGCCCGCGCCTACGGTGGCCGGATGTCGCCTCGCGACGTCCGACGCCCTGGGCGTCTCCCGCGGCGGCTGGGGCGTGAGGTGGAGGGTGTTGTTCTCTCCCTCACGCGGCCCGCCTCCTCCTTCGCTAGCATTACTGCTTCGCAGAAGGAGGTGAATATTGATACCTTTAGGCTCAAAGGGCGTAAACGCCATTTTGGCCAAAATGAGATTTTAATGCAGTCTTACTTAGTTTTTCATCTTCTATCGATTGATATATTTAAAACATCGATATTCGCAAAAAAATGGTGGATACAGCCATAATTTTTGGTTCGCTAAACATAGATTTTCTTCAAAGGGTCGTGTTTTTTGGCTCTCCTGAAAAGTCGTGTTTTGGTGGATACGCCCTTTGAGCCTAAAGGTATCGATATTTTTGCTAAGGAAGACTGAACTAAATTGCCATAAGTTTTAATTTTGCTATTCACATATATTCTGACATATTTAAATAATAGTTGATACCGTGGCCCCGGAACGTAAAGGGCAACAGAAGGAACAGGGTGGTTTGTTAGCCAGTAAAAGTCTGACAGTCCCTTCCGCCCCACCCAGGGCGGAAGGACTCATTTGATGATTTTTACCACCGTAAAAAAAATGGCATACAGACGGCGGGAAGCGACTTTGATTTATAGTATGTGAAAGTTGGCAACCCGAATACAAGAGATAAAAATGAACGTTCATAAAGAAAACAGATTAAATTCCCTATGTCCTTATAGATTACTGTTACTTTCTCAATCTAAATTCCACAGACAGCTTCTTGTCTGGACCTAGAAACAAGCCGTTCTTCTCAATGTGACAGTCGTTTGGTTTAGGCGTATTTGGAAGAGCTCGGAGTTCAAAGTTTAGGATTATGGAAGCCAAGCCACACCGCACGGTTTGGTATCCGAAGCGTTTGCCTGGAAGAAAATTAAAGTGGTTTAGCTGAATTGTTAAGCTCCGACGCAAAAACGACGGGACGTGTGTCTGTCTGTGGCATCGTAGCTCCTGAACGGATGAACCGATTTTGAAATTGATTATTTGAAAGGTGAATTAGTCGGGAGGGTTCGTAGCTATGTTTGATGAAAATCGGCTCACGATGGCCGCAGTCGGGGGTACACATCTTTTTTTTGCGTCGGGGGTTAAAAACATCGTAACATCCAAAGAACTCACCAATACATCCTCTAGGTCCCTCTCCAAAAGGCAAAAACGTATACGGAGTGATATTCCTCTCATTCTCCGGTAAGAACCTGTCGGGGTCATACACCAGGGGATTTGGGAAATGCTTCGGATCCTGCTGCATGCCCACAGCATTTACATAAATCACTGTACCCTTGGGTATTGTGAGGTGGTCGTCGATCTGGTAATCCTGGGAAGCTATGCGATCCAGCCAGCCCATTGATGGGAATTTGCGAAGGACCTCTGTTTAGGAAGGAAACCAAAGTGTAATTTATAATTTTCTGATCATACTAGCTAGATGATAACGTGAAACGAGTGTACAATGAAAATTGCATTGCAAGCTATATTTCGGCTCTTACTATCCGCTTTGCTGCGTTCATAAATAAATGGAAGACGATCTTATCAGTAGGCTTGCCATAATTTTCGAAGACTAATACGGGATGTTTCCAATAAATCGAATAAAAAAATAATAAATAAATAAATAAAAATAAATAAATAAATAAAGTTTTTATTCGAATATTAGAACCTACTTATAACAATGTTTAATTTAAATAAAAATAAGGCATTCATTTTTTTGGTCCAGTCATAGTTTGAGCTTGATTTTACTTTTGTAATGATCCAGTTCTCTTTTTTAATATAAACATAGGACCAGGCGCATGTCATTTTAAATTGCCCTTTAAGTATTGTCGAAATTATATAATCGGTAAATACGGTGACAGTTCCGTGTTTACGGGACGTATGGCAACTCTACTTATCAGTATGTTTAGAGTAATATGAGATGAGCATGTAAATGTCTTATAATGTCTTCAAGTAATGTAACCAACCAATGACCATTTTATGATAAATAAAAAAAAACCGTGCCCCATTTATTATGTAGCACTTACAAAGAATTTTCAACTGAATTTTTAATGTATTTTAGTTCGAAGATTGAACGTTACCTTGTGAAACATACATACCTTTAATAACACAGTTGATGTAGGTCAACTCTGACAGCGTGGTAGCATCCAAGTCCTTGTCGCTATTCTTCTGTTTTGCCTCCAAAAGTTCTTGATAAAGTCTCTCCTAAAAAGTTTTTATACAAACTTAATTGTTTATTATAAAAAGTCTGAAAAGGGCCCATCATTATGAAAAGTAGCCTATGTCCTTTCTTGAGGTTCAAACTATCAAAACTAAAATTTTTATCAAAATCGGTTCAGTGGTTTAGTCGTAAAAGCGTAACAAATGAACAGGCAGAGTTACTTTCACATTTAGGTATAATATTAAATATGGATATGCTGAAAATTTTCCTAGAATTAAAGAAAGCATTACGCAGAAAGAAAGCTTGTTCTCAACCAAATTTTATCAAAATTGATTCAGCAGTTTAACACTTAAAGCGTAGCTCAAACAAAACAACACACTTTAAATTTAAGAAAACATGAACGTAAAAGGCACTACAACTTTGAACTGAAAAATAAGTCCCAAAATAAATAAATGAACGACAGTGTATTAATATTCATTATATTGCTGTGTATTTTCGCATGTGCATTAATATGTAGATTATGAAATTAATATCTTCGCTGTTTTTAAAGCGTGTCCCACACTGGCGCGGCCTGCGGTGGCGGCCAACCGCGGGCCGCGGCCCCGCCCCCTGCGACAACACACTGCCGCGGTGGCGGTGGCGGCCTGATGCGTCATTATTAAATTAGTAGGGGAGCCCAAAATGCTAAATGTGGATTTACTCCAGCGTCGTGGGGACCTTTTAGATTGTAAAGATTAGATGCTAAAAAGAAAAAATGTTTAAAGATGGAACCCTTTCACTGGTGGAGGGAGAGCATATTAAGTACAGATTTTCAAAAATGAAAAAAAAATCATGAGTAAATACTCGAGCGTGTCAGATATTAATAGTGTATGCGCCCCACGTGTTTCTGATAACAGAGAATATTAATCTGTCGGTTTGCATGGTGGGGGTGGCCGCACGAAGGGGTTGAAAATGGAAGAAAAAATTATGACATTGAAATACTCAAGCGCGTCAGATTAATATACAGACAGTTCAACTTGATATCCTTTGTCGTGCTGATCCTTAATCTGACAATTATGTGCAGGGACTTCTTCAATATGAAGGTTTGAAAAATAAAATCCGCTGCCCTAGACGTGCGGCCCTATATACAGGGCTTAGGTATACAGGGTGGAATTTTGTAATGCCACCTGGAGGGAAAGTACTCTTAATACTGCATATAGAAAATTTTGCTCAAAGCATTCCTTTATTTTTGAATAGAAAGCAAACTGCATTCAAAGATTTTCGAAAATTCTCTTCTCCCACACCCCGGGGATCGAACTGGCTAAAATCTGAAAAAATTATACCCTGTGCTTTTATTGCATCGATCGTTAGGGTCAATTATAAGGATGAAATCTTTCTAACAAACATGATAAATTAAATGAAAGGAAAACCAGGAAATCTTAAATTAATTTTATTATTTACAAAAATTTAGATTTCCTGGTTTTCCTCAGAAAGAGATTTCATCCTTATAATTGACCCTAACGATCGATGCAATAAAAGTACAGGATATAATTTTTTCAAATTTAAGCCGGTTCGATTCCCGGGTGTGGGAGAAGAGAATTTTCGAAAATCTTTGAATGCAGTTTGCTTACTATTCAAAAATAAAGGAATGTTTCCTTTGAGTAAAATTTTCTATCTACAGTATTAAGAGTACTTTCCCTCCAGGTGGCATTACAAAATTCCACCCTGTATATGGTGGAGGTACTTCACAGGGTGCAAGGTATCCCCCCTTATATTAATCTGCCACGCTCGAGTAAATCCAAAAATCCCTTCCTGGGCTCCCCTACTATATAGTTTGACCGAAACTGCTGTACGGCGCCTTAGGTATGTGCGCGGTGAGACGCGGGGGAGTACCGGCCGCTCCGTGCCGTCAGTCTGCCGCCGACGCTCACGGCGGTAGCTAGCATTTGTTTGTACCGGACCGTCTATGACAGACGCACATGAGATAAATATACAAAGATGGGTCGTGCGTTATCTCGTGATGTCAAGACCGTCATTTTTAAAATGGTCGGATATTTTAAGAAAAGTAGACCAAAAGCTTTGAATAGAATAGTGATGCGAATATTGCCAAAGTCGTAGCGGAGGCAATTTTCAATTTAAATGAAAAAAACTTTCTAAAGTTTATCTTATCCAAGATAAACTTTAGAAAGTTTTTTTCACGTTTTTTTTTGTTACTGACATCGGTGAAGGAAAACATCGTGAAGAAACCTGGAATTCTAATTAATATAAGTCTGGAATCGCATCTGGCTTTACATAAAATATTGTAAACCGATATCGTAAGATCAGTCCGACAATATTGATCTCATGTGAACTCATGGTCTTTTTTCCTGGGACCCCACCTCCCCGCGCTTTCCTAAGGGGCGGTACAACACTTTCGGTCAAACTATAATTAAACATTATTTTGATGTGTGAGATTCCTATATTATCTATTATTGGCATCTCATAATATTACTTTTATGAACAGGAAGTGCGAAATTATTATTTAAATTTACTATTTCTGTTACAATATTCGTATTTGGCGTCATTTTTCAACGTGGTACACGCGGCCTGTTGCAAAAATTTACAACTGACCGCGTGGTGCCGCGTGACAGAAGCACAGAGTATATTCTACTCATGTGGCAGAAGGGGCGTGGCATGGGTAATGTGACCATACGTCCCGTTTTGAACGGGACTGTCCCTTTATTCGTGACTTCGTCCGGGTGTTCCCGAACGATGCTTTGGGACGCAGAATTTTTTCGTTTTTTTTCAATAAACATAAAAACTACGCATCCTTTAACAGTTCTCTGTAATTTTCCTAAAGATAAAATATTTTTAAAGTGCATAAAAACATTACAAAACCTCAACGAAATAGCCTTATACTTTTATCGTTTAGCTAATTATTCAATATCTACTTAATTTTCTTAAAGAAATGATCTCAACAGATTTATTTTATTATTGCGACTTTACTGACGTCGTACTTTTGAAAATGTCCCGTTTTAAGTCAAAATAAAATGGTCACATTAGCATGGGGGCGGGGCTTGCGCCGCGGTCAGCCGCTCGCGGGCCGCGTCTTGGCCGCGCGTGTCTGAAGGCTCACCTACATTTCTAACGAATACAACTGACCGCCACCGCGGCCGCCACCGCAGGCCGCGCCAGTGTGGGACACGCTTTAAGCGTGTCCCACACTGGCGCGGCCTGCGGTGGCGGCCAACCGCGGGCCGCGGCTCCGCCCCCTGCGACAACACACTGCCGCGGTGGCGGTGGCGGCCTGATGCGTCATTATTAAATTAGTAGGGGAGCCCAAAATGCTAAATGTGGATTTACTCCAGCGTCGCTGTGGACCTTTTAGATTGTAAAGATTAGATGCTAAAAAGAAAAAATGGTTAAAGATGGAACCCTTTCACTGGTGGAGTGAGGATGAAGGATGAAATCTCTCTAACAAACATGATAAATTAAATGAAAGGAAAACCAGTAAATCTTAAATTAATTTAACTATTTACAAAAATTTAGATTTCCTGGTTTTCCTCAGAAAGAGATTTCATCCTTATAATTGACCCTAACGATCGATGCAATAAAAGTACAGGGTATAATTTTTTCAGATTTAAGCCGGTTCGATTCCCGGGTGTGGGAGAAGAGAATTTTCGAAAATCTTTGAATGCAGTTTGCTTTCTATTCAAAAATAAGGCGATTATCACACGGCACCGCACGCCGCTCCGGCATGCGGTGGCGATGAAGCGGATTTTGATGCGGTTTTGGTTTTAGCCAGTTATTTTTTACCGGTTTTGACCAGTTTTCAGGGTGTCCAGGTTGGGGTTTTTTTTCCCCCCAATTTGGGGAAAAATTTTAGGGAACTTTTGGTGAAATTAAAACTGCGGGGAAAATTCTGGGAAAAAAATAAAAAATTCTGCGGATCCACTAGCGCGAATGCAGATAAGCGCGAAGCATATTTTTATAAAGGATAATGGGAAAATTCTTAAAATAAGGTTCCGTACACATACCCACATCACTTTATCTATTAGATAAAATTCATAACGGCTAATAAAATTACGCGTCATGGGTGTCGTGTTTATGGTTTTCGAGGGTGCTGATGACGAAAATGAGGTCAAAATGATAATCCAAGATGGCGGCCGCAAAATTTTACAAAATATGCTTCATGGGTGTCGCGTCCATGGTTTTCGGGGTGCTGATTTCGAAAATGAGGTCAAAATAAAAATCCAAGATGGCGGCTGCAAAATTTTACAAAATATGCCACGACCATGGATGGACGACACCCATGAAGCATATTTTGTAAAATTTTGCAGCCGCCATCTTGGATTTTTATTTTGACCTCATTTTCGTCATCAGCACCCTCGAAAACCATGGACGCGACACCCATGAAGCATATTTTGTAAAATTTTGCGGCCGCCATCTTGGATTTTCATTTTGACTACATTTTCGGCATCAGCACCCTCGAAAACCATGGACACTACACCCATGACGCGTAATTAGCCGTTATAAATTTTATCTAATGGATAAAGTGATGTGTGTACGGAACCTTATTTCAAGAATTTTGCCCATTATATCCTTTATAAAAATATACTTCGCGCATATCTGCATTCGCGCTAGTGGATTCGCGGAAGTATCTATCGCGCAAGTGTAGGCGCACAAATGTCTATCGTGGAACTGTCATTCGCGCAAGTGACCTATCGCGCAAAGGGAGTCGCGCAAGTGTCCGTGCGCGCAAAGGGTCTCGCGCAAGAGTCTTGCGCGTAAATGTCTTTCGCGCATGTGTCCTGATACCCACTACGCTGCCTAGGTCAACAAATAAAAAAATAGATTTAATAATATAAGAAGCCAAAAGTCCCTAAAAATACACCTTAACATATAACGCCCTTTTAAAAAATTATATTACCCCCTTTTGGGGAGAAAACCCCTAAATTGGGAACCCTGCACGATGATCCGCACGGTGATGCGGTTGTGACGAGAACACCGCTCGACCGCGCGGTCGTGCGGTGTTCGTGTGCAAGGTTCAAGCGGATTTCATAGAGGCTAGTGCGACGTGAGAACCGCATCACCGCATGCCGGAGCGGCGTGCGGTGCCGTGTGTTAATCGCCTAAAGGAATGTTTCCTTTGAGTAAAATTTTCTATCTGCAGTGTTAAGAATACTTTCCCTCCAGGTGGCATTACAAAATTCCACCCTGTATATGGTGGAGGTACTTAACAGGGTGCAAGGTATCCCCCCTTATATTAATCTGCCACGCTCGAGTAAATCCAAAAATCCCTTCCTGGGCTCCCCTACTATATAGTTTGACCGAAACTGCTGTACGGCGCCTTAGGTATGTGCGCGGCGAGACGCGGGGGAGTACCGGCCGTAACCGGCCGCTCCGTGCCGTCAGTCTGCCGCCGACGCTCACGGCGGTAGCTAGCATTTGTTTGTTCCGGACCGTCTATGACAGACGCACATGAGATAAATATACAAAGATGGGTCGTGCGTTATCTCGTGATGTCAAGACCGTCATTTTTAAAATGGTCGGATATTTTAAGAAAAGTAGACCAAAAGCTTTGAATAGAATAGTGATGCGAATATTGCCAAAATCGTAGCGGAGGCAATTTTCAATTTAAATGAAAAAAACTTTCTAAAGTTTATCTTGGATGTTACTGACATCGGTGAAGGAAAACATCGTGAAGAAACCTGGAATTCTAATTAATATAAGTCTGGAATCGCATCTGGCTTTACATAAAATATTGTAAACCGATATCGTAAGATCAGTCCGACAATATTGATCTCATGTGAACTCATGGTCTTTTTTCCTGGGACCCCACCTCCCCGCGCTTTCCTAAGGGGCGGTACAACACTTTCGGTCAAACTATAATTAAACATTATTTTGATGTGTGAGATTCCTATATTATGTATTATTGGCATCTCATAATATTACTTTTATGAACAGAAAGTGCGAAATTATTATTTAAATTTACTATTTCTGTTACAATATTCGTATTTGACGTCATTTTTCAACGTGGTACACGCGGCCTGTTGCAAAAATTTCCAACTGACCGCGTGGTGCCGCGTGACAGAAGCACAGAGTATATTCTACTCATGTGGCAGAAGGGGCGTGGCATGGGTAATGTGACCATACGTCCCGTTTTGAACGGGACTGTCCCTTTATTCGTGACTTCGTCCGGGTGTTCCCGAACGATGCTTTGGGACGCAGAATTTTTTCGTTTTTTTTCAATAAACATAAAAACTATGCATCCTTTAACAGTTCTCTGTAATTTTCCTAAAGATAAAATATTTTTAAAGTGCATAAAAACATTACAAAACCTCAACGAAATAGCCTTATACTTTTATCGTTTAGCTAATTATTCAATATCTACTTAATTTTCTTAAAGAAATGATCTCAACAGATTTATTTTATTATTGCGACTTTACTGACGTCGTACTTTTGAAAATGTCCCGTTTTAAGTCAAAATAAAATGGTCACATTAGCATGGGGGCGGGGCTTGCGCCGCGGTCAGCCGCTCGCGGGCCGCGTCTTGGCCGCGCGTGTCTGAAGGCTCACCTACATTTCTAACGAATACAACTGACCGCCACCGCGGCCGCACCGCAGGCCGCGCCAGTGTGGGACACGCTTTAAGCCTTCACACGTCATTTCACGTCAAACGAGATTCTGAAACACGCGTTGACGTTGTTTAAAAACAAGGACATCCTGCTTTATCAATCAATCAATCAAATCGTTTATTTCGGATAAAAATTCCTAGGTAAATTAATTAATACAAAGAATAAAAAATTAAAATAAAATAATAAAATAATAAATTAATATAATTTATGTATATCTTACTACTATTATAAATGCGAAAGCTTGGTTGGATGGATGTCTGTTAAATGTCAATCACGTCAGAACGCCTGAACGGATCTAGATGAAATTTGACACTGAGATAGATTATAGTCTGGAATAGCACATAGGTTACCTTTTATCTTGGAAAAATATACGGTTACCGTGGGACGCGGGCGGAAGCTAATCCATACTAATATTATAAATGCGAAAATGTGTTCTCTTCACGCTTAAACCGCTGAACCGATCTAGGTGAAATTTTGTATAGAGATAGTTTAAGACCCGGGGAAGGACATAGAATAGTTTTCATCTCGGAAATCACCCCCTAAGGCGGTGAAAAGGGGGGTGGAAGTTTGTATGCAAGTACGATATAAACAAGTTCCACGCGGACGTAGTCGCGGGCAAAAGCTAGTACTATAATAAACGTAAAAGTTTGTAAGGATGAATGGATGTTGTAACTTTTTTAACAGTCGACCCGGGCATGGTCCTTGATCGGACGGCGAGCTACCCATTACTCGCCGTCCGCAAGCCCGCGCCTACGGTGGCCGGATGTCGTTAGCTTAACACATAGGATAATTTTCGTGCCTAAGATAAGTACAAACTAAATACGTGGTTCTTAAAAACCAATACTCGTAATTTAAAAATTAAAATCGCTCAAAATCTAGTCGCGATCTCATCTCAGCCAATGTAATGTAAGCCAATGTAATGTAAGCCAATGTAAGCCAATGTAACAGTCAATGTCAAAAAGACCATAGATTGAAAAAGAGATTAGAATGCGATCGTTCCAAAAAAATACGGGATTTATCCGTCAGATTTAGTATGATACTCAAAAATCATTTACGCGATTTGAAAACCTATCAATCAATATTATATTCTTTCTTAATTATATTATAATCTATCACAACGGTTTTCTGGAATTTTGAATAGATGTAGTATCAAGAACCATCCATCAAGGTCGAGAAACTATTTCTAAACATTTTATTTATCATTATTAATAGTAGGTATCTCACGACCTCGCCTGCCCGGTCAAAGGGCAAGTATCTATAAGTAGATTAAGTATTAATAGTTGTTTTGTCTTCTATAGGTACTAATCACTACATAGTATAAAACAAAGTCGCTTCCTTGTCTGTCTGTCCCTATATATGCTTAGATCTTTAAAACTACGCAATGGATTTTGATGCGGTTTTTTTAATAGATAGAGTGATTCAAGAGGAAGGTTTATATGTTTAAATACATGCACCCGTGCGAAGCCGAGGCGGGTCGCTAGTAATATTATAAAGAGAAAAGATTAAAATTTGATTGTTTGCATTGAATAGGTTCCGAAACTACTGAACCGATTCGAAAAATTCTTTCACTGTTGGAATGCTACACTATCCCCGGGTGATACAGGCTTTATTATAGGCTATATTTAATTATAAAAAAATTGGGATCCGTAAGAAACATCACGCGAACGTTGTCGCGGGGAGAGTGCTGGTAGCTTATATCACTATTCAGGGGGCCTACCACAATCTCTTAAAACAATATTACTTAATATTACTTTGCGTTCCGCTCTGTTGGATTTTCAACGCTCGGATCAGCGCCGAGAGTTGAAAATGCAACAACAGAAATTACAAACAAAGTAATATTAATATAATATTGTTTTAAGAGGTTGTGTAGGCCCCCTGTTCTCTAACTATGCCTATGCAAAAAATCACAAAAATCCGTTGCTCCGTTACGACGTCAAAGAAGAACAATAACTACGCTAACGCCTTTATAATAACGCTAGCTCATAGGCGCTTTCGTCCGCGTAAATGTCGGCTATCGCGGATGCAAACAAAGTCGGGGAATATAAAGCCCTTTCTTGGGGTTGAAACTTACCCAGTTTGGTCATGAAAGCATAACCTTATTAATCTATACTAATATTATAAAGCTGCAGTGTTTGTTTGTTTGTTTGTTTGTTTGTTTGTTTGTTTGTTTGTTTGTTTGTTTGTTTGAACGCGCTAATCTCTGGAACCACTGGTCCGATTTGAAAAATTCTTTCAGTGTTAGATAGATTAGTTATCGAGGAAGGCTATAGGCTATATACCATCACGCTACGACCAACGGGAGCGGAGCAGTAACCAAAGACGCGGGTGTAACCGCGGCGGACAGCTAGTATAGATATAATATTAAGACGGCGCAGAGCAAAATAATACAAAACGGCCGCCACGGATAAAGGGATATCATCAATACTATTACCATAATTACCATAAAAAATATGTTTTGACCACTACAATGAATTTGTTAACTATTCACCGTTGGCAAAAATTATAATTGTTGTCTAGTTTAAATAACAAAATTACGTAAAGATGGACAAAAATCTTAAAATAGCATGCTCGTAATTAGTTGAGAGAATTAGTTACGATATGTTCGCGTTTGGCGACTGTTTTTATTTGTCTAGAATTGATATCAGTTATTTTTTAAATCGCAAAGTTAATAGAAAGTTTGTTATGTTATTATTTATAACTTGGTGTAATTTGCGAGTTTAGTTATAACATCTATCATCTATCAAGTATTTTTTTAACTAAGTATGCTATACTTTGGCATTCTCAAATAGACACACTTATAATAATAATACAAAATAATTCCCAACACAACTTACTTGACACAGCGGGTTCCACGCTAGTTCATACAAGGTCCAAGTTAGCGTCACACCAGATGTATCGAAACCTCCGAGAAGGAAGATGGCCGCTTGAGCTAGCAATAAGTCTTCACTAATTTCTGGAATTAATGTACATTTTCATGATATTACTTTACGTAAAGTTAATTTTTCGCAAGTAGGTACCTATGGATACGACTTAAAATAATTGCTTAAAAAACCGGAATTCCGGGACACACATTTTTACGACACAAAAGAGCATTCTAAAATACACGCGGACATGGTGTAGCAAGTTTTTACAATTAGTGCACTAATTTGGTAATTCATTTTACAAAATCCCACGATTCCAAGATTATCGGGAATTCTCGACCATCTCGGAATCGGGTGATATTTTTTATACCTAAGCCAATACCTGAAGTCCTAATCTGATTTACGATATCTGGTCATGGCATAGTTTTGAACTCACTTCATATACTTACGTATAATGAAAGGGCTTCTCAATTTTTCAAATCTACGCGTTTTCTTGGCTTAGCCAAGTCAAAAAAGCATACACAACTGCATATGGCTGATTGTATTGGGATGAAAAGCAATGATTTTCTTTCCATCTTATCATTTAAATTATATTCAACAACATGCACATCGACTTTGAAAAGCTAATGACCAAGATTATACGTCAAACACAACTTGTTTTTCAATTCAAATAACCCTAGAAAGTGCATCGCCTCTAAAATTAATACTTAGAAGTTCATTCAAGACGTAAACTTTCCGTTTGTTCGTCTTCAACGTTATTTCGAGTTCAAACTAAGTGAACGTTAACGCTTGTTTAAGTTAGACTAAGTTCATGTTAGGAGTGTTATTATAAGTGTTCCCATATGGTCTAAGATATGTCTGACGTCGAAATGTAACATCTTAAGCTCTGACTTGAACTCTTATCTTTTCAAGTTGAACTTAATTACAACAGAAATAAGAGTTGAAATTGCGTGCAAGATTTAAATGCCACGCGTAATTATCTTGCACGCAATTTTCAGCTCTATGCTTATTAAAATTTGGTTCATTAATTAATTAGCAATTAATTAAGAAAACGGATGTAAAAAGTGTCTATTATAACGAAAAGTTGTTTAATAAAAAACAGGTGGTTTATTTAAATATAATGAGCATAGTGCCGATAAAAGGAGGCAACCCACAATCTGATTCGTCAAACTAAGTCAATATGCTAAATGAGTTAGTTACCTTTCTTTATTCATTAAACAGTTATTGCCATCTAAAACTAAACCTTAGAATAGAATCGGGGGGCACGGCAGTGCCCCCGCCAAGTCGAGCAAACAAAAGTGGCACGGCCGACTCCCTATAACTTCGTTGTGGATTAAACAAGAAGCCTGTATTATTATAGTATTGATGGCCAAGTCAATCTATTTTATTAATACGTAATTACTAATACGCTAATTACGTAATAACTTAAGACGGAAGGTCCCTTAAGTAGGGACTGAATAAATCGACTGACTTGGTATTACATGGATCTCACAACTTTTTACGGTAGAAGAACTGACTTGCTTTGAGACTTGGTTTTTTTTTACAAGTTTTGTTTTTGATGGCATTAAAATTTTTTAGCGTTAAATATCCAAAATCATTATTACTAAAAAATATGGGGAAAATATTGACGTGGATTCGTTTTTTTTGGCTAAAACAATACCAATTAACGTTTACCTTCGTTCTCAGCAGCAGCCTCCTGCTTGATCTTAAGCAGAGCATCAAGAAGGTCCCTACTCTCCTTGATCTCCTTATTGTAACCTCCTCTCTGCTCTATGATCGTGCGGAATATGTGACGTAGGACTTCTAATGTGTCCTTCGGGAAGAGGGAAAACCTATAGAAAAACACGTTTTTAGAGCAAATTAATGGTGAAATAATAATAACAGATAAGTTCTTCCATAGTCGCAGATAACCAGGCCACTTAAGCCACCCAAACCTATTCCATCCTTTTTTTCCATATCCTGCAATAGTCCTGCACCAACCGTTGGTTGTCCTTGAACGCACTCGCATAGTGCATACAGGGATAATTGATGGATAATTGTCGGTTGTTTCATGTCATCTTAAAGCTGTCTATAGGACCTCTGCAAGTTGATTTCAGTCCCTCTTACACCTTCCAAAAGTCCGGGACCCTAGGGTTCCGAGGTGAATAAAATAAACATTAATTTTAGACCTTAAAACTAAATGTTAAAGTATGGAGTCAAACTTCATATTCGATAAATAAATAATATGAAAAAACATGTTACAAGCCAATCATAGTAAAATTGCATATGAATGTATTGCCAGAAATCTTATCCTCAAGCTCCCCAAACTAGGCCTGGACCTATATTTTGGGAGTCAGCGTTCAGTCATGGGTTCTACATAGTTCACTGGTTCTATATAGTTGACAGAGAAGGTTAGATTAAAAATAAAAAACGTCACAGTACACTATTGCCTTAAAAAATCTATGGGGAAATCGCGTTTTGACACTGCATGAAAAGTATGTCATTGATGGTGTCTCCATCAATATTTTTCCAAGGGTAAAAATCCCTAAATTGATACCAATAGCAAACAAAGACATCAGTAAAATTGCAGTAAAAGAGTAATAAAATTACAAAACCGAATTAAATTATAACTTTTCTCATTAAAAATTAAGTCTAAATTAATGCTGCTAATTTAAAAGTCTGAATTTGGAAAACTCATTTTCTCCTTGACCTAAGAATTTATTTGAGTAATGTAATGAAGAAAATTGGGAGATCCATTTTGAATAAAGACTTCAATTAAGTATTTGCAATCTTATGCCCAATTCACACGTATCAGCAATCATCATCATCATTTCAGCAGAACCACGTCCACTGCTGGACATAGGTATCAGGACACTTGTGCGATAGAACACTTGCGCGACTGACAGTTCTTGTCTTGGCGCGGAAATGTCCATTCGCGCAAGTGTCTGTTCGCGGAATGGTCTAGGCGCGCAAACGTCTATTCGCGCAAGTGTCTTGGCGCGCAAAGGGACTTGCGCAAGTGTCTTGCGCGGAAATGTCTTTCGCGCAAGTGTACCAGATCCCTGGACATAGACCTCCCCTAAAGATAGTCACAATGACCAGTCCTGCACTGCCCGCATCCAACAGTTTCCCGTGACCTTCACCAGGTCGTCGATTCACCTAGTGGGAGGCGTCCCACACTGCGCTTTCCAGTACGTGGTCGCCACTCGAGAGTTTTACAACCCCAATGGCCGTCTGCTCTACGAGCTATGTACCCTGCCCATTGCCACTTGAGCTATGTCGGTTACCTTAGTTCTTCATTTCTGATTCGCAGTATTAACAAGTAATGACCAAAGTACTTGCCTAAAAATATCAACCATTTCAGGAAAGAAGAATATACTGGACCAACACAATCCCCTATGGAAGTTGAACTTCACAAAGTCCCTGGTGACTCGTCTCATGATACTGTCTCCAGTTCTTACAGCCTCACTCGTCAGGCCAAACGCGGCCTCGCCTATGACGTCAGTCGTGAAATCCGAGCATATGACCTGGAGAGAAACGAGGGGAAGAGTTCTTGTGTGCTCCAAGTCTAAATCCAGGAAATTTGGCTAAGAAAAGATCCAAACGAATTGGTTGAAAGTTTTCGTAATAGTAACTAAATTAAATTACATTTTTTCTTGTAAATGGCTTTCAAAAGTGTCTTTTAATGCTCTAATAAAACAAAAGATTTGACTTTGACTGAAGTTATAATATATAGTCTGTTAAAAATTATAGATGCAGGGATGCATAACACTGCCAAGTGCTCAGAGCATGATAGAAAAATTGAAAAACATAATTTAGCCTATAAAAAGCTCGAGCAGGCCTACCGCCATCTCATAAAACAGTTCCATTTTATATCACTTTGTGATTTTTGTTGTAAGTTCTAAACACTCGGCGCTGAACCGAGCGTAATATCGAGAGATGGGGAGGTCCCCTGGTCAAATCTTACCCTCAAGTTAGCAGGCTCTTTATTATTCATTTCATTTTTGATACGCATAACGAGATCTGTAGCTTTGGCCGTCAGCAGGTTATTGAGACTCCTTAACCTGGCTGCCGTGAATAGAACAGTGAGACGCCGCCTTAGGAAGGACCAGGTTGGATCCTGGTAACAAATAGAAAGCTTTTATCAGAGTAGGTTCTTACAGGAAACAGTACCTAATCATGAACCCGTAACGACTGTCAAAAATCCACTTATGACAGCCGGGACCACCGGCTTGATTTCTAACGCACGAAGGAGTCTCGGTGTGTAAAGATGGTCAACCTGATAGATCGACACGTGCGGCTGTTATTACTTAGCCACGAGCTCCTCCATCCATCTCTTAAAACAGTATTACTTTAATGTTACTTTGCTTTGCACTCTGTTGGATTTTCAACACTCGGCTCAGCGCAGAGAGTTGAAAATCCAAAAGCAGAAATTACAATTTAAAGTACTGTTTTAAAATAAGGCGGTAGGCCACACGGACGAAGTCACGTGCAGAGGCTAGTCACTCATAATTTAAATGATAATGATTAATTAATGATTTTTTTTTCTATATCTTATCTGCAATGAACACTAATAAAAAACAATGAGGTTATTATCGTGTGAGTTAAGATAAAAAGCTGCTAACTTATCATAACGATACTCACATTTACTGTAAACAAATTAAGACCTCCAATCGGATCAGTCTTGCCTGAACTCAGAAACCTGTTCTTGAAGATCTCATGGTCTTTGATCAGCACCTTCCTCGCCAACTCAGGACAGTTGATGACCAAGCCTGGCCGCCAGAAGGCCCACATTCCGACGTATGGGGACTTGAACTCATTGTAAACTTGCCTCATCTATATTGCCTGAAAATATTGGGTCAGTGGGTCGAAAATATTCATTTTCACCAAGAATTTCTCCTGTATGGTAAGTGCAGTTTTCTTAACTATATGTCCCTTCCACCACGCGGTCGAAGGGATACCCCGGAGGAGCAGTAAAGAAAACTGCGGAAGTCTGCGGAACTGATAAAGGCCCGGTCTTTTCCGTAGTATTAGGTATACGGATACCTAATGCAAGGAAAAAGACCGGGCCAATGGAACTCTATTGCTAAGGCTCCATTGTCTGTCTGTCACAGAGCTGTATCTTTTGAAACGTTACAGTTAGATACTTAATATTCTCATAGAGTGTGTATTACATATAGAGGGGCCCCCCTTTATTTTTTTTTTGGTATGTAGCGTTATATAATGTAAGGTGGTAGTGGTACCCTTCGTGCGAGACCAACTCGCATAATTTGACCAGTTTAAGCGAAGCACTTACAGGATTCTGTCGCTGTAAAAATGTAAGACTACCCACAACAATATGGGGAGGGTAGTGAGGCACTCCTCTTTCTGACCAAAAACTTTTCACTCTTCTCCATTTAGTCAAAAACCAAAGCGACAAAAATAATAAAACTGAACAAAATAGTAATATAAATATCATAATAATATTAACAATCGGAAGATGTTGACAAGAAAATGACTCGTATTAAACTGTAGCACTATCAATATTTTATTTTAAAAGTCTATTAGGTATTATAGGTCACAGTCAGTAGGTATAATTTTAATGGGCATAACAAATATTGTCGAAAAACGTTATTAAAATAAAATGATAATTATGCTCGCGCGTGTCATACGACATTTCATTAACACACTCGTGAGGTATAAACACTAGTGCGGAAATATAATGAAATAACACGCGTATGTTAAACAACATTGGTGCCGATTCCCTTGTTCACAAACTAAACTAAAATTAGACTATTTCTATCTTTTTCTGTCAAATAAAACAAGAAAGAGACGAATGTATGTAAATAAGAGCTGTCAAACTTAGTCAATCTGACACATCCATACAATAGGCTGGTTTGCCCTTTTCCCAACTACGTTGGGGTCGACTCCCAGTCTAACCGGATGCAGCTGAATACCAGTATTTTACATGGAGCGACTGCCTATCTGACCTCCACAACCCAGTAACTGGGTAATAATACGATATCCCATACCTACTTATTAAGACTAGTAGTCAGACTTTCGGGCTTCTGACGACCCGTAACGACTGTCAAAGATCCACGCATGACAGCCGGAACCAACAGCTTAACATACCTACTTTGCGACGCACGGAGGAGTCTCAGTGTGTGTAAAGATGATCACCCATCGACGGACCAACCCCGGCAAGCGTAACTTAACCTGATGGATCGACCCGTGCGGCTGTTATTATTTAGCCACCAGCTCCTTTTTTTATTGTTCTACAACTTTAGTAATAAGTGTATATGATTTTCGCAACCTTGTATATCTGAGGACGCTCGCACTTGACCAACGGGACAGTTTAATAATAAAATAGTTATGATTCGAACGCCAAAAAGTCGAAAAAAAGGTCAATAGGATATCTCAGTAATGTCCAGTATCAAATAAAACAAGCACATTTAAGATTAAAAGGCATTGATTAACTTAGTATGGACTAGCGGCGTCATGTTTTTTTTCAGTGGCCACTAATAATTATTATGTTACTTTGTTGTGTTGTTAAGTACACATAATATATGTTCAATTATTTTTATCCTAAGTTATATCGAAGTTGAGATATTTGCATTTGAAGACTTTAAAAATGTCGTCAATATAAAAACTTCAATTACTGTCCTGTGTACAGAAATCTTAGATAAGGTTTTGAAGGTTGTTTTTAGAGATTGACTTTACTGTTTCACGACCATGTGTCAATGTTGCGTTACTTTTGGGTCTTGGGAAATAATAAAGACACATTACCTCGTTGTAGAGCAAGAAGTCATTAAGTGCAAAAAGGTAGGTAGTTTCGAGATAATAGTGTTTTAGAGACTTTTTGTTTTTTAATTCGAAATAATACATTAACACTTATAGTTACAAAAAAAACTACTATAGCATGACGCGCCCGTCCATATTACTATTACAATGTGTGTAGCCATATCCATATGAAAGAGTTTCTATGTAGTTGTAGTATTCAGTAGCAGGCCGGCAGATTTGTTGGTCAACTAATCATAACTAGCAAGACCGCACAAGACCACGCACGTGTCATTTTCATTGAGTATGTCAGTGCAGCGCCATACTAGTAATAATGAGTAATTAATGACGCCGCTAGTCGAGCAACAAATCGCTGATTTGTTTTTGTTTCGAGAGCCGTCTCAGTACGCACACATTGTGAGTTTGATTGTACGCACACGTTGATACTTTCACAAATACTTTCAAACGTTTTGAATTTGTGGAGGGGCGCGCCATGTTATAGTAGTTTATCTTTAGGTTGCGGTAAGTAGATAGTTACTAAAAAAAAACCTCAGAACCTTAAAAGGGTTTATAAGAATATATAGGTATAATAACTTCTTCGTGTTTAATGAGCTATCAAAACCAAATATCTCCGTTCCGATATGGTTTAGAGAAATGAGTCCATATTAGCTTTTGATCGCATTATTCTTATCTTTCAAAATATCTAAGTTTCATTAGTGGCCATCCAACTTCAAAATGACGCCACTTTTACGCAAACCCCTTTATGAATGTAATTTTTATTGCTGCGTACAATTATTAGTTTTTCGTCGTATGTCGTACAATCATTGTTTGTTAACCTTATCTGATTTACAATTTATGTAGGTATGTACTTACAGTTGCCGGTAAAAAATTTGAGCATGCGCAAAGTTACATAGGTGTCATTTGAGGATTGCATTGAAGAGGATTGAGGATTGTTTTATACAAGTCAGTGGAATGCTCTGCGGAGGAGGCGCCAATAATCGGTTTCAATAATTATTTTTCAAATCCATCTTCTTGCATTACCAGAGGGCCTCGCAAAATGTATGTTGCCCACATGAAATTTAGGTCTTATGTATGTTGCCTACATGAAATTTAGGTCTTACGTCGCCACAGCGACAAGGTATATAAGTATAGCTTTTTTTTTTCAAGGTGGTAAAAATCATCAAATGAGTCCAGCAGCCCTACCATGAACTCTTATCGCGATCCAAAAACTGAATTGTTCTTCAAATACATCAATATAACGCATCAATTTATGCGTTATATTGACGTATTTGAAGAACAGTTCAGTTTTTGGATCGCGATAAGAGAAAATACGTCAATATAATGACATAAATTGATGCGTTATATTGACGTATTTAAAGAACAATTCAGTTTTTGGATCGCGATAAGAGTTCATGGTAGGACCCCTGGGTGGGGCGGAAGGGACTGTCAGACTTTTACTAACTAAAAAACCACCCTGTTCCTTCTGTTGCCCTTTACGTTCCGGGGCCACGGTATCCTGTTAAGACGTCCCGCAACCCCGGATATAAGTAGGTATAGCTAATATAGCTTAGTATTATATAACTTCCCTAATAGCCATGTCATCTAGTGAACAATGCGATAGGCACGCGTACGTGTAATCTGGAGCAGACATACCGGACGTAATTAGTGCAACTATCCAGATAGAGAGTATAGTTGGTTTGTTAATTGTCGTCATTTACAGACTATAATAAAGAAAAAGAATAACTTTCATCCCCTGAAAAATAGCCAGTACCTATTTAGTAAACATCATGCTTTTCTAAATAGATAATGGCAAAGTTTAAGTATTACGTTAAAACTTTGTGTGAATCTGTGGTTCTACTTCATGAAGATACAACATCACACCTGTAATCCCCGAAGGGTAAGGCAGAGGTGTACCTATCCATTTGTACCTACACCCACACTTCGCCAGTTATGTTTAAGTTCCATGTAATAGGGGGCGAGCCTATTGCCATGAACCGGGCACAAATCCAGACTCCGAGGCTGCTACTGAGAAACTTCTGATGGAAAACCCCAATAACACTTGCCCGACTTGGTAATCGAACCCAAGGCCCCATGCACAGCAGTCGCATGATTCTATTTCTAGAAACTATAACTTTTTTTTCAAATCGTACTTGGGACCTTTGGTACCTTTTTAAACAGTACTACCATTTTAATATTAGGTAGATACTTTGTAATTTTACTTGTTGAATTTTATACCCAAGTTATTGAAAATCCATTAGTGCGCAAGGCAAAGCAATAAGAAAATAATACTGTTGGTCTGTTGCTAAGATGAGGTAGGCTACCGGGTTTTCCTGATATTAGCGCATTCAAAGTAACAAATTCTTTAGCTTTATAATATTAGTAATTTTCTACAAATCTTTAGCTATGAATAGGTACCTAATTATTTGTTCAACCCTTAGGGTTGGTTCACATCTGACGGAAGATACGCCGCGTATCGTCAGTCGCGTAACGCAGAAACAGTCAAATATAATAAAATATCCAACCGTACACACATAACCGATGATGCGTTAGTGCGTCGACCATACTATAGACGATACGTTCGACGTATCTTCCGTCAGATGTGAACCGACCAATATTATAATGCAGTTGATAGGCATCAAACAGCGCACGCTACAATAAATCCCTATCAATAACATAATATGGTTGTTAACTGTAATTCAGTGCACAGCAAACCTAATTACCTCAGCTATTTGCCGTCAATTATAACAGGCGGCGGCATCGCTGCAATATGCACAAATCAATTTAACGCTCATTGACTGTGGTATTTGCGTTGAATAACTTAATGGGATGTTGTTGATCGCTAATTCATACAAAATTTGTTGATCGTTATACCTATAATATATTAGGCCCCTAGCACACGGCGTATTTTAAACGCGCAGACGACTCGCGTTTCAGGAACGTGCGTTTTCGGCGCCGTAAATGCTGATTGTTGCGTTTGTTTTGATGATGGTTTGCGTTTGTATTGATGATGGCTGTAACTGCGCTCATACGCGCAGTATAGACGGATTTCACGATCGCCCCGTGTGCTTAGGTTACAAGGTTGCGTTCAAATCTCGTTTGAAGCACGTATACGCGAGTCACCTGCGCGTCGTCTGCGCGTTTAAAATACGCCGTGTGCTGCTGCTAGGGGCCTTAATCGCGATTTGTGCGTTCGTCTTCTTTTCGAGTCTATGGTTTTATATAATCCCATTTTTTTACTTTTTGCTAACGTTTTTGGGCCCAGTAGGTGGCCACGCTTATCGCGGCATCAGTAGCATTGTTAACGTCCTATAAAGTGCAGGTAGGTATAGGGATTCTGGGCAGTGTAGTAAGTGGGCCATCGTCTAATCACGGACGCCGCACTCACACTGGGTATCGGTGAGATGTATAATGCTCCATTTTGCTGGGTTATGGTAATTATTGTGCTTAAGGCCGTACCCCGACCAAAACCTTGTTTTTAGTCGTTTTTCAGAGGCTATCTTCTCATTGATTAAGGGAAATAAACGACATCTAAAAGCACTTTATTAATGTTTGATATCTTATCATCACATTGCAAGATCTAATTTTGTTAAATGTGTTAAAAATACATTTGAAACCTCCTTGCGAAATAATGACTAAAATTATTGATTATTTGCATCTTTTGCTTAATGCAACGTGCTATTAATTTGAGAATTGTACTAATCATTAGATAATTAAAAAATCTAAATAATACAAGATTTATTTTATTTCAAAAGCTCGCTGTGTTTTTATATTAAAATAATTCCGAAAAATTGCGTGAAACCGAGGAAGATGAGAAAGAGATGAGATAAGAAAGTGGCGTGCGGCAAAGAGGTACCGAATGCTCAAGGTCATTTGGTCAGGGAAGCGCCTTAAAACATGGATACTGATTTTTTTTAAGGTTTTTAGATAAATTTTAGCGTACGCCCTTAATAGAATTTATACCTATACCTACTGATATTTAGGTTGGTTTTTGTGTTAACAATAGTTTATGCAGAATCTCATCGTGACGTAGTTCAAGCTAGAGATGAATAAAAAAGTAGGTTTAATAAATAAAACGTTGCTTTACATTTTCAATGTATTTATTTATCTCGTTGGAATATACTTATACCTACTTAGGTTAGGCCTAATTAAAATCTAGATATGATGATGAAATTGATGAAAGTTATTATATTAAATGTATTCTATATTTTTTTTATGAAATTTAGGTTAGTTTTGTGACTATACTAAACTCAAAATGGTTGTATTGTGAAATAATTTAATGCAATACAAATAAAGGTCATGGCTCATTAGAGCCACCCGACAGCTGACCAGCACCGCCTCGCCTCGAGCGGTTAGTACCTATTCTTTGTATGGAGTAGGTACTATGGGTATACGCTAACTATATCAACACCGGAGCGCTTCGCCTGAGGGCTGACCACATGCGGACGGCAAGTGGACCACTTGGTGACTACCCATTGCAGCATTGCTCGCACGCTTGCCTTGCATTGCCCACATGCAGGTTCCTGGTGATAATCCCTGACAAACTACTCATCTATTCGCGGACGTCTACTCGTTGCCCACGCGACGTTCACTGGTGGCACACTGGCATTCAACTGTGGACCACCTGTCAGCATTATGCTGAGCGTCAGCCGTTTCGCGCGGTAGTGGCGCATATTTCTTTATTCTTTTTTGTATTTATACTTATGTTTTTAGTTTTTTAGACTTAATACCAACTTGTTTTTATTTTGCTTTTGTACACAATATTTTTCTTTTTATATTATGTGCGTCATTTTCGCGTGAATAAATAGTTTTTCTTTCTTTCTTTCGACAACAAGTGGACAACAAACGACGACGTGGTGCTGGTCGGGTCTCGCATGGGTCTAATGAGCTATGACCTTTAAGGTACAAAGATTCATAATGGCAAGCTGCAACATAATACTATTAATGGTTAATTAAAGCATATCTATTCTATAACATCACGCCTATAACCTTAAAAGGATTAAGCAGTACACTCACATTTTACCAGTGATGTTGAAATAAACGCAAGCCTATTGCCATCAACCAGGCACAAATCCAGACACCGGGCTACTATTGAGAAAATTACGGAAATAACCCAATAACACATTACCCCAACTAGGCATCGAACCCAGTACTTTACGCTCAGCATTGCAATTTCCTACAAAACCAAGGAGGCATAGCTATTATCTTAAACAAAATTAGGTAGTTCTAAGGTTTATAAAAACAAACTGATTAGTAGGTTAATCTTAAAATCTAAAGCATGGGTTATGTATCAGCATTAAGATGCCACTTAAAGTATAACCTTAAAATTATACCTTATAATTAATTTATAGAACTAATTTAACATTAGGTACTTGAGATTACCAATCAAGAATATTCAAGATTAACTTATAAGTTATAACTAAGAAAACAATTTTCATTGTATTAAGATTAATTAGTATTGTTTTGTTAAAAGATGGTTAGATATATCCCAAACAAACAAACAAACTAAAATTATGGTTAGTAACATGAATGAAGTTAGAATTATGAATAATGTAAGTTCTTTGGTATTTCAAAATGAGAGATGTATTACTAAAATTACAAATATCACCTTTAAATTTCAAAAACAAATTCACAAACTAAAACTAAGTCATGATTGCAATGTTTTAATAACATATCACCACGCCTGTAATCCCCGAAGAGTTAGGCAGAGGTGTACCCATTAGTACATCCACATTTCGCCAGTTATGTTTAAGTCCCATGTAATAGGGGCCGAGCCTATTGCCATCAAACGGGCACAAATCCAGACTCCGAGGCTGCTACTGAGAAATTTCCGATGGAAAACCCCAATAACACTTTGGGAATCGAACCCAAGACCTCATACCAACTAGACCAACGAGGCAGGTTGTTTTAATAAATAAAAACTAATTGCCGAAAACGGTCGCTAGCACATTAGTAACGTAACGAACAAGGGGGCAACATATCTTGAGGTGCTTGAGGAGTGGAGAGATATTCCACGGCTATCAGTACTTTCCCAAAGCACGTTTGCTCTTGCGAGTCTCCAACTAAACTGACCAATGAAGGCAAGAGAGAGGTAGCTCTAGTATTATTCTTTTTTAATGTAAATGATATGTCAATAATGATAAATAATTAGCCACTTTAACTTAATACATCTTAAACTAAAATAATTTATTAGTTACTTAGTTAATAACTAAAAAGGAAAAAAAAATCATTAGTCTTTTAGTTGTTACAATTAAAAATAAATACAGCTAATTTACATGTCTCCAGTTTACTAAATAGTTTGTTAGTAGAGAAGCTGTTGATACGTTGCATTATAAATGTGAAAGTTTGGATGGATGAATGTACGTTATTCAATCACGCCAGAACGACAGAACAGATCTGGATGATATTTGGCACAGAGATAGATTATAATCTAGAATAGTACATAGGCTACTTTTAATCCCGGAAAAATAAACGATGTCCGTGGGATAGCATATCAACTTTGAAGCAGACGAAGTCACGGAAAGAAGTTAGTTTTTGTTATAAATATTAAATGCTGTAGCGACTGGGGACGCATAAATTTAACTTTTAGTAAATTAGTAAGACAAATTATTATGGAAAAAGATCAAATTAAAATACCTACATTAAACATACTTCATTAAATGTAATACTTACACTAACACAAATAATAAACACGATGTACTTAATAATACGTGATTTTTACACCTTTTTTATTACATTCGCAACCAAAACCGATCAATCTATAATTTAAAAAATGGAAAAATAACGAACAAAAAATAAAACTTGGGATAAATAATGTAGCATTGTATCTGAAACCGTTAAAAAGCTTATTAAATGACACTACTTATGGGTATGAAATATTATACAGTGTATAATACAAAAAAATGTAATAATACTAAAATAGTAGTTAGTTAAAAAAGTGACAACTAAAATAATTTTAAAATTACTTATGAAATTTTCGACTATGTTGCAATAAAAAATTTACAATAAATTATGTTAGCCTAAAAGCATGCAAATTTCTATTAGGTTACGTATATTGTTATACAAATACTAACTTCATTCTGAAAATTGTCCAAATAAAACTTGTCTTATTTTTGTTTTATGGACATTTAATACTGATTCCAAATTTTCAAATATACGAAGTGTAAAAAGACAGTCAGTATATATACAAGCTGTTGATTTGCATCCTAGTCAAATTCAAGGACGTAATTATGCTAATGATTCTCGATCCAAATCAACAGTAAAATGAGAAGGTATTTTTTTATATTTTTTTCTTGTTTACTGAAATCCATAATTGTAAACCAGCCGTATTTAAAAGCGGCCCGTCTGTTACTAGCTATAACCGCGCTTTCACACACAAACAAACGCAAACAATACATACACAACGCATACGCAACGATCATTCAATAATTTCGTAGGTACTACTCGCGCACGTGCCTAGCCGCGCTCGCGCTCCCGCGCGCTTTTTTTATTTATTGCCCGGTACTGTATTTTCAATTGATTATTTATGTCTTTTAGGACAACCACCTGAAATTTGACGAGGATGCAAAACAACATCTAACATTGTTGCTAGGAAACGACTTTTATTTTTGGTGCGAAAAATCACTGATTTTGGTAAACGCAATGTTGTACGCAGTACACAAAATATTGTGCATGTAATAATACAGGAGTCGTGTGATTTTTAAAATAAAATAGTTTTTTTTATAACTTGTTTTTTTGAAAAACATTAAAAATTAGTTAGAACTTTGACCTTGAATATCTTTGGAACCAGAAGGTTTCAAAGTGATGGGAAGGACATGTCATTTTTTTTCTGCTTTGTGTCTTTTTACACTACACCCGTTATACACCATGTATAATTCCGAGAGCTGTAAAAAAAAAGGCAAACAAATATATACTTACCAATGTTCAAACAAGATCAACTTCAATTGTGTATCCATCAACGTTCTTCCCATTGAACATTACTGATAATTTTATTAAGAAAATTATGGACTATGGTTACAAGATACATAAAGACTTATTTTTAAATGCACATTAAAAACTTATCACCCTTCCATTTATTAACATCGATTAAATATTTTGACTGATCAAATATACTGAAATTCGAATACCTTTTCCTGTAAATATACATACTTGTTAGCAAAGGATACGAAAACATCTATCCGCATGGTTTGGATGTCCAAATGTGGCCACAGCACATCCAGGAGTGGTCAATTGTACTGACATCACTTGCCCACATTTGGCTAACAGTTCGCAGAGCAAAGGAAACGTCGTGGACGGCGGCAGCTGAAAATATTATCAATATCACTGTAATTTTCATGAATTGAAGTTGGATCCGCGTGAATAGACCAGTCATTTGAGAGGAAAGAAATTTATGGATTTAAAGCAATGGTTCTATACCAGTGAGATGTAACATTCTTGGTTAAAGCCACCTCCATAACCTAGTAACTGGGTATTATGGTAAGACTGGTTGTCAGACTTTCGGGCTTCCGACGACCCGTAACGACTGTCAATGATCCATGTATGACAGCCGGGACCAACGGCTTAACGGAGGAGTCTCGGTATATAAAGATGGTCACCCATCCACGGACCAATCAAATTAATTTAAAAATAGCCAAAAACAACTATCTATACTTACATTTGAAAACTTAACAGTCACAGGACTTCCTAGAGGTCGGGGCCCACTGAAATTTGGCGGAATTTGAGGCCCCATAGCTGCGGGAGAACCAAAAGGGGGCCGCGGTTGGGGGAAGGGTGGACGCAGCATGAAGGGAACACGTGGACGAAAGGGTCGAGGATCTTGTTGGTGATGATTGTTATCAGGCCTAAAGAAAGGGTCACAGGGCACAGGTATAGGCATAGTACCTGCAGGATTCATCAGCAAATTGGGATGGATAAAACCGCCACTTGGATTACCTAGCCTGATAAGAGGGTTGGGTGCAGCTCCACTTAACCCGGGTCCTGCCAGCTTAGGTGAATTACTCTGTTGCTTTTCAGCCCCTTTTTTGTTTGGATCTTGAGATCCTGCTCTATTTCTTCTACTACGTTTGGTCTTGGTCACTGTCGTCGTTTCTGGCATACTTATATCGGTCTCTACTGGTTCTGGGCATTCTATTTCTTCAATATTATCAACTTTCACGGTTGGATTAAGGACATTGCAACCTGGACGTAAGGTCGCAAATTCCCTGATTTTCCCTTTGATTTCTTCTGTATTTTCTTCAGTTTTGAAGATATTATGTTCATTTGTGAAATCTATTTCAGAAAATACTAAAGGATTTATTGTAGAACTTTGTTTTTTGGCATATCTGTGGTATTGTTGTACTATGTTACGTATAGGTCTAGCTTTTATGCCCAAACCTTGCCCTATGCTGACTAGACCTTTGGGTAATACAACGCTATCTGCAGGGTTCTTATCCATAATAATTTTAAGGGGAGTCCCGTAGAACAATTGCCCGTTCAACATTGAAATAGCCTGAAAGGAAAATATTAGGTAAAGCACTTTACGAAGTAACATGATTTGAAATTAAAATTAATTTAATTTAAATAACTTCTCGAAGCTTCTGTTCATTGGAACTTTAAATTAGGCTTGATTAAAAGCACCTATGTTAAGCTTACTGTAAATTAAATAAGTTTTCATTGTTTGAAACAATTTTCAATAAGTTGAACTAATGTACATGACACGTGTAGCGGGTGGTAGGATAACATGATTCTAGAAACCTTCCAAAAAATAATTGTCGGTTATTAAAAAAAATCTGATGTTCCATACGAGAATATAGCACCTAGATGACCAAAATGTATACTGGGTGGTCTGGAATCATGTACTAAATCCATGGTAAAAGTTTTTTTACGATGTTCCTTCCACCCTGTATAATCTCTCAAGAGAATTTTTCCCTTTTCCCCCATCTTCTATTTTGTCAATCCAAATCCAAATCTTGCGACAAGCTTTTATATCACAGAAATTGTGTAATGACGTTATACGTTGATAGTAAAAGTTTAAAAAAGTTTTTTTACTTTTATTTTCAATATAGGGGCGCCGATGAGATGCATGCCTATGGCGCTCTCAACGTTTAATCCGCCCTCTGATTATACAGTGTAACTGAAAATGAATAAAATAAAGGTCTTACCTGAACGGCTTCTAAGGGATGGCTGTACATGACTTTGGCATATTTTGAGATGGAATAGACCACACAACACATAAGAACATTACCAGCCAGTTCCATCACTTCTCTTAATTCAGTTTTGTCACATCTGAACTGTTGACAAAATACAAGTTTCACTTACACGCTAAATACAGTACCCGGCGATAAATATTGGACATCGACCTTTATCGTATTTCGTATTTTATACAAAGAATAAAAATAATTATCAAAAGAAGCAAATCATAATTGTTTTAACAGCTCCTTATAGATACCGGACTGTTTGTATTTCGTGCGACAGAGATAACGCTCTACGAAGCCGAAATTAGCTGATTGTCTCTTTCCAAAGGTCGATGCGCAATATTTATCGCCGGGTACTGTACAAATGTGCTGGTTTTTTTATTCTAATAAAATTAAAAAAGGGAGCATTATTTTGCACAAGCCAGACTAAAATTAGAGATTATTTTGAAAAACACAAACATGCGAAGCAATCAATATTCGAATTCCTACAATATTTTTTAATAATTAAAAAAATATCTCAGCGTTTGCGCAGAATTTCAATGATCACTTACATTTGTCACATGAACCAGTTTGTTTATTGGTGGTGTTATATTCAAAAATTTCAAAAACTCAGGCCTCAACCCGTACAGGCCTTCAGGGTCTACGTCCCAACAATCTAGATCTGGTCTCCAGCGTCTGGCAGACACAATTACAGAAAAAAACTTGTCAACAAATCATTTCACTTATTTCTTTGTTCATAAATACACATACAATACCTACATACAAAATTATGGAAACATAAACTTTAATTAGAGTTTTGCTCTGCATTATATAAATTGCTAGCTGACCGGCCCGCGCGTTGCTGTGGCTCAGGGGACCTACCACGGACTCTTATCGCGATCCAATTGAGGACCTAAACTGAACTGTTCTTCAAATTCGTACCATGACGTCAATATAACGATTCAATTTAGGCCATGCCATTTAACAGCGATTTTCCCTAATTGAGTCGCAAGTTTTGGTTTCGTTCGTTCAATTTGGTACCATGACGTCCTTAGGTATAGCAGTTCTACTCAAACGCTCGACTGTCAATCTAAGCGATTCATTGTAAGTTGCTTTTTCTCTAACCTAAATTGAAACGTTTGGTGTATTATTTGCGAAAACAAAGTTTTTCAGTGCTATTTTAGTGGAATTCTGCAAAAACTAATGTAAGTACACTTTAATCTTTCCTTTAAAGTCTAAAATACCTATTTTACATTCCCTTTTTTCACTGCATTTGTTCTTCTCTTTTAATGAATTACTTTTATTTGAGTTTTTTGAGGAAGATTCTGCCTCACACTGGACGCATAAATGTGAGAAGCTCCAGTTACGCGGCCTGTCGGACGGATCCCTTTTAATATTTTCGACGATGCCGAATTCATTAGGCGCTACAGGCTGTCTAAAGAATTAGTGCTCAATTTGTGCCCTGAGTTGAGCCCAATGTTTAAACAGCCTACTAAATCAACGGATTTATCCATAGAAAATAAGGCACCTAGATAATATCATATACCTAACCTAACCTAACTACTTCTCTTATTTATTCATGTAATGTACTAACCACTACGATTTAGCCACAGTGTATTATTTCAAACTAGACTACCTATCTCATGGCAGTCAAGTACCTACCTACTTACCTATTTTATTTTTAAAACCTTCAGATTGAAGAAGTCTCTGCACATAATTGTCAGATTAAGTCTAATTTGTTAGTGTCTATAATAGGCACTGTATGATGTTGATACAAAATAATATTTCTTTTTAGACTCGAGTGTGGGTACTGTAGAGACCCTGGCTGGTTGAGCCAAATACAAACTATTTCATATGAGATAAATATTACTTTTTTATAGAATAGAAGACAGACGGTGTGTCGACGGCTGTCAAGCCTGACACTAAGAACTAGAAATAAAATATAATAATAATAATATAATTTAAAGTGAATATACGAAGTTTAAAGATTAATACGTGTTTTCAATCGGGTACCAGTAACAACCCACGTCGCGGTGTTACAGTACCCAGGTCTGACTATACAGTTATCATTGTAACAAGCCGGATTTGACAGCTATCAAAATCCTTTGTGTAGTGTTGTCAAAACGTCTTGTCAAAATATAAATCGGCAATTAATTCGTGTTTGTGAGTGTATTTTTTCAAAATTAAGTTAAACTTAATGTTTACAAGTGATACTCGTTGTCATAGTGTATGGGTAACATAGTAATTATTCAGGATTGTGAATTGGATTTTTCAAATTATTACGTAGGAGAAACGTCAAATCCGGCCTCTTAGAACGTTAGCAGTTTAATGAAATAGTACCTACCCGGTACCTAACTAAAAAAAATATACATTCAGGTAAAAAAACCCTAGCTTGTAGTGAACTATTACAACCAAGGTGTTACTTGGCCAACTTGGTCTACTTGGCTAACTTGGTCTACTTGGCTAACTTGACTTGGCTTTTGTAATTTATGCTTAGTTTTATGTTTAGTTTTATGTAATATGCTTACTTTTATGTCTATTAATTACCGTCATTGGCGCAAGCCGTTGTAATTAATTATAAATAAATAAATGTATGTCAATAGCCGCATCGCTCGCGAGGCCCGTGCGCATCCAAACATAATTGCCTCGGGTGCCACGGCTCGCGCCATGGTCGGTCTGGACGCGGCTAATATCCCTGTTTTTGTTCGAGAAAAGAAATCTTTTTAATAAAATATTTAAAATACTACTCGTATATCCAATTGTTTCAACTATGCCTAGGTATATATTTTAACCACAACACCCGCCTACCGCCATCTCTTAAAACAATATTACTTTAATATTACTTTGTAATTCCTGTTCTTGGATATTTAACTCTCAGCGTTGAAAATCCAACAGTACGGAAGGCAAAGTAATATTAAAATAACATTGTTTTAAGAGATGGGGGTAGGCCCCCGGGTACCTATAAAATTGTTGTTGTAATATTTGTTTAAGGTTTTGACTGCATTGTCATTTTACGCCACAGGGTCTTATCGAAGACCAATTGGAGACATAAGTGGTCATTCCATAGCACAACAAACTGTATCATCCATTATATCACAAATAACCATTGCATTAAATTCTCCTCAAATGAGAAATAAATACATTGTATTTCCAAGGACATTAGGGGAAAGGAATACCATAAGAAAAGAGTAAGTAAAACAGTAATTTTGGGTTGATACGGCACAAAGAAAAATAATGTGCCGGGCCGGTGCTGACCGACGTCGCGGCACGGCACGGCATGCTTCGGCAGCTCGAAGGACGCTTTCGAGCGTTTTAAGCTGCAATACTAGTTTATAAAATTTGGTATTTTTTTATAAACTTCTGTTATATTTCTTGTAAGTATTGTTATTTGTCATTTTTTCCGAAAACCACATCAAAATCGGGTTAGCCAAACGTGATATAATCGCGGACAAACAAACATACAGGTCAAACTAAGAACCTCCTTTTTTAAGTCGGTTGATTAGGTATTTTGAAATTATACACAGATACTTGATTAATTATACATTTTATTAATTATTTTAGGTTTTTTAGGGATTCCCAGGAGTTTTGGGTTGCATCGACTGCACTCACATCGCCATTATAAGACCTAATCAACATGAAGAGAGATATTATAATAGAAAACACTATCAGTCTTTAAATGTTCAACTGGTGATTAAACAATAACAATACTAGCGACAATTCAACAACAATATTAACAATTTTACCTTTTGTCAGGGCCGGGCCGAGTTTTGGACCCCCTCTCCCCCCTACTGTAATTATAAATATTCTATTCAACGGACCTAATGTTCATTATACAACTTATTGAAAGTCCACTGCTTCGGAAGGAACATACATCTGGGAAGAAATGGGGGCCCACCGCCGCCTCTTACAGCAGTACCATTTTAATATTACTTTGCAATTTCTGTTGTTGGATTTGCTTGACACGTAACATTGGGGGGGGCGATTTAAAGCATTTTTTTTTATATAAATTGTATTTAAAAAAAATTATACAGGGTCATTGAAAATTTACCCGAAACCTGAAAAGGGGTCATTGTACTTATCATTATGAACAACTTTTACTATGTCTGAAATCATGAAAAAAAAATCAGCTGTTCCCTACAAAAATGCTACATAACAAGATCGTAATTTATGGATCAGCTGTTTACAACAGCTGTCAACATTTTAAACTTAGTATTACTTTTAAATAAGGAACATAAATAGGACTGTGCAAGTCCAAGTTAAGACTTTGGAACATTTATTAATTTTTGTATTTTTTTTTAGATATGTGATGCCAACATAACCATCATAAGTGTCGATGCTAGCTACGGTAGAGCTTCGCATGATTCTTTTATCTGGAGTCAACATCCAGTAAAACCTCATTTAGAGGCACTTTATGAGCCAACTTGGCTTGTTGGTAAGGAACTACTTACATTATAGGAATTATACTCGTATCATAGGAGCATCTCTACAGACTACATCAAAAGATATGTAGTCCGCCCTGCATTCTCATAAGTGTATGTAATAAATAGACTAATAGGAGAAATATTTCTTTACAGGTGACTCGTAAATCCCGATCGATCGATATAGGGGTTCAGTTATTATAATTTTAAATTTTTTTCATTGAGTTTTTTTTACAGCAAGGCACATCCACAGAGCTATGCTTGTTCGTCGGTTGTGGGCACTGCGGGAAGCCTGAAAAATATTTTTTTATAATATATTTTAAGTTACTTCATTTTGAATATTACCACTGTAGAGGGTTCAACTATTTTTAATTCTTTTTTGGTTGTATTTTGAAAGAGAAATAATATATTCTTACCTAGAATTTAATATGCTTTTTATTTCTCTGAGTTCAAGACAAAGATTTTGAAGAATTTCATTTCTACTTTCATCAAGTCTAACTCTCTTTTTAGAAATATTAATGAGTGCGCGCCTTGCTGCATCTGCAGACATAGGTATAACTCTGCGCTGCCGCTGCCGCAGATGCGGGGTATGGCGCAGAGTGGAAGGGGGCGGGGGGATCGCCAACTTCGGCGTGGGCGGCGTAGGGACCGCCGCTGTCTGCTCAGGAGGAACCACTATAAAGTCTTCGGACTCCGTATTTACATAATGATCAGCCAGTATGCTCTCAGATGCCTCACTTTGAGCAGATAATAGTGGATCACTCTCTGCCTCACTTTGAGCAAATAATAGTGGATCACTCTCTGCCTCACTTTGAGCAGATAATAGCAATGACTATCAGGTAGATACTGTATAGTGTGTACCTACCTACCCGGCCAGAAATGCATTACTTTTTAACACGCTTATATTAGCTTTTGTAAGTATGTATGTATGTAAGAAAATCTTGCAATCTTAATTTGACCCACTTTCCGGTCTTCAATTAGGATGAAATTTTGCACACGCTCTGAGTTCTGATGACAATACATGACTAGCTAAGAAACGTCATCACAAATCCAATATGGCCGCCTCCCCAAGATGGCGGACTGGCTGTTTGAAATCCACCCCCATGATATGGGTTTCAAATGAAAGGATTTGCTGTCAGGAATACGAAAAAAAATAGTCACGTGACTTAAATCCAATATGGCGGACGTCCAAAATGGCGGACAGGCTATTTGAAATGCATCCCCATGATATGGGTATTAATGAAAGGGTTTGCTGAATGGGATACGAAAAAAATTAGTGCGTGCTAAAAGCGTGTTTTTTAGTTTTTTAAACTACTTATTAAAAAAAATTATTTGTTTTGAATAGAGAAACATCAAAGTCAAGCAAAACCTTAAAGTTTAGTACACATACTTACAATATCAAATGATTCCACTCTAGCTCCAGGAAGACCCGACCCAAAATCCTCACCTAACATTTGAATAAATTTTAATTCAAGATCGGTCAGTCTTTCTTGATTAGATGGCCCCTCTCCAGTCATTTGCATCGAGGCTCGTGCTCTGGCGACTTTATGTTTTAATTTGCTTTTATAGTCATTCCAATACTGAAAAGATTACTTAAGTTAGTACCTAAATGTATTTATCAATAATGTGAAGTAATTTCGGTTATGTAATACATTTGTTTAGTTTATTATTCCTGACATGATATTTTGAAATAATGATTAATATTAAAATGTAATTGGTTATTAATGACTTCTTGTTAAGATCAATTAATTCCTTTTGACATTTATTTAATTTGACATGCTTGTATTGTATCCGTTGACATACTTAAAATTGTAGTCAATGACGTGTGATTCAAATGTGACATTAATTCGTAAAATGGGATTTTTATTAATATTCTAATGTTATTTAAAAATGATATGATTATTTTTGCATGCCCATGTGACGGCAGAACATGGAGAACTAACTTAAGGACAACATTTATGTACAAAGGGGTTTGCGTAAAAGTGGCGTCATTTTGAAGTTGGATGGCCACTAATGAAACTTAGATATTTTGAAAGATCAGAATAATGTGATCAAAAGCTAATATGGACACATTTCTCTAAACCATATCGGAACGGAGATATTTGGTTTTGATAGCTCATTAAACACGAAGAAGTTATTATACCTATATTTTCTTATAAACCCTTTTAAGGTTCTGAGGTTTTTTTTAGTAACTACCTACTTACCGCAACTTATAGATAAACTACTATAACATGGCGCGCCCCTCCACAAATTCAAAACGTTTGGAAGTATTTGTGAAAGTATCAACGTGTGCGTACAAACAAACTCACAATGTGTGCGTACTGAGACGGCTCTCGAAACAAAAACAAATCAGCGATTTGTTGCTCGACTAGCGGCGTCATTATAATAATTACTCATTATTATTAGTATGGCGCTGCACTGACATACTCTATGAAAATGACACGTGCGTTGTCTTGTGCGGTCTTGCTAGTTAAGATTAGTTGACCAACAAATCTGCCGGCCTGCTACTGAAGACTACAACTACATAGAAACTCTTTTATATGGATATGGCTACACACATTGAAATAGTAATATGTAGGGGCACGTCATGCTACAGTAGTTTTTTTTTATTTTATTTTTTTTTATTATTTCCCAAGACCCAAAAGTAACGTAACATTGATACATGGTCGTGAAACAGTAAAGTCAATCTCTAAAAACAACCTTCAAAAACATATCTAAGATTTCTGTACGCAGGACAGTAATTGAAGTTTTTATATTGACGACATTATTAAAATCTTCAAATGCAAATATCTCAACTTCGATATAACTTACGATAAAAATAATTGAACATATATATTGGACTTAACACAGCACAACAAAGTAACATAATAATTATTAGTGGCCACTGAAAAAAAACATGACGCCGCTAGTCCATACTAAATTAATCAATGCCTTTTACCCATGGAAAACAAGAAATAAATGATTTGATTTGATTGATTTGACTGATTTGACTGATTTGACTGATTTGATTGATTTGATTGATTTGATTGATTTGATTGATTTGATTGATTTGATTGATTTGATTGATTTGATTGATTTGATTGATTTGATTGATTTGATTGATTTGATTGATTTGATTGATTTGATTGATTTGATTGATTTGATTGATTTGATTGATTTGATTGATTTGATTGATTTGATTGATTTGATTGATTTGGTTGATTTGATTGATTTGATTGATTTGATTGATTTGATTGATTTGATTGATTTGATTGATTTGATTGATTTGATTGATTTGATTGATTTGATTGATTTGATTGATTTGATTGATTTGATTGATTTGATTGATTTGATTGATTTGATTGATTTGATTGATTTGATTGATTTGATTGATTTGATTGATTTGATTGATTTGATTGATTTGATTGATTTGATTGATTTGATTGATTTGATTGATTTGATTGATTTGATTGATTTGATTGATTTGATTGATTTGATTGATTTGATTGATTTGATTGATTTGATTGATTTGATTGATTGATTTGATTTACTAACCTTACACCAGCTCTTCCAATCTTTTTCTGCACCATCACCCTGAGAGTTTAAAGTGGCGGCCGCGAAATGCCACATTCTTTTAGAATGCTCTCTGGCATGGCAAGTTTTGTTGTAACCAGTTGCGAGAGCTCTGTTTTCATTCAAAATCTCCCACAACGCTTCCAGCTGATTGAAACTTACTCTCCTTCGTCGACTAGAATGCAACGAAAAAAGTATTTGAAAATTTAAAATTCTTGTTACAAAGACTCGAGGCAAGATACATTTATTCACTTTCTTAGCGCTCTTACGCACTAGCGGTTAACCGCGGGGGCGGCTAACCGCGCGGCTAGCCGCTTTTCCAGTTTAATATGCAACCGCTTATGACTGTACGCACTAAACCGCCACAAAATCTAGAGCGGTTGCGTAATAAACTGGAAAAGCGGCAAGCCGCGCGGTTAGCCGCCCCCGCAGTTAACCGCTAATGCGTAAGAGCGCTTAGAGATTCATCGAAGGAATTATTTAGTTTCAGCACTAACACAAATAATACAATGTTTAATACTTACGACATTTCTTGAAATAACCGCCTAAATGTAGAATACCAAACCGTTTTCAAAACTTAACTTCACTACATAATGTATTTAAGTTTCCCACCGCAATCCCAACCAGTGTTGCCAACTTTAGAAAATGTTTAAAAAATTATAAATAATAAATAGGGCCAAGATTTATGTCTTAGTTACTAAATTAATAGTTTGAACGGTCTGATATTCCGGCGAAAATATTAGTTGCATTTTTTTTTAATAAATGTTGTTTAAAATTTGAATATGATCTATCAAAAATAATGTATAATTTTGTAAATAAATGTTGTTCAAAATTGGATTATCTTATCTATAGTATATCAAAAATTTGACGCTATTCATTAAGGTGGAAGCTAAGGTGAAGGGAAGTAGGTACGTCCATAATGACATAAGCAGAACATAAAATAAATAACTAATGTGCGGTTTTATTACGTCTAAATAAAAATATTATTTTCGTTTAAATAGCAAAAGCTTAATATCTACTTTGACTAAGAATTATTTTAACAGTACCGTACTAACGTAGAATCTTAAAAACGTGCCTTTTTTATTTTAAAGTAACGATACTGAGTTGAGTACAAACATACTGTTACTTGTTTCTGAACGTGTCTGACACTAAAATGTGAGCGAAACCAACATAACCGATACTAATAGCGTTGTCTCTTTTTCACCAAAAACGTTTCAAACGCGGCTTAGCCGCAAATTGCAATCTTTCATTCGCTTCAACGATTCAAATGCCGCTGAGCGTATTGGACGTCATGGTACGAATTTGAGTGATGCAGTTTAAGAACCTAAACTAAAATGTCTTGATTTTGAATCGTTTTTAATAAGATCATGGTAGGCCTACTGGTTATTTATCTCTTTTGTTGACCATACAGCAATTAATAACTTACGTAGCAGCTATAACTTCATTTGAGATTGACAATTGTTTAGTAAGGCTTTCACGAACTGTACTTGGAATAGTTACACCCGTTGGAAAGGTTGTATATGTATCTGTAACAATACAAAATGAATGTGGAAATAGTAAAAAAAATTTTTAGGCATAAGTACCTCACTCATGTGCAGCTCCACAACTTCTTCTGAAATGAAAAATGTACAATACTGGTATTGCTCAGCTAGCAAAGTAATAACACTCATAACCATGCAGACTAAGTCAATAAGAATTAACCGATAAAGATTGTCGCTAAACTGCATTATTGTGTCCTCGCCTTACGTTGTTGTTCAATATAACCACTGTGTCTGTAATGTCACATATCTTAAGAACTGTCAAACTGAATAGTATAGTTGTGTACTTGACTGCCTCGTTGGTCTAGTGGTTAGTGACCCTGACTGCAAAAGCCGGAGGTAGTGGGTTCGATTCCCACCCAGGACAAACTTTGTGTGATGAGCATAATTGTTGGTTCTGTGTCTGGGTGTAATTTATCTAATATGTATGTATTTATAAATTATATAAGTATGTATATCAGTTGTCTGGTTACCATAACACAAGCTCTGCTTAGCTTGGGATCAGATGGCCGTGTGTGAGTTGTCCCAAGATATTATTATTCTCATTTATTAATTGTACATACAGTACATACATATAAATTACATTTTTTATAATATTTTTTTATTGTTGTGCAGATCAATAACTATATTTGCCATTAGTACGCTTTGAAGAAGAATACTACTTTATCTCCCTCTACTGTAGTAGAGTGGAGTAGGTAGTGGAGTGGCCTAACTGCCACTATTCAGAATGACACATAAACATAACATCATGCTTGTAATCCCCAAAGGGTTAAACAGAGGTGTACCCATTAGTACACATTTCGACAGTTACATTTAAGTCTCATGTAATAGGGGATGAGCCTAATTGCCATCAACCAGACACAAATACAGACTCCAAAGCTGCTACTGAGAATATCTTGATGGAAAAGCCTAATAACACTTTGCTCGACCCAGGAATCAAACCCAAGACCTCATGCCCAGCAGTCGCGCTTTGCGACCACTAGACCAACGAGGCAGTCAAAATTTCAATTATTTAGATTGAACATTCAAATTAATAATCATAAAAATCAAAAAAGATTCATACCACTTATCTTCACATTAAGTTTCTTGTCTTGAACATATTTGTTCTCTAATTTATTAAACATTTCTGTACATTTATCAAAGTTTTGGAATGTAAGCCTTATGGCGCAGCTTTTAGATTTTCTATGTTTTAACATCTCCATTTCGTCCACATGACCACACTGGAATATCAAAAGTAAAGGTTAAAAACACAGAAATATTAAAAGCAGGAGAAGTGGCAAGGGGGCGTGTCGGTGACCACGCGGTGCTGAGCGTTTTGCTCAGCTATTGAAAAAATAACCGTCACCGCGAGTTAGTGTGTTGTCAACCGCGATCGTGATAAAACCGCTTAAAAAAAACGATTATGCCGTCTTGTTCAGTGGTTTCTTGTAAAAATAGAAGCCAAAACAAAAATTTCAGAAGTCATGGCATCAGTTACCACAGCTAAGTACAAGTATTTTACAATTTTTGTCTTAAAAATCACGAAAAACAACAATCCGTAAAATATATTTCACTTGTACTACTTTATTTTTGTTTTCTTATACAATGTGTCGTTTTGCATCCTCGTCAAATTCAAGGAGGTAACTATGCTAGTGATTCTAGACCCGAATCAATAATAAAATAGGTAGGTGTTTTTTTTTAATGTTTTCTTATTTACGGAAATCAGTAAACCACCCCGGTGAAAATGCGGCCCATCTTAAGACTAGGTTTAGGATCGCTGACCGCGCGCACACACACAAAGAATCGCAAACGATAAAACCACAACACAATAGACGCCGCCCGCGCACCCCTCTCCCTGTGGTGCCCCACTCCTGCGCCCGGGCGCCCAGCGCAAAGCAAAAAAATTATTAAATTAGTTCAAGTGATTTCGCCGCCGGCCGTGAGTGTATCGCAAATTTCGCTCCTTAGGTGCGCTTGGTCGTATACGTGAATTATGTGATTGTGATGCCATCAGTGGAGCCATCCGGATGTTCGCAGAACGGTTTCCCAATAGGGAACCGCCAACGCAGAGCGTTATGCTGTCTGCTACACAGAGACTGCGGGATTTTCGGCAGTTTGACGTACCCCGACATGCTCAAGCTCGCGGCAGTGAAGGTCTGCCTGTCGCCTTGCAGGAAGATATCCTGGAGTACTTCCAGCGAGAGCCACGGGCAAGCATACAAAAATACCTACTAAGGTAGGTATTTTTGTCGGTCCTCAGCCCGTTAAAGTACCTAGGAAGGGAAATTTAAAATCAACCAATTTAATCTACAAATAAAAACAAAATCATTACTAATTAGGTACTCATAAATCATGAATTTACCTACAATGCGCCAAGAGCGTCCCGCCGCCGCGCCGCCGCCGGCAGCAAGTACTTATCCTAAATCCCGCGCTCACAACAAATAAATGGGCCACAGCCTAGCAAAACGTCTCAGGTTGTACCTAAATCCTAGTAGGTATGTATTCTTAGCAAAATCGGTAGATTTGCAATAAAACAGAATAAAGCAAAATGGCAATAAGTACTAACATTTTATCAATCAGCTGATAACGTAGATAAGTAGATAAATCCTAGTACGTATTCTTAGATCTTAATAATAAAAACAAGTGTTATTAATTAACATCTAAGGTTAATAAAATCTGCAATTTGCAATAAAACGTAATAAGCAAAACTAACGTTTTATTAATCAGCTGACCGTAGATACTCACGACAATCTAAGGGACTCACATACACTCACGCACACAGAGACAATTGGCGCTAAAGCGCAGAGAGTGATTCTCCAATTTCAAGTTATGGATTATTCTGAAATACGATTAAATTTTAACAACTAATAAAAAAGGGTGTTATTATTATTATTCAGGTCTCGTAATTTTAATTGATTATTTATGACTTTTATGACAACCTCCTAAATTTTGACGAGGATGCAAAACGACATATTGTATTACTCCGACTGTATTATTTTTGCATGAAATACATTGCTCTTTTACAACCACCTCAGTCTGTCACTGAGTGACTAAACAAGCAATGTAAAACTGACATAACGAAACCTCGATAAGCCGTAATGTCGCATGGTGCGTCCGCTGCTCAGGTCCGCAGTATTGCTCCGCCCCCTAGTCCCGACAACACACAATGATAATTGTTTTAGTGTGAGTAAATTATACGGAAAAAGTATGCTGTGGTTTAAGGAATAAGGTTTATATTTAAATGACTGAGTTATCGATGTCGCGTGTGTGCACTTGTTCGTAGTATTGTTTTGACAGAACTGTGTGTGCAATATTAGCGTTATGGAGGGGCAATTGTGGCTTCACCGGTTTTCTATACATTTTGAACTCCACGCCATATCTCCTTTTTTACTATATCTATGGTTAAAAATATGACTTCTCTATACTTTTTTTACAATAAGGCTGAAGAAATTTTTTGGTAGTATGTTTGTTTTAACATGCTCGTTTCTGGAAATACTAGTAGATTGGAAAATATGGTAGCCAGATTCACGAAGAATAGTATAGGCTATATAACATGACACTATAAAACATGGGAGTGGAGCAGTAACCAAGGATGTAAATTAACACGGAAAAAATATGCATATGAAGTCCCAAGGGGTAGGTAGTCTAAAAATAATAGCATAATTTTATTATTGTATGATTCTCTAGTACTACTTCACTAGCGCACCAAGTGTGTAGATACTTAGCTAGCCATGCTTCAAACTTAGGGTAGTGAATATTCTCCTCCAGTCAACATATTAATGCTCTGAAGGCCAATTCTACTAATTATGTGCAGTAGCGGTCATAAGTGGAGTAGCAATTTACAAAGCAAATCAATTAACACTTTGGTTAAACTTACGACCTTTCGACTCTGTGTACCAATTTTGAGGTGTATGTAGGTACTGTGTTATTATGTTCAAAAGTGCCTTATATAATGGCCTAATTAAATAAATTATTTGACTTTGACTTTAACTTTGAATACATCACTTATACACACAGATGTAGGGATGGCCTGTACCCTGTGTTCACAGCAATTTTAACTTTAGCATGCTACTGCACTTATGACCCCTAACTGTACACACATTTAAAATCTAGTTGCAATCTTATCTCAGCAATAATCAATGTCAAAATCTTGTCAAAAAAGTATTTAAGAAGAGGAGTTCTTGACAGATTTAGTCTGAGATTTGAGTGCGAAAATTACTAAAAGTTTGTAGAATTTCCCCCCAGAAATCCTAACTAATTTTTGTCAAAGAAGATAGATTGCTGGAACTTATGACTGCCCCGAAAACCCACATTAATTTAGAAATACATATAACCTATGAAATATTATTTTTATTGCTGACAAAACTTACTTCTTGATCCAAAAAATCTTTGATTTGCACATAAGTCCAATCAGTTGGCAAGTTGTGAACGGTCAAATAATACTCTTCTGTGTCACTTGATTGATCCATGTGATGCTCACCTTCATCTGTTCTAAGGACCATTTCTTGCTCCTCCTGTTCATTTTTATGGACCATTTCTTGCTCCTCCCGATTATCTTTAAGGACCATTTCTTGCTCCTCCTGTTCATTTTTAAAGACCATTTCTTGCTCTACCAGTTCAGTTCTAAGGACCATTACTTGCTCTACTGGTTCAGTACTAAGGACCATTTCTTGCTCTAGCTGTTCAGTTTCAGCGCTAGAGTCCTCAGGCGTGTCAATGCGAGGTTTTTTACTAGCTCCATCAATAGGTGCCGGTTGTATCCTTTTTTGACCATTTTTTTCATTCGGCTCAGTAATATTGTCTATAATTTCAGACTTTGCAGTGATAAAGTGAGGTACAAAATCAGGTGGGGAGATTTCATCTGTTTCTTGTTTCACAGTTTTTCCCTCCAAATCAAGTTGAGTGGTGGAAGTGGTGATAGAATCAGTCAATTTGTTGTCAGTCATTTTTTGAATGAAATAATATACAATTTTAGCAACACATTTACTTAAAAGACGAATTAACCAAAAATTTATATTTACGCCCTCAATTTTTATTCAGAAACTACACCATTACTATATTATTGGAATATCGCAAATATTATTGGTAAATAAGCGCTACCACGAATATGGAAAATATATAATTATTTATGTTCTGCAATAAAGTTCGTATTTACCATGAATGATACAGATTAATATATACCTAGTAATTAACGGTTTTAATTGTGAAATTATCATGTACATGCAGAAATCCCAAAAAGGTTCGGTATTCCCAATATTTCCCACTAAATCCAACCTTCACATTATTATTGACATTTTACAATGCTGTCACTGTCAATCACAGAACATTAAACTCCTAGCCATAGACTATAATATAAATACTCTCCTAGCGGAGCTGTCAATGCTGTCATTCGAATTAAACAAAATCAGTCGAATAAATGTTACCAGGGTGAAATTTAAAATTAGACTGGAAACAAGTAAAGTAACGCAATGGTTTTTACGTTGTTTGTCTGTATTATCGAAAATGCATGTACAAAAAATGTGAAAAATAAATTCATCTCTGCACCACTAAAAAATCATTAAAGTAAACAAATGAAACAAGCAAATTATTTCTATTAATAACTTTGCAATAAAAAAATACCACAGACAATAAAAAATACTTGAAGATTGAAGAAAACGTCTAGCAAGCAAGCACGCCTCAAGAAGACAAGGTTGACAACTGACAAGGTTCTGTCAAAAATAAAACAAAATTGAGAAAATTCGCTTTGAGGCGTCGAAAATTGTTTGAATAAAAAATTTGAAGTGTCTTAAAACTTTCATACCACAAAAAAATCAAGGAAACAGGGTAGCATAGGCTTGAGATGTCCAAAAGTCCAAAATTCCTATACGTGAAAGGGATGAATATTGTAAGTCGAAGACGAATCTACCTTCCAGCTGATTTTACAAAAGATGGAGTAAATCGATATTGAATGTTTGAAAACAATTTTTTTTTTCTTATTTCAGTATGATACGGATGATGATGACCAGTGGGATGATAAGAAACTGAATGATGCGTATGATAAGGCAGTGCGGATAGCCAACATTGAGGTGGCAAAACGAGTAGCTATGTCGACAAACACTTCGAGTCCAACCAATGATCGTACGTTACAAAACCATTATTTCTATGAGGCTGATGCGAATCACGAGGTCAATGACCTATTGATTGATGTGCCGAGAAGCACGGGAGCAGTCGCTGTAGCGACGCTTGGCGATGCCTTGGTCAAACAGTGGACGAAGTTTGTCTGTTTTATGACTATTTACATTGGTCTAAACAAAGCTTTTAATGTATTCAAAATCAAAGTCAAATCATCTATTTGAATAAGACCACTAAAAGGCGCTTTTGGCGTCATTTACAAAAGAAAAATCTAATAATATTTATTCTCGTTGATAGTAAATAATATAAACAACTACAATATAAAGAATACTTAAAAAAGAAAATAGTGAAGCTACATGCCAAACAACACATTACACAGCTCCCTGATTAAAAGTTCCATGATTTTCAGTTGAATGCACCTTTAAGCACAATGGTTTGTGTGTCACATTGTGGGCTACCGTAAATATAAACTTTTCATACCAAAAATAAGAAGTTCTCAGTAAATTCTTTTGCTTACCCTGTTGACTGCGGGTGAACATTTGTTTGGTGTGTTCGCTGTAGAAAAACATAATAATAAGGTTGTGTGTGCTCCACTTGCGTTTTTTAGTATAAACTCAGCGGGTGTGTTTTCCCACAGTCAATTGGGTAATTATTATTTAGTGTGATAACCACTTGCACGTTTTGGGTGACCATAGTCACAAAAAAAAATCTTGACACACACGTCATGGATACCACAGTTACAATTATGAGGGAAGCACGGAAACATGAATTACGGGTTGATTACGGGTTTTTCGTGTATAGGGCTATGGTTTTTAGTACAGAGGAATAGTTACAGATGGCTTTAAAACCAAGTGCGGTACATTATTCAACACTCTGAGGTTGGTACAACGACTTGAAGTCAAGTGTGTTTTCTGTGTGATTGCGGTGAACGTGTCGCTGTAATTATGTCGTAAGTGCTCTTGTTTTATTACTTATTTCTAAAAGTGTAATATATTACAATTTTCTAGACAATGTACACGTTACAATGGTATATAATAATCATACTCTTTTAATCTCCAACGTTGTTAAATTTAGCAAAAGAAGTGTTCGAGTGCCGTTTTTAGAGGTTACCGGTCGGTTTTTGGTTTGTTCACGGACTGTAGAAATGTTGTGCAACAGAAATGACGCCCTAATTTCATGAAATAAACTATCTAGAATAATAAATTACATACAAACAATCAATTACGTTCATATTTTTTAGCAGATTCAACGAAATGAGTAATACGATACGCACCGTTCAAGTGCCTGTGACTGTAGTAACCAATAACGTTTGTAAAAGTAAGGTTTGTGCAGACGAGCTTTTGGTGGAGAATTTTTGAGGCTAGCTGAACTCAAAAATTCGCACAATTTGGATGTGCAAGGAGTGCATGGTAAACTTGTGCATCCTGGGCTGTTTTAGGGATTACCACAAACCCTAAATATAATGTTATTTTTATTTGTTATTTTGTATTTTACTTTTTATTACATATTTTTTTGTGACTTTCCTCTTTTATTTCTTCTTCTACCAATACCTACCCTACCGTACCCTACCCCTACAAATACCCCTACCCTACCTCTACCTCTACCCTACCCTACATCTACCCCACCCTACCTCTACCCTACCCTACCCTACCTCTACCCTACCCTACCTTTACCCCACCCTACCTCTACCCTACCTCTACCTTACCCTACCTCTACCCTACCCTATTATATATATATATATATATATATTATATATATATATATATATATATATATATATATATATATATATATATATATATATATATATATATATATAAACTGGGAGTCAGGGCCGCGGTAGGCCACGAAGGAGATGCCGGGACGAACTGGAGGGATGAGGGAAGGAGTGGAGGGAGGCCTTTGCCCAGGAGTGGGACAGAATAGGCTAGCTAAAAAAAATAAAACAAAGTAATAATAAATAAAAATGTATTTATTTCTTATTAAAATAATAATAATAATAATAATCATTTATTATTATTATTATTATTATATATATTTATTAAAAAGGGGCACATTTACAGTAAAATATATTGACAATTAAAAATAGAGCACAGCAAATAAAACAATATTAAAAACAAAAACACGAAGTACAATAATTATTAAGTATAGTCAAAAATAAAACGCCCGTCTGCACAGTCCCGGGCGGCCATATTGCTTTTTTTCTCGATTAGCGAAGGTCGTCCGACCTCCGGCACTTGAGACTCGAGGACTCTGATTTGAAAAATTTATTTTAAATACTTCTCATGAATGTAATTTAGATCTTTTGCTATCATCTTGAAGGAAATATAGTCTACTTTATTTACATATTTTTATAACTGATAAAGGTAGCTTAATTTAATTACGAAAAATAAAATTGCCGTGAAATCAGAAAAAAATAATTACTTTTTTAAATTTAACATTTTTTTTAAATATGTACATGTAGGTTTCAAGCATAAATTTTTATTTAAGTTTATTCTCTATACTCTAACGTAATCAATGTTAATTTTTATTTTAAAATTGCTCTAATACTTTTCTTTTGGCAAACGTTTTTATCGGGGACGACCGCGGCGTTATGCGGTGGTGCGATTGCGCGGTGGCATCGCGACGTAAGACCCACATGACAACTCGCGAGCGTCGACGTGCAAGTGGATAAGCAGTACCTATATGATTGTTTTATACCTCATACGTATAATCAAGAAGGTAATCTGCCTTGACAGTAGGCGTACAAATATTAAAAGGTAGTTTCTCAATATAGTAAATGGTAATCAATCAAATAGAATTTCGGATATTTAGTTCACGTACGGTAGAAGTAGGAACTGTATAATATTAAGACATAAAAGAACCTTAGTTATCCCTGCGGTCAACAGTTAAACGATAAATTGACAAATGTGACTTCGTTGCATTCCAGCGGGTATTTCTTCATAATAAAAAATAGTACTTTTTCCCTCTCTTTCACTTCCACAGCTGTATGTTTCAAAAAAGATAAAATGCCATCGAAATCGTCTATGAAGAAAGATGAAATGTCAAAAGGTTCCAAAAATATAACGGTTGATGAAAGACCGAAGGAAGGGATGTGGAGACCTGGTATGCCGTGTCGTTTGATGTACAAAGAAGACGGCTTGGAGTATGAAGCAGTTATTGTGAAATTGGTTGAGAATGATGACTGTGTTGTCAGATATTTAGGTGAGAAATTCAATTTAGTAGTTAGTCATGCGCCCTTTATGTATGTATAAGCGAGTCATTGACTAACTGCCATATTCAGTATCCCTGAATATGGCAGTTAGTCAATGACTCGCTTATGTACATATAGCTATTGCTATACCCTGTGGTTTCACCCAAGTTTAGCTATGTCTTTGGTTAATGCTCCGCTCCCGTGGACCGTAGCGTGATGTAATCTATACTAATATTATAAAGCTGCAGAGTTTGTTTGTTTGTTTGTTTGTTTGAACGCGCTAATCTCTGCAACTACTGGTCCGATTTGAAAAATTCTTTCAGTGTTAGATAGATTAGTTATCGAGGAAGGCTATAGGCTATATACCATCACGCTACGTCCTACGGGGGCGGAGCAGTAACCAAAGACGGGTGTAACCGCGGCGGACAGCTAGTTAGCCTATACTATTTCTCATGAATCTGGCAATCATATACAAAAAGATTTTTCGACTGGCAGTTCCAGATATTAGCACATTGGAACAAAGCTCTACAGCTTTATAATAATTCGACGGGTTAAGGAAAAATGTAATAAGGGACAATTTTCAACCTATTTAGGTGTTTGCAAACATCTTACTGGAGTTACTGGGGCCATAAGACCTTACTGCCCACACGATAAAGAAAGAAGTCTAGATGTAACTTAAAAATATTGATGACCTTTATTCAACTAAATAAATAACGTTTGCAAACTTGATAAGAATCTCAGCTTCTGAATTCAGTGTTAACTTTATTTACCTAAGGGCTAATTTCTCAATCGTCAAATAACTCTTAATGGAGGCATAAATATGGATGGCGGGTTGATAGCTTTTGTATGAAAAAATATGTCAAACTGTCTAATTTATTCTTTGGATAAAAGTTATCTGACTATTGAAAATTCAACCCTAAACTTATTAATTACAAAATATATTTTTCATCTTCCAGGCTATGAGAACCAGGAATTGGTGTCAGTAGAGTCTCTAATGCCTTCCCACGGTAAGGAGGCAAGAGCTCGTCAGATCACAGAGGCTATGACGGAGCGGGTTGAAGACAACTATGAACCTGGGTCTCCCAGCCTTGATCGAGCGGATCTCGGGTTCAGTGACCAGATGCCAAGTCCTGACAGCATGGGTATAGACAAAACCTTTCTTTTTTTTTAATGTTGCCTCAAATCTGACCAAAAGATTCCCACAAAAGTCAAAGAGAGTGTATGGTGGAAATAAAAAATTCAACAGTTTATGGTTCTCATAGATTACATTTAAAACAGATTTATCAGTCAAGGAAGTGGCTGTTCCTAGAACAGACTGCCATGAAGAAGAAACATCAAATAAAAATTAATGGCAGATTTCCACGCCTTGCCCATCTTGCGTGTATCAAATATTAATTGTTGTTAGTCCATAATTGGACTTTATTGATTTAAGAATAAAGTACATATTTATATACTTTGCAAAGCGAATATACAAATCTCGAAATGGCCATTTCTACCTCGCGCCGCCCGACCAGCCGTGTCTCAACGAACAACGCCTCGCCTCGCCAGTGTAAAACCATCTCAGACTGCATACTACCCTGTGATTTCAGATAGAGCATCTCCGAAAAAGAAAAAGCCTTCTAAAAAAAAGAAAAATCAAGCTAGGAATTTGAATATCAATGGCTTTGAGTTTCCGGAGATACCACCCATGCCAAATTTAGCTATGTTGAACAGTGTAAGTACAATTACAGTTTTTTTATATGCCCTTGTTCTACCAACATTATTGACGCCTATTTAAAGCCTATTTCTCATTCATACCAGTTCTCGCTTTTATGCCTCTCGTAGGGTGACAATAATAGGCTAGGACAATGACACCTCTACCTCTGGAAGTCTGGACGCTCTGGTTCTCGTAATAAATCAAGCTAGAATTCGGATTGACTGCTTACTTTAACTTATAGAATTTTTTCTTAATGTCTCCAGCAACTTGGCGCAGCAGAAATGCCAATGCCACCACCGCCGATGGCCTTTTCGTCGTCTCTGGACCGAATAGACTCTGAGGACCAAGCCATATCGTCCATGTTGCTCAGCTGGTACATGAGTGGGTACTACACAGGGTTATATCAGGGAATGAAAAGGTGATTTATTACAATGTTCTTAAGACTTAGTTTAGAATAGACTCGAAGGACCAAACTATGTTGTGTAGTACACAGGAATATCAAGGAATGAAAAGGTAATTATTATAATGTACTACTTAATATGGGACGATGTCTGAAGACCACATTATAAAACATAATATTATTGTCCATGGCATCAACTACTTAATTGGCTGACTTAATGACTACTTTAATGGCAAAGACTTTTGCGTCCGATTAGGGGAGCAATTTCCGTAATTTATAACAATGATCATGTTCTAATCAGTGTCAATTTGTCAAAAATACCTCTAATTGACCTACATTTTTGACAAAATTTAACATTGATTGTTGCTGAGATAGGATTGCTACTAGATTTTGAACGATTTTAATAACGAAAATTGGCTTTGGTGACTAGATTGCGACTTAAATTTGAACGTTATTAAAATAGTAGATTTGGCGTTCTGATCAAATCAATTCTGTTGTTCTTAGTGTCGCCCAGTAACATGATATTGATAAGTATTTAATATTATAAATATTTTCTTTTCAGGGCAAAGGAAGGACGCAGAAACTAGTCTAGCAATAATAGTTTGAGTTTTTTTATATTATTATGAGGTACGAAATAAAAAAAAATATTCCTTTTCATAATTTTTTTATTTTTAGTCTCACATAAAATGAACTAGGTACAGCAAAAATAGAAAATGTTATCAGTTTAAAGAAAAAAATAATAAATAAATTTATGCCTCCTGATTTCTGTGTAAAAACACTATGTACAAATATACATTTTGACACTATTATTATTTTGGGGTTTTTTTTTATTTTACTTTTTACTTTAACTAAGTACAGATGATCAGATTGGTGGGTTTAATTTTAAATTAAAACACTATAAAATGATAATCTTTTTCAAACCATTTAAAATGCATTTAGTGCTAAACATGGTCTGAATTCTTATTTTAATTTATAATCTGTCAAAAATATGTAAAAAGAAAAATAAATTATAAAATAACAATTACAAAAATACAGTTTTTTTTTAACATTTTACATGATAAATTATTTCAAAACGGTAGGTATACACAAGTATACACATTCGAAATTTGTATAAATGGCGAAGATTTTAATCTCAATATCATTCATTTCCTTTGCCACACAACATACGAGACAATAAAAAATATCGCGACATTTGCAATTCGGTATTAAATAATCGTTACAAGTCAGACGCAAACCTTTCTTTAGTTTCTTTGCTACGCAAACCAATTTGAATAAAAAAAAACCGGAATGTCAAGAACTAATCATTGACTATTTAATTTCTGTAAGCAATTGGAGTAAAGCGCATATTACACTACTCAACCGGTAGGGCCCCTAATGATCGGCTGGGCGTGGCGTGCAATTGCGGTCGGGAACACCCGATCGACGTAGCAGTAGGGCCTATCTCTTTATCTGTTATTACACTACCCTACCTAGAAGAGATCCCGACCCTATCGATAGAGTAGTATAATAACTCGTAAAATATTTGATTAATGCCTCGCACAAATAAATCGACTAATCACGATTCAAAATTGTGACAAGACCATTTTGAAGTTCTTATAAAAACTAATTAAAATAAAAACATGGCAATTTTAAAACATAAACTAGAGAAACAATATTTACAGTTACCACAATATACAAAAAGAACAATATTATAGGCTTATTATGGCCTTTGAGTTAAAGATATCAGCCATGAAGCTGAAAGTTTGTAATTCTTTCGTTTTGAGATTTTGAAATGTCTAATAAATAAAATTGTATAAAATATCTATTATGGGCAATTTTATATTCTTACTAGCTGACCCGGCCACAAGTTAAGTACTGTGGCTCAAATTTGAGGTCGATAATCGAGATAAAAAGTATCCTTTCTTTTCAGTTTGACCAAATAACACACAGTAAGCCAAATATTATAAAAATCGGTTAAGTAGTTAGAGCTTATCCCGGACAAACATTGTATTCGTGACGCGAGATTTTCATATATTTTCTTATCATAATAAACAAATGATATTTACGTTGAAGGCACAATATGTAAGGGCTTTCAAAATAAAATGTAGATTCGGAAAACTCAACTGTATATGGTGTACATACTTTTCCGGATCATTGGAAAATTAAAAGCTCACTTTATTTTAAATACTGGAAATTAGACATCTGAATATCTCAAAACGAAACATTAAAAATTATAAATTAATTCATAAAACTCACTCAACACACGTATTCTCTGTTCTCAACCATACACACAAATTCCCACTACTGGGACACTCACACATCAAGACAGCATTCTCATACACATTATACCAAATTCGTATAAAGTCAACTTGCATAAAGTGACGCGAACAGAATTGGCAAGTGGTATAGAGTCGACATTTTGCATGAAGTGATTGCATTATAATAATATGTATGTATAATTGTATACACACAGTAGGTAGGTACATCTTAAGTAGTGTATTTAATTTCGTTTACTAGGGCAGTAATAAATTGCAATGTAATGCAGTAAAATATTGCAGAAATTCAGTAAATGTCAAAAAGTTTTGTCGATTAATAATCTTGTTGCCTGTAAAAAATACTGCCATAATTTAAATTTTGAGGCACCTAGTAAACATGTTTTTCAAAATTTCCTATAACGTGTAGAACACACTTCGTCACACCATGTCTCGGATAAATTAAATCTCCGAATTCGAACTTCGCATAAAGTCCGTTCTTAATATAAAGAGTTTCGTATAAAGTCAACTCTTGGAATAAAGTGAAGTCTTTTGCATAAAGTGACACGTCGCGGCTCATACGAGCGTGCTGAGCTCGTGCGTGTCGTGGCTCAGGTCGATGGTAGCTGCTGGGACACCTGGAGTAGCAGCCCCTTCGCCTGGAGGAGTGCTCGTTGGAGGCCTAGAAGTTAAAAGAATTAAGGTAAATATTTTTCGTTATTACCTTTGCTTTTGATTAAGGAAAAACTATTGGTGACGATAACCAGACGCTGATACACAAAGAAACTTTATACTGGGCGTTAGTGACAGGTTGGCAAAAACTGAAACTGTAGTTTCAGACCACGATTTGTGATTGAAAATCGTTGGAATTTTTCTCCGGAAAATTCTCAAAATTAAAAGAAAACCGAACGAAACTTTAAAAACTATTTAAAGTTTCGTTCGGTACAGGTCTAGCAGAGGACATCGCACCGATGCGGCGACGCCGGGCGGCGCGTGTTATTTGTGCCTAAACCTACATAGCTTAAATGTAGGTACCTAGAATTATTTTTGTTGTGTTTACATTGCCGAGTTAAGTTTTTACTGTTTTTTTCATTAAATTTATGTTTAGAGGCCTGGACTTGGTACTTACATATCAATATATCACGAATCAAGTGAAAAATCGGTCGAAAATTTTGAGAATTTTCCGGAGAAAAATTCCAACGATTTTCAATCACAAATCGTGGTCTGAAACTACAGTTTCAGTTTTTGCCAACCTGTCACTAACGCCCAGTATATTTTTTGTACCGTCTCAATTTCTAATGAATTTATTTAACATAGATGTTTTTAAATGTGTGTAGAAAGCATGACTATTAAAAAAGTAAACAAGACTAAGAAATGTTTATAATAAAAACTAATTTATGTGGTGTACTCATCTTAACTAAACTAAATACTTACATACACAACTGCGGAATTTATCCATAAATATAAAATCCGGCGAGTTTCGAAAAATTAACAAAAAAGAAGAATATCAAATGCTTACCTAATAATATAAGGACCTTGCTGCAACAACGTGATAGGATGCGTATACGCATTACCAGCAGTCATACTATGGAAACTCATATTCCCCATGCCCGTATTATTCAAATGTCCATTCCCAATAATCACCCCATTCGATGCATTTAAATTATGTGAAGTCGTCGTAGTATTGACTTCTTGAGTTCGAAACGCCTTAACTAGATTCGTTTTCTCTTTCTGCCATACGAACACGTTGTGGACCATTGCGCAGCCGCAGAAGATGATCCCAACGCCGATGAACACGGATGTTACTATCGCTGGCGTTGAATGGAATTGTATGAAGGTGTAGAGTATTATGCCTGGAATTGAAAAGGGTTGAATTAGTGATGGATTTGGGTAGGTAGCTTTTGGGGGCTCGAGGGAGTCTAAAGGTACAAGTTGGTAGCCGACTGCACGCGACAAACTGAACTAAATTACTTCAAGATCTAGCAAAAAAACAAAAGTCCAGAATCGTGAAAATAATAAACCGATTTTTATTACACTTGAGACGTATGCATAAGTCTAAATATTAAGTACCTACAAAACATTTTTGAAAAAAGTGCCGGTTAAATGTATTAGCTCTCCATATGGAAGTTTTCTATAGAAACTTTAAATGCACGACAACGGGCACGCTGCAATCGCGGCGGTAAGACCCCTCTTTGAGGAGTGGCTGGAGAGGCGCCACGGCGTCCTCACCTTCCGGCTGACGCAGGTCCTCACCGGACACGGTTGTTTCGGGAGGTTCCTGTGTCGGATTGCACGGGAGGAAACGCCCGGGTGTCACCACTGTGTGGACCGCCCGGAGGACACGGTGGAGCATACGGTGCAGGTTTGCCCCGCTTGGGCGGAGCACCGCCGTGTCCTCACGGAGGCGATAGGCGGCGGCGACCTCTCGCGCCCGGGCCTGGTTCAGGCCATGCTCCGGGGCGAGAGGGAATGGGATGCAGTCACCTCCTTCTGCGAAGCAGTAATGCTAGCAAAGGAGGAGGCGGGCCGCGTGAGGGAGAGAACATCCTCCACCTCGCGCCCCAGCCGCCGCGGGAGACGCCCAGGGCGTCGGACGTCGAGAGACGACATCCGGCCACCGTAGGCGCGGGCTTGCGGACGGCGAGTAATGGGTAGCTCGCCGTCCGATCAAGGACCATGCCCGGGTCGACGGCGCGTTCTGTTCGCGCGCGCCTCAAAGAGCTGTCAGCACAGGGACGGGGCCCCAATAGGGGCCAAACGCCTGCCGGGGTTGCGGGACGTCTTAACAGGATACCGTGGCCCCGGAACGTAAAGGGCAACAGAAGGAACAGGGTGGTTTTTTAGTCAGTAAAAGTCTGACAGTCCCTTCCGCCCCACCCAGGGCGGAAGGACTCATTTGATGATTTTTACCACCTTAAAAAAAAAAAAAAAAAAATGCACGACAAAACTCTTTTTCATTCAAGTTCAACTTGAATTACAAATTAATTGTTGTGTCGGAGCCGTGATGTTAATAATGAGCGGTGACCTTTAAAGCTGAGATGCGAAGTTTTAGTACATTTCCGTCGATGATCGGTCACTTAGGACACGACAGCCGCGCGATCCCGCAATGTAGGTACGGCAAATCGCACGATATTTCTCGCATCGTCTAAGTAAGGCTATAGTAGCACGTCTTACGAATCAAGTCAATCGAAGACACGAAAGCCCTGCATGATTAGTTCCCATCAGCAAAAAACTTATTGCGATTCCTAATCGCTTTTTATAAAACCGTGGGAAGCAAGAGTGGTCTATCTAGAACAGGGAACCACATAGCAATTATAAAGTAGATACGTAATCCCACGAACCTGTTAAAAATACCGGTATGGATATGAAGAAACCTCCGACGGCGCATACCCTAGTGATCGCTGACTTCTGCAGGTATTTGTTTGATCTGAAAGCAAAGAAAAATAGGTTTTATTATGGATGGACAGCATTCGGTCTAGATAATGAAAATTTTGACAATGAATATCAGAGGGATAAACCTCGTATTTTTAAGAAGGCTCGCATATCAATCTCAGAAGGTAAAATTAGATTTTACAGCAAAAAAAATTACACCCAGAATATTTTTTATCTGTGGGAATAAAATTGACAGTTGATAGTTTTTGTAAGAGATCCCTGTGGAGATCCCAGATTAGGACCTAAACTAGATTTAAAAATTTAGTGCTCAAATGCGCCCTCACTCCGTCAAAAATTTCTTTAACTTATCTTGATATTTGTTGCGTTTATGAGAGACAATTAATGCCTAAAAAAATGCTCCACCATATTACTGTTTTGCTTGCGTTGTTGCTGTTCCAAGGAATCTGGTAATATCAAGCTTGTAGTTTGTTAAGTAGCAGGCAGAAATAACGGTTAAGGGACTAACTACACTTCTTAGCTCTATTTAGCTATATAAAACACTAGCTGTCCGCCGCGGTTACACCCGCGTCTTTGGTTACTGCTCCGCTCCCGTAGGTTGTAGCGCGATGGTATATAGCCTATAGCCTTCCTCGATAAATGGACTATCTAACACTGAAAGAATCATTCAAATCGGACCAGTAGTTCTAGAGATTGGCGCGTTCAAACAAACAAACACTGCAGCTTTATAATATTAGTATAGATTGCGACTATTTTTGAATGTTTTTAATGACAGGAATTGGCCTTCTGAACTCTAAAGAATTTCCTTACCACTTGATAAATATCTACTTAGTTATCAAGGGCCTCTAGAGCAGGTACCCAAGAGGTACTTAGACTATACATATTTCAAGTACTAGTATTTATCCGATGAATCTCAATTGCTTCACTTGTCAGGTTAGTTCGTAAAACCGACCGACCATAACATGGAAGCCTATAAAATAAATAATCAAAGATTCGAGCCTTAATAAAGCACGCTTCCCACGACCCAATATCTGACCAAAACACTCACAGATATACGAATAATATTCAAGATTTCGACTCAAATTCAACAACTTTTACATTCAAAAAACAGTAAACACAGCGTGTCCCAAATTCCCGCCCAAAATCGATCTCGTATGTTTCACACAAAAAAATCTTAAACAATTTAAAGTAGGTAATCTGATCCAAAATCCAGAAGCTGCAATTATTTAATGGAAACAAACGTTTAATCGATTTTATATTAAAAGAACTCGATTTTAATCAAAACTCGTTTGAACAGTCATGTAACGGACCACAGCACCTGTTGATCGAGAATAACTCTGCAAAGTTGTGAAGTCAGTGATATCATACGATTATGTTAGACGTGGAAAACTTTTGAAATCGGTCGGCTTATATTATTTGCTGCATGTCAGTGACATTGGATTATTCTGACGGATAAAATGATCATTGATTACTACATCGTTACTGTTATCGTAAGACTATAAACTTGTTTGATTTACTCGAATGTTTTATGAACTTGTCGCATTTGGATAAAATAATGTAAGTAGGTGCTTAGTGGATTCCATTTTTGCAAACACAGAAGGTCCGATTTTACGCAAAAATATGGCGATGCCTAAAAGGATGGTTATTAGTTCAAACTGAAAAAGTGGCAGCACGTTTAGCTCTCGGCTTATTAGAGTCATATTAAGCATTAGAGCCGTACTGTAATGGATTGGAATGTTGGGCCGCAAAGAAGACGGATAAAAAAGGATTGTATGCAGCATAATGAGAATGTTGAGATGAATGTGCGGAGTGACCAGAATGGATTAGGTCAGAAATGAATATATTAGAGGAAGATTGAAAGTGGCGCCGGTGACAGAAAAGTTTGCTCTACCTGGAAATCGAACACAAGACCTCATGCTCAGCAGACGCGCTTTGCGACCACTAGTCCAACGAGGCAGTCGAGTCGAGGCATTAATTTATTAGTTAATTAATTTTGGTTGATTGCAATAGGCTCGCCTCTTATTACATGGGTCTTAAAACATAAACTGGCGAAATGTGAATGGGTACACTTCTGCCGTTACCCTTCGGGGATTACTGGCGTGATGTTATGTTTTGTAATAAATTAATATTTAATTAACACCGACGCACTAAAGCTTTAAGCAATTAATATTCTTCTTGCTTCGATGTTTATAGTTCCAATTTAAATGTTACTTACCTACATGTAAGATTTATTTATTACTTCAATGTTTCATAATAAACCTGCATCAGAAGTTTACGCAACGTATTTGGACATTTCCGTGATTTATTGAGTAAAAGTTTAGTGAAAGGTGGACTGAATTTGAACACTATTCCCTGAATGACTGCTTCTTATCGACCTACTACGCACGGTACTGAACACTGGCTCTGGCTTGCTGAGTCAGATATACAACCTCATTCATTACTCCATTCTTAGAGATAAATGCTAGTTTAAAACAAACAAACAGACAGCCCGTGACTATGGCTGACAGACTCACTAGAAAATCTATTTAGATATAATATTTTCCAGACCTATTTCGGTTTCTCGCCCCCTATTACATGGGACTTAAATAACTGGCGAAATGTGGGTGTACTAATGGGTACACCTCTGCCTTACCCTTCGGGGATTACAGGCGTGATGTTATGTTACCTATTTCGGTCAATCTCAATGGAGACTACCCAAGTAGGCAGGAGATACGTTTCCAAACGTCTTTTATAATGCGCACAGCAAAGGAATGAAACTCTGCCGGCGTTTGTATTTCCAAACGCATTCGACCCTATATCTTCGAAGTTAGAGTCAACAAGGCTTCTTCTGGGCAAGCTCACTCCTTAGTAGACTTTGTCTCTGTCACCTCTGACCTAGACTAGCGTCAAGAGCAAACCCATCTTGTATAAAAACAAGTGCACAAGTGGGAGAGAGTGTATAATCCGATCCAGCCTGTCCCTTTGCTGCCCTCCCCCAGCGACGCCCTAAGCCGTGGCTCTTACCCCACAGGGGGTGCCCTTAGCGTGTAGTCGCTTAGTTTGTAAGTTATTTTAAGCCCTGGCTGAAGGCCTTAATTTTTAAGGCACCACAGGATAGTCCGGTTAAGCAGCCGACAACCTCATAGGTTGACCTGCGAGATGCCAAACCGAAAAAAAAAGGGAGGGAGTGCATAGTGCAAAGGTGCACTCCCTCTTCCCTAACTTCGATGAGATCAAAGAGTAGATACTAATAACTCTTTGGTCTTATAGACATCTGGCAACACTGGGTTTTATGTACCCATTTTAAAATATAAAAAATTCAATTCTGTGTGAAAGCTTTAATTCTACGCATCGGGTATCAACTCAATGTTTACATAGGTACACACAGACAACTACCAATTAGACGTGACAGTAAGACCTACAAGTAGTTCCGATGACAGATGGGATATATGTACAACGGTTTTCCATTGCAACGGTGCGTCTTGCTCCACTGATTCTAGGGTAGGTCGGGGCGATACGGGACACGCGACGGTTGTAGCTTGACAACCGCGGTTTTGTCGATACGTTTGAAGAGGAAGTGAGGGTGAAGTGGACAAGGGTTAGAATTTGTTTAACATAAAAAAAATAGAATGAAATAAGTATCAATACTTAGTCATATAAAAAATTCGAAGTCGAGTATGTTTATTTGTTTGTTACGCTGTTACATCTAAACTACAGAACCGATTTTGATGAAAATTGGCACAGACTAAGCTTGAACCTCAAGAAAGGACTTAGACTAGTTTTTAATCCGCGACTTCATCTACAACCGCGATATTGGACATTTATGCGGACGAAGACGTGGGCAAAAGTTAGTTTAAAAAAAAATACATAGTCATGTCTTTCCGTGATTAGATGATTGTGTATCTTATCTACCTAAAATTATGTTTTGTCAAGTACCTGCCTATTAAATTGCCATTTTTATCAGCTTTAGATACGTTAGTGGGTACTTACGTACTTACACGTGTATTTCGGGTGTTCCCGACAATTTTCGAACTCGAACGAAGACCGTTATCATAAATCGTCGGTATTAAATTGTTGATTATGCACCTTAAGTACGTATAGGTAAATGTTATATTTATCTGACCAAAACTTTATGCAAAATCATCATTGCTGAAATTGCGACACATTTTTAACCGAATTCTTTCACAATATTTCATAATCATAACTTTTCAGTTACCTAACATGGCTAACGTAACCAAGAACGTAAATATTCAAATCCACATGTAGGTAAAATGATTTAATGAACAAAAATATTTACGTTACCTAGTTTTACCGCCATTGCCGTCATAAGTTTGTTTAATTTACCTAATGCATCCGGACGCTCTTACGAAATTGTGGTTAAAAATAACAAAAAGTTTGCTAGAAAGGAGTTGTATTTACACAGAGTTTAACTGTGTGAAAGTCTCGTAAAAACGACGGCAAATATTAAAAATCTGCCAGCCAGTAGATACCCAGGTACTTTAAAAACTTTTTTTTTAATTTAATAATAATAATACCAGCCTATTATTGTCCTACTGCAATGCAAAGGCCTCTTCTGATACAGAGAAGGCACGAGCGAATTGACGATTTCAGGCTTATATTATTTTATAGTCACTCACAAGTCCAGGTTTCCTCACGATGTTTTCTTTCATCGATGTCAGTGATGTCTAAGATAAACTTTGAAAGTACCTATTATGATTTAAAAATGCCACATTAGTACTTGCCCGGATTTGAACCCACAACCTCACGTATGAGAGGCTATCACGACATTTTAATTTATCCGAAAAAAAAAATCATTTTATGGTCACAACTAGCTTATGAGTTGAAGTGTACGCATAATTATGTTTTTTATATTCTTTATTGACAGCTCACCCACATTACCTGACCATTAAACAGAGATGCAGCCTACCTATACAAAAAAAAAACATTAAAACGTTTTAATAAAACTTATTACATCATATTTATGTCACAATGGACCAAAGTTTATGTTAATCACCGCACTAGGTCTGTAGGCCATCGCCATATTCGTAAATATGGGTAGGCAGTCTTTTCTGTATTGAGAATTTGAAATTGAGGTATAAAAACATAAGATCTTTTTCTTTTGGGAAAATGATCAAGGAGGCAATTCCACTAACTTCTGTCAAAAATGCCTCTAATTTTACCTACATTGTTTGACATTGACTGTCATTGAGTTATGATTGCGACTACATTTTGAATGTTTTTATACTTAGAATTATTGGCCTTCTAATATTAGTCGATGGTAACTGAAAACTAAAAAGTTGTATACAGTATGTGAATAATCTTTCTCTCTACTTAATTGTAGTCTTAAAGTACCCAGTTGCAAATAGACAACTCACACGGAAAACTCGTTAACTACTAAGATACCACGTAATTAGGAACACTCAAAATGATAGCAATACATCTTATGCTCCATAGTCATTAGAAAGACAATAGGTAGTAGTCATTTTGCAAATGTCGTTACAGAGATAACTACTGCACTATAATTACTGTAAGATAAAATGCAACTAAAAACAGAAAAAAAGGTAGGTAATCAGAAAAAAGATAGTGAAAGACTAAAAGGGTATCTGTTTCAATGTTTTTAGCTAACGATGGAACTAATTATCACTCTAAAGATATTTATTAGGGGTGTACCTACTCTTCAGAATGTCTTTAGTGATTGTTTATCTCAAATGGTTCTCTTAAAATTATGACGGCTGCCATTGGTTTGCAAGGGATTGCGGAATTTATTCCAAAGAGTCACCGCAGCCCTAGAACGCAAAGGGCATTAGGAGGAAGACGTATGCGTTATAGACAATAAGAGTCTGACAATCCCTTCCGCTCTGCGCAGAGTGATAGAAGTCAATTGATGCTTCCCCATCCTTGGTTTGCACCGTGATTCATAAATTGTTTAGTCTTGAAAACGTTCATTTACTTTTATGCCAAAAAGGCTTGAATTTTAACTGGTTTATAGTAAAGCATGACATAAACAAAATCAGGTAAATCTTACTTCTGTTATAAATGCGAATGTTTGGATAGATGAAGTTTTGTTTGGTTCTTAATCACGCCAGAACGGATGAACGTATCTGTTTGAAATTTGGCACAGAGATAGATTTAGTCTGGAATAGCACATTAAGCTTTTTATCCTGGAAATATGTACGGCTTCCGTGGGATAATATATCAACAAGTCGTGGGCAGAAGCTAGTCGTTGCATAAAACGCAAGCGCACTTACGATCAGGCACAGGGAGCTTAGCACAAAGGACGAAAAACAACAGCTCCAGGTAAAGTCTTAGTCCGTAAAACCTAAAGTTTACAATAAGCACATCAACTTAAAACAACTTGATTCTACTCCTGCAAGACTATAAAACCTTTAAACTCGAAATCATAACATGCTGAAGCTCAATCGTAAAAACGAGAAACCACTAGTATCAGCTCCATACCAAGTTTTACGTTCATTTTTATGTTACTACCAATTAGTCGAAGCAATCGAGCTTCTTTATAACCGAAGATACGCTGTTAAAATTGGTGAATATCGCTTTGAAGCACTGTTTTAATGGAGAAATAATAGCTGCGATGGAAGTATTTGTAAAAATACCTACGAAATGTTTTTTTTTCTTTAGTTGCACCTTAGGCACTGCCCAAGGGTGGGGAGATTGAAAATCGCTTCTAGCTTAATGAATCATTTGAGTACTCAAACGATTCATAGAAGCGATTTTCATTCTCGGAGAGTCAATCAATGATAACTGTACTTTGTCTATTATAGGTTGGTATTTAGGCCATATGTTGGATGGAATGTTGGTAATTGGATGGACTGCTTAGCACCAAGAAGATTACTAAGCTTGTAGACAACGTGGACGTCTCAAAGTCTCAAGTGCCTGCAGATCTGTACGAAGGATCAAAAAATATAACGCATTCAGTCGAACCAATACATGCATCTACCGGTCAAATAATCATTTAATTACGTTTTGAATTACCCCTCAGGAAGATGCAAATACAACACGGTTGGCGCAGTAGCTGAGCAATTGGCTACTGCGGTGAGTGTCGCGGGACGGCGGGATTAACGGGCTACAGAAAGTTGTTCCAGGTCTGGCTGTTGGTGTGTAACGCACCCATGATTTAGGAGAAATTCCTAGTGACGCAATGTCATAAAAAAGCAGCCTAATCTCGGCTTAACTTTATCAGTTTACGATAAATTCTGTTGCATCCTCATTATCATCCTCATCCTCATTTAGTTCTCCCTCTAAACCATACAGCCTCTTTCGTAACTACGACCACATGACTCGGTGTAGCTTCGAAAAATGTTTACTCTTAGCATGACCCTGTTTCGTGTTTGCGTGACGACCCTAATTACCGTTGTCTGGGAAAGATTCGACGTAGGAGGAATTTGCTATACCTATCTCTTTGATCGCTCTTTAGGTAGTTAAAATATTATTGCTTCAGGGCATGGTGTTTGAATGCGAACCTAAACCTCAAAACTTATTTGGTGTGCAAATTTTTAATATAAGACTAAAATAACGTTACAACGGTATCGTTATTCTAATGTGTAAACGTGTAATAAGCTTCGTTATTTCATGATCAATATAAAACAATTTAAAAAATAAAATAACCACAAAATTACCAAAAAATATAACACAATTAATGCCAGTTACTTTTTAAATACTAAAATAAATTAAATAGATAAAAAAAAACTTAATAATGATTCACCAAACTAAATAAAGTGTCAAAAAGGAATACCAAAATTAATAAATAGGTAGCTAAAATAATTGCAATGTTACAAAGTTGCCGATGTCACCCTATTCAATCCGAACGTGGCCTAACAATGTTATCAAAGAAGATGTATTGTTAACACTATGAATAAGAAAAGAAACTGTTAGGAATGTCATATAGCAATGTACAAACAATTGTTATTTACAAACAGTAGCAACGTGTGTTGCTAATCTTTATGCAAACTGGTACCTACAAGATTGCATCTTGTTTGTTCAACCTAAAAAAGTATGAAAAGTACCAAACAAAAGGGCATGTATTTAAAAAAAACTTAGAAATAGTTATAAGTACCTACTTATTATATTTTGTTTTATTGTTTGGTCTCATGATTGAGGTTGTGGGTTCAAATCCGGACAAGTACCAATGTGACTTTTTCAATTCCTATTATGCACTTTCTAAAAGTTCATCTTGAACATTACTGACATCGGTGAAGGAAAACATCGTGAGGAAACCTAGACTTATACCAGCCTGTTACTGGCCCACTCAAATCATGTCAGAGGCCCTTGAGGCGGTTTAGAAACTCTGACAGTAGGGTGTGGGGTCGTAAGACCTTACTGCCCACATGATAAAGAAGAGATTATATTATTATTTTTATTTTTTCAATTTACATAATTTTTTCCAATTTACATACATACTTAAATTTTTCCAGTGGGACCTGTATATAATTAGTTTTGACTTTGACTTTTATTCTTAAACCGCTAGCTTGCGGTTTCAGGCGCTTTCCCTTAACATTTATAATTTTCTAAAGCATGGTAATATGAATTAAAGTGAAAAGCTTTATACCTAATTCTGTGATTTCCAGTGACGATTTCACGCGAAAACTATCAATTTCTAAACTCATAAAACACATTAACACTCAGTGTGAGTCAATAGGAAAAGTTGAATAATATCTTAGCTTTATTCATATTTAGGTAGGTATGGCGAAAGTAGTAGGTAAGGTAGGTAGACTGGAAGTAGGTAAGTGTAGGTACTTTCCTACTTCGAGTTAGGGTTACCATCCGTACTTTATAATAAAGTATTTCTAGGTTTTTTCGAGCCCTAAATCCAATACGACTTTTGAAGGTTTTATTAAATGGTTTTCTAAAAAAAGTTAAGCAATTTTTTGCCTATACCACACTGTTAGTCATACGTTGATGTTTGACAGTCTTTACGGGTCATCAGAAGCCCGAAAGTCTGACAACCAGTCTTACCAAGGGGTATCGTATTACCCAGTTACTGGGTTGTGTGGAGGTCAGATAGGCAGTCGCTCCATGTAAAATACTGGTATTCAGCTGCACCCGGTTAGACTGAAAGCTGATTAGCGCACCCCATCATAATTGGGAAAAGGCTGGACAGAAGAGACGACCTTATACTGATCCTTATCTATCTTATTACAGAATATTATTTCATTATATGGTGCAATGAACTAAAACAAAATATAAGATAACAGGTAAAAGGTACAGTCAGCAACAAAAGTCGATTAACATTTAAGATGCTTAAAATCGTAATTATTAAACACAATATTAAAGGAAATACAAAATGGATTTAAAATTAAGATAAATAAACCCTTAGTTATTGCCTGAAATTCTGAGAAGCAGTGCATTGTGTTATTTTGTATCTATTTAAATGAAATAAAAAAGTAATCATGTTAATCGACTTTTGTTGCTGACTGTACCTACCTACTATTCATTGTTAAACGGACTCTGAATTCTGATTAGGTAATTCAGATAATAGGTACGTATGTGCTACTATTTTTGGCATTATTTTGTGCCTGTCATCACAATACTATAATAACCATAACTATGTTACTAGCAGTCTGCCTGCGACTTCGTACGCGCAGTTTTTTACCCGCCTTTAGGCTTAGCACGCACTGCGATTAAACGCGCGCGGTTTAGGAATAGCTGAAAACGCAAAAACGCGCATCAACACGCACTGCGGCTAGCTTTTTGCTTAAATTTATTTCATTTCACCATGGATTTCTGGCAAGATTTTTCAGACCGCGGTAAAAACGTAACAAGTTGCGTTTTTAAAATCAGTCACTGAAAAAAGTCACTAATGCAAGCGCTTGTATAGGAAGGTTTCTGTTACATTTTTTGCGGTTTCAGACTCGCGGTTAAACGCGAGCGTTTAATCGCAGTGCGTGCTAAGCTAAGTTACATCTTTGGTAGGAACCTATGTATGCAGTGGTATCTTTGGTAGGGGTATCGTACCCAGTTACTGGGTTGTGGAGGTCAGATAGGCAGTCGCTCCATGTAAAATACTGGTATTCAGCTGCATTCGGTTAGACTGGAAGCCGACCCCAACGTAGTTATGAAAAGGCTAGGCAGATGATGAGTTACATCTTTCGTAAGTAATATTTGGTTAGTGCTCCACTCCTGTAGGTCGTAGCGTTATACAGGGTCATTGAAAATATACCCGAAACCTTAAAAGGGGTCATTGTACTCATCATTATGAACAACTTTTACTATGGGACCTATTGTTCATAATGATGAGTACAATGACCCTTTTTCAGGTTTCGGGAATTTTTCAATAACCCTGTATACTGTTCCTCATGAATTTGGCTCTATTTCATTAAAAGATTTTTTTCCAATCTGTCTAGTAGTTCCAGAGATTAGCACGTTTAAACAAGAAAAACTAAAACGTTTACAAAAAAAACTCTTTAGCTTTTATTATATTATCTACTACCTTTTGCTCGTGACTTCATTGCAGAATAAGCAATAGCCTTTGTCTTTTCTTGGAGTTCAAACCCACCCCGTACCAAATTTCATCCAAATCGGTTCAGTGGTTTAACCGTTAGGCGTAACAGACAGACAAACAGACTTACTTTCGCATGTATAATATTAGTACAGATGTTATCAGTGATAGTGTTTATCTTTAGACGGCAATGGAGTCTTCAGATATTTTGATATCAGTATTTGACATTCTATTTAATGTGTGAGCCGTGTTTTTTCGCATTATTCCGATAATTTGCGAAAAAGGTTGTGTAGTGCTTGCTACATTCGTCCTTTTATTTCTTCACTAGTGCTCAATTTAGCTGGAGAAACTTTTACGGTAAGTGCCTTAAAAAATATACTAACTTCTGCCCACGACATATCCCACAGAAACCGTAAATTTTTCCGGGATAAAAAGTTGCCTGTCCTATTCCAAACTATATAATCTATCTCTGTGAAAAATTTCTTTAAGATCTGTTCTGCCGTTTTGGCGTGATTGAATAACAAACATTCATCCATTCAAACGTTCTTAACAGTAAGTAAGATTTAATAAAAATTGTGGTCACCTTACTTAGATAGATACCTACTTACATCTTAGGGGCATAGTTTCTTTTTCTCAGTTCGTAAATTTTAATTGAGAAAACTTAATTTCATAGCCGAAAAAAAATATTTTTATTTGGTATGCATGTATGTATTTCGTTTTTTTTTCATATCTTAGTTAAAAAAAAAATAGTGCAGTTTCTATTATTTAATTTAAAAAACTCTTGAAAGTATAGTTAGGTACTTACTGATTTTCTCATAATTCATCCTAATTTACGAATCAATAAAACATTCATTAAACTACTCGATTAAATTACATAAACAAAAATAATAATCGATTAAATAATCGTTATCAAATTCATACACATCAGAAACGATTACAAAAACGACAAGATTAGGTTATCAATCTTCGTTCGCGCGCTTGCCGCCATTTTCGTTGGCGTCAGCTGACGAAACCGGTATACTCTCAGTGTCTACACAACGAAATTCCTGGTAACAGGTACCTATGTACAACCGGCTTTGTAGTTGGGCCAATGTTGGGGCCAATTTAATGGTTTTAGTGACTATCTCTCTACTGTTTTAATAGTGCATCGCGTAAATTGTGACAAAAGATGTATTAATTACTCGATCGATAAGTACCAAACTTTTCAATCAACATTTGACTTTATGTTAAGTCAAGTAGGAAAAAATCGTTTTTTATTTTAATCGAATCTCACAATTCTGATTCAAAATTGGAATCCTCTTTCAAAAACAGAACATGTAGGTAGTTTAACTTTAATTTTTCAAATACACAAAAAAGGTCTAGTTCGCGTTTCGTTCTTTTCTTATTTTTCGAATGTAGCACAAAATAAAGAGGTGCTTAGTCTTAGATGCAGTAACTAAGTGATATTAGCCACAGAATTCTTAGTAAGGCTAACTGTTTAATTAAACCTAATTATCTCATATTTGCCGTTAACATAATTAACGTTAAAAACGGTGGTGGTACAAGCTCAGTACATTTAGCACATTGCAAACCGATGAAATTAACGATAAGGCCATAAAAGGCGCCGCATGCCAAACAAATAGACTATCAAATAATAGTTTAGGATATATAACGATTTAAAGTTGTTTAACAAAACAATCATTCTCGCTAATTTTCTTACTTATTGATTTAAGTTTTTATTTCAAGTATAACGATATACAAACAATAACTAAAAAGTATAAAATAAAAAAAAATAATTTAAAGAAAAACAAAAAACTCGACTGCGTAAAAACTAATTTTAAAAAGAAAGAAACAAGCCCAGTAGATTCGAACGACTCACAGTCGGGGCCCATTCAAATTTTACCAATCAAATCTTCCCAAGGGACTCGCCCGACTGTGAGTCGTTCGAATCTACTGGGCTTGTTTCTTTCTTTTTAAAATTAGTTGTTACGCAGTCGGGTTTTTTGTTTTTCTTTAAATTATTTTTTTTTATTTTATACTTTTTAGTTATTGTTTGTATATCGTTATACTTGAAATAAAAACTTAAATCAATAAGTAAGAAAATTAGCGAGAATGATTGTTTTGTTAAACAACTTTAAATCGTTATATATCCTAAACTATTATTTAAAATGAAAAATGATAAAAGGAACCTAAAGATGATTTTAAAATACCTATTCAACGACACCCCACTTGACATAGTTCATCAACTTTTTTTATTTTTATTTTGACAATATGGCGTCTGGTTGTCGCTGTGGTGAATTTTAATTAATCTCATGTCTTTAATGACACTCGCAAGGTTAAGACGATTCGATTGACGTAAGAATTATCAAAATCGGCCTACGCATTTGGTCTCTAGAACGCCACATAGAAACAAACATACATACATACATAGACTGATAAACACATTACCCTCCTTTGCGTCGCGCAGTCGGGTAAAAAACGAACTAAACGCTTCAGATATTCTTTGCATAATTTTTACTTTTGCAAGTCCTATTAAAAGTCACTAAAGGATCACGAAGGGAGTAAGGGGGGGGGGGTTAGTAAAATTAGAGTCCATAGTTTCAATTTCTATCTATTCTAACAATTTCTACCTTCTGCCCACGACTTCATCTGCGAAGACTTCAGAATGAAGCCAAAGTTCGAAGGTGTCCCATGAGAACACAAAAACGGAATAAATATTGTCCTATGTTAAGCTTCATCAATATTTAAGTGTGTCTAATTTTAGCTAATTCCGTTCAGCCGTTTAAGCGTGAAAGACTCATAAACATCCATCCATCCATTCTCACTATCTATAATTCTTCGTTTCTTCTTTATAATAATAGCAGAATAGGATTGCGGACGTAAGGAAAACCATATGTTTGACATGTCAAAACAAGACATGTCTACAAATAAATGTATAAATACAACCTGAATTTTAATTCGTTGTATTTATATGGATCAGCTGTTTTTTTTTTCACATTTCGTACTATGTCCCTTAATAAAAGTTGTTCATATTCATGAGTACATTCACCCCCTGAAAGATTTACAACGAATTAAAATTCACGGTGTATAATACAATACATAAGTCTAAGGGAAACGTACATTTTTTTCAGAAAAGATTATGCCTATGTGTGCTACTCCAGACTATATTATTGGTACCTGTGCCAAATTTTACCGATCCGTTCACTAGATGGATGGATGCTGCGTGATAGAGTAACAGACACCCATCCATCCAAACTTTCGTACTTATTTAATTTTATAATAGTAGTAAAAATAGGCCCAAAATACTCAATACTCAATACTCAATACTTTATTGCATTCCATAATGTATACAAGGCTGGTAGGTAAATTAATGAGAAACAATTATGGACCCTGTCGGGCACAGCAAGTTAGTTTTTTAGAGGAGAGGATGAAGCGCTTTTGTTAGAGACATAATAATATTGAAATTAAGGAAGTACTTAAATCTTATCTATACTAATATTATAAAGAGGTAAAATTTGTTTGTAAGTTTGTAAGTTTGTATGTAGGGGGTAATCTCCGGATCTACTGAACCGATTTTGAAAATTCTTTCGGAAATTGGAAGCTACGTTATCACTGAGTGCTATAGGCTATATTTTATTTTAAAAAAAATAGGGGTCCGTAAGATATTTGGGTTTTTCGGACCCAAGGTGTAAAAAATCATCCAAAAAAGTTCCTTATTTGGCGTACGCCGCCTAAACTATAAAAGATAGAACCAAAAAATGTTCCAATTAATTAAAGGGGGTAGGGTAGGGGTAGGGTAGGGTAGGGGTAGGGTAAGATAGGGGTAGAGTAGGGTAGCGAAGGGGGTAGGGTAAGGCAGGGTTAGGGTAGGGGTATTGGTAGTGTAGGATACCACGCGAACGAAGTCGCGGCGGGTCAGCTAGTATTTAGATATTTAAGTAGATATTATTTATGAGTAGATTTATATTAATTTTGTTTATTATTAATATTTATATATTTATTTATTTATATATTTAAATCTAGAATTCGAGAGCTCAAAAGCTTAAAATAAATGAGATAATGATACAGCAATGATAACAATAACCATATCTCAAGATAATAATCATAAAACAACAATTGTCAACATATTATCTGCTTAAATCCAAGATGGCTTTCAAATTTTCAAACACGTTCCAAAATGATTCAGCTTTAAATCCGGGGTATACCATTTAGATTAAGGCCAACAGGCCAACTATTTGCTCCAATATTGGCGCCAACTCGTGGAGTAATACCTACCTAGTAGAACTCGTGAACATTCCTGGGTATTTCGTGAAAGTTGCATTCGTTTGTTTTTACACGATTAAGGCACCTATGGCGTAGTTTTGACGCCATAGTTTGCAAAGTAACTGCATTTTGAATTGAATTTACCTATTTGTGGAGTTCATAAAATTTCTATGTAAGTAGGTGTATACGAGACAGGCTTGTCAGTTCTTTTTTTATCCTCCGTCGCAAAAATGATGGGGTGTTATAAGTTTGACGGGGTGTGTCTGTCTATGGCATCATAGCTCCCGAACGGATTAAACGGATTTTGATTTTGTTTTTTTGTTTGAAGGGTGAATTAGTCGGGAGTGTTCTTAGCTATATTTATTTTATTTATGTTTTTTTTGAAGTGAAAACTTCTTTAGCGGCGTTGAGCACTTTTTCTGTAATGGGTATAATATCTTAAACTCGCGTCAGGACACGTGACCACGCGCGTCAGGACACGTGACCTGATCGAAAAAGCGTAAGACGGATGGAGAGTAGACAGCTATCCCCTCTCTACGGCGCGGCGAAAATGTATGCCTGGGCCTACTGTTTCGTTTAGACAGCGCAGGGCGCTTGCGCGAATGATAATTGTAATAGTTTTAAAGTTAAATTTTTAATGTAATATAAATTGTCATGTTTGTGTACGATAGCGCAATAAATGAATATTGTATTCTACCACATAAATAATAGTACTTTTATACTGATAAAGCAATTGGTGCAAAATTATTCCCTAACCATTCCAAAATATCAAACATGCTCAACGTTAATAATCAAGTTTTCACTTCTGCCGGCACTCCCGGAGTGCAAATTTTTTTTTAGCTATATTCTAGGAAAATTGGCCCAAGATGGCCGCCGTCGGGAGTTTTTTTTTTAATTAGAAAATCGTTTAATTGGTAAAAAGTCACAGTTACTTTGCATTTGCCTGAACTTGGTTGGACCTGTGCTTTAGGCTAGGAATTGCTTACCTACTTTATTTTATGATAAATAAACAATAAATGAAGGTTCGGTTGAGCTAAAAGCGGGGGAACCTAACCAAGTCCTCAGCAAAAACGGGCAAAGTTGTAATTGGACTATTGACAACAACTTTGCCCATATTAGGACTTCAACTTTGCCTGATAAGGGCCCATCAAAATGATAAGATAATATAACAATAAATTGGTATTTGACAGGTAGTGATACGGCTTTACATAATCAACCAATATCCATTCAGATACTGAGATACTGACAGGCGTGAACATTATGAAAACACTTGATTGTATTAGTGGTGGGCTATTATGTAGTATGTAATGCTATTTATAACGATAACAAAACAATGCATTATACAATACACAACCTTATCTGTGGCCTTGTTCTAGATTTGCATCATAACAGTTAGGTTTTGTTGTGTACACAGTGGCCCAATTTGGCCTCAACGTAGTGTCTCTCGTCGATGATTTTACAAAGCCAGGCCAATGAAAAAAATTGAAGTTCGGTTCGTCCTAATAATATTTTACCTACAGTCCGAGATGGCCGACGCCGAACGGCTTACTCTGAAAACCAGCGCCGTAGTTTTCGTGGCTTTTCCCTTACGTAATTAATGCATATGCCCCTTATAAACTGCCTTTGTAATTTCATAGGAGCCAGAATCAGCGCTGAAATTAATAATAATAATAATCTTTATTTATTTCACTCTTCACAAAGGTTCACGTAAATAGATACACAAGATAGTATAGAATAAAATTAATGAAAGTGTGCTAAGCATGATCCTTTGTGAGAGACTGGAGTCCATACTAGGATACCCTGTGTGACGGATCACCAGGCTCTCACCTCGAATTTGCGTCAATAGCTCATTACTGTCTTGAAACAAATTTTATACATTAAAATATTGATAACCGAACATAAAAGCGTAAATGCAGAAAAAGAAAATGATAACATAACTTAATAACATTAATAAAATATTCTTGAATTTAAGTAGTATACATGTATTAAAAAAAGTTATATTTAGTTTTGTATTTTAATCAGAGGTATTGTAGTGTTTGTGAGTTGTGAGTGTGCGCAAGTATGGTAGGTAGGTATGGTAAGTATGATGAATGATTACGAGGGAACAATCAATAGCTGCTCCGTGGAATCATAATCTAAGTTTTGTAACCAGGCCGAAAGTTTCTTTTTGCAATTGTTTTTGGAAAGGTTATAAATTGACAAAATTCCGTTAATTCTATTATATAAATAGCTTCCAAGGAAACCAAAATGTCGACGAGCAAAAACAGTATGGAACCGAATTGTGGGACAGACTGTATGTTTACGTCTCTTTCCTTCAAATAGGGTAGGGTTATAGACAAGAAGAGAGTGCTTGCGCAAAACAGTATTGTAAATAAAGAGTTGACGTACAGTCATAACTCCAGCTTGCTTATAAAGTTCCTTAGAAGGAAATAAGAAAGGAAGAAAACGACTGACTTTTAAAACGGCTCTTTGTGCGCGTTCAACCCGAAGCATGGATGTTTTTGTCGCACCACCCCATATGGTTATGCAGTAAGAAATAAGTGATTGGCATAACGCAAAATATACCGTTTTCAATATTCCCGAGTCCGCAACATGACGAAGGTTTTTAAATACAAAAATCAGTTTTCGGATTCTACTAGCAAGAGCAACTATGTGTGAGTGAAAACTTAGAGTGCAATCTAATGTGACGCCTAGGTACTTTATTGATTCTGTGTTTTGAAGTTGAGGACATGAGCAAGGGTTACTAGGAGTCAACAGGCACGAAGATGAATGGGCGGTAATTTTAAAAGTGTCAAAACAACAAGTTGGTTTTTTTATATAAAAGGAAATGTATTTAGTCTTGTCAACATTGAGAGCGAGTCTATTACTAGCTAGCCAAGACAAAACTAAGTTTAGCCCAGTCTGAGCACAACTGTAAACTTCGGGCCAGGTATCGGCTTCAAACAACAGTGCTGTGTCATCAGCGAAAGTGATGATCTTACCGCCAGGCATTTTGAGCTCACAGAGGTCATTGATAAAGGCCAGGAATAAGGGTGGGCCAAGAATGCTGCCCTGTGGAACGCCGTGGACGACAGGAAGATCTTTACTGGTCCACTCATCAACTTTAACCCTCTGAAATCGGTTTGTGAGGTAGTCCGAAAAAAGTTGTAGTTGCAGATCTCTTATACCAATATTCTCCAATTTTCTTACCAACAGTGGGACGGAGACTGTGTCAAAAGCTTTGGCGAGATCCATGAAGATTACTATGACTTTTTTATTTACGTCTAGTTTTTCAGAAACAAACTTGGTTAAGTCGTGTATGGCGTCGCTGGTCGACAAGCCAGCTCGGAAACCGTACTGAGAAATTGAAAGTATAGACTTTTCTTCGAGGTAGTCGACCAGTCGCTTCTTCATGATCCTCTCCAGTATCTTAGACAAAGCTGGCAGAATGGAAATTGGTCTGTAGTTGTTTACACAGGCTCCGTCGCCACTTTTGAAAATGGGGCGAATCTCTGCTATTTTCCAGGCGTTTGGGAACTTGCCCGAGTTAGTAGCAAGGTTGCAGATAAATAAAATAGGAGAAATAAAGGTTTGGCTATATCTCTTCAATACGCTGGTAGAGATGTTATCATAGCCAACAGCGCAATCAGATTTCAGACTACGGATGATGCTTTCAATTTCTTCGAAGTCAGCAGGGAGAAAAACCATCGAGTGGGGATATGTAATAAGCGGAGTTGGGCTCAAGTTATTTGAGCAACATCGGTCAGCAATATTTTTGCCTATGTTTACAAAAAACTCGTTAATGGCATTAATGGAAAAAATTGGATCCGCGGTGTTTATCAGTTGTGAAGCTTCATTTTTAATGTTTTTTGTGTGGGTAATGTCTTTTATTGTGTTCCATAATTTTTTGTTATTAGTTGCAGCCGCAGTCCGAAGCTCCATTTTGTCATGTTCTCTTTTTATTTTCGTTAATAGCTCGTTGCAATAATTTCGGTATCTTTTATAGGTTGTAAGTATGTTCTGATTATTAGGATACTTTTTAGCTTTTAGGTGCAGCTTATCCCGATTTCTCATACAGCGCAATAGCCCAGGCGTTATCCACGGTTTGGTGATTTTTTTACGATTTGAGGATTTAATAATTTGAGAATTAGATATTATAAGGCTATTTATTGAGTTAACAAAGAACTGAACAGCAAGATCCACATCGGACTTTGAATACAATTCACTTAAGTCAAGATTCTTAATTCCATCGTCTAATTTCTCATAATTTAGACGCTTAGTTATTTTATAGGTCTTGTTTTTGGGTTTATTTAAGTCCAGGAAAAGGATGACTGCATTATGATCTGTGATAGAGGTTTCAGCTACGTAACAAGAAGCTGACAGTGTCGTTTTCAATATAATGTGGTCTAAACACGTTTTATTGTGGGTTGGCATAGTATAAGCAGGCAACATACCAATTATTATTATAGTGCCCTGCGATATTTAACAGTGTTCCATTTTACCCAAGTTTACTCTATTAGACCTAGCAACAGCTCTATCTATCTTAATAATTAGCCACCCTTGAAAATGTTATCGATATTTATAGATAGATATTTATATCGATTTTATTTATACAATGGAACAACCTGACTGATTTACGTCAACGCACAACCGAAACTACTGGAACTAGGAATGTGAAATTTCGCACACGGCTTCCTTTTATGACGTAGGCAAGCACTAAGAGAGGATTTCTGAAATTCATCCCCTAAGGGGATGAAAAAGGGGAGTTCGGTTTTATGAAAAACCTTTTTTTTTAGTTAAATCTACGCGGACAATAAGCTAGTTTTATTAACTATCAACACTATTTATTTATTTTTTTTTATTTTTTTATGAAGTATATAAATTATAAATGAAAGTAAACGAGTAGGTACTTCAGTCTTTTACATTGTTATCATACTCGATACTCATACCAGCACGTGCTAGGTATAACTGTTGTGCATACTAATCGATTAATCGTATGAAATTATTGTTACAAATCGATTCTTTTCGGTTCTAATCACTACAGACGTAAGACAGAAAATTTTACCTATGTAGGCAAACCCTTAATACTTTCCCATTTTTTAAAGTAAAATAAAGAACTTTATTTACCTTCCTAACAAAATCCAACTAAGTACTTATAAAATTACCATAGGACACAAAAAAGTAAAAACAAATACTTCAAAAAGTCCGTTACAAATCATTCAGCCAGCCACAACACTAGTGCCTACCTGCCGCACTGCCCCTTTCATTCAAGGTCGCGACAGGTAAACGATGTAGTTATACCTCGTTATAGCAACATTGATTTAACTTAAAAATAATCGCTGTTGCATTTTTATGGGGGAGCTCTGAACATGCGAAGGGAAGTTGATGTTTTAAAAAATCTATATGTAAGTACTAATATTATAATCTATAATGAATACTAAAATAAATGTTAAGTAAGTACCCCTTTATAATTAAAGAGGTAAAATTTGTGAGTTTGTAGGGGGTAATATCTAGATCTACTGAACCGATTTGAAAATCCTTTCGCAAATTGGAAGCTACGTTGTCACTGCCTATAGTTCATCGAAAATATAAATAGAAAAATCATGCGAACAAAGTCGTGAGGAGAGTTCTAGCTTTTATATTCACTTTTTAACGTGCACACAATAATATGATTACTGCTAGTATAATAAAAAATAAAAATAAAGTAGCATTTCTTTCAACACTTTAATTTGTAAAAAACACTTTTTTGTTAATAGAAAAGTTATAAATGAAGTTCCATATTTTGCCAGTAATTTTTTAAGGATCTTTACTAAATCATTAAGTTAAAAACAAAGAAACAGGCACCTAGTTTCTGTAGTTGTGCTATAAAATGACACTTGTCGATGCGTTATGCCTTGAAATAACCTGCTGCTCACCGCTTACCTCGTTTACGAGTAATAAATTTTACAAGGTACTTACTATGTTTAAAATATTATTATGGGTAAGGAAGGTAAAATAAAGCTTGTTTCATAATATTCTTCTTTTTTGAATACACTGATTTTTCACGGTCACGAATAACCTACCTACAATATTTCTATGTTCAATTTTGTCTGTTATGTAGTGTATATTCAAAACTACATTGTAATTAATCCTTGCTGAGGCTGCCCTAGTACTAATAGCCTATACTTATCATCCAATTAAGAATCAAGGTATGTAATTCCCGAAACTTTAAAAGTTGTTAGTAAATAATAATAAAAATATTAAATAAAAAAAGGTTAAAATAAATACTTAATCTTATTTCTATATTTATTTCCAAACAAGTACACTCAAGTTTAATGACTACAAGCTTGTTGAAAGCAGTTTAAATGATAGCTACGAGTATGTCCTTAACAAGATAATTATCATAAGTACTGGGTATTGTTACTACTTGAAAGCGTGCTTGAAAATAAAAATTGACTACCTACACGACATTTGTCAATAATATAACATTACGTGCTTAACCCGGGGTGCGCATGGTGAAAAAGTGTTACACCGAGTGTAGGGTTGGGTCGAGATGACCCGATTGAAAACATGAATGTTTTTCCAATATACGAGATATTTTATAAAACTGTTACTGTAATTTCATTATGTCACTAACACTGAAAAGGTTTCAGATAAAAATAAACGAATTCATCATGAAATACGTGTTTAATGTAAATTCAAATAAAGTAGTACGAAAAATCAATAAAAATGACATCTTCTGTCTTATAGCAATCAAAAGTTAACAAAACATAAATCTTCTAAATTGTAATATGGCTAAAATCCGCTGTCGCTCGAGTTCTTCCCGGTTCATTTTGAAAATAAACCTAAAAAAAAAATGATAAACAATAAAATAAGCTGAATAATTGGCGCAAAATAACGACATCGAGTGTATGGTTGGGTCATATTTACCTTTTTAGTCGTTTGGCCTCGTGTATCTCGCGGTGTAGTTGCGACCCGACTGAATAGCGGTAACAAACGAATAGGGGAGAATGTTCGCTCCAGCTACTGAGAAGTACGGCGACATCGCACTAAAATTCTAAAAATAACACACGATTCAAAATGGCGTGGGTCAATTTGACCCAACAATGCGCTCCCCGGGTTAATTATAGCAAGATAAAATATTTGTCTTGTTTCTATGAAGTAGTTTTTTTTCCATCTTATCGCTCTCGATATCTCAATCGCTTTTGAATGTCATTATGTTGGCGCCTATTGTAAATATAGATTTGTAAGTTTTCTGAATAATTAATAATGATGCGTAGTGATTAAATTACAAAATATCGATGATGTATTCATAGAGCATAATCTAAGCATATAACTATGATACATAATATATTGAAATAATCGCCTGCATTCGTAATTTAAATAGTGTTAAGCTCTAATAAATAAAAATAAAATCAACAAAAATGATATGATCGAATATTAATAAAGAAACATCGCATCGGGTGTAATCTGATTTTAATAGCACAGAATAAAAATTTTATGTGATCGTTAATGTACTGAACTTTTGATGTCGTCTGAAGCTTTAATGTGGTTTTGAATGGTTTTGTTTGAAATGTCAGCACCCATATGTAGAAAGATACTACTGGATGAAACTAAAACAACAAACTTTTAATGCATTTCGGTCTTCATGTGATAAGGAATTGAATGAATACGACTTTAAGATTAGGTTGTATGTATACCTAAGTAGCTAAGCCACAGAATAGTTTTACGTGAAACTGATTCTAGCAAATCATTAACAATACCCCAAATAACGGATAAGTTAATTAAAAGAGCCAAGTTACTTATTCAAAGGTATTAATTCCAATAACACTGTTTCCTTAAACTCTCGCGCAGCACAAAAATAAAAAAACGTGATCTCATAGTTTTATACATATTACAGCAGCCATATTTAGAATATGTAACACTATGAAAAAATAATGTTAATACATGCAAAGTTATGCATAAGGAAGTCGAAATGGCCAGAAAGAATGTAAAAATTACGAAACTACACCATATAAGTTTATGGGAACATTTTGCTGTAGGTACCTACAAAGTAGGGTAATGTTGGGCGTCGTGAAGGAAGTGTACCTATCTACCTGATGATGCAAGATTTTGTGAAATAGGACAGTGATAAGACATACTCCATTTAATTGCTTAGACGCCAATTTAATGATAACGGCGGAAACTGTAATGGCTTTAATGGTTTGTGGAAATATGGAGCAGGAAATTTTATTTTAAAAATGTAATTAGGCAAAAAAACACTGTAGAAAATTATTAGGACGTTTAAACAAACAACAATAAAAGTTAGTTTTAATATATTTGTAGAGTTTAGATTTAAAAAAAACTATTTAAAACGTCCATAACGCAATTTTACATTGCACTAAAACTTCCACGCAGTATTACCAACACGTTTATTTGCCCAAATAGTGAAATATACCAACACAGCTACCCGTCCCTTTTTATCCGTTCCCGAGTAAAAGGGAGAAAAGATTTCCACTTTTAAATAGTGCTCATTTATTCGGAATGCTACACGGATTGGTATAAGTGCAAAAAAACTTCGGAATGCTATTGTAGGTGACGCCAGGGAATTTTTGCTATGCATTTTATCTTGTTGTAGCTAAATTGATCCGTATTAAAAATATGCGTGCAGAATATTTGAGAGAGATGGTAAAACAGATGCCTATGATGATTTTTGTAAAAGGACAGCTTGTGAAATTAAAACAGTATTCAAATGTGAGCCCAAAAGACAAAATAGTTTTGGAATTACGGTAGGTACCTATACTTGGAATCTTATTTTGGAACTAGTTTATGCCCATGGCTTTGCTCGCGTGTTCTTTCATTGCGGAGCCCTCATTATTTTTCGAAAATAAAAGCCTATGTTCCTTAATTCCATATAACTTGTGCTAACTGCCAGTGAAAGCCCAGTCAAAAAAGACCGGCCTTTTCAAAGATTACCCGGAACAAACAGACAGGTGGATACAAAATATTTAAAAATTGCTTTTTTGTTATAAGTACCGTTGTAAACATACATAATTAATTTATTATAATGCATTTAGAAAAAGCTGTTTTTTTTTGTAGATGTAAAGCATTTTTTTTTCTTTTTGTTGGCAAGTAGGTACTGACAGACTAAAAATCTTCATTGACTATTTTAGTACCTACCTAATTAGTACCTACCTAATATTCGATTTAGACAGTTGGTAATAAAGCGAAATCTCCTTGCCCACTTTAGCTCTAATACCATATTCTGCAATACCATAATAAAATAAAATATTCATACAGCAAATCAATTCTAAAAACCTATTAGACAGAAAAAAATACTACTTAAGTAATCCATCTTCGTCCAGCGGAAAACGCGAACTTCTAAACATGGTCTTTCGATCTACAACGACCATTCTTAAAGGTAATATTGCCATTACCTACTTGGTAGACTTCTTAGGTAACAAAAATGTGTTTGGTGTTGCCATAGCAACGGTACTGGCAACTAGGAAACCTGCAGTCTGCAGTTTATAATCATTAAACTAACTTTTACTCGCGACTTCCCTTTGCCCGCGTTATTTTTACGTTTATATCAGCTGTTCCATACATTACGATCGTGTTATGTAGCATTTTTGTAGGGAACAGCTGTTTTTTTTTTCATGATTTCAGGGTTGGTCCCATTGTAAAAGTTGTTCATAATGATGAGTACAATGACCCCTTTTCAGGTTTTGGGTAAATTTTCAATGACCCTGTATATGATGGATTTTCTCTAACGGGGTATTCCTATCTTTCGTTACTGCTCCGTTCTCATGGATCATAGCGTGATGTTAAAATAGCCTAAACTATTTCATATGAATCTGGCTATCATAAACACAAATATTTTCCCAATCCGGCAGGTAATTCCAGAGATAAACGCGTTTAACAAACAAACAAACAAAAACAACTCTTCAGCTTATAAAAATGTATAGATAAGCAGTACCTACACTACTTGTAGGCTACTTATTAAAAACTACTTATATAGTTGTAAGACATAACAGGGTAACGTAACGAGTCGATCGCAAGCCGATATAGGCAACCAGCAGCCATAGACTAAAAGGTCTCGATTAGCAAAGGATTACTTAGGTACTTTACATTCCTGCCGGGGTTGCGGGACATCTTAACAGGATACCGTGGCCCCGGAACGTAAAGGGCAACAGAAGGAACAGGGTGGTTTTTTAGTCAGTAAAAGTCTGACAGTCCCTCCCCACCCAGGGCTTATTTATGATTTTTACCACCTCAAAAAAAAAAAGTTACTTTACATTGGCTGTAAGGTCATCTCGTAAGTTATTTAGGTAACCAATCCGCTGATAGAAGGATTAACGGCTTTCAACCGACTTTTAATTAATTTCCTTAGGACGATCAAACGTCTTTTCTGTAAGGATAAATGGGCAATCCCTTGCTCTATAAACTCTTTTTGAGACTTATTCCTGGTGATACTTACATACATACATAAACTCATGCCTTTTTCCCATGGGGGTAGGCAGAAACCATAGAACACCGAGTACTGCGCACTTGACTTAGGTATCTGAAGAACCTCATCAATGAGGTCCTGGTGATACATGGTGAGATATACAAAACTATTATGATATCACAAATTAGTTGAACTATCTTTCCTAACATTTTTTTGGCTCAAAAGACCAAAAGTAGAGTTCCAAAGATTTCGAATTACGAAATATATTTTTTGAAATGAAGTTCCTTAGCGCGGCTTGCTGTAGGAGCTTACTGGCAGAAATCGTCACGTAAGGAAAAGGCGTTATACCAGGTAACCTTCGCTCTTTGTCTCTTCTGTAACTCCGTTCTTGACGAGGGTCTCCCGACAGCACATTTTTTTTTTTTTTCAATAAGTAATTCTTGGTAAAATATTAGCGCCTTGTTGAGTCCGAACATAATTTCAAAAGTGTTTATGCAAACATTTACTTAGATATTGCGTGTCGGTTATCTTCAAACCAAGGTTAACGTCGCGCATTTTATTCGCCGTTCCACCACTATAAATAGACGTTGTCCTTTTAAAACTGATTTATCCATCGCCATTTTTGTGTTTAATTAAGTGTAATCGATTAATCGGAATCGTTTTACTGTTTTATTATTGCGTTTAATCTACATTGTCTATGAATCTCTTGTAATAAACGATGTTTTTAGTTTACGTTCGCTTTATTAGGCGGTTATCGATGGGCTTTTTATGTTGTCTATAGTTCTTACCGACTATCTTCTTGTTTTTGATTAAACAATTTGCCGTTTAATATCTCATTAACTACCTATACAACCTGAATTGCATTAATCCGTTGCAAATCTTTCAGGGGGTGAATGTACTCATGAATATGAACAACTTTTATTAAGGGACATAGTACGAAATGTGAAAAAAAAAAACAGCTGATCCATACAATAATGTACTACATTACGATCAAATTGTATGGATCAGCTGTTTACGGTGTATATTCTACTGATCCGCATGCACTACCAATTATGTTTCTTTAGGGTTATTCTACCAATAAAAAATCTAGTCGCAATCTCATCTCAGCGACAATCAATGTCAAAAGTAGCTAAATTAATGGCATTTTTAACAGAATTCGATAGTTACCAAAAGATAGTAGAATTGTCCCCCACGTTTGATAAGTTCTCGCTTGGAATTTACTTTGAGTAAAACGAGCAAGCCATTTTTACCCTTCTGCAGCGGAGCCAAAATGGAGGGTTATGTGTTTGACATGTATGTATGTTTGTCTTAATGGCGCGAGTGGCACTGGGTACATAAAATGGCTTACCTAAAAATCTATTCATTCAAAAGTAGTTTAATAGGTTCAAATTATGCACAACCCTTTATGGAAATAGTGACCAAATATTCAAAATTGCTAAGCATTTTAGACAAGCTCATTTTTTTTTTCGCTTCTGTAGGAAATCTTCGAAAAGTCACGCTTTTCGATCCGTGTCATCAATTTACCGCTCATATTGCTAATCTTTTGTGAAAAATTGCTTTTAAAAGTCTCCTTTTGTAGTCTCGAAATTGGTTCGCCTTTATTTTTGGACAATGCTCTTTTGTAATTCCTGAAATCTTTTACGCAGCGTAGTCTGCATTTCAACTGCTAAACAGTTTAATCTGTGGTACCTTTACTTTCCTATATCTATCATGAATTCATCATCAGAATATCAGTCATCAATAAAAAAATATTTTAGCCATACAATTTTTTTTTATTGATTTCGCGATCCCTCATTCAGAAGCCAATCACTCAGCAACTGCTCCTGTGTGTCATCAAACAGGACTAAAGACTGCAAGATAATCGTTTTCGGAAAGCGGAATTTCCATTTAAACGCCAAATCGCAGTTGGCTTAAAAATAATACTTGTATATTATGCAGTCCGTCTTTCATCTAGTTACCTATCTATCTACAATCTCCAAGAGTTGTAATATGTAAAGGAAGCTTGAAACGGTACAATTTCCGGATCTGGACAACCATTTATTAGATTGGCCTAAATATTGAAATCGTGTTTGAGCTCTGGATGCTTGTATCTACTTATTGATGTAGGAAATAGTGGTAAATCTAACACTGTGGGGTCTGTGGGTGGTAACCTCGATAATAATCTTGAAAAATCTGTATTGATCACTCACATTAATATTTTTGTCTTAATCAAAACAAAATAAATAATTAAGTAGCGGGTAAAGGCTTAGACGCAAAATGACAGCATTCAAATTTCGAACAATCCGCAAATTGTTTCTTAATTTTTGACAGTTGTATCTTTTATCAGCCAGTCGTATTTTTCTCGTTCCCGCGTTTCTCAAAATATCCTTCTTGCTCTGTTAATTAATTTAACTCTTGTCTCTTACCGCCATTACCATCACACAAATGCCGATGTTTGGAACAACGGTCTGTTCAATTTATGCAACTAATTGATATGCTAAGACCGCTATTTGTTTGTCTATGCACCGAGGTCGGAATCCATAGCAATGTAAACCTGTTACCTCATTGTTTAGACTAGATTACTGTAGGGAATTAAACTGTCATCAGTTTTTAATTAAATAAAATAACGTGGGAGAGGTAAAAAATAACTTAGTGCTTCTTAAGTTTCTTGCTCGTTTTTCTCCATAGAGGCCTATTTCCGTTTTGAAACGAGCAACTAGCTTTAGCTTTCTTACTGACCGTCTCCTTGACAATTCAAAAGTGCCTGTAAATGGTCTAATTGAAATAAATGTTTTGACTTTGATTTTGACTTCTTTCATTCACTTATGAACATACAAATCTTTCGGTTGTCTTCAAAATCGTTTCGCCTTTTCATATACTTTTTTCTGAACTTGATACTTCACGTATAGGTACAGTTTTAATAGGCCGACTCTTTCTTAATATCATTAACGTATATTTCTTTAATAACATTCTATCCGGTCTTACACATCCGTGGTGTTACCTTACTTCCTCAAGGAACTAGCGAAGAAATGGCTCTTGGAAGGCTTCCTGTTCGATAATACGTTTGGTATCAGATGGCATGAGGGTGTTCAAATGCCGTTAGTAATTTGTAGAACTATGAAAGGGATTAACGATCATGCTTTATCGTTTGTAGGATTTATGTTTGCATGACGGTTTGGCAGTCAAAAGATGGCCAACCAGTCTTGACTTAAGACTAACTAAATCTAGAATGTTAGATATATATATATAAATAATGGAGTCCAAAACATAACACATTAAATAACATCACGCCTATAATCCCCATAGGGTTAGGCAGAGGTGTACCAATTAGTAGCACATTGCACCATAAGTTATGTTATAAGTTCCTTGTAATAGGGGACGAGCCTATTGCCATCAACCAGGCACATATCCAGACTCCGAGGCTGAGAAATTTCTGATGGAAAAACCCAATAACACTTTGCCCGACCTGGGAGTCCAAAATGTAACAAAAATATTTTTTTCTAAAATATAACATTCTTCCTTTCAAAACTTTCCAACGACTCGACGTGCAGTGAAACCACCGAAACATTTTAGCACAATTACTACTTTCAAAAAGATTGTACAAATTATTTCAGTAAACATTGTTTCGACACTGAGCCTCTCCATTTTATGCAATTTTATAGTGGCCAAGGAGGTTTGGTCCTTTCAATTTCCAATCTGATAACATCTTATTTTGGATAATAATTATATTTAAACTAGCTTATGCCCGCGATTTCGTCTGCGTAAATGTCTTTTGACGCAGACGCAGATGAAGTCGAGGTCAAATAAAAAATTAGCAGTCCTTTCTTGGGGTTGTTACCTTGTACCAAATTTCATTACAATCAGTTCGGCGGTTTAGTCGTAAAAGCCTAACAAACAGAGTTACTTTTGCATTTATAAAAGTAGCATGGATGGGTGTTGGAAATATTCTGATTGTTTGAACTAATTGCAACAATAATAAAATGTTATTTTAATTATATACCTACGTGAGTTTTGCTTGTAATAATTTTCTACCATATTCCTGTAGGTATTTATTATTACATACCTATACAATAATTACTAAGGCTCACTTTCGCCAGTCAGGGTTATCTTATTAACTCCAAGTTAGTTCCAACAGGGGCCCATTTCTATGACATATTTATTTGTAATGTATTAACCTGGTTTTAGTAACTAACTCTTCGTTAACTTTTCGGTGCAAATGGGCTTAAGAATTTATATTTTATTATTGTTAAAAAAAAGAAACTGACAAGTCCACTACTTATGATGCCAGGCATGACCATAAAAGAAACAAATTATCATTCTTTAAAGTCTACTTCCCACAAGAATCTTAATTTGCAAAAAAATATCTAATCCGTAATGCACGCTACCCAATTAAAAGAGTCATTTAAATATTATATTAATTACTTTAAACTATGATTCATTATGTAAAAACCTAGCCACTAGTACGAAAACCAAATAGAGTCATAAGTATAGCAATATGGGGATTCTTCGATGTAATGAGTATGCGCGTGGGCAAGCACGTTTTACCCACGCGTGGTGACCTAGCGAACTTGAAATAAAGTAAAGAAATCACTGCCTACTAGGTAGGAATTTCTTGGAATTAAGTTTAAAGCTGACTTACTTTTTGTGAACTGTCAAAACGCGACTCCCCCATAGATTTTGTACGGCAGTCGTAAAATGACACTTTGTTGACAACTCAATTGAGTAACTATTTATTGATCTAAAAATATATTAATAAAACAATATTTATAACAAAATATACAATTTTTAACAAACAAAAAAAATATTTATTAGTCCCCCCCCCCCCCACAAACGGTAATCCTACGTAAGGATATGTTTGGGAAATAATACCTGTCAAAATTAGTTTAAACCGTAGGTATAATTAATTATAGAGGGACTGTACTTATTATGTTAAATTATTATTTTATTTTTGTTATAATATTTTTATAGTGAATTTCTGCTAGTCTTGCTTATAAACGTGCGTGTATGTGTAAATAAATAAATTTGAGTTCAACTTTTTTTTTAGTTCAATCTTTAGGTAGGTAATCACAGACCACCAACAGAAAAATTACGTCAATTTCCTGATCAAACACCTTTTTCGGTTATTTATGCTTTGCGATATATTTTTTTATTATAATTTAATCAGACCATCATGGGAACCTGTTATGGCAAGAACAGTTTAACCTTTAAAGAATGCGTCTCTTGTTAAAGATTAGGTCATCCCATCCCATCTTGTTTGGCATGTTGAGAGTCTGAGAATTGAGATGAGCGGCCGAATTCATTGATGAAATGATTTTCAATGAACGTAGATATAATAATATCTGTTCCGGAAAGATTAATAATGCCTATTTTCAAGGTTCCGTACCTCAAAAGGAAAACACATAATAAAAAAAGAGGGAACGTCACCTGATGGGGGCATAACGCTTTTTCCTTACGTGACGATTTCTGCCAGTTAACTCTTACCGCAGGCCGCGTTAAGGAACTTCCTTCCATAAAAAAGAACCTTAGGATCATTTCGTTGTTGTTGTTTGTTTTTCTGATGGAAACCATCACGATACTCCATGATATTGCAATAATTTACCGTGCAATAACAAAAAAATAAAAAATATAAAATTTCTGATGATAGGAAGTACATCGGGTCATCTAGTCAATAAATAAAAGTTGATACAAGACCCAAAAGTTCATCAAGAAAAAGATTACCTAATTATTCAATTGCAGACTGACTTCGATGAACTCTAAGAGAATAGTAAAATGGTGGACTCTAAAAAGTACCTACCAATAATTCTACCCATAATTTTCTTCCAAAAAATGTAGGTATAGTGTAAATTATACGAAAAAAAACACGCTGAATATTTGTTTTGTGCAGCCTGTGTACGTGTAGCAATCAATGCATTTATGAATCAAATAAATCCTCATCGATATAACATTTCATCCAGCCAGCAATTACCAGCCAGTAATTAACATATTCAGGTAACGTCACGTCATCAGATATAACCGCTAATGTTCCGCTCATTACAAACCTGTCGTCATCAAGGTTATGGCGTAGGCATATTATGTTCTATAACGTTAGCAATATATCGGCGCCTCTCGTTTTTATGGAGGAAATTGTGAATGACGAATATGTCGACCCTGAAGCTAAAATCTTAATTGAATATCAAACACGTTCACTAATACGATACAAATTAATTTTAAAGATATCTTACTAAGAATATATGTAACTAGCGAGTCGCCCCGGCTTCGCACGGGTGTAATGTAGATACATAAACCTTCCTCTTGATCACTCTGTCTATTGAAGAAAACGCATTAAAATCCGTTGCGTAGTTTAGAAGATAAAGTCTTAAGTTTATCTTGGACATCATTGACATCGGTAGAGGAAAAACATCGTGAGGAAACCTGGACGTATACCAGCCTATTACTGCCCCACTCAAACCATGTCAGAGGCCCTTGAGGTGGTTTAGAAACTCTGACACTAGGGTGTTTGGGGTCGTAAGACCTTACTGCCCACACGATAAAGAAAGAAGAAGAAGTTTAGAAGATCTAAACGTACAGACGGTAGGAAGTGATTTTGTTTTATACTATGATAGGATGTAACTTGTTTAAATATATTTATTTAAAAGACGGGACCATTTGATATCTTGGGGATCGAAGAAGCGTTGATATAATTACTACTAAAAATAAAAGCAATAGATAAGAATCTTTAACTGTCATTGTAGACAGAGATACTAAGAAACAGAAAGCTAATGACAATAATAATAACATAGCTATCAAATTACAAAACAACAGTCAAGACATTCCCAATGATCAATGACTTACTATAAAAGATGAGTACGCTCAAAGAAGAGACATTGACCCTTGCAATCCGGTCAACGGTGAAGGTAACATTCTTTATAGCGGAAATACCTTGTAATCTATTCAACTATAGTGTCGGCAAGAATTACTTCTAGCTGCCGTTCCTTCACAGGATGGAGATAACACGTTTATCAAAGCCCGGTGCAACTGAAGTCACAAAGTTCAGTAGAAACGTGTTGGGACAGGTAGTAACGTGTTTAAGAGCTCGATATGGAATTTAATGTCGATAATGTTAAGTGTTGATTTACAAATCGAGGGGAAAATCGGGTGCGTCGAGTTGCACTTAAAATTAGTTTCTTTTTTTAGGTACGTTTTGTTTACTTCGCTTTAACTTACTAACTTATTGACACCTTAAAAATTCAAAAGTGCCTGTAAATAGTTTAATTGAAATAAATCTTAGTTCTGTTTTAGGTCGAGCTTTTAAAAATCTAGTAGAAACAACAGAGGCCCATTAAAACTCCTACTCCGAGAGTCAATTTCCTGTGATTAAAGTCTGTCATTATGTTAAACGGAATGTGCTCTAAACGTCAGCTTATAGACAATTCATGACGTTAATACTTTTATTTATTTCATTCATGAGATATGGAAACCGAACTCCAAAACTCCAGACAACGACCAGTCACGATCCAAGGCCCAGCAATTATAAGTTGGTCACACCAGACTCAGCAAGGCATAACTAACTCATAAGCTACGGGAGATTCACTCGGCTCGGTTACACATTGAATATATACACATCAAAAAAGTCTAGGGATCAACATCCCTAACAAATGTTAGGGATGTTGATCCCTAGACTTTTTTGATGTGTGTAACTAGAGCAGAACACCACAAAAGAGTCGTCGTCTTATATCCGACAAGGTGTTAAATGTCACGTTTGCATGAAAAGTGTGAAAATCGTTTTAAGTGTAGCGTTCTAAATACTTCAACTTGGGTCAAATTATCTTAGACGCTGGAAATGCATTTTGGAACTGGGTCTAACGAAGGCTTATTTCAGACATTATTGGCAACGTTAACCCCGATAAGTTAGAATCTATAAAGAATACCTAAAAATTACTAATACTATTGGAGTATCCCTAGGGAAAATATTGGGTCCCATGTTAATTTAATCAGTAAACATAAAATGAGTCGGATCTTTTGTAATTAATGCAGTTATGTAGCTACAAACTAATTATTGGTTACTTATGGGTCCTCCTGCAGCCTGCTCATGTAAATCTAAGATGGGAAACGTCAACCTGGTGTTCCTAATCATTTACACGACCGGATGGCAGTCAGACACTTGGCACATTATGCATGGTGAATCTGTTTGTCCACGCACGACTAGTAGTAATCTAAAGCAAACCTTTGGCAACAGTCACTAGGTCAAAGAAGACAGCAACTAAGGAATATTTATTCCATTCAAAGTAACAACTGGTACTATTAAACGCTTCATTGCCTTTTAAATCCCATTTTGTAGTTCAAATACTCAATCAAATGATGTTGCCAAATTGGAAATTAATTTTAGGAATTTAAAACGGTCGAATTTGAATTTAGAGTGGCGCTGATACGTACCTAAATGTCAGTGCTATTATTGGTTCGAACTTATTTATTAATGGTATTGCTATGCAATACGATTATTATTTGATGGTTCAGCTTCACACTCCAGTAAGTTTATCTAGTTCTTATTTCATTTGTTTTTTAAGAGAAAAGGAAGGGAAGGGCGACTAAGGTCGTCGAAAACAATAATAAGCGATAAGTCCATCATTATTATTTTCGGCAAACCTTCGTTAGATCTTTATGCAAATGCTTATGCGGATTCATGGATCATTGAAGTAAGTTATCTGAATTTGAGAATAGTAGTCGCTGGCTTAGTCGTGCCGTTTCCGATTCTTCCGGAAAATGGAGCCCAATTTGTAATATACATAACATCACGCTTGTAATCTCCGAAGGATTAGCCAGAGGTAGTACACCCACATTTCGCCAGTTATGTTTAAGTCCCATGTAATAGGGGGCGAGCCTATTGCCATCAACCGGAGACAAATCCAGACTCCGAGGCCGCTACTGAGAAATTCCACTTGTAACTTAATCACCCGATACTTCTCAAGTCTTACATAACATTGGTTTTTTTCCAACTCATTAACTTCATTATCTTAATCCCCATTCACACTTGTAACAATAATTACAAATGTGTCCACATTAACAATAGGCAGAGTCGGTGAACTTAGCACGTGTAGAGGTGTATTTATAAACTGAAGTCCTATTGAGTAATGAATCATTATCGATGACTCAGTTCGGAAAGGATGGTGTAGAAAACATGAGGTTGAATGTTGAGTGGCGATGATATGAAGATGATATTGGTGACGCCAAAATGTTATTTTTAGGTTCACATTTAATTTTTTTTTATTTAGCTAAAATTCTGTTTTTTTTTTATGATTTAACACTTTCGGTAGGAAGCACCCAGCATATGCTGGCATTTGCAACCAGTAAAAGAAGATTGCCTTCATTAAAGCCACTTCTTAAACCCATTTTTACATGAAAGCAATGAAAACTGTAATAAAAATTTCAATAAAAAGAATTCCCGGATCAAAGGACCAAAAACTGGAGATATATTCAAATACCTTTGATGAGCAATAGCAACTTCCTTTTAGTCAAGCATCCAATTATATAACATTCACAAGGCAAATGAAAAGAAGCAGAAACTCTCTCTATCGAACGAATTCAACATAACATCAAAATGATACATAGGCTCTACTTGGAATTTAAAAGCTACCTTACCACAAGAAATGTTTCTAAAAAACTTGATTCGTAGATGACCGGAAATAATTGGGATAGCCCGAGCGGCCTTGCCCAAGGACTGGCCCTTGGAAACTATTTTTTATTCTTTTTGAAATCGGAATTCATTTCGATGACTTACAATTTATGGCTTGAAGGTAAAGATAGTGTTTAATTTTGAATCTGTGTATTTTAAGAAACGTGCGTACGTGGTAAATCAATATTTCGATATGAAGGTAGATCAGAATCGTGCTTAGCGATGCCAAGAAAGATGCTATTTTATAAAACTCACTCTTGATGAGTAAAGGTGAAGTGAGCGTGATGACAGCTCACTTAGGTACTTCACCTAAATTAGTCGAAAGAGATTCTTACAGAATACACCCGCAAATTAAAGAATTCACCAAGACATATGAATACTAACCTGACTTAATTCTAGCACTTAATTTGACATCGAACATATCAATCAAATCCACTGATCAGTGCTGATTTAGCCAAGAAAAACTATACCTTTTCACAATTACACAAGGTTTAAATTCCTTTGTATGATGTAGCATTAAAATAACCGGTCTTGAGTGACCTCGGGTATGGAACATACGGATAGAATAACGATTCAAAATTCCATACGAGGTTCGTTCACAAGACTTCATGTGTACCATCACGGATTTCCGTTATTGGTAGGCAGAGAAGCGGGTGCGCCATTCTTAGGACAAGGCTGGTTAATTAGGCCTACCAAGCAAGCAAGCTTAGAGTACTTAATATTCATTCTTTTTCGTCCAATATTCTTTCAGAGCAAATTTATCTCAGGCTGAAGCTGGGGTAAAAAGACCGATATCTAACAGCTCATTTTATAAATATTTTAGAAGCAATGTGAATCTGACCACAGAATAGAAATCTCTACAAGTGAGCTGTCTGATTGTAAGAAGGATGACACCTCATCTCAAGCTCACTTCACCAAAATTAACCATGATATATTTTTAATAGAAGTGACCGCTTCGTCAAAATTTACTCCCGAATTGAATAGTTAGCTTTTAGATAACGCCATAACAGTCTTGCAATAACTAATAAACTTTTATCTATCTGTAGTCCAAACAAGCATAATTTAATCTGCTTCGTAAAAATCAAATTCGTAAAATACACAGGTTTAAAACGTGAGGGGTCTTTGCAAGGAAGAAGTGCATACAAGTTGAATAAGACGCAAATAAAAGGAATTTATTTCACACGATCGAGATTCTTTAACAAAAGGCAGGAGCTTTTTAAACGTATGTTCTCATGAGAAAGCTCATTCAAAAGATTTTGGTCTTTTTGGACCCTTTTATTTGCTTTTTTAGTCTATAGTAGAAGTATTTTACATTCTTTATTAAAAAATAATTGATAACAGTTAATAAAATATGTCTAAATATAGTGCTCCGCAGAATAGGTTTCTTTTTATTTAAACGCCCTAACTTCTTGAGTGAGAACTACTAGTCCAATTCTGAAAATGCTGTTGTTATGGAACTGCGTTGTCCCTGAGCGCTAATGGCTATGTTTTATGATAAAAAAATTAGGGATCCGTCATTAAATTAATGTAAACGGACTCACGGGCAAAATCTAGGATAACAGGACAACACTGAATAGGCTAAGGCTAGTCAAACGTAATCCATTCACCACGTAACTAAAATCCGATGCTTCCACACATTTAGTGAATGCATCGTGTTACTAGAAGGCCAGCAGTTAGGTGCAATCCTTTTACCTTATCTGGCAAGGTTCGACAAACTAAACCTTTCCCGGATTCCCTAAAAACTATGACATGAGGAAGCAGCCATTAATGATGACTATACATGTACAAGGTAATTGATAATTCGATACATTCCCTGAAATGGACTCCAAAAACTTGGTATGGATACTAGATAAATATTGAATTTGGTCTTTCGTCTAAAATCTGTATACTTAATGAGTTAGCTGTCAGATATTTCATTCGTTCATGACTATTCATTAGCTATGAAAAGTACAATTAGTGCGTCCAAAGTTTTCTTACAATTAGCAGTTTTTGGGAAACGTTAAAGGTGCTACCTGTAATCCAAAATCAACCCAATTTCGACACCAAGTATTCGAGGTTTTTGTTGCAAATTAGCTCTAGTTTCTTCCCTTTCAAGGAATGTATCGAATTAATAACCAGCCTGTAGTTTAATGCCCTAATTATATGACCCGTAATCACGTCCCGAAAGTTTATCTAAGCTATGAGAAAAATTCAGATAAAAAAATGGTCCTTATGACCGCAAACCCTTTTAAAGTCGTCTTTTGAAATATTAACATTTTCTGAAGGTGCATCTGGACTGAACACAATAATAATATTATCTTTATTGCCCATGTGGCCATGTACCACTTACTTCGTATGCAAACACCATAAGCTATGTCGCTGCAGTAACAATGTTTACAAACTATAAATCCACACAACGCACAGTTACTTACGACAGTTTAAATCAATTGTATATACGTTATTCTCATACTAATTTACTTTGTCAGTAGCACATTGCTTACCATTTGCCTAATATTACAAGCACGTTTCATAGAACAAAATGTGTCCAGAATGTGTTCATATAATGAGATTATTTTAATTCTATGTGGTCGAGCTGCCCTGTGGAAATATTTGCTAAGTGCATTAAACTTTTGAGTGCATTTTTAGACACGATTTCATTTGATGTATATCAGTAGATCATTTTAGTGATTATCTACAATTTCTTTTGCTTTCCAATACCCTTTAAGTAATTCGAGCGGCAGGTGCTCCAGTTTCAATACCACTAAATTATTAAACCATTACAAAATTAATTAAAGGAAATGTGTACCCGAAACCGTAACACCAACTATGCATTTTGACTGCAATTTAAACAAAACACACATTCTCCGAAATACTAAACCTCATAGCAATACCTAATTCGTTTAACTTGAAGATTTAACATTGAAGATTTCCTTCTGTTTTCTTGCTATTTAACTGTTTTATACTACCAATGGATCATGCAAATCTCAATGTTGTTCAGCAATGTCGTTTGTTACGCGTTTCTTGGTGGAAGCTTGCACCTGCCTCCTGATTCTTACCATAAATTATGAACACAGGTCGATTCTTGCTTAGAAAACAAGTTTGTACGCAATTATAGTCGGATAACTCTTAAAGAATATGTTATTTGAATTCTTTTGCTCGTGTTTCTATGAGAACGACAAGAATAGAATCTTGTAATGGTCTTGATGTCAAGAATGTGTTTAAGCCTACTTGCGTTTTCTAGTCGAAGTTAGGGGAGTTAAGAACAAATGGAGGAGTCCTCTAGAACAAAGATAAAATCAAAGCATTTATTTCAATTAAATCATTTCCAGGCCTTTTAAATTGTCAAATAATCGGTCAGTTAGTCAAAAAGATGAAGCGAGGTAACCAGAGATGAAAATGAACTATTTTTAAGTGCAACTCATCGCACCCAAGATTCCTTCCCTCGATTTATAAATCGCCACTTAACATTATCGAAATTAAATTAAGCCAGAAAGTTGAAGCTAGTTGCTCCTTCTAAAACGTCAGAAATTACTACTAAGCCTAAAGATTACACTTGACGAGACTACACTTGCAACAACAGAACTTTTACTCAAATTCATTCTAATTAAAGCAAACCAAGAAACGTTGGTTAGAAGATCATCATTATCACTCATCGTTTGGTCAAGAGTTAAAACAATACTTAGTTCAATTTAAACTTCACGCATATTTTCTCTAATGAGGTGTAAAGACCGTCTAACGACAGTCTATTGTTACAGTACTAATTGTTTGGCATCACTCCAAGCTATACAAGAAGTATTAAGTTGCTTCCGACGTTCTAATATTATTCTAAATCTGGGAGGTCTGAGCTGAATATTGTCATGCATGTTCCATCACCTTCTTATTTTGATAGTTTCCCGTATTTTTCCTCATATATCGAGAAGTTATTATCTGATCGGAGGCATACCTTCAATCTATCTGGTTTTCAATTAGGTCTCCAGCAAATGTTTTGTCTGATCTGATTTATCTTTATACAACCTTGATTGGTCCTTGATGGAAATGTAAAGTATGCATATATTTTTTCTTGAGTATTCTAAGGGAAATATACTAAAGTGCTAGTAAAAAGCTGATTAGCCTTCAACTTGACATTGAAATCATTAATATAGTTAATATTAAACCTGGTTACAGTTGGTCCTTTGGTACTAACAGCTTTTCTGCTTACAAGTTCGATATTATAAGCCAAGAGTGTCTGAATGCCTCTGATGGCATGGCTTACAACATTTTGCAGTCGCCAAAGGTCAGAACCGACAGACCTCTGCAACCGGTTCCATGTATAAAGTAGAAAATGATTTGCCTACTTAATGCTTTATTTTGTGTTCGTGCTTAGTTTATTGTTATTGTGCCTTTTAAATCACCTCTGTCCTTTGACCATGAGCGCTCATTGGTATGTAGTTGGTGAATGCATGACCACATCGAGATAATTGCTTCCAGTCTTAGGACTGATGCGTTGTATCTATAATTGCAGCAGGTAAAACAATCAATTTCAAAGAAATTATGCGTCATCGTAAGATTGGTTTTCTAGAGATTTTATCTATTCCGAATTTAAGGCTGGTATTAATACATTAATTAATAAGATTCCCTTGTAGAAGTAATGCAGTACTCGTACATATTATTATAGTATTTCATATTCATAAATGATCATACAAAATTACACGACGATATTATTGGTCCTTCTTCCCAAAGTTTGGTCCTTTCGCTCCAAGTACCCATAAGATATTTCATAACATTTTCTTTATCTAAAACATCAAAATAGCACTTTCTGACCTGTCTCTGTGCTAGTGCTCCCTGAGCTATGCGGTCACGGTATAAATACAAGCAACCCGGAAAGTAATACCGGTTGAGGCACGTAACGTGGGGTCGCATAGTCTGTCCTACATGCTTTGCTTTTCCAAAATACTGCATAGCTTTGAGAAGTAGTCTACATTTTTTTTAGTCTTATTAAAAATGTAATTTGTTCCTAATAAATCTTTAATATTATTTGCATGCGAAACTGCGTATCAATCCCCTAATCCTAATTGCTCTTATATTAGAATTAAATATTAATAGTTGATTTAACATCTGCTGATAGCGATAAAAGCAACCTCACATTTACCGAGAAAATAAACCAGTACAGTTCAGATGTTATAAGTGTTGAATTAAACGACGTAGCTCAGGTTTTAATAATTATTTATTATAAAACTAGTACATAGTTATAAAAGTAATACACGGTCGCTTGATGTCACGGAATAGAGTGAGACAGCTATATGTTAGAGCGAGAACATAAATAGGCGCATAATTCAAAAACAGAATATTACATTCAACACCCTTCCTGAATTTAAGCCTCATTAAGACAAATTAAAAATAACTAATTAAATTAGACATAAACTTCTAAATTGAAAACCGAGTTAAACATTATTTCAAAATATTGAAAACTGAGTTAAACATTATTTCAAAATCAATACAAAAGTTATATGTATAATAATAATATAAACCTCAAGTCCTGAATCAATCATACCTGACTGTAAGAGCATAAGTATCGTGGTAATCAATACCCTTGGTCTGTGAATACCCTTTTGCACACAGTCTTGACTTGTACCTTAGACCCGTTGGTTCATCCTTGATTCGAAATACCCATTTACATGGTATAACTTTTGCATCCAGAGGTTTCTCAACCAATGTCCAGGTGTTATTTTTCTGATGAGCTTCCAGTTCCTCACCAATGGACTTGATCCATTTATCTTTATTAACTGAGTTCACAGCTTCCTTATATGTTACTGGAACATGTGAGTGAATGTCTTCACTTTCACACAAATATGTACTTTCTTCAGTATCATTCAGTATTACTTCATTTTTCTTCTTTCTAGGTCTCAATGTTATGTTGCTAACTATAGGAGAATCTAAACTGATGTCGGGTAAGTACTCACTGTCTGAAGATGATTTATTTTCACATACAGTTTCATATGAACTTGTTGAAGATTCTTCATCTATTTCAGTGGTATTATTTTGTACTTCACTTACATCATTTTTCGTTTCAGGATTCTTTTCTGACAGTTGTACAGGTACATAATCTCTTTTGACAGTAGAATTTCAAAAAATGTAGCATCCCTACAGATCTACTTCCTTCACTTTTAAAAGGTAGCCGTGTTTGCTTACCTTCCTTACAGGTGACACATGCCAGACTTTCTGTATTTGCTGAGAAAGTTACATGGTCAGCATTTTCAGACAATTTCTTCAAACTGTTGAAATTAAGGTGTCCCATTCTTTGGTGCCACAGGAAAATATCTTCTTCAAATCTTACTTGGCCACCACTTTGAATAATCTGACTCACAGACAGCAGGTTAGTCGCCAGTTCGGGAACATATAAGACATTGTTAAACAGGACCTTTTTCTCATGACCTTTATTATCATAAGTGTCCAAGCTTACTTGCCCTGAGGATTGCACAGATAACTCCTTGTTGTCTGCAACTCTTATTTTCTTTATGAAAGAGGTTGACTCATTCTGAAGCAAATCCTTGTGTTTGGTCATGTGCGAGGTTGCACCGGAGTCCACATACCAGGCATCATTTTGTGAGAATGATGCTACAAATACAGCAGCATATGACGAAGTACTTAGCTTTTGTGTGTCTTTAGCTTTAGATTTCCATTCTGGACTTTTATGGCCATATTTATTGCAAGTATAGCATCTAGGTCCTTTTGATGGTTTCTTATTGTTCTTCTGAGACTTTTTTGTTTACTGCAAATGCCTTTGAGTTATTTTCAGACAGTCTTACATCTTGTAATAACTTTGCCTTAACAGAATCTGAGGTAATTTTCATTCCGGAGCTCTCTATGGCTATTATCATAGGTTGATATGATTCAGGAAGACCTGAGAGTAGCAGTGTTCCGAGCCACTCGTCATCTACCCTAAAGCCTATGTTTCTGAGCTTATGAGCGGTACCCATTATTCTGCTTACATACTCCTCTACATTTTGACATTCACTGAGCGATGTATTACACAGATCACGCAGCAGACCAACTCGGCGTGTCAGTCCAGAGTCGTCGAATGCCGACGATAATCTCTCCCAAACTTCTTTGGCAGTGCGAGCCTCTTGAATGTGCACGTAATTTGTTGGATCGACTGAGAGTATTATCTTTGTCTTAGCTTTAATGTCCCGTTTCTTGTCTACACTTTCTGAGTTGTCTTCTATGCAATCCCAAAGTTCCTCATGTTGCAAATAGGTTTGCATTGCAAAACGCCAGGTTGCATAGTTTTCACGGCCAGACAGCTTTTCAATGAATGCGAGAGTATTATTTAATGCCATTATTAACAAGATAACTCAGTTCAAACGCGTAAATATTTTGCAAAATTCCAACAAGAAAACACGTTCACATGAAAAACGTTTCGTTTTTGTTTCGTTTTCGAGGTTAGGTTCACTTCAATGTTTTCGATCACTGATTTTACGATTACATTTTGCACTGTTTTTATTTCTGAGCTTTTCTGGGCCCATAACCTGTTGAATTAAACGACGTAGCTCAGGTTTTAATAATTATTTATTATAAAACTAGTACATAGTTATAAAAGTAATACACGGTCGCTTGATGTCACGGAATAGAGTGAGACAGCTATATGTTAGAGCGAGAACATAAATAGGCGCATAATTCAAAAACAGAATATTACATTCAACAATAAGTGATAAAATAGACGGTATTCACAGATTTGACTACTATAACCAGTACTACGTACTACTACTTACTGGACAGCTGATTGTTATGGAGCAACTTTTTAGGAGTCTGTTAAAGTGTACCTGAAAGTTGTTTTGTTTTAAAACTTGTTGGTATTTGACATTTGGACAGGTTGTTTGTATGACCTCATAACTGTCAGCTGATAAGTTGGAATGATTCCACTACTTGAGATGTGAAGAGTAGACAAATTCTTTTGAGGTAGACCGCTCTAAATGCCATAATAATTAAATGGGTGCAGCAATCAACATCTTGAGGAAAAAACGATAACAGTAGCTAACAAGCTCAGTGAATTAACACAACTGTATAACACACTGATTTGATAGCATAACGGATCATGTTCTCACGCAATTGCAACTGAAAAACAATATTAATGCGAATGTGTATTTAAAAAGTTGATAAAGAACGGCCTAGGCGCGTGCGAGCCAATATCAACCGTTGAACACTGAGCATTTTTTATCGAATCATTCACGAATAACCGCCACTTTGGACCGTTAACACCTGCTTTGCCTACCTTACACAAACACATGCTGATAAAAACGAAGCAATCTCAACAAACTGCCGAATTCCATAATAAACCTTAGAAGTCTCTGTCAGCAACAGTTATAGCATTAATTATACGAAAAATACTTAAAACCCGATAGTCGAGTTGAAAACTTGAAGTTTTCTTACAGTTATGCCGTTGTGTAAGAGATAACCTGAATTGAGATAAGTCTGTTCGGAACTGAGCCAGCGACGCATGCCGCAAGTAATAACCTAACAGATTATAATATTTGTGTTGGTAATCTTCGGATTCCTATCTCTTGGAGAGATCGTTCTCATTTAAGGGTCTTAAAGTAAACAAAATAAGGTTGTTTGAATGACTTACCGTCCATTAGGCGCTGAAGGGGAATGCACCAATTTCACAGCAAAAAGGAACTGTATTGCACACACGAGCAAACAGCAAAGATTCAATGATAGCGTCAACGCACACAACGCTAATGTCACTTCGTACACCACTGCAAACTCCTCGGGAGCACTGGTCGCGGGTGCCGATATCTTCAGCAAGAACAACAACGCGAGGAGGGCCAGCAGCAAGCTGACGAGGCACAACAAGGCTAACGAAGTCAAGGCCTCCTCCGTGGCCGCTCTCGTGCTCCTGTTCCTGACGGCCGCGGACCGAGGCTGCGGAATGCCTGTCGCGTTTCCATTCGCCAGCTTCGGGGGAGATGCAACCGGTATGGGGGAGACGACTGACACTGGGGCGGTCGCCGTCGCCGGCTGCGCTCCAGGGCTGACGCTCGCCGAGGTCCCGCCGACGGAGTGCTTCGACGAGTCCAGGGTTGACACGTTGAGGGGCAGGTGGTGGTGCGGCCGCCGCGGCATATTCTGGTAGCGGTGGTCGGCATCGTTCGCCGCTGGCGGCCGCTGCGTATGTTTCAACATGGCGCTACTAGCACGCCGAGACTCGCCATCCCGCCGACTGGTTCTCCGGCATTCGGGCCGGTTTTATTTCACGAAACAGCGACGCGGGCGCTCGGGCGACGGGCGCGGGACGACTGACGGCGCTTCGTACCTGCGCTCGCGCGTATGTATGTGTGTCAATCAAACCGGAGGGTTGCAGGACTGCACGCAAACTTTAGACGCATCGGTTAGCTGAACTACCCTGACAATAGAATAATGATACTAAACAATTTCTTGGATAAACAAGTGGCCTATTGATTACAATACAATGTTTACAAAATATAGTTTTTGCAGGTCACTTGTTTGGTTTTCAATCTCTGTTGTTAGAACAGTATTTCAAACTGACTCATTTGTAAATATACCGTCTTCAACTCTGTCTAGTTATTTAGTATTTACAAAGAATTCATGTGAACAAACGAATGAATGATCTGAGAACCAACATTTCCTGGTTTAGCGGTGTTAGAATTATTAACGTCTTAGTAACGAAGGGCAAAAAGAGGAAGGAATGGTATTATTATAATATGATTGTATTATTTTATTCAATGGTATTATTGACCCTCCGCACATACGTAACGTTAAAAGGCGCACATAGCCGCGAAATCTGTATACTACCCATTAAAATACAAAAAAAAAACACAAGAACTACTTTTTGATAAACTACTTCTATTTTTGGTGTGCAAAATCACTGTTTATGGTAACGCTGGCATAACATTGTGCTTACAGATATATCCAATAGTAAAGGGTATTTAAAGTTAAATTAAAAACGCTTCGCTTTTGTAAAAAAACGTTAATGAAAGTTCTTACAATCAGGTTTTTCATTCGATCTTATCAAAGCCTATTATATACTCCTGCCCTAATTCCAAATTATTTATTTTGCAACATATCTCTTCCATGCTGCTACTTCACAACTATACATATTTTGATTCTTACATCGATATCTCTGAGTTTAATGGTCCTAAAGGATTCTGTGTCCTTAGAGACCTTTGGGTCCATAGGTTCAGACCATTACAAGAAACTGTATGGACTTAACAGACTGACCTCTGAGTTTAATTCTGTATATTTTCTCAAAATAGTCGGCTAGCAAAAAATAATTAAAAAGTATTATTTTAAACCTACCTAGCGAATAAATATCGTTCATTTTATTCTAACTCTACATCTGTCTGATGGCAACCCTTGAAGCCTGCCTATGATTAAGCAGAAAGCATTAAGACTGGTGCAAAAAGCTGCACCCATGTACCTACCTCTTCCAGGCATCGAGTTTACAGTTACCAAGTCGCGTTCATCTTCAATGTCGTAACTACAATACGACATAAAGTTTATGTTGCAAAGTATATACCTATTAACTTCATGAGGAGTAAAAGGACCTATCTATTGTTAGTTGATTAACAAGCTTTTGTCCCTGTGTCAACAGGTCATTCTTACTTTGTATGTTTAATTTACTTACTTTAGTTTTATTCTTCTCTTATATTTTTTTTCTTATTTACTCTTACCCTATTTTGCCTCAACTAACCATTTTATTGGTGAACCTAATAAAATAAATAAATAGTCAAACATTAAAAAAGCGAAAGTTCGATCACTTATTGATTCACATCACACGTAATCTCGAAAACTACTTGAGCTAGTATAAACTACATACCTGAAAAAGTTCAGCTTCCTTGACAAGGTAGGAAATGGCAAGAACGGAATTATGTTTTAGATTACCCGAAGGTAATAAGTAGAAGGAATTTTTTCTTTGACTTCCAAATGACATTTGTATTGCGCCTCTAAGGACCAAAGGTTTTGTGGGATATTCAAGAAACTGTAAATCATTGATAATTTATGATCATGAATAATGTAATTTAGGTACCTATGTCTTTGTCTAGCTTAATCTGTGTTACAAATTTTCCCAATAATGTCTATGCCACAATAGATTTCCTCCTGCGTTTACTGCTCAGATGAAACATAAAAACTCCGTCGTTGTGACATCTTCCTCGTGTCCAACGAAACAGGAAATCAACGCATAATGGACGATTTTATGATAACAACGCGAACGTGGGTCAACGAACTTTAAACAAAATGTGCGCTTTTAGCGAAATGGCTGCTTTTAATGGTGGGTGTGTCAGAATGTCGGAATTTTTTGATAGTGTCATGCAAAAAATGAGGAAAGAAATTTTCACGCCTCATTTCTCTGTTGCGCAACAATTAACCTTTAAATGTCACGTAATTGAAAATATTTACTCAAACAAATTCGAATTTCACCCTAAAACTTAAAAATAAGCGACTCTTTAATAAAAGTAAAATACAGGTGAAGTTCGGTTAAGACATTTAAATTCATAGACAATAGTATCTAAATCTGGTTCTTTCCAGGTAATTTTCTATGAAACCAAAGTGATACAGAGAGATAAAAGGGAGTTATAATCAGTTACTTCGTCTGCATCCGAAATAACTGACATTCTCGCGGACAAATTCGCGAGCACAATTTAGTCTTCTATAATAATATCCTCAAAGACAATTACAATTAACAACAATAGCAGTCACGTTGCAATTAAACAAGCTATATTTAAACGCACTGACATTTAGAACCTTAATTGTATGACCTTTGTGTTCAAACTAGAATTGAATGACATTTGATTCGATACAGATGTAGCAATTAATAAAATTAACAGCCAATATAATGGACGGATGAAACGCATGCGGCTAAAAGAGTTATGAATATAAATATGCATAGATGGAGGGTCTAGTATAGGGCTGCCATCCGTCCGGGTTTCCCCGGATTTGACCTAGTTTAGAGGGCATCCGGGGGGCGTCCGGAAGGGGTTGTCAAGAGTCCGGGTAAAACCCGGACACTTTTAATGTCAGGGGAATCCCGATTAATTAAATTTTTATTGTATTTTTTTTTCTGGGATGTCCGGTAAAAAAACTCAATTTCATCCAAACGTCCGGGGTTTTTGAAGTTTTTGTTCGGCGTCGGCAATTTAGATGATGGCAGCGCTAGTTTAGTAAGGTCAAAGAAAATATGGATGGATTGTGAGAAGAATTTGATGAAAATGAAATTATCCCAAGGGATAAAGACGGAATAAAAATATCCAATGTTGCTAGATCAATATATCTGTGTGTGCCTTTCAAATAATTCCGTTTAGCCGTTAAATCATGACAGAGTGACCATCTATCCTCTCAAACTTTCAGGATTATCATAGCAGATGTAAAAAGACGCTAAATGTAGCCGAAAGTTACATGTGCTTCCCATGCCTGGGAACCTTCTGGTTTCCGAGATATTAAAGGTCAAAGTTCCAACTTATTGAAACTTTTTTTTTACAAAAACCATTATTGATAACTAAACTTTAAATACTGCCACGATCGAATACTGTTGCATGCACTCGAAAGCATATTGTTTTGAGTTCGTAACATTGTGCACTGTAAAAACTATTTTTCACACCAAAAAAAAAATAGTCTTTTTCCAGCAATAATTTTTGCTTTTAGTTACTTAGTATGATGGACAGAGTGTGCGTAGTCAACGGCTATGATGTGTCTTTGTACACCCCGTATGGATACTTACTGACTAAGAAGCTAGTTCCTTCCGAGCCCACCCATGGCACGTGCACACCTGTCGTGCAGGTGTGCACGTATCAGGTTATCACAAAAAATATCTAGCGCCTGCAACGTGTGTCTTGGAGCATGCGCTTGCGCGGGCAGGAAAAAGACGTTGACCAAATGGCGCAGGAGCTTCAATTGATAATTAGTATTGCTAATGCGGTTTTGCTAAAACAATGTGATAACTTTAAACAAGGTTTTCGATGGTCATCTAAATCTAATTGTTCGGTTTTTTCAAATAAGTTGGTCCTTAAGATTTTATTAAGTATGCGTGCATTTAATTTGTTTAAGGCGCCCACTTCTCGAGCATGAGGTTGCGGGGGTTTGTTAGATATTTGGCATGTGTAAAAATTCCCCTCGGAGAATTTAGGGTGCAGTGGGCTAAAGGTGAGCTGTCAATCTCTAGCACTAGATTAAACCTAGTTTTTTTACAGAATACCGCTGCCGATAACTCTTCACAGTCTTCACATCAGTCATGCTCCCTTTAAATGCGCTATAAAATGCCACAATATTGCACTGTGGGAAAGAAGCGCAGTCGAAACCGCAGCCAACAATGGGGTAACGGGATATCAAATAAAATATTATGTTTACCTGCCCTCGTATCTTGACCACAGCGGTATACTGTTACTGACATGCCTGCTTTATCCTTGACAACGGACTTTCCTTCAAAACCTGGTCTTGAAAGGGCACCTTAAGGTGACACTCATTGGGTACGGCAAAGTATTAAAACCTACAATAAAAATAATATACTAGATTTTGCCCGCGACTTCATCCGTGTGAAAGTCAAAGACACCCTTAATTCGGCACTGCCTAAAAATTCGTTTTAAACCTGAATGTTCGTTTTTTCTTAGCTGACAGCTCCTTGCAACCAACAGACATTTCACCTTTGGTGTTTAAAAAGCTAAACAAAAGATATTTTACACTACAAGCAACTGGCATTTGGTTTAACATGGGACTGTTGACGATGTATTAGCCTAATACTAACCCTAGAGGCATCAATTATTTATATATTTTTTTAATTCGGTAAGACGGTTCCATGAAAAAATAAATTGGTCCTTTGGTTCGAAGCACTAAGGACCAACTTTCTATTTTAATGGAATACGATAGTTCTCATGCTCGTGTAATTAGCTCTAAAACCATGTCGTTTTAAACCTGAATAGGTACTTTAATATGCTATTTGGTACCTAAGTAAGTACTCATTTTATGATTTTACAGCCAATCTACATGCATAACTTCAATAGATTAAAAAGGTAACAAGATCCGAATAGTTACCTACTTAGAGGCCTATGCATCGTGAAAATATGCTTATTTACTTAATAACGCGACACTGCATGTTTATGCGTCTTCTTTGTAATTCCTAGAACTATGTGTAGAATTTCATTCATTAAAATCGCAGACACAAAACATCAAGTTTCAATTGTTTGTCCTTTGTAACATTAGAGAATGGTTCAGATATCAATCAACTGTTGTTTCAGTAAATGGTGTTTATGTATAAACACATAAATGTTTACACGGTACCTAGACTTGAAACATAAAAACGATTTTTAAAACTTTTGTCTGTCTGTCTGCCTGTATGTTTATTCTGGCTAATCTCCGAAAAGGTATGACTGATTTTGTCAGGACTGGCAGATAGCCGAGGTTATAAGAAGTTAGACATTTATGGAAAAATAAGCCTTTAGATTCGGCGTCAAAATAATTATACTAAAAAAACCTCCAAACTACTTGATACCGGCAAACAAAATTCAAATTAAGAATGGCTGTCCTTGACTCGTACGAACTTCACTCCAACGAAACAGCTCACTATTAAACTAATCTCTAATACAACCATTCTCAATTGAAGTTAGTTTGACAGCAAAAACTACACAATATCTGAGACATCAAGGTCGAATCTATTTAAGGTTATGTTAGGAGTGACAGACTATCCATTGTATAACAACAGTCACCACCAGATAACGGGCAAAAGTCGTTGTGAGTACCTACATATTATTATCTATCACTTCTCTCAATGGTTATCTCGAATCTAAATTTTTATTCTTTATATAAGGTAAAACACCCAGTGTTCGACAGAGCCCCAGTGTTCGACACTTAAAAAGTTAACGAAAAAAAACAAGAGTTGAGTCTCGCTTCGGAACGTATTTGAACCATAAACATAGTTGAGGATTATCTAGCTATCATTGCGAAAGATATTTCATAGATTCGGCTGTTTTGAAGAAAATGGCGTAGCTGAACATACCAACCGGCAGAGATCTCTAAATAAATTCCCGTTTCATTAGCGAAATCGCTAAGGAGGTGAGCAAGATATAATGCCCATAACTTTTAATTGTTTTGCTTGACCGAGCATGTAAATTATTTATTAAGTTAGAACCCAAATTCTTTAGTTTTTAGTAATGTCTTTGCAATTGTAAGCTTATAATATAATATGAAAACACGCTTGTCGATAACTGGAGTTTTTTTTTTCGCATGTTCCTATAATCGACATAAATGTTTTTTATGGCACCAAAGAAAAATTCCACACTTTTTCAAATAATACAGGCAATAGAAGTTGTCAGAAAGGTGAAAAATTAAAAAATTAAATCCAAGGAAAGAGAAAAAAGAAAACGATTAAAATTGAGGAAGATAGAAAAACAAAAAACAGAAAAAACTAACAGATAAAAACAATAAAAAAACAAGAAAAGGCGGATACTAAACCGAAACCAAATGACACATCTTCTACATTTATTGTTTAACATATAAGAGATGTATTATATTGCAAAAGTGTATTTTTTTAGAAACCTACGAATTACTAGCCACTGTTTGTTTATTATAAGATTGTTTGTTGATTAAAATGATCAAAATACTGATTAAGACTAAGTTTTTATTTCGTTACATATAATACTAGATTATCTCGGCTTTTCTATTGGGATTTTTTGTTTAGAAGTGTTAGGAATATGTCGATTATTGGATGTCGATTACTGGAACATGTCGATTACCGGGTGTCGAAAAATAGAATTCTGCTGTCGATCACTAGACCAAAAAACGTTAATTTATTTCGATGTATTATTACTTTATTTATTTATATGAAGCTTATGTTTGCTTTCAAATATTACGCAACGAAGTCTGAAGCGTTACCCAATGCTCCAAAATACCTTATAATATCATAAAGTAAGAAAATATTTAAAAAAATGCCTGTTTGCGCACGCTAAAGTGTCGATTATTGGGGGTGTTACCTTACATGTGCGTTTTGTTTATGTAAGTGTACCATATACATATTTTTACTTAAATAATTAATGGTTTTGAGTTTTTCTCTATTATGTGGAAAAGTTATTGAGGTACCTTTTATTTGTGGGATCTTGAGTACGGTGTAGGGTCAGCGCAAAGTTGCAAGTGGTTTTTATAATGTAATTAAATAAAATTTATTACAAAAAATAGAGTTAAACGTTGTATACAATATAGAATTTCGCGTTGTTTTTTAAGTTCATTATCAATTAATAAATGAAAACTGCTTAAGCTTTGCTGCTCAATCTGCATTGGTCGGAACGCAACAAATTCCATTTTCAAAATCTCTTTCGACAGCGACATACAAAACTGACTCTCAACAAGGGGGCAATTCTACTAACTTTTAAAAACAAACGCAACCTAACCTCAGCCTCCATCTGTCAAAAATGCCTCTAATTTGACATTGATTATCGCTAAGATGAGATTGCGACTAGACCTTCAGGTTTTTTTAATACTTATTAGACAATATTCCAGGAAAGCTACTGGTGTTTTGATGTTATAGTTGTAACATAATATTACATAAGCTTCAGAGGACGTTGTCCGCGTGTCAAGCAAAAACTTGCATCTTAAGTAGTAGCACCATGATTTTTCATTTACAGAGATGGCCTCCAGTGTCTATCATTCTCCACAGGGTTTAAGAATGGTCAGTGGATTTTGGTACCAAAGGACCATAACATAGTTGGTCCTTTTTCCTTTTTAAAAAATATACTTACACTAGATGTTGAGTCTAGACTAGCATGACGGCTAGAGACTTCCTTTTTTGTTCCTAATCACGAAGTATTTTTATTGTCACCAGTATTTTTTACTATTTGGTAGTGCTCTTAAATTACCAATGTCTACAGACCATTTAAAAATAATGTTCTTGTGAAAACTTTACAACATATCTAGTTGATTCGTCTAGTAGGCGCAAGCGCGACTACTGAATTGAGGAGATTCCAGGATCTGCCTTGCGTCCCCCCTCATTAATAACATAAGATATACGCATAACTAGCTCATTTCGCTTCCAAAGACGTATCTCTACCAAACCATCACCTAAATACCGTAATAATATCATCTTGTCCGTCTTCACAAATAACGCATAGTCACTCTAGTAGTCGGTCGCGTGTCACAAGGATGGGTCTAAGAATGCCACTGATCCTGTTAGCGGTGGCTCTACCAGGTCTATGCAATAAGTGCCTTAACTCAACGTACTACGTACAATACTAAATGGGGTAGGTAGAGTTGCAAGTTGAAAGTAATGTAAACATTTTACGGGGAACTAAATGCTACAAGATATTTATGTTTTTTTTTTAATTATAACACAACATAACACATAACATCAGGTCTGTAATCCCTGGGGGTAAGCAGAGGTGTACCCATAAATACACCCACATTTCGCCAGTCATGTTTAAGTCCCATGTATTAGGTGGCGAGCCTATTGCCATCAGCCAATATCAAATAGCAATAATATATATATAATAGCAAATCCAGACTCCGAGGCTGCTACTTAGCAGCCTCGGAGTTATTTCTCAGTACTGAGAAATTCCTGATGGAAAAACCCAATAACACTTTTTTCACATTGAAAGCCAGTAGCAGTAGATAACCTTGGTTAAATACCAAAAAATCTTTAGAATACACATTTACTATTGAATTTTTTCGTCAAACAACTTCCTGTATCAATTGAGATTAGGAAAATAGGCAAAAACTTGTCACCCTACAATAACGAGAAAATGCTTTTGAATAATAACTGACAGTTTAAATCTACGGATTTACTAAGGCTCTAGACAGACGGACTGTAGTGTTTCTGTAACTGAATTGAGTTACTTGACCAATAATGTCAGTGGGCACATGTGCAGTGACGTGTGAGCCACGGGCGAGAGCGTACCTCTACTAAGTACTGGTGTGCAACCGAGCCAACAATAACACCCGTTGTACGAGGAGTACTACATTTGGCGACGAGGCAAAAGGTCAGTTCAATCAGTACAATTATATTGTAAGTTTGTAACGTAAAAATAAAGTATGAACGTTATTCTTGTTTAACAGAATTCCAATTAAAACAAAGAAAGGGTAGATAGAAATAAATGTTTGTTGATGGTTTTACCGGAGAAGATACGAAATTAATGACTATTTAAAAGAATACATTATTTGTTTATTACTTGTTTACCGCAACAGACAGCAATCGTTTTCAAATCCCTCTCTTTTTTTTGAGGTGGTAAAAGTCACAAATGAGCCCTTGGTGGGGCGGAAGGGACTGTCAGACTTTTACTGACTAAAATACCACCCTGTTCCTTCTGTTGCCCTTTACGTTCCGGGCAAGCGCGGATCCAGGGGGGGGGTCATGGGGGTCATGACCCCCCCCTGGGCTAACTATTTTCTTTTAATTTAGAAATTGTAATCGAAACGGAGCCTGTCCTGACAGTGACTAGACTTATTATACAGGGTGACCCAGATAAGAACGCCCAAACAAAAATTTTGCACCCCTCTCTTCTTGGGCTATCCAAACCGCCCATGTATGTTCTACGATTTTTTGCGGTTTAGGAGCTCGACGATATTTTTTTTTTTTTTTTGAGAAATTAGTAGATTTTCTCTTCTTGTGTCGCATTTTTTGGAAATATTTTTATAGATAGGTACTTAATTAAACCTGGAAGTATGGTCTTCGATCGATAAAAACAACTGTCTGTCTTATGGTCACCCGAATTATCTTAAACTTAGTTCAAAGCCAAAAATGATGTTTTGCAAATTACGTTGCAGATTTTCGGCTCATAAAGAAAATTCACAGTAACGGCCCAAATGACCTTAAAGTAATTTCAAAAACTTCCACGGACCCTCAGCTTTATTTAGCAGTACAAATAACTACTATTTTACAGGACATTATTCAGTGCAATTAAGGCTTGAACATGCTAAGGCGAAAAAAAGCAATATTTTAGTACATAAGTGAACCCTAATGAAAATGAATTAAAATTAACTTTTATCAAGTTTTCAATGCAATATGAGCTCTTTGTCATGTTTATTATTTGCACAATGGTGATTCGGAGTAGTTATTACAGTTAAGTTAGGGTTAGGTTTCCTTCGAGGCGGCGAGCCTCCTTGCCGGATCTCCGCCGTGTGATCTAGAAGCGAGAGTCCACGCCTCGCTCTATCACTGGAGCCGGGAGGCGCGTGAGCAGGGCATGCGACCGGTGCCGCGGGAGTACGCGCGGCGCCGCTCCGAGCTCCGCGTGATCCTAACGGCGGAATGGAAGGGACGACTTGAGCACCCCAGCGCAGGGCACGCCGTGATATCGGCGGTAAGACCCGTCATCATATGGAGTATTGGCTCACATTCCGGCTGACGCAGATGCTGACCGGACACGGCGCTTCGGAAAGTATCTGTGTCGCATAGGCCGGGAACAATCGCCCGGGTGTCACCACTGCGGAGATTGCCTGGAGGACACGGCGCAGCACACGCTGGCGGATTGCCCGGCTTGGGCAGAGCAGCGCCGTGAACTCTCCGCAGTAGTCGGTGACCTCTCGCTTCCGAACGTCATTCTCTCGATGGTTGGGAGCGAGAGTGCGTGGGAGGCTGTCGCCTCAAAGGACGCAAAGGAGGCGGCAGAGAGGGAGAGGGAAGCAACCGCCTTGCATGCCTCCAGGAGAAGACGCACCGGGCGCCGGAGGGCGCAAAATGACCTCCGGCCTCCATGGGTTGCCGGTCTGCGGGTGGTCGACCTAGGGGCAGTCCACTACCCGATCAGATGCAGGCCCGTGTAGGCGGCCCGGTAGAATGCGCGAGCGAATCCCGTACCCCCGCCGAAAGGTGTGTCGAGGAACACCGTGGTGGTTTTAGCCGGTAAGAGTCCGGCACACCCCCCCTAGACGGGGCATAGTCCATGAGGATTTACCCACGATAAAAAAAGGGCACGCCGCTATAGCGGCGGTAAGTCCCGCGTTGAAGGAGTGGCTGGAAAGGCGTCATGGTGCCCTCACCTTCCGGGGGACCCGCCTTGTAGCGGTGGCGGGTCGATACCTGCCGGGGTGCGGAAGAATGCTCTGAGCGCCCCCGTGCCCCGGCAAAAGGTAATTGGAGAAACACCGCGGTTTTAGTCGGTAAGAGTCCGACACACCCGTCCGCGTTCCCCGAGGTGGAGGCAGACCATAAGGATTTCCCCACGAAAAAAGTTAGGTTAGGTTAGGTAAACCTAAGTTTCGTAAATTTTTTAAATTAGTAATGAGCTCAAACTGTATTGAATACTTAAGAAAAGTTCGTTTTAATTCATTATCATCGGCTTTCACTTGTAAACGAAAATATTGCTTTTTTGCCTTAAGTACCATGTTTGAGCTTTAATTGCACTGAATAATGTCCTGTAAAATACTGGTTATTTGTACTGTTTTACAGAGCTGAGGGTCCGTGGAAGTTTTTGAAATTACTTTAAGGTCATTTGGGCCCTTATTGTGACTTTTCTTTAAGAGCCGAAAATCTGCAACGTAATTTGCAAAACATCATTTTTGACTTTGAACTAAGTTTAAGTAATTTCGGGTGACAATAAGACAGACAGTTGTTTTTATCGACCGAAGACCCAGGATTAATTATCTATAAAAATATTTCCAAAAAGAGAAAATCTACAAAATCTGATGTAGAAACAATTTCCCAAAAAAATATTAAAATGTCGTCTAGCTCCTAAACCGCAAAAAATCGTAGAACATACATGGGGTGGTTTGGATAGCCCAAGAAGAGAGGAGTCCAAAATTTTCGTTTGGACGTCCTTATCTGGGTCACCCTGTATGACCCCCCCCTGACTTGAAGGCTGGATCCGCCCTTGGTTCCGGGGCCAAGGTATCCTCAAGAGCGGATCTGTAAATAGGCTTTTTGGGCTGCAGCCCAGGGCCCCGTGAATATAAAGGGTCCCCAGCCCCCGATGGCGAAAAAACTAACATTTTAAAAATAAATTATTACTGTATTTTAATAACGGTTCGAGATGCAATTCAATCTCGACTGTAATGACAAACTTAACTCACTTGTATCATAAATTCATAATGCATTATTATAACAAACAGTTTTTTTGAAAAAATGGCAATTAGCTTGAATAATTAGGTTGGCCCCCAAATAGTGTTAATAGCCCAGGGCCCCACAAATTCACAGTCCGTCTCGGGTATCCTGTTAAGACGTCCTGCAACCCCGGCAGGCGTTTGGCCCCTATTGGGGCCCCGTCCCTGTGCTGACAGCTCTTTGAAGCGCGCGAACAGAACGCGCCGTCGTCAGTCGACCCGGGCATGGTTCTTGATCGGACGGCGAGCTACCCATTACTCGCCGTCCGCAAGCCCGCGCCTACGGTAGCCGGATGTCGCCTCGCGACGTCCGACGCCCTGGGCGTCTCCCGCGGCGGCTGAGGCGTGAGGTGGAGGGTGTTGTTCTCTCCCTCACGCGGCCCGCCTCCTCCTTTGCTAGCATTACTGCTTCGCAGAAGGAGGTGACTGCATCCCATTCCCTCTCGCCCCGGAGCATGGCCTGAACCAGGTCCGGACGCGAGAGGTCGCCGCCGCCCGCCTATCGCCTCCGTGAGGACACGGCGGTGCTCTGCCCAAGCGGGGCAGACTTGCACCGTATGCTCCACCGTGTCCTCCGGGCGGTCCACACAGTGGTGACACCCGGGCGTTTCCTCCCGCGCAATTCGACACAGGAACCTCCCGAAACAACAAGTACCTACAATCAAATAGCAAAATATCAAAGTTGCAGCAGAAATTCAACTTTATGTGTTGTGTTTTAGAGTTACATTTTCAAGAAATAAAATAGAATTGAACTAAATAATATCATAGGAATTTAAAATAAACATTACGTTTAGAAGCATTTAAGTAGTAAGTACACATCTTACTTTGACACCGGTTCATTGTTTTATTTACTTAGTTCCGTCTGTTCTATACAAAGTATGAAATATAAATAAAACAAAACTGATAAGCTCGAAACAGATCCGACGATTGTTACAACAATATGGTTGTGGCGATACAATTTTAAACTATTACGTCATACTTATGGGATTTTTATTATAATGTTATTAGAAGTTGTGTTTCTGGAAGAACTCCGGTAAAACAACAGGCAAATAAAATTATGTATTATGAACTATTTCAAGCGTGTGATCAGGCAGTACGGGCTTTCATGAAATGTTGACCGAAGGGTCTGTTGGTTCCAGGACGCCCCAAACTTACTCTGAAAATGGCAAATTGCCTTCCACCCCCGGAGAAGCTTGACTTCGGAGGAGACAATGCGACGGTCGCTTTGCGATGGGAAAAATGGATGAGATCGTTAAATATTTACATAGTAGATGCTACAGAAATTACAAGACCTCAGAAAAAAAGAGCAACCTTGCTGCTTTTAGGTGGATCGGAACTACAAGAAATTATTTATAATTTACCAGGAGCATACGTTGATACATCTGAAGAAGGCGCCGATTTCTTCAAGACCGCCATTGAAAAACTCGACTCTTACTTTCTTCCCAAACAGAACAAGATTTTCGAAAGATACGTGTTTAGGCAAATAAAACAAGAAGAGGGAGAGAAATTTGAAAAATTTGTTGTTAAACTAAGAATTCAGGCAAAAAATGCAAGTTTAGTTTTCCATATGAGCAATTAATCGATCAAATAGTCGAAAAATGCTCTTCGGCGGAACTAGGAAATGGATAAAATTATCACGGAAGCTAACACTGGAAATAGTGGAACATCAACTGGAAAAAACAAAACAATGCGACAAATGAGGTAAATGCAATTAAAAATTATCCAATGGAAATAAACCTATGGAAAGAAAAGACAGAAACGAGTCACAGAAAACAAGAGACAATACTACAAATAAGTCAGAAATGAATAAATGTAACAGGTGCGGATACAATGCGCATACTCAGTCAAATCAGGAATGTCCAGCGAAAAGAAAGAAATGTCATTCATGTAACAAAATTGGTCATTTTGGTGCTATGTGTAAATCAAATGCAAAAAAAAGAAAAATAGAAGATAAACCAAATAGTAGCATAAAAAACACGAGAAAGCGAAATAGAAATGAAGTAAACTCAATAGAATTCGATGAGAAAAATAAAGAAAATGAAGGCACGCATTACATATTCAATATGAATGATGACGCCACAATTGAATGTCAAATGGGAGGAGTCAAATTGGATTTACTCATAGATTCAGGATGTAAACTAAACTTAATCACGGATGAGACATGGAAAATGTTGAATAAAGAAAATATACAAATTTCTAATCAAGTAAAAGGAACACAAAAAACTTTATACGCTTATGGTAGTAAGATACCTTTGGAGGTTAAAGGAACATTTGAAACTACCATTAAAGTTAATGAACAATCAGAGCAAGCTACAGTTTACGTTATCAAAAATGGGTCCAGGGATTTACTGGGCAAAGAAACTGCTATCAGGCTAGGCGTATTAAAACTGGGTATTGGAGTAAACTCTATCGTTAAAAAACATTAACCTTTTCCATACAAGCCCAGTCGGTTTAGGAGCTGTTTTGATTCAAAGCAATAATAGAGGTCCAAGAATTATAGCTTATGGGAATAAAACTTTGACAAAGCTGGAGCGGTAACACAGTGAAACCGAAAAAGAGACCCTCGCATTAGTTTGGGCTGTAGAGCATTTTTATTTTTATTTTTTTATTTGGCAGTTAATCTCATCACGGATCATAAACCATTGGAATTCTTATTTGGTCAAAAGTCGAAACCATGCGCGCGAGTATCGAGCGCTGGGTATTGAGATTACAAACGTATCGTTACAATATTAAATACAGACCAGGGTAAAGCCAATATTGCTGATCCGTTGTCAGTTGTGGAGACGTTGATAATTTCGTGCAGCAAATAGTTGAGCAAGCTTGCCCTTGTGCCGTGCCGGTGCAAGTGATTAGTAAAACATCGGAGATAGACCCAGAAATCAAGAATATTAAACGTGGCATCTACAATAATGACTGGGATAATTCGGTAAAAGGGTATAAGATATTCGAACTGCACCCCGACTGCCAAATTACAGTTTGAATGCAGTTGGCACGACTGCAATGAAACTGTCAACCAACTGCACGCCAACTGCACACCGACTTGCACCGACGACCGACCGGTTGGTTGGCTGTTTCAATGCAGTCATGGTAACTGCAATGGCAGTCGGAGTACAGTTGAAATGCAGTCCGTCTGTCTAGAGCCTATGCTTCGTAGCAGCCTGAGAAGAAAGTTGAAGCCTAAATGAAGAAATGAAATGAATGAGTAGGTACGCATTCCTTACTAAACTAATGTTTTTTATAGCTAAATAGAGCTAGTAGCGAAGTGTAGTTAGTCCCTTAACCGTTATTTCTGCCTGCTACTTAACAAACTACAAGCTTGTTAATACAAGATTCCTTGAAACAGCAACAACGCAAGCAAAGCAGTAATATGGTCGAGCATTTTATTTAGGCATTAATTGAAAATGAACTATAAATCACCAGTTATAAAGTTGAAAATTGTGTGCAAGATGGCAAGATTTAATATCGCGAGACATGTATTATTTTTTCAACTCTATGTTTAAGCTTATAAACAATTTATCAATGCAAACTGATGAAAACTGACCCTAGCAATATTCATGGCATTAAAAAAATGATTGATGGACTTTATGTCCTCTAGAGGGCACCATATTCAACTTAATGTGACGTCGATTAAGACGCTTCTAACAATACCTCATTTGTCAAATTATGATAAGCAGTTTAGAAGTTATGAGAGAAACAGTTGAACATACATACAAACCCACATACGTAGATACCAGTCAAAATCATAAAGGGCGAGACAGACTTATAACACGCTACGCCATCCCACGCGTGCTAATTGGCCAAAAGACAAAGAAATGTGAAATGTGGCCAACTGGCCAATGAGTACGCTTTACAGACGTGGCGTGGCGTAGCGTGTTATTAGTCTGCTGCCGCCTTTACTCTCTTTTTTGCTGCGCCGTAGTCGGATAAAAAAAACAAAAAGAAAGTACATACCTTCAAATTAAATAACTATTTAACTAGGTACAACCCCAAGTAGAGTCTACATATTAGGTACAGCCGCGGCCAAAATTGATAACATCGTGATCCGACGATTACAAATATTACGTAACAAGTAATAACATGATGATATTGAATGAATAGACAAACGAATCTTTAGTTTATATTCCGCCGTGCAGCGTGTGTACCATTTATTGTGACAACGGAGTTCTTTTAATTCGCAAAAGTGGCGTCCTCGTGAGTACCTAGATCATTTATTATAAGCTTTTAATTTGAACTAACTACACAACGCAGTGAGTAAACTTGTTTATTAGAAGCTTCTATTATTAACAACGCAACAAATACCTAATAATGTCTAAACTAAATATTATAAAGATAAAACATTTGTATTTTGGTCTGTCATGGATAAACTCAAAAACTACTTAACCGATTTTCAAAATTCTTTCGCCTATGAAAAGCTACATTATCAGCGAGCAACATAAACTATATTTTTCACATAAATGCCGCGTAAATGTCGGATCTCCATTTCATCCCCTTGGAAAATCCTTTCTAAGCAGACTACTAACTATAGACTAACTCCCTGCCAAATTTCATCTTTATACGTCTAGCGGTTTTCGATATTTCGTGATGAGTGAGCGAGTGAGTGATCTTTCGCTTTAATATAATTTTGGTTAGTTAAGATTACCTACGACAAAGATAAATGGTAGTCAACATTGACATTCACTTACTTGAATTCGGTAGCAAACTACACCTAATTACAAAGCTAATAGAATCCACTTCGTATCTACTTTTAATTTGCTTAATGCAACAGTAAACGCGTGCCCATATAAAACCATTCGTGATGAGAGTTAACTGAATACGCACGTGGAAAAAAATAATAATTTGCCGGTGCCATTATTTTATTTTAATAATCAGTGAGTTTATTTTATAAGTCAGTGAGTTTATTTAATAAGAAATAGATTTTGTTGTTTTACGCTAGGACAAATAATTTGCACCTACCACGTTATCTCTTCACCACCTTTGGTTGACTGTTACAGAATGCCTGTCTTTGTGGTTTTTAATGTAAAACGTTAAAATCAATACTAATATTATAAAGAAGTAAAGTTTATGAGGTTTTAGGGGGTAATCTCTGAATCTACCGAACCGATTTAGAAAATTCTTTCTCAAATTTGAAGCTACGTTATTACTGAGTGCTGTATATTTTACTATCAAAACATTAGGGATCCGTAAGAAAAATTACACGAAGTCGCGGGGAGAGTGCTAATAATAGTAAATAAAATAGGTAGATCCTCATCATCTGCCTAGCCTTTTCCCAATTATGTTGGGGTCGGCTTCCAGTCTAACCGGATGCAGCTGAATACCAGTATTTTACATGGAGCGACTGCCTATCTGACCTCCACAACCCAGTAACTGGGTAATACGATATCCCTTGGTAGGACTGATTGTCAGATTTTCGGGCTTCTGACGACCCGTAACGACTGTCAAAGATCCACATTATGAGAGCCGGGACCAACGGCTTAACGTGCTTTCCGAGGCACGGTGGAGTCTCGGTGTGTAAAGATGGGAGATAGGTAGATCCTACCCATTTATAAAACGGGCAAGTAGCTACTTATTAAAAACATTTTCTTTTCCTTTTTTCAGACGCATAATGGACGTAATAGTGATCGGGTGTGGAGCGGCGGGCCTCGCGGCGATGAGGAAGCTGCACGAGGCGGGTCTTCAAGTCTTGGGTCTTGAAGCCGACAGCAGGATCGGCGGCCGAATTCTCACCACTGAGTTTGCAGGGAAGGCTATTGATATCGGTGCTGCGTGGTAAGATATTAGTAGTATACTTCACTTTAAAGGTCTTTAAAACGCCATAAATGAGGCCCAAGTTCTTTTAACAAAAAAAAAAGGATTTACTTGAACCATGGAGTCGAACAGAAGAAGTAGGTATACCTAAGTCAATAGCTTTTACCCAAGATATATACTTATAGAGATGCCCATTTTTAAATATACGAAAAAAATACCTGTCAGAATGTGGGATGTCCGCCATTTTGAGTAGGAATATAAATCGAATTATTATAATTATTTAAATAAGGTTCATATTCTTATGAAAAATTTTGCGTCTCAAGGCGACAGCTTGATGTTATTCACCCTTAAATTGTAGAAAACTACTTTCTGGCCTAAAGCTTATAAAATAAATAATATGAAGAAACCTGTAGGTAATATGGTAGGTGACCATGGTCGCCATTATTGACTTATAGCATGATCTCAACTATATCAAACCAAATTCCTTTACAATTCCAGGTGCCACGGAGAGAAAGACAATATTATCTTCGAAATGGTAAATCCATTAGGTCTTCTTGGCCGAGCAGGTCCTGATACAAACTGGTACGTGCGTTCTAACGGCGAGCTGGTACCTGAAGACAAGGCTGATGGGATCCTGAAAGCCTTGGGTGATGAGGTTGAGAGTGCTGATAAGCTCAGCACGAGGTCTATTTCGCAGTGTATAAGAGATGCGTAAGTAATTATTTAAAGTTACTTATCGCCAACTCAATTTCCAACCATAACACAATGGAATTCAGTTCGAATTTAAGTCCAAAATACTCCTTAGAAAGTCTGACTGTCAAGCTTTCGGGCTGCGTAAAAAATTAGTACTTATTAAAAGCTTTAAAGCATTTAGTTAAAATCTCTACCTCGTTCGACTCCCTCGTTGGTCTAGTGGTCGAAAAGCGCGTCTGCTGAGCATGAGGTCTTGGGTTCGATTCCCAGGTCGGGCAAAATATTATTGGGTTTCTTCATCAGAAATTTGTCAGTAGCAGCCTCGTAGTCTGGATTTGTGCCCGGTTGAAGGCAATAGGATCGTCCCCTATTACATGGGACTTAAACATAACTGGCGAAATGTGCGAAGAGTATACAGGCGTGATTCTATGTTTAAAATGTTTGTGTGTTAAAATCTCTACTCCATTTTCAGAGCTGGTACTAACGCCATCTTAAAGAAGGACCCAGAACTATCCAGCGCATTTATCGAGTGGTATGAAAGGAGCAACCATGTGGGAGGTCAGGATGACCCCAAAAAGGGCAAATCCTTAAGATCGCTGGTGGAATTCTGGGAAAGCGAGGGAGATCCCTTCTTGAACTGGAAGGGGAGAGGGTACAAGACAATCATTGATGTGCTGACGGTAAGTTTGGGATGTTTTGTGGGATTATCTTTCTATTGTTGTTACTGCCTCGTTGTTCTAGTGCAGCCTTTCCCAAAGTGGGCGATAACGCCCCCTTGTGGGCGCTGCAGGCCTAAAGGGGAGCGGCAAGACACCCAGAAAAAAAATCGAGGCGTTGTGTAGAGGCTTTGGGAGCAATTTGTAATTTCATCTACTAGGTGGTTTTTAAGTAGGTGAAAAAATGGGGGCGCTAGAAAAAAATTTATTCTCAAAGTGGGCAGTAGACAAATTAAGTTTGGCAACCCCTGGTCTAGTCGTTGCAAAGCGCGACTGCTGAGCATGAGGTCTTGGGTTCGATTCCCATGTCGCGTTATTAGTTTTTTCCATCAGGAATTTCTCAGTAGCAGCCTCGGAGCCTGCATGAAAAATATAGCCTAGGCTATATTTTTTATCTCGTTTTTGTTTTCCCGAAAGATGATTTAGGACTTTGGCTTAATTTTGAAATCATCGTAAACAAAATCGCAACCGCAAGCAGCAGCTAGTTTAGTTACGTATCCTGGCCATTGTGTAAAAATTGCGATTGGTCGATAGAAAGTAAATTACAACTACATCCATCCATCCATACATACATGTTTGCACACGCTAACCTCCAAAACCACTGGCCCGTCTCTGAAAATTATTTCCCTAATAGGAAACTACGTTATCCCAGAGTGTTAACATTATTTCTTTCTCTCACTTTCCAGAACAAATACCCCGACCCGACCAAAGAAATACCTCTACAGATTCTTCTCAACAAAGAAGTGGAGAATATTCGGTGGGGCGTCGCCCAACTTGGCAGAGACCCGACCAACCCACTTGTACAAGTCAAGTGCAAAGATGGCAGCCTATACGCAGCTAAAAGCGTCATTGTTACTGTGTCTGTCGGTGTGTTGAAGGAAAGGTAAGAGATTGTTTGAAAAAGAAAAAAACGAAAACCTTTTTCACTTTTTGTCAGTTTGTCACAAAAGGGGTTCTTTTTTAGTTGGGAAAACAGCTCCTTGACAATTTTCAGGAAGAACTATTGTAGTACTTATCGAAATATCAAGACTGTTACGCAAAGGGATAGACAGAGATGCAAAGTGGGTAGAACCACATTTATCCAGTTTAGTTTACAATTTACATATTTGGAACAAGCCTGTTACCGGACACTAATTCAGACTTCGAGCGGCTACTAAGAAATTTCTAATAAATAAACCAACATATTGCTTAATCTGGGAATCGAACTTACACGTTCCAACCACTAGAAGGCAAGTCTGTTTGCCCACCTATTAAATATTAAACATATAAAAATTCAGGCTCCATTTTTTATCAGACTGAGCCACAGAGAAGCATAGCCTGGTTTAGCTAATATATTATAGAACTAGCTTTTGCCCGCGACTTCGTCCGCGTATATGTCGGTTATCGCGGACGCAGACGAAGTCGAAGTCGAAGTCGAATAAAAATTAGCCTATGTCCTTTGTTGGGGTTCACACTTACCCTGTACCAAATTTCACACAAATTGATTCAGTAGTTTAGGCGTGAAGAAAAGACAGACAGAAAGACAGACAGAGTTACTTTCGCATTTATAATATTAGTTAGGATGTATATCAAGCAAAATAACTGTCGAATCGGTAAAAAACAAAAACACTTAGGTACTCACTGCTCACTATGTTCCATCATACATTAGACGCTAAGCGCTAATTCTGTTAACACTTCAAGTAAACAAAATTAACGTTGGTTATGGGTAGCGTCGTAACAATTTAATGCTTTCGGACTAAACATATTTATGTTGCACACCGTCTATTTATAAGCACTGCAACTGTCTATTAAGTCTGAGTTTGATGCCTAAGGGTCAGTTTACACTGAGACGACGGTACTTAGCATGAGGTACCTCCTATACCTATGCACGCTGAAATTAACTGAGATGCGAATGCGACGCCGCTTTCGCGCGCGTTTCTTATGCTGTAGTAAATAAGTTAGATATTGCGTCCCTATCATAAAAGGCGGGTCGCGTCCTGGCGAACTTACGGTGAAATACTAGTCCCGTGCCTACTCACAGTTTTATAGAAATTACCAACATTTTATCTACTACTATCTCATCGTACTTATCGGCACTTTTTAATGTGACCACTGTAGAATAGAAAGCCAAAGGCTTCTGCCCTCTACTTCGTCAGAGAGCAAGGTTGATAATAATATAATTTACTAATGGTACTAAAACATATCCTATAACACACAGCAATACTAATAGCTTTCTGACTTTCTTTATTAGTTTTTTTTAAAAGGATCAGAACTTCCAGAGATAACCAAACAAAACAATTTTGCTTCTTTAATCAGTAAATTGTTTATTCACAGACACGAACAACTATTCTACCCTCAATTGCCCGCCGAAAAAGTGAAGTCAATCCAGAACCTGAACATGTGTGTTCTGGACAAAATCTACGTTGAATTTGAGACCCCATGGTGGTCAAAAACTCCAGCAAAATTCACTCTGCTATGGCGAGAAGAGGATAAGGCCCAATTCGGAGAAAAGGACCAATGGATCACGGAAATCTTTGGTCTTTGGACGGTGGATCATCAGCCTAATGTCCTCCTAGCCTGGATGCAGGGGAAGGGGGCAGAGACGATGGAAAAACTTAGTGTCGAAGAAGTGCGAGCGGGAGTCCAGAAGTTACTTGATATTGTTGTTAAGAAAGAGTTCGATGTTTCGCCAATTAAGAATATTTTGAGGTAAGTTTTTACATTATTTTCTGAACATATCGGGAAACTGCCTTAATGGTCACGTGGTTTCAAGCGCAGATGCTGAGTGTGGGATCCTGGGATCGATTCCCAGGTCAGGCAGTGTTATTAGGATTTTTTTAGCAGCAGTTCGAAATTTGAAAATTGGTAGTGTGGCACCCTGGTGTCTCTGAAAGCCGTTGGTTCTGCGCCTGATTTCTCTCCGGTCATTTCGGATTGTCGTCACAACGGACTTTAAGACTGAAAAAATCTTCTGCGTGCTTGGCTAGTCTGCAATTAAGTTTGGCTGCCGTGAACTTAATTCGTCGAGAGAAAATAATTATTACTTTTCGAGTAGGTACCTACCCATGTGACGTCGGAAGTCACACGGACTCTTATATACCGAAAAACGCTAATTGATTTAGTGAAAGCGTTATAACGTATACCTACGTGAGTATACAAAACTTTTTAAAAGCCGTTAAAAAATGTACTAAACCCTTTTCAGATCACAATGGGCCTCAAACCCGCTAGTTCGAGGTGCCTACGCATACCGGACAGTAGCCTTGGAAGAAAATGGTGGCGGGGCCATCGAGCTATCAGAACCCCTGTACCATCCCAACAAGTTCCCAGTGGTCTGCTTCGCGGGAGAGGCCACGTCGCATCATAGACATAACGATGGCCATGGAGCTATAGAGTCAGGGTTCCGAGAGGCAGAACGACTGATTGAAAGCTTCAAAGAGTTTGGATTTAAATAATATTTTTGTAACGGTTTTTTTTTTATTTTTAGCTTCGTGATTTTCGATACCTTTTACATACAGTACAACCTTAATATAACGATTTCCTCCATTAATTAAACAAATCCTGCGAAATCTCTTAGGACCTTCCTCTAGTAACAAGCAAATCCCATCGTAACAAATTGTTAGATATAACTAATATTTTTTAATCCCATTCAGCTGTTAAATATCTCGTTGCTGCACTGTATTTGTATTATTCCATTCCTTTGTCCATCCAGTCATTTTCCGATAATGAATGTTGTTCGAATGTGAATGTCTATGAAGACTAAAAGTTCCAAAGACCAAACTATTTTTGTAAATCGCAGGCTATTGTCAACTTATTTTGTATGCTTTTGTTAAAATAAAATACCTTTTTATCCTTATACATTATTTTTATTTAAACTGTGTCATTTATGATGTCAAAATCATTTAAATCATTATAGGTTATAACTAACAATCACAATCACAAATAATTCCTTAAACAATATTTTCTCGATATTAAAATTATTCTAAGCAAATAACATACTTACATTATTGTCATAAAAAAATATGTATAGTGTTTAAAATCCATATTTTCATGTTATCTGTTATATATCATGTTATCTGAAATAAATGATTTTTATTTCATTACTTATTTATTTATTAAAAATGGAACGGAATCATTAAAATTTTTTTATGAACAAATTTTAATGATTTCAGCTAAAATAGTTTGCAAATAATCATTTTGCTTAAATAGATAATTTCAAAGCTTTATTAAAACTAGTTTTACTCGCGACTTCGGCCTAGCGAATGTTAGTTTTCACGGACGAAGTCGCGAATTAAAAAATAGCCTATATGTCCTTTCTTGGGGTTCACTACTACATGGGACTGAAACATAACTGGCGAAATGTGTGTGTACTAATGGGTACAGCTCTGCCTAACCCTTAGGGGATCACAGGCGTGATGTTATGTTATTAGTACGTGAAGAAATGGAAAATTTCTTTTTTGTATAGTTTGACCGAAACCGCTTTACCGCGCCTTAAGGCCGCTGCATACGTGACGGGTAAATACTCCGGACGGGACGTGAGCGGGACGGGCAAGTGATTGCCTCGTTCAAAACGGGAACGTGGTGCAAACGCATACGCAACGTGACATTGATTCGTATCTAACGTGCTAGTGTTGTGAACAACGAAAGATGGATTTTTCAATTCAAGAATTGGCTTTAATTGCTTTTGCTAAACGGGGACGTGCTAAACATCGTCGCCGACGATATTTTTCCCGTCCACGTTCCCGGCCCGTCCATGTTCCCGTGACATATACGTATTTGGATACATTTTGTATGCAACGATGTTTCCAAAACTTCCCGTCACGTCCCGTCCGGATAAAAACCCGTCACGTATGCAGCGGCGACGGGGGAGTATTGGCCACTCTGTCAGTCTGCCGCCAACGCTGAACTGATACTCTTTTTCCTCGGCCCCTACTTCATCGCGAAACAGTGGTACATTGGCACAGCGGTTCCGGTCAAACTATAGTGCAACAGTTATAAAACGAGAACTTGTGAACATGATGTTTTTAATTAAATTAACTTTGAACAGCACATTACAAAGTATTGTTCTTATAAATAAAAAAATACTTATTTATAATATCTTAAAAACATATAAATCATCATAAAAATTAAAATAGACATTCAAATCAATACAAAATGTTATAAGCAATAAATAAATAATATGGAAATCAAAATTAATGTCAAAATACAAATAAAAATCTTGTTTTAGAAAGGCATGTTTAAATTTTCCAAACGCATTATTAATTTTACATGATTTACTAAAGGCATGAATACCATTTAACTTAAAATAAAACAATCCCCACATGAGACAGAGCCTCAGACCACATTAAACACAAAATCTAACAAAACTACCTTTCCAATTTAGGTATAACATCACACTTATTATCAATAACTTCAGAACTAATTATATTCCCATCTTCATCAACATCACACATCATTATTTCGACTCCATTGTTTTTGATCACCGGTTTCTTGTCAACCTCCATTTCCTCATCACCGTCTTTCTTCAAGACAATTTCGAAACATCTTGGCGCGAACGGCGTAGCGTCTGCTACTTGTCTTAGCTTGAAGTCTAGATTTGTTAAAGGCACTTTTGGACTGCTATAGCCGTCCATGATTTTTTCAGAGACTTCCAGAGACTCGTAGCGTGTTGTTGTCAGTCTATACATGCCGTCCTCGCATATTTGGTACCTGTAAGTCAAAAATAATGATAATCATCATCTGTCTAGCCTTTTCCCAACTATGTTAAGGTCAGCTTCCAGTCTAACCGGATGCAGCTAAACACCAGTATTTTACATAGAGCGACTGCCTATCTGACCTCCACAACCCAGTAACTGGATAATACAATACCCCTAAATAAGAATGGTTGTCAGACTTTCGGGCTTCTGACGACCCGTAAGGCTGGGCGCAAACGTGCGGTTTCCGGATCAGGTTTCCGAATCAGGAAGCGTATATATGTACATACACACACACCCCCACACACATACATAAATTACACATACATACATTTTTTTTTTACATGTGTATGTGTATTTTGTGTATATGTGTATGTAGGTATATACACGCCTCCTGATTCGGACGCTTGCGCCCAGCCTAACGACTGTCAAAGACCCACGTATGACAGCCGGGACCAACAGCTTAACGTGCTTTCCGAGGCACGGAATGATGTCAGTAATGTCTAAGATAAACTTTAGAAAGTACATATGAATTGAAAAAGTTACATTGCTGGGCCATCACGACAAGTATAATGATAATAATAATACCAGCCTGTTATTGTCTGACTGCCGGGAAAAGGCCTCTTCCTACAGAGAAGGCACGAGCATTGATCACCACGCTTGCTCAAGACGAATTGGCGTTTCCAGACTTTAACAAGCTTTTGCTCGCGACTTCATCTGCTTAAGGGCTCATTTACGGAGACGCGGGGCGTCGCGCGTCGCGTGCGGCGTGGCATCTCGCGGCGCGAAATTTAGTACGTCTAAAATCGCTTCTCCGTAAACGCACTCATACAACGCCATGTTTGAATAGGGTAGATGACACCACCAATCAATTGACGTACTTTTTATGACCTGTCAAAACGCGATTCTCCCATAGATTTTGTATAACAAAACTCAACTGTGACGTCACTTTTGTGCAGACTCAATTGACTAACTATTCATTAATTTGAAAGCAGTTAAAAATCCAATTTTACAGTGATTTGAAAATTAATCAGGTTTTCAGGGTCAAAATAAAGTGTTTCTTTATAGAAGTTATGTCTTGGAATTATTGGTTAATAGTGTCATCTACCCAATTCAGTGCGGGCCGCGCCGCACAACGGGACGCGCGACGCCCCGCGTCTCCGTAAATGAGGCCTTAATGTCGATTATCGCTCACGCAGACAAAGTCGCGGAATAAAAAGTGGCCTGTCTTTTTTGGGGTTCAAAATTACCCCGTAACAAATTTCATCAAAATCGGTTCAGTGGTTTAGTCGTGAAAGTGTGACAGACAGAGAGACACAGTTAATTTCGTATTTACAATATTTGTATCCATGGATACATGAGGTGTACATATCATCATCTTACCTAAACCTGCTATGTCCGAACGACCACTGAGCTCCATGTTCCTTCACCAAATGCGTCGTCAGTCTGTTCCCTCTGGAGAATATCCTCATCTTCTTCTCAGGGCACAAATGACACGCATATTGCCTTACGGACTTGCCTTTTGTGTCCTTTTTAACTTCGTAACAATCGGAGTCTGAATTGTCTTCATCACACCAGATTATCTCCTTTTTAATTGATCTGGATTTTTTCTTCTTCTTCTTATGTGTTAGTATGTGTTGGCGGAGGTCCGATTTTGTTATGGCTCTGAGGAGAATGGTAAAGAGCTTTGGTTCAACTATAATCAAAAATTGAGTAAGATTTCTATAAATTTATTTAGCGTACGACACAATTTTTTCTTGACAGGAATGACAGGCTAAACAACGCCTCTAGCGGCAACTAACATAACTTACATTACTTCTTTTTAATATGTCATGTACTAATAAAAAGGTTGTTTTACATAGAGGCTATTACAAAATTTATTATTTAACACTCCCACTAAATTTTATAATAGAGCTACATTCAATTCTATTTAAAAAAAACAACAAAAACAAAAACATCAGAGCTCCCACTGCTTCCCAATTTTTCCTGGCTCAGCTCGAACACCTTTTCCTGGCTCAGCTCGAACACCCTCAGGTATCTCCATACTTATAAACATTTTCTTGCAACTCGCCATACAGAAAAGTAGTTTTTACATCAAATTGCTGAATGTCATAATTTTCTCGAGCTGCAAGGGTTAACAAAAACTCTGATAGAATCACACCTTGTTGTCGGCGAAAATGTTTCTTTATAATCAATGTCCTTTACTTGTGCAAATCCTTGTGCACAAAGACGACGAGCTTTGTATCGATCAATACAACCATCAGAATTTTTCTTTATACAAAATACCCACTTTGAGGTTATAGTTTTCTCATTCTTTCTATCTATCAGCTTCCAAGTTTTATTTTCTTTAAGTGATTGTAATTCTTCTTTTATAGCTTCCTTCCACTTATTACTATCTTTACACTTAATAGCTTCTTCATATGTATCAGGTATATAAACCTCCGTTATATTTGCCTCTATGTTAACACGTCTTCTTGGTCGTAACGTAATAGTTCTCTCATCATCACTCGAAACAATTTGTGAAGGCTCATATGTTTCATCATTAGGATCATCTTGACTTTTTATGCTCTCATAACTGGAATCAGCACTTTGTTCCTCTACAGATGAAACTGGTATATCTATTCCTTGGTTCTCTTCGGGTGAAACTTGTTGAAATGATAACATGCTATTTTGCATTCCATTTTGTTCTTCCTCATCAGTCATGGAGACTAAAGTGATATTCTTCCTCATTACTGGAATATTGTTCTCATTAAAACGTATATTTCTACTAACTGTTATTTTCCCAGTTTCAATATCATACATTCTATAATTTTCACTCTCATAACCTACTAGCATCAGTTTTACACTCTTCTTATCAAGTTTCTTTCTTCTTTCATCAGGTATATGAACATAACCTTCTGAACCAAAAACTCTTATGTGTTCAAGAGATGGCTTCTCTCCGTTCCATAGCTCATATGGGGATACATTCTTTGTTTGACTGGATGAGCTTCGATTTAGCAAATAAACAGAACAGTTTACTGCTTCAGCCCACAAATTTAATGGGATGTCTCGAGAATATAGCATGGATCCTGCACTTTCCATAATTGTTCGCATCTCTCGCTCAGCCCTACCATTCTGCTCAGGTGTGTAGGGTGCAGTGCGTTCATGAACTATCCCTTCATTGTCTAAATAAGCTCGAAACTCATTATTAATATATTCACCCCCATTGTCTGTATGCAATATTCGAACACCGTGATTAAACTTATTCTTCACTATTGCATTATACTTCTTGAAATAGTCCAAGACATCACTTTTGTGTTTAATCACATATAAATGTCTATAACTGGTGGCACCATCTTTAAATAAAACAAAATATCTGGCACCAGACACAGATGTGTGCTCTAAAGGTCCACACACGTCACTGTAGGTCAAATCACCAGGTCCACATTGTCCTCTGCGAGATTTATGAAATGGCAAGCGGCTCTGCTTACCATATTGACATGCCTCACAAATAAAGTTGTTATCATCAGACACAGTTACTGGAATTGCACCATTTTTACTCATATTTTGTACTTCTTTTAAATTCAAATGGCCTAAGCGCTCATGCCAGATTTTTAAACTTTCTTGCACTATATTGCAGTTAACTTGCACTATAGTTTTAATATCCAATTCATAAAGATTGTTTTCTTTCAATTTTGCAGTCATAACAACAACATTATCCATCAATATTATAGCTCCATTATTTTTCTTTACTATAACATAACCCTTCCTTGTTGCCATGCCTTCTGAAAATAGATTTCTGCGTAATTCTGGCACATAAAGTACATCCTTCATTATACTTTGTTCCCACTGGCCATTTACATACCTTTTAATCAATATATTTCCGTGACCATGCACCTCGAGTTCTTTCTTATTTCCCAATCTCACAATTCTGTCACTACTATTCTGGCTATATTCCTCTAAATCACAAAACAAGTCACGTCTGTATGACATATGTCCAGATGCACCACTGTCAAGAATCCACACATCCGGATCAACTTCAGATTGTAAACACTGCTCGACACTAAATGCCAGCATCTTTTGCTCTTGGGGTTTCTTCCCAGATTTCTTTGGGGCTCGGCAATCTCTAGCAAAATGCCCTCTCTTATTACAATTGTATCAAACAAATCTATGTTGACTTGGTTGGCCAAACGTTGACGTTGAACTTTTGTTTATGTTTCCGAGTTGTTGTTGATTCCGAGAGTTTTCTTGTGCTGTAGTCCGTTTCACTACTACTAATGCACTTTCGGACTCTTCTTCATTCGTCAAGCTTGCTTCTTCATCCAAAAGTCGTGCTGTTAAGTTGTGAATGGTTTGCAAACTCGGATCTAAAGATAACCATGCTTGTCGCAGTGACCGATATTTTGCTGGTAATGTACTTAATATTTTGGTCATAATTGCTGTGTTACTAATTTCTTCTCCGCTCTCTTTTAACTGCTTAGCCAAATTCTCCACCTTGGAAACATGTTGCGCAATACTGTCATTTGGTGACATCTTGTATTGATAAAATTTTTCATGAATCATCATTTTATTGAATTCTGACTTTTGCTCATAGATAGATTCTAATTTATTCATCACCTCTTTGGCCGTATTGCAATTTTCAATCAAAGAAATTTGATTCAAATCCATAGATGAAGTTATGATAAACATGGCCATGCCGTCATTTTTGTTCCATTGTTTTATATCGCCATCAGCAGGTTTTGCCACATTTATATCCAAACCTTTCGCTTTCAAAGCACAATTTACCTGAAATTTCCACTGTCGAAAGTTTCTGCCATCGAACTTTTCAATCCGCATAGAATTTGTAACTTCCATGTTGAATAGTAAGGGTTACTTAACCGACGAGTGGAATGTTTTTCAAACTCACGTAAAAAACACGTAAATACTGCTCTTTACTCAATTTGCGCTCCTGGGCCCATAACCTAAAGAGCTTTGGTTCAACTATAATCAAAAATTGAGTAAGATTTCTATAAATTTATTTAGCGTACGACACAATTTTTTCTTGACAGGAATGACAGGCTAAACAACGCCTCTAGCGGCAACTAACATAACTTACATTACTTCTTTTTGTTGAAGCACCCTTTCGTAGGTGTGCAATAAGTGTGATGAATATACCTTTCTTAGGGATGATTCATTTCCAATAAAACAGCTGCTGATTCTCCATGCATAAATAAAATATAATTAGATAAATATCTGCTTACAAAACCATCACAAACACTTAATTTAACTCATAATTACTTCTGATAAACCTCTCTAAAATTAATACATTACACGTCCATAAAACTTCTCATGTCATGGTTCTACTTGAAGTGCTGTCTAAAAATTTTCACAGGAACTCATTTAATATAATTCAAACTACTGTCAAAACTTTTCCTCTGAATATTTCATGCCAGCAACGTAATTTACTTTTAAAGCGGCCAACCACATATGACAAACCACAGATAAAATTCCTATTTCCCCAACATCCCCTCTGAATTTTATATTTATAATAACAATCAAAGCAACATAAACAACTTACAGTAACAACCTTATAGTTAACTCCTATCTTCTCATTTAAAACCCAACTTAACTAACCCTCCCAACTTAACTAAAATCTTACAAACAAACTTTTGAATTAAACAACCAAAAACCTTACTTAACTAACTTACTTCAAAATCAAAATTTCAAATTACATTCCAAATACCTTATCTTCTAAAACCTCCTTAACCACAACACATAACACACACTTCACATTAAATAATGTCAATTACACATCACTCACAATACATTGTCTCAGTCTTAAAAACTTTGTCCTGTCCAGTGGTTTTGTTAAGATATCCGCTAAGTTAAATTTTGTTGGGCAATAATTAATTTCTAATAAATTTTTGTTTATCTTTTCTTTAATGAAATGGTATTTCACGTCAATGTGTTTGCTACGTCTATTCAGAATACCATTTTTAATCAGTACAATAGCTGATTGATTATCAACAAATAACTTTGTTTTCGGTAATTTGTTAGTGAGTTCGCAGATCAGAGACTGAATGTACAACAAGTCCTTAATACATTCAGCTGCAGAAATGTACTCAGCCTCAGTGCTGGACAGAGCAGTGACTGACTGCTTACGCGAGCACCAATGGATTGGTCCACCACCATAAAATACCACAAAGCCAGTAGTACTTTTCCTGGTGTCAGGATCACCCGCGAAGTCCGCATCACAGTACGCCGTTAAAGTTTGATCATTACCCCGAACATATTTTATACCCGTACTAATTGAGTTGCGAATGTACCTAAAGATGTTTTTAATGTTTCCAAAATCATTCAAATTTGGATTTTCTTGGTGTCTACTACAATAACCTACCTGAAAAGCTAAATCTAACCTTGTTTTATTTACCAAATATAATAATGATCCTATTAATTGTCTATATCGATGTACATCACTCTCCTCACCTTTCCCCTCTTGATGTACATCTACTAATACATGTGGATGACAACTTTCTTTTAAATTATTAAATTTAAATTTTTCTACAATTTGTTTAATATAACTCTCTTGAGATATTTTAATATAATTTTGTTCTACTTTGACATCAAAACCTATAAACTTTTCAGTTTTATCAAATTTCCGCATTTCAAATTCAGTTTCTAATTTATTAATAATTTTATTTAATTCAATTTCATTTTCTCCAATCAGAACTCCATCATCAACATAAATCGCCAAATAAACACCCCTGTCCTTATTTACAAAAACACATGGATCAGACTTTAATTGAACTAAGCCTAATTTTCTCAAAAATTCCGTCAATCTTTTGTTCCACATGAGCGGAGCTTGTTTCAGTCCATACAGGCTCTTCTTTAATTTACATACTTTATTTTCTTTATCCTTTACATCATATCCTAAAGGTATTTCCATAAATATTTCTTCATCTAAATTTCCATATAAAAATGCTGTCTTCACATCAAATTGTTTTATTTTCAAACCTTTTTGTGCTGCAATAGCTAGCAATAATCTAACACTGGTAGTGTTAACCACTGGACTATAAGTTTCTTTATAATCTACATTATGCTTCTGAAGAAATCCTCTTGCTACTAATCTTGCCTTATATCTTCCATCTGATTTCACTGTATATATCCACTTGCTTGTAATTATTTTTCTATTCTTTGCTTCACTTTTGTTTACAATTTCCCAGGTTTTATTCTTTTCTAACGAGTCTTTCTCCTCCTTCATTGCTTTACACCATAAATCTTTATCAAAACTCTTAAAAACATCCGTATAAGTCAAAAATGAAGTCTCCAAATCGTAATCTTTTAGCCATGATGGCAATTTTCTTTCACGATATGGTAAAATTCTCCGTCCAACATTGATTGTTTCCACTGCATCTTCAAATTCATCACCAGTCTCAACTGTTTCATTTCTAACTTCCCCTCTCAAAGTGTTATTTTCTTCACCTCCAACTCCAGTTCCAGTGTCTTCACCACTAACTCCAACATCTTCCACACTATCTTCAAAATTATCAAAATTATTTTCATCTTCTTCACCACTAACTTCAACTTCTTCTTCACTGACTTCAACTTCTTCACCACTGACTTCAACTTCTTCACCACTGACTTCAACTTCTTCACCACTGACTTCAACTTCTTCACCACTGACTTCAACTTCAATATTATCAAAACTATCTTCAAACACCTCATTATCTTCAAAAGCTTCTTCACCATCAACAGCTCCATCACCACTTTCACTACGAAGAACATCACCAATAACCACATCATTATTCACTTCATTATTCACTTCACCATGAATAACACCATCACCTTCACCACAATCACCATTATCACCAATATAAATACTCACCTCTTTAAATAAATTATCTAACTCACATCGTTTCACTTCACGATTACAAAATTTTAAATAATCCGCAACCTCACTTTTATTATTATTAAACACAACATCTCTCGAATAAATAATCTTAGAATCAGCAGGATCCCATATCTTATAACCATTGTTTGTAAATCCAACTAAAAGTCCTTTGCTACTCCTGGAGTCAAGTTTCTTTAATTTAAAATTGTTTTTATAATAAGCTAGCGATCCGAAAATGTTTAAGTGTTTTAAGTTTGGTATTCTATTAAACCACATTTCCGCTGGTGTTTTATTATTTGTAGTATTTGCACTCCTGTTAATTAAGTAGGCAGATGTTAAGACAGCTTCACCCCATAAAGTACGTGGTAGCTGCATATCAAACAGTAAAGCTCTGGTTCTTTCCATTAAGGACCTGTTTAGCCGTTCAGCTTTACCATTTAGTTGTGGAGTATACGGGATAGTGTAATCAATATAGATACCTTTATTGTTGCAGTATGTTTTAAACTGTTTGGTAATGTATTCACCACCATTGTCGCATCTAAAAGTTTTAATTTTTGATTGAAAATGATTTTCTGCCAAATTAATATAGTTAATAATTTTGGAAAAGGCTTCGCTTTTATTTTTGATTAAATATACTTTAATAAAATGTGTATAGTCATCTAAAAAGGTTATAAAATATTTATAACCATTCCATGTTTCAATTTCTATTGGTCCACAAATGTCACTATGAACGATTTCTAAAGGTTTGTTTGCTTTTTGTCTGATAGATTTGAATGGTTTATCCTAGAAATCTATCTGATATTGAATTTAAAATGATAAGTTTCGCCTTGGCATCCTTTTTCTCGAAATCCTTTTCCTGAATTGCTCCAGCATTTAATACTGAGCTTATTTCTTTCGCCTTCAATATAAGCATCAACCTTAATTTCCAGAAGGAATATTCAGAATCGCTCACCAACTTTGACAATTTATACTCGTCTGCCATTTTGTTCAAATTTGGACTTTTAGATAAAGATTATTTTTTCTTTCTCCTCATCACACCTAAAGCGGCCCATAACCTGTTGAAGCGTGCTGGGCCCATAACCTGTTGAAGCGTGCTGGGCCCATAACCTGTTGAAGCACCCTTTCGTAGGTGTGCAATAAGTGTGATGAATATACCTTTCTTAGGGATGATTCATTTCCAATAAAACAGCTGCTGATTCTCCATGCATAAATAAAATATAATTAGATAAATATCTGCTTACAAAACCATCACAAACACTTAATTTAACTCATAATTACTTCTGATAAACCTCTCTAAAATTAATACATTACACGTCCATAAAACTTCTCATGTCATGGTTCTACTTGAAGTGCTGTCTAAAAATTTTCACAGGAACTCATTTAATATAATTCAAACTACTGTCAAAACTTTTCCTCTGAATATTTCATGCCAGCAACGTAATTTACTTTTAAAGCGGCCAACCACATATGACAAACCACAGATAAAATTCCTATTTCCCCAACACTTTTTAATATGTCATGTACTAATAAAAAGGTTGTTTTACATAGAGGCTATTACAAAATTTATTATTTAACACTCCCACTAAATTTTATAATAGAGCTACATTCAATTCTATTTAAAAAAAAACAACAAAAACAAAAACACTGTAGCATTATCAACAACAGAATCAGAATATATGGCTGCAAGCGAAGCTGCCAAAGAGATCTTGTGGCTTAGACAGTTATTAATTGATATTGATGAACCTCAAAATTTGGTTACCCTATGTATAGATAATCAAAGTGCTATTAAACTGATTAATAACCCTGTCTACCATAGAAGGACCAAACATATAGATATTAGATACAATTTCATAAGAGAGAAAGTTGAACAAAATATTATCAACATTAAGTATGTTGAAAGTTCATGTCAACTTGCTGATTTCCTTACTAAAGGTTTGCCTTTGGGTAAATTTATTAAAAACAGGGATCAAGTTTTTAATTCTTAGAATATTAGTTAATGTGTAACATAAGTGTTTTTGTTTTCTGCTTGCCCATGTAACAGGACCCCCATTCATCATAAAAATGTATCCTGTATTGGATTTTCTAGTATCAATATCAGAGGCAAAATCAGAATCTGAGTAGCCAATTACCTCACTATTACAATTATAAGTAATACAAATATCTGAGATGATGATGAATGAAGATGAGTGTCAAAGTCAAAATCATTTATTTCAATTAGGCTAATAAAAAGCACTTTTGAATGTCATATAACATCACGCCTGTAATCCCCGAAAGGTTAGACAGAGGTGTACCCATTAGTACACCCACATTTCGCTAGTTATGTTTAAGTGCCATGTAATAGGTAGCGAGCCTATTGCCATCAAGCGGGCACAAATCCAGACTCCGAGGCTGCTACTGAGAAATTCCTGATGGAAAAACCCAATAACGTATTGCCCGACCTGGGAATCGAACCCAAGACCTTATGCTTAGCAGACGCGCTTTGCAACCAATAGACTAACGAGGCAGTTCGAAAGATAACTTACTTATATTCACAGTGCGGGCACGCATGCGTCCTAGTATCCTTCCCTGACAGATGTCTATACCGCACGTGATTGGCCAGCGCAGCCGGTGACGTCGCCGACATGTCACACAGAGTACACGCGTACGTAGATATGTGCTGACGTGTATGTTCGCCTAATAAGTACTCTGTGGCGCAGCGGGTACCGCATAGTTCACAGACGAATGGAGAATTCGGGTATACGTTCTGGAATATAAGATAAATGACATTAATACCGTAGTAAGGTCTAAAAGGCTTCTATGAGGTACCACTAATCAATTGACGTACTTTTTATGACCTGTCAAAACGCGTATCCTATAGATTTTGTACGGCAAAAGACAAATCTGACGTCACTTTTGTGCCGACTCAATTGACTAACTTTTTATTAATATAAAAGCAAATAAAAATTAAATTTTACAGTTATTTGAAAATTATTCAGGTTTTCAGGACACAAATAAAGTGTAATCATTTTAATTGATTTAAAAATAATTATAATAATGATATTTTTTAAATAAATAATGATTTATTTTTAATTTTTCAATATTTTTTTACCATTGCAATTTAAACCTTATACCAATGACCTGAAGATCACATATCACCCAACAAGCTGAACATTTCAAGCTACTCTTCTGTACGGCAACACGATCAAAACATACCTGCCTTCTCAAATGATCAGAAAGTTTCCTATTATTTGCAAAGTGCTGGCCACAATGATAGCAAGCGATCAGTCGTTCCCCCGTATGACTCCTGACGTGGACCCCAAGCATCACTTTGCGAGGGAACACGGCGCCGCAGCCAGCCCAGGAGCAAAGGAAGTTTTCTGAATAGTTTGTGTGGACTTTCACGTGATCTAGGAACAACTGCAAGAAGTGGAAATGTTAGTCAAAGTTGTTTCGTCGTGTGGCATGATAGATTATGGTAGGGGTTCCCTAAGACGAGTTACAGTACAGGCGCAGCTACCGTCGCATCTAAGATATAAGGCCCTCCAGCTCTAGGGTATATTTATCCACTATGGCACTCAAACTTTTTAGGGAGTATGCTAAACTTCCCGGTAAAAATCAACAAATGAGTCCTTCCGCCCTGGGTGGAGCGGAAGGGACTGTCAGACTTTTACTGACTAAAAAACCACCCTGTTCCTTCTGTTGCCCTTTGCGTTCCGGGGACACGTTATCCTGTTAAGACGTCCTGCGACCCTTTGAATCTTTACCCTCCATTTGGGCTTTGCTGCAGTTAGGTAGAAAGGGCCGCAAACACAGGTGCACTCCCTTTTTCGTAACTCTCATAGCCTGATGAAATATCAATCCAACACAACCAGGGAGAGATTAGGCGCAGGCCCAAGGGCTTTACCGGCTTTTCGAGGCACTACTACTAAGAAAGCCCAACCCGGGAATGGAAGCCCACATCAATTGCGCTTGCAAGTATGAGGCCAATTTGTCTTATAGTTATAATCTCATAATTACCTGCAATGAGTTATATTTCGTTTCGTCCTCACAGCCAATCCACATGCAAGTATAATCATTAAGTTGTAACGGTATCTGGTTACGTTTACTGGAGTCCTTCTTGCATGGGGCTAGCTTCAGAGTGGCTCTACCGTTGAAGCCTATTGCCAACAACTTGCCATGGTAAGCGTGGTAGTTCAGGTGACGCACCATTTCATTGAAGTCTGAAGTTTTGTGACCGCATACATCCCAGAGGCAGACATATTCAACTGGTAACAATAAAAAGTATAAGAATTTCTGATTATTATTTTTATTAATATTCAGGCCACTAAGGCCTCTATCTATACTAATATTATAAAGCTGCAGAGTTTGTTTGTTTGTTGTTTGTTTGTTTGTTTGTTTGAACGCGCTAATCTCTGGAACTACTGGTCCGATTTGAATGATTCTTTCAGTGTTGGGTAGTCCATTTATCGAGGAAGGCTATAGGCTATATACCATCACGCTACAACCTACGGGAGCGGAGCAGTAACCAAAGACGCGGGTGTAACCGCGGCGGCGGCTAGTATTAGAATAAAAACACAACTTATACACTATTACTATGTTTGTTGTCGGCAACATATTACGCTGAGTCGTGATGTTATTAAATAATTGTTTTATGTCCTCAATAAAAGATTTAAAATAACTATTATTCTGTAACACAATTCTATTATGAGTCTCTGAAAAATTTTTGTAAATATTTAAATGTATCCCATAATTTTAAGGTTCATTTTAGAAAAATATTCAAGAATGTTCTAAAATTAAGTTTAGTTAGATATTGAGCAAAAGGTAGGTTAGGGTTTATATGTTTATTGTAGAGATTATGTAACAAAATACAATATTTCTTTTTAATATAGGAAAGTTACATTCATAATATTTACATCATACACAATAACAACAAGTTACAATATTAATAACTTATTCAATCAATGTTATTTCGTTATCAACAGATCATTACATCAGCAAATTACCTAACAACATGCATCCATATGTTTACATAAACAAATCGTTAATAGAAAACAACTTCTGCTGCAATCTAAATAATATATAACTCAAAGGTGACTGACTGACTGACTGACATAGTGATCTATCAACGCAGAGCCCAAACCACTGGATGGATCGGTCTGAAATTTGGCATGCAGGTAGATGTTATGACGTAGGCATCCGCTAAGAAAGGATTTTTTATTTACCCTCTAAAGGGATGAACGGGGGTCCGACATTCACGCGGACGGAGTCGCGGGCAAAAGCTAGTTTGTAATAGGAATGCACACCAGCTCCTTTAACCTCCTCATAGCCGGATTATGACGCCCTAAGCGCGTCATAATCCAAAACCACAGGAAGCCAATGACGCACCTGGCGCGTCACATCGAACTTACTTATAAAGATTGCGAAAAAGATAAAGAGAACTACCCCGCGCCTGGCGCGTCATCATCCAATGTTTGGGGCCTGGCTAAAGTATGCATGAAAAATTAATAATGGTGGCAATGAATTGTTTTATACAAACCTCCAGATTCTTTCTCAATAACATGCATATCCGAAGTGTGGTTGCGGACATGTTTCTGGTACAGCTCGTAATCCATGAAGGTGTGTCTACATGACTGCCATTCACATTCCATTTGCAGGTTGGCAACACGGAGCTTATGTCGGGACTATAAGAATAAACAAATAACATATACTCAAAAAAAGAGCTAATAATAATGATTGCTTAATTCATAATTGAGATTGAGAGATTCTAGCTTATTTGCAACAATTAGATGGTTAGTACGGTTGGCACAGTAGATGAGTGATTGATACTGCTTTGTGTTGTAGGTTTGCTGTCTGTGGTTTGGCTATTAATTTGTGTATGTGAAATAAATATTTTTTAATGCACTCACACTGGAGGAGAAATTCATAGTGTGGGACCACATTAAAAATAATTTCTTTTACACTTTTACACCTTTATTTAGGTATCTTTTCTAATTAAAAATCACACATGATTTAAATAATGCCAAGTATCAATAAAAAGTCCAGATCTAGTGGAACTTTAACTTTAGTGGAACATAAAGTTGGTCCCTTGCTTGTTCAGTAACTCCTATGTTATTATGTGAACAAAATATAGACCGTATGTATTTTGATTGCATTTAACAAACTCTAAGGGCATGGGTATTATTAACAAGTCTTAAAAAATATCATCAATAGTTGTTTTCTTTGTATTATCTTGTTTCTCTACTTGCTGTTTGGTGACTTAATAAGTCCGAGACTATTAGAAAGTTATACATAAGATCTTTTGGTAAACTTTATTATAAATTATCAGTTTATAGGCCACCATTCTGTCAATTTTAAGGCAATTTTCATGGTAATTTTCAGCATCATTTAGGGTCTAGGATAGTAATGCTTTAATTAAAACAGGCTAGGATGTTATTGCTTTCATTACAAGCTAATCTTGGTGTCAGAAAACTTAATTAATGAAATTATATGACAGCACACAAATTCGCGCCAAAACATTAGTTTATTGTAGCAGAACTCATTTTTGTATTAAGTGTGATTTGAAATAAGAACACATGGGCTGAAAGTGTAGATAAAAAATCTTTTCTACTCACCACAACTTTAGGTTCCAGTGAAACCTCATTGACACCGGCAGGCACAGTCGCGTCGTCTTCAGCCACGGCCAGTAAAAAGTTCTTTCTAGCGGCGTGAGTTTGTATGATAAACTGTATATCATTTTTATTTTCCAATGATAACTTCTCTGTGTCTTCATTATTCTGTTTTTGCAACCATTCCATACATCGAACTAGTTTTTGTTTGTTATCTGTGTTACTCCTTGCTTCTTCACCCATTTCTTGTCTATCTTTTCAGTAACTCCAAGTAAGACACCGCGTCACATTACTTTTTAGTTAATAATTAATAAAATAAAAAAGATTTATGTAGTGGAATTTCGTTCTTTTGCTTTCAACTTTTCTGTTGTGACGTGTTTGTGACTTTAGTTTAGACTTGTGTTATGTCAAGTATGACAAATTGACAACTGACAATTTATTTTGTCATCTGTGAGACAAAGACAAAGTCATTTGACATTTGTTTGTGGAATATATTGACAGATGATGAATTTAAAAAAGAGAATAAGTATTTAGTCGATTGGTTCATTATTTTAAAATATTATTTAGGTACAACGTAAACCACACAGTGCAACTGCACATGCGTAATATTATTTGATCAGATGGGCGGTGGGCAGCAAATATAATCTTGGTTGAAAAAAAAAATGGAAAAACAGTAGGTAGCTCATTCAAAAATCATTTCCCGCCAGCTTTTCCTTCACACTCACAGAATGTTGTTTTTCTGGACCGGAAATGGGTATTTTTTGCAAAAGATATCGTATTGTATTTCGTCTGGTGAACAAAAACTTGTTCTCCAATGTTTTTATTGTTTTTTTTCCATTGGCTGGCTTAAGCTGGCTGCCTTTGGCCATGATTGGACACCGGATCCTTTGGGTACATTCGTTTTAAAGACCAACTTGTCACAAAACAATAATAACGAAAAGAAAATGTTCAATTTAGTGCGGCATTGAAATAAATCCGCTCCCCGCTCCTATCAATAATATTATCAAATATATTTTACACTTGAACGGAGCTAAACGTTGCTAAAGTTTTGAGTCATTAACTCTTACCTATCCAATGTCGCCAGGGTTATACCTTTAGTTTTTTAATATTTTGGCGCACTGGTCATGACTTAGACAGCAGCGGTCATGTTCTTGACATTCTTGACAGGTCAAATCAATTTTACTTTTTTTTATTATAAAAAAAACGTGCGAGTTGAGACAAGGCGAACGCGTGAACTGTGGTCAAGCGCGGTGCGTATTTACAGCACGGCGCGGCGGGTCCCCACGTTGCCGCTGATGTCTCTTATCGGTAATTAGACTCACATAAATAGTTCATCTTGTTATTCCCGTCGCATATACCGCAAGTGACGGTCGAAGGGTCGTATCGGTGCTGTGCTGATGAAATCAACCGTAACTATTCAAGAAGTAGTAAATAAATTAGATCACGTATCCTTACCTCTGACTACCAGAATGCCTAACATCAAAGTGTTCAGCGGGAGCTCCCACCCAGACCTGGCGCAGAAGATCGTCGATCGTTTGGGCATTGATTTAGGAAAAGTTGTAACCAAGAAGTTTAGCAACATGGAAACATGCGTTGAAATCGGAGAATCTGTACGTGGCGAGGATGTTTACATTGTACAGAGTGGCAGCGGCGAGATAAACGACAATCTGATGGAGTTACTGATCATGATAAACGCGTGTAAGATTGCGTCTGCATCTCGGGTGACAGCCGTGATACCGTGCTTCCCGTACGCGCGTCAGGACAAGAAAGACAAGAGCAGAGCGCCGATCACCGCTAAACTGGTCGCCAACATCCTGTCTGTGTCCGGCGCCGACCACATCATTACAATGGACCTCCATGCGTCTCAAATTCAAGGATTCTTCGACATTCCTGTAGATAACCTCTTTGCTGAACCTGCCGTCCTGAAATGGATCAAAGAAAATATTCCTGACTGGAAGACCAGTATTGTGGTGTCTCCTGATGCAGGAGGAGCGAAGAGGGTCACCTCCATTGCTGACAGATTGAATGTTGAGTTTGCTCTCATTCACAAAGAGAGGAAAAAGGCTAATGAGGTAGCTTCAATGGTGCTCGTTGGTGATGTGAAGGACCGGACAGCTATCCTTGTGGATGACATGGCAGACACCTGTGGAACTATCTGTCATGCTGCTGAGAAACTGATAGAAGCAGGAGCGATAAAAGTGTATGCCATACTTACTCATGGTATTTTCTCTGGGCCTGCTATCTCAAGGATCAACAATGCGTGTTTAGAAGCTGTTGTGGTCACAAACACGATTCCTCAGGAGAGGCACATGCAGGAGTGTCCAAAAATCCAGTGTATTGATGTGTCAATGATGCTCGCGGAGGCCGTGAGACGTACACACAATGGGGAATCCGTTTCCTACCTATTTTCTAATGTTCCATATTAGGTAGTATAATTTGCTTTGTTTTACATGATATTTTACTTTAATTTAGGTAAGTGTTATGATTCGTATCATAAAAGTAAATGGCATGTAACTTGTAACATTATTGTTATAATGGCTTGAGTAAATCCTAGTGTTAAATAGGTAGGTATATCTGTTATAAAAAAAAGTTAGTTTATGTTGAGCTATGAAAGTGAAGATTTTTTTGTTGGAGCGCAGTTATCTGGGTTGTTCCTGTTGGGATCAGATAATATGGGGATAAGCAAGTAAGTGATTAATTTGTTAAGAAGATAAAATGTATTATTTAGAGAAAATCTTGGTATTCTGAAAGGAGATAGCCAATTTTATACAAATATGATTTGTGTTTTACAAAAAAAGCTTTTATACAATTTTACAAAAAGCAGAGAATATGATTGTTGACTAAATATTTAAAACTACCCTCAATTTTTTTTTTCTGGAAATGCTTTTTACAAAATAAAATATATACTTACCTAGTATGTTGTAATTTTAAAACTTTTTTTCTGCCAGTCTTCATTCCATTTGCTGACTCCATTATCATTTTTGGTAACTAGGTCTGCATTTGTTTTTTAGCTGTGAACTTTTATATTTTCTCCTGCAAACCTTATTAAACTGATCTTATAGACAAAATCAATTGTTAGTTAAAAATAAAAGACACTTTAGTTGATAAATATAATGTCTATGTATCTCTAAGAACAGCTAGGATGTTAAGAGTGCATTTCTATTCTAATAACATACTTATAACAATGTAGTATTTACACACACTTACATAATCATCTATTTGTAAATACACTAATGTCAAGATGTCACATAAATAAAGGAAAACTATATTTAAACACTGAAATTCATAATATGTAGTGTTTTGCTATATTTGTAATATCCAAAAAGTGTTTAGGCACCAAAAGATAAAGTTTTGGCCTGTCAATTTTTTTTTATAAGTGACCTGTTCAATATTTTTGATTTTGGAACATAATTTGATTTGATTGTATTTAGCTAAAAGACAATAAAAAATCTATCTGTAATATTTATGGTAGGTACCATTTTTTAAAAGAGTTGGTACTTGTTTTAGATAATTTTTATCAAACAAGAGCTTCAGATAGATACCTACCTACCTACCTAAAAATAAATGAACTTACATGATGAACTTGTAAAAAAATTTTGATAAGGTACTCAAATCCAGTGTGCAATAAAATGCCAATTTCTTTAAAAAAAAAAAAAATAGAATGTGCCTAAAAATCTATGGTAAATAAAAAGTATGAATTACTTGGTAAAGTATTTGGATAAAAAGTAAAAAGAACTGTAAAGCTGCAAACATCCTGCTGTGTAACTATTTTAATGAATTTTGTTTTTTTTTTTCAGTCTAGTTTAAGTTGTTTGTGTTATAACTACTTATCTAGCAATAAAATGTATTAAGTTTTAGCTTTTCTTTTTATAAAAAATGAACTCTGATAAAACTAAAAACCATGAATTGAAAATGTTATAAAAATTCTAAATTACTGTAATAATCTAAAATTGGCTAATCATTATAATATTCAAGGCTATTGTTATAATTGGCAAATAATAATATCTAAATTAGAAGCAAATTTTATTGATGTAAGTATGTACCTAAGCCATTTGTAACTTTTTTTTTTTTTCTAAATTTATATAAAACGAATGATGTATATTTGGTTCTGAAACTATGATTAAGTTAATAAAAAGAATTTAAATAAGCTATTATTTTATTATCCAAATGGGCTGTTTAAAAATAAAATGCCTAAACAAAAGTTTAACCACCTAACGTTGTGGGTAATTATGCAATTTACACTAGCCCGCGACTTTTTCCGCGTAAATGGCGATTATCGCGGACGCAGATTACGCGGACAGAGTTAGGGCTGTGGTTAGGGTACAAGTTGGTAGCCGACTGCACGCGACAGCAGCAGACGACATGTCGTCGCTTCAGTGCTTCAGTACAAGTTGCTGCCAATTTGTACTGAAGCGACAACATGTCGTCTGCTGCTGTCGCGTGCAGTCGGCTACCAACTTGTACCTTTACTTTTGCATTCATATTATTGGTATGGACTAAAAAAAATTATGACGTCACCGTTAGATAAACAGGTGTGTAGAACCTATGCGTACCTACCTACCTATTTGTTTTTAGAACTAAACCAGTAATTTAAATCGTTAGGTAGGTAGTAGGTACGTCTGTTTCATTCCAAATTCGGTTTTCATTCACACTCAAACATGACGACTACGTTGTAGCCTTGGACATAATGACGTAACGGAAAACCTAAGGTCATCGTCCATCCATCAATATAATTATGTATTTAATCTGTGTATTACTAGCTTCCGCCCGCGACTTCGTCTGCATAAAAATTAATATAAGTAATTATTATCCCACGGGAATTGTACATTTTTCCTGGATAAAAACAACCCTATGGGCTACTCCAGAGCCAGACTATAATCTATCTGTGCCTTTCATAAGGATCCGTTCAGCTGTTCTGACGTGCTTGAGTAAAAAAACACTGGCCCATCCAAACTATCGCATTTTAATAGTACACACGGCTACACATCAAGCTATACAAAACCAGTTTTAGCTGACCTCGCATTGTATATGCTTTTCGTACAATCAGAAGTCAGCTTATACTGGTTAAGTATAGCTTGATGTGTAGCCGTGTGTACCTAGTAAGATGAGCTGAGAAGGTGCTGGACTGATAATGGACGATATCCTATAAATATTAGATGGTCTATGGACTATTATGGAGTTCCGCCACTCACATACGCAAATCTTAGGGCAAAGACTGTATATATAGCTTTTCTGAGCTTTTACGTAGGTACCTACCTACCCTTGATTATGAAGGTTAATATTTATTAACATTAACAAAGCGAAGGATATCAAAGAAAAAGCTAGGTGGTAGGTATTTTTATAAATGGTAGACCTTGGCTACTGTCGGTAACCGGTACCTATAATTGGCAGTTCACTCCAGGCAGTAAATTGGTGAAATCATCCTTTCTTTACAAGAGATTCGGTAGGACCATTTTTTTATGCTTCCCGGAATTTTTTGGTGTCCCAAATTGTCTACCTGGCTATTCCCCGAGTCGAGTCAATCGACAGATACTTACCTGCAGCAGTTCTTGTCTGCGCCTAAGTAGGTCTGTACAACAGAGGTAAATGGCGGACGACCACCTTACAACCTTTTTTAATAAGGGCGTAGGTAGGTAGAGGTACCTAAGGGTGGTTCACCGAAATTCAAATTAAGGTATTTTCGCCATTAACCAACATTAAAAAAACTGTTCATTTTAGCTCTAAAAATCCGGTTTTTCAATTAACAGTAAAATTAGAATTTCAGTTGCATTAAAATCAATAAAAAATTAATCAATTGAGTTAGCAAAAAAGTGACGTCACTGTTTTATTATTGGCATACAAAAATGGGGAATCGCGTTTTGACAGCGCATAAAAAGTATGTTATGTCCATTGATTGGTGGTGTATCCCTTCGACATCCATCATTTTTGTGAAAATTACCTTATTGGTTGTCAGTAAATCTATTTGCAAGTCAAATAAGTAATGACATTGTAACCGATTTATTGACCTTGAGAACTCCATCAACAATGTGAGTGAAATTGTCACGAAATTCGGTCATACCTGTTTAAAAACGTTTCATTGATATCGATTTCTAAGCGGTTACGGCACGGACTGAAGTTAATTCTATCCACCCGTTGCAATTGTGTGTGAACTGAGCTGAGAGAATTGATTTGTTTAACGGGCTGGTGCAAAATTGCCAAATTCAAAGGGGTAAACAGGACTCTCGCAACTTGCTCAAATTATCTATAAAAATAATCCTCTAACCGGAAGATAATGTTTTGCCTGAGTAGGTAATGAATGACTAATGAGAGCATCGGATCGTTAGCTCTTGTTATTCCGGAGAGGCGGAGACCTCTTTGGAGCCCAAACTGGGGTCTCATTTTGAACCTCAGGTTAAAACAAACTTAGTTTCGAACTCGGTATTACCTATTATAAGTACTTAGGTAGGTGATTTAGGTACCTGATGCTTAAAAAATTAGAGCCAAATTAATCCAATTTTATACCAAATTGCTAGGCGACCCAAACCACGTTAAGAACCAGAATAAATAAAACTAATTTGTACATGAGATATTTATAAACGTTACGAATAAATTATACATAATAAGGTAGGTACTTATCTATGGATTTTTTTTTCACCAAACGTCAAGGTCATTCACGGTAACAACACTACAAAAACGACCCTTATAGCAACGGAACAAAGTACTGTCTAATGGCAAATTATTACCGTGTTACTATCTAAATATTCGGCTCTCTACTTGTTCAAAATAGAGATTCAATAGTTACATCAAATGACCTTACATCACACGTACAAGTCTTAACTGTATCAATATGAAAACTGACCTTAAGGTCACGGGCCAATGATGTAAATTGTTTGTCAGTGGGTGCGTCTATCCGTCACAGAATACCTACGTTCACACTAACGTAACGATCTAGATTAGAGAAGTTATCGTTTATTGTACAATCGTGGCATGGCAAGTTAAAAAATATAAATTATAATACATTATCTATGCTCAATTAAAATTACATTGTAAATCTAGAAAATCAAGATGGCGCGGGCGGTCGGTTTTTGTAGGTAGTTTTTTTTTTGCACGAAGAGTTTTATGAATTTATGCATTGAATTTATGGGTTTATTATGGGTAGGTAGGTACTTACTAGCGTTTGCCCACGACTTCGTCCGCGTAAATGTCGGTTATCGCGAACGCAAACCAAGTCGCGGAATAAAAAGTAGCCTAAGTCCTTTCTTGGGGTTCAAATTGCCAAATTTCATCAAAATCGGTTTAGTGGTTTAATCGAAAGCATAACAGACCGATAGACAGAGATACTTTTGCATAAATTTATCATACATAGGTAACTAGCTCCTTGGGTCGCACAGTGTTCAAAAACCCCTCGGACCGGACATTTTTAACTGACCCCGCAGATTGACGTAGTTAGTTATACTGAGCAATTGTCTAGAAGTAACCCCTATTCGAATGTGGATAGTTTTCGAGAAAAAAATACTTAAAGTTCGCCGTTCCGGAGGGACCGAAAAATGAAAAATATTTTGTATTTACTTTGTTATTGTTTTTTTTACAACTATTTATTTTTAGTATGATGTGCCATTCAATTATGAGCTCTTAAGGCTTTTAATAAAATAAAAATTGGTCAAAGTCAAATGCGTTCTACCTCCTACCTATAAACCTGCAATATTTCAGCTTCATAAGTCAAGTAGTTTTCTAGATTTCGTGTTAAGACAGCGAGTGAATGACCTTACGCTTTTATATAATAGGATAAGCGAACTGTAGTAGCTACTAACTACCTACTATTAAAATAATCTAATTGACTCCAGCTAGTCAGATAATGAGTTAAAGTCATAGTAGTGTTAATTTTAAGAAGATATCACCCCTGAATGTGTAGTATTCCTCTGACCTCAGATGACATCTTTATCTAGCAAGATAAACAGCAGGCACAGTTATAGCAATATTTATTTAAAAAAATAACTCGCTGAAATAAGGCTGTAAAGGTATAAAGTGCATTTGGGGTATTTCCGATTTAAGTATACCAATTTCTGCCAAATGTGTGTTTATTCGCTCTGAACTCTGGAAATCCTATAGCTTCATTGGAGACATTCTTTTTGTATAGCCCAAGTATAGCCAGATTCATGAGGCAGGTAAAGGCTTGCAACATCACGCGAGCGGCACACGGAAGCGGAGCAGTAACCGATAAACCGAAGACGTAATTGAACGCGGGTGAAAATTCGAAATATGGCTAGTTTTATTTAAGTACCTACCGGTTTGCCATTGTAATTATGTAAATAGGTATTTATATTTTAGCTCGTTTATTAAAAGATCCTTACTAATATTATAAATGCGAAAGTAACTCTGTCTGTCTGTCTCGCTTTCACGCCTAAACCACTGAACCGATTTTGATGAAATTTGGCATGGAGATAGTTTAAGACCCGGGGAAAGACATAGACATACTTTTTATTAGACTTCGACTTCGTCTGCGTCCGCGATAACCGACATTTGCGCGGACGAAGTCGCGGGCAAAAGCTAGTAATATAATAATAAAAGGTGGTTCGCTTATGGTAATAATTTATGTTATACTTACATCTGTTTTTATTACAAGCTTTTATTTAGCTTGCACTGTTCGTATGTAAGTATGTGTGTAAATAAGTTGTCCTTTCAAAATTTGCGAACCATTTTTCGACCATTTGTTGTTATTTATTTATTTATTTATTTATTTATTTATTTATATCACACATACACTATCATCACAGGCTTACTTACCTAATACAATAGTGAAGTATACGAGATAACAAATCTTAGCTAAAAGTAATGTTATAAATTGCGGCTCGTGTGAATTCGCTCAGAGTACAATTGAAGCAGTCAATCTGTTGTGACATCATATTGAGTGTACGCAACGCGCGCGTCAGCGGCGCGTGCTGCAGCAGATTGGTGCGAGCGGGCGGCACCCATAGCAGCGGCGGCCGCCTCCGCCGCCCCATATGCCCGTCAGGTACATACAACCTAACTGTGCGTAGAACGCCTGGGTTGTGTATTTTACCACGTATAATCTTAAATAAATAAGTGGCGAGAGCAACTTCCCTTCTTACTTCCAGTTTGGTATAGCCTACCATGCCCAGCACAAAAAGAGTTGGATACAACAGTGGATACCCTGGATATACACCATACTGCTTTAAGTACAAGAATCTCATAAATTTGTTCTGGATACGTTCTAACATTAATTTGTATTTGGCTTCATGCGGCGACCAGACAACAGCATTGCATTCCAAATGACTTTTGACAAGCGCTTCGTACAACGATCTCAGAGCACTGATGTTCGTGAAGTGGTTTCCTAGCCGTAAGACCAACCCTAAATTGCGATATGCTTTTTTGCAGACATTAGAAACATGTTTACGGAAATTCAAATCCGTAGTAAAGCGCACGCCTAAGTCCTTAACCTCTGAGACACGTTGTAACCGCGTTCCGTCCATACAGTATTGATAGTGGCTCGGGTCGCGCGCGCGGGTAAATGATAACACCGAACATTTGGCCACATTGAAATATAATTTGTTGCTTAGACTCCACTCTACTACCCTATTAATATCCTGCTGCAATATGTCGTGATCAGTTTCCTGTTTGATTTTAAGAACTAATTTTAAGTCGTCAGCAAATAACAATGGTGTGGATTTATTGACTACTCTCGGCAAGTCGTTAATTGTTAAAATGAAGAGAAGAGGCCCTAAATTACTGCCCTGGCTGACTCCCGATCTTGTGAAATAGGGCTCAGAAAGCTGCCCACTACAGTCGACGTACTGACAACGGTCACGCAAGTAGCAAGCGAAAAATGACAAAGTGTGAGGTGTACAGCCTACACCAGCCAGTTTAGCTAGAAGGACGTCGTTATCTACCGTGTCAAAAGCCTTCCTGAAATCGAAGTAGGCAACATCTACCTGTTGACCTGCATCTACCGTAGGCACTATTTGTGTCATAAGATCCAGCAAGTTCCCCGTTGTCCCCCGCCCAGAACGGAAACCATGCTGCGCGTCGGACAACAGAGCGCTAATCTGTGGATACAGGCTACTGTGAATGGCCGACTCAAACACTTTAGCTGGAGTGCATAATACTGCTACAGGTCTATAATCGCAGGGCTCTGAACCACTACTACCTTTAGGCACGGGTACGACCCGGGTAAGTTTCCAGCGCTCAGGAAAAGTTGCGGTCTTGATACAGACGTTAAACAAATGTAGTAACGGCTTAACCAACACCGCACGGCAATCCCTAAAAATGTACACCGGAATACCATCCGGCCCGGCTGAGCGCTTAGGCGGCAAGCGTGTGAGTGCGCGCCATACGTCAGCGGGGCCCACGCACGCTAAGTGCGCCCGCGCGCTCGGCGACTCAGCCGCTGCCTCGCCCTCACTCGCCGCCGCCACACTCAGTTCGGGAGGCTCCGGATTGTACACCGATTGAAAAAATCGAGCGAACTCACTGGCACATTCGTAATCCGATAAAACCCGCCCGTCCTTAATTAACTTCCGCTGATTGGAAACGCCTTTTCTAGACCTAATATACCCCCAAAACGCTCGCGGATCCTTCGCGAGGTGCCCTTGCACGCGGTTGCGGTACTGATCATGCGCTCGAACAGTTTCGGCTTTCACTCTCGCCCTGTATCTTGCGAACTCCTCATAGTCACTGCGTGATTTACTTAATTTATATTTTTTATGTAATAAATATTTTACTTTTATATCTCTAATAATTTCGGTTGTATACCAAACTGGATAAACGTATCTATTACATGGTGAAGTAATATGTTTACTCTTTAGAGGGACACAATTGTCGAAAACGTCATAAATCTTATTATAAAATAAATCTAAAACTATATCTGGATCCCGTAAGTCGTAAATCTCACTCCAGTCTATTTTAGCTAATAAACTATACATTTGATTGAAGTCAGCTTTATTAAAATTCCAAAATGTACGAGTTAGCAAAGATTGAAATTGCGATTGTCGCGTACGCTGCAATGCGGGAGAAGTACGAGGCGCGGGGGGCGGCGGGGGCGAAGTCGCGCGCGCGCCGCGCTCGAAGCGGACGGCTAGCGGAGGATGGTACGCGTCCACGGGCTGCAGGCCCTCGTCTGCCGCGGTCACCGACACGCCATCACGCGAACTCAACACGAGGTCCAACTGCCTATTGTTGCAGTTAGGTACTGCATTGCACTGAGCAAATTCACAGAAGGCCATGAAATATTCATAATAATTAGCAATATTGTTATTACACGAGTACATATTAAAGTCCCCTAATATAATTAAATTACTGCTATATTTGACACATATTTTTTCTAATATGCCAAACATCGACAAATATTCATTGTCGTCAGCCCCTGGTGGAATATACACGACACAACAAGTAATTAGAAAACAATTATTCTTATAAACAGCAGCACAAATCAATTCAAACTTTTGACTATTTATATCAATGTCACCTGGCACAGACACTCGCCGCAACTCGAACTTAGGTGTGGCCACTAAAAGTACACCTCCCTGCTTACGACCATCCGCTCGATCGCATCGTAATATTTGATAGCCAGGAAGTACAAATTCCGCGTTCTGAATCGCTTCATTTAAGCCCGATTCGGTAATAGCAAATAAATCAGATCCAGACGATTCCAGTAATGATAAAAATTGTGTTGTCTTAGTTCTAAGTCCTCTGACGTTTTGATACAAAATGTTGAAAAGACTACTGGGTTTCCGGCTGATTTGGGTTAGTTTTGGGACGAAACCAAATCCATTCACTGTATTCTACATTTACTGGCCATACCTCAGGGTCACAAAGTTTCTCAAAATTACTTAATGTAACACCAATCCTGAATGAGGCATAGTCTCGCTCTGTTTTAGGTTTTAATTTTTCGACAACGATTTCAGAGTCCGCTCCTTTATTATCCGATTGATCTGAAATTTTGCATACACCTTTAGTTTTGATGACAATACAATGCCCAATACTCAATATTGTAATAATTTTAAATTAAAGCTTGTTTTTAAAAATATTTTTAAATTAGTTTATTATAGTATGGGGTTTGCGTAAAAGTGGCGTCATTTTGAAGTTGGATGGCCACTAATGAAACTTAGATATTTTGAAAGATCAGAATAATGCGATCAAAAGCTAATATGGACACATTTCTCTAAACCATATCGGAACGGAGATATTTGGTTTTTATAGTTCAGTAAACACGAAAAAGTTATTATACCTATATATTCTTATAAACCCTTTTAAGGTTCTGAGGTTTTTTTTAGTAACTACCTACTTACCGCAACCTAAAGATACATAACTACTATAACATGGCGCGCCCCTCCACAAATTCAAAACGTTTGAAAGTATTTGTGAAAGTATCAACGTGTGCGTACAAACAAACTCACAATGTGTGCGTACTGAGACGGCTCTCGAAACAAAAACAAATCAGCGATTTGTTGCTCGACTAGCGGCGTAATTAATTACTCATTATTATTAGTATGGCGCTGCACTGACATACTCTATGAAAATGACACGTGCGTTGTCTTGTGCGGTCTTGCTAGTTATGATTAGTTGACCAACATATCTGCCGGCCTGCTAATGAATACTACAACTACATAGAAACTCTTTCATATGGATATGGCTACACACATTGAAATAGTAAGGATGGGCGCGGAATGCTATAGTAGTTTTTTTTGTAACTATAAGTGTTAATGTGTTATTTCGAATTAAAAAACAAAAAATAAATAAATAAATAAATAAATATCTTGGGACAACTCACACACGGCCATCTGATCCCAAGCTAAGCAGAGCTTGTGTTATGGTAACCAGACAACTGATATACATACTTATATAATTTATAAATACATACATAATATAGATAAATTACACCCAGACACAGAACCAACAATTATGCTCATCACACAAAGTTTGTCCTGGGTGGGAATCGAACCCACTACCTCCGGCTTTGCAGTCAGGGTCACTAACCACTAGACCAACGAGGCAGTCTCGAAAAAGTGTCTCGTGTTTTCAGTCGAAAAAGTCTCTAAAACACTATTATCTCGAAACTACCTTTTTGCACTTAATGACTTCTTGCTCTACAACGAGGTAATGTGTCTTTATTATTTCCCAAGACCCAAAAGTAACGTAACATTGACACATGGTCGTGAAACAGTAAAGTCAATCTCTAAAAACAACCTTCAAAAACATATCTAAGATTTCTGTACGCAGGACAGTAATTGAAGTTTTTATATTGACGACATTTTTAAAATCTTCAAATGCAAATATCTCAACTTCGATATAACTTAGGATAAAAATAATTGAACATATATTATGTGTACTTAACAACACAACAAAGTAACATAATAATTATTTGTGGCCACTGAAAAAACACATGACGCCGCTAGTCCATACTAAGTTAATCAATGCCTTTTTATCTTTAACTAATGTAGGTAAGTAATTGGCCAAGGGCCAAGGGCGTTTTTATGTTAAAGTAAAATAAATAAATTAATAAATGGTATGAATAATAATTTAATACAAATCGGAATATTGGCTGTCCAAATTACCCAGATCATCCCAGACTTGGCCCAGACGCACTTGTAAAACTCACGCCATTAAAACACAATTTTAAAAAATGGCGGTTATACAAAGGAGTTTACTACATTTCACTCGCACACCTGAGTGTGCTCGCCGCTCTATGACTGATCATAGAGCGGCGAGCGCGAAAAAAAGGACAATGCTGAGTGCAGCCATTTTCAATTTGTTTTTTTTTTAAGGCGCTCCACCCACTGCACCGGGCCCGTCGCGTAGCGCGGGATGGCAGATTTTACCGTTGTATGCAAGTATCTCAATTTATATGGAAATCACGCCTAGCACAACACACTGCCGACGCGGAAACGCGCGGGAAGGAGTCCCGCGCGCAGATTCTGCCAATCTGCGCGGGAGCGCGGGGCGTGCCGCGGTATATGACACACCGGCTCCGCAGCCCCGGGCGTGATTTTATACTGTAAAGACGTTTGCACGATGGATTTCGACGTAGACAAATTTATTTAGCGCGAGGCCGTCGTAATCTGCTTCACCGCGCGGGGGAGCAGATTACACCGCTAAGCAGATCTGCGCCTCCGTCGCCGCGCGCGCTATCTGTCGCTCCGCGCACCGCGGCGGGACGCATCTTCAGTGGGTGGAGCGCCTTAACGGCACGGTTATACCCCAGGTAAGTAGATAGCTAAGGTAAGTAGATAGCTAAGTAACGGTAATCTTGATTGATGATTCATTTTCGGACAATCAAGGATATGCAAACAACACAAATTATTTTTAAAAAAAATATTTTAAACAGGTAACGTAATAACAAACTAAGTAGTAGCAGCTTCTTTTTATTGTAGTTAGGTAGGTACAGTCAGCAAAAGAGTATGCAGGGTCGTCAGATAATGTATAGGTACCTAGTTGAAATTTTCTTAAAAACCGATGGATGTTTTCAAATGTAATTAAATTTGAAAAGTAGATAATAAACAGTAGGTACATTTATTAAGTTAAAGTTTCAATCGAAGACATCCATCGGTTTCTAAAAAAACTACCTATATCTGACGACCTGGATACCAATCTCTTTTGTTGACTGTACCTATTCTATTTGTAAAAAGTGATAAAGTACGGCTCATCACTTGCCGTAAATACTTGCGAAAAACGGGACTGAACCTGTCCCGTGCAAGACATTTAAATTTTGGGCTGAAATGCGGGACATCCCTCCAAAATCGGGGCGTCTGACAACGCTGCTGTAGATCCTAACAAACCATACACTTACTACCATGCTCTCGATACGTACAGTAGCCGCCATAAGTGGAGCAATCTCTCAAAGCAATAGATTGACACTTTGGTTAAACTTACGATCTTCCGACGCTGTGTGCGAATTTTGAGGTGTACGTGTAGGTATTGTTTTAATCCATCACTTAACAGATGTAGGTAGACGTACGGCCTGTACCGCGTGATCACAACAATTCAAACCTTAGCATGCTACTGCACTTATGAGCGCTAACTGTACCTATGTAAATAAATGGTTTCTGTTACATTCATCATTATAGTTGCGGGTTCGATTATAGCTTCGATTTATTTGCAACGTGATCATGTTTTGACTGCTACTTGTGATTGACCTCTGAAGGTTAGTCTGTCACCGATTGGTTACAGCTAAAGACTGGGATCGAAATATTCGAAATTGGGATTGGAATGCTAACCACGGTTTCTTTATAGAAAAACTAGCTACCGACCGCGACTTCGTCTGGTTACGCGCGCGGTCACAGGTTGTCATTATAAAATTATCGTTTAAAAAAACCGTGGTTTAGATTTTCGGGTGTTTAACTTAAGTTCAATAGTGTTGGCCGAATAGATTATTAGGTTCAGTCAAACAAGCCATTTGGTATACCTACCCAAGTAGCACATTAGCGATGAATTAGGTCATAAACAAGCTACATTACAGTCTACAGCTTTTATGCAGATGTACTAAAGGATAGGGCGAGTCTTTAGACTGTATTATGGAAAGATTATACACTATTAAACAGCATAGCTGACTAATGACTTGATAATGGCGAAAAAGTATACTAAAAACATTTAAGTAGAATTTTAAAATGATCTAGTCCAGCTTTTGGCTGCATGAGATACTACTAGCTGGTTTAGAAGTCCAAAGCTTGTTAACGACTGGTTAATAGAAAAATTCAACTCTCTTGTAATGGTGCGGGCTGCATTAAAGTTTCGAATAATGCCACTGACTTTTAATTGGTATACACTAATTCTATTATAAAGCTACTTCAACGAGCTTGTTAATGGCTGATTAAAAGTGAATTATGAATGCCGTTACACTTATAAGAGAATCATTAAACACCCTGAGTTGTAAATTGGAGTAGGCATACTCCATCGTAATGCCATTGCATAAAGTGTAGCTGACAGTTATTATACAGCTTTCGGCGTTATTTAAGAGTAAATCTAGATTATTGGTGTTTAAATCCCAGAAAGGAGCATACAGTAGCTACTGTATGCTTCTTTCTCCAGCCAACATAATGCTAGAAGCTGGTACATTGATTTGGTAACACCACTGTACAGTAAATAACTTTTCAAAAGAATTTATGGAGAATTTGTACTGGATAACAAATTAACGCCATTTTATCATTACAGAAACGATTTGTTATTAAATATCCAAATGATTTCTTAGTTTTCAAGGATATTTGATAGCTTTTAAACAATATATTTTCCGCTTATTTCCTAGTAGAATACATTAAGTTAGAAAGCAATAATTCGAGTGATAAATCTATTAAGTATTCGTACACCATATAATCTTGTGAAATATTTTCGTTAAAGCGATATTATTCTGATGGCGCGTGAAATATTTGATGTAATTACCTATACACATTTACAGTAAAATTGTACTCGCAACTCAATTTACATACAGAGGACACTCAAAACCAACGTGAAAACTATTAAAAAAATTTAATTTAAATATGTCCGCCCGTGCACTATAACAAACAATAAATGTCATCTGTCACATAAATACACAAAAGAAATAAAAAAAAATTTTTTGTTTGGTTATTTACACTTTAATACAAGCTGTTGCCAAGCCTCGAAACATCTAAAAGCTGTTGAAGAGAATTAAAGTAGCTGAATCTTAGGCTACAATGACTGTTGTATAGCTGTATAAGCCATTGTACAGGCCTCGTACAGCTGTTTCAATTATTATACTGCCGTTAACCAGTCACTGTAATGCTTAAGGCTGTTTAATTTGGGGCCCAAATTAGAATTACAAGGCTTGTGTAGCTAACTACACAGCCCTTAAGCAGGAAACTAAAACAGCCTTGAGTAGTCACAAATTCTATAATCAAGTCATATGCGGCTGTCATGTGCTACTTGGGTAGGGCTGCCATCCGTCCGGGTTTCCCCGGATTTGTCTTAGTTTCGAGGGCGTCCGGGGGATGTCCGGGAACGGTTGTCGAAAAGTGTCCGGGTCACACCCGGACACTTTTAGTGTCAGGGGAATACCGACTGATTGAAATTTAGGAAAAATAATAAAATATGTAAGTAAGTAATAAAGAAATGAAAATGTAAACGATGGTTTTTTATTTTTACTGTACTTAAACATATTTTTTTTGGGAGTGTCCGGGAAGAAATCTCAATTTCACTAAAATGTCCGGGGTTTTTGAAGTTGTTGCCCGGAATCGGCAATTTAGGCGATGGCAGCCCTAGGTATACCTACAGGCAGCTGACTTGCAACAACTTTTAAACAATGTTTCGAGTGTGTCAATTCCTAAGTACTTACCTAGGTTTCAAAATTATTAGACACCACAAGCTTAAAAAAAGTGAACCCAAAATAACAATGAATGGCAATACCTAGCAGAAAGATAATTAATGTTGATTGTAAACCAAATAGCTTGTTCGACCGTTCAACGATAGTCTAAATTAATCTACTCATTAATGTTTAGCTACTAACTTTCCTTGTTTATTCACACATAGATAACAGTCCACGTAATACCTACCTAATAAATTGTTTAGCAAAAGTAATGAGAAATGAGCCAAGTAGCTTAGTAAGTACCTACCTATCTACTCGAGTTTCTTGTGACGCAACCCGATAGCCCCCGACCTTTCAGAGACCCCCTCTAGGCATTATAACAAGCGTCATAGGTAATTCACAATCACAGTTCAAAGATGATGTAATAACAAAATGTTTTTGCAAAAATGTTTAGGTTTATTTTGGTAGGTATGGTGTAGACTGGCTGGTTTAGCCATATCCAGCCTTATTTTAATTAATTTAAATTTTAATGAGATACACTCTGTTCTAAACTTGAAACTTGACAGTCCGCCTCGACGGCTATCAGGCAGTATTACGTCAAATAATTTATAATTATTAATTTATGAAGTAAAATTAAATTTACTTTTTTTATTAAATATCCGCCATTATGATTTTTTTTAAATATTTTATTCCCAGTGACAGTCGCGCCATCAAGACGAAGGAATCTGATGACGTATCATTTATAAAAATCGGTTAAGCCGTTGAGTAGTTACGAGCGGACATAGGAATTAGGAACAGACAAACACCATTACCTCGAGTCTACGGACCCTAATTTTCGGCTTCGGGTAAAAAAATAAAAATAAAATTGTGATTTAATTAATCAAGTATATTGGACCCTCGGGACCGTGACTACGTCAGAGTTGTCACAGTACCTAACCCCCCCCCCCCCCCTTGTCACCTAAGTTCTTAAAGTCACCCCAGTAACATAGAACTGATTTTTTCCAGTCACCAACTTTTTTTTCCGAAATTCTGCAACAAGACTGCGCCTGCAATGCAGTGTAGCGTAGTTTTTCATTACTGGAAAGTCTAAAATAATCATGCCGACTCGTTCTAATCCTATTTTTTATCGGTCATTGGTCTAGTTGTCATTGTCGCGGCTGCCAAGGTTCGATTCTTAGACCTGATCTAAAAATTATTTTATTGGGTTTTTCTGTTAGTAGATAACCTGTTTTATCCTAGTTTTGTGGCGACTGGCATGCCATTTAAGTAAACTTAGGGTAGGTAACTTTGATTTATCTGTCTGCACAGCTGTGCTATTCTCTAAAAAACACAGCGCTGCGGCAGCGCAGACACTATGGTTTGTGTTTAGTGGATTTTCAACTTTATAGTGTAGATCACAACGTTGATAATCCACTAAACACAAACCATAGTGTCAGCGCTGCCGCGGCGCTGTGTTTTTATTAATGGTGTTTTTAGAGAATAGCATACCAGTACAAGTAGGTAAGTAGGTACTTACCTATCTAGCTAAAACTTACCTATCTAACTTACCTATCTACTTACCTATCTAACTTACCTATCTAGTTAAAATTGCCTCATACAACTAAACTTCCAAATCGTCAAAGAATGAACCAAGGTCTATGACCTAATAGTACCTAAATTAGAAATCTAGGCATTCCAGAACATAAAGAAATATTGTTCGAAGCAATTTGGTTCGAAGCATTATAATTTTCCTCTTTTTTTAAGCTGTGACCAAAACAGCTGATTCATTGCCGTTTGCTTCGGGGACGCGAACGTGCTAATAAACCTAAGAATAATTTAATCGCAAATTGATAAAAAGTTATTAAAAGATTCGCTAAGGAGAATAGACTAAAAAACTGGGTGTCATTGACTTAATTTTGGATCCGCCGCGCCATCTTTTTTCTAAGAAAGATGGCCGTTTTTTAAGTTTTGTTATTGGGCAAGAAAAAACGGAAAACAGAAGTAAACAAACGTTAATGAATTAAGTAGATAATTTACTATGTTATTATTATATTATGCTATTGTAAGTATGAAGTGTAGTTTGATAGTTAATAATTCTCAGTAATAACCAGTCTTTGTATGGCGGTTTGGCGGGAAATTTAAAGTACACTATTGCTAGATCCACACCCAAGCGGGGGTCCATAGACCGCATTTTTTTTAAAATCTTTTACGATCCATAGGCTCTCCACTTGGGTGAATCTAATATGTTCTTCCCGATTTACTAACAAAGTAAAACAGACAAATAAAATGTTAACCACGATACCAATGTTATGGTGGTGGTTAGAATTCATTACTCAACTTGTTATTGAATAAGTTTTGACGCAGTGTTGCTGCAACCGCTTTCAGTCTTCAGGGTCACGGAATCTATTCTCGCATCGGGACAAATATTTGTGTTACATTATTTTCTACCTAATGGATGTTTGTTGTATACCTACGTCATGCTACCCCCGTGACGTAGGTTCAAGATTCTATAGAATGGGTCAGTTAGTTTGAAACAAAGTGGAGACGTTGAAAACAAATGAGATTTTGAATGTTGCCAAAATATACTTGTTTTTACTTATAAAATTATATTTACGATTTATTGCCTTGTTGGCAACAAACTACATATATCCCAGATCCCTTTTAAAGTTTTGTTCTGATTCATCCCGTTATACCAGTACCTATTTAGATTAATTTATTCAATGCTGCATCCTTTTCAGGTATCAAGAGTAAACGTTTAAGAGGTGAACTATTAGTAAGGGTAGTTTTTTTTTTTTCGCCCGTTAGGGTTAGTGTGGTATGCTACCTATTCATTCATTAATTTGTGAAGCTGTTCCATTATGTTAGGCATTATAAAGGGTTGTAACGCAAGCTAAGGTTACCGGAGGCGGAAGTGGAAAAAAATATTTATTCATGATTTACATAGTTCACTTTCTTATCCAAACTTAGCAAAGTTTGGATAAGAAAGTGAACTATGTTATAATTTCGGTTACCAGCAGGTAACCGAAATTATGACGAGACAAATTATATTTCACGCCGATAAGTGCGGATGATGGAAGCAATCTTGACCATATCGCTCGCAACATTGCTGAGCGGCCTCCTCGCACGTTGTATATATCGTAACATAATAACACGCCTGTTATCCCCATAGGGTTAGGCAGAGGTGTACCCATTAGTACACACACATTTCGCCAGTTATGTTAAGTCGCATGTATTAGGGGCGAGCCTATCGCCATCAACCGCGCACAAATTCAGACTCCTGAAGCTACAACTGAGAAAAAACTGATGGAAAACAATAACACTGCCCTACTTGGGAATCAAACCCAAGACCTCATGCTTAGCAGGCAGTCCTACACTCATAGGACACCAATAGTTTCTCTAAAGTAGCACCATATCATAAAACCTCAATAAAACATCACATAAGTACAATTAATTAGTTTATTGTTCACTTAGTGGGGTGTGGGGCGTGATGTGCCTGTGCAGCCGCCTTCCTCATCTGTGTCAGGACGTTGCTCAGCTCTTCACGCTTCCTCTTCGCACGGATGTGTGTGCCCAGACGACGCTTCAGGAACTTCAGGGCGCGCTTGTCTTTTGAGACCTAGAATAAATAGGTAAAAATGTTAGGCTAGTTATCTGGTATGACATGGTCAGCTAGGCTTATCATGGAATCTTTGTAAAATTGAAGTGGCTGTATTGTCATTCAGGGGGAAGGTACTAAATGCACACACAATGTATTTATTTATTAAACTTTATGCATTTGTAAAAAAAAATACACTGCACAAAGGCAGACTTAATGCCTTAGGCATTTTTTACCAGTCTACCTTATGGTGATGCACAATTTTATTAATAAAAATAAAATAAAAAGTTATAAAACACAAGAAGATTGTTTCTTTATTAGGTAGTATCATGAATATTATAAAATTGAATAAAAATCTGTTTATTTCAACAATTTTAGAATCCTGAATGAGGATGTTGTATGACAGGAATCAAGCTTTCTTCAGAGGAGTTTAGGATCATATAATGATCTTACTTTCATGTGATAGCGAATAGTAGGACTTTGGTACCATAGAGGTCAAGATTCTTTGGTTGTACCAAGTAATATTAAATTGTTACCCACCTTAAGCAACTCCATAGCCCTCTTCTCATACTGAGCGTGTCCAACAACCTCACGGACCAAGTCACGCACGAATTTTGAGTGCTTGGTTTGAAGCTGGAAACAATTGGATACATTTTTAAGTGAATTTATTTGCTTTTGTTAATTCTTCAGAATTGTTTACAAACATGAACAGCTTAGTACGTATATTTAATTGTCTTGTTTGATTTCCAACTATGCACACTATAAAGTCATTAATTTTTTTGCTGGTATGAAATATTGTATTGTATTGTATATTGTATTGTGTTGTATTGTATTGAATAGTTAATGCAGTGTTATCATAATAAGCAATTATATATATGTAAGTACTGAACCGGAAAACAATAAATCGTTGGCATGTAAAATTTTGATTTCTTGGGACAATGATGCAAGTTGTTTCAAATTTTTCAGTGAATAAGTCGAATTAGATAATTTTACTCGACAGATTAAATAAATGCCCAAACTTAAGGTTTATTAACGCGGAAAAAACTACGAAATATAAAAACCGCAACGTTTACAAGATTCAAAACATAACTTGTAGCTTGTAGCTCGTAACTTGTAGTATTGAGTTTCATAATAATTACGTAGGGATACTTACACCCTTTAGCCTGGCGGGTCTGATTTTGATGGCTTTGTCAGTAATACCCTTCCTGCCAGCAGATATTTTTGTCGTTTTGTGTCCCTTTCGAAGACCGACTGCTAACTCAAACCGAGGAGCCATGCTGAAATAACAAACACAGAAACTATGAGGGACGAAATAAACACACTAACACTTTTATGTAATTATTTTAAATCTTAATTCACTGTAACATCACGCGAAATCAAATAGATTACATTGATTTACATGGAATTTAGATTCTATAAAAATTTACGTACATTTCGGAATGACAGATCCGACCAGAAAGAATTTGCTTGCAATTCTTCTAGTTTGAGGAAACAACTGACAGATAGGGTTGGTAATTATAGTCATAGACATTTAGTAGATTATTAATAGTTTGATTTCAGTAGCTAACAATACGTTGAACTTGAAAGGAATATGAAAAAGAATGAAATTAATAATTTCACGAACTATGAACATCATCCTGAAACTTGAAAAACCATAAAAAATTGGATTAACTTCCAAGATTTTCTAAGGCAATCGGCCATCACTCAGTTTTATGTCAAACTGTCAAAGTCATCTGTTGTTAATTGTCTAGTGATGTGCCGAGTCGGCTATTTTTGGTATTCGAGTATTTTGGTACTCGTTGAAAAAGGAATCGAATCAGGATTCGAGTCACGGAACTCGGATAGGTACTCGAGTACCAGCATGAGTATTCGAGTACTTTGGTAGACTCGAGTACTTTTTTATTTGTTCTCGAAAGCTTGCTTTCGGTTCATAAGTATTATATGACGATAGGACAGTAAGTAAATAATAACATTATTATGGTATAATCAGTCTTTATAATCTAATCAGTCATCAATATAATCAGTCTTTTTTTTACTTAGTACTCTGACAGTAAACTTTGCATTTATTAATTAAATATTATGTACTTTTATTGAGTCATTTAGTAAGAAAATTCAATCTTAGTAGGAATTTGGAATTAATAGTGAACACACTGTAATTTTTAGAAACAATTAAAGCGAAATTAAACGTAAACATTAAACAGGTTCATACTTGATTGCTGTGAACGTCGAGTCACGCGCGACTTGGTATTCGAATACTGTAAGTACTCGAGTCCTGTATCCGAGTACTGTGGATTTGAATCTTATATTTTGAGTACTCGAGTATGTGAGTACTTACTAGGTACTCGAGTCAGTACTCGAGTCAGCCTGACTCGGCACATCTCTATAATTGTCAAACATGTCAGTCATGCGTTCGCAAATCGAGGTGTGTTGTGTTGATAATTTGATACACTTTTCAAGAATTTTATATGAAAAATTGCGTTTTTTAATAAAGGCATAAAAGAAAAGAAGACAAATTACAATTGGCTAACTCGGTTGTGTTTTAATGTAATGTTTATCAGCTCGACAGGCATTTCAGTCACATTTGGTAACATAACCTATTCTTGAGATATAAAGTTAAATATTTAATTAAAATGGAAGTTGGAGCAGTAAAACAAGCCTTCAATAATGAGGTACAAACATTTCTTAACTATTTTATTAATGACTTACTTGTTGCTAACTGAATTTTCCATAATTTCACGTATATTTCGATTCATCCGTCTCAACGAGACAATTTTATTACGCTTAATGGAGTTTGATATTAGTTGCCTGTGATAAGTCAATAATATCCACATTTTAAATCAGTCCTTTCAATGTAATTATCCTCGGATTGCTTATACAAACTTTTTAATCTCACACACCTTTCATACAATGATTTCAGGTAATATTGCTCAAAAGGAAACTAAACCAGGCCAAGATACAAATCATACACAAATTGACAAGAAAAGCCAAACAATTGACACAGAAGAAAGCTCCAGAACAGCTACAAGAAAAGTTAAAAAGGAAAGCGGAGTCTGCTGTAAAGGAAGTTTTGGTTATAAAGGTATCCTATCAGATTTATATTTAATACTAATTTCTGGTGGTATCCTTATCCATGTGGAAGACAAGTGTTCCATAAAACATAAACTATGGTACTCAGCAATAACGTGACTTTCTATCAGTACAAAAATGTTTGCAATTATAATAGAATTCATAATGCTGGTATAATTTCCAAAGTTTACCTTTGAACAAAAAAATAACAAACTTTACCCTATAATATCTTAAATAGCAATAAAATTAGTATCAAGATTAACTTACGGCTTATTTGCATGACACATATACCTAAATTTATGAAAAAATTGTTACAAATTAATTCTGACAACTGATCAAGGTAGGAAAACTTAGATCTAGTATTTTGTAGTAACTCAATTCTCGCCTGCAACCTCATCTACATGGAAGACCCCATTAATTTGGCCCTGTCACACAATCCAATGTCTCATATCTATCTACATGCCTTACAGCTTCTTAGGTGAAGTAGTTTCGAAAATTTATTTATTTTTTGTTTAGTCAGTGGGGGAATTTTTGAGTCACCATTCGCTTTTACATGTATAGATTATGTTGGATATAGAAAGAGATTGGTGTTATTATTGTCAAGACTAAGAACTTCTTTTATGTTTCACAGAAAATCAAACCAAAGGACCTAGCAAAATTCATAGTAACACACAAGGGAGAGTTAAACACCTTCCTAAACAAACCTCAAGTAGATGAAGAGAAAGCATGCGCAAGATTACTCCTCCACAAAGCTTTACAGGACAAGTATAAATTCATAAGAGACAGATTCTCCAATGTACCAATCCAAGACCTATTTATGTCCCGGATAGAAAGAAGAAAGTTAAAGAAGGAAGCTAAAGAAAAACAGAAGAATAAGAAGAAGGGAAAGAATAATAATGTAGTCAATTCTGAAGGAGATTGGAATGTAGAAGATGTGGCTTTAGATGATAGCAAAGTGAGTGAAGACAAAGATTCAGGCAATGAAATATCTGGTGATGAGGCAAGTGGAAATGAAATGTCGGAAGATGAAAATGATAATGAAGTGTCAGGTGAGGAGAGTGACCAGTCAGACAGAGATAACAAACAAGATGAAGAGTCAGATGGAGAAGATGAGGAAGAACAGAGTAATGCAGGTGCAGAAAGTAGTGATGATGAAGTAAAAGAAGATGTAAGTAAAAATGTGAAGCCCACTCTTGTAGTCAAACCGTATGTTAGTGAGACTAAATCAAAAGCCAAGAAATCAGAAGAAGTTAACACTAAAATAGTACCATCTAAAGAAATTAAAACCAAGAACCCACCTAAAGAAATCATCAAGAAAAATCCAGTGAAAAAACAAAAGGAATTAGACAAAACTAAACACTTTAATGAGAAAATACTTAAAAAGAAATTAAAGAAAGATTCAGATGCTTCTGTAGTTGAAAATAAAATTGTAGATCCATTCTTTATAACATCAACGGGAGAGAATTATATGTCTGTGGTAGAGCCAAGGGCACCAGATGAATTTAAAGAAGAACATATGGGAGGGAATAGAAAACTAAGAAGAGCGGTTCAGTTTGGTCTTGTCCCAAAAAGCAAACTCAGACAAAACAATAATTACAACAAACAAGACAGATTTAATAATCAAAATGGAAGTAATTATAAAGGCAAATTTAATGATAGACCACAAAATGAAAGAAGACATTTTAATGATAGGAAGTCTTATAATAACGATTTTAATGATAAAAGAGGTTTTAATAATAGGAATAATGATGAAAAGCCAGAAAAATTGCATCCATCTTGGGAAGCTAAGAAAAAGAAATCTGGTATTTTACCGTTTGAAGGTAAAAAAATTGTTTTTGATGAAAGTTGAGCAAATTAAGGATAAATTATAAATTAAATTATATTGATCAGAAAAGTCTATTGTTTTATTTAAAAATGTTTGGCTATTCTTAGTTGTGTTTTTTTATAATGCTGTTAGGTTGGTATCTACACTATATAATAATATAATATAATATAATATATAATAATATTATAAAGAGGAAAACTTTGTATTTTTGTTTGTTTGTAATGGATAAACTCAAAAACTACTGGACCGATTTTAAACATTCTTTCACCATTAGAAAGCTACATTATCTGCGAGTAACATAGGCTATATTTTATTTTAGAAAAAATAGGGGTCGCGAAAACAGACATACACGCGGGCGGAGCCGCGGGCGACCGCTAGTTATAAATAAGGAGGAAAGAAGAAACAATTGTATACTAAAGTCTAACCTCTTACTATACTAATAGATATTCTTACCACAACTTTCAAGTACTTAAGTAGATAGGTAACTACCAGTAGCCGTTGATCCGTAATCAGAGATAGCTACTAGAAATTATGGCTTAAATTAATTTTCTGACTCCATAAACAATCCACAAAACAACAAAAATTGAATACCGACTACAAGGACCATTATTTCTACACCGCTGGTCCTTTCAGAAATAGAATTTATACTAGAATAACATCTCCCAAAGTACTAGAATTAATGCAGCTACATCACAAGCTGCTAATAAGTATCTGCTTAGGGGTCTATTCTCGGCCAAATTACGCCGACCGCAAGAGCATCGAGTATATATGTCTTGACCTATTTGTGGCTTGAGCGAGGCCCAACAAAGCCAACATACGGCTAATAATTTACCTAGATTCGTGCCTACGAAGATTACTTAAAGCTATAAATACTGCATGGTTTAACCTAAAGTATCAGTCTACTAGCCATAGGTACCTACCCCAAGGTTTCACCCACGTTACGTCTTTGACTCTCTGGTTACTGCTCCAGTCCCGTGCGTGGTAGCGTGATGTAATATAGCCTATCGTCTTCCTCGATAAACAGGCAACGCAAATGCAAAACGATGTTTTCAAATCAAGCTAGTAGTTCCTGAGATTAGTGCGTTCAAACAAATAAGCAAACTCTTCAGCTCTTCAATATTATTATTAGTAATTAGTATATACAGATATTCTATGTATTATATTCAAGGGGTCTTGCATTACTAATGTCAAGAAAGAAGGAAAGAATATTGGTAAATACCTAGTAAAAATGAATATCCAAGTTCATAAGAGAAAATCTCCTGGGTTACCAAACATTAGAAACCATTTGTTACATCTATAAACTTCTAACATCGGACACATTACAACAACTTTAGCCAAGATTCTAAAATAAAATCGCGGGAATTCTCGAAATTGCCCGCCCAAATGTAAGAATGTTACCTACAATACGATCAGATAGCCCGTACCGATATTACTTCGACAATCATAAATAGCTCCGGGCAACACCAACCATTGCTTTCCGCTCTCTTATCAGGTCCACAGCCGTATTGCAGTCGAGTAGTGTGGCGACTTGTAATGAAGCATTTCTCAGGTCCGACGCGATTTATCGTAGATCCGAGTCACAGAATAAACAGGCACAGAAGGACAGTTCTCTACAATGCGGGAAAACACGCACACATAGACATGCTACATTAGTGTTGTTAGTTGCAGTGTGATCAATTTTGGAATGGAAGCTCGGAAAAGAAGAATGGGCCATGGAGTTTTTGGTTTTCAAATTAGGGCTACAAAAACAAACGTTGTGAATCACCATTTTGTAAGAAAATAATTAAGCAAGGATATTGTAATAACGGCTTACAGATATATCGACTGAAGTATGACAATTGTTTGAAAATTGCAAATACTTAGTTTCTTTTTCTTCATGTAAATGTTGTTCAAAAATAATGGTCGAATTAAAATAAACGATTTGACTTTTGGTAAACGAAAAATCGGGACTTTCGGCGTTCCGATCAAGGCTAAATCGGTCAATCGGGATGTGTCACCACCGGACCCCTGAAATTGGGCTACCTAGCAACAAAGCGAGTGTAAGCGCTTGGAAGTTGCGACTGGGCAGTTGATTAAACACTTGAGACAGATTGTCATCGGTGTCAGTGCCAGTGCGCCTTTTATTTCGCTCTATTTGTCTGGAATCGACCTTCTGTACTGTTCTGTATTCTGTGGCCGAGCTACGTATATTGAGGACGGAGCTTGAATGCACGACATAGCACGGTGGCGGACATTTTGCAAATACCAGCGTAACACCTGGATTGGTGCTTAGATTTGGTCGATTTATTGTAAACTATTGTGTGGCTACAGATTGGAGGTAAGGAATCTGGGTCAGTGGGGAAATGTCCCTATGGTTTTATGGACGAGGAACATGAATCATTGATGATTACCATCATTCATTTAGTGAAACTGTTTCTCTGTTTTCTGACTACCTTATAAAGTATTGATCTATAGGTAGGTAAGTAGTTACTTTAAGAAGGCCAATCCGAGTTTTACTAGGTAATTAGAAATGTTCAATATCTATTTGCAATCTCATCTTAGCGACAATCAATGTAAGTCAATACACAGTGGCCCAGATAGCGACGTTCAAATGAAAAGCCTCTTTCCTAAGCCTCCTTAAAAAAACTGCGATTTTTTTGTAATTTAGGAGCTAAGCGTTGGTTTAATAATTTTTGGAAAATTCTCATCTGACTTTAGGTTGTTCCCTTTTACATCGCATTTTTTTATATAAAAACACCGCCTGCCATCACCTGAAGTGACTGAAACTTAGTATATTATTCTACCTATCTCTAAGTTCATCTACACACAACTACATCTACCTGGCACAAAAGCACTACGAAAAATAACGAAGGTTTATCTTCTAATACCTAGGTACTGTAAGACAAACTTAAATCAAAGACAACTCTATCCCACAAAGCCTTAACAACATTAAAGAAAAGTCTTAACAAATCATACCAGGAAAATCCTCATAAAATCATCTGGCCTGTGACAGTTATTTGCATTTACGACCCGACACCCTTTGTGGGCCCAACTTGCGGAAAAACGTCAGCCGGTATAATGAACACTATTATTTAACTGTGGCGGTAGATGGAAAAAAAAGTAAAAGGCGGGTGTCTCTGGCAGTCAGCTTTTTCTCCTTCGTTTTCTTTTTGAAATAAGAATCTTGTTTGGTAACGTTTGTCATGATTTTTTGAAGCAGTATTTTCTGTTTACACTGTCGAGTTAAATGTTTCTGGATCCTGGATTTGAATAGGACGTCTGACGAACATCGTCTGGACGTCCGCATCAGTGAATTCCTTAGTTATAACTAAACATCTCTGTAGATCTATTGATACTTGTAGTTGAATTATGATTATAACCTACCTACCTAAGCAGTATTTAACGTTTAGGTTTTTGGTCCTTTGATACACAGTATTCGAACAAAAGGACCAAGATTTTATATGACAAGAAAAGTCTAAGTCCGAAAATGCATGAGAATATATGTGACGAGATTTAATTAAACATTTCACGAACTGACATAGACCATAATACATCAGAGAAATTGCAGTCCCAACCATAAATTCCATAACAATGCATCGTGAACACATCTCGTCTGTAAGCGCTTGTAATACAGACATTCACACACAGGTGGGGGGCGTTGCATGTGGAATTCGCAATACCGAATGTCGCCAGCTACGCGGTGACCCACCATTAATTTGTGTACAGCGTTGATTCAACGCGGGAATGCTTAATTACATACCAACACAACACTTAGGCGCTCCACCCACTGAAGATGCGTCCCGCCGCGGTGAGCAGAGCGACAGATAACGCGCGCGGCGACGGAGGCGCAGATCTGCCTTACTTAGCGGTGAAATCTGCTCCCCCGCGCGGTGAAGCAGATTACGACGGCCTCGCGCTAAATAAATTTGTCTACGTCGAAATCCATCGTGCAAACGTCTGTACAGTATAAAATCACGCCCGGGACGGCAGAGCCGGTGTGTCATATCCCGCGGCACGCCCCGCGCTCCCGCGCAGATTGGCAGAATCTGCGCGCGGTGCGCCTTCCCGCTCGTTTCCGCGTCGGCAGTGTGTTGTGCTAGGCGTGATTTCTATATAAATTGAGATACTTGCATACAACGGTAAAATCTGCCTGAATAAATCTGCGACGGGGCGCGGGGCAGTGGGTGGAGCGCCTTAACAGATGACTTGAAGCGATTTACGGCAGCCATATTGGATTGGTTGAGTGATGGCGCGAACGCAGTAAGGAGGTCATATATCAGCTGCAATCTCCTGAGATATTGCTGGAATTAATTGTTGACGGCCTGTTAGTGGGGATTCGAGTGAATAAATCATGAGGTTTCTGTGTATCTAGATGTTAAATTAATACATAATATATTACCTGTCGGGCGGCAGGTAGTTTAATTACCTAGGTAGGTATTAAGTAGGTACCTACCCTATCTGGCGAAGGGACGTACGCAGATATAGGTAGCAAAATAATAATACTTAATTTTCTCCAGACTGGATTTCGGTCACAGTAGCCATCTTAATGAAGAGTAACCAAAGTAAGTGTATGAACACAGGTCCACTTCCACTTCCCTCACTCATAGACCAATTGGACGGCAATCCGACACGACCGGGGAGTGATTAGGGGCTGGACCAACGGCTTTACGTACTTTTTGAGGTACGAGGGTGTCATACAACCAATTTCCATACTCCGGGCAGCTACTGAGAATCCCTTATGGAACAAAACCCAGTAATGCTTTTCCCGACCTGGGAATTGAACCCAAGAACCCATAGGCAAGGTAGCGGCAGCAGAATAGATTTCTCCAGGGTGATTCTTAATGTCTATTAGAACCGCAATGATAAAGCGTCTTGGTGACCTCACAGACAAGATGATACTCGACTGTCCATCACTTTGAGATGTTCCGGTTAGTAAGATAAATTGTTGAGCGTTGGGAGCTGGCTCGGTCTGATGAGTTAATTAAACAGGAAGCTAACATAGGAAACTATCACGCCACTATTCTCCGTAGGAGTAGGCAGAAAAATACAATAACTCCAGTTCGTCATCATGTCAACAAGAAGCTATCATGTCAGCAAGAAGTGTAGAAACTAATGATTGGTCCTCAGGTTCGCAAAAACTGACTTAATAATACCATCAACATTGGGTACTTGACATTATTAACACAATAATTCCAAAACACAGTAAAATTAGATTTTTAGTTGCTTTGAAATCAATAAATAGTTAATCAACTTAGCGGCTAAATAAGAGACCTCACAATTTACTACTAATCAATGGTAGAATTGCATTTTGACAGCTCATAAAAAGTATAATGTCAATTGATTGGTGGAGTCAAGTATAATCTAAGACCTAGCGCGCACTGGTGACTATTGTCAGCGTGACTGTTTTGTCACTCTTATCAAGTCCGTGGATATGTATGGAGATGCGCGCATGTTACGACGTGACATAACTGGGTGACATCTCCATACATATCCACGGACTTGATAAGAGTGACAAAACAGTCACGCTGACAAAAGTCACCAGTGCGCGCTAGCTCTAATTGGATAAGACATATTAAATTCACTTCAACAAAATAAAAACAAAACGTTCCATTTTCAAAACAAAATGTCACGTACAACTGAAACGTCACACTTATATAGGTAGTACCAACGTAACAATAAAATGTTGCATTCACATGACAGGGACATAGTGTATAAATTTTTTATACGACCATCGATGCAGTTGCTATAATTTAGCTGCGTGACTGCGTGGCGGGCCGCTATCTATCGTAAGCTAGGTAGAAATAACAGTTGTGGAAGTTTATAATTAATTCTAAGTTTAATTGGATAACGTTGTGTGTAATATTGGGAGACTAAATTATGATATATTCTCTAGCAAATGATGACTAACTGTATCATTATTAAATGAAATAACTTCATTGTGTCGGTCTACAAATTAATAGCTGTTTTACATTAACTATAAAACTATTTATAAAATGTTCTCAACTGCTTCTTTAGGCTTGTTTTGAGAACTGCCCCACGTAAAAAAGCTGCAAACTCTTACCTAAATTCAACATTAAATTATCATGTTTGCCCAGTAGTCAAGTCAAAAACCCTATTTTCTTACTCAACATCCTTAATACAATCGCTCATACATTATAAAGCAGGGGTTCCCAATCTTTTTTATACCGTGACTCCCTTTAAGGGTTGTAATTTCTTGGTATAAGAAGATATTTGAGTGTAGCGCTACAGATGTTAAAGTTACTTTATTTATTAATTACTAGCTACTGCCCGTCCGCGTAAAAGTAACTTTCCGTAAAGTAAGTTGAATTATTATCTTAAGGAAAGACATTACAGGGATAAGAAGTATACTATGTGTTAATCCAGGAAATGGCCTATCTATGTGCCAATTTTCATCCAAACCTTTTAAACGGTTTACGCGTGATTTAATAAAAACTTCAAACATCTCACAAATCCTCACAAACTTCCGCATTTTTTTTTTAGTCGGATTATATTAGGATTTATAATATGTATGTTTAAATAAAGAAAACTCCAAAGGTATCTCTTGATTTATTATTATTTATTAGAAAATATAACAATATAATTTTCACGCGACGCCCTCAGTGTAGGTCCACGATGCCCCAGGGCGTCGCGACGCACAGTTTGAGAAACCCTGTTATAGAGTTTAACCCAACACGCTTTGTGAAAAACCATAGCTATTATAAAGGGCATTTTCGGCCTAACGTATTCATGTATTCAGCCAAAAGGGCCCAAGGGTTCTCTAACAAAAACTTACAAATTGTTTTTGCCCGAATAACGTTTGCCCTCTGACCGAGTGTTGCCATTTTTTTACCCGACAGTGTAAATCTAAATAGAGGGATATTAGATTTGTTTACGGATAAAGTTTTTGTTAAATATTGTCTGCATTTTGATGTAGTTTTTGAATGAATCCTTAATAATTTTATTAATGCGACAGTAACTCTTTCTAGCTGTCTATTACGCTTTAACCAATGAACCGATTTTAATGAAATTTGGTACAGGGTAAGTTTGAACCCCAAGATACGACATCGGCTACTTTTTATTCCGCTATTTTGACTGCGTCTGCGATAACCGACATTTATGTGTATTTACGAAGTCGCGAGCAAAAGCTAGTTTTTAATTTAATTATTTACACGGTGTAATTGCATGACTTTTTGTATTTTTAGTGAAGTTGTATTTTGACATTATTGGGTAATGATGTCAACTACTAATTTCATGATTTATCTACGAAATGCTCTATAGATAAATATAATAATCTATTCCAAAAAAAAGGGGATTCGCGTTTTGTCATCTCATAAAAAGTATGGTAATTCATTGGTTGTTTACCTAGATCATATTTGATGAATAGGCCTTTCACTTCAATAAGAAGACCCTATAGCTAACCTACCTAAAACATCAAGATTTTTTGGTCCTATGAGGCATCGTTAATACCCCATGGCGAGCGAAGAAAGAAAAATAAAGATCATCAAAATTCTTAGGTACGTACAGCCGTGGTTTTCATAAAAGATTTAAGAGAGAAAATAATTTATGACTTTATAATCTGTACAATACGGTTTAATTGGACACCCACTGCAGCAGTGGCAAAAGTAGCTAAAGACTAGCATAAAACGTATTAAAAAAATACGACATGATGTAAAAAAAAATCACATCCGTTATCCACAGCTTATCTGTAAGGCAATCAGTAAAATGAATACGCTTTTTTATATTTATAATAATTGCTAAGTCCACGCAGTCACGTCCAACGAAATGGGATCACGTAGTAAACGCATAATTACAATGAACGCTCCCCGTTAGATGCAAAGGACCGTGGAATGGAACGTTTAGAAAAAAAAAGTTGTCGGGTTATTGGTGCGAATGTTGGCGCCAAATATTTTTGACGTAGGTAAAGATTTTGAATTTGGAATATAGCTAGGTATAATCACAAATCAGCCTAATTATTTTTTTTTTACAAAATGGTTAGGTTTTTTATGATATTTTGATTGAAGCAGTACTGAAATATATTCATAAGGAATTACCCCACAAACAAATGAAGGTACTTTTAAAGGAAGGGGAATGAGCCACTGATTATCATTAACAAGCAAATGCAAGGACGAATTAATCATTAAAATAATTTATCTACTTGATACTTTAGTATAGCTTAATAATATCAGTAAGTAGGTACCAAGTTGCGGCATACTCCATTGAGACGAAAACATGCTATTAAATGTTAACTATGTGGCTAGCAGTTACCTTTATAATCAATGGTTAAGAAATATATCTTCGGGCGAAGAACCTTGTTCTACAATATTTTACTAAAATTATCTACGACTTAGCCTACGACTTCGTCCGCCTCAAAGGAAAAATAACATTTTTCCGGGATAAAAAGCCTATGTCCTATTCAAAACTATAATCTATCTCTGTGCCAAATTTCATTTAAATCCGTTCAGCCGTTCTGGCGTGATTGAGTAACAAACGTTAATCCATCTCAACTTTCGCATTTATAATAGAAGTAATATTTTATTTTTCTTTAATTTAATTGGAAATTATCTAACGTTAAATACGCACATTTAAATTTTGTATTTTGAGTAACCTATTAAAAAAAATGTTGGACCGTCTCTAAAGACCAAAAGCCAATATTGATCCAATGTTGGTTCCAACACGCGAAGCAAGGGTAATACGTCAGTTTTTAATCCGTTTTTCAAATTAAAACTCGGACGTGAACCGTTTGGGTTTTATCGTTTGCCAGTTTTATTTATTTTTACACAACCAAAAGGCGGTTAGTTCCGCTATGCACTAGTCCCGCTATGCCTGAATCGAAAAATACCTACGGAAAGGTGCCGCTATGCACGAAATTCTTGGATTCTACGCAAACAATGGAAGACACAGTTGGAAAGAAAAGTGTTAAGTGAAACGTTTTGAAAATTGTGTAGCGCTATTCGTATATGCGTAAGAGTCTGTAAGTTAAAATTCGTTTTGTCTTGTTACAAATGTATGATTACCCAAGAAAAAAAGTACTAGGGTGTCATAAAATCGAGCAGGTATATCAACAAAAATATTTTCGATCTGTAAAAATCAAGAGGGTAGTTTTTTAGCACCTTACACTGAGAATATCATCCAAAGCATATCTCCAACAGTTTTACTCAGACTGGAATTCAATGATCGTCTTAAAAAAAATGTACTAGGGTGTCAGAAAAACAAGGATAATTAAACATAAATCATTTCATTCATTATCATCTATACAAGCAGAGTACAACTCGAATTGATTGGCAAGTTCTAAATTAACGCCAGCGAAGCCGCAGGCAAGAGCTAGTCCAGTGGTTAAATAAAATATTTTACAGTAACACTTTTCTTCATCACTGCCCACGAATTTGATTTCGTGCATAGCGGCACCTTTTCGTAGGTATTTATCGAGTCGGGCATAGCGGGACTAGTGCATAGCGGAACTAACCGCCAAAAGGATATTCTCTCTAGGCACTGAATGACTTTTACGTTGATTAATTTTGTCCATGGCTTTCAAAAGAATTTATAGGTTATTTTGGAGTAGCTGTCAAGGTAACAAAAAAAGTATTGCTTTTTTTTAATTACACTTAAGGTTGGTTTTTACTGCATGTAAAATACAATCATTATCATCTATGTTGTGACTTGATAAATATTTTAAATCTCAACAATAAAACTACATAAATGTTGTGATGCTGGGAAAAATAAGCAGAAAAATACGCATTTTAGAAAAAATAAGCAGAAAATACCATATCTAAAGGAAAAATAAAAGCTATAATAATTTAAAAAAAAAACTTAATTTATTCTATTATCACGGTACTATCTACAATTATATTGAACATAGTTACAATTGGTATTAGGTAGATATTGCATTACAAAATTAAGCACAAGTCACATTTACTCAACGAGAAGAGGAAGCGATATTTTTTAAATGAAAATTAATTGTTCAAGTTACTTGCGCTTTTCTCTCAGTAAGACGTTTGCTTAATAGTCACATTATCTTATATCTTCTACTAAATTGCATAACTAATATTATTATGTACATAAAGGTCTATAATTGCTTTTATATAATTTGTACATTCAAAATCATATTCGAGGTACATTTTTAATATTAATTTATGATAATACATTTTTTGTACCATTTTTATAGAAGATATCAAATATAGAAAACACTTCTGTGTGAGTGACACACTTTATACATCAAATAGAATAGAAATACTAGAAAAGAAACAAACATTAGTGGTACAGCTCATCTCCTAATTTCTTAAACAATAATTATTATCTTACTATTCTTTTAATTTGACATGTAATTTACTATTAATAATCACAAGCCTTACTAAATTATTAACAAATAACAATGTTTTATAACCGTCACTTCGATTTGCTTAAAGCATTAGGTAAACAAGAAATACAGACAATACCTAGGACACATAGGAAACACATTCCACAAAATATAGTCACTAGACTATTAGTTAATTTTAGTTAAATTCTATGCCGCTTTGTGCTAAACATTGTTTTAGTTTTTTCATATTTCATAATATCAAAGTCTGACCTCTTGTTGACGTGCTTTAAGTATTTGACTTCAGAATGAACAATAATATAGAAGAATGTTCGAAGGACTTTCCTAACAAATGATTGCGATAAAATTTTATATTATAGCTAATTTATTGTCTTCTAGTGTCAATTTATTAGGAGTGTCACACATTATTGATAGACAGTAAAAAAAACAATCCGCGATTGCTGAATACGACAAAGTACTCGCAATTTTTTTTGTTCTGTCTCATACAATAGTATGCGTCAGTCTTAATGATTCCAATAAGATGGCCTGTTTCTCTGCAGATATATATAAATAATTATAAAAAAAACTATAGTTTTTATTTTGAGAAACCAACTGAGCAGATTTTGAAGGTAACGAAATTGGCGTGTTCAATATGTCCAATTAATAGACATAATGTAGGAACAATCGCTGATATAAATTTGTCAGTTAGTAAATTCTATAAAAAATATTATAGATGAACAATAAATCAAATTTTAATGTAGTGAAACAGGCCCTTAATTTACAAATGTCATTTTTATTTTTTCTGGCAATAGTCACGCCGCTATTCAGCCTCTTTACATACTTGAAGCTTCTGTACAAAATATTTTGTTTTGTTTAATTTACTATTTTGTTCCAATCATTCTTCTTTGGCTCAGTATTAGCTATTATAACCTAGTTTTGTTATCTGTAGTCTTTTCTATTGTTTCCTCAACCTCCTTTTTTCTGTCTTGATCCTCTGCTTCTCTCAAAGAGTCTGGTAATTTAAGGTTATTTGTCTCTGGTAACGTGAGAACGAGGAATCCTGATAATGCCGCCATTCCTCCAAATATCATCGTTGGAAGGTACTCATAGAACCTTGTCTGTGGAAGGTAATTAAAAAATATTTCAAAATCATTTTTAATTTTATTGACCCAATTAATTATCACCGGATATAAAGTAATGTATAATTAGGTTATAATTGCCTTGTTTGTGACTTTGTGAAAAATTAAACTAGTCAAGTAGGCACCTAATTATTTTTATACAGCTTTCAAAGAAAGGAGGTTATGATTTTTTTAAGAACTGAACCAAAAAGGTCTGCAGTTTCGCTTGCCAAAGAAATTATTGAAGGCATTTATTTCAATTAGACTCTTTACAGGCACTTTTGATTTGTGAAGGAGTTAGGCTTGTTGCTCGTTCCAAAACGTAGGTAGGCCTTCAATTAGGTTTTCACAAAATCCTGGTTACAAAAATGGTGCTTCTTTATGCGAAAACAATGTAGGTGAATATCAATCTGCCTAACCTTTTCCCGACTACGCTGGGGTCGGCTTCCAGTCTAATCAGATGCAGCTAAATACCAGTATTTTACATGGAGCGACTGTCTATCTGACCTCCACAACCCAGTAACTGGGTAATACGATACCCCTTGTTAAGACTGGTTGTCAGACTTTCAGGGCACTGACGACCCGTAACGACTGTCAAAGATCCACGTATGACAGTCGGGACCAACAGCTTAACGTGTTTAGCGTGCACGGAGGAGTCTCGGTCTGTAAAGATGGTCACCCATCCACGGACCAACCCCGGCAAGTGAAGCTTAACTTCATGGATCGTACCGTGCGGCTATTATTATTTAGCCACAAGCACCATAAAATAAATTACTTAATACTTACAAGTAAAGGCGTTAGAGGTGCAACTGTAGACCCTATTCTTCCTATAGTAGAGCACATAGCCAACAAAGAGGTTCTGTAGTTTGTAGGGAATACTTCAGCAGCAAACACGTATAGCGAGTTATATGCTAATGTTATGAAGAACTTTCCACCAAGGTATAGAAGGATTGACCAGTTGCCGACTGTAACAAAAGACAAGCAAAATATTAATAAGAAAGAAAGAAAAAGAAAGAAAAGAAAAACTGTTTATGCGAAAATGACAAATAACATAAAAAGAAAAAATCAAAATTGTACATAAAAGCAAAGTAGAAACAAGTTTGCTTAAATCTAAAAAATAAAAAACAAATAAATACAAAAATAAATATGCGCCACTACCGCGCGAAGGGGCTTACGCTCAGCATAATGCCGTGGCAAGTGCACGGAGGCACTAAAACCGCAGCGCTGGTTAATAAGAACAAAGAGCGATATAATAATAATAGGACAGGTCATTGTGTTATTCTGTCTGTTTGTTTGTTCCAGCTAATCTTCGGAATTGCTGGATTGATTTTGTCGGGATTTCCACAGGCATATAGCTGATGTTATTGGGAGTAATTTAAAGTATTTTTATTTTAGGAAAAAATAGCGTAAATATCGGCATTCATGCAAACAAAGTTACGGCAATAAGCTAGTTAAACATAAAACATAAGATGGAAGAAAATCTTGCTCATCAATATATCACGAAAAAGTTATAAACAAAACAAAACACATTCTATGCGAGTATGTAATCATCTTGTTTAACTAATAAAATAACGATTTGTGCAAACGCATTAAATAGTTAAACAGTTTCCAGTATTAAATTACCATTAAAATAAACGTTACGCGTACAATAACAAACATTATTATTATCGATTACGGAAGGTTAGTTCAGAACCAGTGAAGTGATAAATATAAATGAGGTAGGTAAGTACATGAGGCACTACTTCAGCACCCATATAGTTATCCGTATGGCCATCCTTAATTCTTAGCCCATAAGATTCAAAATAAATAATTATGTTATTTTAGGAAAAGGAACACTTAACCATGCACCTTGTATGAGAGGCGATTCCAATGTGACTTTTTCAATGTCCTTTCTAGGTTTATCTTGGACATCTGTGAAGGAAAACATCGTGAGGAAACCTGGACTTCCTTTTAAAAGTCTGAATTCCCCAAACTGCCTTGAGCAAGCGTGGTAATAAATACGATCGTGCCTTTGCCTTGCAGTGGAGTGTAGTAGAGTGCAGTGGAGTGGTTCGACATAGTATAAAACAAAGTCGCTTTCCGCCATCTGCACTCTTAAATCTTTTAAACTCCGCAATGGTTTTTAATGCGGTCTACATCAACAGATAGTGGTTCAAGAAGAAAATCAATACAAAAGAAAATAGTTAAGAAAATAAAACATTAACTTTACCTGGAACAAATCCATAGTTGATTAATATCAACCCAGTCATAAAATACGCAGTAGCAATCACTTTCTTCCTTCCAAATCTGTCCAAGAATATCAACTTGCATATATTAGCTGGTGCTTCTATGACTAAAATCACTATGTAATTCACGTAGCTATTTCCAGATAACTCTATGGCATTTATAGAAAGTCCATAGTAAACTAGAGTAGAAGATATCCATAGGAAAGAGCAGGTGAACAGTCTTTTCCAAATCATTGGTGAAGTTAAGAGCTGGTTGAATGTAGATTGGTTTCTTTCTACGTTCTCACATTTTCTCTCATCTCTCTGTTTGGTTGCGTGCTTTTCAACTTGCTCATAATGCTCTTTTGGGACATTAGCTTTGTTCATCTTCTCTGATTTGCTAAGAACGTTCAAACCCTCTTCGTACCTTCCTTTGCTGAAGAGCCATCTGAAACTTTCGGTAAGGCCCCAGATGTAAAGGAAGACGAAGACAGCGGGGGTGTAGATGATGAAGAGGAGGTAGCGCCAGTTGAGGAGCCACCAGGAGAGTAAGGTGACTGTGACACCACCGAGGATGAACATGGTGTTGAAGAGGAGGCTGACGAAGACTCTGCCTTTTGGTCCGACTAACTCCAATGCTGAAAGAGAAAAAGCAAGTTGATATGAATGAGCTTTATTAATATTACAATGACTTAAAACATTTATGTAAAAGAGGATATATTCTTTTGTATTGATAAAATTGTGATTAGCTAGATGTCGTAAAACAATTTGATGCTTGGAAAAGGTGTTACATTCCTCCATTGCAGCATGATGAATTCTATTTTTGAATTCTGCATATTTCTATTTTTAGAATAAGTCATTATTCTGGACATTGTTCAAGTGTCGATGACTCTCTTGCAAATCAAAAAATAAACAAGCAATGATTCGTGATTCCAATCTTTTAACGCTTCACTGAGATTTCGCAAAAAAAGAAAAAGGTTTGAATGGCAAATTTTTTGGTCCCCATGAAGTAACAAAGCCTGACTACCGGTTTCCCATGAAATCTGCAAGAAAGGATCTAAAACAAAGACCGGAAGATGAGCTACAAAAACCGTAAATTAGTTTCAACTGAATTATTGAGCAATCAATCGCGAAGGTCACTTGGGTGCTGGCGGATAAACTTAGACTCGCAATGTTGGTGATGATTCCAACAATAATAAAACGTAATTTCGTATCGAATAAGGAAAAAGATGACAAAATTTTGAATGATTCTCAGAATTTCCTGACAGTCATTTCAATTGAAAAAGTCCTATTTAACCGGAGCAAATTTCAATAAGCAATTCCAAGACCACATACGACAAAAAATATTGCATTGTCAGCACATTTTACCCACAAAAAACATTTTCAGTTTTGTGACCTGTAAATTGCAATTTCATGACATGTTCCAATTTGATTTTCTTTGAATCCTGCATATCCAATTTAAAGTGACTTGATAATGGCTTTGAAAAACCAATATTCATAAAAAAAAGTATGGAGTTTATTGCCCATTCTTCTCCATATGAAACTACCTTTTGATGGGGTAATTAGATTCAATTCTTTTTCATGTTTATGATGTTCAAAAATGCATTTTAATGGTTTAATTTTAATAAATGATTTGGCTTAAACTTTGTCTAAAAGTAAATAACAACAACGAAGTGAATGTCTATTTTTTTATGTGATACAAAAACTGATTTAAATTATTCAGTGTACAAAAAGAAAAGTAGGTAACAACAAAAAATAAAGCTGTTGATAAGAATATTCTGAATGAACCAGAGACATTTTAAGATTGCTAAAACGGTACTATTGCAGTCAGTAAAGCGTTAAATTGTTTAATTTGTCTAAATCGGTTTGTTGGTCTCTTGGTCATCAACGTTAATGTTTCAGATATTTTACCGTTTCAGACAAAAGTATTCAGCTACAAAGATCTTTGTTAGTATATAGAAGCACTGGCGGACTAGATGGGGGGGAGAGGAAAAGGAGTGGCCAGCCCTGGGCCTCTGGTCTTGGGTGGGCCTCCAAATCTCGAGCAGTTCTCTTGATCAAGGCAAAGAGACTGTTTGGAGTTGGTAGGAGGCCCCGTAGATACAAATACGAATTATAGTCATTAGGGTGGGGGGGCTTAGTTTTTCCGGCTCGGGCCTCCGACAGGCTTAGTCTGCCCTTGTATAGGAGCTCCTCGGTTTGCTTGGGTTACTAACAATGGTATCATATTTTATCATGTGCCTAATCGTGGCATGACAGGATCTCGATATGAATCGAAACTTGTATTTGCACGCAATTCCGCAGTTTTCATATCTATTTCTATTTTTTTTAGTTCCTTATCAATCAACTCTGTGCTGGACCTCAAATAAGCATTCTGACATTATCAATTTTTATATAAAAAACGATCACACCAAATTAAGGTGAAACCACCACCATACACCATAATTAAGAGTCCTCAAATATTATTCCAGGGTTCTTACTTAGGCTTGAAGCTAGTATTTGTTGAGGAAGGTCCCTAAACTGAGTCCTAACCGTTTGTTTAGGACAAACTCTAACTAATTTTGGTATTTGTCGTGACGTTAATATGGTGACAGAATTAGGGTAAATAATGCTGATTTACTTTTTTAATTAGGTTGTGTTAATTTGGTTATGTAAACCTATGTAAACAGAGATGTTTTAAAAAGGTTGAATATATAAAAATAGAGTAAATTGAAAAAAAAACTGAGGACCAAGACCATGGAAAGGCACAGATTGTGAAACTTTGAATAAATTCTCTTTTGAACCTCTGATGAAAAAAAGAGGTGTTATAAGTTTAGCGTGTGTCTGTTTGTGGCTAGTAGATCCCAAATGGCTGAACCGATTTTGATTTAGTAGTTTTTGTGTTTGAAAGTTGAATCATATACTTTCACTGGATTTTTTCCGCGACGTCCGCGAAAATGGCGGAGGCCTGTTTCATCTCCTCAGGGCATGAATTTTAGATAATCCTTTCTTAGCGCATGCCTGCATCATAATAACTATCTGCGTTCCATATTTCAGCGCAATCCGTTCAACGGTTTGAGCTGTGTGTTGATGGATCAGTCAGTCAGTCGCTGGGTGAATTTAGGTAAAATGAGCTTGAGTAGGTGGTCAATCCACAGCATCAGGCGGGATGACGCATCAGTAATGCCTACCAATTACTTGTCTTCAGTGTCATTAATGCGCTTCCTTATAAACACGACGATTTACTCAGAAACACTATTATATTGGTAATTGATACAAAGTGTCCGATTTAATGAACTGTCATAAAGATTTATTGCACTTTATTATTCCCTTGTCAATAGTACTAAACATTGTTGACTTGCAAACAAAGACAAGTAACATAACATAACATAACGCCTGTTATCCCCGCAGGGTTTGGCAGAGGTGTGCCCATTAGTACACCCACATTTGGCTAGCTATGTTTAAGTCCCATGTAATAGGGGCGAGCCTATTGCCATCAACCGGGCACAAATCCAGACTCCGAACTCCGATTCGCTGCTACTGAAAAATTCCTGACCTGGGAATTAAAATCAAGACCTCATGCTTAGCAGTCGCGCTTTACGACTACTAGACCAATGAGGCTATGTAAAAGTATCATTCAATTATTAACTTAGTCCCGACTATCACGTTAATAGGCAAAAAAGAACTTAATCGAACCAATTGGAATTGGTTTCAGCCTACATTAATTCATAACCATCTTCCAAAACGAAAGGATTGTCCATAATCACAACATTCCATAATTAAATTGTTCTATGTGCACTGAGGTGTGACCAATGTTGGTCATGCTCGAAGAGACCAATGTTGGTCATGCTTTAAGTGACCAATACTGGCTGCACGTGTTACTTAGCAACACAATGTTTTCACACAATTTCTTGGGGCTTACAATTACGATAATAATCATCATCATAACAGCCGATTAACAAAAGGTATTTATATGGCAGAGGTGAGTGGTAACGCAGGAGGTCGCCCTAGGAAAACTTACTCTGACCTTATTGGTGAGGTTCTTCAGAAAGGTCAGGTGCGGAGTACTCGTTACCGGCGTGCTTGTATGACGAGATGTATGAACGTAGATGAGGCGAAAGGAGTATGTAAGGATCGTAGCAGGTGGCGTTCTGTGGTTTCTGCCTACCCCCATGGGAAAAAGGCGTGAGTTTATGCATGTATGTATAACAGCCGAACGACGTTGACTGTTAGACATAGGCCTTCCTTAAAGAAAACTACAATGACCGGTTCCGCGCTTCCCGCATCCAACGGTTCTCCATTCTTCAGTCCACCCCGTGTCGTCTGCTCTACGAGCTATGTGCCCTGCCCATTGCCACTTGAGTTATGCAATTTTGAGAGCTATGTCTGTTACCTTAGTTTTTCTGCGGATATCTTCATTCTTGATTCGGTTTCGCAGAGATCCCGAGCATAGCCCTCTCCATTCTTCTCTGAGTGATTTTGACGAAAATAATATTTGTATGGAATTTTCCACTATATTTTTTACCTATCGCTCGCCCCCTATTACATGGGACTTAAACATAACTGGCGAAATGTGGGTGTACTAATAGGTACACCTCTGCCTAACCCTTCGGGGATTACAGGCGTGATATTATGTAATGCTTTTTTACGAAATACTCTATCAATTAAAATGCCATAGCGAGTTTACAACATAATCAATACTTATGGCTACTTGTTTCCGTTAGAACTGTCACTTTGCCTTCGCTGCCGTTCCAATTTCAAGGAAAATCGTGGTAGCTCAGAAATCAGTGTTCCGCATACGACGACCTTAGTTACTGAGACGTGTTTGTGTATGTTTATTTGATACATTTATTTAATGTAACGTTTCTGATTAGGAGCTGCGAATTCCATTGAAGAATTTTCAATGCAACATCACCAAACACCACTGTAGTTCTTTCTTTATTTTCTTATTTAAAAGTTGATTCCATAGCAAAAAAAATTGTTCAAACTCATGAGTACTTTCACCCCATGGAAGATACACAGCGAATTAAAAGTCAGCCTGTGTGCTTTCCCTTTTCAAAGATTGTCTGTAGTATAAACTATCGTTAAAGTTTACTTACCAAGAACAAAACATGCTGTATAAACTCCTCCACCGAACGCGGGTTCCAAAAATTCAAATACAACGAACATGTCGTAATTAACCGATAATGCCCGAATGACTCCGAAGACGCCATTGGCTACCGAAGCGAATATGAGGGCGGGACGGCGGCCATATTTGTCTGATATAAGTCCAGTAAGAGGGATGGCTATGAAGAATCCAGCGTTGTGGACTGTTCCCACTAGGGACCGCTTCCAGTCTTGACAGGCGAGGTCGAACTGGAAATAAAGAAGAATAATTATGATTAACAGTATCATTGACAACTAAATGGGAGGAAAAGAGATCTTTCCATTTACACTATAGAAAGTCCAAGAGATGGATTAACGAAATGAGAGCATAACAATAGTTTAGCTGGTTGACTGTTTTACTTATAATACCAAACATTCGATCTTTCTATACGATCTTATGAGAATGAGATTCAGCTCGATATTGTATTCTCAGGAATCGTTTAAAAAATTTAAGACCACGTGGTAAATGATTGACTTACGTGAATACGATTCAAATCACGAAACGATTCAACAACACATAACGAAAATAACATCGATTATTTTCAAAAGATCGAGTATCCCTCGGTGGGAGCACCTAATAACGAATGCACTAATTGGAAAGGCTTAGGATTATCAATAAGGAGGTCATATTGCAGTGGTCCTTAGGTACAGATAAGACAAAAATGATATTCTTCATCTATATCTGAAGACCTTCAATAAGAAAATAACTTACTGATGTACCGCAGGAAGATACTTTACCTTTCCTTTATAAGAAAGTACCTAATTAAACGTAAATAAAAAGAGTGCTACAAAAATAATAATCCAAGTAATATAAGGACATAACACAACACCCATTATGAGTTTTCCAACAACCGTAACGTCCAATTGAAACATGAGAATGTGTCACGGCACATTACGACACGGGAGGCATATTGTGAAATTCGATTATCAATACGCTTCGATAGTACGGAAATCAAAACGTGCTCTTTATTCACGGTCAACGAAATGACATTGGTCTTTTGTGGCGACTTTTTTTGTTGCGTTTCCAGTTTCATTTTACAGCCTTCAGCATTTGGTATAGAATTAGAAAGCGAAGCATTATGATGTGCAAATAGACTAATTGTGCTGTCACTAACAGACTTTGAAATACACGCAACACTTGAATTGAAAATATGAAAGATGTGGATTATTGGATTTTTATAACAGTTCAGAAGTAATTCAGAAATAAGGAGTAGGCATATAAAATTGGTGGTTCTGCTTGAATACGTCTTACATGCATTAATGCAACAGCAACTAAATAAAATAATATAGAATAAGAATGATGGAGAGGGAGGCTAAATGATATGCAAGAAAATCGAGTCAGTCAGACACCACGACAGTTCTCAGGATGGATTGGAAGAAGAAAACGTGTTGCGCCGACCCCAAGGAACAAGGAACAACGAATATGAAGATGGAAGGAGAAACAAAAGACAAATACTATTCGATAGACAAGGATGACAGGATTGTGTCCGTGCCTTCGTCAAGAAACCGGTAGTTCTAGATTTTAGCGTGTTTAACCAAACAAACAATTTTTTTTAATGATTTGTTATTTGTAACGATTGGCCAGAGAAGCACAATCGATAGGTCGAGCGGTCTTCATAGGGAAGAGTAGAAGGCGAGGGGGGAGAGGTCACCCCAGCAGTGGAATAATAAGGGTTGAATGATAAAAATATAAGTAGATTGATTTAAGGTACTTTTATGGTATTTACAATAATAACATAACATCACGCCTGTAATCTCCGAAGGGTTAGGCAGAGATATACCCATTAGTAAATCCACATTCGTCAATTTTGTTTACTCCCAATAGGCAAAAAAATTACTGGCAAATTACTGGCAATAGGCTCGCCCTCTAGGGCATCGACCGGTATGGTATTTAATCCTACTAATATTATGAATGTGAAAGTTTGTAAAGATGTTTAGATGTTTGGATGTTTGTTACTCAATCACGCGTAATCTGTTGAACAGATTTGGATGAAAATTGGCTTTTTGGCATTTTCGCAGTAATATTATCGAAAATAATTTAAATTAATAAAATTTTTCCTGACCAAAAACAAACCGAAACGTCTCCACTCCTTTTTGTTTGCTAAACAACATCGATATTAGAATTCCTTATCGTTGAACCGTATCCGATCCATACACGCTTGCATCGGTTTCATTATGTGCGTATTTCAACTGGGCTAAAGCAAATTATTACACGTGCAGTACAGAACATTGATTCGATACATTTAAGGAATTTCGATTATGGTTTAGGACTTTATTATAATGATGGAAAGTTTTGTTTTAGTGTGGGTTAAATAAAAACAAGGCCTATTATATATTTTTTTAAACAATCTTTTAAGCTTTATTCTATTGGAAATTTGTAGGCTTATGTTCAGCAGTAGACGTTTTACGGCTGAAATGATGATGATGATGAAGCTTTTAACTATTATATCACCTTGTCATACAATGTGCATAACTTTTTCTATCTGTCAGCTTTATCACTTTTGCTACAAGCTTTTATTTACTTTCACCTGTCCCGGTTTCTGTGGCTTATCAAATCTTGCAATTATTTGAGCCTCTTCCCGTCGTCGATTTAGCTGTTTGTGTAAATGTGCAATGTACATGACAATGCAATATAATGATGTCACAAAGCTCGTATAATGATTGTGCCAGAAAGTGGCCGTATCTAATCTTACGATTTAAATTTGACCCACTTCCCTGTGTTCGATTGAGCTGGAATTTTGAATAAAAATATTTAAAACTTTCATTTACTTATTTTTTTTTTTAACTTTTGCACCCGAATGTACTTGTTTGATGTAGATTATGACACTGACTTTGTTTACAAATTTTTGTCACTGGTCCTTTGGTACGTAGACAATTTTTGTTTACGGTCGTAGACCCTGGGGCCATTCGGTTTAGGTCATTCAGACTAAATACCCGTCGGCCGTGTTTTGTTTATTGCGTGGAATTCTTATTACACGACTGCCCCAAAAAAAGGAGTGTTATGTGTTCAGGGTTAATGTATGTATGTATGTATGTATGTGAGTTTCTTTATTCCACCATAACTTTTAAACGCCTGAACCGATTTAGATGTATGGGGTATCGTTACAATCCATGCATCGTTCCGAGTAACATAGGCTAGTTAAAAATAAAAAGAAACTGGTGTGGTCACTTTAAAAAGTAAATTAATACCAGCTTCAATTTTTTTTTTTAATGAATGTGGTCGTGTCTTTGTTTATCGTCTAGAATTCGACAAGTAGATTTATAAAATATATAACACTGTAAATAAAAAACGTCGTAAAAAATACTGACGAGTAAACAAAGTACAAATATGTGCAATTTTTGCAGTCGTGTTTTTTAATTTTTTAATTATAGAAGCTTGTTCTTTTCTTGAAATAAAAGTAACCAAAGTTACTCTTTATCAGCTGCCTACTAGTCTAAGTCCCGTGAAAATCGGTCCAGGCATTTCTTTTGTCAAAATCAGACAAACAAAAATAAAAATTAAAAATATTTTTTTTGGTATAAGCACATACTGTGTAAACATTCATATGCATTTAGTATTTTGATACCACAAACAGACAATTAAATTTTATTTATTTGTATAGATAATAAAAACTTGCTTCAATCACAATAACATTTTCCTAGTATAAAATAATCAATCAAAATAATGTAACCGTAATTACCCGTTCATTATTATTAAAAGTCAATTATTGCAATATGGCGGATGGAGGTAACATTAAGACTCAGTTTACGTAAACATACGTACAACAATTTGTCAAAGGAAATCATGAATTACAGTGTGCGACATACTCTTGTCTAATAGTTTTATATACTCGTGGGCACTGCAAGGATTACTTTCAGGGAGGTGTATCTGTATCTATACCAGGGGTCACCAAATGGCGGACCGCGGTCCGCATCCGGCCCACCAACCGACCCGTTTTGTGCGGACCGCGAGAACACAGCAACTTGCACTACAAAGAACGTAGGTAATTTAATAAAATATATCACCCGGATCGCCGCGGTGTGTCATTTTTCTCATTGATATGAAAAAAAAATACCTTAATTACATTTATTTGATATTTTTTTTTTTTCATAAAATTTTGTGCGGGCCGCGATGGTCATTTCATTTATTAAAACGGGCCCCGAGCGAAACTAATTGGTGACTCTTGATCTATACGCTATACTTCAAACTAATAAAACATAAATTATAGATAATTATACATGTATGTTATGTCAAATAAGTTAATTGAACAGCAACCTAAACTTCACCGGCCGGTAACGGAACACACACTTTCTAAAAATCGAAAGATGACATTTATTGTCGATTATTATTAAAATAAAAATCTGCTGTTCCACACACACGACAGGTGTATATAGACCGGTGTAGGTGGACAGACGATCTGATAAAGACCACAGGATCGCGCTGGATGCAGGTCGCTTTCAACCGGTCCTATTGGAAATCTATAGAGGAGGCATATATATGTTCAGCAGTGGACGTCTTACGTCTGATATGATGATGACGAAGATGATAATTTTCCATACATGGTTAAAATGTATGGAAGAGCTGTATTTTTTTTAATAACGGACGAAAAATAATAACTTTGAGTTTTTAAAAATCATGAACTGAATTCATGGTAAAAGCCTCTCTCACCGTGTATAGGAAGTCGGGCTTTTCATTCACACTCAAAATCGCACTTCAAACTTCTACCAGCTGATGAGCAATTGGGGGCAATTTGAGCATTTAAACGAACAATACATTACCACTGTAGTAATTTACGCCAAACATAATTTATCACGGAAAATTATAATAATTATTATAATTCAAATAGTTACGTTGCTCATAGAAGCGTTAAGAGATGTTTTAATAAAGGAAAAAATCCGTAATGATGATGTTATTGTATGCATTTGACATACCTAGTCATTTGTTCATGGACTTCAATTTAATGATCGCCATTTTTTTTTTGCTGATTCTGCATGTTTCGTTTTTCAGGCTGAAAATTGTGTTGGTCTAGTAAAAGAGCTTGGTTTTGTCAAAACGAGCCATGTGGCATGGCTCGTTCTCAACTAACTTTTTAGATCTAGTCCATATGAAGAAGTTTCATTCAAATCGGTTCATTATCTAATTTCCAAAAATTTTGACTTGTTTGTATGAAATGCCGCACGGCGTAAGCGTAATGACTTGAATTAATTACAGCTGACTGTGTGTCATTTTTTTTACGTGGTCTGTCAGGCCACTGAATAGAATTAAGTCTTGACTTTGACTTTGGCTTTGACAAGTAAAATAAACGTAAAATATCATCGTCCAATGGCGGCCGTTCGCGTTTGAATCAAGTTTTGTACCTATGCGGTACAGTTGACATTTGGAGCGTTCACTTTGTACCCCATAGGTACAGTTGACAGATGAGGAGTTAATATTCTAATGAGGTAATTGAGATCTCGCGCTTTACAATTAAAAAAAAAATTGTTTCTTTGGAAAAGTTTTATGTTATCATGAGTACTATCATATGCCTAAATATTGGTCACTATTTACCAGTCACCCTATATAAATAAGATAATATACTTCTGTTAGGTAAATATTTAGATAGGCCAGTGGACTTAGACTAATGAGCAGTGACACCCAAAGAGCGCATGTTTATTTACGTGTTTGTTTGTATTGATTATAATTACATTGTGTGCGATCAAAACAATAATAGGAATGACCTTTTGTCGTACATTATAATATCTCTCCGACCGAATTTAGGAGCGCCCAATCTTAGGGATCCCACACAAAACCGCGAATACGCATCGCATCGCAAATATCTGCGAATTCCTGGGGGCCTACCCCCATCTCTTAAAATAATCTTATTTTAATATTACTTTGCCTTTCGCAGTTGCAATTTCAACGTTCAGCTCAGCTCTGAAAGTTGAAAATCCAACAACAGAAATAACGAAGTAATCCTTACTAATATTATAAATGCGAAAGTAACTCTGTCTGTCTGTCTCGCTTTCACGCCTAAACCACTGAACCGATTTTGATGAAATTTGGCATGGAGATAGTTTAAGACCCGGGGAAAGACATAGGCTACTTTTTATTAGACTTCGACTTCGTCTGTGTCCGCGATAACCGACATTTGCGCGGACGAAGTCGCGGGCAAAAGCTAGTATTAAAATAAGATTGTTTTAAGAGATGGGGGTAGGCTCCCTGTGAAGTTAAAGTCCCCGAAGTTCCTGCCCTGCGGCATCGTATCGCATCGCATCGTGGTTTTGTGTGGGAGCCCTTATTGGAGACTATTAGCCAGGTGCGTAGGATGTGCACAAATGTGTGCGCAAAACACAGATGCTCTTCCTCTCCCCTCACTCTTACAGTCTGAAGGGATGGCAATCCGACACGACTGAGGAGAGATCGACCGCAGGACCACCAGCTTTACATGCTTACCGAGGTACGGGGTAGCAACACAATATTAATACGTTGTTACATATATTTAAGCTTAATTGCGGGTTATTTGATTAATTCAGGTGAATTAGTGCAGGTAAGTGCCCCTTTCAAAGAACAGAATCGTCCCGTTGCGTATGTGGTAGGCAGTGTCGCGATTTGATCACTGTGTAAGTGCAGTTAATCGCCCCGACCCAAAATTCAAAAGTTTCGAATTATAAGATTACCTAATATAAAAATATATTATCAAAATTAAAGGTCAGGTGCGCAGTACTCGTAACCGGCGTGCTTGTTTGACGAGATGCATGAACGTAGATGAGGCGAAAGGAGTATGTAAGGATCGTAGCAGGTGGCGATCTGTGGTTTCTGTCTACCCCCATGGGAAAAAGGCGTGAGTTTATGCATGTATGTATCAAACCACCAGCCACCACCAGCTGCTGACCTTCTTGAAAGAGGAATTTTGGCCGAAGGGTGTCGTATATCGACGTTTCCGAGGTCGGTTACGCGACACCACGCAGCGCAACACGACGCCGACGCTACGTGTTTAGTTATTAAATAAAACTTTTATAATTATGTATATTACTTTATTTTTATTTTTATTAAATTATTTTGTGTATTTTTTCTATGGGCCACAGCTGCCTGATAATAAAATGATTTATTATTATTATTAAAATTATTCGTGTTGAGAATCAACTAGCATAGTTACCTCCTTACATTTGACGAGCATGCAAAACTGCAGCTTATAGATAACAGAAACAACATTAAAATTCAATCTTACCTCCTTGACAATAGAATGCTCTTCCAAATACACATAAGAGTCACATCCAATCTCCGTTGACGTATCATAATAGTGTGGCGAACATTGGCTCAAGTTGGCGATATGGGAGACATTGGTGAATGGAGCATACCGCAAACACTTCGCTGGTAACCCATCATTGCCATGGGGAATGGTGAAGTTTATATGACTGGGGTCATCTTCACATTCTGGTATTGAACATCTGGGGAGGAAAAAAACACGAGTTAGAAGTAAATTCTTTTCATGAAATTCATCCATCGTTTCTTTAGCGTCAGCTCACACCGAGACGCGACGTGACGCGACGCTGCGTGCACACTTTAAAAGAGCGACTCAAAATATAACTTTATTTTCTACACGAAAAGATACACATTTCATTGTGAGAATTTAGAATACGTTACACCACGCAGCACTACGTCGCGACGTGCAAGAGCGGCGACGTTGCGATGCGTCTCGCGGCGGCGCGCGGCGCAGCGCGAAGTCACTGGCCTCTTCCAGTATCGTCACGTTGCATCGCGTCGCGTCGCGTCACGGTGTGAACTGACCCTAAAGTCTCACATATCATAATATCACGCCTGTAATCCCCGATGAGTTAGGCAGAGGTTTACCCATTAGCACTCCCACATTTAGCCAGTTATGTGTATATGGCAATAGGGGCCGAGCCTAAAGCCATCACCGGGCACAAATCCAAGGCTGCTACTGAGAAATTCCTGATGGAAAAACCCAATAACACTGCGCGACCTGGGTATCGAACCAAAGACGCCATGCTCAGCAGTCGCGCTTTACGACCACTAGACCAACGAGGCAATCAGCTTGTTCTTCATAAGTATACTGATAATGTAAGTTCACCTTGATTGCCACTAATCTTTGGATCGAGAATGTGTCATATCTCATTTGTACATAGGATAGATAGCTATAGATATAGCCGTGATTGCATAGGTTCGTATATCAGTTCATAACTTAAACAATACGTGTTCTACGAAATATGATCTAATCGTTTAATTTCATCAATATTTGATAATAATAGACCTATGGCATTTCTATTGCGGAAGGTTTATTTATTAAACACCAGCTTCGGCCTGCGATTTCGGCTCCTTGAATCTAGTTGCCCATTCCAAAAGTTCATAACATCATGAAGGGAAAGGCGGTACCCATTAATACAGTCAGCAAAAGAGATAGGTATGCAGGGTCGTCAGATATAGTTGAAGTATTCTTAGAAACCGATGGATGTCTTCGATTGAAACTTAACTTAATTATTGAACTGTTTATTATCTACTTTATAAATTAAATTACATTTGAAAACATCCATTATGTAGTCCACTATGTAGTCGAGCATACTATAAGTTAGAAGATTATATCACAGACAAAAATGCTTGGCTTAATGCTAGTCCTGCTCCACAGCCACTCGGGCTCACTAATTAGTATTAATTTTAAGAGAATGATGTTTCTTACCCCCTTTTTATTGACCTGAATAACTTGTTTCGTTATCAGTACCTACTAGTACTTTTTTCTTTTTTTTACATACCACAGTTCATCTTACGAATCACTGAAGTGTTAGTATTGTATAATTATCATTTATTTCAATTTTGTAAATGTGAGTACCATGGAGCTTTTTATTTATTGAGTTACTATGTGTTTTGACTTAAAGAGCATGGCGGTTGAGAGCTTGTCATGCTCACTCAAATATCTCGCTGATGGTGGCGCGTGTGTTGGATCATTTGGCTCCCTTCAAAATGGTTGAGTTAAGTGGTGCTGATCCATGCGTCATGCTCGTGAACCCAAGTGCTGTCAGTTGGGATTGGTCATCTCTTAACTGCCTTGGCTTACATCTTTATTCTTATTTTTATTTTTATAATTGTTTTATATTCATCTTCATTGTTTTCACATGTAGAATCAACAAGAATAATGTAATCAGGATTTTGTAAAAACCTAATTTAAAAGAGTGCCGTGGAGTTTCTTGCTCGTTCTTCTCCATAGAGGCCTACCTCCGTTTTGGAACGAGCAACTAGCTTCAACTTTCGGACTAACTGACAGACTCCTTGACTATTCAAAAGTGCCTGTAAATGGTCTAATTGAAATAAATGTTTTGACTTTGACTTTGACTTTGTTACAGCGACCAATCACAATGTCTCAATAGATACTAGCCATGTATGCAGGAGATATTAAGGTGCGCAAACGCAGGAGCACTCCCTCTTCTCACTCTCATAACCTGATACCACCGCTGCTTGCCGTCCGGCAATCCAACACGACCGGGGTGAGCTCAGCCAATTTTCAAAACTATGAACTGCTACGGAGCTAGTGGCTAAGTAAAAATAGAAGCACGGGTCGATCCATAGGTTAAGCTACGCTTGCCGGGGTTAGTTCATGGATGGGTGAAAATCTTAACACACCGTGCCTCGGAAAGCACGTTAACTCGTTGGTCCCGGCTGTCATACGTGGATCTTTGACAGTCGTTACGGGTCGTCAGAAGCTCGAAAGTCTGACAACCAGTCTTACCAAGGGGTTACGGAGGTCAGATGGAGTCGCTTCTTGCAAAATACTGGTATTCAGCTGCATCCAGTCAGACTGGAAGCCGACCCCAACATAGTTGGGAAAAGGCTAGGCAGATTGATTGGACTGCTACTGAGAAATTCCTAATAGAAGAACCCAATAACACTTTTCCTGATATAGGAGGCGAACCCAAGACCACGAGACCTAAGGGACAATGAAAAGACCAGCTTTACTAGGCCAATGCCACGCCTTGATGCTATACAATCATCTGGTAAAGATATTAACACTTTTAACAAAGACTGTTCTGTCCCAGTGTGTGCGCTATTGTCTTTCTGGGTTATCAAAGAGTTCACAAAGAAAGGTCGCCGTAGGTACTTTGGATGTGAATATTTGTGTATTGACATATCCCACGGCAGTGTTCGGTGTTAAAAGGAAATTTAATTTAGTATGATGATAGTAAACTGAATCTTGGATGATGACTGCCTCGATCGTCTAGTGGTCGCACAGCGCGACTGCTGTGCATGAGGTTCTTGGGTTTGATTCCCAGGTGGGGCAAAGTGTTATTTAAACCAAATATCCATCAAGAATTTCTCAGTAGTACCCTCGGAGTCTGGATTTATGTCTGGTTGATGGCAATAGGTTCGCCCCTCGTTACATGGGGTATAAACATAACTGGCGAAATATGGGTGTACTAATGGGTACACCTCTGCCTAACTTTTCGGGGATTTCAGGCGTGATGTTATGTGTTGTATGTGATAATAAGATATTCTAAATCTAAAGAGTTTTTTTTTGCTGTTTCTAATTTAAGTATCTAAAACGGGTGAAAAAGAAACTTAACAAAGCCGAAACTAACGTGTTCTTTCCATAATTGCAATCATTTTTTTGTTCTAGAAATCTAGTCCATACCTGGGAACCGTCTAGTTAGGGAGTTATTAAAGCTTAGAATAAGAAGAGAAATAACATTTAAAGAACGACCCCTGTACGTATAATTTTTTTTTTTATTTTTTTTTGTGCATAACATGGCGCGTTACCGTCAACAGCGATTTTTCAAAAATTGAAGTCGTTTCTCAGCAACGTTTTTTGATCAATGCTCAGTTTAATGAGCAGTTGACGGTTATGTGATGTGTCATTTTTTACACCCAGTATGTACCTATATTACCTAGACAATAGTATCTATTGAGAGGCTGCGAAACAATATTATAATCCAAGCGTTTTCCGATATTGTTAAGACCAATATTTCTCGGTTCAACCGCCGTTCAGCATTATTATTATGGATCAATTTCATTAATATCCACATGTTAATATATGTCAAGGCATTATGGATATTATTACCATCTACTTAGTAGTTTGTGTGTAGGTACAGTTTATGGACTAAGATACCGAAGTCGCTGGACCTTCGTCATTTTAATATGGTGGAAAATTTGAGAATAGATAAAGGAATATGTAATTAAGATGGTATATGTACAGTAAGGGGTTAAAGGTGCAGTAGCATGCTAAAGTTTGAATTGCTGTGAACACGGAGTACAGACCGTACCTACATCTGTGTGTATAAGTGATTATCTATGAACACAGTACCTGCGAACACCTCAGAATTCCCAGACGGCGTCGAAAGGTCGTAAGTTAAAAAATAACAATTTATTGCTTTGTGAGATTGCTACTCCACTTATGACCCCTACTGTACTTGCTTTAATGCTGGAAAGAGAGATGGCGTCTGGTTCAAGCCCACGGAAGGTCTTGCAAATAACAAGTGATGCTTTATTATAACAAATTGTAAATAAAAAACTAGATTTAATTATTTTTCTATTCTTGAAAGTATGTGACGTTTAAAAGTACTTTTTAATGGACTAATTAAAATAAAAGATTTGACTTTGACTTAAATAGGTACTTAACGAAGTCGTCACATAGTCAAAGTCAAAGTCAAAAGCCACAATCTCGTGCATGAAAGGCTGCTATTGGACCATCACGACATTTTCTAGATAAAACAAAAAAATATCTACATAATCTCTTTTATTTTAGTCAAAAAATTTCAGCCTTGTTAAAAATGACATAGGTTTAGTGACTTTGGGATCTAGGACTATTAGTCAAAATCGCAGTGGGTATTGTCAGTTTTGACCCCGTGCATGTGTGAATATGTTATCCAAACACATTGATATTATGGTATGATTTAATTTTAGCAATATACACAAGATGGTGAATTTCCGAAGGATGTTTTAGCATCGTTATAATAATAAAACTAAAGAGTTTTTTTGTACATACATACATAAACTCACGCCTTTTTCCCATAGGGGTAGGCAGCAACAACATGACCGAATTATCTAAGCATACCCTTTTCTATCTTTGTCACTACATCCTCTTTTAATTCGCAATGGTCCCGTATAACCTCATTCCTCACTCTATCGTTCAAAGTTACACCACACATACTCCGCAAGGAACGCATTTTCACAGCATTAATCCATTTTTTTTTTGTATGTTTGTTTAAATGCGCTTTAATCTAAACTACCAGTCGCATTAGAAAATTCTTCTTGAATATCATAGTAAGATTCACAAGGAATACACATAAATTCCCATAGGAGTAGGCAGAAACCACAGAACGCCACCTGCTACGATCCTTACATACTCCTTTCGCCTCATATACGTTCATACATCTCGTCAAACAAGCACGCCGGTTACGAGTACTCCGCACCTAACCTTTCTGAAGAACAGAAAGTAAAGAATAGAATAGAATAGGCTATATAACATCGCGCTATGTTCCAAGGGAGAGGAGCAGTAACCAAAGAAGTAACATACCACGCATTTGACCATAATCTCTTCAAAGAGTGAACAGCAAGTCGATTCTGTAAAATTCGAACTCACTCTCACTTTCACTCTCACTTCATTTGACCTTGATTTCGCTATCGCTATTGGTCGCTTCGGAGCGGAGTTGATTTTATTGGTCGCTTCGGAGCTTACTTCAGCTCCGAAGCGACCAATAAAATCAACTCCGCAGTTTTCACTGAGGTAATTCTTACGGAATAGCATAGCTGGCCTCTTCTGGGTAATCTCATTGCATCGTAGACTTTGTCTCTGTCATCTCAGACCTGGACTAGAGTCAAGAGCAAACCCATATTGCATCAAATAATAAAAATAGAGTAGTAACCAAAGACGCGGATGAACAGTACCACGCGCAGAGATAAGTCGCGGGCAGAAGTTCTCATTAATTCGTGGTGGTGGTGTATAAGATACCCGGCACCTATGCTATTCTGTAAGAATTCACTTCAGTGAAAACTGCGGTGAAAACTGCGGAGTTGATTTTATTGGTCGCTTCGGAACTGAAGTAAGCTCCGAAGCGACCAATAAAATCAACTCCGCTCCGAAGCGACCAATAGCGATAGCGAAATCAAGGTCAAGTGAAGTGAGAGTGAAAGTGAGAGTGAGTTCAAATTTTACAGAATCGACTTGCAGGTCTGAGGTGACAGTCTGTGGTGAGCATAAATTTCACCTGCGTATTTGTTAATTTTTCGGTCTCTTTGGCGGAATGAAGAAGGCGGGGGGCGCTGATCTTGCACGCGATTGGTTCGTCAATTGATACTCGTCGTCTATTGGTCTATCGCCTGTCATTCGGCTACTGTACACTTTTGTGAAAATTTAATGACTTACGTTTTAAATTGTTTTTTCTTGTTATTACGTATTAGTTGTTTTTTTTTTTAATATAGTTTAGTTTCGTTATTTCGTATTTAAAGTGTTTTTTGTTTAATAAAGTTTATATTTATTATTTTGTTTTATAATTCAGCATCACAATAAACCCTTCCTAAATCTGTCCATTACTATTAAGGATCGATAACCTAACTCGCCAACTTTGATAATAGATCTGCATAAGCTGTCTATAGATTCCTATAAGGAGTTAAATTACAGTTTGTGCATACTGATACACCTATATTACATATTCGAATTTGATACACAAAGATTACGGATTAAATTCCAATGTGCAGTGACATAATTTAATTTAACTCACGTTGTTTACAAAATTATTACGAACTTATGGATAACAAATGGATCGTTTAATATTGTTTGTTAACTAAATACAACGTGTAACGTTAAATGCGCAAAACCTCAGACACCCCAACTGATTTTTAATTAAATTGACCTATTTGAGAGAAAAAAAAAATCATTAAAACAAAAGTAAAGGTTTTCTGTGCTGATTTAGTTTTACTGGCAATTCTGATCGTTTCTTGCGTCTGCGACGACGCTCTATCGAGGGAGATGACGTCACCGGGCCGCTGCGCGCCGGATGGCTTGACCTACTAATAAATAGACACGGCAACGTTTTTAATGAAGATTTTTTGAAAAATGTGACCTATATTAAAAAGTGGTTCAATTGATTCTGCTCGTTATTCTGATCAAACTATTTTCAGGTTTTGCGCATTTAACGTTACACGTTGTATATACCGAGGTTTCACTCGCGTTCAGTTACGTTTTTGGTTGCTTCGTTCCCGTGAGATGTAGTTTGATATTGCCTCAAGAAACGGTCTCTATAACGCAAAAAGACTTTTTCAAATCGGACTAGTAGTTCTTGAGATTAGCGTGTTCAAACTGTTCAGCTTTATAAATATAAAGTATAGATTATGGCTATACTCAGCCTAGATAACTTTAAGACTATTTTTAAAAAATCCAACTGATTCATACATTCATGTTCGTGTAACTCGACACTTAGGTCTGGATCAGCTGATATTTCCCCCTTATCTCAGGCTTTTGCGGGACGTCTTAACAGGATACCGTGGCCCCGGAACGTAAAGGGCAACAGAAGGAACAGGGTGGTTTTTTAATCAGTAAAAGTCTGACAGTCCCTTCCGCCCCACCGGAAGGAAGGAGAAGGCGGAAGGAGTCATATGATGATTTTTACCACCTAAAAAAAAAAAAAATATCTCAGGCTTTGTCTCATAGTAAAAGTTGTTTATGATAAAACACCTATTCAAGTTTCTAGTAAACTAAAAATAAGTTTCTATATCAGCTCAATAAACTATTCAAACTCTTATCAAACAAGAATTTGCCAAGAAAGTGATAATTTTCGCGACGAGACAATGACACGAGTCAAATGTCTTTCCACGCATCACTTTGTGTTTACAAACAAGACTATTATTTTTATACCTGACCTATCCACATATTCATATGGGCTGTGGCGTATGGAATAATGCGTTTAGCGCTGTACTGCTGCAGCATTGGAGCAGTGCGGGTGTCTGACTGCTGTCTTTTTAGGGATTCGTACGATGTATTTTCGCCGCCTCTTAAAATAGGTGCTGTTCCGTGCATACGTGCAAAAATCTGCTGTTTTAATTTTTTTGATCTATTGAATGGCACAAATATATCTGTACAAGCCCATATAATTATGGGGTACAAGCCTATATAATACTTGGCCATTGCGGGTTCTAGAATCTTGTATAGATAGCGTCATCAACTGGATATAATACGCGCCACAAAAGATGAGACTTGACAAGCGTCAGTAATGGGGAGCTTGCTCAGGTGTGGATTTACGAAATAGTTATTCATAATTTGTGTATCTATTCAGGGCTATTTCGATGACATTTAGATTAAAATTCTTAACAATATTTATTACGAAGTAATTTAGTTTGTGTGGTGTGCTTTCGTGGCACGTATTGTACCCCTCTCGCTTTGTTTGTTCGAAAAGGGGGTAACCAGTTTGATGAACGCTGTTCGTTCCTACTGAATCATGCAATGGTAAACGTTTTCGCTTTGATGGCCCTTCCATCGTGTATATGTTCGTGTATCAAAATTTAAATAAATAAAAGGTAAGAAGCCTGCGATGTACTCTGCCTATCGAGAGAATTGATCTAAGTAACACCAAAGTTTAAATCAGAAATTGCTAGTTATTGTAGCACGAATTATAGTAGTAGTTAAATCAATGTAAATTAAACTTTCGGTGTACTGTTTATATGACTCATTTTTCAGGAAGACAAATGAATACATGATAGATTAATAGCAACATTTATTTTTTATTTAAGTATTAAATATAAAACAAATATAAGTCAAATATAAGTCTGGAATCGCCAATCCGCCTTAAGCAAGCGTGGTGATCATTGCTCTCACCTTCTCTTTATGAGAAGAGGCCTTTGCCCTGCAGTAAGACAGTAATAGGCTGCTATTATTATATTATTTATTAATATAATAAAGGAGAGTTTTAATAAGGCAAATACCTATATATACCGATTTGCTTATAAAAATACAATAATTTGCAACGCTTATGAATCAATGATCAATAATAAAAATATTTACTCGATATGTACGTAATATGGAAATTAGATACGTATGAGAAATGAATGCATAGTCAAAGCATTGTTTAGCTCTTGAAATAAGTAGATACTAAAGTACCCAAAATAATTATAAACATCCCGTTTTTTTTATATACCCTAAATCAATTTTCGTGTAATTTAGACATCAATTTAATTATTAAGAAGTTATTATGTTAATTTGTGATATTGATGTTTCAAAATTAGTATAAATTAGGTACGAGTGGCATTATAATCTATCACTTGAGCACTTCTCAATTTTTTTTTTTAATTAGGTTTCGGAAAATAAAATAAGTAACCGTAAAACGGGGTGAATAGAAAGGCAGGGACGAATCGAGACAAAACTTTGAAAGGGATTTTAATGTTGGATTAGTTTGTTGGCAAAAAGGACTTTACTGTTTTTACTAAATTATAATTTACAAATTAGTGTCCTTATTGGCGACAAACTTTATTAGTTTAACGTTAAAATCCCTTTTAAAGTTCCATCCCGATTCATCCCTGCCTTACCGAAACAATACAAAAAGTAAATACAATTAAGTATCCAAAAAGTATTAACAAAACACCCTCTCACCTATATTTAAGATCCATAACTTCAAAGTTGTAAACTGAAGAGTACATTCCCGCCAAAAACACAGGAAACAATATAAGTATGTAACTATAAACATTGAACTTCCCAAACGGTCCTAGAACTGTCAAAATATCGTCCACAGACACTTCCGAACTCGGTTTTTTTTCCGGATCCATGATTGAAGCACAGCACTATTTAAAAAAAATAAGAAATACAATAAATAAGCACTTGGTCGGTAATTAATTTAAATTTTTGTTTGAATATAGAACGCGCGCGTGCGACGTCGGTCGCCGGGCCGATAGTGCGCGCGCCTGAGTCGATCTATGCTTTTTATTGTTCATGTTAAAATCATTGACTATCGAAGCGGAGTTTACTCACAATATCATTGACTATTAAACTTTACACTATTCAACTTTTACTATAAGAAAAACACTTATTGACAGAAGATATTATGCTGTTTACTATGGTCGTTTACTTGTGATATAAGTGATGCACGATGCATGACACATCCAGCAAAACGGTATCTCTGTCGGAAAATAATACATTTTTTTTGTTAAAAGTAGGTTCTTTTATCATTTATATTGATAGGTAAAAGAAATCGTAGTGTACTAAGAATATTCAAAGTGTACTAAAAACATTTGTAGTTGGTTCAAACTAAATCGGACGGACCCTAAATGATGAAACTTTCCAAATTAGCTTTCCAGAATATTGAAATCGACAATACCCGTTGACTGCGGGCGAACATTCGCTGCGCCAAGCCCGTAGTGCTGCTGGCTACACAGTTCGTGTGTTCGCCGTAGAAAAACACATACGGTGTGTGGGCGCCGCACTTGCGTTTTTTAGTAGAAACACAACTGGTGTGCATTCCCCCAATCAACGGGTTTAGTTGCAGGGTATACCTAGCCTTCACAGCTAGAAGCCATTTTCGGTTTACATTCTTTTATTCATTGGTTTTTTCCTTATTGGTGAGGTTCTTCAGAAAGGTCCGCAGTACTTGTAACCGGCATGCTTGTATGACGAGATGTATGAACGTGGATGAGGCGAAAGGAGTATGTAAGGATCGTAGCAGGTGGCGTTCTTTGGTTTCTGCCTACCCCCGTGGGAAAAAGGCGTGAGTTTATATATTCTTTTATTTTTATATGGAAGTCGGCTTTCAGTCTAGTCTAATCAAATAGACAAAACCTACCAACCTAAGTTAGGATCAATTTGATGTCGCTAAGAACAACACTTTCCTTTCTGTAGTGGAAAGTTATGCATTAACGATTATGTCTTCTGTGGTAACCGAGTTATCCAGTCAAGTAATATTTGTTTTTCTTGAGCAATAAATGCGCTTGCACTGCTCTTAATACATTTAGTACTAAATAACATAACATCAAGCCTGTAATCCCCGAAGTGTTAGGCAGAGGTGTAGGTAGGTACCCATTAATGCATCCACATTTCGCCAGTTATGTTTAAGTCCCATGTAATAGGGGGCGAGTTTATCGCCATCAACCGGGCACAGATCCAGACTCCAAGGCTGCTACTGAGAAATTCCTGATGGAAAGCCAATAACACTTTATCCGACCTGGGAATCAAACCAAAGACCTCATGACCACTAAACCAACGAGGTAGTCGCAGGACGCAGCTAGTTAAGAAATAAGATACAAACTTGGACACAGTCATCCACTATCACAGTTCTTACGAAAAGGTTCAAGCTTCGTTACCCACTATTTACACCTATTCTGTTGGTATTATGTAATGGTAGCACACATGTTTTATAAACAAGCACGTAACAGCGGGTATGCCTGTGTTTAAACACGACTTATCGGTTGCTATGGACTTGTGACTTGCTTGGTCGTCTTTTTAAGTTTCTAGAGGAAAACTATTGTTATGGTGACCTCAATTACAGGTTTTGAAGAAATGCTTAGCCATATAACATCGCGTCTGTAATCCTCGAAGGGTTAGGCAGAGAAGGGCAGAGATTAATCCCATGTAATAGGGGGCGAGCCTATTGCCATCAACCGGGCACAAAACCAAACTTCGAGGCTACTACTGAGAAATCCTTGATGGAAAAACCCAATAACACTTTCCGTCTTAGGGGCGGATTTGTTGGAGTTGGAGTATACGCTTAGGGGCACTATGAACAGCAAAGAAACAAGTTTTATTTTGAAAAAAAATTTGTTTTATTTTACTCTTGATTTTTTTATGAAAAGTTTTTTTCAAAAAAGTCCTCGCTCCATAGCGCTCCTAAGGCTACACTCCAACCTCGATTCGCGAATACTACACCAACGAGCTAAGTACTAATTTTTATTTGTACTCTAAGCAACAAAAAGTACAAAGGCGGACCTAATGCCTTAGACATTCTCTACCTCCGTTTTGAAACGAGCAACTAGCTTCAACTTTCTGATTAACTGACCGACTCCTTGTCAATTCAAAAGTGCCTGTAAATATTCTAATTGAAATAAATGTTTTGACTTTGACTTACCAAAGGTGGTGAAGAGATAACATGGCAGGTGTAAATTATTGTCTTTAAAACAACAAAATTAGAGACTAAAAAAAGACACTAAAATTAATAGTCTTTATTAGTCTTCTACAATTAAATACAAAATTATATCTGTAGACTAATTTAACTTTTAACTGTAATTTGTGTAATTTAATGGGTACCTACTTCCAGAGATTACTAAAATTTTAAAGAGGTTAAATTTATTTGTATTTTTCTTTGTAGAAGACAATGCAGTATTCAATAGACGAAAGATTATTTCTTTGCAGTGGGTCCATTGGCGCCATAAACGCAACTTAGGGTTTGTTGCTATCACGAAGTTAAATTACAAAATGTCATACAAATTGGGCCCCTGTAAACAACTAACTTGGAGTTATAAGATTATTTAATTTAATTATAACAGAATAATCTGAAGGTCCTAATAAACCGGATAATGCACCGATAACCTCAAAAGGTATCGAAACGGAAAGAAAAACATAAAAATAACACTTAGGTATAATCATTATTACGAAATTTGAAATTGGAAGAGTTTTACTTTTTTTTTCAATTTAAGGACTCATATTTTGCATCCATGGAGATCTAACGTCGATACGTATTTAAATGGAAAAAAAAATTATTATCTGTTGAAGTACATTGCGGTAAATAAAATATTCTATTCTTTTGTGCAAGTACTTAGTAAACAAGTCTATTGTGAAAATTCCATCTGTCATTCTCATCTTATGCCCTGGTGTCACGAACCATCTCTACATGTGTGCAGATTTCATTTTTATTTCTCATTTAAAATAATGAAAGAAATGTTCAAGCCATTAAAAATTTAAATAGTTGTGAAAGAAGTATTCAAAGCTTTTTCTGTCGAGAATGCTAGGTCAAAATTAAAGTCAAATCTATATTATAATTTTTAATTAAAAGGTGATTTTGGTCGAAATTTAAAAGGAGTTTATACCCCTTCGATAAGGTACTTTCATATGGAGAAGAATGGGTAAGAAATTCTATTCTTAGATTTCCTACACAATTGCACGATTATTTTTAACTGGCACGTTTTATACCTAGAAGTACCTAAAAGAATTGGTCAAATGACTTATCCAAAAAATATGGCCTTTGATTGTCTAGTCTGGTTAACTCTGCTGTTTGTCATAATGTTAAAGTGCATGTCATAATTATAAGGTTAAACTTGTTTACTTGACTTTGACAAATTGTTATAGCATAACTCCAAATATGAAGTAATAGCCTTGCCTTCACAAAATACGCATCATCCAAACATGCCTAAGTAACTAAGTAAACAAACAGGGGAGGTGTGTGTATTTAATGTTTACATAACATCACGCCTGTAATCCTCGAAGGGTTAGGCAGAGGTGTACCCATTAGTACAGCTACATTTCGCTAGTTATGTAAACCCTTTATTTTTTGTGTCGGGATTGGTTTTAACATAAGGACTGGAATAAAATGTGATATTGACTAGTAGACTAAACAACTCATTTATGCAATAAGGTCGACTACCAATGCAAGTTTATAAGAGAAATATGAACCTTATTGTCAACTTTGTCGGGTGGTTACAGACGCCATACTAATTTCGCTTCTGCCCTATAAAGGGTTAAGTCCCATGTAATAGGGGACGAGCCACACCAATAGCCTATCCTACTTCCAATAATTTTAATCCATTAACAATTCAAGAGATGCTCAATCTTGATCCAAACAAAATGAACGGTTAACTGACACGCCGTATAGCCTTGCAAAGACTCAATGCTCGGCAATTTTCCACTCAATTAGACTTAGGAAACACTAGAAAGTGTGCGAGCGAAATATTTAGGACTAACAACGTAGGCAAACATTAATTTGACTGCCTCGTTCGTCTAGTGGCCGCAAAGTGCGACTGCTGAGCATGAGGTCTTGTGTTCGATTCCTAGGTCTCTCAAAGTGTTGTTGGGTTTTTCCATTAGGAATTTCTCAGTAGCAGCCTCGGAGTCTGGATTTGTGCCCGGTTGATGGTAATAGACTCGCCCCCTATTACATGTGATTTAAACATAACTGGCGAAATGTGGGTGTACTATTGGGTACACCTCTGCCTAACCCTACGGGGATTACAGGCGTGATGTTGTGTTATATTATAAAGTAGTGTACAGAAATGATTGCTTGGGTTTTTAAATAATTATACATATTGACAGAATACACTGTCAAATTACATAATTGTCTGACATGTCTTTGTCTGCAGACTTGCACTACAAACTAGATTCAATATTATAATTTTTCTTTTCTCTCGTAAATGACGTTCAATAGTGCCTTTTAATGGTCTAATTGAAATAAATGATTTGACTTTGACTTTGACTTTGAAACTCGTGTAAGCCTACACTAAAATGATGGTTAACCACAATAATATAAAATTGTAATTTATTAGCTAACTCTGAAACCACAGCGTTTTATTAAAGATGTTTGTCGTGAATGAACTCAGCAGTTTGAATTACCTGAACAGTGATTGCAATAATGGAACTTACTAAATCATCTTGGAATTTTCAGCATTATTATGTTCTGTAATAAAATCTATATTGATGCTCTATCTTGTTTTGTGGTTTGCCTAGTTCGTCGAGTGTTCGCAAAGCGCGTCTGCTGAGCATGAGGTCTTGGGTTCGATCCCCAGGTCGGGCAAAGTATTATTGGGATTTTGTCATCAGTAGTTTCTCAGTAGCAGCTGCGGAGTCTAGATTTGTGCCCGGTTGATGGCAATAGGCTCGCCCCCTATTACATTGGACTTAAAAATAGCCGGCGAAATGTGGGTGTACTAACGGGTACACGTCTGCCTAACCCTTCGGGGATTACAGGCGTGATGTTATGTTATTTGTTGTAAGCTACATTCATGCAAAAGACATCGCAGTTATAAGTTGTAAATATAACCCCCCCTTGCATTCAATAACCTTAAAGTCTTTTAACCCGGATTTATCTTCCCATTTCTCCATTCATCGGAAACTTCTTCAGGCGCCAAATTCGGCTAAAATATAAAGCCATATTCCATGCCAGCATCAGATAAGCATATAATGCAATAGCACCAACAATTTACATTGTTGAGCTCCCACGACTTGTATTGCAAGAGATTTCCGTGTTTTATATCGTTGACGTGTACTAGTATTCGATATTGCGCGTCCTGTGGTTTAGTGATGGGCTTCAATTTATCGATATGTTTATTAATATAAATAAATGAAGTTGTAATGTCAAAATAACAGTTTTTACTATTGGTAAGGTATAGGGGCGCAGGGGTAGGACTGAGACCGGGGAGCGGGAGAGGTGCGGGCGGCGTGTGCTCGTAGCGTGATATACAAGAGGCGAAATGTGGACTGGACAGTTTTTAAGATATGTGACGTCACAGTGGTTAACGGCGCAGTGTCAGCCAGCAGCAGGCGAGAGCTCAATTTAAGAGGTTTAGCTATAAATGCATATTCATGTTTACACAGTACTTATATAAAAATAATATTTAAAAAAAGTATTTTTGTTTGTTACAGCTAATCTTCTAAACGGCTAAACTGATTTTGATGGAACTTTTGTTGCTCAATAGCTGATTTTATAAGGCTACTTTTATCGGAAAAGAATTTAGGTTTCTGCGCAAATAAAAAGAACACAGACAATAAACTTGAAATATGCGGAAAAGAAAATTTTTGAGTCCCAAAAATGATATTAATATCTAGGCACCTACCTAATTATAAATTATTGTTTAAGGTTTTGTTGCTTGTATGGTTTATAACCTTGTGACCGGTTTATTTTTCACTCGGAAACCCCAGTTAATAATTAACCAAGTTTGAGCGGGAAACGAATGATACGACCTTTCTTTACCTACTGATTCGCAAGGTGATAACCGGCATTGTGACAAGAGCTAGCACCAGTAAACACTAATCTACTGCCATTATTTTCAAAAGAAATAAGGCTGAGTAAGCGATTATCAACTATTTAGGGCCAATTACCTGTTGCAATCGTTTTAATCCACGCATTACTTTTGCTCTTGGCTTTGCTTCAAGCGTAAGGAAAATAGTAGTGCTATTAAAATTTATAATTAGTGTTGTTGTTTAATTCCAATACGGGATAAAAGAGACATCGTAACGAAAACTTTTACCATAAAAGTAAGCGTGACTGCTGAGCCTGAGGTCTTGGGTTCGATTCCCAGGTCAGGCTAATTGTGATTGGATTTTTCTATCAGGTTTTCTCAGTAGCTGCCTCTGAGTCTGGATTTGTGCCCGGTTGATTGACGTTGGTTGATTGACGGGGACTCGAACATAACAGGCGAAATGTGGGTGAACTAATGGGTACACTTCTGCCTAACCCTTCGGGATTAAAGGCGTAATGTGTTGTTTTTTACAAAATCAAAAGGCAACAACAACAGAAAGCCATGTCACTTAATTAAAAACGTTCAAAATCTAGTTGCAATCTCATCTCACTGACGAGGCATTTTTGACACATTAAGACTGAGATTAAAATGTAAACGTCTTTAAAAGTTACTAGAATTGACCCCACGTATCAACATGCAGACAGGCATTAAACTTAATAGGCATGTTTAATTCAATTTCAAACAGCAAATAAACAAATCAAACAACAAATTATTAGTATGTAAGCAATAACAAAAAGCGATCGAAACAATCACGATAACTATCAATTAAATACTTGTCCCTAATAAGGTAGCTACTGAATTATTTAGAATATAATCGAGATTGTAATGGTGGCGAGGTGGCGAACATTTATGTTGCACAGTTATAGCACGACATAACTTGAAAATTTCATCAATGTGTGAAAATTAAATAATTCTTACGATGGAGATTAACCGAGTATGCAAGAGATAGGTATTATAGTACATTAGTTTAACCCAATAATGCTTTGCCCGACCTGGAAATCGAACCCAGAACCCCACGATCAGTAGTCACGTCCTGTATGTGACCACAATTTCAAAAGAGCAGTCAAAACTATAGAACTTTTTCTAATATAATTATAATGGGCTATATTATCGGGGGTTATATTTACCGACTATAGCTAATCGAGAAAAATCGAGTTCCTATATCATTTAAACTTATGTCAGTTTTTATTAAAAAGTGATTGTGCTTAACTTTGTCCGATGAAACCTTTATATTGTGTCGTACTATACACAAATGTGAGGGGAAAAACACAGATGAATAATAGAATGATGTTACATTTGTCTAGTAACAGGCACAGCTTTAGACCATTAATGACAGTAGGTGACGGTGCGATTAACTCAACAATCAGCATTTGAATCATTTGAGTTGACAACACGAGTGATGTTGTAGGATATTGTGTAGCAATTCGTTCTGCAGATCAAGTTAAAATATTCATTTATTTATTAAAGTGACTGCCTATTAAATAGCCTTTATTACTTAGGGATAACGCAGCTTCATAATAGAATAGAATTATCAGATTCGGGCTAGTCATACCGGAGATTAGTACGTTCAATCAAGCAAAACAGCAAACAAACTCTACAGCTATTTAATACTGGTATATTAGATATTAACGTTAAAAAAATAAAACTAAAAATGTTTTTAAAAACAAGCTTTTATTAGCTGTTAATAAAAAGAATTAAAATGTTTAAAATAATTTAATTCTGAGTCCCAATTTTCTACATTTTTTTAAAATATAAAAGCGTGTTACATTAAGAAAAATAAATTCGTGTAATACGCTTTTATATTAAAAAAAATGTATAAAGCGTGCAAAAATAGGCGTACAATTTTGCAGTAAGCCTTTTTAATTTATCGATAAATTTCCACCGTCATGTCCCATCTCTATCCAACTCTATTCTGGAGCCAAGCTCTTTGTGGGATTGAAACTTTTTGACTCAGAGGGATTGTTATCTGACAAGTAGCTTCAAATGTATGCTCTGGTTTTCCCACTTTCCACCTTATTTGTTTGCACGGATATTGCTATGATTTTCTATACAAATAAATTGAAACGAAAGTGTCTATTTTATATTGTCAAAATAAGAGCTTTTTTATAAATAAATAAGTATGAATGTTTACACGTTACTTACACAAAAATATTTATGTTTTTACATTTTTATCTATCTGTTTGTTTGCTCCATCTAATCTCCGTAACGGCTGGACCGATTGTGACGAGAGTAACTTTGGCTTTTTTAGAATTTTTTTAGCGTTTTTCCTCTATCCTACTTATTTAAATTTTCCAAAATCTATTGTAGTATTATAAAGAGATAAAGTTTGTAAGTTTTTGAGGTTGTAGGGGGTAATCTTTTTCAATGTCATTTAGTTAGTAGGATTGACCTTCTATCCAAGAGTGATTCTTGTAACAAAACGTCGGTTAAAACGTTGGTTGTTTTTGCATCAAGATTCTGAATGAAAATGATAAATCGTCATTTAAAATACAATTAGTTAATAACTTAATCATTGAAGCTGTCAATTGATTGGGGTTAGTAATTAATCCACTTATTAATTTTGCCCGTGAAATGTAGACCATTGTGATAGACGTGCCAATTAGATAATTGCCATATTGATTTATGTAAGAATTTAATTTTAATGGATGTCATGATGGCTCAGTGGTTATAAGGTGCCCTCCTGCACCTTCGCCCTCATGCTAGATTATGAGTTCGATACCGGACAAGTACCACTGTAACTTTTTTCAATTCAATTATGTACTTTTCAAGTTTATTTTGGACATCACTGACATCGGTGTAGGAAAACATCGTGATGAAACCTGGACTTGTAATTAATATAAGACTGGAATCACTAATTCGCCTTGAGCAAGCGTGGTGATCAATGTTCGTACCTTAGGACTGCCGGTAGGACTGTAATAGGCTGGTATTTATTTACTAGTACTTAGTGACCTTTATTTGGTCGTCAATCTATCTAGTTATATGTATAGTAGGTATAGTCTACGGGAACATACATAACAACACGCCTGTAATCTCCGAAGGGTTACGCAGAGGTGTACCTATTAATACACCCACATTTCGCTAGTTATGTTTAAATCCTGTGTTATAGGGGGCGGGTACAAATCCAGACTCCGAGGCTGCTACTGAGAAATTCCTGCTAGAAAAACCCAATAATACTTTGCCCAGATCAGCAGTCGCGCCTTGTGACCAATGAGGTACTCTACGGGAATCCCACGCTAAAAGTAATTACACGAGTCATTGTACGACAAAGCTACTTTAAATTACAAAACCTTGACTTTTACAGTCCTCCTTTTAATTATTTATACCCTTTAGTGTCCGACCAAAACCAGTTTTTACGGCCGAAACCCAATTTCGGCTTCAATCTCAGTTTCGGCCGAAACCAAAAACTTTCATGTAATGTCATGTTTTTGTAGGAAAAATAAACATAACATTATCATAATCAATCTCAAACTAATGTAAACAAAACAAGCAAAGCAAGTCATGAGACGAGACGCAGCAAAATGACACTTCGTCACTTGCAGCTCAGTGCACTGAACAAATCTGATCACTGCACGAAACCTGCCGAATTGGGTAGTTGACACATTGAACCAATAATTCCAAGACATAACCATTCCCTAAAGAAACGCTTTATTTTAGCGCTGAAAACCCGATTAATTTTCAATTTACTGAAAAATTAGATTTTTTGTGGCTTTGAAATTAATAAATAGTTAGATAATTGAGTTGCCAAATAAGTGACGTCACAGCGTGCTATTGCCATACAAAATCTATGAAAGAATCGCGTTTTGACAGGTCATAAAAAGTACGTCAATTGATGGTGGTGTCAACTAGCCTATTTATGTATCGGCCGTAGTTCGGCTGGCCGAAACCGAAACTAAGCCGAAACTTTTTTACCGATACAAGGCCGAAACCAGAACCGAAAGTTCAGTCGAACTCTAATACCCTTATTAAACTGTCGATTATATTTTAATATGACAGTTAAAATACTGACGTCAGATCCAGTTCTGAAAACCTTTGATGTAACTTTTCCAACTAATCACACTTAAGTGCTATTATTGTTAAAAACAAAATGGTGTTTGGGAAAGAAAAAGGCAACTTTGTAATTATGAAATGAGAACTTGTAACTTGAAGGTGGCCTGACTTGTAGGGTTGTCAACCAACCATTGTTGTTAAGGCGCGTTTCCATTATGCAAGTGATTTGCATACAAGTTGCAAGTTGCATGCAAATTGTATAGTGGAAACAACAACTTGCAAACAAGTTGCAACTTGTATGCAATTAGGTTTAAACTTGTACGCACAACAATCAAGTCGGCACATTTGCACGCAAGTTGCAAGCGCATGCGGTCGTGCATAGAGGATTACTTTGTTTTTGACTAGAACTAACTTGTATACCACTAAAATCTTGTATGCAAGCTGCAAGTTGAACAAAATCGTGTTTCCAATTCAAATCACTTGCACACAAGTCTGACGTCATACATGTATGCAAACACTTGCATAATGGAAACGCGCCTTTAGACACGTGCAAGGTCTTAGAATTTATTAAAAATGAGATGGAAAAGGCAATATTATGCTGTATTGCTATTACACTATCTGGGTCAAGTTAAATCAAAGCAATCGTGGAAAACTTGGCTTAGCTAAACATTATCGGCAATATTTTTTAGTTTTATTTTGTTCTTTTGTGTTTTTTAATTTTAATTGGTTCTATTGTTTATTTATTAATTATTATATTAATTTTTATTTATGTTAGTGTTGTGTTAAGTGCTACAAAAGAAAAAAACTTGAGAGGTGTCAAGGGACACCCGGATGGAACGAAGTTATATGAGAGAGAGAGAGAGAGACAGAGAAACACGCGCACGCCGCACGGCTTACAACTTTAGCAAAAAGTGTCGTTACAACTTTTGGTCTTAATTTTTTCCGTCTAGCCCCCTTTCGCAACGCGCGATAAGGAACTTCGTTCCAAAAGGTGATAAAAAGCTTCACTGTTGAGTGCCAAAGGATATGTTTTATGTTGAACTTGACTTCCTGGCACTGTATTCCTTCTTGTTTTATGATACACATGATTCAATAAACGCTAGGGTTGTTTTACGTTGCCATACGTTTTAACCTTGTATAATTTGGACATTTTGTATGCAATATCTAATTTAATCTTAATATATATAAATTACGCGTCACGTTGTTTGTCCGGGATGAAATCCTAAACTACTTAACCGATTTTAATCAAATTTGCACAGCGTGTGCAGTTTGATCTACCTTGAAAGATAGGATAGTTTTTATCTCAATTTTTGGTCTTAATACTTTTTGATTGCAAACCTGAGCCACAGCAACGTGTGGGCCGGTCAGCTAGTTAAAGAATAATAAGAATAATATAAGATGCAGTCATCTGCACCTTATATTATTATTATTATTCGTTAATAATAATAAATAGTAGTTTTTTTTGCTGTTTATGTTTGACAGTAATTCAGAATACACTTCTTTCAAAGAACAGAATCGCCCAGTAGTGAATGCAGTAGGCGGTGTCGTGCGACTTTATTATTATCTGCCTAAACCCAGCGGCAAGATGCATTTGCATAGCTCGAATTCGCAAATCACATGAAAGAAGCACCTTGTGTACACTGCTCCTCGGTATCCTTCGTATCTTGCCTAGAGGGGGAGGAGGGGGTTCTTTATGTAGATTATACTGGCATTACCAAAATATTAAAGTTTCAAAATATTACCTCTGGCAACCCTACACAAACCCAGAGGTCTAAGGACGAATGGTAATTTACTTGAATAAGTTCTGAATTATGAATACTGAAAATCTGACCCGAGAGTGTTGTGAAAGTTTCCTGAAATTATAAGTACTTTATAAACAGATTACTAGCCTTGTTTCAGGTGCCTGAAAAGGAAAGTGTAATGATTTGTAGCCATAATATTATATTAAAGTGTGGGTAACGAATTGATCTAATTGAAGAATAACCCCCGGTATTATAACGTTGCTTAAAGTTAATCAACGCTTAAGGTATAATAGTACAATTTGCCATTCAAGTTAGAGCTTTAAATCGTGTACGTTAAAATGGTTTTTATACATCACGCCTGTAATCCCCGAAGAGCAGAAGTGTACCCATTAGTATTTCGCCAGTTATATTTATGTCCCATGTAATAGGGGGCGAGCCTAATGCCATCAACCGGGCACAAATCCAGACTCCGAGGCTGCTACTGAGAAATTCCTGATGGAAAAACCCAATAACACTTTGCCCGACCTGGGAATCGAACCCAAGACCTCATGCTCGGCATTCGCGCTTGCGACCACTAGACCAACGAGGCAGTCAAAGTAGAGGAAGAGCGCTTTATTAATTTGCTTGCTATAGTATTTTATATTCCCATTTATACATACATACATACATACATACATAAACTCACGCCTTTTTCCCATGGGGGTAGGCAGAAACCACAGAACGCCACCTGATACGATCCTTACTGTATACTCCTTTCGCCTCATCTACGTCGTATTCCCATTCATTATTCCAAATATTAGTTTTTTGCGTTGGAGGTTTAAACACCCCTCTTTTTGCGTCGAGGTTCAAAAACAACAATTAAAGCCAACAATATGAATGTGCTATAACAATTATTACCCCAAGCCAGATCTTCTAAATGAGTTAGGTATTATTTAAGCAGCAAACATCTAGCAAATCCTTAGAGAGACATAATTCTCTGGAAGTAAGTGCGTGTCCGTGTCGGGAATATAATGCGAAAATGTGTTATGTGGCACACACTTTAATTACCCGAGACTGGGAATTATTCCAGTTATAACTGCCATTTTTATGATTATTATTTACTAGTTCCTGCCTTCGATTGCGACTTCAGAATGAATAAACATTAATCTACACTTCACACTGAGGCCTGGTTTACATTATATTCCATACGATCTAAGATGGTGCGGGTGACACATGACAGCAATTATTCATCTATGGATGTCAGAATCGCATAATTAGGTCAGTGACATTATTTAATTTACTAGTTATTTACTTACTTATTATTGATTCCGTATTTTACGACTATGATATTAGTGTGGAGTTAAAATATTCAATCATGATTGTAAATTGCCGTAACGTTCAAGAGTGAAAAGAAACAGTTTGACAAATGTCATCCGCACCATCCTAGAGCGTGAGGAATATAGGTCGGACCGACAGTTTTATCGGACCGACAAACAACTCACAACTGCTTTGTTAGTTGGCTGTGGTAAAACGACGGTAACGACGGTGGTGTTCACATTAGGTGGGATCGGCAACTTCTAGTGTGAACAGCAACACCCGACAGTCGGTCAACGGTAAAACTGTCAGTCCGACCTAATGTGAACCAGCTCTTATATGGACACACTCAATAACACTTTGCTCGACCTAAGACTCGAACCCAAGACCTTTTCAGCGGTCGCGCTTTGCGAGTACTAGACTAACAAATTAGTCTGACCAATATCTGTATATGTGCCAAAGGAGGTCAACAAAATCCCGTACAAGTTTGCCCCAATTATGTGCCTCAAGGTACACCTGCACCAAATCGTAGAGAAAAAATAGAGGAAGTCGAAAATAATTTTGCTTTTATTCATAAATCATTTTTAACTATTTAATAAATTATTTAAATATAACCTAATACAATTAAAACATGTGGCAACTTTGCATTTACGATTGCGTTTTAATTGGTTGTCACTCGGGTTGACATTTCGTAAATGTCATTTTGTTTTGTTTTTGTTGACACTTGACACATGATCATTCCGTTCGTTTCTGCGTTTCGGCGTACTCGTCTGTCAACTTGACAGTTTTTTTTAGGTGCTTATTTCCTAGAGTGCCAAAATGGCGTACTTTTTATTACGATTAAAAGTTATTTTATTCTCTTCCCCGGGCAACTATATAAATAATTTAAGAGTGCAATATTATTCAGTGTAATCTAGTGTATTTTATGCCACTAAGTACTTTCTGTACAAAATTGGGCAGATACTGTTGACATCCTTTCAGTCAATTCAGTTCAGCCGTCTAAACATGAAAGAGTTTTAAACATCCATCCATTACTTTGATTGCCATTGTTATTCTTTTTATGACGTTAATCAAATCTAATAAATCTGACAGGTAGCGCATTAACAAGCACGATAGATAGATATTAGTGCCAAGAATCGTATTAAATGACTAATTACTGTCAAACAGTGCTAGGTAAGAAACCGTTAAAAATGATAAATTAATTTAATTTAATTGGGAAGGCCACCGACTCAGTGCACTCCGTACAAATGCATTCTAGTATTAATCTAGTCCCATAACTTGTCTTGTGTAGGGCTGTTGAAAAATTATTTTGTATTGTGCGTCACTTTCACGTGAATAAAAAGTTTTTCTTTCTTTCTTTCTTTTTATAACATCACGCTTGTAATCGCCGAAGGGTTGGGCAGAGTACCCATTAGTACACCCACATTTCGCCAGTTATGTTTAAGTCGAGGCACAACTCCGAGGTTGCTACTCAGAAATACCTGATGGAAAAACCCACTAACACTTTGCCCAACCTGGGCATCGAACCCAAGACCTCATGCTCAGCAGTCGTGCTTTGCGACTACTAGACTAACGAGGGAGGCAGTCCAAACAAAATTAGTAATTCATCAAAATATGACTAGACTTATTTTGTATGAAACGCGCTGTCGGTAAAGTCTTTTTAAATGGTAACTATGGATGACAAAAACGCAGTTATTATAGTAATTAAAAGGTCGTTGAAGCCATAAAAATAATAAAAAATACTTATTGATGCTTATTATAATAATAATAATAATAATAAGCATCAATTTATTGTATTTGTAACGCTATTTCTGTGTCACGGGCTTTAGTAACAATATCTTATCACTCACGCACACTAACACTACGCTGCACGATGCGCAAACGCCGTCGCGCATTTAGTTTAAAAAAAAAGAAAACCACCACCCACCCACTATTACTAATTTTATTTTTTTAACACGTTCCTTTTTGTAACTACATGAACGAGTATCGTATTACCCAGTTACTGGGTTGTGAAGGTCAAGGCAGTCGCTCAATGTAAAATACTGGTATTCAGCTGCATCCGGTTAGACTGGAAGCTGACCCCAATGTAGTTGGGAAAAGGTTAGGCAGATGATGATGACATTTACACATACATAAACTCACGCCTTTTTCCCATGGGGGTAGGCAGAAACCACAGAACGCCACCTGCTACGATCCGCTGCTGGATTAAAAGAGGATGTAGTGACAAACAGAAAAGAGTATGCTTAGATGGTTCGGTCACGTTGCGAGGATGAGTGAAAGACGATTAACAAAAGGTATTTATATGGCAGAGGTGAGTGGCAACGCAGGGAGGGGTCGCCCTAGGAAGACCTACACCTTATTGGTGAGGTTCTTCAGAAAGGTCAGGTGCGGAGTACTCGTAACCGGCGTGCTTGTATGACGAGATGTATGAACGTGGATGACGCGGAAGGAGTATGTGATGACCTTTGTAACTACAAATTCCTCTAACTTTAAAACTTCGATCAACTCTGGGATCTTGGACTATAATAAACCTGTACATTACGCAAGCTCTTAGGTAAATACCTATATATACTGTACCTAATAATAACGTTTTAGCAGCTGCTTAGTAAAAACAAATATTTGTAAAGCTGTTTACGAAGAATTCGCTTACGTTAACAGAAACTGTTTGTGTAATACAAAGTGTATGTAATTAGCTTGATTTGGACATAATATTTGTACACATTTGACGATAGGTACTGTTGGCGCAGTGGCTGTGCGATTGGCTGCGTGTCGCGGGTGTGATTCCCGTCTTTCTTTATCGTGTGGGCAGTAAGGTCTTACGACCAGATAATATCGTAAGAAGCTGCAGAAGTATGAATACTTTACCCTATTCCTGCCGACATGTTTTAATTTTGAATTTTTTTTTACATTAAATGTGTCCATCATGTGCGTCTCTAGATTTTCGAAAAGTACAACGTATCAAATAATCCATTGTGCCAAGAAAAGGGTTAAAAAATAATAATGTTTTGATGGCCCGGTGTCTAAGGTCATGCGCATGGGTGGAAGCTTCGCACGGGCAAGAACAATGTGACTTTTTCTATTTCGTATGTACTTTCTAATTGAACATCACAGACATCGGTGAAGGGAACCATCGTGGGGAAACCTGAATGGCGGTCAGTGTTTCAGAGAAAATACCTCCTAACCAGTGTCAGGAAATACTGCCTTCTGAATCAAGCTTTATTTATATTGTCAACGTCTATAATATAGATATATTACTCGTACACACTTTTTCCATAATCTTTCCATGGAGTATAGCATCTGTTGACACACATAATCTGTGCCCACTTTCAATTGCAAAATGCCCTGCTACATATTTACTAATCTGTGAAAATGCCACATGACCTGAAATCATGAATTATAGGGCAGTCAACCTGACGTCAAAAAATCACGTTATAGCGTAAATTATAATAATGTTTGCGTACAGCACGTGCCAATAACGTGTGACGACGTGTTTTAAAAATAATTTGACACACGCAATGATGTTTCTGTTAGAATATTGACTTTAAATGGATTTGTCATCATTGATTTCCGTAATGTAACACCTGTTTGAAGTGAGTGAGTGTTTTAATTGTTTGTGCAAATGTTAAGCGTATTTTAGACTCTTACCGACTCATTTTAAAATAAGGTTTTTAATTAGACCAGAAGGCTAATTACTGTAATTAAAAAAGTTTCAAATCCTTTTTTCTGTGACAGTCGATGTTAATTTGAGATATTTAAAGATTGAACGTTGTTTTAAAATAAGAGAATTGACTAGTCCTATACAATCAATGTCAACAATTGTCAAAAAATATAGAATTTTTTTGACAGACTGAGACTGAAATTAGAATGGTCCAACAGGTCCTCGCTCGAACATACTCCACGATCTCCTCGACTTACCATTAACATCCTTTAAATACCACAATTTCCCGACAATACAGAATCAAGTCCTTTTGTTAACAGTTATAATGTAGCAATTGTAGTTATACGTATAATGTAGCGTACCAATACCGGTTTTGCATTATGATCATGCGTAGGTGAGTAATTATAAGTTGAGCCCTTATTTGCATGAGGGAATTATGCAAACGATAATAACAACATACTAAGGGTCAGACAGACAACTACAACAATATGTTGTCAATGACAACATATTGTTGAAATAATAACATAATATTCTGTCGACCGAATGACGGCAATCCCAATAGAGACTAGCCAAGTAACCAATGTGACTTTTACAATTATTAATATGTACTTTCTAAAGTTTATCTTACTGACTAAAAAACCACCCTGTTCCTTCTGTTGCCCTTTACGTTCCGGGGCCACGGTATCCTGTTAAGAAGTCCCGCAACCCGGGCAGGCGTTTGGCCCTGTTGGGGCCCCGTCCCTGTGCTGACAGCTCTTTGAGACGCGCGTGAAACAGAACGCGCCGTCGATCCGGGCCTGGTCCTTGATCGGACGGCGAGCTACCCATCACTCGCCGTCTGCAAGCCCGCGCCTACGGTGGCCGGATGTCGTCTCGCAAATCCAGGCAAGTACCAATGTGACTTTTTCAATTCATGTGTACTTTCTAAAGTTTATATTGGAAATCACTGACATCGGTGAAAACATCGTGAGGAAACCTGGACTTATAACAGCCTATTACTGTCCAACTCAAACCATGTCAGAGGCCCTTGAGGCGGTTTAGAAACTCTGACACTAGGATGTGTGAAGTCGTAAGACCTTACTGCCTACACATTAAACTTATCTATACATGTTCTCTATTTTTCTATATATTTATTTACTTAACTTAAAAAAAAAACAAAATAGTTTTTCTTGTCAAATCGTAAGTTAATTTGAACATTTAATCTCGGAAACTAAACGTTTTTGTGTTAAGCCTGAGGCCAACAACCTGGGATTGATAAAGGAGACAAACCAATTTATTCTGTTATAGTTATTGGATATGACATCTTTGATATTGTGTTTTTCTTCATTATTTTTACATCAATATACAAGACTTATCTTTGTCAAAAAGAGTACGGCCGCTCGGAGTAAATGTAACATCAATAAGTTCAATTTTCAAATCCACACTAATATTATATATGCGTTATCTGTGTGAATGGTACGCTTTCAGCCTAAACCACTGAACCGATTGTCATGAGAGGTACGTAGAAACTTTTACTCTAAGAAAGGACATAGGCTACATTTTAATTTGCGATTTCGTCTGCGTACGCGAAATCGTACATTTACCTCGATGATAATTTTCTCAATCTACATAACACATAACATCATGCCTGTATAATCCTGAAGGGTTAGGCAGAGGTGTACCCATTAGTACACACACGTTTCGCCAGTTATGTTTAAGTCCCGTGTAATAGGGGGCGAGCCTATTGCCATCAACCGGGCACAAATCCAGACTCCGAGGCTGCTACTGAGAAATTCCTAATGGAAAAACCCAATTTAGTTTAAGCAAAGTAAAGTTTTAACTATAAGCCTTACTAAAACTTCATTTTAATTACTTCAAAGTTTAATACTGTAGTCTCTTATATAATAACAAAAATGTATGTCCCTATAAAACTCGTATCAAGCAAAGCTGTTTCTAATACCATCGGATAGTAGTTTGGAGCGCCTTGCAAGAAACTTATGCGCTCGGATACGCTCCGTTACGTATATTGCAGTTAGCCACAAACTACAACTGCTGCTTATTAACTGACTATGAAGTTTGCTATCTAATGACAGAGAATTTAGTTCTGGAGAGATTTAGTAAGGTTTCTGGTTATTTCTTTGTTATAAATGGGATTGATTTTGTCAAAATTTTAACCAAAATTTTTTTAATAATCAGTGAGTGCTTATGTTTTATTATCTGTTGTCCATACAGTGTTAGGAACGTATGATATACCTACCCAAAGTATTCCGGGTGCTAATTACATATTTTAATCTATTATATTATATTTTACATTGTCAATCCTATCATCGCAATATTATTTTTATTTTAACCACCTTATTGAAACGGATATCGGAAGGTCAAATGTCTAATTTTTTTTTTTACGAAAAAAAGCTCAAAATGTCTAACTAGACTCCCCAAGACTCCTGTACTGTTAGACGCACCCGTAAGCAGAATGTTGTGTGTGAATTATAAACAGTGCTTTTTTGCATTCAAAAATAAAAGTCGTTTACCAGCAATAATTTTTGCTCAATGTACGGCCGACGTATCTTGGCGGTCTGAAGTTAGCTGTTTGGCTGCGCAATGGATCTTATAGAAACGAAATTGTTTACTGCGCAGCAATCGGCTAACTTCAGGGCCGCCAAGATACGTCGCGTCGGCCGTATTGTACTTAGTTGTTGGGAAGCTTGCGTAGTTATTGGAATGTGATGTGTATTTTTACACCCCATAAAAGTAGGTACGTAATATCTAACGAGTAGCACCTGTAATCTTGATCACCATAGTGAGGTGATAACAGAAGCTTCGGTCTCCGCTTCAATCACACAAAGAGCCTTTACACTGGTGTCAACTTGTAGTGATGGGGACGTTGCAGTTTATCGATATCGATGAAATTGTTTGTACTTAATGTTAATGGATGAAAGTTCATTTTTGTGGTGCTGAATTGAAAAAAGAAATGTTACACACATACATACATAAACTCACGCCTTTTTCCCATGGGGGTAGGCAGAAACCACAGAACGCCACCTGCTACGATCCTTACATACTCCTTTCGCCTCATCTACGTTCATACATCTCGTCATACAAGCACGCCGGTTACGAGTACTCCGCACCTGACCTTTCTGAAAGAAATGTTATATGTTTTAATAATATCCGCTTTTGAGGCCTTCATGTAAATGTAGAGATAATTTTGAACTAAGGTTTTATTAATTTTGAATATTTCCATTTGGCTAAACGTGAGTTACCACGTCAAACCCTTGTAGCCTTTTAATTATCATGCCACTGAATACATGACTGACAAGAAAAAAAAACCCTTATTTGATTAATCATAATACTATTATTTATGTTATAACTTAATAATTGTTATGTGGTTCACTGTGCAATATCTGTTTCCGTAGGTACGAGTAGCTAAGATTCACATTAATTAGTCGTTCTAAATCTTTTTTGTCACTAACCTTTTTTAAATTGTTTTCATTATTAACTTTATCCTATTAACTTTTATATTTTTTCTTGTAAGTCATGCTGTGTACACATATTTAGGAGTGCAGTCTCGACCTGAACTTTAATGCTGTGTTACTCATGTAATGTGTGGTCTGTATTCTGTGTTGTGTTCCTTAAATAAATAAATAAATAAATCCTTCAGTAAAATAACTAGAATACTAGACCATTTCCAATTGTTATTTTAATCAGGTATAACGACGTTAAATCTTTTTATTACAACTTCGATAATAGTACATCGTTTAGAAGCATTAATTAGTTTCTTTAAGCTTATTACCCTTAACTAATCAACGTAAAGTAAACCGATACATATAATTATAATTATATTTTCTCATTGTAAAGCAAATCTGAATAGAAATACTTCGTTATTTTATATACACGTCAACATTTTATGATGTTATATCGTATTTTACGCTCATTGTGAACCACAAAGGATAATTATTCTTCGTCGCTTCAATCAACGTGTTGCGTTAATTTAAATTAAATCACAGGATAAATATTACCTTCGCGGTTACCTATGAGTACTTAAAAACCGGTCATGAACGAATTGGACTCGCATACACGCACACCACCGTAAAACATTTAACACTGCACACTTAAAGTCGCACATACATATTCTGTGAATGAAATGAAATAGACAGATGGACGGACACCACGGGGGCCACCGGGACCCCGGTGGCCCCTTTCGGATATGGAACCCTAGAAGTGGACTGTTTTATAATTTATTCCTATTTAAGCAGCAAGTAGCATTGAATTTTTTCAAGCAAAATTAACTGGTTGGCACTGTTGGCATATAACACATAATTTGAAGAAATACTTTTTTTCGGAGGGTGTCATAATTGACGATAAGGCGTTTATATTTCTGAAAACTTTTTCTATGGGCCCTTGTTGCCTAAACTAAATAAATAAATAATATCGATAGTTTATTTTATCGATACGCATGACATCACTGAGTGGCGATTTAGAGAAGTGCAATATTTTGGGAGGCGTCGCGACCCGAGTGTTACACACAAAAGGGACGGGACCGCGCCATTGTTGCACTGAGATATCATCCCTCGACTCAGACTTAAACCATACAAAGATTTTCTTGTTTTCTAGATGTGGCATAATAAGACCATTTCCAATTGTTATTTTAATCAGGTATGACGAAGTAAAATCTTTTTTAAACCATACAAAGATTTACTTGTTTTCTAGATGTGGCATAATTTTTATTAAAAAAATCACACTGACAGAATTGAATGAATACGATTACGGACGTTGTTCGGCATATATTATGATCATCATCATCTGCCTAGCCTTTTCCCACCTATGTTGGGGTCGGCTTCCAGTCTAACAGGATGCAACTGAATACCAGTATTTTACATAGAGCGACTGCCTATCTGACCTCCACAACCCAATAACTGGGTAATACAATACATACTCTACCTAGGTAAGACTGGTTGTCAGACTTTCGCGATTTTGACGACCTGTAACGACTGTCATAATCCATGTGGCATCGACGTCGGCTGATAAGTCAAGTCAAAGTCAAAACATTTATTTCAATTAGACCATTTACAGGCACTTTTGAATTGTCAAGGAGTCGGTCAGTTAGTCCGAAAGTTGAAGCTAGTTGCTCGTTCCAAAACGGAGGTAGGCCTCTATGGAGAAGAACGAGCAAGAAACTCCACGGCACTCTTTTAAATTAGGTTTTTACAAAATCCTGGTTACATTATTCTTGTTGATTCTACATGTGATCACAATGAAGATGAATATAAAACAGTAGTAAAAATATAATAAAGCTAAGCTAAGCTGTTGGTTCCGGCTGTCATACATGGATCTTTGACAGTCGTTACGAGTCGTCAGAAGCTTGAAAGTCTGACAACCAGTCTTACCAAGGGGTATCGTATTACCCAGTTACTGGGTTGTGGAGGTCAGATAGGCAGTCGCTCCATGTACAATACTGGTATTCAGCTGCATCCGGTTAGACTGGAAGCCGACCCCAACATAGTTGGGAAAAGGCTAGGCAGATGATGAGTAAAAAATAATGAAAATAAAGATGTAAGCCAATGATATGATGATGATTATAAAATAAGAGCTGCAATTTAAGCTGTAGATGCTTGTACCAATTATAACGGTTAGGTACAATATTAATTAGGTTTAAATTATAATTATTCTCACGTGTAGTGTTTGCCTCGTGCCATAATGGTAAAAGGATTTGTAATGTATACTGAAACAACAAAGAACAGACAACCTCGTCAGTTCGGCCGTTGTTTAGACCGTTTAATTAATTTGTCGAAACTTTTGATGTAGGTGCCTATCTATTCTAAAAATATTGATAGTAAACATTGTAGTCATGTGTAAAAGGAATATATGAATAAACTAGTTTCTGCCAGCAGCTACAGAATTAATCTAGGCAAAATGAGCGTAATTTAGTGAGTGGCGTTTTTTGAGTTGCGTAATTTACGTTCAACTGAAAGTGAATACTCGTTTTGCATCGTCGTGTGGCAATAAATGAGCTTTTGTATGAAAAGAAATGCGTCGTATGTGACTTTAAAAAGCGCCACTTACAATTACAACTCACAAAATTATTAAATCTTAGGAGTATTGTAGAAAAATGCTATATGAGTCAAACGGTACAGCCGACAAAAAAGATCCAGGGTCGTCAAATATAGTTAAAGTTTTCTTAGAAACCGATGAATGTCTTCGATTGAAACTTAACATAATTAATGACTTTTTATTATCCACTTTTCAAATAAATTTACATTTGAAAACATTCATCGGTTTCCTAAAAAACTGTAACTTTAACTGAAGACCCCACATACCTATCTCTTTTGTTGACTGTATATTTCTCTGGTCTTTTCTATATTTTTATTCTTATTTTTTTCAAAGTGATATTTTTTTGCCTACTCTGCCGTATCTAACTTTCGGACATCAACGCTCCATTCCTTCTAGCTGCATTGTTACGTAGAGCGCTAAAGTTTGCTCTAGGCCGTTTTCACACCCCAAAAAACACGGTTTGTGGCCACGTGTCTAGCTCTAAATGAAAAACAAGAGAAAAATAGCACTGCTCCGTTTCTAGAAGGCAATTTTTGTGAAATTAAAATGCTCTGTGGCGTGTAGCGAGCGTTCTTTGTAAAGTATGCTTTCCTCGAAACATTCTGGGGTTTTGAAGATATTTTTACTCACTACTTTAATGCTGGCCAACGTCCTCGTGGTCATATGTGCGACTACTGAGTCCTAGGTTGGATTCTCACGTCGGGCTAAATGAGTTATTGAGTTTATCTATTAAGAATTTCTCAGAAGCTGGTTATGTGACACTCCCGTGCCTCGGAAAGCCGTTGGTCCTGCGCCTGATCGCTCCCCGATCGAGTCTGATTGCTTTTTTCCCAACTATGTTGGGGTTGACTTCCAGTCTAACCAAATGCAGCTGAATACCAGTATTTTACATGGAGCGACTGCCTATCTGACCTCCACAAGCCAATAACTAGGTAATACGATATCCCTTGATAAGACTGGTTGTCAGACTTTCGGGCTTCTCTGACCCGAAACGACTGTCAAAGATCCATGCAACGAGGCACGGAACGATGTCAGTGATGTCTAAGATAAACTTTATATAGTACATACTTATGAATTTAAAAGTCACATTGTCAAAGTCACAAATTGTTAGGTATAAATAATAAATATTAGATCTAATATTCATTATTTATACCAAATAATTTACCCAAATGCCCTGCAATGCTGTCACCTAAATTGTACAACAAAATAGTATTAACCCTCTAGAAATCACTGTGATTGCTTTACATCGAATCTAACCCGTCAAACGCGAGTGACACATCAGCACCCATTAACCTGTAACCGCGACCACACTTTGCAACAATTAATCATGAGCACCATCAACGTCATCGCACCCCTTGCATACTTAAGTAATTACTTAAGCTTGGTTAAATATTTAAAGTAAGTTGGAGCGCTGTGGCGAAGTTTAATGAGCTAGGTAAACTATTACTATGGTAATGATATTTAAACTCAGGTTGATATTCTGTTGTTCTGCATGAGAATTTAAGAAAATTAAATTAGGAAATAACCCTGCGAAGCTTTAAAAATCATGTCTCTTGAAATAAAAATTGGGTAATTGTCACCTTTAACCAATAATTCCTACACACAACTTGTCTCAAAAACAACAACTTCTCTTCTGCCTCGTTGGTCTAGTGGTCGCAAAGCACGACTGTTGAGTATCTTGGGTTCGATTCCCAGGTCGGGCAAAGTGTTATTGAGTTTTTCCATCAGGAATTTCTCAGTAGCAGCCTCGGAGTCTGGATCAGTGTTGTTCCTGACAAATTTAGGGTTGCCGTATTCTAATTCTAAAATTGCCGGATTTTTAGGGAAAACTAATAAAAATGCCGTATTGTACAAAATGTTTATTTGAAAGGTTTAAATAATAAAAAAAATACAAATGATGTACCTATGTACTATGCGTGTACTACTTTTAAACTTTATTTTATTCTTCACCATATAGGTTTTGAACAGTTTCTAGTACCTCTGATTCCGTCGCATGTAAGTCATACTGTTTTTTATCTTTCATTTTACGAATCATTTCATGTGGTACTTGAAATAGTGTACAATTACCGTGATTACGGATTGCTTGTCTGGCTAGAAGAGTTCCATTAATAGTTGGAGTTATTAATTTATTTCGAAGTCTCGTTTTAATATTATTTACTTCACTGAAGATGCGCTCGCAGTCTGCGTTCGAGTGTGGCAAACATAATACACTTAAAGCAAAAGATGCTAATGTTTTTAGTTCTGTTCCATCACGGATTTTAATCCAAAACTCATCGGTTTTCTGTGAGCTAATTTCATATAATGGTAATTTATTTACCACTGGTAGCATTCTCCATTCATCATCAATTTTTTGGAGATCGTCGGCATTATTTACGATTCGTGGCAACTTTTGCATAAGCGGTAAAATGGATGGACAAACGTTTCTTGTTTGATTATTAACTGCTTCTTCAGGTGATAAATATTTTATAAGTTGAAGTAAATCGTCAGAGAAGTCGTACCTTTTTTTTATTTCTTTGCAGCCTGTGATGAGGAAATCTCTGCAACGAGAGTAAAACTCTTTTAATTGTTCTTTTTTTGCTGATATATCTGGTTTTTGTGTTTCTATCATAATTTTTACCCCCAAATACATTTGTGGGAGGAAATATCGCGTATCTTCTGGAACGATTGAGCTGATATCATTTTGTAGAACATGATCCCTTTGCATGTAACACATTAATAATTCTTTGTACGTCACTCTTATGTGTTCATCCAGTTCCACCAATTTTGAGTCTGCGCTTTGAAAATACTCGTTGAGTTTAACAAATTTTGGTAATATCCATTGCAGAAATAAAAAATAAAGCTTAATAAAATCGTCATGCAGCTCATGGTAAACTAATTCTGCAGCTGCTGTTTTTTCTTCGATCCATTTCTGCGTAAAAAACAATTTAAGGCTGTTCCACTGTTCAAGCAGCCTGTTCACTACCGATAGCAGGGAAAGCCACCGAGTTTGTGATGGATGTAAAATCTTATGGATTTTAGTGGTAGTAAAAACTTGAAATTCCAAATATTGGGCTTGCCGTTTTGAACTCAGTTTAAAAAAACCATAAATGTTTCGCGCCAAATCTTCACATCGTCTTGGCAATTTTTTGCATGCCTCACTGGCACACAAATGCATGGAATGGCATATACATTTAAAAATAAAGATACCCGGTAGATTTTCTCGCAAACGGCTGGCTACTGAATTTTGTGATCCCATCATTACATTGCAGCCATCTGAAGCGAATCCTATTATATTTTCTAATGGGATCGCTCTATCAGTAAATTTCTTTATAATGAGATCATACATGGCTTCTGCTGTAGCTCCCTCTGCTGCCATAGTAAAATCACCTGCCTCAAATAAAGGTGCCAGTTCCCATAGTGAGGACATGACTTTTTTTTGCTGCTCATCAAAATAACGGATAATAATGCACATGGTTTTTGTGGCCGAAATATCCGTTGATTCATCGACCAATATGCTGAATTTATCATTTTTAATAATGTTTTCTAAATAATCTTTTTGAAAATCACCAATAACATTTTTTACCGTAGAAGTGCATTTTTTTCGTTTTATGGCAATCTCGGCAGCAATTCTGGAGTCAGGAAAACAAGATTTTAGCACCTCTGATAGATGATCCATGGCCATAAATGATATGTTGTGCTCTGCGACGAATGCACTAAGTTTTATTTCAGCTTCCATTACTTTTCTATTGTGATCCGTTTGTTGATTTTGAAAATAAGTGCTAACGTCTCTTGTAGAAGAGCTCGCTGATGCCTTTCTTACGTGTTGGGTATTTGAAACATGACGTTTTAAAGTTGAAATTTCGCAAGAAAGTTTGACATCGCACATTGTACATTTTGCCTTGTAGGGGTCATCATTCACAGGGGTAATCCAATTCTTAAACGTTTCATCACTTTCCCATTGCTTTCTGTACTTTTGTTTTATGTGTTTACTTTTTACCTTTTTTTTCGGCGTAGGGGGCCCGTCGTCATTATCACAGTCATTATCACTCATTTTCAACTAAAACTTAAGAAATCTTCGTAAAATAGCTTTCACGGATAGATTGTCAGTGTAACATAAAGCAAAACAAAGAAGCAATGAGAGAATCACAATAAATACAGGTACTACAATATACAGTTTGCTCTGAAGTAGACTTTTCAAACGATTCCCGCCTTTCCTAGAACCTACTAGAATGAGGAACTAAAGATTTAAGACATTAACGTCTCAGAGATAAGGTTGCATTTTATTTGAATTCTGTTGACGTTTCTTTTTGTGGCACTTCTACTTTCTATCTATGGTTTACATGTGGGTGCGTTCCATTTTAAGAAAATTTTTTTTTTTGTTTACTTTTGTCAATTACCGTATATTTTAATACGGTAATCAAAGAGCTGCCGTATACCGTATTTATGATACCTAAGATGCCTGAATGCCGTATATTACGGCAATTGCCGTATCAAGAACAACGCTGGTCTGGATTAGTGCCCGGTTGATGGCAATAGGCTCGCCCCTATTACATGGGACTTAAACATAACTGGCAAAATGTGGGTGTACTAACGGGTACACCTCTGCCTAACCTTTCGGGGATTACAGGCGTGATGTTGTTATTAATTCACGATAAACACGAAGGGTTCACAATAAAACCAAAAAAATATTTTACAAAAAGTTTATTATACAAATTGTGTATTTAACAAAAATGTATTTGTACCAAATACAAATGTAGTAATAAATAATAATAGGTATCATAAAAGCACAATAATGACAATCACTGATGCACTACTAAATAATAATATTATTATAATAATAATCTAAATTAATAAAATACCAAAAATGTATTTTAATATTAATAGACTAAAAATGCTGGGTGCAGTAGTAATTCGGTTATATCACTACAAAAGGTACGTCCATAAACTACGTTATTAAAAATAATTGAAAAATTTTAATGAAAAGTTTTTAATATGCATGTATTTTTTCGAAATTGGTATAAGACCATAAGCAAACGCTCATTTCTAACATGGAATGATGGCAAAAAGAAAAACGGAACGTCTTATAAGATCATGTTTGTCCGTCTGTCACAATGGGGTTTTTTAAAACCTTTGCTAAAATCTGTGGTATTTTTTTTAGTTAAACGTAATGCAGGAATTAATGAGAAAGCAAACTTCTAGCTATTCATTATTCTGACTTATAGAAACGTAAAGTCTAAGGAACAAGCATGATTAATCTAAACTAGTATTTAAAAAAAAAGATTTGTATTTTTATTTAAACTTAAAAACTTCTTAACCGATTCTAAAAATTGTTTCACAGGACGCAAGTCGCGGTCAAAAGGTAGTATTAAAAGTTATTAAAAGTGATCAATCCCTGAGCTTTAAAGCCAATTCAATTTACTCCGATACAGAATTGACAAATCCCACATCATCATAAGGATTTTTTTTTTCATGAAAACAAAGAAATGTTACAGCTAAATTTAAAATACCCCCACAACCCCGTGGACAGTTGTATGTTCCTGAAATCATAGTGTTTTACGTGCCTTTTAAGTATAGCAAAAAATAAACAGTAATTTTCATACTAAAAAACAAGTCCAGCAATATTTTTTGCGCAACGTTATTTAGTTCCAAGGGCAAAATGCGTAATTAACGACAATGTGATGTGTCTTTTAAACCTCATATGTAAATCCCCGTTTGACACAATTAACTATAATTTGTCACATCTGTTACACACAGCAAAATAATTACTACAATAAAAATCCAATCCGAAAAGTGATTAAATATCCATTTAGTTTTTACATAAATAATCCAAGATTTCATGTAAATAATAGATGATAAATGGTAAACTGTCATTGTTATGATGTTCAACAATTTACATCACAATAAAAGTAATGATTAGAATAATGAAGCAATCAAGCTGTAGAATCATAATTACGTGACGATTTAGTCATTAGAATTCATCAATCATTCAATCATGCCATTTGTTATGCATGTTAAGACGTGCATGCATATTGAAAAACTTTAATGAAACCTTTATCGGAGATTTGTAATGTTTACGTAATCTTGTGATATTTTAATGCGTCAAAAGAACGAATAAAATGTAAAATATGAAGAGTTGTGATGATTCTTGTTTTTATGACAATTTTTAGGCGAACAAATGACAAATGATATGTGGAAATGCATGTGAATTCTTTATTATAGGTTTCTCTCTTCAGGCTCGTACATGGTGCAGTCTTGCATATCCGTCAATTTCCAGTAAGTTGTCATAAAAAACATAAAAAGCCAAATAAAAGTTTATGTTTGGCAGTATTTCAGAATACCCCTCTTTCAAAGAACAGAATTGCCCCATTGCGTATGCGGTAGGCAGTGACGCGCAACTATAACACTGTGTGCGTGTGGGTTTATCGCTTCGCCTGCCTAAACCCAGCGGCAAGATAGTAGGAATTCGGAAACATACAAAAAAAACTATTTATTTTATATTCGATTCGTATTGAGAATCACTAGCATAGTCACTTCTTTGAATTTGACGAAAACGAAAAACTGCACTTTGTATTAAAAATAACACTAACATTGTTTTCAATTTGCTCAATACAGTAAAGGTATTTTCTGACAAAATTTAGTCAGTAAACTAAATTTAAACGTAGTTTATGGATCATGGTTTATTTATATTGGTCCCACACTAAACTTAAAAACTAATAATTATAAAATGTGGACACTTAATATAAAAATACTGTTAAATATTAACGTAAATATAATTAAATAAATTAATTGATGTTGGTAGTTGATGTTTTCAGCACAATTTGTTCGAATTTTAAAAGAAAAGAAGTACATTCAATATCGAAAGTGCAAAGTTTAGTTAAAAAATTAAAATTAATAGTATAAACCTTTGTGCTGATAAAATCAACATTCCTTGCCCAACATTGGACAACATCATTTTTTTTTTACATTTTCATTTTTATTTATGAGTATCCACCTCTGCAATGCAGAGCAATGTGAATGATTTTTTTTTTATTTTTTAATATAAAAAAATAAGATAACATTAAGTAGAAATTAAGTTATTTATGTATCATATTCGAGTAAAGGAACCAAATAAATAATAAAAATAAAATTTTTGAAAATATTATTAGTGCCCGTTCACACAGTTCAACTCAGCAATAACATAAAACACGTTTCACAATCGATTAAACCGTGCACCGCTATTTTAAAAATATGGCTACAAAAATGAATATCGGATACTAAAATACAATGTATCAAAGCAAAATGGAGGGAGGCTGGAGCTCAACTCTTTGTTAGAAAACATATCAAACAGGTCATGAAATTGCTATTCGATTTTGTAATTTATAGCATGTTGGTAAGGTCTATGAGAGTTTAAAATTATTGAGTGTTTAGTTTAAATGAAATGGAAAAGCATTTTATAACGTTTGTAAAAAGACGCTTAATGTAGCTGCAAGTTACATGTTGTTCCCATCATTGCGATCATATTTTTGTTCTAGACCATACCTGGGAATCTTGATGTTACCGAGATATTGAAGGTAAAAGTTCAACATTTTTGAGAGGTTTTAAATGTCATAACTAAACTTTAAATACTGCCACGATGTTGTGTGCATCCCAAAAGTACAATATTTTGCGTTGTGTTACATTGCGTACTGCCATAAAGAGTGATATTTCTAACCAAAAAATAAACATGATTCCCAGAAAAAAAATGCTAAAAGTTATTAAGTTTGATAAGCAGTTTGCGCAGTGAACGGCAATGTGATGTGTCTTTTTACATGCATTACACGATGTTTGCCTTACAACTACAAAAATACAAGATTGCTGAAATAGACTGTGTATTCGGGCACTTATGATTAGGAATTTGATGGCTTAATTGGAAAATTAATAAGACCGCTTCGTTTCATTGTAATCATTTTAAGGTATTATACATACGTTTTGGGTAGGATTTTTTAAAAAATTACACCCATAATCACTTTTAATGAAGTCGGTTAATAATTTCCCATTTAGCGACAAGGTTTTTATTTCCGATACGTTTCTATGAAATCATTCGAGAATTCAAGCGATTTTGAAAGGAAACTTAAGTTTTTCAGAGCAAATTGTTCGTAAGTAATGGTAATAGCTTTGCAAAGTGTCTATAAGGCTAAGCTCGCACTACGACTTTTAATCGTTGCGGATAATAATCGCCCATCTTTGAACAATATTCTTGAAAAGAAAATAGTTGTAGCCGCGAACACAGACGAAGACGAGAATTAAAAAGTAGCCTATAATTCCTTTCTTCGGGTTCCAACTTACCTCGTACCAAATTTTATCAAAATCGGTTCAGTGGATTACTTGTGAAATCGTAACAGACTGACAAAGTTACGTTCGCATTTATGATTATTAAGGATGGATTGACATTTGCGATTTTAACTTCACATCTAAAAAATTTCAACGATTAAATTTCGCAGTGCGTTCCTAGCCTAATAGTGTACATAGTTGAATGGAAAATCAAAGCTCACTGTATTGTTCAATTCATAGGCTTTTACGAAAAAAACGATTATGACGACAATCGAAGTATTTTCGATTCCAAATTGCAATATTTCAATTTCTAATTTGAAATAAGACTTAAATTATAATTATATACCTAATGGGTGTAAAAAGACGATGGAAATAGCCAAAAAAATTATCATTGGGATATGTTCCCATCATTGGGATAATTGTTCTGTTCTAGACCATACCTGGGAAATATTTGATTACGGACATTGAAGGTCAACATTTTCAAGAATACGAGTTTTAAATGTTATAATCTAAACTTTAAACATTGTCACAACTCCTATACTGTCGCTTACACCCGAAAGTACAATATTTTGACTTTCAAAGACTAATTTTGACATAAAAATGTCGTTTCCCAGCAAATTTTTTGCTCAATGTTACTTAGTTTGATGGACAGTATGCACAGTTACTGGCTAGTGATGTCTTTTTACACCCCGTTTCTGAGAATGTGTAGGATTTTTTTTTAAAGTTATCTTAAAGCCCCCGCCGACTGCACACTTTCTATCGGTCGATAGTTTGGTCGGCTTATCAGTATGAAGAGTTATGCATATGTGCACATTACAGCGATTCAGTATCGGCCGATGAAAAAGTTTGCCAACTATCGGCCAACTGTTTAATCAGTATTGGCTTGTCTGCGCACTCTTCACCAACCAAACTGTTTAGTTGACTCGGTGTGCGCACTAGCAGCCCAACCCGACAGAACTTTCGGCCGATTGAAAGTCTGCAGTCTGCGGGGGCTCTTCGTGTCGGTTCCAATAGGATAATTTTAAAGTATTAAATTACTTTTAAGTATTTTGTGTAAGTACTTAGTCTTGTAAGATCAGTAAATAAGTATAATTAAAGTGCATTGTAAAAAAGGACTACACATAAACATAATATAAACGACACATTGGATCATTTTTACACAACTCAGGTTTTACCGGATCAACCGGAATTCTTATTAGGTGTTTTCTTAATTCGTTCCAAAATATTTAAACTCACACTGAGGCCTTCTTGCTCATACATACTTTGTGAGCTAAACGTAATTTAAACATAATTCTGTCTCTGTCAATTCGAAACAATTCGAAAGGGATGCAGTGATATTCTAAAAGCGTTCATAGGTCTTTCTCGCAACCTCATGCATGTGAGGCAAGAGCTTCGGCCATTGGACCATCGCGACGATCTTTGATATTCTTATAAAGGTGTACAACTCCTGGGACCAATGGATCAATGGGACGAATTAAGAATTCACCTTAACATAGCTTTAAAAAATCAACTTTTTACAAAACCAGGGAATAACAAAATTCCCTTTTCTCAATAGTACCAGCTGCATTTCAACACAAAAAGTCTAAAAGTTCCCTGATGTCTTTATAATTTGGACATTTATACCTACTTAATTTAAGTTTTAGGAATACAGCCTCAATTTTTGTCTGTTCTGTTTCTGGAGAGGGCCTCTGCCTCCTCGATCGTGTCTGGTAACCGCATGTTCCTAGTTTCTGGCAGCATCAGAACGAGGGTACTGGATATGAGGCACATGACTGCGAAGATTACTGTCGGCATGGATTTGTGGTATAAGGACTGTAAAAGAAAATGATATGGTTAACATCTGCTGTGTTATTCTGAACATTTTCTTTATCGATCTTTTCTCAAAACCAAAAAGTGTCGCTGTCCATTGCTTTTGTCCATTATTTTAAAAATACACGAATTTGTGTATTAAAAATACGGATTTGTGCATAGAAAACACGAATTTGTGTACAGAAAACCCGAATTTGTGTATAGAAACCACGAATTTGTGTATAGGAAACACGAATTTGTGTATTGGATTTTATTTTTCAAAAATCGAATGTCAGATTCGGTACTCACCAACAAAGGCGTCATCGGTGCTATAAGCGATCCAATCCTACCAGCCATGGAACACATGCTGATGAGGGTCTGGCGCATGTTCGTCGGGAACACCTCAGACACGTAGATGTAGACAGAACTGTAGGCGAGGGTCACGCTCCATTTACCAATCAGGTACAGGGGGATAGACCAGTAGTCGTCTGAAAAAGAAATGGCGGTTTAATGGTCTGGTTTGGTTGATGGTTTGCTTAAAGTAGTACCAGTCTATTATTGTCCTATGAAGGGCAGAGCCTCTTCTCATACAGAGAAGACACGAGCAAGGATGGGTCATGAATTCAAGAATGCACATACTTATATAGGTAATACCTATTATATGACTTAAAAAAGTCATTACTTCATGCATGGAAGGCGGATGTCTTTACGATTGGATCATCATGATCTCATGGCTATGTTTAATTATTGATATAGCCATTCATAGTCTAAAAGAGATATAATCCTTTCTGAAAATAATATTCCATATCAATCGTCATTGCTCCGTAGAGGCAATAGTTTTTTTTGAGCAGCGAGAATTTGACCTTGAGCACCAACACTCAATTGACACAATTGACATTTTACGAGCTGACAAAACTAGATTTCCCTATTGATTTTGTACAGCAATAGCAAACTGTGACGTCACTTTGCCAACTCAAATGACTAAAAACTCAAATCAATAATTTATTGATTTCAAAGCAACTCAAATCTAATAAAATTTTACAATTAATCAATTTAAATTAATCTGATTTTAAAAGACGTTTTGTCTAGGAATTATTGGTTAATGGTTTCTACGATCCAATTAATACTTATCACGTAGAATAGATAATGTTTTCTGAAACTGTGTGTTGAAGTATTTTTAGAATTAATTGACGGTTATCGAGAAACACCTAGATAACTATAATTATTATTACGTGATCCACGTTTATGCTAGCTATACAGGCGTCACGTATTAATAATGATGTAATAAGTGACTAGCTTTCGACAGCAATTTTGCCCGCATGAGGTTCAAAAATTATCCCTTATGAACATACTACCGGTACTGACATAAAAAGTATCCTATATTTTAGACTGGGTTATGGTTTCTCAGTAGCAGCCTCGGAGTCTGCATTTGTGCCAGGTTGATGGCAATAGGCTCACCCCCTGTTACATGGGACTTAAACATAACTGGCGAAATATGTAATAATGGGTACACCTCTGCTTAACACTTCGGGGATTACAGGTGTGATGTTATGTTACTTATTTTGATTATTAGTATGCGTAGTTAATGGCTATGTGATTCGTCTTTTTACACCAAGTTTATATTAGGTTCAATTTATACTAGCGCAGAGTCGAAGCGTCTTTCCAAAACTGAACATAACAAATTCAACCTTAACTCCACAGCGTAACGCACACATTACTTCTGAGATTTTAAAAGTCGCGCGCATTCTTCGGAATTCGCGCTCCTGCGCGTGAACAACGCTGATGGTGCGCGCGCATTCTCGCGTAGGTATCCATGCGCCCACTAGCGAACCTATGCGTCATCAGTCGGGAATTGGCCTGCGCCGGTGTTGATCACGATGGACACGCGCGCGTATTCTGGCGAATACGCGCGCATTCGTGCGGCTTCGCTTTAGTTGTAAAGAATATATTTGACGTTTCGATGCGCTTCGACTCTGCGCTGGTATAAATTGACCCTTAATGATTGCATATAACGTTCTGTCGAGAAACGAATGGGCACAATTATTAGTGGCCCTATCACAACATAAAAAAAAATATGAAGGGCATGACAAATCTTAACCGGTTAATTCCGTAATCTAAAGTGCGGTCAATTATTTAGTTAGTATACATTACCTCATCTATAAACAAGGCTATCACAGTACTTAAACAAGTAAATTGAAAACAGAATATAAATGAAGACTTAATAGTAAACATTTTATGCGCTTGTAAACATGTTATGTTTACTACGAAAACAAAATGCGGATATGTAATGAATTTAGTTTACAAGTAGATTTAATTAAGGCTAGTTACACATTCGCGGTTTTGAACGCGCGACTAATAATGACGGCAAAATCGCGAACAGCATGTGGTAATCTTTTAGGTCAAAGATTTTATGTTTAATCGATTAACATATGATTTTGAACTAACTTCTGCCTGCGCCTTCATTCGAATCGAAGTCGATATACACATCAGTTACTTTTAGGTCGTTCTGGAACCGAAAGCCATAAACCCGAAACGAGTGGGACCATTTTTTTTCAAAAAGTAACAATTTAAAAAAAAAACAGCTGTTCAGTACACTTTGACGAGTTAGACGAACATAAATGTACTGAACAGTAGATTTTTTTATTGTTACTTTCTGAAAAAAAAATCTGGGATAAAAAAGTAACCTATGTGCTATTCCAGACTATAATCTATCTCTGTTCCAAATTTTATCCAAATTCGTTCCCCTCCGGCCGTAGGTATTCGCAACTGAGTTTCGTAACCAGTTGCGAATCAGGAGTAAATACTCCTGATCAGCTATTCTTACGTGAGTGAGTAACAAACACTTATCCATACAAACTTTCGCATTTATTATTGTAGGGATACAATTAGTACCAAATGTTTATTTAGAATAGGTCGAAAACAAGAAAGTGAAGATCGCCGATGTGTATTTACTAATTGAAGATTTGTAGTCTCCAAAGTATTATTTATGATTTGTATCCTAATTATAATGGATCAAACACGGTTGGTAGGTACGGTGGCTGAGCAATTTGCTGCTGCGTCACATGTCGAAAATTCTCTACAAGCCCAAAGGTAGTTGTTGCGGGCCTGGCTGTTTGTGTATGTGAGTTTATTTAGATATTTATAAACGCACTAACGATACAAGAACTTTCTAACGCAAGGCAACGTTTTTAAAAAAGTAAGAAAAATAATAGGTCAAAAAGAGAAAAATGAAGATCTCCTAGTGTGCGTCCACACTGAATGCGCGGTGACTTGAGCCTAGGCGGGCGCGGCGAGCGGGGGCGTGCGGTGGCCACAGTGACGCGCGAGCTCTTGTAGCTGTTCGACTTATATCAGGTGTTGCAAACTATGGACGAGGATTTGCTATTTTTACTAGACAGTCCGATCCTGAGATGGGAGGTGTTTAACACTAGAGATGGTGTGCACGAAATAAATAAAAACAGAGGAATAACCGTAACTTTCTTGTTATTGTGCGATTACTGTGGTGTGGATGTTTGCTTTGCCGTATAGGTGGTTTAGATTGAATCGCACTTAAAAACAACTCAGTATTTACCGCCATTTTATAGACAAACAAATACTTGAAACGCTTAAACGCCGAGCGACAAGACCGAACTGGTTTGTTACCCCCGCCACCCGCGCATTGGATCGCTCGCTGACTAGGCCCGTAGTGTGGCCAGAACGCGCGGACAGGAGCGTTTGAAAACTACGCGCGCTGTGTCGCTCAGTCCCGTCGCACTAGGCTTCCGCCTTAGTCACTACAATATGGACGCAAAGGCGTGTTTCATATGTTTGATACTTCGCGCCCGTCGTCGCAACCGCGCTAGGCTCGCAGTGTGGACGCACACCTAGACATCTAGGTACCTACTTAAGAATTGTGATATTTAAAATTGACAATACCTAGTTAACGAATTTCCGGCTTCATATTACATCAAAGTATGTAATTAAAATCGCTTAGCTCGTGGCTAAGTAATAACAGCCGCATGGGTCGATCCGTCAGGTTAAGCTACGGTTGCCGGGGTTGGTCCATGGATGGGTGACCATCTTCACACACCGAGACTCCTCCGTGCCTCGGAAAGCACGTTAAGCCGTTGGTCCCGGCTGTCATATGTGGATCATTGACAGTCGTTACGGGTCGTCAGAAGTCCGAAAATCTGACAACCAGTCCTACCAAGAAGTATCGTATTACCCAGTTACTGGGTTGCGGAGGTCAGATAGGCAGTCGCTCCATGTAAAATACTGGTATTCAGCTGCATCCGATTAGACTGGAAGCCGACCCCAACATAGTTGGGAAGAGGCTAGGCAGATGATGATTTTATTAAAATCTACCATTAAAAATAAAGATGTCTAAATAGTTACTTTCAATAGTCGCGCGATAAATCGCTAATGTGAAAGCGGTCTTCGCTGACGTGTCAGTCCGTCGACCTTGCGAATGTGGTGAAACATTCTACACGTGTGTGTTTATCTTTGTAAACGTACGATCACGATCTTATTATGTCCGAAACTTCGAAAAAATAATCTGGTATTTTGGCATTACGAACATATACTTAAAACTACTGCCTTTTTGGTCTAGCAGTCGCAAAGCGCGACCGCTGAGAATGAGGTTCGATTCCCAGGTCGGGCAGTGTTATTTGGTTTTCCATCAGGCATTTCTTAGTAGCAGACTCGGAGTCTGGATTTGTGCCCGGTTGATGGCAATAGGCTCGCCCCCTATTACATGGGACTTAAACATAACTGTCGAAATGTGGGTATACTAATGGGGACACCTTTGCCTAACCCTTCGGGGACTACAGGCGTGATATTACTTAAAATTTGTATAGATACTTACTTAATATTTATTACGATAGCATAGCCTACTGTTAGCAGATGTTCAGCAAAAGTCCTTTACGAGGTCACATGAAATGTAAATATACTATGTCCTTTACCCATCATTGTGACAGTAAAGGCTGAGAAACAAATATGTACATATTTTTATAGAATGAAATATTGTTAGCAATGATGTGTCTATTACGCACGTATTTTTTAGGGTTCCGTACGTATTACTAAGGGCCTCCGCCCACGTCAGACGTTTTGTAGGACCGATTATCGGATCGAACGACTTTTTCATAGTTTCGTAGGACCGCCTTTTTGTAGGACGTGTGCGTTGCTTTATATTGCCATCAGTACATTACATTTATTTCCGACAGAAAATCGGTCACCGATTGTCTGACGTCGGCGGAGACCCTAAGACTCCGCTCTTTGTCACAGGGCAGTATCTTTGGGACCATAATTGGTAGACACTTGAAATTGTCACAAAATGTGCATTTCTAAGGGCGCTATAATAACTAATTAAAAAAATACAAAGGTGTTAAATTATTCACATACAAGAAACGTAATTTTTTAGTTAGTATGTCGCGTTAAATATTGTACGGTAGTACGGAACCCTTGGTATGAGAATCCTACAAGCAAATGGCCAGTTAAAAATGTAAAAATTAAAGGAACTGTACAAAGAAATATTAAATGTAGTGTTAAATGTTATATGGTTGAACAGAAGCCTTCGTATACAAGTCCGACTCGCACTTAGCCGATTTTTATATCACGATAAACGTGACCAACTTGTGATAGATTGAAACATATGTTTTAATAAAATCGATTTGATTAATCGATCTATTGATCATGAGTTACTGGCTACACATGACATTGACCGATTCTTCTCTATCGGTTTTAAATTGGTCGTTAAAAATATCTTGTACTTAATTTAATCGATTTAAAAATAGAATACCACCTGTTTTCCTAATCAGGTGGTATTCTAGAATCTTGATAGTTTTCCATGTGTCTAGAGGCGGAGCTAGGTAGCCCTGGTGCAAAAAAACTGGGGCCTACAAGTTTCAAATAGATGTCGAAATTTGTTGGGAATTCTCTTGTATTCTTTCAAATGATTAAAGGCACGGATTAAAGTCGTGATGCAACCTATTTTGGGGAGCATGGGGACCCCGGTGTACAGCACCATCTAGCACCTAAGTAGCTACGCCACTGCATTTGTCCCCATTTGGAGTGGTTCAGTGTAAATGTAACAGTGTTCAACTGGCCTAGTGGTTAAGAGCGCCCGCCTCGCATGCATGAGGTTGTGGGTCCGCAAACGAGCACGGGCAAGTACCAATGTGATTTTTTCAATTCATGACATCGGTGAAGGAAAATGTAGTGAGGAAACCTGGACTTATATTAATGCAAGTCTAATATTGCCAGTCTGCCTTGAGTCAACGTGTCTGTTTGAAAAGAGGCTTTTACCCTGCCGTGGTACAGTAATAGGCTGGTATTATTATTATCTTCCTAATGTACTACATGAAATACTTACTTCTTGGCAAGAATGCGAACAGCAAGCTCATCAGCGAACAGGTCAAATACGTGGCCACCAGCGTCTGCTTCCTCCCGTACTTGTCCAGCACTATCACAACCACGATGTACGCCGGTATCTCCACCAACGTCACCAACATGAAGCTCACGTACCTATTACTGCTCAACGACACAGAGTTAATCGACAACCCATAGTACACTAAAGAACATGTCATCCACAAAAACGAACAAATCATCAGTCTTTTCCATATTATAGTAGAACGTATCGCTTTCGATAACTGCGACTTCTTATCTGTAGTTTGACTCTCAACCTTCAATAAAGGATCTCCTAAAAAGTCCAGCTCAAGTTTTCTGGGATCCAAATTGTTGATTTTTGCTGCTTTTTTTAGGACTGTCACAGCTTTGTCTCGTTTGCCTTTGCTGAGGAGCCAGCGGGCGCTTTCGTTCATGAACCAGATGTAGATGACGACGATTAAGGCTGGGCAGTAGAGGATGAGGATGTAAGTGCGCCAGCTGTCGATGACCCAAGCGAGGAGGGCGATGAGTACGACGCCAATGACGAAGGTCATATTGCACATGGCGGATACTATGACTCGCTGTTTGAGGCCGACCAGCTCGATAACTGCAAGGAATAAATTAGTATTAATATGGACAAGTTGTGAGAAACGCCGTACATAGTAAACGATATTGAAGATAGTGAGTATTGTGATGTCTTTTCTGATGGGTTTAGTGGAACTCAAAGCGGAATTAATAAAATCATGTTTTTATTGTTTGATTTTCCTTTAGTGTATATCTAGTGTCTTAATTAAAGATCTTTACATACTTATACATTTTAAAGTGGTAAAACTGTTTGCTTGTTTTAAGAGGTAATTTTAAAAATTCTTTCACTGATAGTAAGCTACACGATTACTGAGTGGCTTAAGATATGTTTAATGGTATCGTTGACTGCTATGCAGGTAAAGTCACGAGCAGACGTTAGTCTTTGATTAACTGCTGACTTTCAGATTATTTTCATGATAATAGAGGTTATATGATCAATATATATTTTACGAACATTACAAATCGTAATTATTGTAAACTGTCAAGTGGACAGAGTTTTGTAAAAATCATTCTTATTAAATTGGGTAGTTGATAAATATAGTTGTTTCTTATTTAACTTTTATGACAAGTTTTACCAATAAGTCTAATAATCAAGAAGTCGTAACAAAATGATTACTGCTATAACTTGAATTAATTGCTAATCTATTGTGCTCCAAAGTTGTTGATAAACTCAAAACATCTTCCTAATTGAAGGAACTCAGTTCCTTCAAATAATGTATCTTCAATTTTGATACTGTTTGTTTAGTGAAGTATTGCCAAGATCCACACAGATACATTACTCCAAAACACAAATATGGCCACATATGGAAATCTATACTTAAGTACTAATACAATAAAGCTGAAGAGTTTTTTTGGTTTGTTTGTTTAAACGCCTTAATCTCTGGAACTAACAGTCTGATAGGAAGCATGTGTTTGTCTATAATAGCCAGATTTATGAAGAATAGTATAGGTTTTATAACATCACTCTATGGCCCATGGGAGCGGAGTAGTAATAAAAAATCTAGCAACGTGGGTGAAACCGCGGGAGAATGCATAGTGATCAAAAATACTTACTAAAAACATAAGCTGACGGATACAATCCACCACCAAACGCCGCCTCCAAGAAGTGCAACGCTACATAAGTCAAATAATTTGGCGCAAATGATCTCGAGAAACCAAATATAAAGCTGGTGGTAGCCGCGAATCCAACGGCCACTTTCCGTCCAAACCGGTCAGATATGGCCCCAGTGAACAACATAGCAACAAACATTCCGCAGTTGTGAATGGTCCCAACTAAAGCCCTCTTCCATTCTTGGCAGCCGAGGTTGAACTGAAAGATGGAGAAAAGTTAGATACTGTTCAAGAGTCTTAAAATTAAGTAGCATGTTTAGAGCGTGGAGTTTACATATTTAGCGCAGTGGCGTCCACCTCCTGTACTTCGATTACTGCGGACAAATATAGTATTATTATGTAAAGCCAATAACTTTGTTACGAGTCCACGTGTAACTTGTTAGGAAGATCAACTTACATATGGACTCGGGACTACAATTGCCCACATGAATGGAGATGCTTGGGCGATGTTCAAGCGCGGATCCATCGTTATGGTAGCCTAATTTTTCGCAAAAAAGACACGGAAACTTGATTTAATTTGTTATACAATATTATTTTTTGTTGACCAGAAAACTTAAAAGGCGTCGTTGTACTCATCATTGTAAATATCTTTTACTATGGGAACAACCCTGAAATCCCAAACATAAAATCAGCTGATCCATAAATTTAAGTTCGCATAATGCGATAAAATTTATTGATCATCTGATTTTTTTTCGCGGTTGGTCCCATACTTTTTACACTTACAATGATCCCTTTTCAGATTTCTAGTAAACAAAGAATAACGTTGTATAAGTAATCACATAATTAAAATTATTCAGTATTAAATGTATCAGCTTTTAATTAAATCTGATATGCTTTTAAATTGTAAAAGTTATATTAATATTAAAATTGGTGCAATAGTTCAGAGACTAGATGGGATATTTCGGGTGAGTGAGTCTATAGTCCAATTCTTATTTAGCCGATTTCAGATGACTGTAACCACACCCTGTTTAAGGCTGGATCCGCGCCTGGAGAGGTAACGACATATCCAAAATATGTCAGATAAAGACGAAAAAGTACATTTCAATGAAAGAAGCCTCTTTTTTCGGCAAAATAAACAATATATACAGAGCAGTTGACATGAGAAAGTGGATTATGTAAACAGACACAGTTTCATATTACACAAATAAGGATAAGAGATTCTTTTGCAAATATTTTAGTATTACTTCACGTGTGTACGATTGAGATGATATTTTCAATTGTTAGGCTTATAATATCAACTGCTATGCTAAAAGGCTCAGTGCTTTTGATTTTGTATTCTAGAATGAAACTCAAGATTAAAACCACGAAGGTATATTCTGAGATATACGTGTTGTGAAATTTTCTTCATGCGAGCAGATTGAGTGATCTAGCTCTTTTGGTTCGGTTTAACATTTTTTTTTTACTTTACCATCACGTTTACAAATACATATCTTATTTCGAACATATTAAATTAACTTTTTGAAAAGATTACTCCATCCACACGCACTCTGTTCCACTACTCAAATCACATCAATACTGGGAAATACTGAGGCCGTTTTGGGAGCTGCAATTTCAAACTTTTATCGTTCAAAAAGTACTGGTTTTTAACTGGTTGAACCCTTCGAGTATCGTTCTAGAATACGAGCCTTAGATCAAGCATTTCGAAAGTTACGTCTTTTCAATTAGCAAAAATAGTCTTTATGTCTAGTTAAGTTAAAATCTAAACGGTTAAACTGACCTCTTTGACAAGTGAATATTCGTCCTCATACACATATTTCTCACATGCCATAGTCTTATTCAGTTCAAAGTTGTGTGGCAAACACTGAAACTCGGAATTGTTGAGTGGTATGTACATCTTGCATGACTCTGGTTTGTTATGTATCTCGTTGGTCGGGATAGCGTATTTGATCCAAGAGGTGTCGTTGAAACGTTGCTCGCAGCCGTCAATCTCACATCTGTTGGTAAAAAAATCATCATTCTTATTGGATTCTTCTGTGTTATGATGGCTCAGTGGTTACAGGCAAGTACGAATGTGACTTTTTCAATTTTTATGTACTTTTTAAGTTTATCTTGGACATCACTGACATCGGTGAAGGGTAACATCGTGAGGAAACCTGGACTTATAATTGATATAAGTCTGAAATTGCCCATCTGGATTGAACAAACGTGGTGATTAATGCTCGTGCCTTGTTTGTATGAGAAGAGGCTTTTCTTTAGGTTAGGTTAGGGTCTGCAGTGGAGCATATGATGGACCCATTAAATGTTGAATTTTATGAGAATCATTAATTTTTCTATATCTTTTTTTACTTTGAATTTATTATTTAGCCCGTATTGTCCTACTAAAAAGCATAGGCCTTCCAATTCATTAATAGACTTTAAATCTAAAAAACACACTGCTAAAACAAAGCAAAAAAAATGAGGAAAACTTGATTAACCTTGTAAAAATGATAGCATTGTCCTCCTTTAAAATAGCTATCTATCTAAATAGAAGATCAGAAATAGAAACGTATAAGGAAAATTAACTCTGAGATTATTTTGGTACACAACGGGAGCAATAACCGGAGCTAACTGAGACAGTACGTCAGGTACCTAACCTTAAATAGATTGAAAAAAGTATAGTTCAATCACCTATTTATAACAAGAGATAAAGATTAAGAAGCTTCGATGTAAAATTAGAATTTTCGAGCTAACTTAGGTACCGTCTCCACGAGCGAGAGAATCATCGCCGTGTGTAGACACGATCTAAGAGACTGTTTAGAAATACGTGGCACGACGATAATATCGCCGCGATTCTCTCGCTCGTGGAGATGGCCCCCTTAGACCGAGATTAAGCACTGAATAGACAGGACACCTAAGTCAGGTACACTGTGGTAACGTAATGATGAGAATAATTCTATTGTTATCAATGTACATTTAAACCATCAGCTTTAGTCGTAGTAGCCGGTCGCAAGTTGCAGTGGTCTATCTGGAAGGTACTGAAACGACTACTCATCCAAGTAGGCCGCTGTAAAGCTAATTTGGCGTAATGGACCCGTCCGACACACAGTGCGATTGCGGAGCTCCAAATCCGACTATTTACCATATGCTGATGTGTCCCAATTGCCAGTTCACCTGCACCCTTGACAACCTGTGCAACGCCTTTGACACGGCAGTTAACGTGGCAACTAACTAAGCCCTAAAAGTTAAAATGATAAAAGATGTATCATCGATACAAAAACAAGAAGAAGACCATAAGCTATACTCGATTCAATATAGCATTAGACAAGTAACGTTAAAACGCTATTGTTATTTCAATGTTAAAGTATAATAAAGCTCCGTTATTTCACGATAAATATAAAGCCATCAAATCACTAAAATGCTAACAATAACAGAATAACTGCCGTTATTTGACTGGACGGATGGATATATGAAGTATAGAATAGATGGACCTTATGTGTGGAAGTGCCATGCCAATCTACTCCCACACACGGTCAGTTCTAACTGATCCAATCGGTAGCGTCATGCCGATTGGTCGATAGGAAGGATCGTGTATGGCCACCATTATGCAGCACTTTCCGATGTGAACACTATTTACGAAACATCATATAATGAGACTTCAATTAAGGTAATTTGTAAAGGTCCTGAGAAACCAAATTATACTCAGCATGGAGCGACAGCCATAGAAGGCGAAGCGTTTATACAACTCAAACCAACTGTGAAGGTTAAAGGAGGATTTGTTATTATTAAACCTATAAATAAATTATTCATTCATTTACGTTTCTTTGAATTATTCACTGTTGTTGTCCTAATTCCAGAGAAAATCTAACAAATGTACGATAATGGATCGGCTCGTATTATAATTTGCACCCGCTATATTATCTCTTCACCTTTGGTATAAGAGTACATAGGCATTAAGTCCGCCTTTGTACCTTTTGTCGCATAAAGTTTAAATAAATAAATGTAGCGGCTGATGAGAAATCTAATCTTAAATGTATACTGTACTGTTTTGAAGTAAGTACTTTAAATCATACAAACAAAGACGAACATTTCAGGGCCAATTTGAAAATCAGCATCTGCTCATGTTTTGGGACAAAACAAAGACAAATCGGTCGTTACCATAAAATAGACATCATAATTTTATGTCTATTTTTTTACTAAAAAGATATATGTATAAAAAATTAAATAAAATATAAAATAAGCGAGAAATAAATAATATACACCATTGAGACGGCATATATCTAAAGAACTGTCCAGTGCACATTTCGCCTTTTGTGTATCACGCTATAACCGCGCCCCTATACCCTGCCGGCAAGGACTTAATAAAGCGATTTAGCTATATAATCCATAAATCATAATATACTTTAGAGCACACGACGATGACGACGAGCTGCGGGCTTTGAATGACGTTCCAAAGAGCTTTTTAATAGTCTAATTGAAATAAACGATTTGGACTTTGACTAGAGGAAATATATTTCGAAATAATACAAACTCACCGATAAGCCAGTTCCTGGGCTTCAAATATGAAGCCACATTCGAAAAAGCTGCTCAGCAGAATAGGAAAGAGAAGTAGGACGAAGTTCAATAGGTTGTATCTGCCGTAAGGCCCCAAGCTTTCGAGGATCGAGTCCAAGTTGATCTCCTTCTTGATTTCCTCCATGATTTCAATGCTTCACTCGGTCAGATGATTATCTGGAAAGAAAAATGGAGGTTAGCTATAATGGTAACTTCAGTACTATGCCTAAAGCTAATTAGGAGACTTTCGAAGCACGAGCATTTTTTTTTGTGAAAACGCCTTATTCGCAAAAAGTGATGTAGATTTCTTTATTATGTAACAGTGTGATGGTGGTAGGTATTTTCGGGTCCCTAATTCCCAAGCTCACTTTGCTTGCTCTTGCATCCTGGATTTTCTAATACTCTCGCTCTGCGAGACTCCTATATGTCATGAATAGTCAAATCCTTCACGTGTCGCTATATTCTAGATACTCTTAGTTGAATTACTGCTACTCTTAGTAGATAACTAGGTACTTTATCAACCACCACCGGCGTCCAAATTGTTGGCCTTAACATTGTTGGTTATTGACGAAGATAATTATAATTATTAACTATACGAGCTAAGAGATCTAGTATTCCCGCCTGTGCGTCATGCACATCATTTTATGTTTATCTTTGCAATTCATTAGGATTATGACTGTATTGCTTATCTAATTTGCCTATTGTTTAGAATAAATATAAAGTACAATTTGATATGGTACTTGCACATGCAAAGTCATGACTATTTAATGCATCATTCTTTTAAAGATCAGAATGTACGTGGAACTGAATCATTGGTTCTGCTTTAGTTCTAGTTTATGCTTTGTCCTGACAAGTAAACATATCTGTAAATACTGTTTTTTTGATTAGTTCGTTAATCTGTGCCTTAGAGCTAAACCAATTGATTAATTTCAACTCATGCTTATCATTTTTTTTGCGTGCTAAATGCATCAGTTATGTGTTACGCATATCGTAATAAGAAATGAACACAGCGATAATTACGAAGTCAAAGTCAAAGGATTGATTTCAATTTAAGACAAGCACGTTTAGATTGTCATGGAGTCGGTCTGTTTGTCAGAAAAAAGCTATTAGGTATGAGGTTTGAACCTCAAGAAAGGATATAGGCTACTTTTTATACCGCGACTTCATCTGCCCCCGCGATAACCGACCTTACGCAGACGAATTCGCATGCAAAAGCTAGTGGGAACGAAAAGTACATATACATAAACTCACGCCTTTTTCCCATGGGGGTAGGCAGAAACCACAGAACGCCACCTGCTACGATCCGTACATACTCCTTTCGCCTCATCTACGTTCATACATCTCGTCATACAAGCACGCCGGTTACGAGTACTCCGCACCTGACTTTCCTGAAGAACCTCACCAATAAGGTCAGTGTAGGTCTTCCTAGGGCGACCCTTCTCTGCGTTGCCACTCACCTCTGCCATATAAATACCTTTTATTAATCACTAGCGACCCGCCCCGGCTTCGCACGGGTGCATGTATTATACATATAAACCTTCCTCTTGTATCACTCTATCTATTAAAAAAAACCGCATCAAAATCCGTTGCGTAGTTTTAAAGATCTAAGCATATATAGGGACAGACAGACAGACAGACAGGGAAAGCGACTTTGTTTTATACTATGTAGTGATGAACGAAAATTACTATATTAATATGTATTATATTGCCGTTGCTTATTTATCTTTCTACATCTACCAACAAACCGGTTTGTCGGTGGATCACACAGTATTTAATAACAAAATCACAATAATTATTAATTTTATTCATTTCGCAAAGTATTTGGGTCATATTAAATTATTATTCAAATTCATTATTCAAGTTTTTAGTCACCCACACGCTATGATAATGTTAATGAGCCATTGTGTGCACATTGTGTTACTTTGTTCCGATTATTATTATTGTGACCATTAGTCTCTTCGTTATTATCTACCTTCATTACTTGCGGTTTTGATTCTATTTCTGTTTTATGACTTACTTTGTTTCGAGATAAATCGCGTCTGTGTGTGTCTCATAATCGTTGTTTTATTGTAGTTATACTTTGTATATTTGCATCGTTTCGGATATTTTAATATTCGTTTTGGATGGAGCAATAGTTGGGGCAATTGGATGACCATTCCTTACAGTATAGGAGTGTTTTACCACTTCTTATCTATTTCCCTAAAGCTATGTTTAAATCAAGTTTAAAGATTATTAATTTGTATGAGTATTTACGTATTTAGCTTGTCGTGCTGGCCCAGTGGTAAAGACACCCGCTTTTAACGCATGAGGTCGCGAGTTCGATACCGGACAAGTACGAAAGTGATTTATTTAACTCATAAGTACTTTTTAAGTTTATCTTGGACATCGGAAAAAGGAAAACATCGTGAGGAAACCTGAACCTTTAGAATTAAGTTAAGTCTGAAATCGCCAATCCTTGAGCAAGCATGATGATCAATGCTCGTGCCTTCTCTGTATGAGAAGAGGCCTTAGCCTTGCAATGGGACAATAGCAGGCTGGTATTAGTTATATTCACTTTAAGTAATTTGGGACCTTAGCAGCAGAGCTCGCAGAGGCCCCTTAGACAGCTTTAAAATGAAATAATAATAATGCTTTCTGGATCAAGGGCTTGATTCAGAAAGCAGTACTTCTGGACACGGCCCGCATAGTGAGGAGGTTCCTCTCTTTGGAGCCCTGACCGTCGGTGGCTTGGACCCTGTTTCCGCCACCGGTGGGCTACTATTTTTTATATTTTTAAATGTTTGTATTTTGATATTAATATTTAAAAATTTAATTTATATGTATATTTAAAGAATAAAGGAGAATAATAATAATTTTTTTATTTTGGACAACATAAGATCCACTGGGTTAGTAAATTTCTTATAACTAATGTCAGTAAAGTAATAATAATGAAACACCACCCGACGATTATCCCTGTATGCGCTATGCAATGGCATCTAAAAATATCCCCGATTGCAGAATATGAAAACAAAGAATGGGAGTATGGGTACATCTTATTACCGTGGTATGGGTTTGAGTACCATAAAATGGACTGGTAACCCAGTAGGTACTATGCAAGGCCTTTGCCTAATAAATGCTTGTATGACACGGATAAAATGGCAGGGGGTAACTTGCACACTCACTAGTATTATTTATTATTATTACTTACGAATACTGAACAGTTTACTACGCCCGTGGGTTGTCCTTTCCTGGTTCAAATCCCACGTCGTCACACGCTGTCGTGTCATAAGAATAATAATGTATCTACGGATGATTCACACAGTCAACACTGTAGTATGGCTTGTGGCGCTTATTGTGTTAATTGTAGCTGTCTTATTATGGTACGGTTTAAATAATATTTTTTATTATTAGACTTGCTGTTGCCAACGAGTTCGTTGTTGGACAAGTTTTAATATTCCGTTTGACTCGTACGAAAAATGAGTGCACTTTTTTTACTGTATTTAGTGTTTTGTACTGAAAGGGTGTTAAAGGGACTTTATTACTAAGGTTACGCTGTCTGTCTGTTTGTCATAGGGAGGTAACGACAAATAAAAGAAAAAATAATGGGGGGTCCCCATAAAAGTAGTCTGCTTTTTTGGCACGTTAAGGTAAACACAGCGGCTTCTTATTCGTTTGTAATAGAAGCGATTTTATAACAAAAATGTATGGTCTGATACCTATGCTGGCGACTGGATACAACACGTAAAGACTGATACGCTGGCGACTGTATGTTGGTACGGAACTCTTCGCAAGTAAGTTCGACTCGGTTTTATTTTATTTTTACCTAAGTTCTAAATATAATTGTCCTATTTTTAAAGCTGCAGTACCTACCTACAATCATTTCCACACGTATTATAAGTAATTAATATTTATATAGGTACGACTTTTCCTTAATACAAAGTTTTAAATTATTCCTTTTATGACTACTATGACCGCTTGGGATCACGTTTACATTATAGTCCTAAGTAATTATTATCTAATATTAGGTCCAATGTTGAATTGCTTAAATTCAAATTTTGTCTCAAATTGTAATAATTTTATTTAGTTTAAATATTCAACTATTACATTTTTATAGCACATGTAAGGCGCGTCGCTCACACGATTAACAGTCGAGGTGCAGTTGAGGCGCGGGCGCATAAGAGGCACGCCGCAACAAGGTTTTCTTTACAAATGAATGGTAGTGCGCTCACATACAAGAGTTGCGGCGAGGGCGAGGTGAAGGCGGGGCGGAGGCGAGGTGCAGGCGGGGCGGAGGCGAGGTGCAGGCGCAGGAAGGGCGCTCAAGTGTGCCCAAGCCACGATTCCACCGCCATTTTATCATTTTGTCATTCAAAATGTGAAGGAAGCATAGCCGCCTGCGCCTCGACTCTACGCAGAGACCTATTCTCGACCATGCTGCGACGCCGCACCGCCGCTAACGCGACGTCGCCTCGACTTTACCAGTGAGCGACGCGCCTAACACAAACAAATTGTACCGAATGTCATGTATCTACGTTTCCTATGTTGGAGATCCTAAAAAAACAACAATAAAGATAATTTTTTATCAATCACCCCTGTATTTCTCAACGCACGTGGGCGCACCCTGTAGGTATACTCATAGATAATCCGCACTTATCTTAATTGAATAAATGAATCATCCAATTGGTAATTACGGCGATTAGCCGTAGCTCGATACACTAATTGACCTTTCCGTTTATGAATGGGAGTGACTTTATTAACTAGGATTGTTAGTCTGACTCATAAGATAGTGGGGGCTTAGGAATTAGGGCCCTCGGTTTCTATATACGTACTAGGCGTTAGTAGTTTGTCAGGTTCTTTTTACGAATCGTTACTCTTACGGATAGTTATTTTTTCAAAAGTTTTAAAAGTTGAAATAGTAGTTTTGTTTTTTTTAACTGGGGATATGTGGATGTGCTATAAGTACCTACATCTCTGTCCAACCCCTTCAATAAAGGCGTTGGGTTAAAAACTTATGTTTATATGACACGGAAAGTAACACGTTTTCATTTCGTTCAATAAACATTAACAAAATCCATCATTGATATGAATAAAACCTTCAGGTCTTCAGCCTTCATATTATGTAAAAAAACGGATAATTCCAATTTCAAAATAATCGAATTTACGTGACGTTTGCTCGCGCGCTCGTACTATGCCCTGTTTTTACTGCAAACCGTCTTTTTATTTACTTAGAACATACTTAACATCACGCCTATAATTCCCGATGGTAAGGCAGAGGTGTACCCATTAGTACAAACACATTTCGCCAGTTATGTTAAAGTCCCATGTAATAGGGGAGAGCCTATTGCCATTAACCAGGCACAAATTCAGACTCAGGATGCTACTAAGAAATTCTCAGTAGCAGCCTAAGTACTCATGCTCAGCAGTCGCGCTTTGCCTAACAAGGCAGTCTAGTATAGTATATATTATAGTTGTATTTTATTTACTTAGAAATAAACACGGCAATGCTAATGTGACTCATGGTCCACATATGGTCTTGTACACCACATACGGTGTTATAGAGTAAAATAATTCGCAATTCAGCGACAAATACCGGCTGTAACCGGTATCAAGTTTTGCAAACCGGAATTATCCAGTTCAGATATTTTTGCTTGTTACAGTATAGGTACTATTTTTGGAAACGCTACATTTGGTAACTTTGCAATGCCAACTTGGTATTATTTAGGTTTGTCTTATACTTTTGGAAGCTCAAAAATAACTCTAAGATTATGGAATTAATGTAAATCATTGTTTTGTCATCCTAATTATAAAACTAACAGTCGTAGCTGACAAATCTACTGGTAGATATTGAAAGTGGGTTGATTCTGTTTTGCCTTTCACAGAGAAATCTGTGAAGCCACTGATAAAATTTCCTAAATTCAATGAAGTAAAAATCATTGATTGGAGTATGGATTTGTGCCCGATTAAATAAATAAATAAATAAATATCTTGGGACAACTCACACACGGCCATCTGATCCCAAGCTAAGCAGAGCTTGTGTTATGGTAACCAGACAACTGATATACATACTTATATAATTTATAAATACATACATATTATAGATAAATTACACCCAGACACAGAACCAACAATTATGCTCATCACACAAAGTTTGTCCTGGGTGGGAATCGAACCCACTACCTCCGGCTTTGCAGTCAGGGTCACTAACCACTAGACCAACGAGGCAGTCAAATAAATAATAGTCGATTGATGGCAATAGGCTCGCCCGGTTAATGGCAATAGGACTAAAACATAACTGGCAAAATGTGGGCGTTCTAATGGGTACACCTCTGTCTAACCCTTTGAAGATTACGATGTTATTACTTTTGATTACCTGAACAAACTAACGAAGCCTCAAAAATCTTGAAATCACGTTCTAGAAAAAACGTAACAGGATGTCCACGTAATCAATTTCGTACTTAGTTCTGCGGCACTGTGCGAGCATAATTCATGATGATGTGTTGTGCACTGGAGCGCGATTCCTTGAAGACCGCGAAGGTCGGTGTTGGGTGACAACTCCGTCAAATACTTTATAATACGGATACGGTTGTGTTTTGATTTGTGTTGCTTGTAAGAATGTGATTCTTGATGGTCGAAGAGTAAGAGCTGATCAGGTTTATTTGACAGGAGAAGATACTGATGGATTAAGGTTTAGGGTAATTGGTTTTGGAAAATAATTAAATTCTCGTCGCAAAGTGCGACTGCTGAGCATGAGGTTTTGCGTTCGATTCCCAGGTCGGGCAAAGTGTTATTGAGTTTTTCAATTAGAAATTTCTCAGTAGCAGCCTCGGAGTCTGGATTTGTGCCCGGTTGATGGCAATAGGCTCGCTCGCTGTTATGTGGGAATTAAACATAGCGAAATGTGGGTGTACTAATGGGTACACCTCTGTCTAGCCCTGGGGATTACAGGCGTGATATTATGTTATCTTAATAGTAGTAGCAGTGAACAGTGTAACGACCACGTCGTACTTCATAGGGTCTCCATATTCAGTCCTTCCCACTCTGTTGATCTTGCAATCAAGACGGAAATATGCGCCTACCGAGCGAAGCCAGCGTAAGGTAAGGTACATAATATATTATCTACGAGACGGATTTTCTAGCTACAGTTTTCAGAACGGGTCTTCATTAAATTCGGTCAACAGTTATGTATGGGATAAAAGGTGATATGTCTGAATCCACAAAGCCTGTCATTTAGTGTATGAGGAGTGTGTTGCTAATGAGCCTAAAATTAGCTCAAGGAAAACATGGTTAGTGCTCTATAGTCAGTTAGCTACCGTGTCGCGTAAGCTTGGCTGATTTTCATCCGTGGCGCTGGAGATTCACCGGGCCGTTATACTGCCTCGTCAGAACGGGACTCTATTCGAGGTGCAGTTTTGCACCGTCTTTGTGCCAATTTTTGTCGAATGCTTTCGCCATGTCGAAGTAAAGTGCAACCGTCATCGAGCCATCGTTATTTGTATGCAACAAACTGTGTATAAAAAAAAAACACATTGGGAAGTAAAAAAAAAACTAATAGCCATAATATCCACGAAATTCCTACGGCTGATGCCGTCATAGTAGAAAATCATCAGGCAGTCAAGATGTATTAACTGAGATACTTTGAATTTTTTGCATGGTCCTTTGAGGAGGTTGTTACAAAAGGTAGTCCTAGTCAGAAATTAATAAATACTAGTTTTTTTAGTAATATATGTTTGACAGTATTTCAGATAAGACCTCCTTTAAAGAACAGAATCGCCCAGTTGCGTGTGCGGTAGACAGTGTCGCGAGACTATATCAGTGTGTGCGTTTCATCGCCCCTCCTGTATAACCCAGCGGCAAGACGACTAATTCCAGTTCGAAAACCAAATACAAAAAAACTTTTTTTTTTAAATTTAGCATTTTTCTAGCATAGCTGCATCCTTGATTTTGAAAACAGCACCTTATATTTATTTTTAGCTTTAGCGCTTATGATGCAACTGGCAATTATTGTCATGCCGTCATACGGTTGTCGTATTACCCTGACAGTAATTGCAAGTTGCCCAACTTGTAGCAATCATAACGTTACATAATCGCGAATTGCGCAATTATCAAACCGGTTGTCGGTTGCTGTTGATGAATGAAGTCGAGTCATGGGAATTTTTGTTCTAATTCGTGGATTAAGTTTTTCTAGATGTAATGCGTGAGTCATTTTTGTGTTTTCTAGCATGATAAAAATTAGAAAACAATAATTTTATTTATTTTATTTTTAGTTTTTACAAACTATTACTACATCTACTTTTTTAAGTTTACAGACTAATCAATCTGAAAATTAAATAAGAACGAATAAATTATTTAAAAAAAATCTTCTAAATCTTAAAAAAAAGAAATATTAAAAAATAATAGATTACAAGAAAATAAAAATATCATTGTAACACTTGAATTCTGTGTTACATGTAAATTAAGTGCTCTAATCTAAAGCCAAGACAAGCCAAGTAACAATTGAAAAAAACATAAAAACTAAGAAAATATCTCTACTAAAACTGCACTAAACAGTAGAATGCCTATCCTATGGCAAATTTTTAAGCTAATTAAAATAAGGCTTACCCAGAAAGTGGATTCCTGGCTCCAAGCCAACTTAACGGTAAAAGTCGAGTGGACAATCGGAACGGATCCACTGGCGGAATGTAAACTAATCTCGATGGACAGAATAAAAGTAGATCTACTAATTTATCGTTGCATCCGACGATCAAATGCTGAGAAATATATTGCTGGAGTCAAAGAAGGTGATGTGTAACGTTGCTTGGTGTTGTGTTTCGTGTCATGAGAAAGTTTAAGGGTATTATATCAAACTGGATCTTTGAATGAATGAGGCTTTATTTGCAGGAATATAGGATGCACCGGGGGGTAAAAGTAAATATATGTGGTACACTAGGGGATCGTGGAAGACGCGTACGCTCCTGAGATGCCAGGCGTAACTGTGGCAAGGATCTTGCAAGGGTTGCGGAATTTGTTCGAAAGAGTCATCACGAGCCTAGAATGCAAAGCGCATTAGGAGAAATACGGATGGGTCCATGCCATCAAAAAAAAAAAAATGTGGCAAGGGAACCACAGTCCACAAGGTGTATTTTCGATGGCGGACCCCACTACCAAAAAGCCAAAAAGAAGAATAATAGATAGTCACTCGGTGGTTGCAACATTAATTCATGTTCACTCAATTAAAGACCTTGGAGAGAGATAATGCATAAAGCACGTCCGGCGCACTATTATCAGTCATTGTTGATACGTTTCTTGCTGACTGCTTGATATTTTTTTAACGTACTAGGTACTGTAAAGGTTGCTTGCTAAAGCAAACAGGCTGGAAGACTCTTATTCTAAACTCTATGACAAACTACTATTCATATTTAGAATTAGAGTAAAGTTTTTTATACGATGACAATTGTTTGGTCATTCGCCCGGCTGGGTGCAGTAGAGTCACAAGATACGATTCCAATATAAGTATAAAGCTAACCAGTCGTTTTACTAGTGTTTGCGCCCTGCAAATCACCCCTAAGGTCCCAAAGGTGGATTTCGATACCTCGGTCACGTCCTAGTGACCACATATTAAATGAAATGAAAGTAATAAAGTATCATTAAAAAAACTTCTTTCTTCCTATAGAAATAATTTTGCTTTTATATAGAAATAATTTTGCTTTTACAACTTCAGAGTTAGGAAATTGTAGTCTAGTTGAAATTGAAATCAACACTACTGATGAAATACCAGTTCATCAACCACCATATAGGGTCTCTCCGAAACAATTAGATATTATTAACTCACATATGTTGTTCACTGAAGAAATCAACTTTGCTGACAGGGCATAGCCTTTGCAAAGAGTGCTTGATAAGTACTGGTGATTTAGTTGGTGATTTTAAGTCTCATTATTTATTATTATGATTTCTTTTTATCTCATAAAGTTGTCGCTTAAGAGTGAGTTCGTAATACGGTCATTATACCACTATGACTTTTGCTTTCTTCTAACTAAACAATATTCGATAAAGCCAAAGACATAGATATTGATTTCGTTTATTTATATTTATGCATATAACTTTATTTGGTTTTTTTTATTTTAGCTTGTATAACCCACAAGGGTAGATGTGGACTTGCCATATCATAGGGTATGGGAATGCGTAGTGGATTTTTAAGAAGTTTTGCCACTATAGGATTTAAACCATGACTACGTATATGTTTCGAAATAATAATACATTAACTTATTATCATTTTATATATCATATCATATGTCATCTCTCCAGAGACATATCCCTAGGATGTCTTCTTATGAGGTAGGGACCTCGTGATAGGTTTAGGTAGGCACATATTGTCTTAGAGTTGTAGATAGGTATGAATAAAAGTCTTTCATGTTGCAGAACTTATTCAAGCCGTTTATTCAAGGGCGGGCGTAGCTCATGTAAAGGTTGCTTGCTAAAGCAAACAGGCTGGAAGACTCTTATTCTAAACTCTATGACAAACTACTATTCATATTTAGAATTAGAGTAAAGTTTTTTATACGATGACAATTGTTTGGTCATTCGCCCGGCTGGGTGCAGTAGAGTCACAAGATACGATTCCAATATAAGTATAAAGCTGACCAGTCGTTTTACTAGTGTTTGCGCCCTGCAAATCACCCCTAAGGTCCCAAAGATGGATTTCGATACCTCGGTCACGTCCTAGTGACCACAGTACACATATCGCGAGGCATGGTTTGCTACGCACGCGACACGCTCGCCGCAAATTCACCGCATCGACGAATGCTCAGTTAGCATCTCATCCGCACATTCTGTGGCATACGTGGCCAACCATTCATGGTGCATGCCTTGCGATGTCCAAACGTGGCTGACATGGGCGCCAGCAGCAGGGTGGGGGAAAGAAAATACACGGAAAAGATTCAAGATTTTTTTAAAGTTACTGTCAATTATTTAGTATAACATCCATGTCCACCTATAATTTATATTTTAGTAGTTAATACTATTGGTAACCACAAAGGCGTGAGCACGCGCGTGTTCCGTACGGTTGATAGATAAATAACAGAAAAATTGCCTGATAAAAGTTGAATAGTTGAGTAGTTACAAACTAAACTAAATTAAATTACAGCTGATTGTATTATTTTTGTTACTCAATATTCTATTGGGGTGGTTGAGATGGGTAGTTCCATTGCGCTCCAAAACCCATTGTTTTCATAATTTTATGCGCTTTGTAAATATAAAAATATCGTTTCATTAGACAAGTTGTTTCTTATCATGAGTACAATCATGTGTATAAGTATCTACTACTAACCAGCTATCCTATAGTGTGTAGATGCAGGCGCACCTCCCAAAAAGTAAACCTGGCAGCGCCCATGGCGACTGATAAAATTTCCGTCACCAAGAAAAAAACACCTGCTTCTAGATTTATGTCAGTCGGTAATCCGATCCATTTCTCCATTATCAGTCGTAAGTCTAGACTTAAGATAACAGTTGTCATAAAGATTAACTCCGACCTTGACCAACAGATTTAAGATAATGTCACTGATATTGAGGAATTTGTTTAATGATTATTAAAGAATTTGTTGTCACGTGACAATATATATTTATTTATTTAAACTTTATGTTCGTTGGTCTAGGGGTCGTAAAGCGCGACTGCTGAGCATGAGGTCTTGGGTTCGATTCCCAGGTCGGGCAAAGTGTTATTGGGTTTTTTTGAATTTCTCAGTAGCAGCCTCGGAGTCTGGATTTGTGCCCGGTTGATGGCAATAGGTTCGCCCCCTATTACATGGGACTTAAACATAACTGGCGAAATGTGGGTGTACTAATGGGTACACCTCTGCCTTACCCTCCTGGGATTACAGGCGTGATGTTAAATTATGTTGTCACCTAATTTGGGCCAGTAGTTTAATTAGTTTTAAACTGAATCTAAATAAATTGACACGGTTTCGTTTAAAACATTCTTGTAAATGTAAAGCATTAAGCGGTTGTTCGGCTTCAACCTTGGCCTGCAATATTGTCACAGTCGAATCCATCGTGATTGATTGATTTGGGACATTTATATACTTTTGTTTCATTAAATTTATGTCACGTTTTTTTACATATATGTATAGGTATAAAAAAGACTAGCTTCTTCAGTTTTTTCACCCGTATTATGAAAAGACTTTGGTTACTGCTCCACTACCGTGGATCGTAGTGCGATGTTTCATATCTGACTCAAACATAACTGTCGAAATGTGGGGGTACTAATGGGTACACCACTGCCTAACCCTTTTATGTTATTTAGATAATGAGTCCGCCTATATCTTTTATTTTTTTTATTTTAAATGCTTAATTAGCAGTGATGTACACAGCAAAACAGATAGGTATGCAGGGTCGTCAGATATAGTTAAAGTTTTCTAAGAAACCGATGGATGTCTTTGACTGAAACTTAACCTAAATAAAGAACTATTTATTATCTACGTTTTAAATTAAATTACATTTGAAAACATCCATCGGTTTCTAAGAAAACTTCAACTATATCTGACGACCCTGCATACCTATCTGTTTCGCTGACTGTACATTCCCAAAAAAAATCAACAAAATCTAACGCCAGGCAAGAACATCCCATATATTTTTAAAAAATCTAGCTCCTAAACTATTCGTACAAAAAATCACAGGATAAGTAAAGAAGACTTAAGAAGCCCAAGAAGAGAGGCTTCCAAAATTATCTTGTAGAAGTCGCGACTTGAGTCACTCTGTAACAGCAATATATTGCGCTATCTATTCTCAAAATTTTTACGTCCGTCGGCTCTGGTATATTGAACCTTATCGACTATTCTAGAACTTTTGAGAATCCGATTTCACGCACATATGGCAACAGAATGTGTGAGCACACAGTTGAATGAATTACACTGTCCTTTGAATAATGCAACTGGCCTCCAAGATATTTATGTTGTTTTAAAAATAGACCTATTTTATTCTATTGTATTGAACAAATAAGGGACGATATTGTTACTTTTAAAGTGCTCAGGAATTTCTCAGTAGCAGCCTCGGAGTCTGGATTTGTGCCCGGTTGATGGCAATAGGTTCGCCCCCTATTACATGGGACTTAAAGTAAACCTAACTGGCGAAATGTCGGTGTACTAATGGGTACACCTCATACACCTCTGCCTAGCACTTCGGGGAGTATAGGCGTGATGTTTATGTTAAAGTGTTCTTAACTAACTTCTGCCCGCGACTTCGTCCACCGCGAAGTTAGGTATTCCATAAAATATATCCTGTGATACTCAGTAGTAATGTAGATTTATATCAGTGAAAGAATTTTTTGTTTTCGGAACAGTACTTTCAGAAATCTGTATCGTTACATCTTTGATTACTGCTCCGCTCCCATAGGTCCTAGTGTGATACTATATAGCCTATATTACTCCATAGTAATCTAGCTATCATCTACAAAAACATTTTTTTCAATCCGACTGGTAGTTACAGCGATTAATGCTTTCAAACAATCAAACAAAAAGACCATTCGTCTTTACTTAAGTATACATATTACACCATAGTGAATAAGAAAAACTTACTTGGTTTTCAATGCCCGTTTTCCATTATAATTTTTACCGTAGCACTGTCCATAATGAACTATATCAGTAAACTGTACTTAAAATGCCTAATTTAGCCTATAATATACCTTTTACAGAGGACATCGGTGACAATATTGAGCTAAAACAACAATAGATAAAACAAAACCCGTACAGAGTTTGTATTTGATTTTTTAACTTTGAAAGGTAGATAAGATAAAACTGATACTAGTTAAACAAATATTGTCGTAAATATTTACTCGTTTTTTATGGCTTTGAAACATTAACCCTTCACTATTTTTGGTCCGAGATCCCGGAGTCACTAGACCTAATTCATTGATATGGCGGATTTTTTTTAAGATAGATAGGAAAAACGTCTAGAAGACGCTTTAGTTTCAACTTTTAAAGTGTCTGGCTGTGGTATGTCGGTTTTTTTTACAATATTCTGTTAGTTTTTCTTAACAAGATTTTAAATATGATTAGTTTTTGACGACTGCATCCGCGTAAATGTCGGTTATATATATATAAATAAAAAGTAGCTTATGTCCTTTCTTGGGGTTCAAACATACCCCGTACCAAATTTCATCAAAATCGTTTCAGTGGTTAAGTCTTGAAAGCGTAACAGATGGACACACAGAGTTACTTTCGCATTTATAATATTAGTATGGATAAAAGCAAGGGAACTCACTTAAGAGTAAGGTGTCTTTTAGTGGACGAGTTGCAGTGATTTGGGAATTGTGGGGCGGGTATGTCCCATAAAAAAGTGGCCTTTTAAACCTGACATAAATTCTGCTGATTAAAACGTTAAAAAATCTGGTCGCAGCGTAAAAAAGAAAGGTAGGTAAAATTTTGGCATTTTTGACAGTTAAACACTGCGATTCGTTTGCAGTCGTTTCTTAATGTTAGTAGAATTATAAATGAAAAAGGACCCAACATTGAAGCTAGCAAGTGCACATACCTTTTTGATCGTCACATTCACTGTATGCTCAAAATTTCCACCATGTTAAAATGACGTAGATCTGTCGTCTTCCAGATCTTGGACTATCACTGCTTTTTATGGCTTTGAAACAACGACCAATTATGTTTTTAAACGATTCCGTTTAATCGATAAAATTGACCACACTGGCGCCAATCAAAACGGATGCTCAGAATCATTTTATTGTATCGACGTAGTACATCTGTGTCTCCTTTGTATATCAATAAGCTGATTTTATAGCTTTGTATGCAAGTTCAATAACTTGAATAGAGATAAAAGAAGATAAAAATAGGTTTATCGACATCGATAAGTGGACATAGAAAATGCTCGATAGTGTTTTGTTGATAACAAAGTTTATGTTGAAGCACGGAATTGCTGACAAGTTGAGTTTCATTTTGTTGAATGTACAGATTTTGTTACAGAAATACCTATGTGTTGATTATACATAGATTGTAGATATGTATTTGATTGATAAAGACTTTTATAGTGTTAAACTGCGTATAGAACATTTTATCTGAGTAAGTTGATTACAAAATACAAAAGTCTTTTACGTTATTGTTCTTCTGCCGGCGACAAGATTGATAGACATAACATCACGCCTGTAATCCCCGAAGGGTTAGGCAGAGGTGTACCCATTAGTACACCCACAATTCGCCATTTGTTTAATAATGTTTAAGTTCCATGTAATAGGGGGCGAGCCTATTACCATCAACCGGGCACAAATCCAGGCTCCGAGGCTGCTACTGAGAAATTCCTGCAGCACAATAACACTTTGCCCGACCTGGGAAACGAACCTAAGACCTCGTGTTCAGCGATCGAGCTTTGCGACCACTAGACCAACTAGGCAGTGTACTTATTATACATACTTATAGGACAATAAACGATAACACTACAAAGTAACGCTACATAGAAAACAAGAAAACCACGTGTAGATATTATAGGTACGGTCAGCAACAAAAGTCGATTTACACTGTTTATTTTACATATTATCATTTAAACAGATTCAAAATAACACAATGCACTTCTCCTCAGCATTTCAGTTAATAGATAAGAGTTTATTGTATCTTTATTTTACATTAATTTTGTATTTATTTTGATACTGTGCTCAATAATTAGGATTGAAAAATCTAAAATGTTAATCGACTTTTGTTGCTGACTGTACAACAACTTGTCGTAAACTAGTCTTCACAATAAATAGAGATCAGATTGTCGCAACAGAGCATTAAAACAATGAAGATACACAAAAGTTCATGTAGTACAATGCTGTGACGTATGTCATACACTCGTATGACATACGTACCTGTGTGTTAATGTAGGAAGTATCATAAGTATAGTGGACGCGTGTTGGATGTGTGGTGAGAGGATGTTGGATGAAACGACTGCGTTGGAGAAACGGACGAAAGGTTCTCTAAGCAATCATTTTTAAAAAGAGAGTAGAAGTCATCATCATCTGCTTAGCCTTTTTCCAACTATATTGGGGTCGGCTTTTAGTCTAACCGGATGCAGCTGAACACCAGTATTTTACATGGAGCGACTGCCTATCTGACCTCCACAACCCAGTAACTGGGTAATACGATACCTCTTGGTAAGACTGGTTGTTTTGAAGACCTGTAATGACTGTCAAAGAAACACGTATGGCAGCAAGTATGAGAGAAGATGTAAAAAGGCAAAATAAAATTGTGCAGCCGGGGGAGACTATAATAGAAAGTGACAGAGAGAGAGAAAAAGAGAGGGAAGGTCACTTGGATGGGCATACGATTTTTCCTTACGTGACGACTGCTGCGGATTGCTTATTTCAGACTTAGGTATATTGTTTATAAGTCCAGGTTCCCTGATGTCTTCCTTAACCGATGTCAGAGATGTCCTAGGTAAACTTAGAAAGTGCAAATATTGTGTGCGTGTATCGAATCCACCACTTCTTGCACGAGAGGCGGGCGCATTAACCACGGGGCCGCGGGGAATATTTGATAAGGCACCAAAATTATCCAAAAAATTTGAAGCACTTACAAGGATTATCATTAATTCTGATGTCATCCAGTTTACTGCAACATACAACATGCTTGACTGCTAATGGACAATTAGATGTAATATTACCTATAATCCTCTTATCAGCACTTATATGGATGGATAGGTACAGATAACAAAGTGGGATGCATCAAAAAGAACCTCCATACATGACGCAACGCAAAGCCACGAACAAACATGGCGAGGCATGCGCCGCGAATGGTTTGCCACGTGTCACATATGCCTTAAGGTATTGTCACACTGGTGAGGCAAGGAGCGAATTGGATAAACGAGAATTAAAATTTGTATCATCATATCAGTCGAACGAAGTCTACTGCTAGACATGGGCCTCGCCTAAATATAACCACAATCGCCGGTCTTGAGCTGCCTGCATCCAGCGGTTTCCCGCGACCTTCACCAGGTCGTCAGTCCACCTCGTGGGGGTCTTCCCACACTGCGCCTTTCTGTACGTGGTCGCCACTAGCGCACTAGCGGCCGTGGCCGCAGCGGCCAGGCCGCGGCGGCCAACGAGATACATACCTGTCGGTTACCTTGGTTCTTCTGCGGATCTCCACATTTCTGATTCGATCTCGCAAAGAGACCCCGAGCATAGCTTCTCTGAGCGACTTTGAGCTTCCTTATGAGGCCCATAGTAAGGCTCCACGTTTCAGTGAGGAAAGTATAAGTAAAAAATACTTTATTCATGCAGCAGTGTTGTATGAATACTTATTTTTATTCTCAACTCTCCAATCTTTCGTGTGAAAGATCTGGATGGGCCAGGATATGCGAGGCGAAGTTTGGAATATATACACATCAAAAGTGTCTAGGGATCAACATCCCTAACATTGATTAGGGATGTTGATCCCTAGACACTTTTGATGTGTGTATATTCAAACAGTATTGTACTATATTGCTGCATGGATAGAGTATTTATTACTTTGCAAAATAGGTACACAAATTGTGCAAGAGGCGGCGCGTGCTAGCGCTCTGGTTGGTGCGAGATGTGGCGGGACATCTTTCGATAGGATCAGCGCGCGACACCAGTCCCGCATTGCGCACGCACGATAGCAGAACGGCAAAAGTCACTGTAGTACCTTTTAAATAATCTTAGACATAATTGTCAACGGTTAAGGAAAACATCGTGAAGAAACCTGGACTTATAATTACTATACGTCTTGAGCAAGCGTGGTGATAAATGCTCGTGCCGTTCCTAAATGAGAAGAGCTTTTCCCTTGAATTGGGACAATAATAGGCTGGTATTATTTTTTTATTACTAGATTATGGATTGGCTCATTCTGGCAGTCCTAAGCTCAATTATAAATTACGTAATTACCGTACAGATTAAAGTATTCTGGTTAACCTCACCATAAAATGAAACTTAAGTAAGTATGTATTAAGGTATATATATGTTTACATACATAAATTATATCTGGATAGGGTAATAAATTAAGCTTTATCTTATTAATTACCATTAATTACCGACACAAGCTCAAGATTATCGTCTCAATGAACAAGCGGTTTGTTTGGTTGAAACTTGAGATTGAATGAGGTGACTATGTTTGAACTTAGGAGTACTAAGTTAAGAAAAATATCTGTATTTGTAACCTTTGGCTGGAATATAATCAAAGGCTCCATTTTACATTCAATTTAGGGTCAGTTCACACCGAGACGCGACGCGACGCGACGCAACGTGAAGTTACTTGAAGAGGCCAGTGACTTCGCGCTGCGCCGCGCTGCGCCGCTCGCCGCCGCGAGACGCATCGCAACGTCGCCGCTCTTGCACGTCATTCTGTGCGCGCGTACCGGCGATTCACCGCTACGTCGCGATGCGTCTCGCGGCGCCGCGCGGCGCAGCGCGGCGAAGAGCGACGCATCGCGATGTAGTGCTGCGTGGTGTAACGTATTCTAAATTCTTACAATGAAATGTGTATCTTTTCGTGTAGAAAATAAAGTTATATTTTGAGTCGCTCTTTTAAAGTGTGCACGCAGCGTCGCGTCGCGTCGCGTCTCAGTGTGAACTGACCCTTAGGGTCGGTTCACATCTGACGGAAGATACATCGAAAGTATCGTCTTTAGTTTAGTCGACGTTGGTTATGTGTGTATAGTTGGATGTTTTATTATCTATTTGACTGCTTCTGCGTTACGCGGCGTATCTTCCATCAGATGTTAACCGACCCCTAATCTCAGTCTTTGTCAAAAATAATTCTAATTTTTTGACATTGATTGTCGCTAAGATGAGATTTTCAATAAAACCATTTAAAAATAATTTCCCTATACTTTAACAGCTGGGTCTCGCCTTTTCTTGCCACATTCCGCGTTTTGATTGCCAAAGTCCCGGTAAATTCATATATTAAGGTTCGCAAGCCTAGACACAACAGACACAGCAACCGCGTGGTGTCCTATGTCGGTAACAAGTGTCTACGTATATACAGTATACAGTGTGTACAGTCATGTGTACAGTGCTTTATTGTTAACTTTTGCTCCGTCCGCGTAAATATTGGTTATCGCGGACGCAAACGATGTTGGGAAATAAAAAGTAGCCTATGTCCTTTCTTTACCTAATTATTGTAATAATAAACTATGTGACATGACTATAATAATCCAATATATGTATATTGACTTGTTCATATTAATTGTTGACATTTTATTATTATTATTACTATTTTTGACATTTTCTAACTTTTTTCATAATGTAATCCACTAAAGGAGAATGGCGAGAGTACACGTAATTTGGGACCCAGTGATAGAAGTAGTGTGTAATATTGAAACTGATTTGCAGTTAAAGAACGACTTAAGGCTAACCAAAAATCAAATGGAAAGTAGTTTGAAAAAGTTGGGAGAGAAAAAATATGAAAGGTGGAAGATTATAACCTAAAATAATCTAAGACTCGCAATTATTGGTTATTATTTATTTTACATACTATATTATTATTATTTATTTTTATTCCGATGCTAATTATCAGTCATATACCCGTCTAGCCAGATTCACCAGTAATTAATATTTGTGCATAATATCACAGGATAAGGAGGCAGCTTTATATCTCCTGGAATATTCTTTAAAAGCACAGTTGATGTACTTTTATCTACATTTACCAGAGTATTGTTGAATAAAACAACATTTATTTATTTAAAAACTTTTATTTATTTTGTAATTATGTACTTGTAAAATATTCAAGACATACAAACATTGTATCTTCCTTTAATCTTGTTTTGCGTTCCTAGATAGTATTTTATAATAAATAATCTTTTTACCTAATCAAAAGATTATCTAAGAAGCTAGCTGGTGCAGCGACATAGCTTTGGTGTCTGGGATAATCCACGTACCACAAAATGCTCATACCATGTGAGCAAGAGTCCACATTTATGTCCAATGGCGATAACAACAACAAGAGCAGAGTTTCTGTGAGAACTGTCCACCACTCTGCCTGCAAATAGCATGGCACACATATTTTATTGTTAAAGATTAACTGAAACAATAAACAAGTAAAAAGTTGACAAAAATACAAATACAATGTAAAAATAATAATATGGATAAAAAGAATATTTATTAATTTCATAACCAACCTGTCGGGGTGTTTGACCATATCTTTTGGTCAATAAAAATAGTTAAAAATACTGCTTGATAAAACTTAAACCATTTTTATTGCTGTTATAAAATAAATAATCTTAATTTGACATCTTTGTTATATAGAGTTTCCATGGTTACGGTATGACATTACACTTTACTTTCTTTTAGGTTTTTTTTTTCAAGCATAAATACTTTTTACATATTAATGTAAAAAGTATTTATGCTCGACATTAAACACGGGGTCTTATCCATTCAGATATTATTATAATGTTTTCTATTCGGATTACCATTTCAGTCATGTCAGGACGAAGAAACTGATTTTCAACTACTCCTCATTCTCAAAATAGATTGCCACATGCAGTGATGCAGCACAGACATTACAATGGTCGAGTTGTTAGTTGTTGTAGGGTTTCTTGTTCAGAAATTCAACAAATTAGTTCACATATATACTCACATCGCGCGGGTGCACTCATCTCTAAACTCTTTTAACAATTTGATGACTTTTTCGGACAAGCGATGTCTTCTGTGTAATTTACAATAATGCACCGCATTTGAACAGTTTGACAAAGTCCAAATCACTTACACATCGTCATCCAGTAGTAAATGCCGTAATTTAGGTTGGTATACAGCATAATCAGTCCAAAGGTAAAGCCAAGTCGTCAAGAATTTACAAAATCGCCGATATATTATTTGTTTTTTACAACGCTAACCGTTGAAAATAGTGTTGCCTATTGAAAGTCGACTATCGCTAAACTATCGATAGCCTATCGATAGTATCCATACTATCTATAATAGTATGATACAGTTTACGCATTTTTATAATGATATACAAAAATAGTATCGAAAGTATTAGTTCCGATAATATCGATAGTATCGATACTATCGAAGTCCAGCATATGTTTAGGAACAATAATGTCGATAGTATTGATGGTATCTATAGTGTGAGCTATCGAAAAAACTATCGATGTTGTAATACTATTGATAGTTATACAAACTATCATTAGTATCGATAGTATTACTTTAAAAAATCGATATACTATTGATAGTATTATCATGTAATAGTATCGATCCTATCGATACTCTCGATTCCAATCAATAGTACAATTAGTTAATTTGTGATATCGATAGTATCAGTGGTTTAGCATTGTTACTAGTTTTCGAGGTCATCTATCGATAGAGAAACTATCGACAGATGGGCAACTCTAGTTGAAAACAAAAATGTCAACAAAAATGCCGTCAGTGTCAATTTGATACTGACGTTCCGTTTCTCCGTTTCATGTAATCCATTACGTATGATGTATCAAAATAATAAGTCTTATTTTTTTTACGGTCTATTTACATGGTTCGTATGTTTCATCGTTATGGGTTTTCAGAATATTTAACAACTTTTTAACAAGATGTATAAGTATAAAAGAAGGAAAATCACCAAGCGAAAACGAACTACTTTTTATCTAATCATTAGCCTAGAAAGGAATGTAACTATAAGTTTCGTTTAGAAACTGCACGATGATTATTTTTTATTAAATTAAGATAATTGATAACTTTTGATTCCCGTTTTGTAAAAACTTAGTATTTTTTTTGTACAACACTTATTAACTTGATATTATAATTGATATAAATTAGACCTTTCACAGTGCTCCATTAATTTTGGGTCCGCTTTCGCCATCCTTCTTTAATTGAATTGTACCTATTATTTAAAGCACACCTTAAATAGGTTATAATACAGTGTACCTCTTATTCTTTTGTAACACCTTTTATACATGTATTATGCAAATAAATGATTTGATTTGATTTGGGGTTCAAACTTACCCCGTACCAAATTTCATCAAAATTGGTTAAGTGGTTTAGTCGTAGGAAGCGTAAGCGTTGCGTGCTATAAAAGATCACAGCTAGGGATTGCAATCCCGCAGCTCACTCAATCCCGCGGGATTGATATGCGGGATCCCGCATATTTGAAATTATTCACAGTAGTTCAACTTTTTGCCCCGTTTGTATGTAAGATAAAGTATTAATTTTTTGATCTTATAGGGCTATAAGATCGAAAAATTAATACTTTATCTTATTTAAAATTATGTTATAAAATCAAGTATTATTAATTAAACATGTCTTACATTATGCAACAAAAATTATTTGTTTTCTAACAAAATAACAATGAAATTATAATTAAGTACGAGTAATTAGTAATCAGCCTTATTAGACCTTAATTTTTAAATGTGTATGATGTAAGGGTAAGCATCAAAAGTTTTGTTTACCCTTACATCTAACAACAGTTTTATGATGTTTGTAATTCATCATAAAGTAAGTTTATAAGTAAGTAAGTTTTTTGATCTTATAGCCCTATAAGATCAAAAATTAATACTTTATCTTACATACAAACGGGGCAAAAAGTTGAACTACTGTGAATAATCTATACTATTTTAATATTATAAAGCTGCAGTGTTTGTTTGTTTGTTTGTTTGAACGCGCTAATCTCTGGAACTACTGGTCCGATTTGAAAAATTCTTTCAGTGTTAGAAAGATTAGTTATCGAGGAAGGCTATAGGCTATATACCATCACGCTACAACCTACGGGAGCGGAGCAGTAACCAAAGACGCGGGTGTAACCGCGGCGGACAGCTAGTTTCAAATATGCGGGATCCGCGGATCCGCGTTTTGAAGGTGCGGGATCCAGCAGATTAATAAGTGGAGCGGGATCCCGCGGGAATGCTGGATCCCGTTTTGCGGGATTGCAATCCCTAATCACAGCGTACATACGGTGGGAATCGGTCGATTCCCACCGTATGTACGCTGTGATCTTTTACGAGGTCTCGTAGAGATTTAGGAAATTAAACAGGTTCAGCCAGTAAATAAAATAGTTAAATTCCCTTCCAGATAATTAGGGAATTCTTGTAAACTGAGTATTTACGCAGTTATCAACTTGAAGACTTGTTAATGTTTTATTTGTCTGCCCCGAGTAACGTCTGGATAAAGTTCCTATTTATGTTTGCATAAGTCTCATCTTATTTATTACTAGACTAGCACTCTCCCCGCGACTTCGTTCGCGTAATTTTTCTTACGGATCACTAATTTTTTGATAACAAAATATAGCCTATAGCACTCAGTGATAACGTAGCTTCCAATTTGTGAAAGAATTTTCAAAATCGGTTCATTACTTCCGGAGATTACCCCCTACATACAAACTTACAAACAAATGTTACCTCTTTATAATATTAGTATAGATTTGTTTGTTGATCTATGTTGAACGGCATTAAATTATATGTAACTACCATTTGCTCGCGGCATTTCCCGACAAACAATCAGAGATTTCGTAACAGTTCGTCTTTAGCTACTGCTCCGCTCCTGTTGGTCATAGCGTGATGTTATATAGCCTAAACTATTCCTCATAAATCTGGCTGTCATACACAAAAAGATTTTTTCCAATCGGTCTGGTAGTTCCAGAGATAAGTGCGTTTAAACAGACACACAAACAAAAAATCTATTAGAATAGATAGTTGGTCTGGTAGCACACAGCATGAGTAAAGAATGTGTAAACTCGTAAATAAGCTATCTTCGGAGAGTGCTGCGTTTTTCATCTAATGTATTTTGTGCATTAACTTTGATGCGTTCGACGTATAAAACATTCGAAGATAAACTAACGACTGACGCGGCTTTACTCGACCTTCACCGTGACTCGGTTGTTCTGACTGTTGCCAAGGCTTTTAGAAGTGATTGATAGGAAGAGAAGATACTTCTTTTCATGTACGTATTTATCACAATACTAGCTGTCCGCCGCGGTTACACCCGCGTCTTTGGTTACTGCTCCGCTCCCGTAGGTCGTAGCGTGATGGTATATAGCCTATAGCCTTCCTCGATAACTAATCTATCTAACACTGAAAGAATTTTTTAAATCGGACCAGTTGTTCCAGAGATTAGCGCGTTCAAACAAACAAACAAACACTGCAGCTTTATAATATTAGTATAGATGAATAATAAGAGACGATTAAGAGATGAATAAGTCGTGCTAAGAGGTAAAAAGTTATGAAAGGTGACAATTTAGGTTTTGTATAGCATTCGCACATCTATACTTACTGATTTATTAAATCTGTAGGACTGCCAGTCTGATGGAAAAAGAGTCTTGTATATGAAAGACAGGTTCATAAAGAATAGTATACACATAACATCACGCCTGTAATCCCCGATGGGTTAGGCAGTTGTGTACCCATTACTACACCAATATTTTGCCAGTTATATGTTTAAGTCCCATGTAATAGGGAGCGAGCCTATTGTTATCAACCGGGCACAAATCCAGGCTCCGAGGCTGCTACTAAGAAATTCCTGATGGAAAAACCCAATAACACTGACTTACATAAGGAATAGTATTGGCTATATAACATTTCGCTAGAGTAACATACATAACTGGCATAGTATAGTAACATAACTCGCGAAAGAATGCTCTGAGAGCCCCCGTGCCTCGGCCAAAGGCAATCGGAGGAATCCGCCTTGAGCAAGCATGGTGATCAATGCTCGTGCCTTCTCTGTATGGGACGAAGCCTTTGCCCTGCAGTGGGACCATAACAGACTGGTAATTTTATAATGTTCTTTTTGTGGTATTGTTGTAATAGTATCCGGATTTACATCTTATCAATTATGTTTTGCTTTATCATTTAATCAAAGTACTTATACTCATGTAATGCCAGTCTTAACACATTAATTCGCTTAGGAAATAGATCACAAGGATTAGTTCCTCCTTGTGATTAGATAATATTATCTTGTTATTAGATTGTACCTGTAAAAAAATGTAATTAATCTTTGATTATAAAGATTCATACATTTTGTTGCCAATGAAAGGCAGAGGTGCATGCAGACGTGTACCCAATAGTACACCCACATTTCGCCAGTTATGTTTAAGTCCCATGTAATAGGGGGAGAGCCTATTGCCATCAAAAAGACACTCAAAGGCTACAAAGGTTGCTCTGTATCATATCTGGGAGCCTTCTGGTTCCGGAGTTACTAAGGTCATTGAGTATTAAGTCAAAGTTAAAACGTTTTTCACTCGCGGTGTTGCAGATCGCATGAGGCACATGCGGGAAACACGCAACCCTGCGCGTGGCCACCGCTTAACTATCTGCATCCCCGCGCGTTTGTGCGGGAAATCTGCACGATGATGCAGACCGCACCACTGCACGCGTGGCTCCGTCGCTACGCACCCCGCAGCGTATCGCGGGGCAGTGTGCGAATAGCCTTAGGTAAAAAACGGGTTGGGTGGCGTGATATTATAAAAAGTATCTCGCGGTCGTTCACACTACATTATTTAAATGATTCATGATACTCTTTTATAGTTACTCGAGGTTATGAAATACAACATTAACATTAAATCCATTATTATTCTTAGGTATACTCGTAGGTACATATTTTGCATCACATTGTGAAAATTTTTTTGTTAAGAATAATCAGCTTGTTTTTGTGTAAATTTTTGCAGGGTGTTCTCGAAATGAGCATTATTTCGTATTTTTCATTCTTTAATGGTACTTAGTTTCGAAGTAAAATTTTCATAAGTACTCAAGATTTTTTTAAAAATTCTTAGTGTTCTGTATTTTAACATATATATTTTTTTAATTCTCAGTATTCTGTATTTTAACATATTTTTTTAAATATTTGAAATATAGAATATTCCTCCACCTGAAGCAAAATGGTAAGGCCCAAGCTGACAAAGATTAAGGATCCAATGTGAGGAACCTTCTATCAATGCGTTCTATGTCCAAGGCGACCTTCTGCATCTGATTCGCGACCCAGCTGTTGAGCAAAAGTTTTTCTAGGTGCAGAAAACATCACGCCTGTTAACCCTCTAAGGGTAAGGTAGAGGTGTATTTATGAGTAATAGGGGGCGACCCTTTTGCCATCAACCAGGCACAAATCCAGACATCTAAGCTGCTACAGAGAAACTCCTGATAGAAAAACCTAATAACACTTTGCCTGAATTGGGAATCGAACCAAATACTCATGCTTTGAGACCACTAGACCAACGGGGTTGTTTTTCTAGGTGTTGAGCAAAATTCATGAAATTTATTATTATTACGATCATCAATGAAATATTATGAGTTTTCTAAAATGGCTGTGCTCACAAGTAGCGCGAAATCCCGAGTTCTTATCTATGTTATTTAAAAAAGAGTTCTAATTAGTAGTGCTGATAACAGTTTACAATATTACCCTTTACCTATATAATATTATTATAATATATAACCGGTGTATCAAAGCCGGAACACGTTACATTTTCTTCCCAACACTGCGATTTTTTTTTGTCTACACTTAGGCCTCATTTACGGAGACGCGGGGCGTCGCGCGTCGCGTTGTGTCGCGGCCCGCACTGAATTCAAACATTACGGCGTTGTATGAGTGCGTTTACGGAGAAGCGATTTTTGACGTACCGCCTATTGCCATCAACCGGGCACAAATCCAGACTCCAAGGCTGCTACTAAGAAACTCCTGATGGAAAAACCCAGTAACACTTTGCACGACCTGGGAATCGAACCCAAGACCTCATGCTCAGCAGTCGCGCTTTACGACCACTAGACCAACGAGGCAGTCCACCAAGTATAAAAATAAAAAATATGCTTTATAATTTCCTCTTCAAGAAATCTTCCATTGTTTGTTGACAAGAAAAAAAGCCATTACACAGAGTCCACAGACGTCATAGCAATATTGTATAACAGTTATTAGTTTTAAATGAAGCCAATATAGTAAGTGGAAGTCTATTAATTAATTAAATCCTCTATTTTTATTGCACGCTTAAATATTCCGCTGCTCCTCAATACAAAAGCTAGCGTGTAATACATAACTGTAATGCATTACCGTAATGCATTACTTTTTGAGACAAATAATAAAGGTTTAAAAAGAATGGGCCCTTTTTACTAAATACAGCGAGCAATCTTGAGGGGTCCTAAGGTAATCCCTTGTGGAATGAGCGGAGCAGGTAAGGTCCGATCAAATTTCGTCGTGGGCTTAGAACCGGGAATAAAGAAGGGACTTAATCGGGTGTGGGAACAGACTGAAAGATCAATAGATATGTTACATTTAATACAAGTAAGAAAGGAAGTGAGATCCATGAGAAACGGGTGGACGTAGACCAAGTTGCGGATTAAAAAGTCGTCCTTTTTTGGGGTTCAAGTTGTCTGCATACCAAATTTTGACGAATTAAAATCGGTTCAGTTGTTCAGCCGTGAGAGCGTTATAGATAGATAGACAGAGAGTTACTTATGCATAGTTTGGACAACACAATTTTTATTTTTATTAAAAAAAAATATAGAAATAAAAATTGAACTACCTAAATGCAGATTATTTTTCTTTTATTAATCTATCTATACATATAAAATACTTTGTCCAGAATGACTGTCTGACTGACTGACGGATCAACGCATCGCCTAAACCGCTGATCGGAGAGACCTGAAACTTGGACAGTGTATTCTTTGTACGATATAGGTATATCTTAAGAAAGGATTTTCCAAAATCCACCCAAATTAAGGGGATGAAACAGGGGTCCAAATTTTATATGGAGTAACCAACTTTGACGCGGACGAAGTCGCGGGCAGAAGCTAGAGTGTAATAAAGGTGTTTGCTAATAGACTAAAAAAGAGATATTTCACTAAAAATAAGACCCAAAATATAACTTGCCCGAATACTCTTCTCAATGTCTTAATTCGATCGAGTAGATGCGGTTTGGAAGGCCATGTGGCCAACATCACGCGATATTTGCTTCACATTGTGAAACAGCAGCACCGATCTTTAAATTCCGTAACAACTATTATCATAATTAATGACTTGAAGTTAGTTTTATTATCTACGTTAGCTTTGCTTCTTCTGTAGTTATTTTTTTATACATATTTTTGGCAGATTCATATTATTATCACGTCCGGGTTTGAACTCGATATGTTCTGATATATTTAACTTAGTGGTTTAATTGTCATACAACGTGGCAATTTGTATAACAAACTACTGATACTCTATCTGTGAGTTTTTTGATGCCCTGTGAGCTTACCCCTTTCTCCTTTACAAATTGAACATGCCTTGTAATTTTATTATTATTTATAAATTTTATCACAGTACTGTATTTCGTAATTTACAATTTAAAATTCGTTTTTTAATTTGCAATACTTTGTTTAGCTTATGAATTCTTTTATGCACATGTGCTTTGTTTTTAGAAATGAATGATGAATGAATGAATGACAGAATAAATGAATGGTCTCTTTATTTGCTTGAATATTGGCAATCACAAATAATAGTGAGAATTTATTTAACGTCACATTTTATTGGATATTTCGATCGAGCAAATATTAAAAGTTAACGATCACATATGCATAAGACAGATATTATCATACAAGTTAAATGAAACGAGGACTCAACTCAACTGTAGATCAAGAAGCCATAAGAATTAAAAACTTTAAAGCAAGCGAGAGTTCCCTACAGAAACATTTATCAAAATTATCATCATCGGTCAAAAATCAAACTGGCAACAACGGTATGACTTCCGTTTCAATACCCAAAACCACAAAGTATACAATTACAAAAGAACCACAGCTGACAATGGACAATAACAAGCTAACATTGATACCGAGCGAAACAAAAATATTGCTGCAACGTTACGCTGGCATATTGTGAACTGTTCCAGAATGTTCCGTCTTATTTACATCATTGTAACACCTTACGTGTATAACATGGAGAAGCGCTGAAGAAATCCTTGAGACTAAATCTTTGCGATCTACATCTTGCAGTAGATGGTTTTCGGTTAAAAGATGATGTGTGCATTGGAAGGTGTTTAACAGTGGTAATAGCAAGAAATGAGTTGAACGTAAATACATAGTTTGTCTTCCTATAGATATGTGATAAGCTGGGACACATAATATTTAAAATTATGACGGAAATGAAGTAATAGGTGAAACGCATGTGACAAAGATATTGGAACAAGATAATAAGGGAAAGTTGGGGGATCATAAATCCAAGATAAACTTAAAAGAACTGAGCATGGAAGGGAAGAAAAATTGCACTGACAATAACTGACATGGACCCAGGTCAGGTACAAGAAAAATAGCACCTTATGACAAGGGGCTAACAGTGGGTTTCCTAAATGATAAAACTTAGCTCTCAGAGCAGATTGATCTTTATTAGACTTAATCGTCCTCTGTGACTGCATTGACATTGATTCCTTATCGAAAACCAAATATTGTGGTTCATTCATCGGTATGATTAACGTTGTGAAAATTATCTTATTTATTGTGTGAGTTGAAATTATCTGTTGGGTTCTTGCGTCTTTATTGGCTGAAGTACCTAGTTGTTTTAACAATAATTTGATTCAGGCTATTTGTATTCTTCGCCTTGAGCAACCGTGGTGATCAATGCTCGTGCCTTCTCTGCATGAGAAGTGGCCTTTGCCCTGCAGTGGGACAGTTATAGGTTTGAATTTTTATTTTTATTTTATTTATATCGTTTCCTTTAGGCACCATTTCCAATTGGTTTTTCTTTTGTAACTTTTTTGCATTTGCGTCTTTGTCTAAAAATATTTTATGTTGCTTCTGATTTTATGGATCATCAATCTTTTGATTTCTAAAGCAGTTCTGTCTTTAGTAACATTTTTATCTTCAAGTTGAGGATTATTATTGAAGGAGACTTTTTCTATGCAACAGTCATTTTTAGTTTGAATGACAGAATTTTGTTGAATTAAAATATTATAACTGTTTTAACGTATTCGATTCAATTAACTATTGAATATGTCTCGAATTCTTTACATTAACATAAGACCTTCATTGATTGGTCTAGTTAAAACAAGCAATAAGTACATAACAAATAGTAGTTTAACTAACCGAGTAGAATTCCGAAGGTTGATTTTTTTTACGCTTATTTGATTTGTATGATAAAAATAATGAGCGTGAAGATTTTTGCGTTGGTCCTAATAACGAAATATCGATTTAACTTGACTCTCAAATTGACTCGATTTAAGTTTGCGATTGACTGTTTTATGCCGATAATTTTAATTGCTACGTTGATCATTCGTAGGATGAAATTAAAAAAGGCTACTTTTTTAATTGAACCTAGTACTGAGACAGGACAGGGACTGATAAGCAATTGTTTTGACTAGTTCTGTGTGAAGAGCTGTCTGGATGAAATCCTTCAATAAACTACAAGTTTGATCGAATGCAGAAATATTTAAAACAAAAATGTGCTAAAAGATAATGAAACTAAATTCTCCTAAATAAAGAACAATGTCTTTCATAGAAATAAGGATACGAAGTCCAAAAACACTGACATTGCTGCGTCGTCTTCCCTGACAACAGTGAATCATTGAGTTATTTTTATAACTGCCAACGGAACAAAAGCTTTATTACAAAGACGGTAAGCATGTGTTGAAATATTTACCCTTAAAGATCAGAGTAACAAAGTAGTTCTATATTAATCCCTTTTAATTTTAGACTCTTGTATATTTTACAGTTTCATAAAGTGCAAGAAAGTAACCTTGGTGTTTCAAATTCAATGTGTTGGGAACTTTAAGTGTGGCTCTTTACAATTTATTTTGTAGCGAGAACAATGATTCGATTTTCGAATTGATGTTTTTAAAAATCCCGGCCGTTCGATTGTCTGGTCGATTTTAAAATGTTGATTTTATCCTTTCCTGTTTTTATGGCACTGGCTCTTTTTATTGTTGACCGTTTACCTGTCAAAGTTTTTTTTTTTACTGATTTTGGAATATCATTTTTCATTGGACAGTTTTTAATCCCTATAGTAACTGCTAGCTTCATTAAGCCCGTTAAGTAGTTACGGCTATTCACGACGCAACTGAACCTCCACAACGTGTTTGTATTGTAAGACGTGTCAGGTAATTTTTAACAGTACGACGAAACACGCTAACCAAGACAATGAAGTTTGCTCACGCAAAAAAAACATTTTTCAACACGAAATTTATTAAAATACAAGACAAAGATACTTTATGTTATTCGAGTTGTTATTAGCAAATTGTTGATGCTTACATACAGTACGATTTATGGGGCAGGGGAGAGTGACAGTTATTAGTTATGAAGCACAAAAGATCTGCAGAGACAATAGATATTTCTCATTAAAAAATTGTGGTAGCAGTAAAGATATGGGCACTTTCAAATAGGTTATAAGTTATTTGAAAATTATTACAGCGATAAAACATAATACCGAACCGTATGTTGAAATCGAACCGTATGTTACGACAGTTATTACATTAATTAAGTTTCGTGGAATGCGTAATCCAATTTAGTTGGACACGGCAACAATAAAAAAAAACCTCAGTTTTAAAAGGAATTAATTTTAAAAATAGAAACAACGATTTCAGCTCGATATCGACTAAAAATAATCAAATTAATCGAACCGTACTAAATTAAGGTACAACACCACTACTCTGATTTCACATTCGATTTTTTGATATTATTAAAAAGTTAATACTTACAGATAAACGTTTAAATCGTACACCATGACCCAATTCACAGAACACCACGTTGGAATGTGCAGTTTATAACCTTAAAACAATCACGAAGACACTTGAAAATGCACCTGTTTTGTACACGATATTAAAGAATAATGTTTAAAAAGCAACTAAAGTTAAATTAACACGGATATTTGTACGATATTTAGGTAAGAATGGCCGGCCGGCGAAGCGTGCGCGTCGGACTGAGGCGAAACGTCTAGCGGGCTCGACACTGCATTGGTTCCGAGGGACTTGGCTCGTCACACAAACGTCATTTTATCGCGCGACGCGCTTACGCCGCTTTCCTTTCCAATCGTTTGTATCGGTTGCACGTGCTCCATGTCTGTTTATTTTAACGGCTTATTTACGTATTCCGATGTGCGAGCGGCATCGGATAGCGTATTTCAAGAAAACCAATTGTTGTGTTTTAAATTGTTGATGTGTTGTAGCGATATATGCAATGTACGATTAATGTTTAATGCATTTGAACATAATCTCGTCATGTGCTGCGATGAGAAGAATACCACAAGTGCTTATAATTACATTAGTATCGATTTGCTATCTAAATGAATGAGTGACGATGACCCCATTAGATATTTCTTTTAGGCGACTCGATAGCGTGATTGTCGCGTGATCGTGTGCTTGTACGAAAAAACCGTGTATCGAAAATGTTCAAGCAATTATGACTGTTAACACTTTAGAATAGGGTGTATTACACTATAAATTAACAAATCAGCTGTTAATGAGTCAGATGGAAGCTAGTTGTATTCACACGTGGCGTGACCATACACATATATCTTGTATGAAAATATGAAAAAAATGTTACAAATAATACAGCACAAATAATATAGAATTATTACATTTTAATGGAACCATTTACTGAAACATTTTTACTGCTGATCCCATATCAACGTGGCATTTTATTAAATACGTTATATTTGGTACCGATACAAAAAAAAGGGAAGTCTTACGATTGCCACCTGTTTTTGATATTCCTTTGTAGCTTGTATGGCTTATTCCTGTTTAGATATTCTGTTTTAATTATATTACAATGGAATGGGCACCCCATTGTTCTAGTGGTGCTAAGCATGAGGTCTTGGGCTCGTTCCCCAGGTCAGGCAATGTGTTATTAGGTTTTTCCATCAGGTATTTCTCAGTAGCAGCCTCGGAGTCTGGATTTGTGCCCGGTTGATGGCAATAGGCTCGCCCTCTTTTACATGGGACTTATAACTGCAATCTGGGTGCACATCTGCCTAACCCTTCGGGGATTACAAGCGTGATGTTATGATGTTATGTATAATGGAATGGCCACATTATTACAAATTCAATTTTTCCTCATTTAATCAAGGCTTGATAAGCGATGATTTAAAAAATGTAGATCAAAAAATCCCACTAGGTATGTTCGTTCCAAATACTGAATGACTTTTCAACGTTAATACGTAGTTCAATGTCATTTAGTATCATACCTAATTGTAGTTTGGTTGGCATTACCATATTGAATGCCATTAACGTCAATGATATATTCTTATTTGAATTCAAAATAGACGAGAATGAAATGTTTTGTAGTTTTCTTTTTCATGTGAGATGGGTTTGCTCTTGACTTTAGTCTAGGTATGTTATTTCATAGTATTTTGTATTAATAAGGACAAAATTTAGGAAGGTATAGTTTATAGTTAGTAGACGTGCAATAAGAAAGGATTTTCCAAAATTCACCCCCTTTTTTTTAAAGGTGGTAAAAATCATCAATTGAGTCCTTCCGCCCTGGGTGTCCCCTGCGGAAAGGACTGTCAGACTTTTACTGACTAAAAAACCACCCTGTTCCTTCTGTTGCCCTTTACGTTCCGGGGCCACAAGGGGATGAAAAGAGGGTCCAAAGTTTGTATGGAAAAACCAACTTTGAAGCGGACGAAGTCGCGGGCAGAAGCTAGTTAAGAATAAAAGTGTTATAGCTGTAGTTAAAGTAAGCACAGCATCGATTTCACCAAATAGGGTTTACGATGAAATTCGTTCATTTCCAGTTTCCAGTACTACAGACCCATTGCTTTTATGAGAACTTTCTCGAATGTCTGTCCGTCCATATAAGGTTATGAGGAATGGCGTCGTTCTTATGGCTGGCTGTGTCTAGACAAGGTTCTGCAATGACGCTAGTAGACGCATTGACACGTTTTAGATGAGTCATCTGTTTAACATTGATAGTAAGTTCTTTATCAGTTAGTTGAGTGAAGTCATTGGCCTACAAAACTAGAAGGATTTTATGTGTATTATACTTAGAAGGTTTATTTTCAACAAGACCTGTTTTCGTATCGTTTTCACTGTTCAAATAAAAGTTACTGTAATATGCCTGTCCGCCATATGGCTGTACTAGTCTTCTAATATAAAGAGGACTTTCTTTAAAGCTTCCGTCTTCATCAATGACTAGATTCCCTACAACTTCATTCATCTAGAATCTTATGTCGTCGTGCTAGAGTTTAGTATCGAAAGATCTTTGTTAGTGTACATACATCCTCTTAGTAACATGATTATCTGTATTTAAGTAGCACACGCTTTATCTTTCATTCACCTTTTAGCCTTTAACAATATTCTAGAGCATCATAAAACAGACGAATTTTATGAAATAGATATTCATAATCCTATTCCTTTATTACGAAGTAACATAATACTCCATAACTGAACGTATTTGTTCGAAACGAGCGTCACCTAATTACCATTTACTCATCACTAATACATAAACAGTAACGTGTTTGTATACAACGTTTATGTTTGTGCTTCATGCCCTTGTTCTGGTAAATAAATTGTCTAGTGGTGCGTGTCATGAGGATTTCGTAAGTAGTAGCATGGGAACTTTATTAGTAGGTACTTGGTAGTTTTGTTACTTGCTTTTCATCTTCTTCTACCTTGGTATTTGTTTTTTTTATTTGTTTCTCCACTGTCTTTCTTTACCCTATCTTTTTCTTTATTACAAGCTTTTATTTAGCTTTACTGTTCGTATGTCTGTATGTAAGTAAGTTGTCCTTTCATTTAATTTTGTAAACCATTTTTCGACCATTTTTGATTTTTTTTGGTACATATCTGATTGAGCTGAAATTTTGCATACACCTTCAGTTCTGATGACAATACAATGTCCAATACTCAATATTGTAATAATTTTTATTAAGCTTGTTTTTAAATATTTTTAATAACTTTATCATTTTGACGACGAGATGATACAGCATAGAAGTGTATTTGAAACTGCTTAGTATTGTTCGTTTATGGTTAGCCAAGACATGCTTTACCTAGGCTACGTTTTCGCTAGCAGAGACATACAAGGATGCGTAGCGAGAAATGTGCATGAAATGAATTAATTACAGCACCAGCTTGGCTGAAGCTATAAAAGTGAAACGATGTTCAAATCGTGTGCATTAGAACATTTTAGATTAAATTAAAAAGGTAACTTTGCGGGCAGTGTGCTGGCAGCTATCGGCTGCATTTTTCAAGGCGATTCTGGCTGGGCTGTTGCCATGTCGGAGCAGAGCTGTAATAATGAGTAATTACCGTTATTCTTCAAACTATTCTATGAAAGTACCAACTATATTTTTTTCATTTGAAAATGTTCTTTTTTGCAGTGTTACCAACTCATCAGTTTGTTCATTTAAAATGACCTCAAATCAAATCAAATCAAATCAAATCAAATCAAATCATTTATTTGCCAATAATGTAGGTGTACAGATATGATGGTATTTTACTAGCAGTCCCGATACATTTTGCCTTACGGCATGCAAAATTATCTTTACAGAACAGATACACACATAACAATACTTTTCAAATAAGGCACAGTGTCAGTCAATAGATTAGTGTCAGTCAATAGATTAGTGTCAGTTACCTACTTAAGTACATGGCAGACAATTAAATTAAAAATGTCAACAATATAATAAATTAAACAAGAAAATAACAAACAAAACACAAATTTCAATTAATTCCAATACATATGTCAACAAATATTATTTATCTTTAGGATGACTACCAATTTAATTACATAGTTATGTCAATAAATTCTATTGCTGAAATGAATATTATAAAATTAAACAAAGAACGATATATCATAATATAGAAATATTATCAGTAAATTAAATCACAGAGAACAGAAAGCTTTGTCATTGAGAAAATCCTTAATTGAGTAATAACACTTGTCCAGTAGTAGTTTTGTCAGTTTTTGTTTAAATGCTTTTATGGGTATTTCTTTTAAATGAAAAGGTAATTTATTGTATATAAGAGGACCCATGGTTAAGATATTATTTCTTAGTAAGGACGTTTGGTAACCACCTGTGTGTAGTAGGTTTTTATATTGAGACCTAATCAGTCCTGAACGTTGTCTTTTATCCACTACTGATGTAAACAAGTGCTTGTTAGTCTTTACAAATAAGGCAACTTCCAGTATATATAACGATGGCAATGTGAGTATCCTAAGTGATTTAAAAACAGGTTGACAACTTTCTGTAGATTTAAGACCTGTCATTGATCGGAGACAGCGTTTTTGGGCCCTAAATATTCTCTCTCTCTCAGTACCGTTTCCCCAAAAAATAACACCGAACCTTAGTGAGGAAACAACTAAGCCATGATATGCTGTTACGAATGTGTGCATATTAACTTTTTTTGAGAGGCTATAGAGTACATATGCCGTTTTACTTAATTTATTGCATACGTTTTCAGCATGATGTTTCCATGTCAGTTTATTATCTATGTGAACTCCTAAGAATTTTGTTACTGTAGTTGTATCCACACATTGTCCGTCATATTCAATTATTATATTATCTGGCTCTAGTCTCTGGTAGAAATGCATGACTTGTGTCTTATTTAGGTTTATTTCTAGATTATTTTTATGAAGCCAGTCTATTATAGTTTTAAGTGTATTATTTATATCTTTTCTGTATTCCATTTTATTTAAGCATTCAATTACAACTGTGCTATCGTCCGCAAATAATGCCATTGGGTGATGAATTTGCCGCGGTAAGTCGTTAATATATAGCAGGAATAATAATGGACCGAGTACACTACCCTGCGGGACCCCAAATTTAGGTATTCTGCTGGTAGATAAATATTTGTATTCACGCTTAGTTTTAATACAAACTCTTGAAATTTCTGTATACTGTTTTCGATCAGTGAGGTAAGACTTAATAAGGTTTAGAACGTTGCCTCTTATGCCATATTTTTCCAGTTTGTTTAACAGGGTATCGTGTTTTACTCGGTCGAAAGCTTTTGACATATCTGTGAAAATTGCGCACACAGGGTTTTTCTTATCTACATTTTCTAAGATGACCTTTAAAAGATCAAATATCGCCAGGTTAATGTTTTTATTTTTTCGAAAGCCCTTTTGCTCTTCGCATAATATATTATTTTTACTTAAAAATGTGTATGTGGCTTCATAAATTATTTTTTCAAATATCTTAGAAAATACAGATATTAGAGCTATGGGTCTATAGTTAGACATGTCTTCCTTAGTATTTTTCTTATGCAATGGTTTTATGACTACACATTTCAATTGATCCGGAAATATACCCGAGGTTATACTAACGTTTATTATATGGCTCAATGGTTTGGCTATGATTTCCGAAATAAATTTGACAGCCGTAGTAGAAACCTCATCGTATCCAGTACTTTTTTTATTTTTTAGACGTTTTATCACTCGTATAATATCTTGCGGCACTACTGGGGGCATAAATAAAGACCTACTGATATAAGTATTGCCTCAAAATGACTTTGTCAATAATTTTATAACAAACAGTCTAAAACATCAGTAATCAGTTACCAATGTAATAGTTGCTAATAGCTATTTAATGATCGTAATAATTATAGTTGAAGGTCAACACAGAATCAAACGGCCGAAACTTAGATCAATTATTATTCTGGTCCATTGTCTTGAGGCCCCTATACTTGAAGCCCTTGGCGATGAGTCTAATTTTAGATTGTTATTCTGCTTGTTGTATGTGTAAGTACAATGGTAATATTCATTGTATTAGGATTAACGGCTTTCAGTGGTGACGTCATTCATTTTGTATTGTTCTCTTTTTGAATTTAGCTTCTTTGGGTAATAAGTAATTACAGCCGTACGGGTCGATCCCTCAGGTTAAGCTACGTTTGCCGGGGTTGGACTACGGATAAGTGACCATCTCTACCGCGTGAAAAGAAGCACGCGGATGAAGTCGCGGCCAGAACCTAGTATTTAGTATAAAGATCGTACGAATGGAATTAATAATTATTTATTTAGCCGAGCCCACAAGGTTATGTTCAACAATGGAAATGATTTGCTGGAGTGATGCTGAGTAGCGCCTGATAATATACACATCAAAATAGTCTAGGGATCAACATCCCTAACAAATGTTAGGGATGTTGATCCCTAGACTTTTTTGATGTGTGTATGTTGATAGCAAAATGTTGTGTACATGAGATACCCTGATCATATTCTCATAGCAAATGTTTCACACGCTATTGTAAATACAGCGTGTGTGTCTGAGTGATGAATGGGTATCTTATGTATTGTTGTGTATGTATATATATTAATATAGATTTTTATACATTTATACGAAATACATACTTAATTACTCTTTCAAGATACAAATTCATAAAATATCATGATGACCTAATACAAACTGTATTGCTTGTGCTAGTTATAATTGATAGATTACGTAGATAGGCCAAGCACCCAAGTACAGACTGGGTGGCACGCTATATAATCCATTCAGAAGTGAATACACAATCAGAAATTAGCTTTGACGGATTTGATACAGATTCCAAATTCCTGATTGATTTTGACTACCGGGTATTAGATTAAGACCTCTTTCAATTTGCGTTTGGTAAAGGACTGCTTAGCTGGAGTTGTCCAGGATAGCGCACAGACAGTTGTCTTTTTCATACAGTTGATACGTGGCGTTTGTCGTCCAGCCGTTGGGCGTGCTCAGTACGGATGTCACAAGGTGTTCTTAACGTGTCAACTGTGTAAAAAAAAGCAACCAACCGTGTACATACGCTAAGTTCAAGAAGCCTTAAAGCCCTTTTCAAATGCATACGGTCGTGGCACGGTTGTCGTGCTATGTAAAGTAGAAATGTATGGGGTGGGCGATACGCGGTCACGGTACGATCGCTGTGTCTCGTGAAATCTCTCATTGTAGCCCATACAATACTTTACACGGTGACCGTGCCGTGACCGTAAGCAGGTGAAAAGGGACTAAGACTCGATTTCACCTTGTAAACGTTGCTCAAAGTTAAATATAGATTAATGTCTACTTCATCCATATTGATTAATGTCACTTTTTTCTTATGAGGGTAAATATTTCCTTTAACATTTTGACATACAGACTGCCTCACTATGATAAACTTATTGATGTTAAAAATTAAACAACAATGAAACGGAGCAGTAATATTAAGTTTTCAACTGTTAATTGATACATGCACTAAAATGAACTAAAACAGACCACAAATACAACGGAAAATTGTGTGTAAGATACATTTCCGTTCAGCATTTATTAACTGGCACGTCATTACGCAATTTTTAACTCTATTATTTTGTTATATTTAAATTAATTATTAAGTAAGCTTTAAGCCGAAAACTATTTCTATTACTAGTCAATTGTAGTGAAAAACGTTGCATTGGAAATTGTTGCTATGAAAATAATTTTAGGCGCTCATGAGTATTTTTGTTATTGCATTGTAAAAAATATGAAAGAAGCCACAAAAATCTGTAGATATGTTTAAAAAAACAACATCAACACTTTCGTTACAATCTTTCATGTTGTTTTCATTTTACTGCTTCATTTTAAACGAAAATAAATGACAATGTTTAATTATGTGATTATTTTGTACTGGTGTTGTTTTACGCTAAGACAATATTAATACAAAATTATTATAATTTTCACCTAGTTATGTCTTCACCACCTTTGGTTGATTGGTAGAGAATATCTAAGGCATTAAGTCCGTCTCTGTACTTTTTGCTATATTAAGTTTAAAAAAATAAATATAAATACTTCTAGAAAGCCATTTGTGACAGTAAAACAACGGGTGCTTGTTGTAGAAAAGAAAAATAAAACGAATTTAAAAACTGGATGAGGTAATTCTTTATTTATTTCTCTGAGGTTTTATTTGTACCGTTGAAGTTTTTTAAATCACAGTTTAAATAGTATTTAAATCTTTTCCTGAAATAAAATGTTTTTTTTCTTGTTCTTATTTGTATAAGTACATACCTGTGTGAAAGCTGTTGATATAATTAATATTTAAATATAACATTAGATTAATATGCGCATGGTTATGAACATTAAGCTTAAAGTTATGGTTTTTAATCATTAAATGATTATTTACTAATGATTATGGCACATTAAAATTTATGCAAATACATTCAAATATTCACTCACTGGGGCTGCTAATCTTTTCTGTATGGCATAGCAAATTATAATCAAAACAGAAAATAGTTTCATAATTTCTTTATACATATTATAATTTGTATTTTTTATGGATTGTTTTTTTACTTTTTAGAAGTTTTTCCTGTGAATTCTTTAAAATATTCGCAACTAAATGACGTAACGTAATGAAAATTAATATTTTATTTATTTATTGTGCTTAAACTAAGTAAGAATAAATGTTTTGAAAGACTTATAGAATATACCTATTAGGTTCACAACACATTTCAAACATATTATAGATGATAACTTTAACTAGATCCCTGTGAATGCGATTACACGCAAAAATCACTTACACAAACAAACAGACACAAAAGAAATTAAACTTATAATTAGCGTACGTTTTTTTAGTATAATAAAAAACCCAAAATTAATAACAGACTTCAAGTAAAATGTAGAAAACCAAATAATATTGGACACAATGTATTTTAAATGGTCTGTTCCAAAATAAGTATTTATTAATTTTCGGAAAAACCTAAATAGGGTAATAGACGACACCACAAATCAATTGACGTACTTTTTATGACCTGTTAAAACGCGATTTTCTCATAGATTTTGTGTGGCATAAGACTATGACGTCACTTTTGTGCCGACTCAATTGACTTACTATTATTTTGAGAGCAATTAAAAATCAAATTTTACAGAAAACAAATCTAGTTTTCTGGGCCAAAATAAAGTGTTTCTTTAGAGAAGTTATGGCTTCGAATTATTGGTTAGTGGTGTCAACTATTCAATTATAGCGTGCGGCAGAGTATTGTGAAATACGTAGCAACCTAGAGTGGTTACCTGGCCGACCGTAAGAGGGCGCCAGCGGAGGTTTAAGAAAGTTCTGACAGTTGACATCAACAATCGGAAAGAGAGTAACACCCACGAATGTGTGAGCGTGAATTAAGATTTTTGTAAACTTGTGACTTGTGTGATCTAGCAAAAGAACAATTCCTCAGCACTAGCCTTTTACTACACCAGTTCCCCGACTATAAATTACAGTAAAATCGATTCTAATACCGAATCTGAAGAACTATTTTCAGATTTTTACTATACTAATACAACGACGCAAAATATTTTACTCTAAACATGTTAATGGTCACTTTTACACCTAGTTAATTCAAACTGGGCAATACATTTTGTGCGCGAAGGTACCTTAAATATTATTATGAAAAATTACATTATACTTAAAGCGTTTTTTGGAAAGGTTTTGAACTCATCAGTACCAAAAATTTGGTTAAATAAACCAAAAAGAATTCTGCTTTTAGTAAGTAGTTAAATATTATATAAAAAACTTAAGTTCCAATCTTAAAACCAAGAGTAGCAAACACTGTGAAAAGTAGAAAAGTCCATCACGAATATAAATTGATTTATCACATACTTAATCATAAGTATCTAAACAGTAAATAAATAAAATGCAAAATTTTATATCACTTGAGTTAAGAAATACACTGAATAACCTTAAAAAATCCTAGCTTGTATTAACAAAAAAATAACAGCAATATTTCGCTCTCTTTCACACTGTTCTTAAAATGTTTAATAATAAAGCGAGACAACAGTCTCTCCTGACCTACACAACAATGTTCAGTTGTTAAGCATCGATTTTCTGGATTTTCTGACGTTTTGATTTGGATAACATTTCAGCTTCTTCTATGGTGTCTGGTAGAGGAACGTTGATGGTTTCTGGCAGCGTAAAGACTAGCAGACCAGCTGTGACTGCTAACGTTCCGAAGAATATTGATGGTAAGTTGTCGTAGTACAAAGCCTGGGCAAATAAAGTCAGTTCAGTTTGCATCTTTAGGCATCATTATTCACGTTTTACTTAGTCAAAGAACACGAAGGTAATTAAAAGTACGTAAAAAAGTTAAAGTTAAAGTGAACATGCAGGCTTCTTCTGGGTAACCTCTATTGTAGATTTTGTCTCTGTCACCTCTGACCAAGATTAGAGTCAAGAATAAACCCATCTCATATACATAATATAAAAAAAACTAAAAACAAAATGTGTAAAACAGCTGCTGATTTTATAACATTTTAAGAATCCTTATACATCAAACTCAATTCTCATGCCTATTTATTTCTGGATCTACTTCATGTACTAGATAGTAAACAATCATTATTATTATCACAATGTTACTTTACCCACAGAAGTCTTTGAAAGGCATTATGGTATCTTATAAAAAAAAATTTGGATAGTTAAAGGCTATCTTTACCACCGTACACAAAATAACTTAAAAGAGTAAGAATGGAGTTTTTTTGCACATTCTTCTCCATTTGAAACTAGCTTTAGGAAGAGGTAACTAGATTCAATTCTTATATACGTATGACGTTTAAAAGTGCCTTTATAAGGTCTAATTAAAATAGATGATGACTTTGATTTAATCTCTAATTTAAATAAGATATAATAAAAATACCAGAAAATTAAACCAAATCTTCACAGAAATAAAGACAATAAAGATACAGAAAAGGCAGTACTTTTGCTTACCAACAAAGGAGTTAAAGGCGCCAACGTAGACCCAACTCTTCCAGTAGAAGAACATATGGCTAGCAATGACTGTCTGACGTTAGTAGGGAAGACTTCAGATACGTAGATGTAGACCGAACTGTAGGCGACTGTGATGGAGAACTTGCCTGATAGGTAGAAGATAAGGGACCACCAGGTTTGATCTGTTGGAATGATGATACAGAAATAATAATCAATGAACTGATATAATTATGTAGTCTAAAGATTCATGCAGTGAGAGTAAATTTGCAAATGTTAAAAAGAACTATAAGAGTATTAAAATTGAGTGCCATTAGAGAGGTCTTTGTCCAGAAGAAGAATTCTAGACAGTTGGATAAAGATGATTAGTTAGAAATGAATTATTCTTTTCATGAATTTGGTTTTGACCATAACGCAATATGGAAAAATTATGGCCTAATATGGTTTCGACTGGTGCAGTTACTATTTTAAGATCTAGACAAGGAGGCTCCAAGGTAATTTAAGAATAGCAAAGAAAGATTTACAGAAAGTGAGCTGTGTATAGAAATGTATACTTTAAACACTGTTTTAAATTATGTAAACTCTCAACTTAAACCTAAAACCAACACTAGACAATCAAACTTTATCAACGCAAATCATAGATCATGATAATTACTTTTCGAATCCTAAATTCCAAATCCCGAATCCATTTACTTATTCGTCCAAATGTTTGCAAAATAAACGATTTCGAAAACGCCAAGTTTGGTAAAACCGCGAAAATTATTTATGTTTTACTATTGCCGTTTGCGCCGTCGACTTTGAAATCGGTTTAACTTGAATATTCCATTAATTCAGGCTGTTATACAAGCAGTGATTACTAAATAAACAGTGGAGCAAAATTCTCTCAAAACTCGTGTCAGGGTTCGTTTTCACTGTTATACGAGATTTTAGCTTATCGGATATTGCATGGTTTCTAGAACGTGCGCTACCCGAGTCAAATCCAATTTAAATGGATATAACGTTGTTTGACTCGATGCAGGCAAATCTTCTACGTAAATATCCTCTATCGAAAGGGACTCTCTGCCATCGACCGCTATGATAAACATCCCTTGTAGGATGTTGTCATAATAACCGACCCATGCATTACTAACGTTGTTTCCTACTTCTGTAACAAAGGGGTCCATCCGGCAAGTATTGACGAAACACAATGGGAACACTCGTACGCCTCGTAAACTGTTCCAGGATTATCTAACTCGCCTTTTGTTCCCGTCAAATTATGTTTGTTCGTTTGATTGTAAGCGAAGTAATTGTGAACACAAACTACAACTCGTTTGGTTATAAAATTCGCGTTAAAACTGTGTTGGTCCAGATAAGAATTGAATTGTTCGTTTCTGGGAAAAATTAAAATGTTTTTTTGAGGTTCAAATAAGCATCTGCTGTTTAACCTGATTTAATTTATATTTTAAAAACCTCTGAAGTATATAATGAGAGCATATAATGAAAAAAAGATTAATACGTTAGTACTAAGGATTACACTCACCTTTGGGCAAGAACGACAAGCCGATACACAAGATTGCACTCAACATGTAAGTGATAATCAATACTCTTTTCCGTCCATATCTGTCCAGCACAAATAAGCAGGCGAAATTAGCCGGAATCTCTATGAAAGCCACTAGCATAAAGTTGGTATATTTATTCCCTGCTAAAGAAACCGAATTTATTGACAGTCCATAGTACACAAACGTGCAAGTAATCCATAAAAAAGAGCATGAGAGCAATCTCCTTCTAATAATGCTTGATCGTATTACTTGAAGGAAAATTGACGACTTTTGTTCAGTTACAACTTCTTCTTTATCTTCTTTTGGCTTCTTCTCCATCTCCTGAAGTGGTAATAGAGCTTGGTCTGATAATTCTACATTGTTCATTTTAGCTGCTTTCTTAATAATTGCTACAGCGTCTTCATGTCTACCTTTGCTTAGTAACCATCGGATGCTCTCGTTTAATATCCATAAGTAGGTGAATATTAAACAGGATGGTGCGTATATAATTCTGAGGAGTGTCCTCCAGTCTTGTAATATCCAGGATAATCCAGCTAGAGTCATCAAACCAAAAACATAAACCACGTTTATGAGGGTGTTACCAAATACTCTTCCTTTGGGTCCGACAAGTTCCATAGCTGTAAGAAAATTATTAGTTAATGCAAAAATTAAAGAAATACAACGTAGCTTTTAGTAGATAAGAGGTTCGCCTTGACCTTTCAAATATAGGTGTTAATTTAGTGTGTGTAACAAAAATATAGGTAGTATTCTCGTTTGATTTGTTTTTCTAAGACATTGTGTTTGACCTGACTGCCTCGTTGGTCTAGTGGTCGCAAAGCGCGACTGCTGCTGCATCAGGTTTTGGGATCGATTCCCAGGTCGGGTAAAGTATTATTGGGTTTTTACATTAGGAATTTCTCAGTAGCAGCCTCGGAGTCTGGATTTGTGCCCGGTTGATGGCAATAGTCTCACCCCCTATTACTAGGACTTAAAAAAATATAACTGGCGAAATGGAGTTGTACTAATGGGTACACCTCTGCCTAACCCTTTGGGGATTACAGGCGTGACTTATAAAGGAATAGAATTGATTGATTGATTCTTACCTAAAACAAAAGCAGTAACATATGCACCAGCTCCAAAGCCAGCTTCCATAAACTCCAAAGCTACCATCATTATATAATTAGTGGAGAAAGATCTCATGAAGCCAAATATACAATTCATGAGAGCTGCCACAGATAGCGCCACTTTCCTCCCAAATCTATCAGAGATGATTCCCGTAAGAGGCAGTGAGAGGAACAGGCCGGAATTGTGGATGGTGCCTATTAACGTCCTCTTCCAATTTTGGCAGCCAAGATCAAACTGAAATAGTTACATGAAATAAAAAAAGAAACATCATAATTGAAAGAGTCTTTAGGTCTTACATTTTAAGGTAGATATTATCACAATGTGAGAGAGAGAGAGTTAAAGTTAATGACGATTTTTTTTTAAATAGAATAATGATGGTTTTAAAACTTAAGGCTTCACGGCAATGTATTCTTGTCTAGAATGAGTCATCCCGCAAATATTTTGTGTGAGTATGTAAGATCGATGATTATTATTGCTTCCACATATGATAATGTCGATAGCAATCTTCATTAGTAACTTCGCAGAAGTTTCGTGACTCGTGAGTGCAGTATAATTAGTACTAAGATGTCTATCTACCAACAAGGATTTGATAGTCCTTCCTTCATTATTTCTAAATCTATCAACATCAACTTTTAATGCTAACATGTTATTTTATTTTGCAAAAATTGGACTTCTTTCTGCCACTTTGTCTGTCGAAAAAATTGGGGTTTTTTAGGGATTCTCAAACTGGTTATAAATCAAGACCCCGGACGAGTCTGGATTTGTAACCGGTTAGTGTTATTAAGCTCGTCTGCTACTACATGAGTATAACTGGCAGTGGTGGGCAAAGCACTATTGTCCCACTGCTGGGCAAAGGCCTCTTCTCTTAAAGAGAAGGGGGAGAGGAGTATTGATCACCACGCTTGCTCAAGGTGGATTCGCCATTTTAGACTTATATTAATTAGGTATAAATCCAGGTTTCATTACGATGATTTCCTTCATTTTTATCGTTGTTTTTTTTTAGAAAAAGTATTTTTTCGACCTTGTTATTATAACAAAATAAACATAGATATGTATTATTTTCTATTTTTATGATATTTAATATAGGTACTTACTTGCTTTATGTTTCATGCTAAATTTATTTTTTTGCTAACTCTACTCAACATTTCTTGGAGCGCAGTGGAACTAAAATATCCCAATACTTTAATTGCTAAAAATTCTTGGAGCGCAGGGGAATCAATGTATGAACATTAAAATTATGAGAACAATGGGTTTTGGAGCGCAGTGGAATAACCCAATCATTATCAAATCGCCTTTCTATAATAGAACAGTTAATACATTAAATCCATTCATAGAGCGCGTGCTGGTTCAATGTAAATAAAATTATGATAAACGACCGGTAGGTCGACATTATCGGTCAATTGACACGATAACTGGCTGCCGGCCGGTCCGACTATTGATAGGTCGCGTGACAATGTAGGTATACGTAGTTTTCGAATGATTGGTTGAATTATTTTGTATGGTGATGCATTTTTGTTGCTGTTTCTTTTATGGAAAAACGTTGGTAATGACTGGTTTTTTTTTTTGCTTAAATCTTTATTACTTTTTTACAAGCTTTTATTTAGCTTGCACTGTTCGTATGTAAGTATGTATGTATGTTAATAAGTTGTCCTTTCAAAAATTGCAAACCATTTTTCGACCATTTGTTGGTATCAGATTGAGCTGTTTTGCATACACCTTTAGTTCTGATGACAATACAATGTCCAATACTCAATATTGTAATAGTTTTTAATGAAAGGTTGTTTTTAATAAAAGGTTGTTTTTAAAAATGTTTTTTAAATTAGTTTTTATTGTTTTATATTGGCACATAATTATACAAGCAACGTGAATAATGCATTATGCAACCAGGATTTTGTAAGAATCTAATTGAAAAGAGATTCTCCATATGAGTCTAGTGGTCGCAAAGCGCGACTGCTGAGCATGAGGTCTTGGGTTCGATTCCTAGGTCGGGCAAAGAGTTATTGGGTTTTTCTATCAGGAATTTCTCAGTAACAGCCTTGGAGTCTGGATTTGTGCCCGGTTGATGGCAATAGGCTCGCCCACAATTACATGGGACTTAAACATAATTACATAACTGACGAAATGTGGGTGTACTAATGGGTACACCTCTGCCGAACCCTTCGGGGATTACAGGCGTGATGTTTTGTTATGACTATACTACTTTCGTATGTATCGTGCTACTGGTACAGCCTTAGCAATACTTACATCTCTGACCGCCGAATCTTCGTCACTATAAACATAAGAAGAGCACTTTTCGCTTAACGTAGTATCAAATGCGTCAGCACCACAAGTACCATTGCTACTAGTGTCATTGCTTTCTATAGAAGGATGTCTATAACACTTGGAATATCCATTTTTTTCTTTTGGTATAGCATGTTCGAGCCATAAACTTGTGTTTGTCGTTTCGCATTCGTTGACTGCGCATCTGGAACAAAGATAGGATTATTTAGAAATTATTTTTTTTAATTTTAATTTTTTTTTTATGAAGAATTTATTTAGATTTTTGTTTTTTATGTTTTTTAAAATCTCTTATTTGATTATTTCTCATGTATAATTTTTTGCACCTGCTATGTTATCTCTTCACCACCTTTGGTTGACTGGTAGAGAATGCCTTTTTTTTTTTTTAAGTTGGTAAAAATCATCAAATGACTCCTTCCGCCCTGGGTGGGGCGGAAGGGACTGTCAGACTTTTACTGACTAAAAAACCACCCTGTTCCTTCTGTTGCCCTTTACGTTCCGGGGCCACGGTATCCAAGGCATTAAGTCCGCCTTTGTACTTGTTTTGTGCATAAAGTTTAAATAAATAAACAGCAGTACTATTCTGTAATTATTTCCTTCTGTGATATTAGGTAAAGTGAGTATGAGGTGAGCTATCAATCGACAACACGGTTGGCACAGTGACTGAGTGATTGACTACTGCCCTACGTGTCTTCGTTTCGATTCCCGCACGGAATAATTATTGAATGATGACCTACAGGTAGTGGTTTCGTAGCTAATTGTTTGTCTGGAACTTTTTTCCGTGCTTAAACCCGCCCTCATCGTATGCGTCACTGTCTATTTGCCATCTATTTTTGATCGTCTTCAGCGAGGAGGGCTGTGGCGGTAAAGGCGAGAGCGCAGTTCGAAAGTTTTATATAAAAAAATGGGACTCAAAATTAAATTATTATACAATTTTTCGTTTTTTTTAACAGGTAATAAAAGCTTGTTTTTATTAACAAAGTTTTTTTCTTTTAATTTTTATTTAAAATTAGAAATCAGGAATATTTACGATTCTACATTGATTATTATCGTTTGAAATGTAAACTCTCGAATAAACACGGACATTTACATTTCATTCACGTTGTTTACAATTCAGGATTAAAGCTTTCAACATGTTGTTTGCGAAATATTGGGGTGGTAAACACGAAACTAGAATATTCGATATTTTGCTTTTGAAAATACAAGAGCGTTATTACTGGTGCACCATGATGTTATTAGAGTTCCAGTAGTTAAAACTAATTGCCTGAAAATCGCCTTCAGGAATAGCCTAGCTATTGGATGGTAATATGGCCATGCAACGGTAATACGCGTATTACCTTGTGTGCGGCTTTACAAATATACCTCAAAAAATACTTTAATATATTTAAAAAAAACTTATAATAATTTATCTCAAAAATACTTTTGTTTATTTTCCTCAAAAAATACTTTTAATAATAAACTCTTAGGTTTTATGTTTAGGTTAATTATTGAGAATGTCAAGATATATTAATTTGTGAATAAAATTTTTACCAAAAAAAAATACTTTTGAAAAACCTCAAAAAATACTTTTAAAAATTAACCTCAAAAAATACTTTTAACAATTTACGTAAACCGAGTGATACTCAATCACCTAGTGAAAAATATCCGTCTGTCGATCACGTATCATAATGATAATTAATATCAGTCGCGCTCATGATTGATTGCAGGTCGCCCAGCTGTTCCTGATGGCATCTCAGACTGCTACAAGATTTGGGAGCTAGTCGAAGGTATGGGCGGAAAGAGGTATGGTTTGGCCAGTTTTCTTACATCTGCCGGCATTTTTTTAATCCTTGCCTGTTGTTCCTATCCTGTTCCTATCCTATGTTTAATCCTTGCCTGTTTTTTAAATGAAACTCAAAGTTCTACAAATAAATGAACAAACAAATATTATTGTACTGTCCGATTTTCAACTCTCGGCGCTGAACTGTGCGATGAAAATCCAACAATGCGACTTTATTTAGGCATTAGCTACATTTAGGTATAAGTGTTAGTGAAAAGAATAAAACAAAGTAAGTGTTACAACAAGATGGAGATGGTTTCTGTATTACAGATGTCTATGAAAAAAAAAAAATGAAAATAGATTTATATTTATTTCCAGATTTACATCCAATTTCATATAATATAATAAACACATAGAAAACAAGCTACTATAATTAAAAAATTAAAAAACACGACTGCAAAATTTGCACATATTTGTACTTTGTTTACTCGTCAGTTTTTTTTACGACGCTTTTTATTTACAGTGTTATATATTTTTTAAATCTACTTGTCAAATTCTAGACGATAAACATAGATACGACCAGATTCATTAAAAAAATAAATTGAGGCTGGTATTAATTTACTTTTTAAAGTGACCACACAGCTTTCTTTTTATTTTAAACTATCCTATGTTACTCGGAACAATGCAAGGATTGTAACGATACCCCATACATCTAAATCGGTTCAGGCGTTCAAAAGTTATGGTGGAATAAAGAAACTCACATACATACATACATACATACATACATACATACATTAACCCTGAACACATAACACTCCTTTTTTTGGGGCAGTCGTGTAACAATAAATAATAATAATAAAAAGAATAACAATTATGGCGAATCAGGTTATCGGCGTTTGGTAGGTGGTTTGTTTGCCATCTAATGAGATATAAAAACAAAAAAAGACATTAATGTAACCACTCATCTTATTTGGCTAAGCAACACACTATTAACAAGAACCTATCCATATAAATAGAAATGAGTTGCCAATGTATGAAAGATCATCACTTGAACACGGCTCGACCGATTTAGTTTTTATTTCTGTTGTATTCTGTCGTATTTGGAAAATCTATAAATGTGAAGGCTGAATTTTTGTATGAAAAACTTACTTTAGAAAATGTGTCATTTAGTAAATTGCACTCGTGCGGCGAATCGCTTGTCATAATACCTAAAGATAAGACCACTTCAATCAAGTTGCAGATATTTTCCAAAAATACGTAATGAATGTTTTTTAAACATCTGCTAGGTAGATTTTTTCTCGTATTTTTATATATTTTTTTATTTATAATAAGCATACGAACAACACTATCTTACAGCATGGCTGATATATCCGTGTCACCTTTTTTCAAAACACACTGATACGTTTATTTCACAAATATACCCAAGGTCTACATCGTATGACGATATCATATCAAAGAAACGGGATGTGGGCCAACGTTCGGTTATCAGTCACGTCGAGATCACGACCGGTAGCACTATTCTGATAATCTTCCTCACTCCACCTAAATTCGAAGGTAAAGTGAGTTCGTAGTGTGCGCCTCTCTGGAATGTGTGGTTGCAGGACAGGTGGCTAGTGGCGGTCCAATACCAGTCGAGGGCGCATATCATTCGTCAAGCGAATACCGGGCTCCCGACTACGCAGACCGGGATGCTATGCTTTAAAATAATGCCGTGGCATCGAAAGGGATGTCTCGACATCATTTTAAAGCATAGCAATTTATGTCGTATTTCTATAGCAATACATTTGAATGTCTATTAGTAAAAAATTAAATCCCTTGCCATGCCGTCCCGGTCTGCGTAGGCCATTAGGCGATTGGCACATATCCCTGCATCACGCAGCGTAGCGCGGGAGTGCGTGTTCTCACGTTGTTTGTTGAAGTATCTGTGTTTGTATAGAAAACATACGTAGTCCAATACACAGAAAACGCATTAACGCGCGGTGTCGCAGATCGCGCGCCTACATGCGGGAAACACGCACTACCGCGCGTGGCGCGACTCACTGCTTTGTATGAATTTATATGGAACCCAATACAACGCAAGCCAACCGCGTCGCGCGATCTGTGGGTGCTTGCGTCGCGACCGACGTTCCTCCTGGGGTTTTAGTCAGTAACAGTCCGACATTACCCTTCGATCTCCCTAGACATAGGGTATATAATAAGAATAATAATAAAAGATCAAGGGCTTGATCCAGAAAGCAGTACTACTGGACACGGCCCGCATAGTTAGGAGATTTCTCTCTTTGGAGCCCTGACCGCCGCGCCGCGCCGCCGTGCCGGTGGCTTGGGCCCTGTTTTCGTCACCGGTGGACTACTATTTTTTATATTTTTAAATGTTTTTACTTTTAAATAAATATTTAAAAATGTAATTTATATGTATTGTTAAATGAATAAAGGAAATAATAATAATAATTTATAGTTTTAAAAAGTGCTACATAGTTATTGTTCTCTAGACCCCACACTAGGATTCCCTGTGTCGTGGGATATAAGGATTGATATACAAAAAATAAATGTGAAGTGAGATCGAGATGAGCTGTCAATCTGTCAGTGTTAGGGATTGAGGAGATTTCTCAATATAGACGTCTGGTCGTGATCTTCACGTGCTTGATAACCGAGCGTTGCCCCATAATCCGGTTCTTCGATATCATATCGGTGTTTTTTTTAATATACATTTTTTTGAGGCGCGAGAGTATTCTTGCTTGTAGGCACATGATTTAGCACATGATCTAGTGATCCCACAACCCGACTGCTGAGCATGAGGTCTTAGATTTGATTCCCAGGTCGGGCAAAGTGTTATTGGGTTTTTCCATCATGAATTTCTCAGTTGCAGTCTCGGAGTCTAGATTTGTGCCCTGTTGATGGCAATAGGCTCGCCCTAATAAATTGGACATAAACATAACTGGCGAAATGTGGGTGTACTGATGGACTACTGGCAGACGTGTACCCACACGTCTGCCTAACCTTTCGGGGATTACAGGCGTGATGTTATGTTATGTGTTATGTAGCACAGAGTAATTACTACTTAAATAAGAGCTAAATGTTATATTCTCTTATATATTTTTAAATCATTTTGTCCAGATGTATGTATGAACGTGAACGAGGTGACTGGAGTATGTAAGGATCGTAGCAGGTGGCGTTCTGTGGTTTCTGCCTACCCCAATAGGAAAAAGACGTGAGTATACAAAGTTAATACGACAGATGGGCTTTCCTTTAAACTGCCTATACTAGGTACCATTTTCAAGCTCTGTACCAAAAATCAATTATATAGGAGCAGTAGTTTAGTCGCAAATGATTTTTTAAGTTTTTGGCCGACCGCTTTGATACTAGAGAATATACGCGCGCCGCGCGCGTGCGACGTTGCCGCTTTAATACCTAGGTATCTAAGGTCAGTTAAATTTATTTACAAAGGGTGTTTGCGTTTTACTCTGATTTGTAAGCTATTTAGTTTGTTTGAAAAAAATAAAAAAATAAAAAATAAATATTTATATTTTATTTTAAACCGTGTCAAATTAACACTAAACACGTATAGTATACGTAGTTTAATTTAATGCCCCTCTGTCATATCAACTCTGTATATGTATGTTGTATGTATAGACTATAAAAAACCTAAGGTGCTTATGGACTTACGATGCTGAATGTACCAAATATCGTCGTAGGTACAGACAACAAACATAAAACGTGCTTATTTCTTGTTTTGTCATTAGATACAGTTCCAGTTTTCTGTCACGTGCATCATCACACGTGCCATACAAATACAGAAACCGTTGAATATATTTAAATTGTATTATTCACGGTATTTATTATAATAAGGCTTTTTATAGCTGATCCATTTGTTTCGTTTAAAGCAAAACTAATGCGGCCTAGACATGGAGAGTCGAGACTAATTTGGTATTTAAATATATTATTCTGCCTGTGACTTTACTCGTATAGAAGTTAAGTATACCATAGAAAAGGGGTTCCCTTTATTTCGTCTACTGCCCACTTTGAAAATATGATGTCGTGATGGCCTGGCGGTTAAGGCGCCCGCCTCTCATGCATGAGGGTTCGAATCTGGGCAAGTACCAATGTGACTTTTTCAATTCATATGTACTTTCTAAAGCTTATCTTAGACTTTATTGACATCATTCCGTGCCTCGGAAAGCACGTTAAGCTGTTGGTCCCGGCTGTCATACGTGGATCTTTGACAGTCGTTACGAGTCGTCAGAAGCTTGAAAGTCTGACAACCAGTCTTACCTAGGGGTATCGTATTACCCTGTTACTGGGTTGTGGAGGTCAGATAGGCAGTCGCTCCATGTAAAGTGCTGGTACTCAACTGCATCCGGTTAGACTGGAAGCCGACCCCAACAGAGTTGGGAAAAGGATAGGCAGATGATGATGCCCACTTTGAAAACAATTATTTTCCAGCGCCCCCCATTTTTTCACCTACTAGATGAAATTACAAATCGCTCCCCAAGCCTCTACACAACGGCCCAGATTTTTTTCTGGTTCTCTTACCGCCCCCCTTTAGGCCTGCAGCGCCCACAAGGGGGCGTTATTGCCCACTTTGGGAAAGGCTGCCATATAACATAGCCTTTGGCACTCGGGAATGGTATAGCTTATTACTTATCAGTAAAAGATTTTTTGTGATCGAACCGGGACATCCAGAATTCCAGATAAAAAAAACAAATGAGGATTCCCGCATGGACCAAATATTTCTATGGCCTACAGATAGTTGTTCCGGGTCTGGCTGTTAGGAGAAATTCCCAGTGGGGGGAAACGTTTTTTACAAAAACCAACGATTGAAATTGTAAATCTAAAGAAAATAGCCACAATATCTATATTTTTCATTTAAGATGTTCGCTTGCTTTATCAGGTACTGACACGATAAAAATTACATTAATTCAGCCTAGATTCAAGTTGTGTGTTTACTCGTCTAGTTTTCTAAAGTGTAGTTACGTGTACTTATCTTTTATCAGTATCACGAAGTAGGTGCCTGAGGACCGCGGAAGCATTGCTTAATCAAGGCAAGAGAACTATAGTTAGAGAATTTTAGCGTGGCTATTAGCGGAATTACCTTTTTTCACAACTCAAATCGAGCTTTTAGGGAAATCGCCGTGCCTGGGGGAATCCCTGGTCATAGATTACTTAAACTGACATTGATTACGTTCCGTTTCACCGATTCAAAATTTACAAAACCGAAATTTTTGACATTTATTTTCCAAAAATATTTTTTTTCAATCCCGCAGTCGTGCGGGATTTCGCATGCCCAATCCTTCGTTTTCAATCCCGCAATAAAGGTGCGGGATCCCGTAAATGCGGGATTGGACTCCCTAGACACAACTGTAGATAAAAAAAACCCCGCCTTGTACCTAAATGTGTAACCGCATTTAATAAGCATAGTCATAATCTTTAAAGTACAAAAACCTTACGATATAAGTCTTTTGACAGAAGGGTAATATGACTTCACAAGTATTCCCAACTAAAACGGGTAACTTCAGAAGCCGGGCTTCAAAACTAGGGCAAATCCACATAAGCTGGGACTCAAGCTGCCTAATCTCAGCTAATGTTTTGATGAACATTTACATACGGAGGCATATGGAACACTATTATTCTACAGTGTTGCTGCAAATTTTCATGCTATTTCCCTTTACGACTTAGGTAGGAAATTTGAAGCTTATTTATGTATGGTTAGGTCATATTTTGGAATGTGGTGGTGGTACAGAGAGCTATTTATTTATTTATTATGTTCTGCCCGTAAATTCGTTGTGAAGACTTCAAAATTAAACCAAAGTCCTAAATGTAACCTTGATCATTCATCTCAATCGATATACTAATATTATAAAGAGGATGCATGTTTGTTTGTATCATTAAAAGCTTTTATTTAGCTTGCATTGCTCATTATCTAGGTATGTAAGTAGGTTGTCTTTTCAAAAGCAAACCATTTTTCGACCATTAATTTGTTGGTATCCGATTGAGCTGAAATTTTGCATACACATTTAGTTCTGATGGCAACACAATGTCTGATACTCAATATTGTAATATTTTTAAATTAAAGCTTGTTTTTAATTACAAAATTTTTTTAATTACTTTATTTTTTTTTATTTTCAAGATTAATCGACAATACAAAGTTGATATACAACGTGTAATTCTAAATGCGCAAAACCTCTCGTGGGGTAACTCAGCCCATGTTACTGAACATTTTTTGTTCTACGGCTTTTGGAATTCGTCAAAAAAATAATGGTTTTTCATACAAAAAGAGAAATTGATTGGGCCTATCTGTATGAAAAATATTTTTTTTTTTGCGAATTTCCAAAATTCTTAGAACAAAAAATGTTCAGTAACATGGGCTGAGTTACCCCACGAGAGGTTTTGCGCATTTAGAATTACACGTTGTATATCAACTTTGTATTGTCGATTAATCTTGAAAATAAAAAAAAAAAAGTAATTAAAAATTTTTTGTAATTAAAAACAAGCTTTAATTTAAAAATATGAAACATGTTGTATAAGTCTGAAATTGTCAATCCGCCTTGAGCAAGCGTTGTGTTCAATGCTCGTGCCTTCTCTGTATGAGAAGAGACCTTTTGCCTTTAAAGTGGGACAATTATAGACTGGTATTATTATTATTATTTATATAAAGCTATCACCATGCCATAGGTTATTTTTTGCGGTCGAAGTCGCAGCATAGTAAAGTTAGTTGTTTCAACCCAAAATCTCAACAAAATGGCACACCACGTTGGCAATACGGAACACAGCTGGAATGATTTGAGCGATGCAAATATATGCTAATATTGTGCATGGCGTGTCTGTGAGTGACTGTGCCTTTTGATTCGCTCTGACGATTTGTGTTTAAGATGAGACTGGGAATGAGGATTATGTACTTATAACACAAGTACATAATCTTCATTCCCAGTCTTCATAGCAAAGACAGAGCAAGGGCTTCTTCCCATACAGAGAAGGTACGAAAATTGATCACCATGCTTTTGCTTAAGTTGGATTGGCGATTTCTTATAAGATCAGGTTTCCTCACATTGTTTTCCTTCACCGATATCAGCGATGTCCAAAATAATTTTAGAAAGTAACCCTACTTTCTAAAATTATTTTGGACATCGCATGACGCATGACTTGAAAAAGTCATATTGGTAATCGCCCGGTTTCGAACCCACAACTTTATGTACGAGAAGCAGGTGCCCTATAGACCATCACGAAACTCTGTACTTCATCAAAATCGTTTAAGTAGTCTAGTCGTTAAAGCGTATAAAGAAATAAACAGACTCACTTTCGCATTTATAGTGTACTAGCGACCCGCCCCGGCTTCGCACGGGTGCAATGCTGGTACTAAAAAATATACTACAGAATGTCTTTATTTTGATCTATCTCGAAGGGTTCAGCCAGCGTTTACAATGTAAGCGCAAAAAAATGTGTTTATTTACGACATCACATTAGAAACCTCTAAACTTATCAGTGTTTTTCTAATTTATCATACATGTATTATACATATAAACCTTCCACTTGAATAACTCTATCCATTAAAAAAAACCGCATCAAAATCCGTTGCGGAGTTTTACAGATCTAAGCATATATAGGGACAGACAGACAGCGACAGCGACTTTGTTTTATATGTAGTGATAGTGATTGTATGGTTGTAATGCAGTGGGACGATAATAGGCTGCTATTACAATACTATTATTATCATTTTCATACAAAGTCCTTTTTTTATGTCTCATTAACAACAATATGTCACTGCTTTAAACCATTTCAATATTTTAATCGCTTTACAAACAAAAATCTACTACAGGGTGAATTTGAATAAATGCGACAAAATGAAATGGGAGCTTCAGTTACAGTAACACAGTAATTATAAACTGTTTTTTCTAAAATCTAAATCGTTAAAAAAAAAATACGCGATTATCGTCAACAATCGCGCGATTCATTCATAGCGACAATGTACCTAAATCGTGCCCACTACACGAAAACGGTAGTACGCGAAATTCTTTGATACTTTAATTATTTTAACGCTTTTCGTAACACTGATCAATTATTTTTTTTTACATTTGATATTTTATACATTTTCTTGACGACACGTATTATTGTATATTTAAATTTGTCCGACACGTATTATTGTATATTTAAATTTGTCGCATCTATTCAATTTCACCCTGTATAGGTACTTAATACTATGTATTACCACAGAGTATTATCTACTCATGTGGTATTACATAGAGAAACGATGTCAAAATATTGACTTACCTATGAACTAATATGTGTTTGGATAATATTGAAATAAATGTTTTTATTTGCATTCTAATATGCCTGCGATATTACAGGAAAATGTAAATAACATTATAATGTATGTATAAGGACCCGTTTACATTGATGTTAGTTGAACCATCGAGATATAGCAACTCTTATCATAGGTAGGGATTGGATAATTTGATGCATATTTACCTAAAGTTCACTTCGCGCGAAGTATGGATACGGGTTTTAGAAATAATTGATTTGACGATAATCCCGGCATTCCGGGATCACATAGCAAATGATCTACAATGAGGGATGTTTTTATCAACACTTTCTGTTTTTTTTACAGTTCATATGAATAAGACAGTCAGTCAGTTCATATGACTGCCTCGTTGGCCTAGTGGTCGCAAAGCGCGACTGCTGAGCATGAGGTCTTGGGTTCGATTCCCAGGTCGAGCAAAGTGTTATTGGGTTTTTCCATCAGGAATTTCTCAGTGGCAGCCTTGGAGTCTGGATTTGTGCCCGGTTAATGGCAATAGGCTCGCCCCATATTACATGGGACTCAAACATAACTGACGAAATGTGGGTGTACTAATGGGAACACTTCTGCCTAACCCTTCGCGGATTACAGGCGTGATGTTATGTCTTCATAATTATGAATAACCACGTTTTTTGATTCTTCTATTTTTGTTAAAGAAATTATATCTGCATCGTACTGAATATATAGTAAGCCAAGATAAATACAGTCATGTGTATTTAACCCCCAGCAATAAAATAATATGTGACCGGGACGTGAGCGGGACGTGAGCGGGACGTGAGCGGGACGTGAGCGTGACGTGAGCGGGACGTGAGCGTGACGTGAGCGTGTCGTCGGGTTGTATACCTTGTATTTATATAGATGTCCACACACTGAACGCTTACGTCCCGCTAACGTCCGCGTCCCGTTCCGCTCCCGCTCTGTGTGTGTGTTGGCCTTTAACGCGGGTGAAAACACGTGGGCGAACTCGTGAGCAAAAGCTAGTAAACAAATAAAATAAAAATTCAATACACGAAACAGTATGCAAATTTTCATCGTCCTTCGCCATCTCTTACCTCTTCGAAAGACTTCAAACACGATATGTCTCGCTTTTAAATTGAAATCGCGCGATTGTATCGGTGCAGTTGTTCGTGTGAAAGGAATCTAATGTTCGTTTTGTTTTATTTCCTTATGATAGAGAGACCTTCATATTTATTTGCAGTTTATTATTAGGTACTTAAGGTAAGGTTTCATTATGTAGTTGTGAGGATATAATATGTATCTACAAATAACTTACTAAGAATCCGTGGCGATGAACATAGTGATTTTTTGTTGCCTTTTCGTTTCTCGATTGATAGTTGTATAGTAACCTATCAGGGGGCATACCGTCATCTCTTAAAACAGTACTCTTTTAATATTACTTTGTAATTTCTGTTGTTGAATTTTCAACCCATGAGCAAGGTAAAGTAATATTAAAATAATACTATTTTTAGATATGGGGGTAGGCCCCCAGTACCTTCGTCAGGGCGTGCAACACCACTATGAAACGTGCCACGTACGATGCGTCGCGTTGGCTTACGGCAGCAACCATTGGCTCAAAAGTGTACTCAAACTTACGAGTACAGTTTTTGCCTAGATCTTTGATTCTTTGGTTCTGCTTTTTATTATTCATTCGTCGTCTCAGCAATAACAGGAGAAGAATACGTCGTTCACGGTCCATATCTAGTTAAGAACAGCAAGTTTGAGTACACGTTTGAACACACTGTGCCGCGGCACGACGTCGTGCCGTGATGATGTGTTCACGCCCTAACTGTTAAGGATGTCGTAATTTTTTGTTAACTGATATTGGTACTTACGTAATGTAAATAAGGGCTATGTAATAATCGCGTAATCAATTGTATACATTCCAATGAGCCAACTATATTGTTGCTAATTGGTTTATGGAAAGAAGTTTGGTAACAATAATGTACAGTCATGTGCACAGTGATGATGATTTTGGACCGCAAGAATTTTTTACATACATACATAAACTCACGCCTTTTTCCCATGGGGGCAGGCAGAAACTATAGAACGCCACCTGCTACGATCCTTACATAGGTACTCCTTTCGCCTCATCTACGTTCATACATCTCGTCATACAAGCACGCCGGTTACGAGTACTCCGCACCTGACCTTTCTGAAGAACCTCACCAATAGGTCAGTGTAGGTCTTCCTAGGGCGACCCCTCCCTGCATTGCCACTCACCTCTGCCATAGAAGAAGCAAGAATTTTTTATATTTTTTATTTTAGGAGCTGCGTTAGACATGGTTAAGTGGCGCAATGTCTGCGATGTCCAAAATAAAATTGGAAAGTTCGTCTTTTACATATTGTTTTGCTTACTCAAATAGCTGTGAGTTTTTGTAAAATTAATGAAGTAATAGATAAAAATACAATATACATAAAAATATATTGTGCGAATTTGATTGCGGTATTGGTCCGTCTGTCTATCTGTCAGCGGGTTCTCTCATGAACCGTAATAGGTAAAAAGTTGAAGTTTTCCAGTGTGTATTTTTATGGTCGCTATACCTAATAACAAAGATTAAAAATAAAATAAAGTAAAAGAAAAAACAAGAAACGTGTTTTTTTTTGTACATTTATTTAAATATTGTACCGGTTTGTCGGTTTTAATATATCGCGCCCGATATAAAGATGACTAATAGATTTCCAAAACAAATCATGGCTGTACTAAAAATACATTTTGTGTCAACAATCTCACCTAGGGATTCCTTCGCCAAGGTCTTTGGGTGACTGTCGTGAAGGTCGGCAGGACGTCTTCTGGCAATTGTACAGTCAACAAAAGAGATAGGTATATAGGGTCGTCAGATATAGTTAAAGTTTTCTTAGAAACCGAAAGATGTTTTCAAATGTAATTAATTTAAAAAGTAGATAATAACATAACATAACATAACGCCTATAATCACCGAAGGGTTAGGCAGAGGTGTACCCATTCGTACAACCACATTTCGCCAGTTATGTTTAAACAACCAGGCACAAATCAATTCTCCGGGGCTGCTACTGGGCAATTTCTGATGAAAAAACCCAATAACACTTAGCCCGACCTAGAAATCGAACCCAAGACTTCACGCCCAGGAGGCGTGCTTTGCGACCAGTAGATTAACGAGGCAGTCGCCCCCTATTACATGGGACTTAAACATAACTGGCCAAATGTGAGTGTACTAATGGATACACCTCTGCCTAACCCCTCGGGGATAACAGGCGTGATGTTTTGTTATGTTCAACTGTATCTGACGACCCTGGATACCTATCTCTTTTGTTGACTGACACAATATTGACAATTTCGATGTAAAATTATCTATTTTCTATTATCACCAATGTTGTAAGTTATAAGAGTGAGAGTGTTATCACTCGTGAGGTGATAACGCAGGTCAAATAGTGAATATTTACCTAAATAATAATGACGGGTTTAAAAAGATGCTTAACGTAGTCAAAAGTTATGTTTTTAAATTCCATCATTGCGATAATATTTTTCTTCTAGATCATTACCTGGGAATCTTCTGGATAAGGAGATATTGAAAGTCAAAGTAATTTTTTTTTGTTTTTTCTTTTTTAAATATTATACCTAATCATTTTTTAATACTACCACAATCTCTATACTGTTCCATGCACCCGAGAGTACAATGTTTTGAGTGCGTTATATTGCGCAATTTTTTTTTATGTGAATGATCTCTCTTAGAGTAATTATATGGTTTATAGAGTAATTATTCACATCATGAAAAAAAAATGTCATAGTTACTTTAGCTATCATCATTACATTAGCAACCATGTGGTAATTTTTGTGAAAGTAAATAGTCGCTGTACCTGTAGATGCTAATAACGCTTATTGTAATTATAAGAAATACATAGCAGAATAAATAAATAGGGAAAAACATATCTTGAGGTTTTTACGTTAAATAATATATTCATGAGACGAAACACAAAAACTAGTTGCTAGAATTTATAATTAAGTAACTTTAATTAAATTTAAAACAGACATTTTATGTTGGTTTGTTAAAAAACAACGTATCCGTAATTTTAGTAAAATAGTAGGTAGACACTGACGTATGTACGTCTACTGTGAAAGAGGAAAAATACTATCACCTATACCGATAGCTTTCTAACAAGCCCGATTTGACAGCTATCAAAATGCTTTGTGTAGTGTTGTCAAAACGTCTTGTCAAAATATAAATCGGCAATTAATTCGTGTTTGTGAGTGTATTTTTTCAAAATTAAGTTAAACTTGATGTTTACAAGTGATACTCGTTGTTATAGTGTATGGGTAACATAGTAATTATTCAGGATTATGAATTGGATTTTTCAAATTATTACGTAGGAGAAACGTCAAATCGGGCTTCTTACAAAGCTATCGGTATAAGTGGTCTAATATCCTACTAACACTGCGACACGTGAATTTTATATATTAGATTTATTTTTATACTTTTAGATTTTTATTTTTAATTATATAATTTTATACTTATAATTAAAAAAAAAATTAAGGTTTGGAAATCATCAAATGACTTAGGTATTCCGCTCTGGGCGAGGCGGAAGGGAGTGTCGGACTCTTACAGACTCATCTGTGTTCCTCCTAATGCTCTTTGCGTTCCAGAGCCACGGTAACTCTAGTGCTGGACTGCTGCAGCACTGGACATTGCGGGTATCGGACTGCACACGGACGGTTGTCAAAACAGACAACCGTCATATAGTTGACAAGTCGAGAGCGCTGCGCCGTGCGACACTCTTACTGCGCACGCACGACGTCAGGACGACAAACGTCACGTGCCGACAGCTCCAGCGCTGCAGCTGCAGTCTAGCACCAAACGTCATCATCATCTTCCTGCCCTTGTCCCAATGTTACTTGGGGTTGGCGCAACACGTTTTCTTCTTCCATTCCGCCCTATCAGCCGTCATGCAATCAATGACTCCCTTTTCTTTCATATTATTCTTCACACCATCCATCCATCTTTTCTTTGGCCTTCTTATAAGAGCCCTTAGTAATTGGTATCATTTCGTTTATCTCAGTTATTTATAGCCGTTTCTGTTTGTACCTCTTAGCATGCTACACTGAAATTCCATTACACACAAGGATAATAATAACACTAACTTCAATGTTATCGATAAATAACATGGAAATGAAATATAAACTTAATATTCCGTTCAAAAGTAACAAAATACATTTTATGCAATCATACGACAGTTTTTTGCAAAGGTAGACCGAGGAACCCCAAATTCATCGATGTCATCACGCATGCGCAAACTTGACAAAGGGTGGCGTGGACGTCAACCTTTAAAGGAATATAACCCCAAAATGATAATACACTGATAAAACATGATTTACACAAAATTTCTATGATTATTGACTGTCACAAAATCGTACGTCTTCATAGAAACCACTTTCGATTCTTGTTAAAGCCGGTTTATGTCATAAAAATAGAAAAAAAAAAATCTAGACTCACCTGTAGTCGATGTCTGTCGCTTCAAACACAAATACAGAACCATACATTCCCGCCAAGAAGCACGGAAATAAAAATAAAGCATAGTTTATGATGTTATACTTCCCAAAAGGACCCAATTCCTTCAGGATCACATCTAGTCCCACTGAAGCTGTCTCCTTAGACATTTTTATTAACAATTAAAATATCAGTCTTGATTAGAACACTTTCAATATCACTCGTAACAGTTTTAATATTATTTTAATTTATAAAAATACGATTTTCAACACTGTGCGTCGAGATCTCGCCAAATTTGTTGTGTAAAAATTTGACAGATACGCACGCATGCGTATTCGGACCCTTTACGTGGTCATTTTTTAAAGAAGTTGCTGTTTTTTTTTTGCCGAACGAGCGGCCCCGGCAGATGTCTAAACTTGTATGCGTTTGAATCAAAAATAAACAAGAATAACCGGCTAAACTCCGTCGAGTACGAAGAGATATTGTTCTGATTGTGCGAACGTGATGGAGTATATTTACAGTTACGTTTTTAAGGGACAAAAAGAGATGGATATAGTTTGATTGTTGCGTTTCAGAGATAACAAGGGCTTTTAAAATTGTCGTGAGAATAATCGTAGTATTTTTGATAGATGATTAGTTATTTTAATGATAGTGTGCATTGTAGAGGATGACTGTAGGTCAATGAATTTCGATGTCCTAATTAGAAGATAAGAGATTATTATTTTTAAACCAATAGATGACGTAATCCTACATCTACGAGTATATATGAACTCAGTTGTTGATTGCAGCGTAAAATTATTATTTTTAGCACGAAGTTTACATTATGCACAGATACGTAAGAATCGTGGTATGTAAAGATGATTTTTAGTTTTTTTCGAATCAGATATGACTTTCAAATATAAGCACATGTTAGATAGTTTCAAAACGTGTTTAGAAGTTAAATTATTGATTCGCGAGCCGTCTAACATATTTTTGCAATGTTCTTGCGAATAATTTATCGCATTAATATGCGAATTAGTCAATCTATGAATGTATTTATTTAAATTAATTTGTTCAGGTACAGGATCCGTTTTAACTGATCCGTCGCTACTGGAGGTAATATTCACACAGCATTTATAGGACCGATTTTAACTGATTCGTCGCTACTGGATGTCGGATCCGTATTTTTTACTGGATCCGCAACACTGTATTCTGTGTGAACTCGCTCATACAACTACATACGCTATAACATTAGATTTATTTATTTTAAACTATTACACAATTATTATAAATTCATTTAAATATGTAAGTATTGTTACTATCAATTATTAGGAATTGACTTGGTCTTGTATAATAGACTCAAGGTATAACTACGTGACCTAAATTATTTTAATTATTTCAATGATTTTAACGACTAAGCTATATTGTTAATCAAATTTAAATTTGCATGTATAAGTATTCTGAATTTAAAATGTCAATGGTCCTTATAATTACTATTATTTTATTAAACATTTGCACGACCGAAAGGTCAAATAAGTGTAACAAACATTGTATAACACTGATGTAATATCCTATATTCTGGCAAATAAAGACTTTATCATTCATTCAACATAATTATACGTTTAAACGGACCAGTAAAACGGACGTTCTATGTGAACGCGCCGTTATTTCTTGTTTTTAAAAGTAAATTATATACAAAAATTAACAAGTTATTTCGGTTAACATGATACACTCTGTTAAGACTGGATGTCAGACTTTCGGGCTTCTGTCTGTCCTGTAACGACTATCAAAGATCTATAAATAACTTTCATGACCAACCACTTTTGTCATCCTAGGCACGGCGGCGTTACACCACCAATTTTTGAAGAGGTCCCGAAGGCAGATGTGTACCCATTAGTAGGTACACCCACATTTCGGCAGTTATGTTTAAGTCCCATGGCATAGGGGGCGAACCGATTGCCATCAACCGAGCACAAATCTAGGCTCCGAGGTTGCTACAGAGTATTACTAACATACATACATAATAATAATAAATAATAATAATATCTTGGGACAACTCACACACGGCCATCTGATCCCAAGCTAAGCAGAGCTTGTGTTATGGTAACCAGACAACTGATATACATACTTATATAATTTATAAATACATACATATTATAGATAAATTACACCCAGACACAGAACCAACAATTATGCTCATCACACAAAGTTTGTCCTGGGTGGGAATCGAACCCACTACCTCCGGCTTTGCAGTCAGGGTCACTAACCACTAGACCAACGAGGCAGTCAAACACACGCCACACACGCGTATACATACATAAACTCACGCCTTTTTCCCATGGGGGTAGGCAGAAACCACAGAACGCCACCTGCTACGATCCTTACATACTCCTTTCGCCTCATCTACGTTCATACATCTCGTCATACAAGCACGCCGGTTACGAGTACTCCGCACCTGACCTTTCTGAAGAACCTCACCAATAAGGTCAGTGTAGGTAATTACTAACATAATGGAAAAATGCAATAACATTGCCCGACCTGAGAATCGAAACCGGGCCCCACGCTCAGCAGTCGCGCTGACTAACGGGGCAGTTACACTTTAATAACTATGTAATTACTACAGCACTTCATAGTACAAACGAAAGAGGAAGAAGTTATCATCCAATTTACTCACTTTATGTAAAATTGGTTACTATATTAGATTCTACAATTGTTGTAGTAATGTGAGGAAAAAAACAGGCGTATTGCGATGTAAGGTAAACCTAATGGTTTATTAACAGACATTGTAATCTACCTACTTTAAACTAATCTACTTAAAATTAACCTACTCCAGAAAAAGAATAGTTAGTTATTTATATGGTAGCCCAGTTCGCGAAGTCCAATAGAAAAGTTTTGAAATATCTGTTCTTGGGCTTCCGAGAACACTCCCATATCTATATTCTACGACAAAAAAGGCTAACTCCTAAACTACAAATAGTTTAGAAGCTGGACTTTTTTTTTGGGATATTCTTCCCTTTTGAGAGCTAATAAGATAGTCGGTTTTTTTTTGTTAATCGTAGACCATACTCTCGAAAATTATTGTAAAAAAATATATTTCCAAAAAGTGCAACAGACAAAGTCAAAATTAAAAATTTGAATTAAGTGATAATTCCCAATTAAAAAAAAAAAACATTTATCTTTTATAACATACATAAGGATATGTTAGGAATCTCATAAAAAGAGGCTTCCAAAAATTATCTTTTATATTTATGAACTTGAAACTAGGTTGGAAAAATTATAAGTATAGCTTACGATCTATGTATACCAATTTCATAGAGCTGAAGAGGTAATCTCCGAAAGTACTGGTCCGATTTTGAAAATTCTTATGCTAGTAGTGATCTAGGATTATCGAGAACTATGGTTCCAGCCTGATTAATGTTTGTATTACTCGCATAAAATATCAATTCAATACATACGTATACCATGAATTCTTGAAACGAAAAGTATCAACTGCAAGAACGAGACACAAAATGCAGTTTACATACATACATAAACTCACGCCTTTTTCCCATGGGGGTAGGCAGAAACCACAGAACGCCACCTGCTACGATCGCCTCATCTACGTTCATACATCTCGTCATACAAGCACGCCGGTTAACAATACTTATATTCGAAAACCAGCACAAAATGTTCAAAGTCACAAGAAACAATCTGACGGCTTTGTAGGCACCTGAACTGAAACAGTGGTTATCGGGTGAGCAATCTTCTGGCAACAATGAAGAGACCACAAGATTATCGCATAGACGCAGGACAATGGGGCATGATGCGATGGTACGCCACGTGGAATAGATAACGCGATGCTATAGTTTCTTATGTGGTTTCGTATTGTTGTGCATTAGGTATTGAGTTACTTTTGGGTGTAAAAGTTTTGGGTGTTGACAGCGATTTTACATTAATATTAAAAGCAATTAATTTAGTTAGGATAATTATTAATGGGAAATTAATACATAAATAAATACATAAATTCACGCCTTTTTCCCATGGGAGTAGGCAGTAATCACAAAAAAAAGAACGCCACTTGCTACTTTAGCGATCCTTACATACTCTTTTCGCCTCATCCACGTTCATGTCCATACATCTCGTCATACAAGCACGCCGGTAACGAGTACTCCGCACCTGACCTTTTTGAAGAACCTCACCAATAAGGCCAGTGTAGATCTTCCTAGGGCGTCCCCTCCCTAGGTTTTTTCCATGTTACATGAAATTCATAGATTCAGCTTGTTAGATAAATAAAAAACCTGCTTCATTTGTTCTTTTTTTAGATCTAGGCTCCAGTAAGAAAGTTATAATACAAATAAAAAATAACGAAGGAACGTCTCATCGAGTCGTAGGATATAGAACTTCTCATGGTAAAACAAATAAATGGCTGGATTTTATGAACGATTCCTACGCGTATCGTAGTGTGTAGCTTGTTAACTTTGATAGTGAGGGGCAAGTGTCGATGATTTGTTTGTTCGATATTTTTGATGAACCTAATTCTTTTTATTTCGTTTCCTCACGAGCTCTTGATTTTTGTCATATAAGATTAGATATTCAGCAGGTAGGTAGCGTCATTACCCAGACCTTGCCGAACAATGCATAGTAATTATCGTATTTCGTGGAGACTTCTCATGTATCACATGAATAAGTGAAAGTCAAGGTCAAATAATTTATTTTAATTAGGCCATTAAAAGGTGCTTTTGAACGTCATGTTGCCAAATGCTAATCAATTCACAAATGCTTCGCGAGCCTTTTCAACTTCAGCTGATGTGTAGAATGTGAGTAATTAAAGAGATTGATCAATTCCAAATATCAAATCAAATATAAATCTTCGAAATAAATACAACCAATGAGTGTACTTTACGTCAACCTACGTCTTTTAGATATTATCAAACATTAAGTCAAAGTCAAAGTTTTTTTTTTTAATTAGTTCAATAGTTTATCGATGACCTGTTGCCCAACACTACCTTGTTACCCACGAGCCATGATAATGAGCGATCTATATTTTATAGTAGCACAAAGCGCACATTTTACGATAACACCATCAAAACCAGTTCAGATGAAAGCAGCACTCCTAGTTTATGGTAGATTTTTAGTGGAATTTACCGTGATTTTTCCCATGTCTTGCTTGTTATGGAGGTACCAATGTCCAGCTATTGTTGTTTGAGTAGGTGATAAATCTAGCGAAATATAATTCTTTCTGTAATAAAAAACTGAATTGGCAGAAAATATAAAATGTCTGTTATTTTTGAATTTGGCTTTTTGGCCTTTGGTTGACTGGTAGAGAATGCCTAAGGCATTAAGTCCGCCTTTGTAATTTTTTTGTTGCATAAAGTTTAAATAAATAAATAAATCCAAAAATAACAGACATAATAATCTTCGATATTTTAATTATTACATAAGTGCGCATTCACGGAGACGCGGGGCGTCGGGCGTCGCGTGCGGCGTGGCGTCTCGCGGCGGGAAAATTAGTACATCTAAAATCGCTTCTCCGTGAACGCTCTCATACAACGCCATATATTTGAATTTAGAGCGGGCCGTCCCGCACGACGCGACGCCCGACGCCCCGCGTCTGCGTGAACACGGCCTAAGGGTTAGGCAGATATACATTTCGCCAGTTATGTTTAAGTCCCATGTAATCCTAATCCCATGCAAGTCTATTGCAGTCAACCGGGCACAAATCCAGACTCCGAGGCTGCTACTGAGAAATTCCTGATAGAAAATCCCAATAAAATTAGCATTAATTTTCAATTATTCATCTTTTTGTTTTTTATGTTACAAACAGGCTGTAACAATTAAGCTTATTTTCTTTCTTTATCTAGTCTCTAGAGTATAAAGGAGAGTAGTAATACTTGTATATTTTATCCTACTGCTGTAAAGGCCTCTTCTCATACAGAGAAGGCAAGAACACTGATCACCACGCTTGCTCAAGGCGGATTATCGATTACAAACTTTTTCGATTGGTAAGGATAAGTCTAGGTTTTCTCATGAGGATTTTCTTTTCATAAATAACCTTAAAAAATACTGTATGTGAATTAAAAAGTCACATTGGTACTTACCCATAACCACGAGAGGCAGGTACGGTCAACAACCAAAGTCGATTAACAATGTTACTTTTTATATCATTTAAACAAACACTAAACACATAATAACTACTGGCTTTCAGAATTTCAGGCAATAGCTACGGGTTTATTATATCTTAATTGTATATTCATTTCGTTTTAGGATTTAGAAATCATAAATGTTAATCGACTTTTGTTGCTGACTGTACCATAATTACTGAGCTATCACGACATTTCAAAAAACAAAAATACAACAAGAATGGTCCGTCCAACGTTAATAAGTAGTCTAAGCAATAAACCTTTTAAAGCATAATAAACCTTATTGCACCAAATTATGATACATCGGTATAATAATTATACAGGGTGCTACAGCAGTAAATTATACAGGCTGTTATCTGGGGAGGACACACGCACGGCGCGTCGATAACGTTACGTTATTAGTAGTGCTTGTGACTTTGATTAATAGGAGCTATGTAGCTTTATAGAGTTGAAGGGGTAAGCAGGGGTGGTAGTGACGGGGAGTTTTAGTTTGAGTGCTGTCAAGTGTATCTATGAGTACATTATAGATATACCCCGCCGTTTCAACCATCTTTGAATACTGCTCCGCTCTCGTTGGTCATAGTGTGAAGTTATGTAGCCTTTAACATTCCTCGATATACAGGTTTATTATGTAAAAAGATTTTTTCAAATCGGACCAGTAGTTCCTGAGATTAGCGCGTTAGAACAAACAAACTTTAAGCTAAATCGATCAGTATATAAGATACTAGCTTTTACCCGTGACTCTGTCCGTTTTGGAAGGCAAGTACTTACACAGGTAAGTACAAATTAACATGTCCTTTTTCTATCGGACAGTGTTTTGTACTTTCAGAGTTCAAATTCAGAGTTTAGAATGGAAAGACACATAATTATGTATTATGCTCTTATACCTTCGTAATGTAGTAAAAAAACAGTGTATTTTATGAATAAAAATGAGTTAAATGTCAAAAGTTTTTTTTAAGTTATAATAAAATTATTTAAAGTGGCCCCAAGGCGTGCATAGCTTAGGGGCCCGATGTGTATAATCCGGCCCTGTACATATTTACCTCAGATTAGTTAATCTACTTATACGTGATCTATCAGACACACGCAGGTACGATCGAAATCGATGCAAAGGCTGGAGCCGGCACTGAGCTTATTGTTTCAAGATATTAATTATCGCATCACAGCTATTCCCCGTAATTAACCAGGTTACTTGGAGTTTAACCGGTTCAGTTAACTTTAACAAAGGATTATTCACTAATTAAATATCTTGTACATATCCGTGTATACTTGGTGGGGGGGGAGGTTTTGTTCGATAAATCTTGTTTCATTAAATAATTATTGAAAATTTAATGATGAGGTATTTGTACCTTTTGCAATAGGCTCGCCCCTATTACATGGGACTTAAACATAGCTGAAATGTGGGTGTACTAATGGGTACACCTCTGCCTATCCCTATGGATTACAGGCGTGATGTTATGTGTGTTGTCATTATGTATTTGTACCTTTCCTATTGAAAATGGATGCCTATAGGATTGTATTGTTGGTTTTGGAATTCATGGAAACTCTTACTAAATAGGTAATGTGCTAATTTAGAAGACTTACTTTAGGCAATGAATCTGCCTAGCCTTTTCTTAACTATGTTGGGGTCGGCAGTCTAACCGCATGCAGCTAAATACTACTACTATTATGCATGGAGCGAATATCTACCTGACCTCCACAACCCAGTAACTGGGTATTTAAATCCAAGAAAAACGAGGCTTTACTAAAAATTATAAGTAATTATAAATTCCCACGGCTGGGCAAAGGCCTCTATATCAATAAACACTATCGATCGTCAACAAGCTGGCAGCTATAGCGTGTTCACAAACAGTACGAAGACAGACAGACATGATTACTGTAATAGCACCCTCGAGCGTAGCGTGCCCTATCAAAACTACGATATTTACTTACTTATTTGTGAGTTTCTTCACGGAGTTTGGAATCAAAGGTCTTACAATTATAAAGGTTAATAACCTTTTTGTTTGTCCTTTGTCCTCGTGGATGCCATTACAGTTACTGTGGGGTTGTTTATGCAGTTATTTTTTTTTTTACATAACTGGCGAAATGTGGGTGTACTAATGGGTACACCTCTGCGTAACGAGCCTGCTGCCTAAAGAGTGCCGTGGAGTTTCTTGCTCGTTCTTCTCTATAGAGGCCTACCTCCGTTTTGGAACGAGCAACTAGCTTTTCAGCTTTCGGACTGACTGACCGACTCTTTGACAAAAGAGCCTGTAAATGGTCTAATTGAAATAAATGTTTTGACTTTAACTTTGACTCTGACTCTAACCCTTCGGGGATTACAGGCGTGATGGTATGTTATAAAATTTTGTAATGGCCCTGTGGTTAAAGGTTCGAGACCGGGCAAGTCAGTTTTCAATTTATACTTTCTAAGTGAAAATTGGCAGGGAGGTAGTTTATAATTAGTCCGTTAAAAACGGATTTTCCTAAATTCACCCCTTAAGGGGATGAAACGGGAGTCCGAAATTTAAGCGGACGTAGTCGCGGGCAGAAGGTAGTCAAAGTCAAAGTCAAATCATTTATTTCAATTAGACCATTAAAAGACACTTTTAATGGCGTTAGTAATTAACAAGTCTCAAATCGCCTATCTCCCTTGAGCGAGCGTAGTGATTAATGCGCGTACCTTCTCTATACAAGAAGAGGGTAGGTATTGCCCTGCAATGGGAAAATAGGTTTATATTATTATCATAAAATTACTAAAATACTTCCAACAACACCGAAAAGTATAATAAATCTTGATACAAAAAGAATTAATCGTAATAACATAGTAACTGGGTTTTCCTCTTGTTTTCTTTGCGAGGCTATATTTTACCGGATGGTAGGTTAATTTTACGCGCAATTTACTTTATTACGTCGCTCGTCCGAATTCTTCTGTCCTTAATATATTGATCAATCTATAAATTGTTGTTTTTTTGTCGTTGTTATTGCTTGGAAAAGTAGGTAAGTTGGTAAGTAGTGCATTAATATGAAGACATATTATGCTCTGCATCTTTATCCTGTGGGCAGTAAGGTCTTATGACCCCACACACCCTTTAGGTGGTAAAAATCATCAAATGACTCCTTCCGCCCTGGGTGGGGCGGAAGGGACTGTCTGACTTTTGCTGACTAAAAAACCACCCTGTTGCCCTTTACGTTCCGGGGCCACGGTATCCTGTTAAGACGTCCCGCAACCCCGGCAGGCGTTTGGCCCCTATTGGGGCCCCGTCCCTGTGCTGACAGCTCTTTGAGGCGCGCGCGAACAGAACGCGCCGTCGACCCCGGGCATGGTCCTTGATCGGACGGCGAGCTACCCATTACTCGCCGTTTGCAAGCCCGCGCCTACGGTGGCCGGATGTCGCCTCGCGACGTCCGACGCCCTGGGCGTCTCCCGCGGCGGCTGGGGCGTGAGGTGGAGGATGTTCTCTCCACCCCACACACCCTAGTGTCAGAGTTTCTAAACCGTCTCAAGGGTCTCTGACATGGTTTTGAGTGGGACAGTAATCGGCTGGTATAAGACGCATGGTAGATGCATGGTTAACAGCAATAAGACAGACACAATAAATCTGCTTAGCCTTTTCCCAACAATGTTGGGGACGGCTTCCAGTGTAACCGGATGCAGCTAAATACCAGTATTTAACATGGAGCGACTGCCTGTCTGACCTCCACAACCTAGTAACTGGATAATACGATACCCCTTGGTAAGACTGGTCAGACTATTGGGCTTCTAACGACCTGTAATGACTGTCAAAGACCCTCGTATGACAGCTGGGATCAACGGCTTAATGTGCTTTTCTAAGCACGGAAGAGTCTCAGTGTGTAAAGATGGTCATTCAACCACGAACCAGCCCTGGAAAACGCAGCTTAATCTAATGGATCGACTCGTGCGGCTGTTATAGTCACGAGCTGCTTCTCATTGTGATAAGACACATCATACATAAAGTATTTACTACTAACTAACTACTATTCACGACTAAACCACTGAATCGATTTTAATGAAATTTGGTACGAGGTAAGATTGGTCCCCAAGGAGGGACATAGGCTATTTTTTATTCTGCGACTTCGTCTGCGTCCGCGATAACCGACATTTACGCGGACGAAGTGGCGGGCAAAATCTAGCACTTAATATCACAGCTTTAACACGAAACACAACACGCATTCACATCAGGTCTGTATATGCATAAATACGTACAAATAGGGTGCATATCTCAGACAATAGGTGTCCAGTTCAACGGTCGTGGTCTTCGATTGTACTTGAGACGAAAATGGAGCGTGTTCCGACTGACAAAACTACGGAATTAGGAAAAAAAATATTTTTTTTATATAAAATAATGATAAGTACTTTTTCAATTTATTCCTTTGTTAGACTGTAAATCAATAACAAAATAAATAAGATTTTTTTCAGAAGGTGATTGTTAATGATGACGTAACGTAAATAACGTAGATGAGGCGAAAGGAGTATGTAAGGATCGTAGCAGGTGGCGTTCTGTGGTTTCTGCCTACCCCCATGGGAAAAAGGCGTGAGTTTATGTATGTATGTGATTGTTAATTTTGATCTAGCCGTATCGTCGCTGGGTTTAGGTAGTCGGGGCGATGAAGTAAAGCCGCACACTGCCTACCGCATACGCGACGAGGCGATTCTGTTATACCTACATTTCGCCAGTTAAGTCCCATGTAATAGGGGGCGAGCCTATTGCCAGACTCCAAGGTTGCTACTGAGAAAATCTTGATGGGAATGCCCAATAACACTTTGTCCGACTTGGGAATCGAAACCAAAACCTCATGCTCAGCAGTCGCGCTTTGCGACTGCTAGACTAACGAGGCAATCAAGAATGCACTTTGTAGATAAATGTTAAGAGTTTCATTTGATGAATACGAAGAAATTTTAAAAAGAGTAAGTGTATGGAGTTTCTTGCCCGTTCTTCTTCATACGAAACTACCTTTTGGAATGGGCATCTAGATAACTAGATTCAATATTAAATTTTTTCTTTCTCTTGTAAATGACGTTCAAAAGTGTCTTTTAATGGTCTAATTGAAATAAATGATTTGACTTTGACTTTGAATTACTTTATATCGAAGTCCCTACTCCTAGTAGTCTAACAGAACACAATACCAGACGAATTCAACAGGCGTAAACCCAGAACTAACGGGTATCGCCAACCTATTATTCTGATAGGATCGTCCCTCACATTACTACGGTTTTCGTCATATATTTAATCCATAGGTGAATTATGTAGTTCCGAACATGAAGTATTGTCGAACGATAACAATAGCTGATTGCAAAATGTATTGTTGTAGTTTTATTTACATGTTGAACTGTTTGGGCTGTGTTTGTATTATGTGAGTTATTTATTGGTTGCAATGGGCTAAATATTGTAGCAACTTTTTGCTTTAAAACGACATTTGAAGTGATGTTATTAATATTATTATGTACTTTTAGATCGCCTCGCTGGTTTAGTGGGCTCATGCGCAAAACGTCTCTTTCGCAAAATGTCACCTGGTCGTAAAACGTCTCTTTCGCAGAATGTCTCTTTCGTAAAATGTCTCTTTCGCAGAATGTCTCTTTCGCAGAATGTCTCTTTCGCAGAATGTCGCGCCAGGGACTTAAGAATAAAATTTTGATTTTCAAAACAAAAAATCATTTATTAAAATGATAGTGCAATTATGATGTTAAAATTTTGGTACTTAAAGGTAATGGCCCGCCAATGTATGAAAACCATACCCACGGCGTACAGACATGAAAAAGTGATGGATATACAGAGAAATATGTATAGTTTGCAATGGTATGTATCGCATTACTGTGGGGATGGTCGCAAAGCGCGACTGCTGAGTATGATGCGATTCTCAGGTCGAGAAATGTGTTATCAGGTTTTTCCATCAGGAATTTCTCAGTAGCAGCCTCGGAGTCTAGATTTGTGCCCGGTTGATGGCAATAGGCTCGCCCCCTATTACATTGGACTTAAACATAACGATACGATGCGTTTATTTGTAAGAAACATATTGTGTAGAATAAGTTGTACTCGTAAATAGAAACATATTATTAAGAATATTCAAATGTTATGAATGTTGTTTTTATGCAAGGTATAAATACATCGCATTCAGTTGTAAGATCTTGTTTACAAATATTGTAAAACATTTACTTAAACAGAGTAAGTATGGAGTTTCTTGCCCATTTTACAAAACTACCTTTTGGAATTGGCAACTAAATTAATTAATTTTTCATGCATATGACGTTCAAACGCGCCTTTGAAAATTAAAACAAATGATTTGACTTTGTACGCTGTTGTTTCTGACATCCTTGATTATTCAATCTATCAAACTCATTAAGTACTTTGAAATAAGATACTGTTGTTAACAAAAGCTGAAAGTTCCTTTACTACAGACCTGTTAAACGAAAATTGAACGTAAAAATCCAAGTTAAACACTTCATAATAGCAAACAAAATAATGAGTATTCCGAATACTCGAATATAATCACATTCGGCTCGACTGTTGTAAAATTTCGTTTTATCTCGAAAGCTGGGTTCGCGAATTTCGATTAAAACCCTTCAAAGGTTTCTGGTACATTTATTCGGTAAAGTTAGTTTCGGAACGAGTTCGGAAGTTTATCAGCGGCCCCTACTATTTATATTTGATGTTAAATTATACAAAGTGAAATTAGTAAGTAAAGTATCGATTCTCGGGTCGGACAGTGTGTCGCCGACTGCCTCGTTGGTCTAGTAGTCGCAAAGCGCGACTGCTAAGCATGAGGTGTTTGGTTCGATTCCCAAGTCGGGCAAAGTGTTATTGGATTTTTCCATCAGGAATTTTTCAGTAGCAGTCTCGGAGTCTTTTTTTTTTTTTAAGGTGGTAAAAATCATCAAATGACTCCTTCCGCCCTGGGTGGGGCGGAAGGGACTGTCAGACTTTTACTGACTAAAAAACCACCCTGTTCCTTCTGTTGCCCTTTACGATCCGGGGCCACGGTATCCTGTTAAGACGTCCCGCAACCCCGGAGTCTCGGAGTCTGGAGTTGTGCTCGATTGATGGCAATAGGCTCGCCCCCTATTACATTGGACTTAAATATAACTGGCGAAATGTGGGTGTACTAATGGGTACATGTCTGCCTGACAAGTAAAGTTCGAAAGGATATAAAATAGCTTTAGCTTTAGCGCAGAAAAGTCACTTTTGTGTACTTATAGTCACTTTAGTACGGTAGTAGGGGGTATTCTTCAACCTCCCGAGAAACCGGGACGAGTCGCTATCCACGGAGGATACGTGCCGCGTTTAAGTGTTTAAGATCTCGATTACGTGTTTCTGACTTTGGTTAATGGCTACCAGGTGTAGCCGACTTTCTTTGTTGATAGCCAGGCGATGTTAATTTGGTTATTCAAGTTTGGTTTTTCCATCTCCTATTATACACTATTCTTATATATAATATGGTTATTGTAAAACATTTTTTTAAGAGTATGTAGAGTAGTTTTTTTGCCATTCTTCTTCATACCAATCTACCTTTGGAAATGAGCAACTAGATTCAATATGTATTGTTTTTCTTGAATGCCTCGTTATGATTTCGGGAAAAGTGTTATTGGGTTTTTTCATGACGAATTTCTCATTAGCAGCCTCTAGATTTGTGCCCGTCGCTCCCTATTACATGGGACTTAAAGATATTTTATATCTTTAAGTTAGGGTAAGGGTTCACCTCTGCTTAACCCTTCGGGGATAACAGGTGTGTTGTCATACTATGATGTTTAGGTAAATGACATTCAAAAATGACATTTGATGGTCTACCGATCTCCAAACTAAACATGTCAAAACCTGGACTGACATGTCAAAAACTGGGAAGGAATATAAGTTTGAAATCACCTGCAGCAAGCATAGCTTGACTACTCCTCATACCTTCTCTGAAGAAGAAGAAGCCTTTACCTTGCAGTAAGACAATATTGAACTAGTACGTTATATTAAATAAAACAAAAAAAATATACCCACAAAAAAACTACAATAAAATTCCATTACTCGATCACTGATTTGGCAAAAAAATCTCGTACCTAGTCGACAAAACACGTACCGACTCGCGCTTTTCACGCTGGCGTCAAAATGGCGGCGGTACGGACCTAACGAAGCTCTTTGTTGCACCTGTTGGGTCGTGAATATAGAAAGGGAGCGACATTCTTTAAGTAAGCGATAGTTTGACTTTTATGGATCATTTAATCAAGACAGGAATACGAGGATAGGGGAAGTTTATGTAAGTATAAAATAAAAAATAAAATTTTATTGAGACAAAAAAGGAAACATAGTTATAACATTAACTTGTGGACTCCACACTAGGTCGAGCCTGTCTCGTGGAGTCCATTGTGAGAAAGATAAAGATTTGATGTTTTTTTGTTTATTTATTTGGTTAACGATATAATCCGACCGAATTACTGTTATGCTAGAGCTATATTAGCGGGCTAGTGATGAGTGTGCATGGCCGGGTAGATCGTTGCAAAGCGTAGTAAGTATTTGGGCAAAGACGATGTAGGTACTATCGGGGCATTGTTGATAAACTGGCGCGCATCAAAGGGATTTTGCGACAATATTCATACCTACGTTAGTGTTACTTCAGTGTCGTGTGACTTTATAGCAACAACACAATCCGGAACGATGAATCTTTGCCCGCCTAAATGTAGACAAGAAGTTTGCTTAAGCCCATAATTCAAAATAACTGCTCTTGATAAAAATATGGAACGTTTTTAGAAAATCATAGGTCATGTTTTACACAAATCTCCAGTTCCATACAAAAGAAACTAAAGATTCAACAACTCTAAAGTCCCTTTAATCGCAAAGTCAGTCCCAAAAAAAATAACATTGTCGAAGTCCGGCGGCGACTCCATAGTTTTCTATATCAGGGGTTAAAAACCTGGGAGTCGAAACGAGACCATTATTTTAGGCTTTGCTGACCATTCGGCGCGTTACCTGCAGAGATTTATAAAAAAGGTTGTGAAGCCACCGCGGAGTACTTTACAAGCCTAGTTTTTGTGCTATTGGCTTTTACGGTATTGTGAAATTGTATTTTGTCATACTGGGAAAGAATTTTTTTTTCTTATTTATATTTTTTCTTTGTTTGTTTGTTTAAACGGGCTTATCTGTGGAACTACCACTCGGATTGGAAAAAAATATGTTTGTATATGACAGCCAGATTCATAAAATAAGGGAGGGTCAACTAAGGATGACATTATGTATAACAAGGGGTGAATCTAAGCTTTTTGACGGCACATGACCTGATTAAAAAAAAAAAAAAAAATAATGGAAGTTAAAAAGCAATTTTGAAGCTGTTTTAATTTAATCCATTTAATATCTAAAATAGCAAAATGTGTGACATCACACTAGTGGGGGACGGACTGAAAAATTTGTGTGGAAGGGATGGAGGGGGGTCGTTGAAAAAACATAACTTTCGTGTGATATAATTTATGGCCCCTAATTGAAAATCGGGTTTTAGTGTTTTTTTTTTCAGACAAGCTGTGTCTAGGAATAATTGGTGAATGGTGTCTAAAACCTAATTAAGCACGTTAAGCTGTTGGTCCCGGCTGTCATACGTAGATCTTTGACAGTCGCAACGGGTGGTCAGAAGCCCGAAAATCTGACAACCAGTCTTACCAAGGGGTATCGTATTACTCAGTTACTGGGTTGTGGAGGTCAGATAGGCAGTCGCTCTATGTATACTGGTGTTCAACTGCATCCGGTTAGACTGGAAGCCGACCACAGTATAATTGGTAAAAGGCTAGGCAGATGATTTTTATTTTTATTTATTTATTTCCATCTTACATCTATCATTACAGGGAAACCTATGATGATGGTGTCTAAAACCTAATTAAGGAACGCGTCTGTACACACCTTACGAAATTAATAATTAAGACGAGTTAGGTGAACACTTTACGCAGACACAGCGGCATTTGCAAATCGCCTCTTATCCCCAGAGCGTTGGGATTATTATTGCGGATATAATTAAACTCATTAACTGAATTATAAATTAGTAAGGTATGTTACCCACTGGCCTATTCTTAATTAGTTTAGATTGTACGTAGACTATGTACAGTATAAACTAAATAGAGAGAAGCTAAATTCCTGTGCAAAACTAATATTATTATTGATTCTCATATCGTTAACGCTAACGGATAAATTAACTGATAGATGCTGCGTTTTCTATGACATATAATAATGACATACATACACACACATAGACTCACGCCTTTTTCCCATGGGGGTACGCAGAAACCACAGAACGTCACCTGCTACGATCCTTCCTTACTTGCTTTAATAATTATTATTGATGCCTTCTTCTATCTTCTTCTTTATCGTGTGGGCAGTAAGGTCTTACGACCCCACGCACCCTAGTGTCAAAGTTTCTAAACCGCCTCAAGGGCCTATTGATGCCTAAAATTACCTGATTTCGATCTTGAGAGCGTTTACAACATACAGCATTTCAAAAAACACTTTCAAGTCCTTTTTTTTTAATATGAATGAACCAATTTTGTTGAAACTTTATAGACATAAGCAGGATACATACATAGGTCGAAAAAGATGGTAGAAAACATTTAAAACTTAAATTCGAGCAAATTGAAGTTTTTCATAGAAACAGTAATTTCAAATTTTCCTTTTTTAAAATAAAACATATCGAAAATGTTCACAACTGAAAACCTGGTCAATCAATATAAGTCCGAAATCTCCAATCTACCTTGAGCAAGGGTGGTGATCAATTCTCCTGCCTTCTCTGTATGAGAAGAGGCCTTTACATTGGGACAATTATAAGCAGGTATAAATGGTTATAAGAAGTTGAGAGTTCTTGTATGTTGTTGATGTGACACGCATTATCTTCAAAGGAATATATTTTAATAAGGCATCTGCCGAACTCCGGTGCAAAGTCGATTTTAACGATTCCGTCATCGTTCTGATTTCTCCCTGAACATCGTTATTTTACCTGTGTGGTGTGGTACAAGTGAAGAGCTTATTGGATTTGGATGATAAAGTTAAAGACAAAGTCAAATCATTTATTTCATTTAGGCCATTATAAGGCACATTTGAACGTAATATACAAGAAAAATAAAATAGAATTGAATCTATGTAGTTGCCTCTTTCATAAGGTAGTTTCATAAAGAGAAGAATGGGCAAGAAACTCCATACGTACTCTTTTAAAATCAATGTTTTACAATATTGACATACAGTATCATACATAAGAATTAAGAACCTACTTCTTATCTTCTTATGTATGATTCTACATAAAATATAAAAAATAAAAATGGTTCAATAATGTGAGTCTTCTTCTTTATCGTGTTGGCAGTAAGGGTTTTACGACTGGTAAGTCGTAAGACCCTTACTGCCAACTAGGGTGTGTGGGGTACCACACACCCTAGTGTCAGAGTTTCTAAACCGCCTCAAGGGCCTCTGACATAGTCTGAGTGGGACAGTAATAATGTGGGTTTTGATTAGTTAATAAATTCAGTCCATCAGTCTTGCTGAGAAATCATCTGCTGCCAATAAAAAACCTTAAAGAAAAGCAACATTTACTCGCTCATCGCCTTTAACTCAAACCACAACTTTCAACTGCAAATATTTTCCAAGACTTCGTTTTAATATACAAAGTATTTATTTCGTCGACGTCTAACATATTTATTAAATGTCAGTCAATAGAAGGATTACTTTATAACAATTATAAACATACATACATTTTGTAGTACATAATTATGTATTTGGGGTATACAAAGACATATCAAAGAGCCGTTAAGTACGTACGGATATCAAATTAATATACATTAAGCAAAAATTGTTGCTGGGAAACGACTTTTGACCTTGGCCAGAGGTTAAGCATTGCCATCCAATGTGGCAATGCGGCCAGTAATTTGAGCACATTTCCAGTGGTTTTTAATTTTAGTTTCTCTTTTGTTTTATGCTGTCTATTTTTTTTTAATAAAGCTTGTATTTATATTGTACAAATGTACATATTAATTAAATAAAAGTATTACCATTTTATAAAGAACATTTTGATAATGTAAGTCAAGTCAGCTTGCGTAAGATTCTAAACGTATTTTTCAAAGTTGGAGAGCTTTTAACTAAATCACATTCTATCTATACACGGTGAAAAGGACAGCGTACCACAAACTTTTACCATGGGTTTAAAACATGACTCTAGACAGAAATCTGCTGTTTCATACATTTTGACCGTGTAGGTGTTGAATTTTTGCATGGAACAGCAGATTTTTTATGGGATACTAGCTTTTGCCCGTTACTTCGTCCGCATCAGTGTCGGTTATCGTGGACGCAGAAGAAGTCGCGGAATAGGCAGGATACATAGGTCTTAAAAGTTATCAGAGAACATTTTCAATGGCCTTTAAAAAAGATAGTTGGAAATCTCCGTTGCTATGGAAAACTTAAAATCGGCCGAATTTAGGTGCAACACAATTTTGCGAAAATGTTCTCTGATAACTTTTCCTCTGATGATCTATGAGTCTTGTTTATACGTAGAAAGGGGTGTACCCATTAGTAGACCCGCATTTGCCAAATAAGTTATTTTTAAGTCCCATGTAATAGGGAGCGAGCCTATTGCCATCAACCGGGCACAAATCCTTACTTCGTGGCTGCTACTGAGAATTTCCTGATGGAGAAACCCAATAACACTTTGCTCAACTTGGGAAATGAACCAAAGTCCTCATGCTTAGCAGTCGCGCTTTGCTACCAACAGACCAGCAAGGCAGTTGATTTCGAGACGAGTTCGAGAAATAAGGACTTGAAAGTTTTTATGAAATGCCGTACGGCGTAAATGCTCTTAAGCGCTTTGCACACGGAGCAACTTAAGTTGAGGCAACTATCAACTCTTAAAAAGTTTCCTGTAAAAGTTGATAGTTGCTTTAACGTTTACGGTTGCCGCAACTTTATGGCAATCTATGAGCAACTTTCACAGCCGAGTTGCCGTATGCCGTTGCCGTAGCGACACTGGCATTGCCGGGCACAGGGAGAGGGAGGGAGGGTGTGAAATCACCCGTCGCGTTGCGATTGACGGTTGAGGAAACCGGCAACATTAAAAACAAACAGTTGCGGCAACTAGCAACTAACTTAGTCATCGATTGCAGCAACTGAAAACTGTTGACGATTGCCGCAACTCGAAACTCGAGTTGCTATGTGTGCGCAGTCCAATTGAAATATATGTTAACAGCTAGTTGCCCGCTAGTTGCCAGTTGCTGCATTAGTTGCTCTGTGTGCAAAGCGCCTTAAATGACTTTTTATACCCCGTATAGTCTCAGTGGACCACTCACCCATTGACACGGCTATAACTTATCTCCAAAACGAATTCAACAGAGGTACTCCGAAATCTTCGAACTGATACAGAATTTCCCCTTTGTAAGTTTAAAAGTTAGCAGATCGCATAAGTAGATAGATATAATTCTCAAAGTTTGGATAAGGTGGGTCCCCGGGGGATTCAGCGATATGTAGACTCAAATCGAAGTATTTATAGGGGGATTTAACTTTATTTATGTACTGGCTTTTGCATGGGACTTCGTCTGCAGAATTAAGGTGAAGTCCTAAATTATTTCACTGGAACACAAAAAGGTTTAAAAATCTTATGTGTTATGCTAGATCATTATTTATTATGTGTGCCAAATTACAGCTAATTCTGTTCAGTCATTTAAGCGAAAAAGAGAAACAAACACCCAACCATCCATACATACATTGTTAGGATGGATATTTCTCCCGCTTCTCATGCCCGAGGTTGTAGGTTCAAAAACCGGGTAAGTAACATATTTTTTTAAACATTTTACCAACAATGTTTTTTAAAAGCTATCCAATAAAACTGAATTTCGTAATGTATGTTCTACTATTGACATATTGACTGTAGATTTATAACTTGGTATAATATTTCTCATGATTAATAATACAAAAACTACGTTACGTACCTAAGCTCCAAAAACTGGTCCTTATTCCTATGGATTGCCTTAATGGTCCTTTGAAACGATTTTATGGACAATATTTTTTAACTGTAAAAAATTGTAATGGATGGAGGACTTTTGGTATAAACCGTAAAAAATCCGCTTTGAAATAGTCGGGACGATGGTCTTGCAGTTAAACTGGGTTGCGGAGGTCACACGACAGACGCTTAGCTTAAACTATTGATATTCTGCCACTATTTCTACGCTGTTCTAATTTTAAACATATCGCCGTATCGTCTTTTCAACCTTTTTATTTTTTACTTTCACCCATCGATCACTAATAAAAAACGTTTTTTATTAGTGATCGATGCTTTCACCTGTGACTGTGTCTGTGGCTAATCAAATCTTACAAGTTAAATTTGACCCACTTCCCGATGTTCGATTAAGCTGAAATTTTGCGTAAATGTGCAATTAGCATGACAATGCAATATAATGATGTCACAAAGCTGGTCTGATGATGGAGCCGGAATGCAACCATTGGAACTTACACTAATCTTATAAGTAAAATTTGACCCACTTCCTGGTGTTCGATTGAGCTGAAATTTTAAATACAATGCAATATAAAAGATTAATTGTTTAAAAAAAAATAGAACTTGTTTGTAACTTTGCCCCATTCATGTACAAAAACTCCTTTGGAATGTTTTTTTTTAAATATGAATATTTAATGACTTTCTTTTGAAACTAGTAGTTGCCAGTGTCAAGGTAATATTATTGTTTTTATACTCCCACAGAAGATATAAATAATATTGTTGTTTCATACTATTTTTAAACATCAAAAAGACCATTTTCAACTGTTATAAACAATTTGGTTAATCTCCTTTGACCGTAAAGACCAAAAACTAGCCCTTTATACCGCAAACATTCATACAGTAATATTTGTATAAAACTTTTGGCTATTCTCAGAAATCACGAACTAACCTCTTTCTAACACACACATTCACAGACCCACTTTTCAACTAAACATGTAATTACTTCACCTGGTAATAGATGGCGTTACTTGTACCAATGTACTTCATCTACCACGGAAGTCTTACAAACGATTTTGTTTAGCCACAACTAAATACACAAAAAGTTAAAGTTTTATTACACATCAGAATACTATGTACTATATTATATGTATAGTATGACAGCGTCAGTACTTCAGTCCGCTACGAACCGTCGTAGCGTTGCTACGGGTCTACGCCGCTGCTACGCTGGTGTTACATAAACTTGGAATACTATGATAATGCCGGTAAATAGAAAATATGTGAGAAAACCCCTTCGAATAAAGATAAATATACATTCTTAATTTATTAAGGTTATATTGTGTTGAAGTTTGTGTTAAAAACAGTGAGAAGTCGTGATTATGTAGCGGTTTATGGTTCCTTCCTTTCGATTTTATATCGGAAATAAGGTAAGGAGAATTATATTTTATCGTTTATGTGAGGATTTGGTCGTCCCATTAAAGAGGAATGTGTTAAACATTTATTTTAATGGGTTCACAAAGTTCAATCGAATGGAATGTGTCTTTTCCCGTTTTATTTTATTTACGTTTGTTGTTTTATATTTTAGATTAAATTTAATGTTTTGTATGTTTTTATGGAGATTTTTTGTGTCTATAGCATTTTTTTGATATCTATCTATTTTTGGACAAAACAAAGGTTTCTATTATGCAGTTTTCAGTAAAAATAACAGTCTTTCATGTGTTCTGGTTTTCTGTTAATATTGTTATTATTGATATTGCACATTCTAAGTAAGCTTCTTTTATCCTTGTATTAGCACTACATGTAAAATAGACTTGAAAAAGATCAGCAGCCCTACCATGAACTCTTATCGCGATCCAAAAACTGAACTGTTCTTCAAATACGTCAATTTAATGACATAAATTGATGCGTTATATTGACGTATTTGAAGAACAGTTCAGTTTTTGGATCGCGATAAGAGTTCATGGTAAGGCTGCAGCTGTTCCATACATTTTGACAATGTAGGTGTTGCTCTTTTGTATGGAACAACAGACGTTTTTTGGGGATATAGAATGTACTGAATCGATGGTAAAAGTCTTTCTTTCAATTCGTATTTATTTTGTACTTGATCTTCGAGGTTTCCTCTGTCATACGTAGATCTCTGTCGTTACGGATCGACAGAAGTCCGAAAGTCTGACAATCAGACTTACCAGTCGTATAGTACAGTAACTGGGTTGTGGAAGTCAGATAGGTAGTCGCTCCATGTAAAATACTGGTATTCAGCTGCATCCGGTTAGACTGGAAGCCGACCCCGACATAATTGGGAAAAGGCTATGCAGATGATGATGATCTTCGAGATTTCCTCATATTTTGTATGAAGATTGCAGGCTATGGCCCTTAGAGAACGTCATCATACTAATAACTGAAAAACCAAAAGCTTCATAGGCTAGGGCGTCATAGGCTTGTACTTGCTATCTCACAGTTTTCACACATAATTTGCAGGTATATAGTTAGACTTTCTTCATTTAATACTCAAAAGGTGCCAAACGTAACACTATTACCTACTAAGATTTCACTGTCCGTCTGACCGTCTGTCTGTTTGTTACAATACTGTCTCATTTGAACTGTAATAGAACACTCGAAATGACGGAGTGTGAACTGCCTTTGTCTAGTGTTAGAGAGACTAGTTGGTCTAGTGGTCGCAAAGCGCGACTGCTGAGCATGAGGTCTTCGGTTCGATTCTCAGTTCGGGAAAAGTGTTATTGTATATTTCCATTAGGAATTTCTCAGTACAGGTTTGGAGTCTGGATTTGTGCCCGGTTGATGGCAATAGGCTCGCCCCTTATTACATGGGACTTAAACATAATTGGCGAAATGTGGGTACCTATACTAATGAGTACACCTCTGCCTAACCCTTCGGGGATTACAGGCGTGATGTTATCTAGTTTTATTGTATGGTGATACAGAACCCTTGACCTGTTTTTTTAAATTTATAAAATGATTATAAAATATCTGCAACGGTTGGAGTTTCAATATGGAGCAGTCGGAATTTTTGGCCCGCTTTTGTGCTTACCCCCTCATGCGTGAATTGCAATACAAAGCGTTTAATTGTGAAAAATTAATTAAATTCCCTGTTTTCGATATGTATTTGCTGTAGCAGTATATAGGTGAATGTACGAGTATTTAGAACAAAAAAATATTGAAAAGGTTGAAAATTAGTATTTTAAACAAAAATATTGTCGGCTGAACTGCGTGGGTTTGATTCCCACACGGAACAAAATTTGTCAGGCCTGCAAACTAAACTCATACACAAGCAGCCATACCCGGACCATGCCTAGGCACCCCCATTGGAAAAAGGCGTGAGTTTATGTATGTGTACCTATGTAAAATTTCTTAGAAATTATAATCTTTATAAGTAGGTTCCTCATAATAAGTTCGCACAAAGAGTAGGTTTTCTTCATAATTTCATAACGTCTCAGGTTTAAGAACGCAATTAGTCGTAGAATTTAAAATTAATTGGTCTTTTAAATTAACCATTATACCTTCCTCTTTAAGAAAGAAGGTTTAATTGCAATTAATTTATTAACGCGGTGCGGTGAGGTTGAAATAAAACTTGAGTATACCCCTGGGTGATGTAAAGGCAACAAGGCGCAGTGGCTGCGCGATTGGCTGCTACGCTGCTTATTGCGGGTTCGATTCTCGCACAGAACAAATATTTGTATGGCCTACAGGTAGTTTTTGCGGGTATATTAAGTCATCATCAACATCTGCCTAGCCTTTTCCCAACTATACACATCAAAAGTGTCTAGGGATCAACATCCCTAACATTGATTAGGGATGTTGATCCCTAGACACTTTTGATGTGTGTATGTTGGGGTCGGCTTCCAGTCTAACCGGATGCAGCTGAGTACCAGTATTTTACATGGAGCGACTCCCTATCTGACCTCCACAACCCAGTAACTGGGTAATACGATACCTCCAGGTAAGACTGGTTGTCGGATATTAAGTATGTGAATTAAAATGTTTGAAGACATAGGTTAGATACAGGCGAAATTCCTAGTGTGGGGCGAGGATTTTGTGACCTAGTAGAAAAACATCGTGGGAAAACATTTTTTTATAAAAATAAAAATAAATATTACCCCACACTAAGAATTTTTCCTGTGTCGTAGGTGCGTTTACAAACATATATACTTACATACACCAACAGTCAGACCCGGAACAACTATCTGTAGGTCTGTAGGTAACCTGCGACACTCATCGCGGCAGTCATTCGCTTAGCCATTGCGCCAACCGTGCTGTCAAACCTGGTATGCTATTCTCTAAAAACACAGCGCCGCGGCAGCGCTGCGGAGCGCTGACACTATGGTTTATGTTTAGTGGATTTTCAACGTTGTGATCTACACTATAAAGTGGAAAATCCACTAAACACAAACAATAGTGTCGGCGCTGCCGCAGCGCTGCCGCGGCGCTGTGTTTTTAGAGAATAGCACAGCTGGACTTATATTAATCTGAAATCGCCAATCCAGTTTGAGTGAGCGTGGTGATCACTGCTCGTGTTACCTCTGTATGGAAAGAGGCCTTTGCCCTGCATACGGACAATAATAGGCATTAGGTATTATTTTTATTATCATGAGCATCGTTTCAAAAAGAGATTGATGGTACAATTGGCGCATCAATCGAACAATTGGCTTGTACAATATAGGTTGTAAGTTTGATTCTCTTTCAAATTAATGAGATGCTCTATAAATTGGACTTTATACTTCTTGTGTTTAGGAGATTTGTGTTAAAGTATCAAAGAACAAAAAAAAAAAAGTTGAATTATTTTTACGCAGCAGAAGGAAATCCCTCTTTCTACGTAGCAGAGGATATCGTAAAAGATATATCGACACCCTAATCTGCCAAGCATGAATTATTGCAATATTTTCTCCATTTTTTGAATCGGTTTATTACAACCATATTTTTTTCGTGTCTTTGTTTGGAAAATTCACATGTACACATACATAACATCACGCTTGTAATCTCCGAAGGGTTAGGCAGAGGTGTACTTATTAGTACACCCACATTTTGCCAGTTATGTTTAAGTTCCATGTAATAGGGGGTGAGGCTATTGCCATCAACCGGTCCAGACGAATCCAGATTTCGAGGCTACTACTGAGAAATTCCTGATGGAAAAATCCAATAACTCTTTTCCCGACCTGGGAATCAAACCTAAGACCTCTGCTTTAACGAGGCAGTCCACACAAAATTCACATGTCTTTTTGATAAATGATATTTATTTAGGCAGTTGGTGAACATATACATGTCAGTTTTATTAGGTAAACGAGTTCTGGAAGATTACAACAATTTTTTCACTGACAGAAAGCTACAATAATGCCGAATATCATAAAATATGTTTTATAGTTTAATTGACTTGAGTTAACTTGACGAAAACAATAAAATAAAGTGGTTTAACAATACATATTTAATGCTGCAAATCTAGTACTTTGATACTAGTTTTTACAAGCTTCTATTTAGCTTGCACTGTTCGTATGTATGTAAATAAGTTGTTCTTTCAAAATTTTCAAACCACTTTTCGACCAATTGTTGGTATCCGATTGAGCTGAAATTTTGCATACAACTTAAGTTCTGATGGCAATACAATGTCCAATACTCAATATTGTAATAATTTTAAATTAAAAGCTTGTTTTTTTAAAAAATGTTTAACGAATTTATTACTAAATCTTTTCCGGGTTAGCTATCGGAACTGTTACATGAACTGACACTAAACGAGCGTCGCTTTTCTAAAGAGCGAGAAAACGGAAAATCTTGAAACCCTAACTTGTTCTAATTCAATTTATCCATTAAATGTAAACTGAATTATAACAAAAGTTAACCTTTTCTAAGAACTGAAAAATCTTTTCAAGATAAGACTCCATTCTTCGGAATAAAGTTCCGGAAAAAAACTAAAGAGTCGTCTTTAGAAGAAAACATTTCTATTTTCCGTCTTATATTTGGGCACGTCGCATTACGAGTACACTTTTCCGTGCAAATATTTAAGGTAGAAAAAAAATACAGCAATTTGATTAAAATTGTTTACTTAGGAGCAACAAATGGACGGTGGGGTCTTTTGCTCAGTATTTTTCATCGGCCGAAATTAGGGTTTTTCACGGGGTACCCTCCAGATGTAATTACTCTATTGGGCTTCGTGAAAGAGCTCCCTTTTAGGGCCTTAGGTTGCGTTTTTGAAAAGGGCAACGGAGTTACATATTGTGACGTGTGTTGAATATGTTTGAATTGCATTGAGGATTTTAGGGTTTCCGAAGATGGTGGAGGGCATGTAATGTAAATTACAGATGGGTTTTTCTGCCCATAGTCATAACTGACAACTATTAGCTGGTTATGTGGTTAAATAATGGTTTGCTGGTTACGTGATAATAATGCTTATTGAAATAAAACAAAATGTACGTAAGGATCGCAGCACGTGGCGTTCTGTGGTTTCTGCCTACCCCGAGGCGTGAGTTTATGTTATGTTTATATTTTGTATAAAACAAAATCTTCTACTTTTACTGAATATATACATACATACATACATAAACTCACACATTTTTCCCATGACTCCAATGGGAAAAATGCGTGAGTTTATGTATGTAGGCAGAAACCACAGAACGCTACCTGTTACGATTCTTACATACTCCTTTCGCCTCATCTACGTATCATCTATTTTACTAAATCTTTATTTAGTTAACTTTTTATCAACAACATGCTTATTACGTTGCGTTTATTAATGTAGTAACCCTTAAATAGTTCTTTCTCGTTGTGTGAAGTGAATCAGTACATTTAAAGATCAGAATCCTGGTCGCGGCACCACATGTATCATAGAAATGAGAAAATCTTTTATCAAAAAATAGGTTAAAAATAACTAAAACCCGACTACGACAAAATCGCGCACTGAAAAGTATAAAACAAGAACAATTTTCATTTGACCGATATTTTAGAAATTTTTAAGTAATAGCCGTGGTTGTGTGCCACCTGCGGTTGTTTCACACAATCTTTATTGGCTAGGTGGCATACGACCACGGCTATTACTTAAAAATTTCGAAAATATCGGTCAAATGAAAATTGTTCTTGTTTTATACTTTTCAGTGTGCGATTGCGGTTTTAGTTATTTTTTTTAGTTATTTACAACTGAGACGCTTCTAACGACACCTCATTTGTCATGTAATGATAAGTAGTTTAGAAGTTACGAGGGAACAAACAAACATACATACATACAAACATACATACATACATACCGGTCAAAATCATAACCCTCCTTTTGGCTTTGCCGTAGTCGGGTAAAAATGGATATTTCATCATTTTTCCAAAATATACCTTCGGTACGAATAACGCGCCTAGTTGCCTAATTCGTACCACCTTAAGCCTAAGTAGGACTAAGTAAGACTAGTTAAAACATAATGAACTATACAAAAAAATACTTAAGAACAGGAGATCACATGAACAACTAAAAATTACAAACAATTCAGTCTTATACAAACTTAAAACTTTTTTTTTGGTTTTTGGTTACAAATTCGAACCTAATTACTAAGTAAATAACACAAAGAGAATAAAATTATAATATCTTTATAAACAACTTATTTATAAAAATACTAAATAAAAAAAAAAGCAAAACCCTTTTACGTCGTTCTAAAAATTCCTTTCATGCAAAATTACACACTAGTTTAATATCCGTGAACAGTTAACATGTTAAACAGTTAGAATTCAGCGAAATTCTCACATCATTTAAAACTGCATGCGAGAGTTTTGCTAAAGCTAGTTGGCTAACAGAAGTTTCACTTCAATCAATGATTTAATCTCTATTAGCTTACCAACTTTCCTTTTGTGTAATATCTGGGCATGGATAGTATGTGTTTTGTTTTAAATGGATAAGGCACTTAAGTAGAATAAACGGGATAAGGGAATGGGATAAATGTCGTTATGGCCTAGCGGTTAAGGGTTGGACCACATCTGGCAGCACGGAATCGCCTTTTTCCGTCGCCTTTTCTCTTTCTGTCGCTTAGAACTGCCATTTGCTAGGCGGAGACAGAAAGCATAATGCGATAGCACGCGGCGGAATTCTTCGAGGCGATCGCATTATGCTTTCTGTCTCCGCCTAGCAAATGGCAGTTCTAAGCGACAGAAAGAGAAAGGGCGACGGAAAAAGGCGATTCCGTGCTGCCAGATGAGGTCCAACCTTAAGGCAACCGCCTCTCATGCATGAGGTTGTGCGTTCGAATCCAGGCAAGTACCAATATAACATTTTCAACTCATACGGACTTTCCAAAGTTTATCTTAGACATTACGGACATCATTCCCTGCCTCAGAAAGCACGTTAAGCCGTTGGTCCCGGCTGTCATACGTGGATCTTTGACAGTCGTTACGGCTCGTCGGAAGCCCGAAAGTCTGACAACCAGTCTTACCTAGGGGTATCGTATTACCCAGTTACTGGGTTGTGGAGGTCAGATAGGCAGTCGCTCCATGTAAAATATAAATAAATACTGGTATTCCGCTGCATTCGATTAGACTGGAAGCCGACCCCAACATTGTTGTGAAAAGGCTAGGCAGATGATGTTGGGATGGAATGAATGATCTGGATGATACAATGGTGGCTTGACAAGGGAAATATTTTGGAGAAGAATTCATTTCGTGTTTCTGTATGACTCCACAAGTTGGACGAGTGGCGAAGGTGTTGAAGCTCAGGTATCGCGGAAGGCACGTATGTTACCGGAATTTTCGTCATAAGTGTGGGAAGGAAACACCGGGGTGGTTTAAAGTCAGTAAGAGTCTGACAGACCCCTTCCAGGATGGTAGACATCCATTAAGACTTTCTACTCTGGAACAAAAAAGAAAGTAGTGTTAATTATTGGGTCGTTGAGGAAGGACCAAGAAACGATGGATAGATTATGTGAAAAATAATATTTAAAAAAAACTTTAAGAATATTGGGCGATAAGGATACGAATATGATGATTGGATGATGGTCCTTTATTTTACGATAAATATAAAGGAATGTCGATTTATTAGTCATTAACAAAAAAAAAAAACACAAAAATGCAGTCATTTCAACAATAGGTATTAAACACAATAACTGCTGTAATTTGACCGTTATTTTTTAATTGTTATAATAAATTAACTAAAGCTATTAATACTTAACTTTAATAGTCTGTGGTTTCGTTAAGTACCTCAACAGACTTGTGGCTATGAGGTAAGGTATCCTAGAATACGTAAAAGCGAGGTCGGTCGATACAGAATATTTTAGGAAAGGTTTGGACACGTAATTGTACCGAATTCTAGCATAGTAATAAAAGGTAGGAGTTTGTTGTTAAGTAGGTATGTACAGTCTGTTATAGCTGTTATCTAACCCACCTAACTGGTTCAATAAAATTAGGCGAATTTGAACCTTCTGCAATTAAAAACAAACGAATTTGAACCCTCTGTCAATAACGTTAAGGTTTATTCAATTTATATAAGTTCATCACACTAGCGCTGCTTAATGAACGAATACAATAATATTATAGATACGCCAATTTGATCTTTAAATCGTTAGCAATAAGATACTTACAACTTGTTATGCAATTTTGATTTTTATGCCATATGATTTAAAGTTTATTAGAGTATTGTGATATAATTTAATGTCATTACTACTAATTGCTTATTTTAAATAAAAAGTTCAAGTAGATTTGGTCTCGTGGTCCGTGTATAAGGCTGAGACGAACGAGATGCGAGTTCAAATCCTGCATTGAGGAATATTGTTTTGCTTTCAATTTAGAATTGATTAAGTAAATATTTCTTGCATTATTGCAAAGAACCGGCCACATACTTCAAAAATATCTAAATTGTTAATATTTTCTCCTAACTTGTAATAAGTGGGTAGTTGAAAGACAATTTGCGTATTCATTATAAAACTGGTATTCAAATGTTAGTAAGGATGTGGGTAGGAAAATAAAAATGAACCGTGACAGTAAACCTCAAGCCAGTCTACGCGCAATTGCAGTGACTACGCGCAAAAATTTCTTACCTTGACTTGGTAAATTGCAAAAATCTTCTTTTTCTAATGTTTTTATATATTCTATTGTTTCATTATCATGTCTCAATGTCTCAATTGAGTGATTATTTGAAATACAAAAAAATAATCTATTTGCTGAAGGAGAATGTTGGCATCAGAGAGATTGCTTGGAGATTTAGCAGTAAGTGTGTTTGTCTAATTTTATACCTAAGTATTCCTTATGAATGATATGTAATTATTTTTTATATACTTAAACGTAAAGTGACATCCGTTTTTATTTATTTGTTTCAGAGAAATACAGTCAGATTGTGGTTAAGACGTTTTAAAGAAACAGGAAATGTTCAAAAGGGTCGTTCGTGAAATCGTGACCAAAACCTGTAATGTTTACTCCCGTATTAGAACGGATTGTTAGTAGACATATTCATGCATGCTGCTGGACTGAAACAATACAAGCCGGCACGTAAAATTCAATGAACCGCTGTTCATCGCCAAGCAAGAATCCGCTTTGCCCAAGAATATATAGATTTTAATTGGAAAGAACATGTTGCTCAAGAGATGGTGCAGGCAGCACCACCGTCAGCAGCCCACAATACTTAAGTGTCAGTGTGTGTTTTAAATAAACTGTTGTTATCATAAATTCTAAGGAAGTGTTTCATACATTGAATAAGCAGGTCCTTTTTACGATCATAACCATATTAAAAAAATCAAAAATACTTATAATAATCTATGTAGTAGGTAAAACACCAAAGTATGTAATGCTATTTTCACTTTTATTTTATAAGTAGGTATGACAGTTAATGTGGTGATGTTATTGTTATGAAATAGAAATATTATATTTCTAAACATGTAACATGTTGATTCACTACATAATTTTTTACCTACTTTAAAAATAAAAATATAGGTATTTTATAGACAGCATTGAAACGAAGACACTGCTTTTTTTATCAAGTTCTAGCTCAAGTAGTTTATTTTATATATATTCTAACTTGTTTTATATGGTTTAGCTTTATAATATGACAAGTAATTATTTTTGTCAGTAATTATTTTACATTTAACCATATTGAATAAAATCGTAATAAAAATTATTACTGTTTTTCATTTCTGTTGTTATTTTTGTATTTAAATAGTCAATTTTTGTTAACTATTTTAATTTAATATAAATAAAATTTAGAACGCAAAAAATATAAATGAATATTGTAAACAAAAAGTGACAAAAACTCATACTTAGGTTTGATCTCACTACCATGTTGCTACCACTTGGTCAAATCGTCTTTACAAATGAAGTTGAAATTAACAACTCCATTATGTGACAAAACAGTATTCAAAAGATTATCTACCCTAACATAACGTATTAAAGATCAAATTGGCAACAGTATTCTATAATATTTGCGTCCTTGAACAAGTCGTTCTAGCTCGTTAAGCTCGTACGTATCGAATTCATAATTATCTACCGCTAATTGCAGAAGGTTCAAATTCGCCTAACTTTATTGAGCCAGTTAGGTGGGTTAGGTAACAGCTATAATAGACTGTACCTTGTTTCTGGGGTTCTCCAAAAACTAATACTTATGATTATGAAACACAATCAGACAGATGGTTCTGTCCATCCTCTCCGGACATTTGACATATAAAGAAAGAAAGAAAGAAAGAAAGAAAGAATAAAAGAAAGAAAAAAGGAAATAAAAAGAAAGAAACAAACAAACAAATAAAGAAAGAAAGAAAACTATTCATTCCGCGAAAGTGACGCACAGTGAGTGCGCTAGATTCAATTTCTTTTTTCTTTTTGTATATGACGTTCAAAAGTTACCTAGTTACCTAGTTAGGCCTAATTGAAATAAATGATTTGACTTTGACTTTGACTTTGCACATAACATAAAAAAAAAATTAAAAAAGCTTAAGCCAAAAAACAAGTATTAAAACCAGAAATTGAAAATTTATTCTTGTTATATACGCACACACGGATACAGAAATATGCGCCACCACCACCCGCGCCGCATCAGAGACTGATGATTTCCTATCCTTAAAAAAAATTGCCAGGCTACCTAGCACGCGTCTGGCTTAAAACCTTCCATATCTACATAAAAACACACACTGCACCAATAACTCAAGATGATATACCTACAAAATAATTTCAATTTATGACGTAACAATTTTTCGTACGTCACCGCTAAGTTCCGCAGTATCACGTGCGGACAATTTATCTCTTCCCGAATATTCAGTCATGGAAATTGTGAAAAAAGTGCTTCGGCTGTTTTCCGTTTACGAACGCTGTTATATTAAAAAAAGTTCCAACTCAATATCGGGGACGATTGTCGATTGGTCGGATGGCAGGTGTTTTGACAAATGGTGGGTATATTAGAGGAACTGAGAAAAAGGTTTAATAAAATGAACCCTAAGGTACAGTAGCGGTCATAAGTGCAGTAGCATGCTAAGGTTTGAATTGCTGTGAACACGGGGTACAGGCCGTACCGACATCTGTGTGTATAAGTGATGTATTCAAAGTTAAAGTGTAATCATTTATTTAATTAGGCCATTATAAGGCACTTTTGAACGTAATAACACAGTACCTACGTACACCTCAAAATTCGCACACGACGTCGAAAGGTAGTAAGTTTAACCAAAGTGTCAATCGATTTGCTGTGTAGATTGCTACTCCACTTATGACCGCTACTGTACATACATAAAAGTTGTTTTCTTTTCCATAGAGGCCTACCTACGTTTTAGAACAAGAAACTAGCTTTAACTTTCTGACTAACTGACCGACTCGTTGACAATTCAAAAGTACCTGTAATTGGTCTAATTGAAATAAAAGTTTTGACTTTGACTTTATTTTTTCAAGTTGAAATATGGATATTTTTTTAATAATCCCCAAATTTTTAATTTCGTCGGCTCGAGTTTTGATAGTTCGGGGCCTACGAAATAATTCTGTAATAATTTGATGATATTCACAACTTAGTTCAATTAACGTTCATTTAATAACATTAAATTTAATATTGGCAAAACCACTTTGAAAAATTTTGATACTTTTCAGAAGTACCATGAGGCATTAATTTTAAGACATGATACAAAAGAGAATATACAACACACACGTTTTAAAGACTCCACCAAAACCGATTCACATAACGATCATTTGATAGAACGATTCCGATCCGAATAAAAAACTCCGAAACTCGAATATAAAAAATGAGTACAACCATAAAAATGTACGTATTAAAACGTTCTGGTAATAAATTATTTATAGTCTTACCCGCTTACGTTCCCTTGATAAAAGTTTCATGAAAAGTCTGAACGTATGGGTTTTTTCTGACCATAAAGGTGCTACTAAACGGGCAACACTTTTAAGTGTGGCTTGGCAATACATTAGGCATTCTAAGATGTAGTCGCAATCTCATCTCAGCGACAATCAATGTCAAAATATGTTGATAAACATAACATAACATAACATCACGCCTGTTATCCCCGAAGGGTTAGGCAGAGGTGTACCCATTAGTACACCCACATTTCGCCAGTTATGTTTAAGTCCCATGTAATAGGGGGCGAGCCTATTGCCATCAACCGGGCACAAATCCAGACCCCGAGGCTGCTACTGAGAAATTCCTGATGGAAAAACCCAATAACACTTTGCCCGACCCGGGAATCGAACCCAAGACCTCATGCTCAGCAGTCGCGGTTTGCGACCACTAGACCAACGAGGCAGTCGTATGTTGATAAATTAAAGGCATTTTGACAGATTGGAACGGGGTTTACATTGCGTTTGTTCCTAAAAGTAGAATTGCATGAAGAAGTATTGCCTAAAGTAGACTTGAAAAATGATTGCCTGTGTAAGAGTATAAAAAAATATGGCGCTTGGAGTGACCATAATAAAAGCAGAGTGGCAGAGTGGTCGGGCCACACCTAAAACATTGCTTCGTATTTGACGCGTGAAGTGACCTTGTAAAAAGTGTTGGAGCAACACTTGAAAGAGTGGCCGAGCCACATTTAAAGTATTGCCGAGTATCCAAGCAACATTTTAAGTATTTCCGCCCATACTTAAATTGTTGCTGGCAAAATATTGCAGCCACATATTGCCACGAAAATATTGCCCGTTTATGGGGGCCGTAACTTGTAAGCACGTATTACTTATCAATACCAAAGATATATTTAAGGGTCATATTTTTTTACAAAGTTGATGATTTTGGGATTCATTGCTGTGTAAAAGGAAATGGAGTGAGATGGGTGTTTGTTTTTTGTGTGCGGTTTTGTTGCATGAGTTTGCGAAAATGGGTAGCTTTGATGTGTATGTAAATTGTGGGTTTTTAAATGAAATCTTTGGAACGTGGTTCGGTTTATTTATTTAATAGTTTACTGTTAGTGTTTAGTTTACTGCCTCGGTAGTCTAGTGGTCGCAAAATGCGACTGCTAAGCATGAGGTCTTGGGTTCGATTCCCAGATTGAGCGAAGTGTTATTGGGATTTTCCGTCAGGAATTTCTCAGTAGCAGCCTCGGAGTCTGAATTTGTGCCCGGTTGATGGCAATAGGCTCGCCCCCTATTACATGAGACTTAAACATAACTGGCGAAATATGGGTGTACTAATAGGTACACCTCTGCCTCACCCTTCGGGGATTACAGGCGTGATGTTATGTTACGATACCAAAATAGGTTAAAGTAGGAAAATAAGTAATTAAATAATAATTAATCACAAAAACAAAGTTGTCCCCATATCCATCGATAATCTAGTCAAAATTTTGTTTTCCCTAATTATACAGAATGGGGCTTGTCGCTATCGAACACGATCCAATATAAAATTCCAATTACTGGCCATCGTTAGAATATAAATTCCCGATATTCTTTGGGAATAATCTGATGTAGAAGAACTGGTAATGCTGGATGGGGCATGATTAATTTCCCTGTGTTTATTTCTAATACGATGCAGCTTTATGTTTGCGTTGTCGATTTCGTTTAAGTTTCGATTAACACGAAAAGAGAGTGCATTTTTATGAGTTAAGTAGCTTATCTGTGCGACTTTGGTTGCGTGATTGTCAGTAAAGGATCATCGGCAAAATGGTCTAAAGACCAATAACGACCACACATATGTCATTAGATAGCTCTTTTAATTTGCAACAATAGTTATTATGGCGGTTCATTTCAAATCGCTGTGGGAAAAAAGTTATTGCCATGCCAAGGTGGCTATTACAGAGGATTTGCAATGGAGGATTTTTTTAATCACCATTTGCAGTCGTTGGTTTGTATTCGCTTTATGAGTACCTAACTACGTTACAAATGTATTTATTTGTGCTCCCGCGACTATTTAACCTGACATTGATATTAACTACTGGGGTGCTATTCTCTAAAAGACTCGACGACGAACTCGTCGACGAAACTAGTATGGTCCCCAGTGGATTTTCAACTTTATGCTGTAGATCACAACGTTGTAAATCTATTAAAGACAAACTGTTTCGGAACTCGTCGTAGAGACAGTTTGTCGTTAATGGATTTTCAACTAAATGGTCTAGAGCATAAAGTTCAAAATCCACTGGGGACCATACTAGTTTCGTCGACGAGTTCGTCGTCGAGTCTTTTAGAGAATAGCATAGCTGATTTGTGTACCTGCTTGTACAGGGTGACCCAGATAAGGACGTCCAAACGAAAATTTTGGAAGCCTCTCTTCTTGGACTATCCAAACCACCCCAATGTATGTTCTACGATTTTTTGTGGTTTAGGAGCTAGACGATTTTTAGTATTTTTTAGGGACATTCTTTTATTGGTAATTAATCCTGAAAGTGTGGTCTCCGATCGATTAAAACAATTGTCTGTCTTATCTTCACCCGAAATTATCAAAACTTAGTTCAAAGGCAAAAATGTTGTTTTGCAAAATTCGTTGCAGTTTTTCGGCCCTTAAAGAAAAACCACAATAAGGGCCCAAAAATGACCTTAAAGTAATTTCAAAAACTTCCACGGACTCCCAGCTCTTTGAAACAATACAAAAAAGTAGTATTTTACAGGACATTCGAACACGGTAAGGCGAAAAAGCAATATTTTAGTTTTCAAGTGAAAGCTGATGGAAATGAACTAAAACAAACTCTTATCATGTTTTCAATACAATAGGAGCTCTATGTTATGTTATTATTAGCAGAAGGGTGATTCGGATTAGTTAGGTTAGGGTTAGGTTAGGTTTGGTCTGGATAGGCAAGTTAGGTTAGGTTAGCTAAACCTAACTTAAGGTTCACAAAATTAAAAAATAGGGATGTTATCTAATGAAGACAATGACATAAAGCTCCTATTGTATTGAAAACATGATAAGAAGTTCATTTGGATTAGTTATTTAAGTTAGGTTAGGGTTAGGTTAGGTTTGCTCTGGGTAGGCAAGTTAGGTTAGGTTAGCTAAACCTAACCTAAGGTTCACAAAATTAAAAAAATAGTGATGTTATCTAATAAAGACTGACATAAAGCTCCTATTGTATTGAAAATATGATAAGAAGTTCATTTGATAAGAGTTCAAAGCTGATGGAAATGAACTAAAAGGTACAAAAATCAGTAGGTAATATCAATGTCAGGTTAAATAGTCGCGGGAGCACAAATAAATCCATTTGTAACGTAGTTAGGTACTCATAAAGCGAATACAAACCAACGACTGCAAATGGTGATTTAAAAAATCCTCCATTGCAAAACTCTGTAATAGCCACCTTGGCATGGCAATAACTTTTTTCCCACAGCGATTTGAAATGAACCGCCATAATAACTATTGTTGCAAATTAAAGAGCTATCTAATGACATATGTGTGGTTGTTATTGGTTTCTAGACCAGCTTCCATACATTTTTGCCGATCCTCCTTTTTGAGGGATTTTAATTTTTATGCGCTGAACACTTATTCGTTTTTCTAAAATCAAGTCGAACAGAGTTACTCCTTATACTTATACTCCGCTATCTGTCAGTGAAAGTCCCGTCAAGATCGGTCAAGCCGTTTTGGAGATTAGCCGGAACAAACATAAACAAACATAAATTTTTAATTTTTTCTGTCTATCTGTAGATAGACAGAAAAAATTAAAAATTTAAAGAATAAATAAATGTGATTTCTGTATACGTATCGTTTAAATAATCATATGCATTTTTCATAACAATCAGAAATTTCAATTTTTTATTTGCCTGTATAGAGAACCAAACAAAATTGTTTCTTATAATACGAGTAAAACTAATTTTGAGCTTAAATACGAAGTTTCTCTTTTATCGCTTCATTAATCTATTTTAGGTTTATATATTTGGATTTTATACACAGTATCTATTCATACAATTATAATAATAATAATAAACCTTTATTTCAGGCAACTAAGGCCCATAAAACATAAATAAGTACAACTTAACTATAAACTAATACATATTTTATATAATCACTACATATTATAAAATAAAGTCGCTTTCCCTGTCTGTCTGTCTGTCCCTATATATGCTTAGATCTTCAAAACTACGCAACGGATTTTGATGCGGTTTTTTTTTAATAGATAGAGTAATTCAAGAGGAAGGTTTATATGTATAATACATGTACCCGTGCGAAGCCGGGGCGGGTCGCTAGTAAACTTATAAACTATTGCACACGAAGTGACGGCGTCGTGTTGCGCTGCGTGGTGTCACGTAGCTTTCCGCGGAATCGCCGATACACGACACCCTTCGGCCAAAACTCTTCCTTAAGGAAGGTCTCGATTCTATGTGTCGGGACTCGCACCACGAACGACTTGAAGTTCATATACTTCATTATCCTTGTCAGTACCTACTAATATTTAAATTCCAGAAAATCCTATGAAACTATACCGTAAAACGGGGTAAATAGAAAGGCAGGGGTGAATCGGGACGAAACTTTAAAAAATAAACTTTAAACTGTCCCGATTCAACCCTGCCTCTCCATTCACCCCGTTTCACCGATATTATACACACCAATAGTTACACTATTTAATCCCCAAGCCCGAACACTCAATCACTCACACAGTAACAGTATCTCATCTTGAACATCGATATCCGTGGTCCATTGAAAGTGGGACTCTAACGAGCTTGAATATATGCGCATACATTTACCACTCCCGATTGAATGTAACAACGGTACGGGATTTGTATGTTTGTTGGCTACGTTCGAGATAAAGATAAAATGTTCGATGGTTCATCAATCATGGGTTTACATGGTTGGTAATGGTTGAAAGGTTTTGTTGTGATTAGTTTGTTGGTTGAATTAATAGACGAGAGTTGTTCTCGATGATGGTCGTGGTGGAGCAGAATGTAAGTGTAGCGTACTGATTTTCTTTTTTTTTTTTTGAGGTGTTAAAAATCATCAAATGAGTCCTTCCGCCCTGGGTGGGGCGGAAGGGACTGTCAGACTTTTACTGACTAAAAAACCACCCTGTTCCTTCTGTTGCCCTTTACGTTCCGGGGCCACGGTATCCTGTTTAGACGTCCCGCAACCCCGGCAGGCGTTTGGCCCCGTTGGGGGCCCCGTCCCTGTGCTAACAGCTCTTTGAGGCGCGCGCGAACAGAACGCGCCGTCGACCCGGGCATGGTCCTTGATCGGACGGCGAGTAATGGGTAGCTCGCCGTCCGCAAGCCCGCGCCTACGGTGGCCGGATGTCGCCTCGCGACGTCCGACGCCCTGGGCGTCTCCCGCGGCGGCTGGGGCGTGAGGTGGAGGGTGTTGTTCTCTCCCTCACGCGGCCCGCCTCCTCCTTCGCTAGCATTACTGCTTCGCAGAAGGAGGTGACTGCATCCCATTCCCTCTTAGATATCCCATAACTCTTAGGTATTAAAGAGATTATTTCAAAGAAACAACTGGCATAAATATGAATCGTTATTTTATTATAATTTTTTGTTAGCAAAACTAAATGGTAAAAAAAAAATCTTAAATTAATTTAATTATTTACAAAAATTTAGATTTCCTGGTTTTCCTTTCATTTAATTTATCATGTTTGTTAGAGAGATTTCATCCTTATAATTGACCCTAACGATCGATGCAATAAAAGTACAGGGTATAATTTTTTCAGATTTAAGCCGGTTCGATTCCCGGGTGCGGGAGAAGAGAATTTTCGAAAATCTTTGAATGCAGTTTGCTTTCTATTCAAAAATAAAGGAATGTTTCCTTTGAGTAAAATTTTCTATCTGCAGTATTAGGAGTACTTTCCCTCCAGGTGGCATTACAAAATTCCACCCTGTATATGGTGGAGGTACTTAACAGGGTGCAAGGTATCCCCCCTTATATTAATCTGCCACGCTCGAGTAAATCCAAAAATGCCTTCCTGGGCTCCCCTACTATATAGTTTGACCGAAACTGCTGTACGGCGCCTTAGGTATGTGCGCGGCGAGACGCGGGGGAGTACCGGCCGCTCCGTGCCGTCAGTCTGCCGCCGACGCTCATGGCGGTAGCTAGCATTTGTTTGTACCGGACCGTCTATGACAGACGCACATGAGATAAATATACAAAGATGGGTCGTGCGTTATCTCGTGATGTCAAGACCGTCATTTTTAAAATGGTCGGATATTTTAAGAAAAGTAGACCAAAAGCTTTGAATAGAATAGTGATGCGAATATTGCCAAAATTGTAGTGGAGGCAATTTTCAATTCAAATGAAAAAAACTTTCTAAAGTTTATCTTGGATGTTACTGACATCGGTGAAGGAAAACATCGTGAAGAAACCTGGAATTCTAATTAATATAAGTCTGGAATCGCATCTGGCTTTACATAAAATATTGTAAACCGATATCGTAAGATCAGTCCGACAATATTGATCTCATGTGAACTCATGGTCTTTTTTCCTGGGACCCCACCTCCCCGCGCTTTCCTAAGGGGCGGTACAACACTTTCGGTCAAACTATAATTAAACATTATTTTGATGTGTGAGATTCCTATATTATCTATTATTGGCATCTCATAATATTACTTTTATGAACAGAAAGTGCGAAATTATTATTTAAATTTACTATTTCTGTTACAATATTCGTATTTGGCGTCATTTTTCAACGTGGTACACGCGGCCTGTTGCAAAAATTTACAACTGACCGCGTGGTGCCGCGTGACAGAAGCACAGAGTATATTCTACTCATGTGGCAGAACGGGAGTGGCATGGGTAATGTGACCATACGTCCCGTTTTGAACGGGACTGTCCCTTTATTCGTGACTTCGTCCGGGTGTTCCCGAACGATGCTTTGGGACGCAGAATTTTTTCGTTTTTTTTTCAATAAACATAAAAACTACGCATCCTTTAACAGTTCTTTGTAATTTTCCTAAAGATAAAATATTTTTTAAAGTGCATAAAAACATTACAAAACCTCAACGAAATAGCCTTATATTTTTTATCGTTTAGCTAATTATTCAATATCTACTTAATTTTCTTAAAGAAATGATCTCAACAGATTTATTTTATTACTGCGACTTTACTGACGTCGTACTTTTGAAAATGTCCCGTTTTAAGTCAAAATAAAATGGTCACATTAGCATGGGGGCGGGGCTTGCGCCGCGGTCAGCCGCTCGCGGGCCGCGTCTTGGCCGCGCGTGTCTGAAGGCTCACCTACATTTCTAACGAATACAACTGACCGCCACCGCGGCCGCCACCGCAGGCCGCGCCAGTGTGGGACACGCTTTGATCAGGAAAATACCTAATGTTTATTTCGTAATTTAGTTTGAATGTCAATACCTAGCAATTCCACTTGATAGGCTTAGTGTACATTATAGGAGACGGAAACACTACCTTGGTCGTATTACATGACATTAGGGTTGTATCGGAATCTTGCCTTCACCTCCGCAAGAACGGAACTCCCGCGAGTACTGGTACCTTCGCTTCTGAGTCCTTAAAATTTTTGCGGAGTTTATATTACGAACGAGTGTTGCCAACGAAATATTTGAGATTTTGCTCCCATCGTTCGCATTTACTTATCGGCGAGAAATATAATCTGCCCCTTACTAATTTTGATTCCTACAAGTTCTATTGAAGAATGTGTGTTATGTGTCGGTTTTAAAAAAACACTTTTTAACTTCCTATCTCTACAAAGTATAAAATAAAGTAACTTCCCGCCATCTGTGCACTAAGATCTTTTAAACTCGGCAACGAATTTTAATGCAGTTTTTATCAATAGATAGAGTGATTTAACAGGAAGGTTTATGTACCTATTTAATAAATCATGAATTAGTATTTTTTCTACTTCCATTTCCTCACCCGATTCCGCCTCAACCTCCGCAGAGAAGTCTTCCGTTACAACCCTACATGAGATGATACCAACCAGTATATCAAGATCTGTACCTAATTCAGAGATATGTACCCAAGTACGAGTGTATAGAGGGTATTGAATGTTCTCAATGGCTCGGTAATGACTGCTGGCGAGGTCATCGCTACAAGTATCATCGAGCTACCCTCACAATCTTTAGAAATCAATTCAATACCATTCATAAGCAACCAATGCTCCCTATTTTTTATAACAACTCGAGTCTCTTAAAAATCCATACTAATCCATACTAATATTATAAATGCGAAAGTGTGTGTCTGTTACCTCTTCACGCTTAAACCGATGAATCGATTTTGATGAAATTTGGCATGAACATAGTTTAAGATCCGAGGAATGATATAGGATAGTTTTTATCCCGGAAATCACCCCCTTAGGCGGTGAAAAGGGGGGTGGAAGTTTGTATGCAAGTACGATATAAACAAGTTCCACGTGGACGTAGTCGCGGGCAAAAGCTAGTATTATAAATGCGAAAGTAATTCTGTCTGTCTGTCTGTTACGCTTTCACGACTAAACCACTGAACCGATTTTGGTGAAATTTGGTACGGGGTAAAATTAAACCTCAAGAAAGGACATTGGCTACTTTTTTATACCACGACTTCGTCTGCGTCCGCGATAACCGACATTTACATGGACAAATCCGCTGCCGAAAGCTAGTGTTAAGTAATTTATGGAGATAAAAATTGGGGTTAGTTTTTCCAAAAGTAATAAATCAAAATGCTTCCTATTTCGAATAAATATAGCAAACCTACCTACACAAATTCTGATATGTCAACCCTGATGGGGCAGAATTCACCAAGATTTTATACTAGTGGAATCAGCTCCATCAAAACAAATTAGTGGGGCATATTTCTCTGCAAAATTTGAGGCAATTGACTTGCCACAGCAGAGTGGCGGCTTGATGGGGCAAAGTGGAACTACTCCGCTAAGAAGGGGTTTTCCAAACTTCCCCAAGGAGTTGAAACAAGGGTCCAAAATTTGTATATAGAAATCAACTTTGACGCGGACGAAGTTGTGGGCAGAAGCTAGTGGTCCTATAAATTAAGTACCTATCACAAATCTAAAAACCTAGAACACAATCTAGTCAAAACAAAACACAAACACAGATTAGGCACGCCAAACAAATGATAACGCACACCATATTCCAAATCACGTCATACAATAGTCCACGCAATGCATAAAATTCAACAAATTACTGTCGTTGGGCAGCAACCGTTTCAACCGTCATGTGTACGCACATAACAGTAATATATAGTAGCGATATGTGATTTATGTGATCGGGCGGTATTGGACCAACAAATTGATTCAAATGCTATGTATTGAACTGTTACTGGACCGCGCGGAGAATGTTTTTGGCTTTGTCCTTTGTGTTTTTAAAGTAAGGTTTGTTTTTGGCCGTGTCGTTTATTTTATTTGATTTGATATAGAATGCTGCTGCAATAGCAATTTTGCAGCATCATGGATTACGAAAAGAATGTCGCAAATCTATGTTAAAAAATGATTTTTAAAATCTTTTATTAGAAAATCCAACGTAATAGTCAAATAGGATGGTATTATCATAGTGTAATACTTTGGTATTATTGTATGAAAATCTTAATAGAGAAAATGTCATTGTGATGTAAAATAAATTGCATCTGTGCAAAACCGGAGCCGTACTTTAGTTCATTTATATAATTATTCTCCCGACCCATAATATTGACTATGATAAACTAAAGAAACTCCTAACGATAAAACCCAATATCACTTTGCCCGACGTAGGAATCAAACCTAGGACTCAGCGCTCAGCAGTCGCGCTTGTGACCAACTGATCCGACAAATGTAAATTAATTAACTGTTTACAAGACAAAGCCTGACCATAAAATTGATATTTTTTACAAATGGCGTCATATTTTTTGTCGCTGTACAGTCATTTCCCCAGGTGGCGCTTCTGCTTATGAACTACATTCTGTTTTTTTGCGCCACTAGCCTATTATTGTCCCACCGCAGGGCAAAGCCCTCTTCTCATACAAAGAAGGCACGAGGATTGATCACCACGCTTGTTTAAAGTGGATTGGCGATTTCAGATTAGTTTAGGTTTGCTCACGATGTTTTCCTTCACCGATGTCAGTGATGTCCACATTAAATTATTGGTACCTACTTGCCTGGTATCGAACCCGCAACGTCATTAGCAACCGAATAATCTTACGTTTATAACAGACAATCGCTACTGTCATTCTTGAATAAGAATCACTCCGTCTATTCTGTAAAATAATATAGGAGAAGTGAGCTTTAAGTGAGCTGTCATCCTACCTAATGCTATGGAATGTCATTTCATATCCATTCAGGGAGATTTTAACAGAATAACTTTCATATATGAATGCATATACTATGAAGGCTTATGAAGGTCAATTCTACTAAACGAAAACGTAAATCTAGTCGTAATTCCATAAAAGCGACAATTAATATAAAAAATGTAGATATATTAAAAGCTTTTTGTGACAGATTGAGAATGAGATTACATTGCGGTCGTTCCTAAAAGTTAATAGAATTGCTCCTTGCTTTACTTACCAGCCCGCATACTTAATATTACATGCATCACCAACATGCTGGCCACCCAACCTAACCAGCATACGAATTTCTAATCAAATCTACACGGCTGTCACAAAACGCGATTTTAGAAACAAATCTTTGGTTTAGCGATCGAAAAGTGCCCAAAAAAACAAGATAATAATAGTCATTATTTACGATCAAAATTCAAACTTGAAAGAACTTCATCATAAAGAAAGTTCTACAGCTGAAAAACAGATTCATTCGTGAAATTATCTGCGCAATTGAACGTGAACCCGCTAAAACGGACTTTATTCTAGTAAATTGATGGATTATGAAAATTCCTTTAATATTCTTAGTCGACGTTGAATATCTAAAGTTTGAACTCAGCTATTGGCTTCGGGGAAATGAATTTCACTTTAGACTAATGAAAATACTTTGATACCTCCTCCGGATAAGCGTCCAAATTTTCGCGTTATGAATATTTAAAAAGTCTTAGCCACTATTTATTAGGAATTCGATGTTAAGATGTCTTGGACTTGAGGTAATTTTGTGATAAATACCATTATTATAGAATTACATTAATGGCATGAGGTCTTGGGTTTAATTCCAAAGTTGGGTTTTGCCATAAAGAATTTCTCAGTAGCAGCCTCGGAGTCTCGCAATAGGCTCGTCCCCTATTACATGGGACTTACACATAACTAGTGAAATGTGAGTGTACTAATGGGTACACCTCTGCCTAACCCTTCGGGGATTACAGGCTCGTTGTTATGTATGTAGAATTAGCCTTCTGATTTTTGGGCAAAAGTTTTCAAGAAAACAATTCGTTACTCTCTGAACCAACCCCTCCAAAGGTCACCCCTCTTAGTACTTACAACAGAAAACAAAGGTCATGTTTCAAGCTCATTGATAATACAATCAGTGTACATTTAATCCCAACTGTTATTCTAGTCCCACTGAAACGTAGACCGCGGTCCAAACCACGCTAAGTTCAACGTAATAATTAATTCATGATATCTTAAAAGCAGATAGTCTTAGCGACCCTGTCATTATTCGCTGGAATTTGGTCAAAGGTCGCTTCCATTTCTAAATTGAAATGTCCTTACTTCAAATGTTCAATTAGGTTTCAATTTTTACTTTTGTTCATTTGAGAATTAATTTTGTGAAGTTATTTTTGTTATAGAATTTTATTTTTGATCTTCTGTATTCTTCTAATTTGAAGAGGATATACTAGTCGATGTCTATTTTTTGGCTTTACTGTCTAATTTAGTTCTAATTTTTTGAACTAGCTTTGGTTGGAAGTGTTGTGATGGCTTAGTGGTTAAGGCGTCCGCTTCTCGTGAATAAGGTTGCGGGGTTGATACCGGGCAAGTACCAATATGTCAGTCAACAAAAGCTAGGTAGGTATGCAGGGTCGTCAGATATAGTTGAAGTTTACTTAGAAACCGATGGATGTTTTCAAATGGTATTTAATTTAAATATGTAGAAGATAGTAAATAGTTCATTAATATTAAGTTAAGTTTCAATCGAAGACATCCATCGGCTATTCTTTCTTAGTTTATCTTCAATATTACGGTCGTTGGTAAAGGAAAACATCTTCAGGAAACCTGGACTTGTAATTAATATAAGACTTCGACGGCGATGTTTCCCTTCAGGCATCCAGTAAGCGAGGATCTTTACTCATCTCTCCGGGTGCACTCGTGCGACAAGTACTTATAAGTAGGTACAAACTCCTTCAAACTTTTTGATAGGTACTAAGATAGAGATAAATTACTATAACATGGCGCGCCCCTCCACAAATTCAAAATGTTAGAAAGTATTTACAAGACTCACAACACATGTGTGCGTACTGAGACAGCTCTCGAAACAAAAACAAATCAGCTCTATGAAAATGACACGTGCGTTGTCTTGTGCGGTCTTGATAGTTATGATTAGTTGACCAACAAAATGAACTGAAGACGAATACTTACAACTACATAGAAACTCTTTCATCTGGATATGACTACATACATTGAAATAGTAATATGGAGGGGCGCGCCATGTTATAGTAGTTTATCTATAGTGGTATGTTAAAACTCTTACGTGTATTATAGTCTCACATAAACAGTCTATTGTATGAAAAGCAATGTTTTGTGGAGAAACACCGAGACAGTGAAGCTTAAGTGGGCGAGTCGCGTGAACGTTTACAAAAGACTTAGTAAAATATTCATATTTGTCGAGCGCCACCCCTAAACGCTAGGGTTGTACCACTTACCGGATCTTTATACATTGTTACTCTTTCAGCGACGTGTAAGTTTTAATTGAACATGCTGTTTATGTTATAAACCGTTGAGGTAAGGAGACTTCATGTGGCGTTTGTTACAGAATGATAAATTGTTATCTTTATACAGGTTGAGTTTTTAATTGTTACAGAGTTCAAACCGAATCTAGGGTTACAGAAAAATTTATGAAAGAATTTTTGAGCTGATTTTATGAGAAAGTTAAAACGATGGTGGTGTTCTTTATTTTATTTAGTTAATTGTTTCGAAGTAATATAAATAGGTTTTATGAATGTAGTATTTAGGTCTTATTTATTTTACTCATTATTATTGTCATGTTACCGCGTAACTCAGAAATCTGGATGAGAAATGAAATGCCCACAATATCAAGTACTTATCTACACTAATTAATACGAGTATAATAAAGCTGAAAAGATATTTTGTTTGTATATTTGTTTAAACGTGCTAATCTCTGAAAATACTAGTCGGATTGGGTAAAATCTTTTTGTATATGAAAGCCAAATTCATGAGAAATATTATAGGCTATATAACATCACGCCACGATGTACAGCATCGGAACAGTAAGCAAGTAAATGAACGCGACGCAAAAAAAAATGTATTTATTTTTGTATTTTATGGAATAGCGTTTTTATAATTATTTTTGTGTGCATAACTTGGTTTGTGTGAATAAACAATTTTCATATTCTTCTTTTCTTCCTTTCTTTTCTTTTTTTATTTCTAGCATTTCTAAACGTAACAATACCATTTCCTTTCCAAATAACGTTTAACCTCAGGCAATATTCGCACTTACGTTTTGATTCGTATCATCAGTCATTCCCTGCACGATGAATGATTTATCAGTTCAACGACCGAACGAATGAACCAAATGGCGCATGCTACGGAAAAAAATAAAGATATTCTCTATAAAACCTCTGTAAAGGATTTCTCCGCTGAATTTATTCATAAAGATTCTTTTTTTTTCTGTAAGGCTTTGCGTGTTGACGTAAAAACGTTTCATATTGATATTTTAAATGTAGGAAAACAAGAATAGAGAGAAAATATAGAATAGTTTTATAGTAGTCGGTATAAAAAAGTGTGTTTTTTCGGGTACTTTTATGTTATTGAGTAGTAAAATTGTTGGTACTTATAACATCATATAACATCACACCTGTAATCCCCGAAGGGTTAGGCAGAGGTGCCTACCCATTGTACCAGTATAGCCAGTTATGTAGAAGTAAAGTAATAACACAATCCCTGTGATAATTTCTAGTAATTTTGCGATTTTCCAAACTGAGACCCGCTTGCACGGTAACTTGCTATAAATAGCAATTTATATAATTACAATGTCATTCAAATCAGTGACAGAATTGTAATGTTGTTGTAATTACGTTTATTGTTAATTATGTTTAGTGAACTATTGTGAAATTAGACCTTAGTACTATGTTTTTAAGACTGTTTTTTGATAATCATACAATTACGCTTGTTTATTTCTCTTGTGGAGTAGTTATGGATATAAATACAGCAAGACGAAACAACCAAGTTCTTTGTTCAAATATAAAACACGTTATTTTTATTCATTTTGTCAACTTAATGCTAATCGGATCCTAATTTTTTACAACAAAATATTTTCTGAATAGAAATTTCAGAAACTGACCAGTACTTTCGGAGACTAGTACGTTTAAACAAACAGACAAACTTTACAGCTTTACAGTATTAATATAGATTTTGCCAACACAGTAACTGACGATCAATAAAGCTGATGTCACAGCGTGATTGCCACCTAAACTGCCTAAAACAATTGAAAAACCAGTCAGGGGGCCTACCACAACCTCTTAAAAAAATATTATTTTAATATTACTTTGTAATTTCTGTTGTTGCATTTTCAACTTTCGGCGCTGATCCGAGCGTTGAAAATCCAACAGAGCGGAACGCAAAGTAATATTGTTTTAAGAGGTTGTGGTAGGCCCCCTGGTAGCGAAAACAAAAAAATAGCTTCCCTAGTTTAAAACAATCTAACAATAGTCCCCGTGGTTTGACAGTCCAATTATCATGGCTTCGTCTCAATCTGTCGCCTGTTTTCGATGTCTGACTTTTTATCAGGAAAATAAAAGATGAGTCTGGAAAAATAATTGCTTCTGCTGAATAGGTATTGATATTGTTTTACATCTAAGTATTGCTGGAAGAAACTTTCATTTACTGTCTGGTTTTATAAGAAAACTTTAAAAGGAAATGTCCATTTTGTGTTTACATCTCAGTAAAGATAGGATATGGTTGCAATATTTATTTAATGCTATTTTAGCACTCTCCCCGCGATTGTGTTCGCGTTTTTTAAGGGTCTCTAATTTCTTGATAATAGAATATAGCACTCAGTAATAACGTAGCTTCCAAGTTTTGAAAGAATTTTCAAAATCAGTTCTGGATTCAGAGATTACTTACCCTCTTACAACCTCAGAAACTCACAAACTTTAGCAGCCTCGGAGTCTGGGTTTGTGCCCTGTTGATGGCAATAGGCTCGCCCCCCCTATTACATAGAACATAAACATAACTGGCGAAATGTGGGTGTACAAATGGGTATATATCTTTGCCTAACCTAATGTATATTTTGACAATTACGAATACGACAAAAAAGTCGGCCAAATCTTTCTCAAGTGATATTTTAAATTATGGGGCAATTGATTTTTATTTATATAGAAGTATGGTTGGCATGTTCGTTGTTTCTAAAATTGTTAAATTAAATAGTTAATGCCTATCTTATAGGATAGATTTTTGAGTTACCATAAAATATCTGCAATACCTGTTATATTTCCAAACATAGCACTATTTCACTTTGAGTTCTTTAAAACTGAATTGAGTACCTAACAATATTTAATAGAATAAATAGCCGATATAATGTTAATCTTTAACTCTAAAAAAACAAACAATAAACCCTAAAAACTATTCACACATCAAACTGACATATCTATTTCAAATTCATCCTGTATTGCTAACCATTACGAACAGTTTACAAACTTAAAAACAGCGCCACTCAAACAAAACCCAACTCTACGCCAACGAAATAGAGTGTAAATGAAATGCATTGTAAGTGTGTAAGAGTGGAGATCTATTTTCAGAGATGGGACAGCCAATTTCGTCGCGCGTTTGAACACATCCACTTGATAGGCGATGTACAGCGGACGTCTGAAGCTGAATCTGACGTTTATAGATGAACACTTGGGGTGATGGGAAGAAGGGTTACGCGATGGTCGTTGCAGTATGCTTTGGTGGATTTAGAAGTTTTGATAGATAGATAGATAAAACATTTAATCGGTGCACACTAAAGAAAAAAGAAATAAAAAAAAATAAAAGAAAAATAAATAAAAAGGAAAAGAAAAAAAAAATTGGGTACCGTACCCGAATGGTGCTAACGGGAACCTATTACTAAGTCTCCGCTGTCCGTCCGTTCGTTCGTCTGCAGCCCGCTGAGGGCTGTATCTCATGAACTGTAATACCTAGTTAGAGAGTTAAAATTTTTACAGCATGTGTATTTCTATTGCCGCTATATCAACAAGTTAAAAAGGGACCCCCTTTTATTTTAAGACACAAGAGGTCTGTTTTTTGCGGTTTTGGCTCGATACTATACTGGAAATACATGCAATAAATGTTAGTGTTACGGAACCCTTCGTGTGCGAGTCCGACTCGCACTTGACCGGTTTTACTCATAATGACAGAGAAGCATAAAGTCAAAGTCAAAGTCAAATTATGTGTCTTTATAACAGGGGTTCCCAAACTTATTTTGTCTACTGCCCACTTTGAGAATAAATTATTTTCTAGCGCCCCCATTTTTACATCCTTAAAAACCACCTAGTAGATGAAATTACAAATCGCTCCCCAAGCCTCTACACAACGCTCCGATTTTTTTTCTGGGTCTCTTACCGCCCCCCTTTAGGGCTACAGCGCCCACTAGGGGGCGTTATCGCTCACTTTGGGAAAGGCTGCTTCATAATATTAGTATTGATATAGTCCTAGAAGACCACGTGATACCTCAGTATAATAAAAGTATCAAGAAGGCGTATTATATACCAACTAGATTATTCTGAAGTACCTACAAAAATGTTAATAACATCAGAGTAAAAGTTCAATCGAGCGATCTTGCAGTTAGACGTCAGCAGTTTGGAACTTTTTACCACCCTCCGGGATATTTACTTTTCAATTATGGCGAGGTTGTTCATTTATCATCGTTCCTGATGAAATTGAGTTATGTTTTGTGTCTAAGTTGGATGTTCTTGGTCTTTTGTGTCGGCACGAGATAAAAGAGATTAGTAGCTTGTTGAATGTCTAATAGAAACACACTGATTTTGATTTTAAAAATCGAATTTCGAATTTGGTCCTTTGAGCCAGTTGAGAGCTACCTACAAACTATATTTATAATAATATTATAAAACTGAAGATTTTGTTTGCATGTTTAAATGCGCTAATCTTCGGTAATACAATCCCGATTCTAACGCGCCGAAGCGACGTTGTCCCTGAGCGCTATAAGCTACATTTTACTTTCAAAAGAGATCCGTATGACCCGTAGCGCACTAGCGGCCTGGCCGCAGCGGCCAGCGACTCGCACAAGCGTCGTTCGATCTCGCTGGCCGCTGCGGCTTGGTGTGGCCGCTGGCCGCGTGCGGCCAGGTGCGCGCGCTCTGTGGCGATTTCATACTAAGGTATGTATCTCGATGGCCGCCGCGGCCTGGCCGCTGCGGCCAGGGCCGCTAGTGCGCTATTGCTCTAAGAAAATTCACACAAAATAAGTCTCGGGCAAACGCTAGTTTAATCATAAATAAAATCATTTACCTAATATTTTTTTTTTACCGCTGTGTTATCTCACAATAAATTAAAGGCCTTCCTTTCTCTCCCGTTTACTAACTCAATATCCAACAGTAAGGATAACTACAAATATTTAAAACCACTTTTTAAAAACATTACCCACCTTAGACAATATAAATGAGATGAAAACATATAAGTCAAAATGCAAAACTAGTAGTTCTGGTGTGCCCCAAGGGAGTATCTTGGGTCCACTATTATTCTTACTGTACATAAATGACTTGCCTTCCGCAGTAGATCATCAGTGTATTCTTTTTGCTGATGATGTCTCAGTAATTGTTACTCACGAGGAAAAAACCACAGATGTTACTCATAATGTACTGCTAAATAATGCCGCTGACTCAATCCTAGAATGGCTTAACGACAATAAACTATGTGCCAATATTGCAAAAACCAGATTTATGACATTTAGGTTCTATAATTCGAAAAAAATAGTATATGACGTAAAAGCCGATGGCCATCCCATCGAGTCAACAGAAGAATATAAATTCCTTGGTTTATTAATTGATCAGCATTGTAACTGGAAAAGTCACTTAGATCTCGTGTGTAGTAAAATTAACAGATTCGTATTTGCACTAAAGAAATTAAGGCGAATTGCAAGCGAAAAAGCAGCACTGACAGCATATCACGGATATGTAGCCTCCGTTCTCAGATATGGTCTTTTGGTTTGGGGAAACTCCACAAATATAAATAAGGTGTTTCTAGTTCAGAAAAAGTGTGTAAGGGCAATATGTGGCGTTGGACCTTTAGAATCGTGTCGTCCATTATTTAAAAGACTTGGTTTACTGACTATTACTAATCTGTATATAATGCAAATCGGCGTATTTGTGAAAGAGCATCCAGAATTATTTGAAAATTTTGGAAAAACAAAATTGTACCCTAGCAGGGATCCGACAATGCTTAGGACAACCTGCTGTAAAAGTTCCTTATATCAAAAAAACTGTAGCATGATGGCTATACGGATTTTTAATAAAATACCAAAATGTATAAGGGAGCTTCGATTGATAAGATTATTTAAGATCAAGTTACGAGAATGGTTATTAGAGAAATGTTATTATGACTTAAATGATTTTTTAAATGACAAGAAGACTCAATAAATATATTTAAATAATAGATAAAATGGTGACATAAAATGTAAAGTTATATTAGTTATTGAATTATGAAATTTTTAAATCCCAATGAATTATATCTTTTTTTGTTTTTTATAATGAAGAGTGTATGTCTGTAATAATTAATGTATTATCTGTGATGCTCCATGCCCATAGTTCATATTATTTAATATTTGTATACCAATTAATGGTGAAACATGTTGAACAATTTTTATTTTATGTAACATCCTCAATACCATGTTTTTGACAAATAAATTACTTACTTACTTACTTACTTTTAGGCTTCACCGTAGCCGGATGAAAAAGTAATTTGCTTAAAATCCAGGGTTTAAAATTTTACCGACGCTTAAAAATGCCGTCGATTAATTAGCAAATCCCGTTTAATCCCACATGACGTAGATGACACGACTGAATTTTTACCATGACCAAAAAACATGAATTGTGTCACAGGCCAGGAATAAACAGTGCAATAATAGTACCTATAGAGCAGTGGTTCTTAACCTTTTAGTGTTGTTTATTAGACATTTTTTGTTTCGCCAGGGATCACCAACTGTTTGGCGGTAAGTCGTGAGGTTGTTCAATAAATAAAACACGTATAAAATTGCACCGATTCGCATTTTTGTGTTTTAGCCCCTTTTTTTTTTTTTTGTTTAGGTGGTAAAAATCATCAAATGACTCCTTCCGCCCTGGGTGGGGCGGAAGGGACTGTCAGACTTTTACTGACTAAAAAACCACCCTGTTCCTTCTGTTGCCCTTTACGTTCCGGGGCCACGGTATCCTGTTAAGACGTCCCGCAGCCCCGGCAGGCGTTTGGCCCCTATTGGGGCCCCGTCCCTGTGCTGACAGCTCTTTGAGGCGCGCGCGAACAGAACGCGCCGTCGACCCGGGCATGGTCCTTGATCGGACGGCGAGCTACCCATTACTCGCCGTCCGCAAGCCCGCGCCTACGGTGGCCGGATGTCGCCTCGCGACGTCCGACGCCCTGGGCGTCTCCCGCGGCGGCTGGGGCGTGAGGTGGAGGATGTCCTCTCCCTCACGTGGCCCGCCTCCTCCTTCGCTAGCATTACTGCTTCGCAGAAGGAGGTGACTGCATCCCATTCCCTCTCGCCTCGGAGCATGGCCTGAACCAGGCCCGGACGCGAGAGGTCGCCGCCGCCTATCGCCTCCGTGAGGACACGGCGGTGCTTTGCCCAAGCGGGGCAGTGTTTTAGCCCCTAAGATGCATCCCCGACTCGTTAATAATTAATGATGACATATCTTGGACCACTGGTTAAGAACCACTGCTATAGAGTTTCTTGCTCATTCGTCTCTATACGTAATTACCTTTTGAAAGAGGCGACAAATTCAATGTTTTTGTTGTATATATTTAAATTGTATATAAAAGTGCCTTTTAATGGTCTAAATTTAGCTGCAAACACGAGTTTCAATTACAAAATTAAGTATAGCATTTGGTATTTTAATCTGGTATTAGCAACTAACTGAGTAATTTTTTGGTAAAAGTGAGCCTTATTGAAATAAACGTTTTCATTTTATCGTATAATCCACAGTTTTATTCACAGATTCACTATGGATATGTGTACTATTATACGTATAATGCTCAAAAAAACTAACATACACAAACAACAATAAGATACTGTTGTTGTTTATTTCTAATGCAACCTAGGATCATTCTCGCGAGGATCTGCTTGAACATTCCAAAATGAGAAAGGGAATGACGTTAGGAAAATCTTCCAATTTAATCCGCACCAAAAAAATATTACCCAATCAATTTATTTTACCGATCAATTTATTGGACATCTGCATCAGCCATACTGTGTCCAAATGCCCTGCCTACAGCCAATTACAGGCACGCGACTCCCCATTCGCGTTAATTTGCGTGATTAACCTTTTTGCCAGCGGCTAATGGCGAATTTTTTTTTTTCGACCGCTGTCAGTCTAAATTCCCGTAATGTTATTGGTGTTTTTCGTAATTTTTTGTTTTAATTTTAGACGCCTGTTGCGTTTTAATTGCCGACATGTTTAATTTGAAGGTTGATTTTTGCGTAATATGCTCTAATTTGTGAGTTTTATGCTGTGATCTTTGGGTGTGACCGGTGTTTTGCTGGTGAAGGGTTAATTGGTTGATGTATGGTACATTTAATTTGGCGTTTGATTATACAAAATTAAACTTTGAAGCTGTGATGCAGAGTTCAACTTGTTATGGAATTGCAAAGTTGCTACGTGCTACGGCGTAGCGGTCGTGTGGCTACGACAGCATGCTACGCATCGTAGCAGATGTGTGATTTTGATATTGCATCTGAGGGCGATATTCCCGTAATTAAAAGCGTTCCAAACCTAGTCGCAATCTCATCTCAGTGGCAATGAATGTCGAAAACTTTTTAGATAGAGGTAAAAGTTCTTAAAACTATGAGAATTATCTCTTCTATTTTATTTACTTCTAATTTTTGTTGATATTTTTTTTCAAAGTTAGGGCTTGCTCCTCAATCTAGGCACAATCAGATATATTTTGAAAATGTTACAAAAATTATGTAAAATAATCTAACAAGTGCTTTACAATTGGAGCTTATTAGAAGGTAGTGGAACAGTGCTATTGTCTAATTTAAATCGATCTGTAAAGACACTTACTTTACTTACATAACTATTTATATACCTCCCTTATATAAACCCTATCTCTTCCATTCTTCTCGCCAACATACAAAAGTACATAAAGTATAAGTCTGCAATACACTTTTAATCCTCACAGAGAGCGAGGCACAAACAAGTGTCGTAGTAAAAATATACTTCAAGAGTTGCAACGTTCCGCGGTGTACTGTACCAAAGGATTGTCGTGTTTCTCCCCCGAACGAGAGATTTAAAGTAAATATTTTACTTTAGATCCTTTTTAGTAAAAGAGCTTTTTAAATTGATGAGATGTTTGAATTCTGAAATAAGGCTACCGAACTTTTGTAAGTGCCATTTTAGTTCTAGCAAAATGTGTTCTTTTTTTGCAATCAAAGTTTACTTATTCTTTAATTTAATAAAAAGATAAAAGATCTTTAAGAGAATATCAACAACAATCTATATTAGAAGGAAAATTATAAAAGAAACAAAAAAACCGGCAAAGTATGAATCGAATTCTTACACAAAGGGTCAGGCCAACGTACAATAATTAACACTACATCCAAAAGAAAAAAACAGACAGACGGACAGTCGGATGGACTTTGACCTACTGGAAGTTCATCCAGGTCGGGCCACGCTGGATGTCATGTGTAGCAGTTCTCGCGGCCCACCCGTCAAGGCGAGAGTAGGTGCACAGGCGGAGTTTTTAGTGGGTGCAAGCCCCACAAAACCACGTCATCTCCCCGGACGGCGGGGTATGCGTTAGGCATTTTCTTCGATCGGAAAAAATAGGTCATGTAGTCCCCCAGCTGTTCCCCATCAGCATTTAACCTGGGCCAATGATCCTATATATCCTTCAGACCATAGATTCACCTGGCAGTCTCACTCCGGAAAGAATATTCAATTTAATATAACTTCTATTTTCATTATAACACGGTTGTGTTTTAAACATTCTGTCAAGCAATCACGGCAGCTGCTGACAGTCGGACAATTATCAAAGGTCGCAACGTAAATAATAAATATTTAAACTTCCTAAAACAACAATAACAAAATGTAACAATGAAAAATGACCCTTATTCCGTTGTGTTGCAACAAAAAGGTACACAAACAATTATTTCACAAAGAGAATTATTTGCTCTGTAATTAAAAGTGACCCTAATGAAATAGTGTCATTAATTAGTTGTTTTTTCTTTCACGAAACAAGGCGTTTTCTCATTCTGCCAAGCTTTTTTTCTGGTGTTAAATTAACAAGATTATTTTCTTTGTTTAAATAAAGATAGGGCTTTCTAATTGATCTTGTCGTTTTGTTGGATTACGATGAAAGAGTCTATTTTTGTTTTTTTTTTAGTAAGAGGTCAAGAAGTGCGTTTCAAAGAAACGAAAGAAAAAATGTTTATTGACATAGACCATGTGAACACAAAAATAATACAGATAAAAAAGCAATAAAATAATAAAAAGTAAGTATAAAAACATGACATATTGTGTTGTCATTTTTGTTATAAATACAACATAACTGGCAAAATGTGGGTGTGCTAATGGGTACACCTCTGCCTAACCCTTCGGGGATTACAGGCGTGATGTAAAGCTATGCAAAGAGTATAGATGGACTATAATAGTTACAAGAGGGGAAGCTCAAAAGGCAAACGCTATATGAGAAGGTCTATCACTACATAAGGCATATAAAAAGACAAATATCAAATACTCGCTAACTACGAACCACACAAACTAAGACGACTTTCGTGATCCCCGAAGGGTTAGGCAGAGGTGTACCCATTAGTACACCCACATTTTCCACGTAAAGTTGTTGATCTAGCATCTGATCTCTCCCCGAATGTGGCGTATTTCCACCCCATCAAAAGATGAAGGAAAAGGGAGTGCATTTGTGTTAGCACACACACTTGTGCACTATAATATTTCCTGCACATAAGGCTAGCTCTCCATTAAGGCGCTTCCCTGACCAAATGACCTTGAGCATTCGGTCCCTCTTTGCCGCACGCCACTTTCTTATCTCATCTCTTTCTCATCTTTCTCGTTTTCACGCAATTTTTCTGAATTATTTTAATATAAAAACACAGCGAGCTTTTGAAATAAAATAAAACTTGTATTATTTAGATTTTTTAATTATCTAATGATTAGTACATTTCTCAAATTAATAGCACGTTGCATTAAGCAAAAGATGCATATAATCAATAATTTTAGTCATTATTTCGCAAGGAGGTTTTAAATGTATTTTTAACACATTTAACAAAATTAGAACTTGCATTGTGATGATAAGATATCAAACATTAATAAAGTGCTTTTAGATGTCGTTTATTTCCCTTAATTAATGAGAAGATAGCCTCTGAAAAAAGGACTAAAAACAAGGTTTTGGTCGGGGTAGCGCCTTAAGATTGGCTACCGAGAACCCAAAATTGAATCCATAGAATATTTGATTATTCAACGCTTGATACTGCAGTTTCGGTCAACAGTAATTTGGAATTTCGCGAGTCCTCGAAACAACGATCGTCATCAGTGCCTTGTTAATGGGCACCATCAAACAAATGACGCATGATATTAAGGGTACTACCCATCAGCTCATTCTATCCCCGTGGGACAAGACCCTAAATTAGGATCTATCTAGTAACCTCCATGAACGCCGTATTTTACCAAGTTTCCTGTATCCGAAGCCAAGGTTAATCAAGTATATCTCAACTGTATAAATTGTATTGTCAGTACCCACCCGTGCTTACGTGTAATCGTTAGTAAACATCCTGATTTCGAAACAAAACCTACCTTGATATGGATCGTAACCGAGCGGAAACGTTCAAAATGGAATATCAAACGTATTGCACAAGAGATAAAGTTGAGAATCGTTTGGTAATTCATTAATAACATTGTTAACCTCACGCAAGTGCTTTCCGGGGCGTGATTTGTTGCGTCAAGCAATTCTCGTTGAAGAATAAATTTGTCTGTTCGCGAAAGTACTGGCACGGCGGAGTTACCCAAAACACTGAATAATTGGTGGAAAGATTTGGTTTTGTTTTGGTTTTTGATAAGACTGCAGTGTTTATAACTGCTATGTTTGTGGCAGTTGATTTGCATTTAGATTTTACTTAAGCATTTTCGTTTGAGAGAGGCTTGTATGTACTGGAATCTTGGCGTATGGAATCTTGACGTTGTGCTTTGGATTTTGAAGTGTGATAAACTATGTCGATTCTGTAACAGAAACATAACATAACACCACGCCTGTAATCCCCGAAGGGTTAGGCAGAGGTTTACCCATTAGTGCACCCACATTTCACCAGTTATTTTTAAGTTCCATGTAATATTGTCTGCCTATTGCCATCAACCGGGCACAAATCCAGACTCTAAGGCTACTACTGAGAAATTCTTGATGGGAAAATCTAATAACACTTTGTCCGACTAGGGAATCGAACCCAAGATCTCATGCTTTTGCGACCACTAGACCAACGAGGCAGTCTGCGCGGCAGTCGGCGGAAGAAGTCATGGATGATCTTCCATCCTTAAAAAAAGGGTAGTATTAGGGTCGTTTTATTTAGGGTCGGTGTCTTAGATCGGTATGCTTAGATGGTTCGGTCATGTTGAAAGAATGAGTGGAAGACGATTAACAAAAGGTATTTATATGGCAGAGGTGAGTGGCAAAGCAGGGAGGGGTCGCTTTAGGAAGACCTACACTGACCTTATTGGTGAGGTTCTTCAGAAAGGTCAGGTGCGGAGTACTCGTAACCGGCGTGCTTGTATAACGAGATGTATGAACGTAGATGAGGCGAAAGGAGTATGTAAGGATCGTAGCAGGACGCGTTCTGTGGTTTCTGCCTACCCCCATGGGAAAAAGGCGTGAGTTTATATATGTATGTATGTCTTATAGTTATGATGTTTACAATGAACATGCCAGTAAAATTTACAAGATAATTTCTTGTTATCATGAGAAAAAATAACAAACTTCCACGTCTATACGTTATTAAGAATTTTCCAATATTGAAATTCAATCAAAAACTTTTACAGAACTTGACAAAGAATCTTGTAACATGGTGGATAGCCTTTTGTATCAATAACAAGGTAACTTTAGTAATTTTAAAGTCTATAAGCGAATCGTATTTGCGAATATACTCGTAACATTTCCGAGTCGACTGTTTACTATACATATACATGTACTAGCTTCTGCTAGTGACTTCGTTCGCGTAGTTCTTTTCAACCGCGTTGTGTAACGTCTATGGTTGCTGCCCCGCTCCCGTGGGTCTTAGCGTGCTGTTATATGTATTTATTTATTAAAACCTTATGCACATGTAAAAAAATACACTGTACAAAGGCGGACTTAATGCCTTGGGCATTTTCTACCAGTCTGCCTTAGGCCTCGTTTCTGGAGACGCGGGGCGTCGCGCGGCGGGAAAATGAGTACATCTAAAATCGCTTCTCCGTAAACGCACTCATACAACACCATAATGTTTGAATTCAGTGCGGGCCGCGCCGCACAACGCGACGCGCGACGCCCTGCGTCTCCGTAAATGAGGCATTAGGGTGATGCAGAGATAAAACATAGTAAGTGCACATAGCATAGTAGGTGTATATACCTAGGCTATATATTTTTTATAAATCTGGCTATCATAAACATAGGTTTTTTCCAATCCAACTTGTAGTTACAGAGATTTGTCCGTTCAAACCAATAAACAAAAACTCTTTAGTTTTTCTTTCTTTCTTTCTTTCTTTCTTTCTTAGTACAGATACTATTATAGTTTCATTATAGTCATGGTTACTGCATTAAAACTGCAATTTGACAGTCTGAGTGCAGTTGAAATACAGTCCGTCTGTCTAGAGCCTAACACAAAGGACAACCTTTATATTATTTTGTGTTTCCGTGGGAAAATTTAGAACTTTGTCTTAATTACACAGACGAAGTTGCAAGCTAAATCTAGTCTTAACATATCGAAATGCTTATACTTTCCAGTAATTCCGTAACTTTTGCGAAGAAAACGGTTTTGAGCGAACACGTCTATAGAATGTTGTACACTAAGAACCGTTAGGAGTGAACAGAAACTCAGCGCAACTTAGATCGAGTGCCAGGCATTCAACGGAGTATGAATAGTGCATATACGACTTGATTTAAGTCAAAGTTTTCGCACAAAATAAACAACAAATTCACGTAGTTGTTTGGTGTGAGAGTCCAAATGTATGATGTGGTTACGTTATGAAATAATAATTTGGGTTGCACGACAAACGGTAGATTTACGATCTTCAATTTTTTTTAAAGAACATATCTTCACGCCTGTAATCCCCGAAGGGTTCGGCAGAGGTGTACCCAGTACTCCCTCATTTCGCCAGTTATGTTTAAATTCCATGTAAAGCGCAGGCCACACCGCCAGCTAGCGGGCGGGCGGGCTAGGCGGGCGGGCGAAGCGAACGAAGGAAACTATACAAACTACGCGAAATATTGGCGAGCTAAACTATGGGGTTCACACCGAGAACTACGGACAGACGAGCGACGGATATTTCGTTAGCTTAGCTCGTTAGGTTAGTCGGTAGCTCGCGGTGTGAACCGAAGTATGTAAAGAGGTGAAACGATGTTCGCCCGCTTAGCCCGCCCGCCCGCTAGCTGGGAATCGTCGGATATTTCGTTAGCTTAGCTCGTTAGGTTAGTCGGTAGCTCGCGGTGTGAACCGAAGTATGTAAAGAGGTGAAACGATGTTCGCCCGCTTAGCCCGCCCGCCCGCTAGCTGGCGGTGTGGCCTGCGCTTTATAGGGGGCGAGCCTGTTGCTATTAACCGCGCATGACGGGATTTTTAACGTTGACTAAATTGTATACTTATGAATATAAATAAATAATCAATGCTTCTTATTTATCGTGTGGGCAGTAAGGTCTTACGCACCCTAGTGTTTATTTTGAAAGGACTGCTATTGAGAAATTCCTAATAAAAAAAACATAAGAACACTGCGCCTTACTTGGGAATTGAGTCCTACGCTCAATAGTCTCGCTTGCGACCGTCTAGCTATTTAGTGTGGAAAGAAGACGCAGGACAGGAGACGGGGCACAGACTGCTGTACTACCACATACATAGAAAACCAGACCCTAAAATAAAACGGCCATAAGGCTTCATTCACTTCAGCCGTGCTAATATAGGGCAGGGCTCTTCCCAAAAAATCTCATCCACTGATCCTAGAAAATTATAAGAATATGGTCGTAACTGTTTGCCTTGGTCGTAAAAGGTTTTATTTTATGACGTAAGTACGACTTAGGTATGCGCAATTTTGGAGGGTTTTGTAGTGTACCTTGTGACGTCATCGAAATAAGTACTCATGGGTGTTAGAAATTCTCGTCCTACGAGAATTCTGGCTGTGCAATAATATGTAAAGAATTTTTGCTAAAAAATGGCGTCTTTAAATTCTAACTTTTAGTAATTGATATAATATTATGCACTCCTTACTATTAGCTATTTATATACAATACGCCCACAAGGACCTGGTGAGGACCGCAGGACCGCGCTGGATGTAAGCCACTTCCAACCGGTCCTATTGGAAATTTGTAGAGGAGGTCTATGTTCAAAAGTGGTCGTGCTACGGCTGATATGATGATGATGATGATACATAATGTAGTTATAGTAACTTACTGCATTCCAGCGAGGTGTAAACTTAGTTGTTAAAAATGTTTGAATGTTAACAATAGTCAAAATTAGCAGAGTCACAAAAAAATACAATCAAATGATTGTAGCGACATCTATTGCACAGCTTGTAAACCACAACTGACAATACCTACATCGCGCCATCAAAGTTTGGCGCGACGTTCGAATATACAAAATCCGGAAAACAACCGTCGGGCAGTAGCCCACCAGACATAACACCCGTCTGGTCGGAGGATCCTCCCTTTTCAACGGAGTATGCGATTTTATATTTCGATTTTTTGCTTTTATATTTCTTTATGTTTTAATATCATCTTCTTAGATCTTCATCTAAGAAGATGATATTAAAACATAATTATAAGTCATTTATAAAAGCAACAAGTTAGGTACCACCACGATTCCCACTACACAACTTTTTTCCAACCATACATTCTAAACTAAAATTCCAAACAATGCCATACACAAATGCACAGAGTTTTAACATAAAGGGTGTTGCCACAAAGCTTCGGGATAAAGAGATTAATCATAGGCCGTGAACGCGGTTAACCGGCGTTTGTGTGAATCGTGTGTGACGGTGTGTGGCGTGGCTGTGGCGCGGCTGTGGTAGCGGCAACACGTAGTCAATGTATGGAATTTGAAATTTTCGTACAATGTTACTAAGTTTGAAATAAAACAATATCAACGTATAAAGTTATATTTATGTTGATGTTGGTGAACTTCGACTGGTATATTAACATAACATCACGCCTGTTATCCCTAAAGAGTTAGGCAGAGGTGTACACATTAGTACACACACATTTCGCCAGTTATTTTTAAGTCCCATGTAATAGGGGGCGAGCATATTGCCTTTAACCGGGTACAAATCAAAACTCTGAGGCTGCTGCTAAAAATTCTTGATGGAAAAACCCAACAACACTGACAGAGTAGGTATGAATTATTATAATGTCTTTTTTTTCTTATTTTTTTATTGCCTTTTTGTTTTCTTATTATTTTTGTGTGCACATGGTCATGTCAATAAATATATTTCCTTTCTTTTCTTTATACCAATAAAAAAAGCTTTTTTACAAAAAAATAAAACCGCCTTCAAAAACTACAAAATAAAAAAAATAACTTTAGTTTTGGAAGTCGGTGGCTTTGGTTTTGTTTTTTGTTACGTACTTAGATATTGCCACCGACTTCCAAAACTTTTTAGTGCTTGTGTGTTAATGTTTGAAATCCTTACAAAAAGCCCTTTCAAACAATACCTCACACGATATACTTATTTAATTTTGAAAAGTAGTAGGAGGGGGGTTGACGTACCCCCTCCCTCTCTTACTTCAGTCAGTCATCGACTATACGTATAAACTATAAGGAGTTCCGTTCCATATCTCCGAAGTTCATCATCAGATCATGACAATATTTTTATGGGACCTATTCGGAAGTATACTCTTTCAAACAAAAAAAGAATCATCCAAATCTATTCATAATTGGCTGAGAAATCAGGTAACATACATACAAAAAAAAAAAAAAACATACGCGCCGAATTGAGAACCTCCTCTTTTTTGAAGTCGGTTGAAAATGTAAATTAAATAAAGTAACACAAATATGACAAAAAAATGTGTAATGTTAAATACTTTACCTTTCGTACTTTACCTTTCGTGTGCAAATTGGACTTGCACTTGGCCGATTTCTTTTTCTGAAGTAGTAAAAAAATAAAAATCACATCTCTCAATATCTAATACTACACAAACACAACACAACCAGTCTATAAACTACACAACCGAAAAAAACAAACACAACACAGTCAGTGATCAATGCTCCCCTTACCGCGCGTGAGAATTCCGTGGTCTATGGCCGTGGCGTGGAGGCAAAAACGCAGCTTGACTTTTATTTATCGCTGAATATTTTTCCTCAACCGGGAAGCGTTTTATAGGTGTTACGAGGTATATTAGTTACGTGTCGTATATCCTTATAGGTTGACACGTGCCGCCTTGACATCTTCTTTTTCTATATGGATGAGATGCAATATTCTATTCTAGAAGTCACACGCTCTTTATTAAAATAAAAAGAAATAGACCCACGCTGGTAATTTCTCCTGCATCATAGATCCGTTTACAAAGAAATAGTCAGACCCGTTACTACTATTTGTATGTTATACAAATATTTGTTCCGTACCAAAACATTGTTACCGAAATATTTGTTCCGTACCTGTGCATCGAACCTGCGATGCGCAATGTAGCAGCGGATTGCTCAGCTACTGCGAGAACAGAAAAAGAACTAACAACCGCTTTTTAAGCACCAGTTTTTTCATAAAGTGAATGGAATTCATATTAGTACATTCTAGTACCTAACTACTTTGCTTACCACGTTAGACTACACAACCGTGATGTTACATAAATGTGCTGTGAACGCGACAAACCCACCAGCTAACTCGAATAGCAGCGAACGATATAACTTTATTTGACTTTTACTGCAACGCTGCCATATAGTTGTTATTTAGCGTGGATGACGTCACAGTCAGTAAAGGGAGGGTTGCATTGGAATAATATCCATACTAATATTATAAAAAGACAAAATAGAGCAAAGTATTATTGGAATTTTCCATCAGGAATTTCTCAGTAGCAGCCTTGGAGTCTGGATCTGCGCCCAGTTGATGGCAATAGGCTCGCTCCCTATTACATGGGACTTAAACATAACTGGCGATATGTGGGTTACTAGCTGTCCGCCGCGGTTACACCCGCGTCTTTGATTACTGCTCCGCTCCCGTAGGTCGTAGCGTGATGGTATATAGCCTATAGCCTTCCTCGATAACTAATCTATCTAACACTGAAAGAATTTTTCAAATCGGACCAGTAGTTCCAGAGATTAGCGCGTTCAAACAAACAAACAAACAAACAAACACTGCAGCTTTATAATATTAGTAAGTATAGATAATATAGTATATAGTATAGATGATGTTATGTTAATAAAGCGAAAGTGAGCCTTCTTTTTTGTTTGTTAAGCGTTTACGGCTAAACTTCTGAACCGATATTAAGAAAATTTGGTACAGACCAACTTTAACTTCAAGAAAAGACATATTATACTTCTTTTTTATCCGTGACGTAAAATGCATTCGCGATAAACGACATTTACAGGCTCGTTTACATCTACTATAACGTAACCCGCAAAATTCAACATTTTATACGTTTATTTTATTATTAAGCACTTTCCTGAACAATATCGTGACTTACCTAGTTTTGAAATGAAGTTATTTGATGAGAAACTGAATAACTACAAGCAAGCCACCACTATTAGTGCCCTTACCAGGGGGCCTACCGCCATCTCTTAAAACAATATTATTTTAATGTTACTTTGCCTTCCGTACTGTTAAATTTTCAACACTGGCCTCAGCGCCGAGAGTTCAAAACCCAACAACAGAATTTACAAAGTAATATTAAAATAACATTGTTTTAAGAGATAGCAGTAGGCCGGCTGTTCTACAAAATTAAACTTAGTTTAATTATTTAATTACCAAAATATGACTAGACTATACTATTGTATGACATTCTGACATTTTAGCTAAACTGGGCTTGTTTGGTACAGCTGTGGGGCATACAATGTTTTTGTTAGTATCTTCAATCAAATAAACTTTTTATTATTTTTGTGTACCAAATTGACTGAGCCAAGTATGTTATTTCTTTGTATGAAGCGAGCTGTCAGTAAAATCCCGTAAGAATTTGTTATTAACATGTACAGCTGTTACCATGTTTTAAAATATACTTATTCTTTACGAACCGCAGAAATACTTTACTGCAGACGTATACCCTGACTCGACTTGCAAGTACTGCATAAGTAAAGAACGTGAATACATGAACATGTTTGCGTAAAAGCTTGGGAAACATAACCACGTTGCGTGCACTGGCTTGTTTGACTTTACTGTTACGGAAAGTAAGCGTGAACGAGGCACGGTGGTATTGCGTGCCGCGATATACGTAAACGTTCAATCAATTATTATGTATAAGTTATAAACGCGACGTTGCCTGCGTCATGCTCCCTTCTGAGTTTGTTTATGACGTCACTGCGTTGAAAAACGGCTTGATCGTTAGTCTTTTTGACATTTTAATCCCTTTTGAGAGTTGGAATTGAGTTGAGAACGGCAAACGAGCGTAAAACCTATCAATAAATTAGGAGTCGAACTGGTGACTTATGGTGCAAAAGCCGTTTCAATAGCCATATTCACTCAGATGTTTCGCTGATGGTGGCGTGTTGTACTTATCATTCGGTTTCCTCTCCCCTTTCTTCCCCAAGCTGGTTAAGCGAAATAGTACTGATTAAATGGGCGTTATCCGATGGGATAGTCATCTCTTACTGGCACGGCCAAGCAACAAGAATAATGTACTCGTAACCAGGGTTTGGTAAAAACTTAATTGAAAACATTGTTCGTCGCGTTTTTGGCTTGTTCTTCTGCATAATGTACTTTACCTACCTACCTAAGATAAGGTACCCACGTTTTGGACGAGCAACAAGCTTTGACTTTCTGACTAACGGACCGACGCCTTGCCAATTCAAAAGTGTCTGTAAATGGTTAGATTGAAAAAAATGTTACTTGTTTACTTACGATTTCTGTATTTTTGTTTAGTGCGTTCCACATGCACAAACGTCTATTCTCGATTATTAAGCCTATACTGCTGTCACATTATAATAAATTATAGCATAGCGTGAACTTACCGTTTGAAATGACTTGTATTGCTAGCTGTGTAGCGTGAGCTTTGCACAGCTGGTGCGTGGCGTGAGCACAGCGTGAACGGTGCGTGGTACTTATATTTGTACCGCAAGTGTTTAGGAAATTATTTTAAAGGTGTTTGTTATTTGGTTTTTATTAATGTTACGTGACGCCACAGACGTCATAACGGTCAGGCAAAAAAAGTAGCAATATGGTAAAGAGTTTTTATTTATTAACTGACTAGATGCTGCCCGAGACTTAAATTAATTCCTGGCATTAATTTATTTTCGGAACGAAGTCCGTTTTGTATAAATTCGTTTAAAAAAAAAACCGAAATATTTTTTTACTTGTTTTTCTGAAAGAATCGACACTAACCCTTTTCCTTTGTTATTGTTTCAGATGCTTAGAAAACTCAACGACAACAGTGCTGTGCAATCAAAACATTAGTTACTAATGAATCATGGGAAAAGTGTCAATTATACTACAAACATGAAGATGTATAGAAAGTTGTTCTGGACGTTAATACATGGCTTTGCTATGTTGCCTACCATAGCCGTACGTGGTAAGTAGTAGCGTAAAATAGTTTATATAGTATAGGTACTAGCTTCTCCATACAAACTTTGGACAAATTGGAACAATGGACAACTTTGGAAAATCCGTTCTTAGCAGACGTCTACTAACTACCTCCCTGCCAAATTTCATCTTTATACGTCAATCGGTTTTCGATATTTCCTGATGAGTGAGTAAATGAGTGAGAGAATATTTAGACAGATAATAGATAATAGAACGAGTGAGCATTTCCAGCATTTTGATTTATGATGTAATTAGTGATGTAATAGATTATCCTTTTACATCTCCTCTTGTAGTTAATTTATAGATGCAAACCTAAAAATCCACAACAAACTGGATTGAAACTGACACACCATCTGTCAAGCCACGATAACTTTATTGCTTGCTTGTTACTTGATTCATATTTAAGTGTCTGCAATATCTTAAACTTGATCAATATTAACGCGCGGCTCAAAGGACCAAATTGTTCGTATTAAGTAACTTGAATGCTTAATCAGAGGACGCCCAAATACTTCAAGTAAATGAAGTGCGGTTCTGTGTACAATTAGACAAGAATGACAATCCAGTGTTATTTACATAATTATATACTTTTGAAAGTGAAGTAATTAAAAGAATATAGGTAGACGTTTATTTGTATCTTAATTATGTAATTTTTGGTCCTCTGTAGTGCAATAAAGGGTCATTCAATACCAGCTGGAGAATTATGCAAGTATTTCGACTAAACCTTTAATAGTGGCTAAGGTCGTTTATTCACCGCCACTGTTACTAAGACGTCACCGAGAACGAGATAACGGCGTCGAAGTAGTTATACATATACACTTACTAGGACCGTATTTCCACCTTGGGTCCGTCTCTCGACGTGATCGTGTCATCGTGTTTCTTATCGCCGGCACATAGGCTCGTCACAATCTCGGGCCGAGTTTTAGTGGTAGCAGAAAACTATTTGAAACTTTTTCTAATGAAAAACACAATAAATATTATAGTGCACAGGTATGTATAGAAATACAGGTGCACTCCCTTTTCTTTCATACTCATAGACCGATAGGACGGTAACGCCAACTTGCAAATTTTAAAACCCAATAACATTTTTTCCGACCTGGGAAACAAAACCAAAGACTCCATGCTCAGAAGTCACGCTTGCGACCACATGACCAACGGGTCAGTCGACATTATAATAACAGTCACATTTAACCATAGCCATGCCATTAACAAACCCCCACTTAACTAAGTGATACTGATTGACACTAAGTGGTCACTAACGCACCGCCAGACGTACGACCCTGGCGTACAGCCAAAACTAGGCTTTGAACTATTTACATAAACGGTTACGTGTGGAGGGCATCTAGGATTGAATCTATAGAACTTGTGATAACATCTTTGGAGCTTGGTGGCGCGGGTTCCTATATCTTACGGAGCGTTAGTTGGTTGATATTACGAGTCGTAGGATAGTAGTTATGTAGTAGTAAAAGAGCTCTCTGTGAAGGAGCTTGTCCTGGGAAGTACTACCAGCCTACCTATTTCTACCGTAAAGCGGCTTTGCTGTGTCTCAGTTTGAAGGGTGCCGGTGTAATTACAGACGCATGAGACAATCCAACTTTGTTTTTGAGATAACAACGTATCTGCGAGGCCTCTGGTATTGCAGATGCTCAATATTAGGTGGGCCGCCAGCTTGTTAGCCATCTGAGATAAAAAAAAAGTCGTACAACCAATTTCTCAAACGAATCAAAGCAGCTTACGCCTCGTTTAAATTTTTTACCGATACGAGAACTGAAAAACATGTAAAAATCCCACGCCCTACCAATTAAGCACACGACCAAAACATCCATTAATCCTACGTCAGCCAAAATGTGTTAATAAACCCTGTATATTAACCCACACGGTAACGTAATCGAACTTTTTACCGGCTCACTAGGGGTTGATGGGAGCGAGTGTTTAAACGTCAATCCTCCCTTTACATTACAGCACGCTGTAAGGGAAAATTGCCACTGACACTTCAGAAAATTGTAGCTAGCTACCAATAAATATTTGCAGACTTTAAACTACTTTACAGCACAAAATTAAACCTTATGTCCTTCCCAATAAGGTTGGGGAGATTAAAGATAACAGTTTCCCGACTAATTAAATAGTTTGCAAGTAGTTTGTCAGGCTGAAAGTATTTCGTATAATTTGCACGGTATGAATAATGTGTCTAGGTGTAATTAATGTATTACATAAAGCGATTAGCTGATACGTTCGCGGATAGTAGGACCGTGTTTTATTGGTCCTTTTGTGCGTTTATTGCTCTTTTCATTTGTGTTTTGGATTTTTTATTGTTTCAAATGTATTTAACAAACATTGTTGTTCCATTGTTGTAATTTACATTATTATTGTCGCACAGCAGGACCAAGGCCTTTTTCATGCAGAAAAAGCAAGAGCATTGATCACCACACTTGCTCATATTTGTTATAAGTCCAGATCTCAAGATGTTTTCTTTGACCAATGATAGTGATGTCCAAGATAAACTTAGACACTGCGTCATCTTATGTGGTTGTGATAGGAGCGACTTTACAACAAAAAGGTATAGTCTCTGATGTAACTAAACATCACTAATCAGTGGATAAGAGATGTTTAAATTAAACATTGCCTTTTGACATGGTTTCTTTGTGAAAACGTAAAAAAAACAAACCCAAAGAAACAGACTCATTAAAGTGAAGCAACAAGAAACAACAAATAATCGGAACACCAATCAACTTCGACGATACCGGTTATGTCTCCCGTAATTATAACGAGGTCTTATTTCCCTCAGAATAAGTAAATAAATGTCTCCGTCGATTTTGGGACGGAAAAATGGAGGAATATTGACAAGAGCCGCTTATTATTCCGCTTAAGTTGGAGGAGTCAACTGGGGGGAATAAGTTATTTTGATGCTTGTATAAGGCTAAGTAAACAATTTTTTTTCTGAATAAAAAAGGGAATAGGGAATTCTAGTTTTATTTTTGAATAAAGAAAAAAATTCTTTGGCAATTTCCTGATGTTTATTCATCAATTAATATTATCTTTACTACTATTATAAAGAGGAAAGATTTGATTGTTTGCATTGAATAGACTCCTAAACTACAGAACTGATTTGAAAAATTCTTTCACTGTTGGGAAGCTACACTATCCCCGGGTGACATAGGCTATATTATATTTTTGAAAATTAGGATCCGTTAAAAAAATCACGCGAACGAAGTCGTGGGAGAGTGTTAGTAGGTAATAATAATAATTGCCAGACGAATGTTGGTTACAACGGCCAATCTCAATGGAAACTAGCCAAGTAAGTACGATATTCCAGTGCTTTTTTTTTTTTTTTTTGAGGTGGTAAAAATCATCAAATGAGTCCTTCCGTCCTGGGCGGGGCGGAAGGGACTGTCAGACTTTTACTGACTAAAAAACCACCCTGTTCCTTCTGTTGCCCTTTACGTTCCGGGGCTACGGTATCCTGTTAAGACGTCCCGCAACCCCGGCAGGCGTTTGGCCCCGTTGGGGGGCCCCGTCCCTGTGCTGACAGCTCTTTGAGGCGCGCGCGAACAGAACGCGCCGTCGACCCGGGCATGGTCCTTGATCGGACGGCGAGCTACCCATTACTCGCCGTCCGCAAGCCCGCGCCTACGGTGGCCGGATGTCGCCTCGCGACGTCCGACGCCCTGGGCGTCTCCCGCGGCGGCTGGGGCGTGAGGTGGAGGGTGTTGTTCTCTCCCTCACGCGGCCCGCCTCCTCCTTCGCTAGCATTACTGCTTCGCAGAAGGAGGTGACTGCATCCCATTCCCTCTCGCCCCGGAGCATGGCCTGAACCAGGCCCGGGCGCGAGAGGTCGCCGCCGATATTCCAGTGCTTAAGTAAAGATGGTAGGTCCCCAGGACTGTCTATTAGTCATAAACACAGTATCGTTCCCAGCGATTTTATTGTAATCAGAACCCAATTATTCTATACAATAATCCTCCTCCAACCTCTAAGGATGCAATAGTAGAACATGCAATTTGCTGGAAAACAAAGAAATTACTGATAATATAATTCTGTTTGAACTAATAATACTGGTTCAAAGTTTTATTAAACAATAATAGATTTCTTTAGTTCGTCTTGTATCACATTCTCTTGCATTTTTCTGTAATATTATTTTCTGCCTCGTTTGTCTAGTGGTCGCAATACGCGACAGCTAGGGATGAGGTCTTGGGTTCGATTCCCAGGTCGGGCAAAGTGTTATTGAGTTTTTCCATCAGGAATTTCTCAGTTGCAGCCTCGCAGTCTGGATTTGTACCCAGTTGATGGCACTAAGCTCACCTCTCCATTTAATTGGGACTTAAACATAACTGGCGAAATTTGGGTGTACAATGGGTACACCTCTGCCTAACCCTTCGGGGATTACAGGCTTGATGTTATTAAGAAAAATATACAAGATGTAGTTTTGCATCCTGGACGAATCTCAGCAGGTTTTCATAAAAGACATAAATAATCAAATAGAATTACGACACCTGGTCAAAGAACACTTCTAGGTGTGCGAGCATGTGAGTCCATTTGCTAAACGTATTGATCCAACATTCGTGACCAAAAGTTTATAAATAGCGGTATAAACGAGCCTGTTCACCTAGTGATTCGGTAATCGATAGATTAAGACTTATTGTGGCCAGTATTTAACCTTGATAAGTGGCTTAGCCTAAATCTTATCTCGGAATTAGAGCACCTTACTCTCGGCTTCTCAACACTTAGGTGTTAACTAAGAATGTTAAATTAAATCGTAATCTGTGACTATTATTATGTAGGATAGTCAGATTTAACCTTATATAATTTACTGGCTTCTGCCCGCCACTTCGTCTGCGAAGATTTTAGAAATAAGCCAAAGTCCTAAGTTATCCCTCGGGAATACAAAAACCTGATAAAAAGTAGCCTATGTGATATTCCAGACTATAATATATATGTGCTGCAGAATTCAACCAGATCCGTTCAGCTGTTCTGGCATGATTGAGTTACAAACATTCATCTAAACTTACTCATTTATAATAGTAGGAGGATTCCCCTAGTGAAATGATTGTTGCATCACCTTATTACGTTGTGAATACCTACTTAGTCACTTATTTAATTTCATAAAATATCTTAGAAATAAGAAGGGATATCACTTATTTTTTGCACCTACTTCAGGTGCAAAACAAAATTATTAGACTACAAATAAAAAGGAACAAATTACTCATTACTTTGAACAACAGTCTTTCTAGAGTCACTATGGCCGCTGTAACAACAAATTATCAAAATGTATTAAGAAACCATACAAGAAACGTGTTTTTTTGTATGTAGTGTTAAATAATAGACGGTGTTAGGAAACCCTTCATGTGCGAGTCCGACTCGTAATTGGCCGGCGTTTTTATCATAATTCAAAATTAACGTTAAAACATTTTCCCATTCCCTTACCTAAATAGGCAGCTGCAAACATAACGTAGCAAAATGGAGGATTATAGATCCCAACAATACCCAGTAGCGAGTGCGGTGCTCATGATCAGACGATGGACGACTTACAACAGTGCCCAAAGAGTCCTGATCTGCACTTTAGAGGACGTTAACAAAGCTACTGATGCTGCGATAAACGTGGCCACCTATTGGCCCCAAAAAAAGGAAGTAAAAAGTAAGGAAAAAAAATATTATCTAAAATCGAAAGAAGAATTCCTTAGTTGGTGAAGAAGTGAAGAAAGAATCCCTGATCAGAACTAATCTTCAAAAGCGTATATATTTAGTTTTTCTACCAACTTGTTTGCAGATATTTTGCAACAAGTATTGGAAGCTCATTTTCTCCGTAAACATTTTCTCTTACAGTAAACAGGATATTTCGTTATTCATAATATTTTTTATAGAAAAAGTACTGCATCGGGGTAAAACCCTGAGCGGAGTGTTTTGAAACTCGGTTCATATTATATTTATATGAATTTTTCTTCCGCTTACATTTTATGGAATATTGAGATAGATAAGCAAGGTTATCAAGGGTTTGGTATTTTTGATATTCTGGTTAAAATTAGATTTTTTAACATAACATCACGCCTGTAACCCCTAAAGATTTAGGCAGAAGTGTTACTCATTAGTACGACCACATTTCGCCAGTATGTTTTTAAGTTCCATGTAATAGGAGGCGAGCCATGAGAGCATGATGGGCAGTTTTCGTTGTTATCAGATATGTGATGTGTCTTCTTAGCGTATCGATGGCCAATATAGATACTTAATAATATCACCGCTCCTTTCAGAAAATTTCAGAACATATCCAATTATAGAATACTCTGCAAAGTTTTTAATGTGCAGTTGTCAACACATCAGATTATACTTTTTTGTTGTAAAATCGCACAAATTACAACAGCATAAGATGCCGCAGTGTTTACCTTGAAGCGTTGTCGTCCGTACATTGACCCGTTTTACTGGATAGTACATTTGACAAATTGACTTAGTTTCAAGTAATTTAGGTATTGAATTATTGAGACATTGTTAATTGGCTCGTTCTGTCAGTTCTTAGTTCAATTCTACGAATCAAAAGACCAAAACTAGGAACAAAAATAAATCAACAACAAAATCTAAACATTCCTTCCAATTAGAATTCTGTCGCGTCCGAGAAGCTCTTACAGCTAACGAAGAAAGAAAAAAAAAACACTCATTAGACACTTGATTGTGTTTTAAAAAACGACCCTTCTTAATTAATTAAAGACTGTCAGTCTTTTTTTCTTTGAAGGATATTAAAAACAAAGTTTTTCGTGAACAATTGGTGCCCACGTTTAATTTACTTGGAGAAGATTCTTTATTATCAGACACTAGGTTGTGCCTGCGACTTTGTCCGCGTCGAAATTAAGTAAAGTGGAAGGGGGTGAATTTTAAAATAAGGGGCGCCTTTGATCATTACTTGAAATTCTAAAATTAGAAACTATCGGGTTTTAATTAACACTTTGACCTGGGAATGTCATCCATAACACACAATTCAAATAATTACAAGTGCATATATTAACTATTCAAAATGGGACTCAAACCCTGAATGCAAAAAAACAGCTTTTAACTTTTTAAACTGATGTAAGCGATGAATGGATTCAATTAATTAAGTATCGTAATCAATTAAATTATACTTTTAGCGTTCAATTTGTGTTTCATGATGAGCCGTTGAGGAATAATAAAATTTCACATTAAAATAAAACTAAAGAAAAAAGTCGGTCCTTTTATTGTAAAATAGGACCAAATTTTATCTGATTCAGTATTTCATCAGTGCATATAATTGTGTAATTGAATTAATTATTCCATATTATAACGGGTCAAAGAAACATTATAATGAAAAGAGTAGTCATCTTGTAGCGTTTGTACATAGTTTCCGCCCACATCTAGTGGAAATAAGCATAAGTTCAAGTGTCTTAGTATTATTGCAACCGTCTTACAAAACTAAAACGTAACTCAGAGAACGAGAAAATCCATTCACTTCAAAATAAACATCGAAGTACCACTAAAACTGCAGATGCACATTATATACAACCAATAGTAGTCTCAAAATATACTGTACATTATTAATAATAGATATAATAAATATAAAGTGTACTGCGAACCAGCTGTGAGGAACCTTTGGCCCATTGCCACAAGCTTGTAGCGGTGTGGAGCTCATGTTTTCGATATTATGTAGCTGCGACGCTTCTCAGAAATTGAATCGAATAAATATGGAGGAGATTTGTTACGGTTCCTTTTAATATTTATCGGTTTTTGAATTTATGCATTGTTGTTTTGTAAAGAGGAGTTGATGTTTCTAAGATTTGGTCTTTTGGTACGCGCTGTGAAATCTGTTTCTATCGGTATCGCGGATATTACATGTGTAAAAAAACACTTAATGATGCTTAAAGTTACATGGTCTTACTATCATTGGCAGCATTTTTTTTGTTCCGGACCATACCTAGGAACCCAGGTTTGGTTACAGAGACATTGAAGGTCCAAATTCCCACTCACTATATGCATATTTTTATACATGCGTTATATTGACGCTACACTAAATAGTGATTTTTGACACCAAAAATAAAAATCGTTTACCAATAATAAATAAATTTCCAAAGTGCTTTTTGCTTAGTTCAATAAACAGAATGCGTGGTTTATGTGTCGTAATTTTCAGAGTAATTGCTAAAGATCTTTTTTTAATCCAAGGAATCAAATTATCTTCCTAGTAACCATTGTAAACATACATTTTGAAATAAGATTCTCATAACTTAAGTAGGAAGGTATATTAATTTGTAAAGGGGTTTGAACTAATAATCTTGTCTGAGTTATATGTGGCTTGGCTTATCTCGCTTGCAAACGCCGCCGCGGTGTGCGTAACCTGTGTAATGATTATAATAATTTATAATGCCTACAATCCTGTAAAGCTGGCTTGGCTATGGTGGGTAGGTAATCGTCAGAATAATGTTGAATGTGGAAAGCTGTAAGAGTGGATGGTTTAAAATCCTTGTGTGTGTCTATCCGCCTGTCTGCCAGAAGCCTAATAGTCAGAGAGTTGAAATTTTCACAGAGTGTATTTCTATTGCCGCTATATCAACAATTTGGTTGCCCCCCTCTTTTTACAAAACACATGTTTATAAAAAACATCAATTAAAGTTAAAAAGTTGAGGATCCAAGAAACGTGTTTTTTGGAGGTATGTAAAGTTAAGTAATAATTTAATGGTAGATTTAAAAAAAACTACCATAAAAACTTTGTCGTAAATCGATGTCTATTTTTTAAATAGTTAAGTACTTTATAAAAGATACTTTGATAAAAATCAACAAACATCGAATCGAAAAACCAACATCTCCCTCAACAATTAAAAACAAAAGCATCGACAGGACACGTCATACACGATACACAATCCCAAAAAAAAGCACTGATATAAATAAAAATACCAGGAAAACATGAACGAAAAGAGTTAATCGCTTGATCATTTGAGTGCATCCAACACAGCACACTGTGTGATAATAAAATCCATTATATGGAAAGACTCGACACGAAATATGCCAATTAACTTATGTAAATGTGAGTGGATACTGTGAAAAAAAAAGGCATTTAAAACGAAATGATGTGAAAACAATGTAGTGTTGCGTTTTCAACGTTTCAACTTTTATGTTATCTACAAAAGTAAAGAATAAATAACTTTTACTACGTAAAGTGCTGTTGATTACATGATGGCCTAGTGGTTAAGAGTGGGCAGTAAGCAAAATTACCAATCTTTTTTTTGATTTTACATGAACAATTCTAAACTAGGCTTAAAATACAAATGTATGAAAACTACTTACATGATATTTTCAGGGGTTCTCATTGATCAAAAACATAAAATAATAACATATTCTCGATAGAAAGTTTGCTGGCTTACTATATGTACTTATATGTACTTACTTAAGTATATGTACTTACTTTCTAATTTTATCTTGGACTAGCGACCCGCCCCGGCTTCGCACGGGTGCATGTATTATACATATAAACCTTCCTCTTGAATCAATCTATCTATTAAAAAAAACCGCATCAAAATCCGTTGCGTAGTTTTAAAGATCTAAGCATATATAGGGACAGACAGACAGGGAAAGCGACTTTATTTTATAATATGTAGTGATATCACTAACATCGGTGAAGGAAAACATCGTAAGGAAACCTGGACTTGCAATAAATACAAGTCTGAAATCGCCAATCCGCCTTAAGCAAACGTGGTGACATTAGCTCAAGGTGGATTGGCGATTTCATTTCAGTAGGCCTCTTCTGATACAGAGAAGGCTCAAGCATTGTTGACAAAGAATGAGCCGGCTTCGTTTCAATATCACGAGAATACACAGCAATGTTCTGGGTTTATGCCAAAAAGCCTGGCTTTGTGACCTTTTTGGAGGGCGAGGTTACCTTGGGGAAAAAAAGTTATAGGTATATGTAGACAGTTAGGAATACGTACGTATAATTAGATACTTACAAATACTTAGGTAAAGCTAGCTTTCGTTCACGACTTCATCCGCGTTTATGGTGATATAATTATCCCACGAGAACCGAAATTTTTCCAGAATAATACTAATTTGATGCACCAGATGTACAATAAACTATTGAGCAATAACAATTCAAATTACATCCAAAATGCTTAAAATATATTTAAAACATTAAGGTTAAGTTTAAAGAATAATTAATTTTTTAATTATATTATTTAATTTTTTCCAGGATAAAATTTTCCGAAATAAAAAGTAGCTTAATGTGCTTTTGCAGACTATAATCTATATCTGTGCCAGTTCATCCAGATCCGTTTAGCCTTTCTGCCGTAACTGTGTAACAGGCATCCATCCAAACTTTCACATTTAAAACTGTAATAAATCATTTTTTTTTCATCAAAAAAAAAAATTGCTAACTATCTTTTGCCCGCGACTTTGCTGCGTGAATATACCCTATTTTTCCGCAGCGCAGACGCCACGTGTATGACGTATTGAGCCACGGTCATCGAACGCCTACGCTGAACAAACGCTAGTGTGGGGCCTTACTGTTTTTTTGTAAGTTCATATAATTTAGTTTTTAATATTAACTTAATTAACGTATTTCTCATAATAAATGAACTTTATTATTTTTTTGGGAAATAAATGCCTGAACCCGTAATTTTATTAATTACTAAATTAAATTCTTAAGTGGAGAAAAATAAAAATATTTAACAAAACTTTCAGCATTGCCAAAAATTGTTTGCATAACCTGAACCATTCACACACCTCCAAAACAGTCAACATAATGATTCTTATATGCTTTGTTTTAAGGTTGAAATTGGTACAATTGTTTTTGTAATACAGTAGCAGCTCATTTGGCTAAATGAACTGACAGTTTGCCACCCACTTCTGAAACAATCCGGGGAACTTGGCCCGGGCACCTTTGTTAACTGATTTCATTCAAAAGTTTTTGGCTCAGGGACGTTTTTTGCATTATTTAGGGTTACGACACCAGATAAAATGCATTAAAACGCTATATATTGTAGAGAGTGTAACCAGTCTTATTTATTTATTTATTTAAACTTTATGCATCAAAAGTGCAAAGGCGGACTTAATGCCTTAGGCATTCTCTAACAGTCGACCAAAGGTGGTGAAGAGATAACATGGTAGGTGCAAATTAATGTACGAGCGCTAAACAGCAAAATTAATTTGAAAAATAAATAAATAAACACACATAAAGTCTTACCTAGGGGTATCGTATTACCCAGTTACTGGGTTGTGGAGGTCAGATAGGCAGTCGCTCCATGTAAAATACTGGTACTCAGCTGTATCCGGTTAGACTGGAAGCCGGCCCCAACATAGTTTGGAAAAGGCTATTCAGATGATGATAATTGTAGAGACATATTATTATTATATCAAGTAATAAAAGTACCAATAATTTAATTTAATTATTTTATTAATTTAAGTGTCGTTGACTGCCTCGTTGGTTTCGTGGTCGCAAAGCGCGACTGCTAAGGATGACGTCTTAGGTTCAATTTTTCCAGGTCGACAAAGTATCATTGGGTTTTTCCATCAGGAATTTCTCAGTAGCAGCCTCGGACTCTGGATTTGTGCCCGGTTGATAGCAATAGGCTCGCGCGACTTTAACATAACTGGCAAAATGTGGGTGTGCTAATGGGTACACCTCTGCCTTACTCTTCGGGGATGTATGTATGTATGTAAGAAGATAAGCCATCAAGCATGATGACAGAAGTCAAGATTAGCAGTGAGAAGCCCAAGGAGGCAGACCGGCTCCCAGAATCCCCGTAAGTGAGGGAAAAGAACACCTGGGTGGATTTTAGTCAGTAAGAGTTTGATATACCCCTCCGCCCCTCCGTCCATGAGGATTTTCCATCCCGGAAAAAACAAAAGGTCATAGGAAAGACACAGCTATTTCTGTATCGTCACTTGTAAAGGTAAAAGTTGCTAAGTGTAGCTATTGACTATAACGTTCTCCGCCGATGCGGCTTCGACTTTTAATTACTCTGAAAGCAATTTGCATACTTAATTTAAATCTATAGGTATTACTGCAGTAATAAGTTTGAACTCATAATTTAAACACGATGGAACATAATTACATTTTACTTTTAACAGAATCTGAAAAGTTGTATTTTACTTTGCGCAGAATCTATCGTTTTAAACCTTAGTTTAAAAGTCAAACAACTTTAGAAGTTTGCGAACTAGTTAATACTCTGTTTGTAGAAATACAAGTTTTGATGATTTATTATTTATTACTCATGTTCAAGTCATTGTGGGTTGAACATTTGCATACCCGGTCTTAGGTTCAAAACCTTGGGTACAATTATTGTACTAACTTTTAGGAAAGACCGCTAGGTATCTAATCTTAACAGATGTGTAGATAATATAATTAGTTAGTCTATCCATACTAATATTATAAATGCGAAAGTAACTCTGATCAAGACTAAACCACTGAACAGATTTTGATGAAATTTGGGGATATAAAAAAAATAATTTTACTAGACTTCGACTTCGTCTGTGATCCTAACTAATATTATAAATGCGAAAGTAACTCTGTCTGTCTGTCTGTCTTTCTGTCTGTCTGTCTGTCTGTCTTTTCTTCACGCCTAAACTACTGAACCGATTTGTGTGAAATTTGGTACAGGGTAAGTGTGAACCCCAACAAAGGACATAGGCTACTTTTTATTCGACTTCGACTTCGTCTGCGTCCGCGATAACCACCATATTATACGCGGACGAAGTCGCGGGCAAAAGCTAGTAACCGATATTTACGCGGACGACGTCGCGGGCACAAGCTAGTTCAGAGCACAGATTAGACTTTTACAGAATACCACTGCAGGATGATGCCTTGAATTATCTCCCAGGGTTAGGAATTTTGTTCAAAAGAGTCATCGCGGTCCTGGAACGCAAAGGGAACACGGATCACACGAACACGGATGGGTTTTAGTCGCTAAGAGTGGATTCACATCTGACGGAAGATACGACGGACGTATCGTCTTTAGTATGTTCGACGCACTAACGCATCATCGGTTATGTGTGTATGGTTGGATGTTTTATTATATACTAGCTTTTGCCCGCGACTTCGTCCGCGTATATGTCGGTTATCGCGGACGCAGACGAAGTCGAAGTCGAATAAAAAGTAGCCTATGTCCTTTGTTGGGGTTCACTCTTACCCTGTATCAAATTTCACACAAATCGGTTCAGTAATTTAGGCGTGAAGAAAAGACAGACAGACAGACAGAAAGACAGACAGACAGACAGACAGACAGAGTTACTTTCGCATTTATAATATTAGTTAGGATTTGACTGCTCTGGCGTTACGCGACCGATAATAGGCGACCCATTTTCCGTCAGATATGTCTCGACCCTAAGAATCTGATACTCCCTTCTGCTCCACCCAGAGTGGAAGAAGTCATTGATGATTTCCCATCCTTAAAAAAAAGGACGATGTCACATGTTTGTTTATTTGATGTATAACTTTCCTTCTATTGTTTCAAGGAAGACATCACTAACGATTTCCAGTCAAAACAGACCTCGTAAACACACCATTACAAACAGACTGTATAATTAAATAGCGCGAAATTTGCGAAATTCGCAAAATGGTAGGCATTCATCGTTCAGCTTAATAGTGTTCTGAAATTAGCATACTTGAATTTTGATTAGCAGTAAAACACAGTTGAACTTTGTAACAGTGCTCTGCCAAGCTCCCATTATCGCTGGGTTAATGGACAAAACCTCTGTCATTATGTGTGGTGTTCCCATAAATTGTCGGCCGACAGATTTTATTACGTTTGGTTATTGTTAAATGAGTCGAATTTTTTACTGGAGTTAAGTTTGGATATTTTTTGAGTTTTATTCGGGATTTTAATGGACTGTGTTCAATGAAAATGTGCATTGTTGCAGTGCTGTGACACAGTGGTTGAATAATATTGTATTTCATTATAAAAGCCTTCACAAGTGGCGACATCTGAACCCATGTCAATTAGTCTTCCTAGCCTTTTCCCAACTATGTTAAGGTCGGTTTCCAGTCCAAAAAGACGTAGCTGAATACCAGTATTTTACATGGAGCGATTGCGTATCTGACCTCCACAACCCAGTAACTGAGTAAGTATTGGTAAGTCTGGATGTCAGAGGTTTTCGGGCTTTTGACGACCCGTAACGACTGTCAAAGATTCACGTATGAAGTCCGAGACCAACGGCTTTACGTGCTTTCCGAGACTCCTCCAGTCTCGGTGTGTGAAGATGGTCCTCCATCCACGGACCGACCTCGGCAAGCGTAGCTTAACCTGACGGATCGACCCGTGCGGCTGTTATTACTTAGCCACGAGATCTTGTACACTTACACTGACACTACCCTTGTACATTGGAATTTGGGAGCGCTCTGGAGTTTCAGCCTTCAATTTAACTGTATTTTTACTATGGTAGTGATGGTTAGGGTAACACTTTACCCGTGATATCGTTGCATAATATATCGCCTTTACACCTTACACCTATACACCTTCTAAGGATGTTTATATTATCGCGATTTTGCAAACTACTCTCATGGTTTTCAACGTCTTAAGTAGATGTTGAACAACGTTGTGAGAGTTTAAAGTTACTGGTCACTGATCTACATCATAGAATTCGTCCAATTTCAAATCCTATTTTAGCATTTATTCAAAACAGCCTGTCTTCTCATTTCATTTGAAAACCCCAACAAAACATTACCATAAAAAACAATTTGTGTAAAACATTCAAATAATACAATTATTACGACGAAATAACAATAACACCGGCACAAATCCGTCCTTCTTCGGACCGAGACCGAAACACAATGTTCGGAGCTGAGCAACGGGCGGCCCTTTAAGGTCAGTATAGACTAGAACATTTTCTCGAGCATTTCTGTGTAATGTAACGTTCTTACGAATGGTACAATACAGGTAAAAGCTCAGTTTCCAAAGCATTTCCGTGTCATGTAACGTTCCTGCGAATGTTCGGCGTAATGCTCGCAGCAAGTATGCATTTACCCGTAACATTTCGTTGTACCTTGCGTTCATTCTTCCTTGAAAGTCGGACCTACAAGTTGCGTGTGCTGCGTTTATCTTGATGAATTGCTCGTGCAAAGGCTCGACGAAATATTACACCAATACGCTCGTTGGTTTATACAATTATTGTTGTAACAAAACGGCGATCGTGCTCGACGTCTGGCTCGTGAAGGGTGATACACTAGAACATATCACAGAGCGGCTCGTTGTTCTGTTACAAGTAAATGCTCCAGTCTATACTTACCTTTAGAATACACGATCCCTTGGGATCTGGTTTGAATTTAATAAATCTTTCCGATGCTTCCTTTAAACGTTGAATGGCATCGGAAACCCGGAAAGTCCGTTTTCATAAACGGATGGTGAAAGGATAAAATGCTATATTTCCGTATGTCGTTATGTTCCCAAGTCGTGACTAAATGGTGTTAAATTCAACACACGATGTTTCTATTGTTCGTTATGACGGAGTTGTGATGAATTTTTGAATTTTATCGCTTGTATGTGATGAGATTGTGCTTTTTTAGCTGATTAGATTGTATTATTTCGTTGTTTTTAGGTGAAGTGGTTATTTATTATTTTTGTTCGGTATCGTTGTTAGATGAACTTGTTACACTTTCGTCATGTTCGTGAACGGGCGTCATCATTAAGAGCTCGTCACCTCTTTGCTGCCTCGGCTATTTTAAATTGTTTTTATTATATTTTACTCTAGACCTCATTTAACATGCACGACTTATTACATCGTACCCTCAGATTCAATATAAATTATGTGCCCTAAAGGAGATGGAGTTATTGTGCCCCAGATCTGTACAGAAATAACAGTAGGTATTATAGTTAATTATATTAAAAAGAATAAGGTAAATATAATTATTTACATCTCAAAGAAAAAAAAACATTATTATTAAAATTATTTTTCTTTTTAAACATCAAAGGAGATGGCCAGAAATTATATGGGCTTGTACCCCAGTTTGTACAGATATGAAATGGGTGTGGATATTTATGCGAACGAGGACATGGACATAATCTAGTAAATAAATCCCGTGGAAATCTAAATACTAATAAAATTGGAACTTTCAACTTCTCCACACTCTATAACTCCTTAAAAAACTCGCATAAGCATCTAACACTCCGGCGTCGCAGTGAACCGTCTCAAATAATTTCCTTGAACGTCTTAATTCCGTTAGACTTGTAATTAAGGGACAACCCCGGGGCCTGTCAAATTAATTACACCTATTCAAGATAATCACAGTTGAAACTCAGGAAGGGTGAATTTTTACTCTTTTTTTTATTTATTCTCTTTTACCCTAAAAGTTTCCGGTCCACTTGGATTTTGTATTTTAATATAAATGGATGGTGACGGAGTGAATGCGGGTTGGATTTTGATGGATTTTGGATAGTGTTTTAATTTCAATTAAAAGTAAGGTTATGTGTGTGATAATACGTCACAAAGATTTATGAACAGTATTAAATAATAGTTATATGCGTATTTTGTCTGTGTGTGTTTTGATTCAAACTTTCAAGAAAACCAAAGAGACAAATTCTTGTGTAGGTACAAGAATTTGTATCTTCACAATAATCATATTCTAATTTCATTCTCAATTTATCAATTAATATGTCCAAAGCGCAAATCGCACAAAGAATGAGTGCGGGTCGGTTGTGAGTCGATTTAGGTAAACCACGGGTGACGCAAAAAGAGGCGACGTCGCCTCTTTTTGCGAGGAGGTGATGCATACAAAGGAGGCGGCGGAGAGGGAGAGGGAGCGTACCTCTCACTCCGCCCGCATCAGAAGGGCAGCAGGGCGCAGCCAGGAGGGCGCTCAACGATCTCCGGCCACCGTGAGGAGGGGCCTGCGAGCGGCAAACTTGGGGCAGTTTGTCGCTCGACCAGACATAGGCCTGTGATGGCGGAGCGCAGTGTTCCGTGCACGCCTCTCTAGTGGAATGTGCGGTCGCAGGATAGGCCGCACATAGTGAAGGGGCTCGCCAATGGCGGTCCAATACCAGTTGGGGGCGCGTATCATGCGTAATGCGAATACCGGGCTCCCGACTTATGGTAGCAGGAGGAACCGTGGGGTTTTAGTCGGTAAGAGTCCGACATACCCCTCAGTTATCCCCAAACGGAGGGCATCCATGAGGATTTCCCCAAGAAAAAAAAAAAAAAAAGGTAAACCACGGGTCTATTGACTTTTGTCATGTAGGTAACAAAACGCTAAATTTTTTTAGCAACTTGGTAGTCACGGTAAAAAATATCAATGTTAATGACAGACAGAACTATCGTCCTTTTGACTTAAATCCCACAAGGGTGAACGTTCTTTGAGCAATCGTAATTTTAAAACATTCTTCGGTCATACCGGCGAACGTTCACCAGGGAAAAGTAAACTTAGCAGACGGAGTCCGTTAGGGCCAGTGCCTTTGTTCGAAAGAGTCACCGTGGCTCCGGAACACAAAGGGCATTAGAAGGAACACGGATGGATTTTAGCCAGTAAGAGTCTGACACTCCCGTCCGCTCCACCCAGAGCGGTAGAAGTCATTTGATAATGTCCCATGCTTAAAAAACATAGCAAGTGAACTCCAGGCAAGACATAGTCTCATTTCTTACCTAACAGGAAAAAAACGCCATTTCCATTTTAGCTCAAAAAATACAAGAAATCTTTTGGTCCATTACAACGTAGAAGCATAATCTTGTATTTCCACATTGCCGTCATTCATTCGTGCTATACATATGTAAAATATTTCTCGCCTGCTTTAATACAAGCCGTATGAATATTTTCAGGCGTCCAAGATGAATGGGTGGTATTTTCATTGTGCATTCAGTTTTACTGGAGTTAAGTGTACGTACTGTATTGTTTGGTTGTTTAAGTTTGAGATGTACTCAATGTTTTAAACATACCATAAACTGGGTCTTATTGCATCGGTATTAGTTTTCATAATGCATGATTTGAAATTTACGCACGCTTGCTTTTTACATTATTAAAATAATGAAAAATGCATGCATGCCACTTGTAAAGTATCTTGTTGACACTATGGTTGTATAGGAAAAAACGTGTTAACGTGACTGAGGTACATAATTACACAACATTACGCCTCGTGTACCCGAAGGCTTAGGCAGAGGTGTACCCATTAGTCACCCACATTTCGCCAAGATGTACATAATTATAATATAATGTTAAATAAAATTGTTATTATATTTTAGTAATAAATATTAATGTTTTTTTCTTTCAAGTGTGTTGAAAAACGACCTGAGTATTTTATCAATACACTGTCGATTCCATTACATCCTTACAATTTCGAAGTTGCAATCCAGCCTCTAGTTTAATGGCAATCTTAGCTCACTTGTATTAAAATGCACTATTAAGTGATGTATATTTTTTTGTGACTAATGAAGATGTTATTACGTGACGCGTTATTTTTTTTTCTCTCAGCACAATATAGGCAATCAAAAGATGGACAAGCAGCCGATGTGAATAGATGACATCTTTTATACAAGCAAACTTATTCGTCGTAACTTCCCATGTTATGAAGTGTACTTTCTGTGTTAAGTTATTCTGTGTTTTAACCGTGAAATGTTAAGAGCATGCGAGGCGCACCTGCCTCGCCTCCGAATGTGAGACATAAATTATGTGTAAGTGTACCATAACCTCAGTGGTTGCGATTAGTCTTAAATATGTTTATGTCTTGTGATATTATTATGAGTAGGTAAGTTAAGGCGCGGAGGACAATAAAAACACTGGAGTAATTAGGTGTTGGAATGCTGTTTGTGTTGTACGGTTTATGGGAAGAGTAATAATTTTAGTGACTGCCTTGTTGGTCTAGTGGTTGCAAAGCGCGCTTGGGTTTGATTCCCAGGTTGGTCAGGGTTGGTCAGGTGCGTTTTTCCATAAGGAATTACTCAGTAGCACAAATCCAGATTTGTGCCCAGTCGATGGCAATAGGCTCGCCTGCTAATACATGGAACTTGAACACAACTGGCGAAATGTAGGTGTACTAATGGGTACACCTCTGCCTAACCTCTCGGGGATTACAGGCGTGATGTTATGTTATGTGTTCATTTAAAAAATTAATCAACCAAACACCACAAAAGATTAATTTTCAAATTTTATTCGTATCTATTTTCGAAATCACATGAACTAACTCAACACTAAAATAAAGATAAATAATGATATCACAATCTACATTTATAATTATGCCGACCGCGATGCCTCGTTTGAATCGCGGTCTCGCTGTGCCACTAACCCGCAACGCTCGCCCGCAACACTCACCCGCTAAGTACAATGTGTGGATTTAAAATTCCATTTCCGTGGACGTGATCGCATAAGTTCCGATCCGGATTCCGGAACGGCGCCGTGTTTGTGCAGTTCCACCGGTTTTAAGTGTTCTCCTTTTTGTTTTCAGTTCCGTGGTTATGTTTTGTTACAGTTGCGTATTGACTGTACTTATTGTGCGCGGCAGAGAGAGGGTTGGATCGTTCTTTGTTTACGCTGATCGGATTGTTGAGTTGATTGCTACTTTTTTTAGAAAAGTTGGAGCGAAATGATGGATTAGAACATGTTTGATCGTTTGGTTAAAAAGGAAGTTTATATTGAGCTATGCATATTGGTGGTCGACATTTCTTTCTTTTTATTGCAGACTACTTGCTACCCGTGATTTTGTTTGCGTAGCTGTCAAATATGTATATGACTGCCTCGTTGATTTAGTGGTCGCATATCGCGACTGCTGAGCATGAGGTCTTGGGTTCAATTCCAAGGTCGGGCAAAGTGTTATTGAGTTTTTCTATCAGGAATTTCTAACTACCAGCCTCGGGTTTGGATTTGTGCCCGGTTGATGGCAATGGGGTTGCTCCCTATTACACGGGTCTTAAACATAACTTTCGAAATGTGTCATTTCGTGGCGTACTAATAGGTACACCTCTGCCTAACCCTTCGGGGATTACAGGCATGATGTTATGCTATAATAAAAATATCCTTTTTAATTCAAAAATTGTTATAAGACCTACTTATAATTCGACTCACACATTTTCGAAATAAAACCTTTAATATACCTTTACCCGCCGCAAACCCTATCAAAAACCTAACTTTAATACTCGAAAAGCGTTTTGTCCAAAATTTAAATGCCAATGTCTTAAGATGGGTGACCTTTAGGCAACCCTTTCTTGACTATTTGTCATCTGGCATTATCCCTGCTTGGGGAAAACCGGGTAAGACCATCACTTATTTGAATTAATTGCTTTGCCCGAGTTCAAAACATGGGTACACTAAGATTTAGACATTTTTGCGTGTAATGCAATTCGTCTTAGTCAATGTTAAGTGCGTGACCTATTCGTTTTGTTTAGAGCTTTGCTTTGGTGTGTAGTTTATTCAATGAGTTACATAGCGTTTTTTGTTGATGATTGGTTATTGCTGCGCTGCGTGTAACGGGTTCTGATTCTCCAGTCAGAGGCGCAGATCATGCGTCATGAGAATACCGGGCTCCCGACTTATGGTAGCAAGAGGACTCTTCCAACATAACATAATATAGCATCCATAAGGATTCATAAATGGTAATTCATTAATAGTCATTTACTGGCCCCCAAGATACAAGCGCCGCCTAGTTTGGGGACCATCGTACCTACATCAGTTTTCTCACGTGTATAAAAATATAGTTACATAACTAACTAATAGCATTCTATAATATTAAGTTCTTATATTAATACTATTCTGTTTGTTTTGTAACTATATTCTTATTCTTATTCCAACACGAAGAAAAGAAAAAAGGTTTTCTATTCTCGCACAGAACAATTTCTCCGTTTCTCCAATCCAAAGCCTTGCTCTGCTTCATGGGAAGTTAAAGTTGAAGCTAGTTACTCATCCTACAACGTAGGTCTCTATGGAGAAGAACGAGCAAGAAACTCCAAGGACACTCTTAACAATAAGGTATCTTTTCAACCCTATATCTTAGGGCACAGAATTGAAAATACTAAGTACGTATACCTTCCTAACACATATTCCCCCATCTATCCACAAAATTTCAGCCATATTAAAATGACGTAAGACTGGGGACACTGTGATCTCATTCTTTAACTCTTTTGCTGACAAACCAATCTCGCACAAAGGTAACAGCTTTCCGCAGCTATTTAAAAATGTAACCTAACACAATGGTCCAGAGACTCAATTAGAGCACCACCTTCACTATGTTAGCAGCAACCACTTGATTACGACAATGTAAATAATTTGTTGTTGATGGTCCAAGTAGGGGGAAGTAGTGGATTTTGTTGGAATGGTACTTATGGAAAGGTCAATGGAAACAAAATAAGTCTTTATAACAGACTGCGCTGATAGAGCTGGTCCAGAGGGCCTACCCCCATCTCTTAAAACAACATTACTTTAATATTTCCTTGCCTTGCGCACTGTTAGATTTTCAACGCTCGTCTCAGCGTCGAGAATTGAAAATCCAACAACAGAAATTACAAAGTAATATTAAAATGGTACTGTTTTAAGAGATGGCGGTAGGCCCACAGACTAGCTATGATTTTTCCGACCGAATTTCGGTCTCGTTGGAGACTAGCCAAGTGTGTAGAAGATATATATAGGTATTATAGTTTCCACCTAAGAATACATATGGTAAAGCAATAAAGATATTAAGAACTAAGTACATAATAGGTGCACTCTCTCTTGAAACCTTGATGAAACTTTAAAGCCTATAATTAGCAAGTAATAAATAAAGAAGAAGAATATGAAAAGTACTTATGGAGTTTCTTGCCCATTCTTCTCCATGCAAAACTACCTTTTGGATGGGGCAACTAGATTCAATTCCTTTTTCTTTTGTATTTGACGATCGAAAGTGCCTTGTAATGGCCTAATTGAAATAAATGATTTGACTTGACTTTAGAGATATCTTCTGGTTCAAAATCACTGCTCCCTCCTCCGCTAAGTCTACCAAAATTGGGCCACAACCCTAAGAATTCTCAGTACCTACGAATATTGCGCCAGAATTGGATTAAGCGGTGTTTAGTTAAAACCGATGAAAGGGTGAGATCCAGTGATTATTCCACCGTATTGTCTAATTTACTAGTATGTAGGAGCTACTTGTAATTTTCTCGGCACTCTCGAAATGTTGTTAACTTCGATCTTGAAACGTAATTAGAAATTGCTTTTAATTGTCGTTTGATTGTTCTCGTTTACTTTTGAATGAGTGCGTAGGTTTAATTATAAAGTATTCGTGAGTCTGCCTCGACGAGACTGCTTCGTTGATCTAGTGGTTGCAAAGCGCGACTGCTGAGCATGAAGTCTTGGGTTCGATTCCCAGGTCGGGCAAAGTGTTTTTGTGTTTTTGGATTTGTGCCTGGTTGATGGCAATAGGCTTGCCCCTTATTACATGAGACTTAGGCTGCGTTTCCACCAGAGATGTGCGATGAAAATGTGTCGTGTGAGGATGTCTAGCTGTGCTGTGAAAATGTGTGGGGGTTTCCACCAAAGCTGTGCGATGAAAATGTGCTTACGAGGATGTGTAGCGGAGCTGTGAAAATACACATTAATGTGTGGTGCAGATTTATTAGATTAGATTTCTGCAACACATCCCTAGCACACATCCCTCGTACACATCCCTCGCACACATCCCTCGCTTGTTTTGTATGCGCTAAAATCTAGCTCCGCTAAGCCGTTTCCACCAGAGCTGTGCTGCCCGAGGCGAGGTAAATGAAGCGATTCTATTGGTTCTTTAAAAACACATCCCTCGCTACGCATCCTTGCACATCTTTGGTGGAAACGCAGCCTAAAACATGACTGGCAAAATGTGAGTGGACTAATGGGTACACGACATTTACGCGGACGAAGTCACAGGTAAAAGCACCTGATAAACACTATCAACATCTCATAACATGCAATTACAACAAGCAACAGTAACTTAGTTTAAGCAAATAACTTGAGAGCAACATGTAAGATCTTGGTCGTACGATCATGGGCGATGCAATCCCATTACAAAGATTGGAATGGGCCACGCTAATGGTAGTTCGGTAAACCATGAAATTGTGAGTTCTCTTGCCGAATGAGAATTGGGGTTTTTTTTCGGTACGTAGGTATGTTTTATATTCTTCATTTTGTGAGTTAAGGATGGAAGTAATGGGTATTTTTGGGTGTGTATTGTGTTTGCTTTGTATACTCGTACAAAATAATAATACCAGCCAATTATCTTTACACTGCAGGGCAAAAGCTTCTTTTTACTCATGATTCTGTGACTTGTACTCGATTTGATTCGATATTTTAATTTGAAATTCGACTAGGACAATAATAACTATCACCTGCTAATAATATATGAATTAAAGCTGATTCACACGTATCAGTGAAGCCATAGTTCCGGCACAGTTCCGACACCGTCCCGTATCAGTGATAATTATTCTTTAATACATTCCCTGTGAACGCGCCGGAACTGACACTGAGAGCACTGTATCGTCACTGACACTGACAAGTGTGAACGCGTTCATAGAGAATGTATGAAAAAATAATTTATCACTAATACGGGACGGTGTCGGATCTGAGACTTCACTGATATGTGTGAATCAAGCATAAAGCCATGAAATTAAAGAAATATTATGTACGAATCGGGTATTTGTAATTCAAAAATCTAACGAATTATGTGATATTTATTTCACGCGCTCATGTTAGGCCCTCAGATAAAAACGTTCCCTCATTAATAAATAAGCCGTCGCTTGATAAGTATCATAAAATATTCCGTATGAAATTAAAAATGTCAGTCCACACGAAATATGACAACTAACAAAAACCAACGAAAACTCGTCACATTTATAATTGTCGTATAATTAATATTTTAGTATCATTACGTCGTACGCTTCCGGCTTAATATTTTGGTTATTATGTTTGTAAATTTATATACTCCTAATTTACATAATTATCTGGATAATACTGGATTAATGTACCCTTTTGACTTGTTTCGGTTCGTTTGTGAATATGTAGAAGCTAAATGATAGAAGGATAATTTATTCTGTGTGGTCTTTGAATGTCCTCGATTGTAAATATTTCAGCCGTCACTTTTCTCTCGCTGAATAAAGAAAATGGCGGTCGCTTTACCGTTCTTTTTAAATCAGCTTTAAGTCTTGTTACAAATAAAGATAAAGAATATCTAGTAGTCATGATTCGCACTACAATTGAATAATCTCTCAATAGTTAAACTAATTTAATAAGTCTAATGTGTTATAATACTATCTAACAATTACTGTTCAATGTACAGTTAACAAAAGAGATAGGTAAGCAGGGTTGTCAGATATAGTTGAAGTTTCTTAGTAACGATAGATAACGTAGATAATAAATAAACAGTTCAATAATTAAGTTAGTGCCAGGTCGGGCAAAGTGTTATTGGGTTTTTCCATCAGGAATTTCTCAGTAGCTGCCTTGGAGTCTGGATTTGTGCCCGGTTGATGGCAATAGGCTCGCCCCCTATTACATGGGACTTAAACATACTTAACTGGCGAAATGTGGGTGTACTAATGGGTACACCTCTGCCTAACCCTTCGGGGATTACGTGATGTTATGTTATGTGTTTATGTTATGTGTAATTAAGTTAAGTTTCAATCGAACACGTCCATCGGTTTCTAAGAAAACTTCAACTATATCTGATGACCCTGGATACCTATCTCTTTTGTTAACTGTACGTCCCAAATTAATGCTAAGAATAGATCTAAAATGTATTCATTTTGCTGTCATCCCGCTACTTCTATAGATACACAGCTCACCTGAATCTCACTTCATCTAAAACCGGTGTGATTTTACAGAATACTAGTTTCTGCCCGCTACTTCGTCCGCGTTATAGTTATAATGAAACATTGCTTACCCCCAAAGCAATAGCGTGATAATTTATAGTCTATAGACTAATTTGGCCAATGTGGAATATTCATACAAAATTTTAACAGAATCTATCCGGCAGTATTCGCGTGATGCTCTAACAAACATACAGACAAAAAGACAAACAGACAAAAATTCCAAAAAAATTTTTTTCGGCATTCGAATCACTCCCCGACCTCATAGCAATTACTCTTTTTCAAAAATATTAAATGTACAGTTTTGACTTCGCTACGATTTTATTATATGTATAGATAACTAACAAAAGGTATTTATATGGCAGAGGTGAGTGGTAACGCAGGGAGGGGTCGCCCTAGGAAGACCTACACTGACCTTATTGGTGAGGTTCTTCAGAAAGGTCAGGTGCGGAGTACTCGTAACCGGCGTGCTTGTATGACGAGATGTATGAACGTAGATGAGGCGAAAGGAGTATGTAAGGATCGTAGCAGGTGGCGTTCTGTGGTTTCTGCCTACCCCCATGGGAAAAAGGCGTGAGTTTATGTATGTATGTATGTATGTATAACTGCAGATACAGTTTTATATCTATCTCAGATAATCCCTAAACTAAAATTGCCATTAGAAACACAACAGCGCGTCACATGGCTCCGGTGATTCATTAAACTGATGCCGCTGCGGTCTCGCAATGAATTGTGGACCAAATTAATTGTAATGCGTTTGTTTAGATTGTGTTACTTGTTTACAAGTCACCTTGGTTTGTTGAAAAGTTAAGTATTTTATCTCTTTGAAACTTTTATTTGCATACCAAGTGCACATAAATTGGTCTAAGTAACTCCGCCTTTGTACAGTGTATTTTTTTTTACATGTGCATAAAGTTTTAGTGTTATTGGGTTTTTCCATCAGGAATATTTCAGTAACAGCCTCGGAGTCTGAATTTGTGCCCGGTTGATGGCAATAGGCTCGCCCCCTACTACATGGGACTTAAACATAACTGGCGAAATGTGAGTGTGCACCTCTGCCTAACCCTTCGGGGATTACAGGCGTGATGTTACGTTATATTATTCAAACCATTTTCTACCAAACAACAATTAACATACCTACTTCTAAAAGCTTTTCCACGCCTCATTAATACAAAGCAAAGAGAAAAAAAATACCTATTGAACTGAAACGACCACGTTTCAGCACTGAAGACTGAATTCATACCGTTTAAGAATCTCATGTTTGTTCGACGATATCGTTCGTAAATGGATATCCCGAAGACATCTGCGGGCGACAAATTACCTATTCTATCTGTCATCTCGCTACGGAACGCGGTGCTGTTGGATTTGTTGGGGTTCCGTGGATTTTTTTTGTTGTATTTTATTTTTAAGTTTAATGGTTAGTGGTCTAATTAAAAAATGATTACTTTAAGTGTCATAGTATTTTTGATTGCTATGGCTTACATCTTTATTTTAATATTTTTTACAACAGTTAGTATTAATTTATTTACACTTAAACATAAAACCTTAAAGTAAATGTAAAATATGTACAAATTATTAAAAAAAAAGGCAAAAAGGAGACCTCATAGGGCATCAAAAAATTCGTCCGCGTCGCTGTCAATGGGGCAAGTGCCCAAAAGGCTGACAGCATTGCCACGTTGTATAGCAACGTATAGTGTCATAGTATAGTTTATATTAGTCTTTTTCCGATATAGCTTGTAGGTAATTTAAGTCCAACAGTTACGTACTGTTTGAAAAGTCAAAGTTCAAATCATTTATTTTTATTAGATCACTGAAAGGCACTTTTGAAAGTCAAGCGCAAGAAAAATTAATTGAATCTAGTTATGTTTATCTGACCAAAAATTAGTTTCGTATGTAGAAAGATAACCAAGAACCGCTATACATATTCCATAAAAATAAATGTTTTACGATATTTCCTTCCTCAGTATAATATTTTATATGCGAAAGTAATTGTGTTTGTTTGTAACCCCATTATAGCAAAATCACTGAACCAATCGTAATAAAGTTTGATATAGAGAAAGCTTAAGATCTGGGTAAGGGTTTAGGCTACTTTTAATCGGCGACACAAAGAGTTACTTTTGTTTTTTGGTTTTCTTTTTTATTTAAATATTCGAAAACAAAATTATTCAAAAACTAAATAATAATTGGTCAAGTAATTCACAAAAATCCATATACGGAACCTACCCCACAATCGCACTACCAGTCTTTTTTTCTCACCTTATGTTTTCGCGAAATATTTTCGAGATTCAGTGATTGATGTTCGGTTGACGCGTCGTCGACTAATGCTTGCTAGAAGATTGATATGTCCCTACGGTATTAGGTACGTGTTCCATTCCTCTATATTATTTAAATACGGTGGTAGGGGATATTCGGTGATGAATAGGTATTTGATTGCTTTTAAATATTTATATTTCTTTTCTTTATTCAAATGTGGATTGTTTTGTTTTTAGGACTGTTGAAAGTATTAATGTTTCTTTTTTTTGTGTTTTTATAGATGTAATATCTACATATTATTATGTTGGTTATATCTGAGGTGGGATTGTTAAAGTTTAATATATTTGTTTTTTTTGCAAATTAAAAATCATCGTTAACTACAAGACGCTCATGAATTTTAAAGGACGATAAGACCTTAGGCTACAGTGCTGCCACCTAGTGGATTTTATTACCGAAAACCCTCTTCCAGACTTTTATCAATTGTTACACCTAAAATGAGATTTCTCTTACAAGAGCACGTGTTATTCTAATACCTACTTATAGTCCATGTCGATAAGAAAGAAAATCGGATCAGCCATCTTTTCAAAACTTTAAGACCCATTTTATTCACACGTCAGACGACAACCTCTCGGCCTCGTTACGTTTTCTTAGTAAACAGACTCTGAAATTGCTAACAAGCTGGTTGAGCGATTAAAGAGCTTGTTGACATTAAAATATAAATAACGATTGAAAATGTCGCTTGTGACTGAATGTCCGTTGACTTTTGACGTAAAACGAATGGTGTTTAATTTTTAATGCGTCTTTCTTTTAATGTGAGTTTTGAATTAAGAACAAAATTTGAATTTGAATTTTTTGAATTAACATACAACTTTAATGTTTTTTTAAATAGTACCTACATTTGAACATATCTAGGTATACTGACATAATAAAGGTAAAGATATTTTTGTTTGTTTGTTTAAACGCTCTCATCTCTAGAACTGTTGGAAAATGTATTTTTATGTATGATAGCCAAAATGAGGAATACTATAGGCAACCCAAAGAAACGGAGCAGTAACCAAAGATGCAACTCAAGGCACGTTAAAAAACTATGCGCACGAAGTGGCAGTCAAAAGCTAGTATATTATAATATTTGATGCAAACTTTTTACTATCGACTAAATATGACCAGTTTTATAAATACCCTTTACTAATTAAAGTCACAACTAAAATCGTAATCCGTACAGATCAGTTACTCAACACACAGAAATCAGATCAGAACACAAATAAATTTTGTGTAAAATATCATAATAAATACACATTTTATATTTCTTATCTTTCACGACATAAGAGCGAACTTCCTCTGCACGACTCTTCAATTATTCACCATAAAATTAGGAGTAATTGGCGTCCAGCAAAGCAATCTAGATAAAAGCATCGGATGAATATAGCCCATGAACGCTTTAAGACGACTCCGGACCGCGTTTACTACGATCCCTGAAATATGATAGGTGCAGAGATGTAATCTTTTTGAGTATGTCCAAGATTTACTTTATGATGAAATTCCGTTTATGTTAGGTTTACGATAGTGTATCTGTTTTTAAATGGTTTACTTTTTATATCTGTTTGACTAGGGTAGGGGAGAAGTTTATTGGTAGGTAACTTTTTTAAGGGCTCATAATAAAATGGACTTGAAGTGAATCGGATGATACGTGAACAGAAAACTTTAACATAACATCATGCCTGTAATCCCAGAAGGGTTAGACAGAGGTGTACACATTAGTAAGTACGCCCACATTTCGCCAGTTATGTTTAATTCCAATGTAATAGGGGGCAAACCTATTGCCATCAACCGGGCAGAAATCCAGACTTCGAGGCTGCTACTGAGAAATTCCTGATGGAAAAACCCAATAACACTTTGCCCGACCTGAGAATCGAACCTAAGACCTCATGCTTAGCAGTTGCGCTTTACAACCACTAAACCAACGAAGCAGTCAGAAAACTTTGTAGCTCTTTTTATGAATATTATGAGTAGTTAGAAGTCTTGGATTTTATCATAGTTAAAGTTTACAAGCGAACGCAAAAAAACTAAAATTTATAAGGGAAAAAACAAAAGAAAATTACCTATGGTTGTATTTCGAACCACAGACTGCTGCACTGTGCGACGATTTTATAGATCGTCCTGCGTTTAAAAATATTTTTAACGTTGAAAGAGTTCGTACTTTAACGTTTAATAATTTAAGAAAACAGTATTAATTGCATGTCTCGACCCAATGACATTTAATCGATAAAACAAGACATTGACATTAATGTTCAGAATATCTCCTTGAACATAAGTTGGACATTTTGGCCTTTGGAATAAAAGTACCCTAAAAAAATTAAGTAATTTGAGATACGTAATGCCGGCCATCTTTAGGGATTGATGACGCCATAAAGCATGGAAGCGTATAAGTAAATAAAAGTCATCATTATAATTTTAAAATTGAACTACAATGGTGTACACAAAGTCACGTTCATTATTTATTATTTAATTAATTTTGATACGCGAATGCTTTCTTACTCATTATGTAAATGACATTCGTATTAAATTATTTAAAAATTAAGTAAAAATTGCTGTTTACGGACGAACAAATCGGTGTTCGCAGCGATTTAAATGGTCTCTGCTTTCTTTGATCTTTAAATTGCCGAGCTCCCGACTTATGGAACCACGTGATTTTAGTCTATATGAGTCTGACTTAACCCTCCGTTCTCCCCCGACGGAAGGTCCCTACAATAAAAAACAAATAATCATCATCATCTACAACTATGCCAGCAAATTTGTCCGTTTGCAAATGAAATAAAAACATTTCTTTGGGAAAGTTGTTAGCTATCTTAAGTACAATCGTTTATTTAAGTATCAGTCGCTAATTCTCTGTCATCTTATATGTATAGGTATATAGGTGTTCTATACAATAGTAGATAGGTAGAATATCAAACGCCGATACATTAAGCCTGCAACACGAGTCTCTCCAGAGAGTCAATGACACTCGGGCTAATGGTACACCATTCACGCGGTATTATACCCGGAGGTGGCTAATTACCACGATTGGCTGGTCTTTATAGCTTTTCAGTTATCATAGCGTTTGCTCTTCATTTATTAGTGTGTCTTTAGTTTTTATTAGTGTAATATTTGTTGAGTTTCTTTTTTGAGTAGTCTTATTCTTAATACTTAAGAAATATTTTTTTTGTCATTTTTGAGACAATTTCTGATGACATGGTTGGCGCAGTGGCTAAGCGATTGGCTACTGCGCTGCGTATTGCGGGTTCGATTCCCGCACAGGACATTAATATTTGTATGACCTACAGATAGTTGTTTCGGGTCTGGCTGTATGTGTATGTGAGTTTATATGTTTGTTTGCGCACGCAAAATACAGGACAAATTCCTAGAGTGGGGCAACGTTATTAAAAAAATGATTTATATTAATCGTGTAATGATTAAAAATATTTCGAAAGTCTAGTACAAAGCATTTATATGGCAGAGGTGAGTGGCAACGCAGGGAGGGGTCGCCCTAGGAAGACCTACACTGACCTTATTGGTGAGGTTCTTCAGAAAGGTCAGGTGCGGAGTACTCGTAACCGGCGTGCTTGTATGACGAGATGTATGAACGTAGATGAGGCGAAAGGAGTATGTAAGGATCGTAGCAGGTGGCGTTCTGTGGTTTCTGCCTATCCCCATGGGAAAAAGGCGTGAGTTTATGTATGTATGTATGTAGTACAAAGCATATTTATAATTATATAAGTCCAACATTTTAATTGAAACCCGCTAAAAACTCTTTGTTTTTTAAAATGCATCGTCATTCGTTTTGTCGATCCATTTAATTTGTTTACTGTACCGTCAATTTTCGCATGTTGCATCAATTGTAGCTAAATGTTCTGATTCCGATTGGTTAAAATGTATTTCGACTTTTTTGTGTTACCAAAATACAAAATTTGGTGAAGGATGGCAATTGTTGTGTTGTGTGTTAGATTTTTTGGCGAACAATAGATTTAGATTGGAACGATTATGTTTTTCAATTGGCTGTGAAAGGGTTGATTCATTTTGTAATAAATAAAGGCTCTATTCGTTTCTGGGTTGAACACTTTTGGAACAATATTGGCTAGTCTGTTTTTTGTTCGACGTTGTTTTACGGAATATAAAAAGTGTATTCTTTACTAAAAAGTTACTTTCCGTTAAGTAAGTTGAAATATTTTTATAAGGGAATATATTACTGGGATAAAAAGTATCCTATGTGTTAATCTGGGAAATGGTCTATCTATGTGCCAATTTTCATTGAAATCTGTTCAACAGTTTTCGCGTGATTGAGTAACAAACGTTCAAATATGTAAACATCTTGACAAACTTCATTAATAGATCTTTACTTCGTAGAAAAACACAATAAAGTTTTTTGTGAATTTGTTTTTTAATAGATAGATTTATTCTATAAATTGTAAAGGCACATACGAAACAGAAAAATCGTAGACAATGTCCATCATTAAAAAAAAATACATTTCTAATTAAATTTTTATAATGTTTTTCTTAGAAAACCTTGTCCAAACATGGCAAAATTAGGTCAGTTTTTTAAGAATTTTCGTCCCAAAGTTCAACTAACGTCACAAAAAAAAAACAAACTTGACAATTTTCTTTTTTTATCCCCATCTGACCTCCTTAGTTCCGTGATTTAAAACAGCTTAAGGGAAACACGCTTTAAATTTTAATTTAATTACTTTGTTTGGACTCGGCACACGATTCCTTGTTTTTTTAACAATGAACAGTTTAAATTTACATCACTAATTGATAGACGAACGGACGGCTTCTATAAGCTGGATTTAGAATAGACAATCATTTTTATAATGAAAATTGTTTGTATCGTGGAATGTTTTCTAGTGACACTAATTTTATTATGTTTGACACTGATTGTATATTTTTATATTTTATGTTTGCAAACAAAATTTTGTGTGTGACTTTTTGTGAATATAATCAACAAATTAAAAGATAAATTTTGTAGATTTTATCATTTTTTTAACGTTCTATGAAATATTGCCAAGTAATAAACATATTTATGTGACATTAGATATTTGTAAGACCCTGATTTTAGGGGTACAATAAATAAAATACACATAAGCTAAAGATACGTAACTATATTTTGCAATGAAGATATTTCCCATAACTTTTCGGAGACGATAAAAACCATAATTAACAGTGGCAACTATCAGAAAAGCGCTGAAGCGATGATGCAATTTTGATGAAATTTCTCACGGGGTTGACCGTAAAAATTTCATCAAAATTGGTTCAGTGGTTTAGTCGTGAAAACGTAACAGACAGAATCAGATAGACAGAGTTACTTTCTCATTTAGGTATAGGCAGATACAGACATTGCGAGGCATGCGCCGCGCACGCCTCGCAACGCACGCCTCGATATAAGTTTACTTCAAGTAAAAACAAAACTAGCGCATGTTCAGGTTGAATATGAACGTCCACACATTGCGAAGCTTGTGATGAGCGCCCTGCGCTGCGCATGCCTAGCAATGTCTGTACCCGCCTTATAATATTAGTATGGATTACAAAATTATTTAAAAACTCTGTCAAAAAAATCAACTAGCTTGTTACCCAATTTAAGAAGAGAAAGTTGGCAACAAACGCAGTTTCCCCTTTCGGCTACATGTTACAGTGCAGCACCGAAAACAACCGTAATATTATTTTCCAGTTCACAGTTCGATTTCTCATTTTTTAACCATATTCACTTAGCGATTGGCCGCCTCGACATCGGTTTGGCTCCGACTCAAATCGTTATCAACCCCCTGAGACGTGATATTGAACTGGTTATAAGCGGTAATAACCGAATTTTGGCAGTATATATGCATTTGATTTTGGAAATTTTACCTTTTATTTGGGAACTGATTTTGCAGGTCATCAAGTAGCAATGAAGTCTGTGTTATTGGTATTTTAAGATGAATTAAGAACTATTTTTGTTTGCTTGTCAATTTTATTTTGTAGTGTGGATATTATGTACATATATAAATATATCAGTTTTTAATCGAGATACTTAACCTCCATTCGATGTGATGTAGACTATTAGTCATATTTACAAATACAAATTTCCACAAATGCAGTAATTTTAACAATATATATAACACAATAATTAATATTATAAGACTGAAATGGAAATAAGGGTGCGGGCACACGGTGCGTTGCGGCGCCGCACCGCAAAGATTTCACCGTGTCAGCGGGCACACGAGCGGTGCGGCGCCGTAACGTTGTTATGTCGCAGCGGCGCCGTAGCAGCGAGCGAGCGTGTGTAATTCCTTGTGACGCAAAACAACTGAGCGGTGCCGCTCCGACGTTGCAACGCATTCACCCCTTCCCGCCTCGTCTTGGTGGTTGCAAGTCCGGTGCGGCGCCGGAGCGCATCGTGTGACATGCCACAGATATTTCTATGTAAGACGACGCAGCGACACCTCTCCGGCGCCGCACCGCCGCCGCAACGCATCGTGTGCCCGGGCTCTAACACTAGGGTGTGTGGAGTCGACCACCGAAGACCTTTCTGCCCACACAATACAGAGAGAGAGTCTGAAATCTCCAATCCACCCGCAAACGTGGTGATCAATGCTCGTGTCTTCTCTGTATGAGAAGAGACATTTGTCCTATAGTGGGGCAATAAGAGGCTGGTATTATCAATGAAGTATAGGTACATGTTTAAGAATTCTATAACGTCGTGTCGAAAGAAATCATTTCGTATTATTAATTCATTGGCAGAAGTGCTACAAAACATACATAATTATTTTCAATTCTCCGCAAACAAGTAGACAAATAAATACATTTGAATGAAAATAAAAACAATTTCATTTACATTGTGATTGTAATGAGGAAAATCTAATGACAGAAATTCAATTGTTTCCGTGGACTGTTTGTTGTATCCTTCGGAATATTCAGCAGATAATGAAACAAAGCTGTATTGAAATTATTACAATGACTAGTAACTGAAAATTGTGTTTCGAAATGATAAGTTTGGTGGCTGCCTCGGACTGCCTTTTTGGTCCTTGTTGGTCATGAGGTCTTGGGTTCGATTCCCAGGTCAGACAGTGTTATTAGGTTTTTCCACCAGGAATTTCTCAGTAGCAGATTTGGAGTCGAGATTTGTGTCCAATCTGGCAAACGAATTAGTGCATATGTTACTTTGGAGTGGATTAATAACTTTTAAAAATTGGTTATTTTTGAATAGGCCATAGGCTCGCCCCCTATTACATTGGACTTAAACATAACTGCCGAAATGTGGTGTACTTATGAGTACACCTCTGCCTAACCCTTCGGGGATTTAAGGCGTGTTGTTATCTTATGTTACGATTGTTGAATATTATTTTCCCGGGAATCAAACCCAAGACCTTACGCTTAGCATTCGCGCTTATGACTACAAGCAGTGAATTTTAATACGTGGTCATAAAATGCACGTATAAATTCTGATCTCCTAACTATACTTTACCTAGAATTCAAGGTGTAAGGCCCTGTCATTCAACGGTCAAATATCGCTTTCTCAAGAGAATTAAACGTTGAATAATGATCTCCCTGTTGTAGTCAGCACTTACCTTAATAGTGTCTGAGATAGGAAACTAGTTTCTTGTCTGGTTTTGACTTGTGATAAGGGATTTTGATGGGCATTAGAAGTGTCAAGGCAGAAAGTGCCTTGTCAGTTAATCTAGAAAATAGGGGCTGTAAAAAGGCATAATTATAGCCCTTAATGACGCATACTCTCCATCAAATTTAGTAACATTTGGCAGAAAATATTGCTGGGAAACGATTTTTATTTTAGAAGTAAGAAATCAGTGATAGTGCACAATAATTAATAGGAGTCTGAATATCCACTAAGTTTGCGCCAGTCAGTATTCCACTTTTTCAACATGAATCATGTAATTTGGGTTTGTAATACTCTATTGTTTTTATTAGAGTGTACATTTAGTTTCTTGCTCCTTCTTCTTCTTAAAATCCTTATTGTTCTTTTTCTTTTCGATTTGAATCGAAAAGAAAAAGAATAGTTAGGATTCTTGATTTTAGACAATCCATTTTTTTTTGCTATAGTTTTTGGGCCCTGTAGGTGGCCACGTTAATCGTTTATCGCGGCATTAGTAGCATTGTTAATGTCCTCTTATGTCCTTACTGTATGGAACGAGCAACTAACTTTAACTTACTGACTGACTTTCTCTTAGACAATTCAACAGTGCCTGTAAATGGTTTATTTGAAATAAACGGTTTATAGTTTTAGTTCGTATTAATTCCGCCCAGCTAGGTTGTCTAGTAGTAGTTGTCTGAATAATAATACCTATATTCAATGCAATTAAAACTTTATCCACAATCGTTTTTGCCAAATCTATTCCCAATTTTCTTTGTCACCCTACCCACTCGTACATTTCACGGCGTAAGTACTTAGGTATATCTAAGTCGGAGCGAATGATTCTCCCTAGAGCGAGCGCCTTCTTGCGGTTTGGCGAGCGGTCAACTCGTTACCGTGCCCCCGAGACCGGAATGTTAAAATGGCGTCCCTAAACATAGTGTGCGCTCACCTTAATAACGTAATCTGGTACACTTGGATTGCGAACCACGGTGCAGATTGATTGGGTAATGGGGAGTTAGTAGTGCGAGTAGTACTATCCTGTAAAAATCTCACTTGGTGGTTAGGTGTGTAACTTGAGTGATCAATCTCGAGCATGACATAACATCACGCCTGTAATCCCCAAAGAGCTAGGCAGAGGTGTACCCATTAGTACTCCCACATTTCACCATTATGTTTAAGTTCCATATAATAGGGGGCGAGACTATTGACATCAGCCGGGCACAAATCCAGACTCCGAGGCTGCCGAGAAATTCCTGATGAATGAACCCACATAACACTTTGCCCGACCTGGGAATCGAAGCCAAGACCTCATGCTCAACCGTCGCGCTGTGCGACCACTAAACTAACGAGACAGTCGAGGGAGATTGTTAGGTAATTTAATTAAATCGTGAAACTATTATACTTAAAAGTTTAAAGTATTGTGGCTGGGTCGGAATAATTTATTCTAGAAAGAGACAGTTCTACTAACTTTTTGGGCCTAATCCAATTGGTTTAGGTACTCGTGAAATATTTTACTATTATTACGTTGTAAACTTTTCTGCATTTAGAAGTAATTTTACTACTTTTAAAGCACATCTGCTGTGTTATTCCGTAGTAATTTCCCTAGGTGAATTTATGTGAGCTTCAGGAACAGTTAATCTCTAGTATTAAGTGGGATGATAGCTCACCTCAAGTTCAAAGTCAAAGTCAAAGTCAAAGCATTTATTTTAATTAAATCCTTGACAAGCACTTTTGGATTGTCAATGAGTCGGTCATTTAATCAGAAAGTTGAAGCTAGTTGCTCGTTCGAAAACGTAGGTAATAGGACTCTATTGACAAGAACGATCAAGAAATACCACGGACACTCTTTTCAATTAGGTTTTTACATAAACCTGGTTACAATATTCTTGTTGCTTCTATATGTGAAAACAATGAAGATAAATATAATATTTACTTCACTTATATTCTTCAAGGGAGATTTTAACTGAATTGACTAGTTAATAATATTATTATATGATTAGTGAAAATAATACAGTGCTAGTAAGAAATGTATGTTGGTCTTTAGTAGCAGACAAAAAGAATCAAAATCCAAAATAATCAAATCCAAAATGCCAGTTTCCTCACCTCAGTTGTCTGCCCTTCACAGCGCTAAAAGTCAGACAACGCCAAAAGTTCATTTTCCCACAATTTTGTGCTTAGATTTAGTTAATTTTATCTTTTAAGAATGCAAATCAGTTTATAAAAGTTTCAAAACACGTTTTGACACGTAATTTCTTTTGTGGTTCCAAGAAATCGTTCAAGCGGCCGCGGGAGGGGCCCGAATTTTTTGGAAAGATTTAGTAAAAAACTGAAATTGCTTGAAAATATTTAGGGGTACTTGTAGGGGATTTCGGTGTAACGATCTGGGGATGAAATTAGTCCCCCAGCTACTAGGGTCCTTTTATTGTTTAAGTTGGATAATTATTTTCCTGGGACATTTATATGTCCGGTATTAGGGTCTGGCTTTTATATAACTTATTTCGGGCTATTGCTTGATAAACACACACGTGGAATTTAATGAGTTTAAGTGGTTTGTGCTATAAATTTTAAGCGGGGTTTTGTACACAAAATGTGATTTTAACCCAAGTTTTGGGATTTATCTTTGAAAATATTTACAGTAATGAGAGAACTAATGTTATTTGTCTAGCTGTCGCAGTTGAGAGTTTACATTATTTTTGTGCTTACAAAATAGAAAAGTATTTTCTTTGGATATCATCGAAATATGTTGTAATTCAATGTTTTAAGTAAAAGAAGGTCGAAAGAAAATTTAAAGAAAATGAGTGGTTATTTCGCTTGCCTGTGTTATGCTCGAGGCCGCGGGTTCCCAACCGGGCACGGGCAAGACCTTTTCTATTTCATATTTACTTTCTAAGTTTATCTTTAAAATCATTAAAGAATCTTCACATCGGTGAAGGAAAACATGGATCGTGACGAAAACTGAACGTACAGTTTATAAAAGTTTGAAGTCGCCAATTTATCTTGAGCAAGCGTATGGTGATCATTGCTCGTGCTTTCTCTATAGGGAAAGTCAAAGTCAAAGTCAAAACATTTATTTCAATTAGACCATTTACAGGCACTTTTGAATTGTCAAGTAGTCGGTCAGTTAGTCAGAAAAATGAAGCTAGTTGCTCGTTCCAAAACGGAGGTAGGCCTCTATGGAGAAGAGAAGGAAAAACGCCTTTGCCCTGCGTGGTGCAGTAATAGGCTGGTATTTTATATTTTAAATGCTTTCTATCTTGACCTTGAAAGTTTGCATAGGATTTTACTTGCGGATGTATGTGACATGCTCATTTTCCATAATCTTTATCGTCGAACTAAATCCACCAAAAAATCAAAATCAAATCCAAATTCAAATATACAATAAACATCCCGCACTGGTCAGGAAAAGGGGTAATTACCAAAGTTAAACAAGTAACCCTTAGTAATTTGCCCGTGACCGGTAATTACTTACGAGTCCGTAAGAGTACGGACTACGGAAGGGGACTCCGCTTGTAAATTTGAAACTTTAAACGTTAGACGTAACGGACTGGTCGAGAATCTTATGGTAATTAGATTTTGTGTGATGTATTTGGGTGTTAAGGGGTAGGCAAGAACTTTTAACGATAATTTCACTTGCCTGTTGAAGAACCGATATTGCAAAGGTGTTTGAGTTTGTTTTTATTTATTTATTTAAGGAATACAAAACAGAATACAGACCACACATTACATGAGTAACACAGCATTAAAGTTCAGGTCGAGACCGCACCCCTAAATATGTGTACACAGCATGACTTACAAGGAAAAATATAAAAGTTAATAGGATAAAGTTAATAATGAAAACAATTAAAAAAAAAAGGTTTGTGACAAAAAAGATTTAAAACGACTAATTAATGTGAATCTTAGCTACTCGTACCTACGGAAACAGATATTGCACAGTGAACCACATAACAATTAAGTTATAACATAAATAATAGTATTTTACATTTACATTGTTTGTTGTGCTATCATTGAAATAGCGATAGCGTCATAAAGGTATTGGCCTAATGATGGCACTACCTACCGTATACGCGACGGCCGATTCTGTTCTTTGAAAGAGTTATTCTGAAATTTTGTCAAATAAAAAAAAGCGACAAAAAAAAAACAAGTATTTATTCATTATTGACCAAGTGTCGTATATTATTGTTTGTTTTTTTTATGTTTTTTATGACAACCACCTGTTTGGCTAGGTAGCAAAACTATACCTTTTAGATATACTAAAAAAAACTGAATAAGTCTAGAGCAACACCACTTTCAACTAACTAACTAAGGCGATTAACACACAGCACCGCGCACCGCCGCGGAGGGCGGTGGCGGTAAAGCGGATTGCACCACTCGACCGCGCGGTCAGGCGGTGTACGTGTGTTAGGCATCAACGGATTAATTCTTAGAGGCCAATGCGACATGGGATTCGCCAACCGTTTTTTTTTTTTTTTAGGTGGTAAAAATCATCAAATTAATGACTCCTTCCGCCCTGGGTGGGGCGGAAGGGGCTGTCAGACTTTTACTGACTAAAAAACCACCCTGTTCCTTCTGTTGCCCTTTACGTTCCGGGGCCACGGTATCCTGTTAAGACGACCGCCAACCGCTGCGGTGCGCGGTGCCGTGTGTTAATCGCCTAATAAATCTTTTCACCACCAAGAAAAATCAGCAACCACTCAACAAATCCCTCTCAAAATGATCTCTAAAATATTTATACGAATTTTATTCATGATAGGGAACAATAAATAATTCACGGACTGTAAAAATGTTATTTAAATTCGGTTTAAAACGTACAGTGTCCATTAATCAGTTTGTGTCGCATTGAATTCTGGTGTCCGGAGTTTGGGAAATAGTACCGTCCGATTTTTGGACCGTCCGTCCGGAGCGTTTATCGGGACGGGATAAGGGTTTCAAGAGTGTATGTGTGATGTAAATTAAAGGAATATTGAGTGGGCAGTTGTCTATTAGTAGTTTGGTGGATAGGTATATTATTTGACTAGCGATGCCCGCCCCGGTTTTGCACGGGTGCAATGCAGCTACATACTTAAATCTTTCTCTTGAAACACTTTATCTATTGATGAAAACCTGCATTCAAATCTGTTGCGTAGTTTAAACAGCAGACAACGGGAAGCGACTTTGTTTTATGCTATTTAATAGGTAATATTATAATGCATATTAGCATAAAATATGCATAAAAGCATAATGGAATGAGTTCCCAGAGTCGCCAGATCTATGTCATTTATAATAATATGTTAATAACATAGCATAACATCAAGCCTGTAATCGAAGGGTTAGGCAGAGGTGTATCCATTATTACATCCACATTTCGCTAGTTATGTTCATGTAATAGGGGGCGAGCCCCCTATTACATGAATTTAATTAGTTAAGAGAATGATGGGGTTGACATTCATTTGTAAGGTAGCCTTTATATAAATTAAAACAAAAAGAAAAGATTCGCAGACGGTTAGGCATATGTGGAACATCAAAATGTACCTTTCTGAGAAAGCCAAACGATTGTTGTTAACAAATTAGTCCACCTAATCCGAAAGTACGTGTCATTACATGGAAGAGTGCCTCCAGTAATCTAGTTAGGCACCTAGGTAACGTAAATGGACCAGACCATAGGACCTGAGTCTCCATTATCCTTTGAAACTGGTGAGTTGTCGTGCAAGCTCACCCTTTTTCCTTCGTTACCTTAAAACCCAATTTAGGACTTGGCATTGTGATTACCTCGCCTTAAAGTTTTAAAGTTGAGCCTGTATTGAGTTACTTTGTATTTTGAATTTCGAGAAATACAGTATGTTAATTAACGAGAGGCGTTCCCTTTAACGGGTAATAAAAGAGAGATTATGCGTCAAAAAAAAAATACTCCCAACCAAATTAAAAATGTTTGTATTTTTAAAATAGCACAAACAATAATAAACGGTTACCTAAAAGAAACACTCTTTACATGAACACTTGTCTGAACAGCAACGTTTTATATAGCTTATGAATGATCTAGGCGGCGCTAGGTAGGTACTATTTCGTGCTATTTTGGTTTTAAACAGGATATTACGAAATTTTTTACATTCATATAATTTTTTTGTTTTCGTATTTTATACACTTATTTTTCTATGACTGTCTCGTTGGTCTAGTGGTCGCAAAGCGTATGACTGTTGAGCATGAGATGTTAGGTTCGATTCCCAGGTCGAGCAAAGTATTAGGTACTGGATTTTTCCATCAGGAATTTCTCAGTAGCAGCCTCGGAGTCTGGATTTGTGCCCGGGCCCCGGTTGATGGCAGCAGGCTCGCCCTCTAATACATGGGACTTAAAACATATGTAACTAGTAGGGTACGCTTCTGCCTAACTCCTCGGGAATTACAGGCGTGATGTTATGTTATGTATATGATGAATAGTGTAAGAGATATGCGCACGCAGATGAACTCAGCTAACATACCTACATACATATAGACTACTAAAATAAAATCATAACCCTCCTTTTGGCTTTGCCGTAGTCGAGTATAAAAAGAACATGCTTTGCATAACAACATTGTCTGCGCAAAAAATTGAACATATATTCCCTATTTTTTTAAAAGACGATTCGATCGTAAACGATCAGCTATCAATAAAAATATGGTATTTGTTTGAAAATCTTTTACGGGTCACAAACAAAACAATCACAGTATTTGATCCAAAAAATCAGTCATCGAAGTGAACGTTTTGATTATTCTGAACACGTGGGGACAATAGTTCAGGCGCAGTCGCGTACGGCTACTTATCACTGATCTTACAGCTTTACACACGTTCAGAATTTATTACAGAACTGCGGGTTTTTTGGTCGTAGGGAAACAATCGGGAGTAATGGGAGGGGCTAACAACAATATGGGTATGATATTTTAGGTTCTTTTCGTCATGAAACGTTGCCAGATTTATGTTACTTAGCATGGCTGGAATTTTTAGTATAGATAAAGGACGATTTCAAGTTCGAAACTTTAATTTTATTTTCTATTTCATTTATTTCAATTAGGCCAATAAAAGGCACTTTTGAACGTCATATACAATACGAATTGAATCTAGTTGCCCCATCCAAAAGGTAGTTTTGTATGGAGAAGAATGGTCAAGAAACTCCATACGTACTCTTTTAAAATCACTGTTTACAATATTTGCATACAAAATCATGCACGACATGACACGACCAAGAAGTGTTGAATCAGTATAACGTCATCGTTAATACTCTTCAAAGAAACCCTCTATTTGTCGACAGAGGAAATGAAACACTAGACGTAGAAGGCTAGAAGAAAACAAATAGCCAATTATACGGAAATGGACGCATCAAACAATGTTCTGGCTTTTAACTTTAAAAATGAATGAAAGTGACTCTGAGTCTTACTGGTTTGAGTTTAAAATCTAATTTTCTAAAGTAAGGTTTTGACTGCCTTGTTGGTTTAGTGGTCGCAAAGCGCGACTGCTGAGCGTGAGGTCTTGGGTTCGATTCCCAGGTCGGGCAAAGTGTTGTTGGGGTTTTCCATCAGGAATTTCTAAGTAGAAGCCTCGGAGTCTAGATTTGTGTAGATACATCTCTGCCTAACCCTTCGATCACAGGTGTGATTTTCTGTGTCAATTCCTGTAAAAAACGGGATGTATCAAATAACGCATCAATAATTACTAAGCGCTTAACAGAGACATTCTGAATCAACATGGTAATAATTACAGTAACTAATTTACCGTAAGTTATGATAATTATTATTTGCTTATATGCTCTATCAACAGTTAAACACTCGGAATCAATAAACATAGGACTGTATAATTAAACCTAATTGTATAAATTATACACAAGTTTGCTTTATGATTATGAATAATTATGTATGTCTGGAATTAGGAAACTAAGATTTTCTTCTTTAAGAGAATGTGTCTTTATTAAGGCCTAGCTTAAAAAAACAAACAATTTTTCCCATAACCAAGAAAATCTAAGACAAAATGAAACACAAAAAAAAATCAAGGACCTACTCAAAATAACATTATCATATATTGAAACCAAAACAACTTTTTTTTTTACCTGGAAAAACATTTTCCTCTATAACGCCGAAACAGCCTAATACCAACCCCGCCTAAGTAGGAATCGAACGTTTTTTTCTCAAACATCGAAAACGATTTTTCAATTACGTACCCATTCGATTTTCTGAGTGGATACATTTGGTTGCCGATCACGTAACCTGAAGAGTTCTATGGTACTCATTTCCTGCTCTGAAAGGGTAGCACGTTAAACAATTAGGGGTAGTTCTTTAGGTAATTTGTGTGTATTTACTTTTTGTTAGGCTAACTTGTTAGCTTTATACTATATTATACTGTGGAAGTCGAAAACGGTTCTAATAGAATTTTTAATTTTACCGAAATTAGGCAATTTAACAAAATATTTGAGAACATTTATTTCATAAAGACACTTTACAGGCGTAAAGTGTCTTATTGAAATAAATTGAGTTTTGACTTTGACTTTGAACTAAAAGAAATGAGTCATACCTATCCACAAAATAATACGTCCAGCGTGTTATTAATATGTCATGGAACGAATTTAATATACATATAAACATCATAATAAAGGTACAGCAGATATATCTCTACGTACACGTATTTAAAATGCGCAACCATAGAGTGAATAACGTCAAAATTCTTTTTTTATTCGTGTCATATTTTTGTACCTTCCTATTTCGCCTACATTTTTCCGCGCGGCTAGTTTTCATACGCCCGTGAAATATTTTAACTAGCAGAAACTTCACTGTGAAATTTTTTCAATAAAAATATTATTTTGTTTAAATCCTATAACCGGTATTTTTGTCATGACGGCTTTGTCGTTTAGGCACCAGTCTTTTGTACATAAAGTTGTGTGTTCAATACTGAGCGAGTTCAATATGAGTTTTTTTGGAACGAAGTTCCGCATCGCGCGTTGCGAAAGGGGGCTACACGGAAAAAATTAAGACCAAAAATTGTAACGACACTTTTTGCTATAGTTGTAAGCCGTGCGGGGCGTGCGCGTGTTTCTCTGTCTGTCTGTCTCTCTCTCTCTCTCTCTCTCATATAACTTCGTTCCATCAGGGTGTCCCTTGACACCTCTCAAGTTCTTATTTTAATTCATATGTAATTACAAGTTTTTTTAGGGTTATCTTGAACTTCATTGATATCGGTGAAGGGAAATTTGGACTTATTTAATACTAGCACTCTCCCCGCGACTTCGTTCGCGTGATTTTTCTTACGGATTCCTAATTTTTTCGATAATAAAATATAGCCTATAGCACTCAGTGATAACGTAGCTTTAGTGAAACAATTTTCAAAATCGGTTCATTACTTCCGGAGATTACCCCCTACATACAAACTTACAAACAAATGTTACCTCTTTTTAATATTAATAGTATAGATTAACATAAGTCTGAAATCACCAATCCGCCTTAAGCAAGCGTGTTGATTAACCCTCATGACTTCTCTGTATGAGAAGAGGCCTTTGCTTTGCAATGGGACAAAAATAGCCAGGTATTTTTAAAAACATTCTAACGCAAATTCTTTTTTCAAATGTATGTCAGATAAAAAAGATATCTACAGCGTATGTTATCTTTTACATTTAAGCCCATGTATCTTTTACATAATAAACTTTATTGGCTGATGTATCTGTCTGTCAGACAGGTAATGTTTGCTAAAAGGTTAAGTACATTAATGTTTTGGGTCGTTAAATTAAATTATTATTCTCAACGCGTACATTATGTACTCAGAAAGGTCTTTGAACTTTACCGTCCTTAATGTGGTTCTCGTGAAACATTTTTTTTGTTTAAAGATAAATTTTACTTATTCTAGATTAGATAAAATGAAAGTTTTGTCTCTTTGGACCTAATTTTGGGTAGGTACTGTAGGAGTTTTGGACTCACTGGAATATGTTTAGGTTTTATTATATTATACTAGCTTATGTCCGTGACTTTCTTTGCTTGAATGTCGCGGTTTTTTTTTTACAAGGAACCCTAATTGTATTTCGAAAAAAAAAAGTATTTTTTTTAAGTTTATTAATCACAATAAAACAGTGTACAATAATTTGTTAAGTCTTAACATACCACACAAACCATCGCGGGTTTAACAGCGGTATTTAAGTTACTTCTTGTAATATCAACAATCTGCCGGTGATAGTATCGTTAAAATCGGTTCAGTAGTTTCGGAGATTAGCCAGAACAAACAGACAGACAGTCAAACATAACAATACAAAAGTATAAAAGTACTGTGTAAACCTTATCATGTATTTATTAAAAAGCTGCTTCGACAAAGGGTGCAAAGGTGAAATTAGTGCCTTAAACACTATCTACCAATCAACTAAAGGTGGTGGAGAGATAGCATGACAGGTACAAATCAAACGCTGATATTTCGTAAAATTATTTTAGAGATTTTACTTTGTTCCATACTTCATATAAAACTGTCTGTCAGCCCTTGTGGCGGACTTAAAATTCTTATTTTAATATTTTTAGAACAGAATTTATCTCATTACTCATTTTAAGTCATAAACTAAATAAGGTTTGATACGGCTTAATCAGCCAGTGATTCTACAGTACCTACCTACAAAAATGTCCTCTTATTATTTTTTTTTAATGTTTTCATAATACTTACTTACTAATATAATAAAGCCGAAGGGTTTTTTTTTACGCGATAAACCTGGCCACCTGATGGGCCCACAAAATATAGGAATAAAAGGGATTGTCACAAATATTTTTAGCAGTAACCAAAAGCGCGGGTGAAACTGCAGGGTATACCTAGCTTAGTCTTTTTTTTTTAGGGATGTGACGTCATCAAATTACTTCTCCGTTCTGGGCTGAGCGGACGGGCGTTAGACTTTTACTGACTAAAGGTAGGGACAAACTGAGCCCACGTATGCAACGTATGCGACGCATTATGACATCTAAACTCTTAAAATTGTATGAAAACAGATGACTTAAAAACACACTTGACATACGCAACGCTGTGACACGTGTCCCACGCAACGTAAGATCTGTCGATCCAGATCGGCGTGGGCAGGTGGAGGGGATAATCATACGCCATCCCACGCGTAAGACCAGTGTGTTTCTAGAGCTTACGGTCGCAGCGCGTCAGACACGAATTGGACGTAGCAGCAAGCGGGTTGTACGCTAAATGGGAGACGAACAACTCATTGATTTGGTTAGGCGATATGAAGCCATTTATAATAATAAATCTACAGAATATCGCGATTCTACATTACGCAATGCATTGCATTACATACGCAATGCATTTCTTTATTTATTTCATGAACTCAATATCTTCTCTTCTTAACTTTTTTTTTTGTTTTTCTGGCGCGGAAATATACATTTAAAAATAAAAAACGTAATAAATCTTCCTCAAATTCACTCTCAGAATCAGAAAACATTGTACACCTGAAGAAAAATACAACAGCGTCTGATTTCAAAATGCGTTGCATACGCGGGACAAGTGTGCACACCAACTCTCCGACGTTGCGTCGCATACGTTGCGTGTGTAGACTCAGTTTGTCCTTACCTTAAAACCTATCCGTGTTCCTCCTAATGCACTTTGCGTTCCAGGCCCGCGGCATTCGAAATAAATTCCCCAACCCTAGTGGCAGGCACTGGCCTTAGCAGGTTATATCTTCTATGCTGACATCTCTTTGAGGCGTGCGTGGAACACAATGCGCCGTCAGCATGGGCCTGAGATGCGACTGTCGCAACCTAAGTTCGGGCACGCTGCAATCGCGGCGGTAAGACCCCTCTTTGAGGAGTGGCTGGAGAGGCGCCACGGCGTCCTCACCTTCCGGCTGACGCAGGTCCTCACCGGACACGGTTGTTTCGGGAGGTTCCTGTGTCGGATTGCACGGGAGGAAACGCCCCGGTGTCACCATTGTGTGGACCGCCCGGAGGACACGGTGGAGCATACGGTGCAGGTTTGCCTATGATGGCTGGGAATTGCCCTGCCACACCCGACGCCCAGGGCGTTTCGTTCCATCAGGGTTTAGCTAGTACGTGAATAAAATATAAGTATACACTAAAAGATATGGGGAAGACTTTTATAATATTCATCGAAATTTTCAGAAAATTCTTGTAAGCTCCGTCAAACATACGGAAATCAAAGGCTCGTGCAAACATTCTACTGTTTTATATACGGAATAATATATACGAGTACATACCAGAACATATTTAATTTTGTAGCAGCCTTTTTGAAGTCGGTTCTAATATCCTAATTACTATATTCCCGAAACGCCATAAGGTATTTTCATATTAAATTTAAATTTTCTAAGCGGTGTCTTAAATTGAACAGAGTAAGTAATTTCAATTCCCCAAAGTGGGCTCAATACTTATTTATTTCTTCGTAAATAGAAATTACGGAAGGTAAAAGCTTTGGCGTAAATATGTAGATTTATATGTAGGTATCAATTTTCTTTTCATCCGCGATCTTGAGGTTTTATGTCCCAATTTTATTTGAATTAACCTGCTGATGTATCTAAGTATCAAATAAAATTGATTTTTCTCCAAAACAGTATTGCTGATAATTGTGTGTCATTGTATGACTTTAATGAGGCAAACATCTGGTTAGAAAATGATTCAACTAAAGGATTCAAGATTAAATCTTACTTTGAGCAGAAGCAGTTGCCAGTATTTCAATTTATAGGATGACTGGTAATTTAATGACTGGTATAATATCAATAAGATTGTACTCATGATAACAAACAACTTTTCCAAAGAAACGATTTATTTTTAATTTGCTTAGTGCATGACCTCAATCGCCCCAATACAATATTGATTAACGGAAATAACACACAGTCAACTGTAATTTAAATTTGGTTATCGTTTTATACAAACAAAACTATCCAAATTTTACTATTTTCTTTTTTTCCATTTAACTATTAACTGTACGGAACGCGCACGTGTCTACGCCTTTGAGTTAATCTTGTGCTATAGTTTCGGTCACCAGTTATATTACCAGTTATGCTGCGTTTATACTTAACCTGCCCCGCGTGACGCCACGCGTGGGAAAGCTACCGGTTTCATACATTTAGCAGGTTGCTCCACGCCACGCGAGGCGGGACTAATGAGATCAGTCTTACGAGTATACTAAATGTATGAAACCGATAGCTTTCCCACGCGTGGCGACACGCGGGGCACGCTAAGTATAAACGCAGCTTTACCCCATACAGCAATAAGTATAAAATATCTAAAATTTAACACAACCATAACGACTTACCCCCACTTAATACTAATTGTCTAAATAACATACATTTCTAACAAAAAAGGAACAAAAAATGTTTCCAAACATGTTTTCAGAAAAACCCTTTTCCGACTCCAAATTCACAACAACCCAATACCCCGTCCTCACCTAAGGGCAACGTGCGACAGTCCTTAATTGATGTAAATTTTAAACAAAAACACTTTGCGCATTAAAAATACAAGATCCCCCGCATCTCGGGGGAGTGGGGGCGGGGAGCAGGGGGGCGTAAAAGGGGGTAGTCTTCATAAGAGGATTAAACACGGTAATAAGGTTTGCATTCTACACACTTGGCCGGGTCAAGTAGGGTTTACCGTCGTTCTTGTACTATGTTTTTGAAGGGGAGGTCTTTCATATTTAATACTAGCTTCTGCTTGCGGCTTTGCCCGCCTAAAATTAACTTTCCGTGAAGTAAGTTGAACTATTATCCCAAGAGAACACATTATCCTGATAAAAAATATTATCCTATGTGTTTATCCAGGTCTATCTATGTGCCAAATCTGTTCAACAGTTTACGCGTGTTTGAGTAATAAACATCCAAACATCTTCACTAGCTTTCATTATTAATAATCAGTTTTCTTCCAAGTATTTTATATATATACTTTATTTTGAGGAGTTATTGACAGACGAATGATAAATGCTTCGAATGGACTATTAAGTAAAGATTAATTTACGTTTTTTTTAACTTCTGTTAATCTTTACTTTTATAAAATATGCAGAAGTTTGAAAAGCCAGGACAGCTGAACAAATCAGGATAAATTATAGCGCAGAATTAGGTTATAGCCTTGAATAGCAAATATGCTACTTTTTACTTTTTTATGAGATAATATTATTATATCAACGTTGGCGCGGACGAAGTCGTAGGCAGAAGCTAGTGATAAATACTTTTGCTAACTAATGTTAAGAACAGTCTTTTAAAAACGAACCAAACTTTTGTTACCATCCGTTTTATTACAAACTAGCGGCTTCGCATGGGTGCAAACCGACATTTCCGGTGCATATAAGCCTTGTGCGGAGAATTACGAACACAACAAAAAAAGAATTAGCCAACTCGGTCCAGCCGTTCTTGAGTTTTGCGTTTAGCAACACATTTAGCAATTCATTTTTATTATATAGATAGATTTTGTTCGTGGAAAACTATAATTACTAAACTGGAGTTTCAAATAAGGAGAAAGTTTAATTAACCTTAATTTGCAATTAACAGTGATGGAAACTATCCAAAATCATTTTGCCCCACCTGGGAATCAAACCAGGGGGGTCCTGGTTTGATTGGTTTGGTTTGGCTCAACAGTAGCGCGTACGATCATTACACCAACAAGGCAGTCCCATTTATCAATGCATACAAAAGTGATCATAAATTAACGGAACAACACAGCCCGTAGGTACCGAATCGTACTAAATTTTAATTTACAAATAACGTAAAAGTTCAATGTTTATACCGTTTTCAGCAATTATTTCTACGAAGGTTTTAATACAGGTTTCAGTGACAGGTGGTGGCAGTCACGGGTTGGTGGCGTTTGTTTCCGTTTCCTTAATATTATGGTGTTTTTGGAGGGTGTCGGAGAACGTGATTTAGGGCATCCGTTTAGTGTAACTGCTGAAAGGATAAACGATATAATCTGACTGCTTGCTAATTAAAATGAACTGCAGTTATAAGTCTAATAAAACCAATCACACATGATTGTAACGAAGTTTGTTATCGTGTCTTGCGGTAGGAGTTAACTGGTAGAAATCGTCACGTAAGGAAAAAGTGTTATGCCCCTTTTTTTGTAGGTGGTAAAAATCATCAAACGAGTCCTTCCGCCCCAAGGCGGAAGGACTCGTTTCACATTCGCCCCACCCAGGTGGTGCGAATGTGAAATAGATATGTTATGTTATATACAACTAGATTTGGCTATACCTACCTTATTATAAGTACTTTGTACTGTACTGTCAATGCTTGATGTATATTTTGTTGGTATACTTCTCTTCATAGTGTTTACAGACGGCGGAAAGTGACTTTGTATTATACAAAGTCACTTTCCGCCGTCTGTAAAATTAGTTTTCAAAAGCAACGCGACGGATTTTAATGCGGTTTTCATCAATAGATAAAGTAATTCCAGAGGAAGGTTTATATATCTATATCGAACCCTTGCGAAGCAGGGGCGGGTCGCTAGTTATTGAAAAAATAATTAAATAAATAATCACATGCAGTAATGACGTATAAGTATTAATCTGCAGTTTAACACACCATGTAACACAATGGAAACGCACCGGAGCTACTCATGGCGTGACTATGCGAAGAGCGATACAAAGCGAAGGAAGCTAGGACTCAATTATGTTCCGTTTTAATTTCTGTGGCTTTGAACATTTCCTTATATTTAACATAATTAACTGGTGGTTTTGCTTTACCGCTTTAATAGGATTGTGAAAAAAAAGGAAGTTTTGTGGTGGCGGCCATCTTAGATTTGAAATTTCATATCAATTAATTCAATCATAGTGCATAGTGTTCTACTAGTGAAGCCCTTTCATTTGAAACCAATATTGAGAGAGTTGTGAAAAAAAAATGTAATTCGCCATTTTGCGGCGGCGGCCATTTTGAACCGATTTACATCAAACATAGCTAAGTACACTCCCGACTAATTCACCTTTCAAACCAAAAAAAATCAAAATCGGTTCATCCATTCGGGAGCTACGATGCCACAGACAGACACATACACAGACACGTCAAACTTATAACACCAAGTCGTTTTTGCGTCGAGGGTTAAAAAGTAATTGGAAATCAGTGAACTGACTTCTAATTTTCATAGAAGTTTTGGGTCGTGTGCCAACAAGAATTATTTATAAGCCACTGTTGAACTTTTCAAAAATTTGATTTCTCATTAAGTTATAATAATTCTACCCGTAATTGTGGTCCCACGTTGGGCGCCATTTCGCTATTGGCGCCCAAGGCTGGGACCATGACTTTTAGCTATTTTCTGCAACTGCGGAGTGTGAGTTTAGGTGAAAACAATTTACCTTCACCTAATAGAGAAAATTATGGAAATTCAATTGAAAATTCGATCGGTAACAGTCGTAAGTAACAGCGAACACTACATTAATTTAGAAATACTGAATATCCAATATCCAATCGCAATGAATCAGGCTAAACCGTTAATAATTGAACGACACTTTTGCACGCTCATGCAGTTTCATAATTATTGATGTCGCATTCTGAATGCATAAATTGAATACTTGATAACTTACGTAATGGGTTTGTAATTTACCGAATTTATTGAGTTGTCTGTGTCATTGTGTTTACGAGTTCAACATTACTGTGAATGCTTTATGCTGCCTTGTTTATCTAGTGGTTGCAAAGCGCGACTGCTGAGCATGAGGTCTTGGATTCGATTCCTAGGTCGGGCAAAGTGTTATTGGGTTTTTCCATCAGGAATTTCTCAGTAGCAGCCTCGGAGTTTGGATTTGTGCCCAGTTGATTGTTGGATGGTTGAATGGGTGGCGAAATGTTTGTATGCTAATGGATGCACCTCCGCCTTACCCTTCGGGAATTATAGGAGTGCTGAATTATGTGTACCTATTTGACATCTTGCATCAAAAATCTAATACCAATGTTACTATTAACCTTAAACTGATAATTTTGATAGTTTCTTTACAAATTGATATAAAACGCTTATATTTGCAAGTCTAACAGTTTAAAATACATAGGTGATATTGATAACACAACAACTGTTTATTTGTCCACAATAAAAACACGAATGTTACTAAACTGTCGATAAATGTACAACGTTCACACGTTCCATTTTCAAATAAACAAACCGAACTTTCGAGTTCAAATTTGAGTATTCAAGGAATATTATATTAACCAATCGAAAGGGTTCAAACCAAAGCGACCTAAATATAAACTGTTCGATATTAGTAAACGAAGTTAACGGTTGCATTCTTACTTCCTTTAAATATTCATGTATGGACACAGCTGGTGAAGCCACTGCCATTAACGTCTTGTTAAATATTTATAGAGAAATGTGAATTATTGGGAATAGAAAGGGGTTCGTATGATAGGATTTTGAATTGTTCATTATAATTGAATGGGTATTGAAATAAGGATTAAGGTATATTTCTTGACCTGAGTCAATATTATATTAAGAAAATATACCGCTTCACGATAGTAATAGTGACAACAATTAAAGTTGTGAAAAATCTACTATAAATACTGGTTTGCCAATAGAAAAAATATGTGTAGTCCTGTAATTAAAAATGTTTAAAATCTAGTCACAATCAACCTTACCTCAATCAACGTTACCTTCAACGAAAAAACTTGTCAAAAATGTATGTAATTATGTAAGTTTGAGACATTTTTGACAGATTGAAACTGAAATAGAATGTCGATCACTCTCAAATATACGGAAATTACCCCTCTGGTCTATGACCATAGCAATTGTTTATAGTGGTAAAGAAGAAATTATTATTGATTGTAGATTTTTTTTCAGAACTTTGTTTAAATGTCTAATTTTATTGTTATGCGTTCGTGCAATAATTTGCACCTACCATGTTATCTCTTCAACACTTTTGATTGACTTGTAGAGACTGCCTTGGACTTTTGTTGCAAGATTAAATCTATTCTAAAACGAGTATTATAAAGCTAAAGAAATTGTTTGTTTCTTAGAATGTGCTAAAGTTTTTTTCAAATCGGACCAGTTCCTAACTGGTCCGATTTGAAAAAAACTTAGTGCGTTATTAAGTCCGTTTATCAAGGAAGATTTATTGGCTCATTAACATGCTACAACCCACAGGAGCGAAGCAGTAACTAAAGACGTTACTTAAGCAAGTAAATAAATAATATTTTACTGATCATACTAAACTAAAAAGCGGTTCAGCACTAAAACTAAAAACTGACCAAGATAAGTCAGGCTATTACCACAATTTTATTAAAACCCCATTAGGAACTAATGCAAGTGCTGGAAGAAATTACTGTAATGTTGCGAATGTAGCCCCACTTCTTTAATTGCGGCTTCGTATTGATCTCGGACTTACGGTTTAATGCTATCCAAGCAATCGTACCAATGGATGTTCTTTCATTTCCTTATAATTACGATAATTCATTGGTTTTAGTGTTAGTTTTGTGTTTGTCTTTCCTTGTGTTTTGTCTTTATTTATGTAACAATGGCGAGTGTTTGGTGTATACTTAAAGTTTTAGCAGTAATACTTTGTTAATTGGAACACTTGGAGTTAGCTCTGCTAAATATAAAGTCAAAAATTTTGTTATTCTTCAAAATTCGGATTTTGAATATTTAACGCTGAATAACATAACATCGCGTAATCTCCAAAGGGTTAGGCAGAGGTGTACCCATTAGTACACACACATTTTGCCAGTTATGATTAAGTCCAATGTAAAAGGTTTTAATTTTAAATATATTCTAAGTTATATTTTTATACATTAAACTGTTAAGTTGAATAGTTCAAAATAACATTTAGCATACAGAATTTCGGAGTTGCGGGACGTCTTAACAGGATACCGTGGCCCCGGAACGTAAAGGGCAACAGAAGGAACAGGGTGGTTTTTTAGTCAGTAAAAGTCTGACAGTCCCTTCCGCCCCACCCAGGACGGAAGGAGTCATTTGATGATTTTTAACACCTAAAAAGAGCATACAGAATTTGTTTGACTGAAAGTAAGGTAACACCCCCAATAATCGACACTTTAGCGTGCGCAAACAAGCATTTTTTAAAATATTTTCTTACTTTATGATATTATAAGGTATTTTGGAGCATTGGGTAACGCTTCAGACTTCGTTGCGTAATATTTGAAAGCAAACATAAGTTTCATATAAATAAATAAAGTAATAATATATCGAAATAAATTAACGTTTTTTGGTCTAGTGATCGACAGCAGAATTCTATTTTTCGACACCCGGTAATCGACATGTTCCAGTAATCGACATCCAATAATCGACATATTCCTAACACTTCTAAACAATAAATCCCAATAGAAAAGCCGAGATAATCTAGTATTATATGTGACGAAATAAAAACTTAGTCTTAATCAGTATTTTGATCATTTTAATCAACAAACAATCTTATAATAAACAAATAGTGGCTAGTAATTCGTAGGTTTCTAAAAAAATACACTTTTGCAATATAATACATCTCTTATATGTTAAACAATAAATGTAGAAGATGTGTCATTTGGTTTCGGTTTAGTATCCGCCTTTTCTTGTTTTTTTATTGTTTTTATCTGTTAGTTTTTTCTGTTTTTTGTTTTTCTATCTTCCTCAATTTTAATCGTTTTCATTTTTCTCTTTCCTTGGATTTAATTTGTAATTTTTTCACCTCTCTGACAACTTCTATTACCTGTATTATTTGAAAAAGTGTGGAATTTTTTTTTGGTGCCATAAAAAACATTTATGTCGATTATAGGAACATGCGAAAAAAAAACTCCAGTTATCGACAAGCGCGTTTTCATATTATATTATAAACTTACAATTGCAAAGACATTACTAAAAACTAAAGAATTTGGGTTCTAACTTAATAAATAATTTACATGCTCGGTCAAGCAAAACAATTAAAAGTTATGGGCATTATATCTTGCTCACCTCCTTAGCGATTTCGCTAATGAAACGGGAATTTATTTAGAGATCTCTGCCGGTTGGTATGTTCAGCTACGCCATTTTCTTTAAAACAGCCGAATCTATGAAATATCTTTCGCAATGATAGCTAGATAATCCTCAACTATGTTTATGGTTCAAATACGTTCCGAAGCGAGACTCAACTCTTGTTTTTTTTCGTTAACTTTTTAAGTGTCGAACACTGGGGCTCTGTCGAACACTGGGTGTTTTACCTTATTTAATTTATTACTGACATATTTGTGAGTTGGTTTCTTTCTACTACATATTTTTCTTCTGTATATTCTAAAGTTTTTATCAGATGCAGCATCTTATTATTCCACATTCTACATTTTCGTTTTCTCAAATGAATTCCCCTCGCAATTTTCTTTACCAAAAATATTCATGAAAAATCCACCATGATTTACGTTCAACAGCCAATAAACAAATTAAATATTAATCATATTAAAAGTTTCCCATGTTACATCGGTTTTCAGGAGATTGCATTGTTGGATTGTCCATTCAGCGCTGACCTTCCCCTCCCGCCCCAAACTGTACCAATTCGGAACATTATACGGGAGATGATTTTAGACGCAGAGCTCAAGTTAAGCTGGCGATTGAAGTCGACCCGAGGGTAAACAATTAGTGAAAGTTAAACATAGATTGGGCCCAAACTCGATGTATGGGGCAGCTCCTCATTTGCACTACTAGAGCGCACAGATTATAGATAGGTAAACTTGTTCAGGGCTACTCAAACACGATAGGTCAAAAAGTTTGTGACAAAAGTTGTTGAGGATTATATTAATTTTTGATTTTAAACTATCGTATTTAACATGGGCCTATTCTAGAATGTAACAGCAGTAACGCACAAAACCGCCATTTTTTACAACATTAGCCGACTTTAGTGACAGTTAGTTATTCTGTTTAAAGGATTTAAGATTGCAGTTAGTTGTAATAAAACATCTTTTCGTTTGTCAGAACGTCACATGTTGTTCGGGTAAGTAAGTCAAACGGGTGAATAGGGATGCGAGGGTGAATCGGGACAAAACTTTAAAATTGTTTTTAACATTATAATAATATAGTTTCTTGCAACCAATGATATAAAATCGTAAATTATAATTCAGCAAAAACATTACAGTACCTTTTAGTAACAAACTATATTATTTCAACCTTCAAATCCCTTTTAAAGTTTCGTCCCGATTCACCCCTGCATCCCTATTCACCCCGTTTGACTGTAAACATCAGGTAATCATGACGCACTCTGTCAAAACACCCACGGAAAGTAACAGGTTAACCTTTTCCGACCTGTAAGTGAAGTAACGACTAGATCGCCTACGCGAACCTTGTACAATATGATGTTTGGTAACCCTCTGAACGCTCAAGGGCAAAAATAATAAAGAATTTTCTCTATAGCAAAAGGGAAACTCACACCCACTCAGAAAACAAAACACATACATAACATAAACTCACGAATTTTTCCCATTGGGGTAGGCAGACACCACAGAACGCCACCTGCTTCGATCCTTACATACTCCCTTCGCCTCATCTACGTTCATACATCTCGTCATACAAGCACGCCGGTTACGAGTACTCCGCACCTGACCTTTCTGAAGAACCTCACCAATAAGGTCAGTGTAGGTCTTCTTAGGGCGACCCCTCCCTGCGTTGCCACTCACCTCTGCCATATAAATACCTTTTGTTAATCGTCTTTCACTCATCAAAAAAACAAAACACAGTCACCGTCAATAATCCCATTAACATTCGACTGCAATGGTTCAACATAACCCCCAAATAGTTGGGCATATTTGGTAGCAAAATGACACATTGTGGGACGAAAACGGCAAAGTTCAGCGTTGATTCGGCCATGTGATTGTTAAAACTTCGCCGAATGTGGCCGGGTTAGAATGTAAGGGGTTACAAACGGAACCCTCCGTTCAGTTCTACCTTCTATTTTTACACGACTGCCCCAAAAAAAGGAGTGTTATGTATTCAGGGTTAATGTATGTATGTATGTATGTATGTATGTATGTGAGTTTCTTTATTCCACCATAACTTTTAAACGCCTGAACCGATTTAGATGTATGGGGTATCGTTACAATCCTTGCATCGTTCCGAGTAACATAGGCTAGCTAAAAATAAAAAGAAAGCGGTGTGGTCACTTTAAAAAGTAAATTAATACCAGCCTCAAATTATTTTTTTAATGAATCTGGTCGTGTCTATGTTTATCGTCTAGAATTTGACAAGTAGATTTAAAAAATATATAACACTGTAAATAAAAAACGTCGTAAAAAATACTGACGTGTAAACAAAGTCCAAATATGTGCAATTTTTGCAGTCGTGTTTTTTAATTTTTTAATTATAGTAGCTTGTGTAAAACATTTTGTATTTTTTTCTATGTGTTGATAGAAAACGTGAATAGGTTATTGCTTGCTGTTCTGTTTTGATATGCACTCTGTGCACGAGTTCTGTATAGACATAGCGAGGCTACAGCCAATTCTGTGCTAGTCAAAAACCATCAATACTGATGAAGTGATTTTCTTTACAAATTAATAAAATTGAAAGTCTGTTTGTTATATAAAAATAACAACTTATTGCTAAATGTATACAAACGTTTACACCATATTATTTTTATTTTTCTGTTTGTTCTGGCGAATCTCCTAAACGTCTGGACCGATTTTGATGGGACCGGCACATGATAGCTGATATTATAAGGAGTAACCTAAGCTACTTTATTTTAAAACAATAGGTTTTCGTGCGAAAGAAACACGCGGGCGAAGTCGCGGGCATAAGCTAGTTAGGTAATATAAATACCTACAATAATATTGTAACCAGGATTTCATAAAAACCTATTTGAAAAGAGTGTCCGGCCTACCTCCGTTTTGGAATAAGCAACTATGTAGCTTCAAATTTTTGACTAACTGACCAACTGCTTGACAATTTAAAAGTGCCTGTAAATGGTCTAATTGAAATAAATGTTTTGACTTTGACTTTGACCTAACTTACCTGTAACATAAAACCTTTTTTATTTCTTGTTTTCGTCACAAGAAGCTATTATTATCATGCTGGATAGTGCATTGATTTAAATAGTTCCGATTCCGACTTATCTACCTCTTCAACGGAAACCCAATAGAATGATCCGCGTATAAATCGTGGAAACATAAATACAGTTCTGTAAACGTAGAACTATTACCGAAGTCAGTTTGCTCGAGTTCACACGAGTTAAGATAACTTAGTCAACAATAAGACCATAGTGGTTCTTGTAAGTTTATTCGTTTTAGTTCATAATAGTTCTGCGTACCGGGAGAAACTGGTTTTCTTATACTCATGTGAGTTAGGATCTTATAGAATGTGTTTGTGGACTTGTATGTGGTGTGTGAAAAAATATAAGTATTTAGTAGTCATTAAAGGTTGACTGTACATTATAATTATCGATTACAAGTCATATCAAGGTCCCAGATCCAGGCTCCCGGATATGATCTAGAATAATTTGAAAAATGTTCGTTAGTTTCTTTTTTTATAGTAATACTAGCTTCTGCCCGCAACTTCGTCCACGTAGATGTCAAATATGTCATAACTAATCTTGTTTCTTCACACAAACTTTAGACTCCAGTATCATCCCCTGAAGGGGATGAATTTTGCATTATGATTTCTTAACGGATGCCTACGTCATAATAACTATCTGAGTACCTTTCAGCGCAATCCGTTCAGTGCTTTGAGCTGTGTGTTGATGGATCAGTCAGTCAGTAAGGGTACCTTTATTTTATTGTGCGTTGACAGTAATCTGGCTAAAATAACGACCACCTTGGCGCACAATCGTCCACCATCGAGAATTAAGTGCGGAACCCAAACATCTATAACAGGAATTCTACCTTGTCCTCTTCCATTAAATACTAGAACATGATCCAAAAGCATCGGTTTATTTTTGTTTGTTGGTCCCTGATTGGAACAGGCCGGTATTGTTCATAGTTCTCAGTAAAAAAATTTAGGCGAAGAACTAGCAAACATTTTTTGTATTTCTGGTGAAGGGAAATTGGAACAGCCTGTTGTGTCACTTTTTATTTAGGCTCTCGGTATACCGGAATCAATGTTTTTACTGTAGTTTCCGTGTATTGTACAGCCCGCAATGTTCTGTCTTCAGTTAGAGCCTTCTTTTGTTTTTTAACCGACTTCAAAAAAAGGAGGAGGTTATCAATTCGCCTGTACTTTTTTTTTTATGTTTGTTAGCTCCTAACTTGCGACTGGGTGAACCGATTTTCATGATTATTTTTTTATTTGAAAGCTGGGGCTTCTCGTGTGGTCCCATTGTCACCATTTTAATATCTGATGATGAACTTCGGAGATATGGAATGGAACTCCTCATAGAATCACAGCAGCAATATCGTAACAAGTGAAATTGCTTTGTTTATACGTGTAGTCGATGACTGACTGAAGGAAAAGGGGGGGGGGTACGTCAACCCCCCTCCTACCAGTTTCCAAAATTAAATATATCGTGTGAGGTATTGTTTGAAAGGGCTTTTTGTAAGGATTTCAAACATTAATACACAAGTACTACAAAGTGAAAAATAAAAAGCTATTTTACAAAAAAAGATAACCGCCTTCAAAAATACAAAATCAAAATAACTTTAGTTTTGGAAGTCGGTGGCAATACTTACCTACATAACAAAAAAAAACCAAAGCCGCCGACTTCCAAAACTAAAGTTATTTTGATTTTGTAGTTTTTGAAGGCGGTTATCTTTTTTTGTAAAATAGCTTTTTATATCTACGTTGGTTTTGCTCATAGAAACTGGAATGAGCTTTAGAAAGAGACAAAGCGACTGTGTGGTCAATACCTGTCTCTGGGCTGCTGTATTTACGAAGGCGCGGTGCCCGAAATCAGAATTTCAGATAGGGATAACTAATTACTTCTTTTACACTTTCTGCCCCTATTTATTTCACAGCTGGATAGGCAAGGCTCAGTCTGTTCTCAATGTCTATTGTTTTCACTATTGGAAAAAAACATTTTATTTCTAATACTTAACAGTCCATGGACTGTGTACCACTGTGACCATGTACATGGACGAAATATTTATAATTTTTATCTTTTTCTACAGATTCACACGTGGTCAACCGAAAGCTGGTTGACGTGCCACAGTTTGAGAGACCCATAGGCAACCATACGTTCCACATCGGAAAGGAGGCTGTTCTTGGGTGCTCTGTCATCAACCTGGGAAAACATAAGGTAATAGAATACAGTGATCTTATACAGCATTGGTCTTGGACAACTTTTTACCTTGTATTTATTCAGTGCACGATACACCTAAAGAAAAAAAACCAGCTGTTCCAATTATATTGGCCACGCAAGTATTGCACTTCCAAAAGGAACTGCTGAATTTAAAAAAAAAACATACAAGCATAACATGACGCCTGTAATCCCCGAAGAGTTAGGCCTCATTTACGGAGACGCGGGGCGTGGCGCGGCCCGCTCTAAATTCGAACATTATGGCGTTGTATGAGTGAGTTTACGGAGAAGCGATTTTTGACGTACTAATTTTCGCGGCGCTGGACGCCACGCCGCACGCGACGCGCGACTCCCCGCGTCTCCGTAAATGAGGCCTTAGGCAGAGGTATATCCATTAGTAAACCCACATTTAGCCAGTTATGTTTTAAGTTAATTATGTATAGTTCAATCTTGAGGGCCAGAATTTAATTTGTTGAGTGAATCAATCCCAGAAAAGTCCCAGCAAGCCATATCCATGAAATATTTAATTCAAAGAGAACTTCGTAAAAAATCTTAGCATTTCGCCTTAACCTTTCTTCATAACCCTAACCTACATTAAAACTTTAATGAGCACAGCGTCTAAGACATTAATTTGCTGGATGTTGGTCATTACGGCATGTTTATGGGCAGGCAGCTCGAATTATGACCACCATTAGGTCCTGACGCTACCTGCGGCACTTAGATGGAGAATTTACTCTATCATGAAGTTATGTTAAGATGCCTGAATAAAATTAATTAAGGAATTTTATAACGGGGGTTGCTTACATAGGCTTAGTTTTTGACTAACACCCAAAAGTCCATTCAAGGTTTGCCAATGTGCTTTGTACCGCAGTATGCTTGCTGTTAAATTAAGAGATCGCGCTCGAAACGCTATAATGCGCTCCAAAACACAGATCGTTGACGTGGCTCATAAGGCTGCAAAACTTAAATAGAACTGAGCTGGAGATGTCTGCCACATTTTGAATGTCAAGACTTACTGGATGCACTCAAAACCACGTCAGAGGCTCTTAAGACAGTTTAGCAACTCTGACACTAGAGTGTGTGGGGTCATAAGACCTTACTGCCCACACGAAAAAAAAAGACAAACTGGATTCAGCTGAATACCAGTATTTACATGAAGTGATTACCTATATGACCCTCACAACCCAGTTACTGGGCAACTCCTTGGTGAGCTTAGTTGTCAGACTTTCAAGCTCCTGACTAACCTATTGAATACGAATTTACAAATGAAAGCCGGGACCAACAGCTTGACGCATTTTCTAAGACACGGGGGTATCACACCACCTGCCATACCTGCCTACCACATACCTAATGGAAAATTCAATATCACTTTGGCTGACTTGAGAATCAAACCCAAGACCCCACACTCAGTAGTCGTACATACGACCACGACACCAAAAATACAGAAGTAAGTTACAAAGCAGTTCACAATGAGTTTGGGTACAATATACAACGTGTAACGGAAAGGGTATATACATACCAAGAGCAAGGCTTCTTTGGATGATAACAAACGATATGGCAAGGGTTTTTTAATCCTATCTCTACATGTTCGGAAATTATGATCAACAAAGAACACCGCCTGCAGCAGGCTACTATGCGTTACTAGGCGCGCAGAATTACGGAAGAGATTTATCGTGATATTAGGCAAGTACCGTGTAAAGTTTTTGACCCACGTAGTGCGGTGACACGACCGTTTGTTATGATTTGAATTTAAAAGAAACATATGAAACCGAAAATTTGGTATCAATTCTTAGAGTATTTTATATGAGCTGAAACCCTTGCCAAATCGTTAGTTATCATCTAAAGAAGCCTTACTCTTTGTATGTATGTACCCTTTCCGTTACACGTTGTTTAGGTATATCAGTAACAGTCTTTACGAACCATTTTAAAGGTCCATGGGTAATAACCCTCTGAAGAAATTACCCTAATACGAGTACTTACCCCAATTTCGCAAACGTCTTTTCTAACACGGCTTTATTTTCAGTAAGTACCTACGTACTGTAACTGAAAACTTTTCGCTGTCTCCCTTACTGTCTTAATTATAATAAAAGTAATTAACACGGAGTGCTATTTTCCTTATTATGTACTGCGGTATTTTAATTTAATTAATTGTATTTTCTTTAGTCAACGAAAGTTATTGTGTGTGATTTCTTTTGTGATTGGTTTTAGTTTTCGTTTATTAGAGAATTGTGAAGGGTTGCGATTGTGCTAACTAGACAATGAGTGGGGTATTACCAAGGGAGGGGAATTGGTGGGTAATCCATGTGTTGCCAATCACAGTCACTGTACAACAAGCAACGCCTAAGCAAGAGCAAATACCAGTACTGCCATAATGATAGTTTGAGATACCAAACAGTCAAATATTCGGTAAACTTAGGTGAAGTGAGCTTGACCTTTACGTTAGTTATTATCCTAACAATGGTAAGGATTCACAGCAGAATAGTACTGATATAATTACCCTAATTACGTAGCATACTTACAACCTCAATCTGACGGATTTGAAATTAAAGTCATAATCCAAGGCCTCATTTTGTGTACAGAAAATATCTATTCGACAATGTGAATAACGCAATGAATGTTGTTGAACTGTTTAAATAAAAAAGGGTAATCAATAGGAGTTTAAAATTACCCTTCGTTTGTAAATGTGAAAGTTTTTAAATGAGAGGAAAAGCTATCAATACGGTAAACCTTCGAATTAAAATTAAATCAAGTACAAACTCTCTTATACCTGATATTTAAAGTATCAAGAAATTTTGTCCTATATTACACACATCAAAAGTGTCTAGGGATCAATATACTATTATTACCATACATCTTGATCCCTAGACACTTTTGATGTGTATATTTCGTAGTGCCTACTTAAAATTATACAAAGAAAATTTCTTTTTTTACAAAAAAGCAAATATATATAATGGAAGTACCAAATATACTACCTATTCTTGGTACTTGATAGTAGTAGACGTGTTTGTGGTTGAAGGTTTTATATAGTTTGTTAAGAAAGAAACCCAACCCGTATTTTATTTCTTCAAGATATAGATAGCAGCGTAATTACTAACCTCAGGCAATTAATGGGAAGTATTAAAAAGTGCAAGCAACGTGCTGGTAATTAGATTTTACGTTCTAGAAAATTTTCATGATAATTAAAGCTAGTTTCTTCATGAAATGCTTAAGTTATAGCTTAAGTATTTGAATTTTCATGCTTGAAACTTTCTCACATTACCGTTTGGTACAATATATATCCTAGACTAGAATATAGTGATCCAAGATCCAAGAGTTGCCAAAGCTACTTCATTTCAGTATGGCTGACATTTGCAGAATATACAGAGCGACTAGCTTTTGCCCCCGACTACGTCCGCGAATATGTCAGTTACCGCAGATGCAGATGATTAAAAAGTAATCTATGTCCTTCTGCGGGGTTTAACCTTACTATGTACCAAATTTCATAAAAATCGGTTCAGTGGTTTAGTCAGACACACAGAGTTCCTCTAGCATTTATAATATTTGAATATAGAGTAATATACACGGTTACTTTTAGGTCGTTCTTAAGCCGAAAGCCATAAACTCGATCATAAAACTCGAAGCGATTGGGACCATTTTTTTTTTCAAAAATAACAATAAAAATAAACAGCTGCTCAGTACATTTATGTTCGTCTAGCTCATCAAAGTGTACTGAACAGCTGTTTTTTTATAGAACGACTTAAAAGTATGCGTGTATAACTTTTGCATTTATAATATTAGTGCGAGTATATAGAGCAATAAATATAAACAGTTTCAAGGCCGAAAGTTGCAGTTTGTTTCCATCATTGCGATATTTTTTTTGTTCTGGATCATAATCTTTTACGGAGATATTAAAGGTTTTGCGTTACGTGGTTTCTGCCAACCCCCATGAGAGTTTATGTATGTGTATGAATATAACAGATACTTTACTTACATGTTAAGTGAATTATAAAGCCAGGTTAGTTAGAGATACAAACATCCAAGCTCACACATTTACAATATTAATCACATCAAAAAAACCGCACTTAACCCTGTTTTCGACCCTCTACACAAAGGTAACCTTCGTACATTAATATTGTACTTGTTAAACACCTTACAAACTTCAGTTAGCCTTGCTGCACACGGGCTGCACGCTACAGCCACAAAATGTCGCCACTGAGTTGCGAGCTACAGTTTTCGACGTACAGTTATATGAATTTGCGGCACACAGAAAACGCTGGTGGTCGCTACATGATTGTACCACAAGCCAGCACCGACTACAAAACACCGACACTCACCACTTGAGCGACATCCCAACTTTCTGTACCGAAGTTCATTATGATTAGGTAGGTACTATACGTACAAACAATCTGTATACAAATAAAAAAAATAAAGCGTCTATTTATAATGCCAAATTAACAGCTTTTAGTTTTGTCAACAACTGAGCTGTCTGTCTAATGTCAAATTCCGAAACGGCTAGACTGATTTGGACGCGACTTTTACTGGCCGATAGCTGATGTAATACAGGGTCACTTAAGCTAATTTTATTTTAGATGAGAAATTCCCGCGAAAAAAAAATCTACGCATAAACAACACGTTTGAAATCGCGGGCATAATTTAGCATGATAATAAATAAAAGTAGCGATAGCGGCCATCGACCATTTATGTCGACTGGCTGTCACACGCTCCCGCTAATTAGTGGCCGCTTCCAGCTTGAGATGGCGGCGTTCATAGATGCAGCGTGTAGCCCGTGTGCGTGCACACTAAAGCAAAGCACGCAAGCGTAAAGTGAGTAGGTTATATAAATCGTAATGAAGAGACAACTTACGTATGTTTATTTACTCGTCTGAGTTGACATAAACGACATATTTGTACATCATTCCTAGAATAAATTGGAAATGTTAATGAGAAACATTCGCGTAAACATTGCTTTATAAACATAATTCATTGTTGCTAACTTTAGCGTGTGGGTTCGTTAACTAAACGAGAAATAGCTTATTTTTGTGAGTACTTAAAAATGTTTTTTTTAGAACGTCTGATCAGCATTTAGTACAGATTATTATCGGCGAACTTTAGTGAGTTGTTCAATGTTCATCCCTATTTTTTTGCATGGGAAATCATTAATTGACTTTTTGTTCATCGGTGTTCCTCCGAATGCCATTTGCATTCCAGGGCCGCGGTAACTCTTTCGAACAAAATCATCCACCTCCTTACTATCTAACCCAACTACCTTTTGCATCTGACTCTTGACCCAGCTGTTGAGCGATAATTTCTCTAAGCGTTGGTCAAAACTTAACTCAAAGGAACTATATTTTTATAGTCCCTATATACACCAACACAACCTACCAAATAAACTAACACAACCCCCGACTAAAACACATCAGGCCACAATAATTTACCGCTAGTTTTTTCCTAAAAAATCCCAGTCACTAAGCAGAAAAAACCTTTTCCATTTATATTTATTCGCGGCGCCTGAAACTTGCGTAATTAAAGGGTGTGCGTTAATCTCAATTGCTCGGCCAAATGCACACGGCTTATGAACTGGGGTAGGCAGGATTGTAAGTGGGTATTTAATTATGAATTTCGGTACTAACCTTATTTTGGCCTGATGTATATTCGTAATTTAAACCGGAGTCTAGGTAATGGAATTTTGAAATAGGTTTAGTTATAAGAATTAGGTATTAGATATTCTATGGTAGACTAGGGACTGTTCTATGCCTACGCAGGTTATCTATGGAGTTCGTGTAATAAGACTATAGGTATATTTTTGTAATGATAGGAAATCATCAAATTACTTCTTCCGCTCTGGGCGGAACGAAAGGGAGTGTCAAACTCTTACTGACTAAACCCGTCCGTGTTTCCGGCCGTCACCGTGGCCCTGGAACGCAAAGGGTATTAGGAGGACCTAATACTTTTTGCGTTCCAGGGCCACGGTGACTCTTTCGAACAAAATCCGCAAATCTGGCAGTATGTATTATGATTTGACTTTCGACTTAATAAGAAAAAAGAATACTGTGATTTTTTGCAATGTTGATATTTCATGGCATAAAAATCTTATTATACCTACTCACTTTTTTGACGTAAACAATACCGAATTTATCGTTTAAAATCTAATCGTACTTAAAACGGACTTCAAAATTAAATTTTTAGTATAACATAATTACGCCTGTAATCCTAGAAGGGTTAGGCAGAGGTGTACCCATTAGTACACCCACATTCCGTCAGTTATGTTTAAGTCCCATGTAATAGGGGGCGAGCCTAATGCCATCAACCGGGCACAAAGCGCACAGACTCCGAGGCTGCTATTGAGAAATTCCAGATGGAAAAACTCAATAACACTTTGTCGACCTGGGAATTGAACCTAAAACGTCATGCTTAGCTGGATTTGTGCCCGGTTGATAGCAATAGGGTCGCCTTTTGCCATCAACCGGGCACAAATCCAGACTCCGAGGCTGCTACTGAAAAATTCTTGATGGAAAAATAAAATATAATTATAATAAATTAAAATACTTTAATAATACACAAGTAGCAAATGAAAGGATTTACTTGAAGTAAGTACTTACTTATGCTAAAGCTTTAGTCAGTTACCAAAAGTAGGAATTGCAAAAAGGAAGACTCCTTTGAATCAGATGCCTTACAAGTGGTAATAATGGTGAGTAGTAAGCAGTTGGGGTGTGGGGTTGGCTTCAAGTGGGGTGTGTATCGATATGTTTGTTAAAATATTAATGTTAGTAGGACCGTATGTACACTAAACGTTCAATATTCCATAGGCACCATAAAGGCTACTTTTGCTTGGCACAGTCAGTGGGGGTGCGTGTGCGTGTATAAGTGATGTCTCAACATTCCACAGATAACACACACTAATAAACTGTCGTCACACTACGCGAAATAGCATGATATTTCTGTTGCATTTAGAATACGCGTCTGTTCTTACCATAGCATTGCTAAAATTCGCATCAATCTAATATGTGTTGGTAGCTGTTTAGGCTAAACAACAGGTTCACGATCAATAAGGTCTGAGTTCGTATCTTAATTACTTCTTGGCTGTTTTTTTGTTTCTTTGAAACCATAATAATGAAAAGTAAAAACTTGTTAGTTTATGCTTAATATTAATGAATCATGCTTATATTTATTTTATACGAAGAAAATGTTAGTTATTGTATTAATTTGTAACTATTTATGTGAATTTACTTTTTCGGTGTTGGAAGGTGGAAATAAAAAAGTCGTGCTAAATAATATACCTTTTTAACTTTACGAAATGTGTGAACAAAGCGAACAAGATAAAGAATATTATACTTCTGTCTCATTTCTTCCAATAGAGTAAAAACATACAAAAAGTCTATTATAGCCGGAGCGGGATACGAACTCACGGCTCACTGATCCACGCATCTATCTGCATAAGCTTATCCGATAGGCCACCTTAACTTATTTTTTAACGTTGAAATTATGAACTACAATCACTTGTCGACGACATATGTCTATTCTCGAAAGTAGAAGGTCGTAAGTCAAATTAACCGTCATGCTATTTCGTTATACGTTTGCTGATCGACTTTTGGCGTTGCCTGTACGTATACAGTACTTAAGTATGTATACGATGTAGTATTGAGAATGCGGGGTGTAACTACAAAAAAAAATAACTTTAGTTTTGGAAGTCGGTGGCTTTGGTTTTGTTTATTGTTTTGTTTTTAAAGGCGGTTGAATTTTTGTAAAAAAGTTTTTTATTTATCACTTTTCAGTACTTACCTCGACGTACCCCCTTCTCCTCTTTCTTCAGTCAGTCATTAAGCAATTTTACTTGTTACGACAGTTGTGCTTTGATCTTATAAGGAGTTCCGTTCCATATCTCCGAAGTTCACTATCAGATCATGACAATATTTCTATGGAATTAATTCGGAAGTAATACTTATTCTAACAAAAAAAATATTTTCAAAATCGGTTCAGACGTTTTCGAATAATCGGGGAACATACATAAAATAAAAATTCCGACGAATTGAAAACCTCCTTTTTCTAAGTCGGTTAAAAATTGTTGGACCACTGCCCCGCAATGACTATAATTATTTTATATTCAACGACTGTTACGTTTTTCCTTTTGAACTACCGCATAAAATAACCAAAGCAACAAATACAGAAATTCTATTTAAAATTCAAAACTCTTGTCTCTACAAATGGTTTCACAAAAAAAGACCTACAAACAAAACTCCATGACAATAAAAAAGAATATACGAGCGTAACTATAAAACACATTTGTAGCTCCCCTGTGCAATATAAGCTCTGTACAAACATCATAAATTTCAACGCACACATTTTGCTAAATGAAGAATTTGAATCACGCACAGGGTCCAAATTGATTTGGTACTCGTCAACCGCCACATTTAAATCCTCGGTCACGTACTGCTTTATTGTGAGCCAAAAGTTACAATGGGTCGGCGCGAATAGTAATCTTTGGGTGGGAGAGCCGTTATGTAATTCTTGAAAATTGCTGCCTCCCTAACTCGGGCCGAAAGTGTAAGGAATCAGAGTTTGTAACTACGTTATATTAAAAAAAAAAATACTAGATCATACCAACGACTTCATTCGCGTGAATGTCGGATTTTTTTGCGCTGTTCTCTTATTTTCTATTTTCTAAAATAGAGGTTTAAGTTACTCCTAATAACATCAGCAGCTATCTGCCAGTGAAACTCCCATGAAATGATCCAGCTGTTATTTTGACATCACAAACAGACACACCAAGATTAATTATGGATACAAAGCAATAAAAAATCCCAAAGAACATTTATTTATAAAAACTCCATAGTTAAAGTTGCCAATCACATTTATCATTCAAACGACAAAATAGTTTAGTAAAAATCAAATTTAGTGACTTTTAAGATACTATTTAACTTATCGGATACTTACGTCATACAAAGAACACACTTTGTTTGATACTATTATGTAGAGAGAAAAGCTACTTTGCTCAAATTGCCATACTAAAATCCAAATTTTCCATTCCCACTTCAAATATAATTTCGATGAAATTCCAAATTTAACGCAAAGCCATGTCATTACGACGAATATCATTCGCTAATAATTAATACCCCTTTTATCCCATCATAAACACAGCATAAAACCTGTTAATGAAACGTAAATATTACCTAATAAAGTAAACCATTTCGCACCACCTAATATATCTTTATGAGTTCGTATAATCTTTAATATGCAGCCGGAAATATGATTATCATCTCATACAAACACGTTGTTATTATACGCGACCCGATATAGGATAGTGATGGGACACGAGATTGCTTTTCTATGCGAATTATTCGGTGTTGGTCGATTTTGCGGATCGGGGACAGCGTGGCCCAATTTCATGGTATGCTAAATCTGGAAAGTTAATCTCGTTCAGTTATTTAATATTAGTTATCTTCGGTTGTGTTAAATATGAGTTTTTAATAATCATTTAGTTGGTTATGTTAATCATTTTGATTTCACTATTAGATAGATTATTTTTCCATAAATACGGGGTTAAAGGGGAATACTTTTACCAAGATGCAGTGGATGATTGTAAATACTGCAGCGATAAAAATTTTCGTCAGTTATTAAAAAATATCTGCTATTCCAAAATGCAATACTTACCTACATCAAAATGAATCACGAAAGAACAGCTAATTTATTTATTCATTACTTAGATATGTACTGAATCCAAATTGTTGTCACAAAGTTTCTTTAAACCGTTTTATGGAGAAAATTTTACTCAAAGTATTATTTATTTAAGCATAAATGAAATCATCAGCTAAAACAAACATGCATCGCAATAAACACTGTCAACTAAATAAATCCACTCGTCGAGTATGCAAACAGCACTCGACTAAATTATTCGACTAAGCTAACCATCCCATCTCCCTACACTCGTTAATTTTATACGTTTGTACAAGGGGCTTTCTTTATTAAATGCAGATATAATTAGCTACATTAATGTCAACAGTAAAATAAGAGACAAAATTAATTTCAAGAAAGCGGCACCGTCTAGAAATACCTGCTCTAAGATAATTTTGTTTTGTTTATGTTAAGAAGAAACAACGTGAATGGCTGTGGTTTTAAGAGAATACTACATTTTGGGTTTTATTCTTGTGGCATTTTTTTTACAAGCTTTTATTTAGTTTGCCCTGTTCGTATGTATGTATAATAATAATAATAAATAATAATAAAATTTATTCAAAAATATAAAAGATACAAAAATTAATACAGTTTTGCTTAAATGTAAATTAAGTTCCTAAGTCTTACGTGCCTGAACTAGGTAATCCTGTATCTCAGGCGATAAGAGCTAAAATAATCTTAACTAAATAAAATTAAATAAATAATAGATAATCTAAAAGACTTGTTATGTAAAGTAACAATGCAAATGTGTAAAAACAAAGTGACAACAAATTATAATATGCTGAGTAGTTGTACTAGTTAGAATATGGCCGTATCATTGACCGAGTTCTTTTACATTGCTTGTTGTGCAGTTTTCTTTAGGTACAACATACAAGAATGTGGATCAGCAGAAGCGTTAATTGGGTCAAAGTCGATATTGCGTATGTCTTCTTCTAGTTTACTTGTAATTAACGCCACTTCTAGGCTCCTCCATAATCAATAGAGTTAATATACCTCTTTTCAGCCATTATTTTTGCAGGACAGTCAGCTGCATTGGTCTTATGATTGCTCGGCTTTTTGAAATGCAAGCAAGTCGCGCATTTTGGTTCCTCAGTCTTCTTTGTGCATTCTTGAATGGTGTGACCCTGATCACCACAGTGGCCACAGGTATAGGTGGACTCGCGACATGACTTGGCCGCATGTCCGTACTGCTGACACTTATAGCAGCGTGTGACTAGAGTAAAGTCTCTAATAGGGCATGATGACCAATTCACAAATACTCTATCTTTACAAATCAGGGCTTTGCGTATGTCTGCCGATACTTCTACTATATAGTTACAGGTATCAGCGTCCTTCTTACCTGACTTGTGGCTCAGCTTAATGGAAGTCAAAAAGGTCTCGAGGCTGCAATCCTGAAGTTTCTCGGCTAAATTTTGATTGAACAAACAAGTAAAAACTTCCTTCTCTTGCATGGATGAGGGCACTCCGATAACTACTACTCTAGGCTTCCTTCTTTGTGGCTCGTCGACTGTAAGGCCTGAATTAGTGAGCTGCATCGATTTTTTCACCTTCTCTATGTCATCCTTTGTCTCAGTGCTGATAATGACACCGCCATCTTTCGTCTTACGTAGTCCTCTAACTTGAAGCTTCATTTGCTCGGGACTTATAATTTTTTGGACAAGGGATTTTGTCTCTTCACTGGTCTTTAGCTTGTCGTTGGGGTATATGGCCAATGAGCTTAAATTCAGCGGCTGTATAAAATTGTTGGTACCTTTTTTAACCATATCAGCAAACGAAGTTTCCGTAACAGGTTTCATTGACGAACCGATTGTCAGCTTAAGGTCTTGTAATTGTTGCGACAGGTCAAATTGGTTTTCAAGCGTTTGGACCTTGCTGTTGGTAAGGAGGGCTTTCAGCTTGACGGATTGGTACTGGACAGCCAGCTGTGATGTGCCGTGGCCAATTCTTCGGCATAGAGAACTTATACGCAGTTTTTGGTCCGAGTTTAATTTGCCCTCTGATGCAATTGTGCAATGCAATGTATGTAAGTAAGTAAGTTGTCCTTTTAAAATTTGCAAACCATTTTTTACCATTTGTTGGTATCCGATTGAACTGAAATTTTGCATACACCTTTAATTCTGATGACAATACAATGTCCAATACTCAATATTGTAATAATTTTAAATTAAAGTTTGATTTTTTTTAAAATTAGTTTTAAATCAACTTTCTGGTTCATAACCAAAATGTTTTTTTTTTGCGCGACTGCTGAGCATGAGGTCTTGGGTTCAATTCCCAGGTCGGGCTAAGTGTTACTGGGCTTTTCCATCAGGAATTTCTCAGTACCAGTCTCAGAGAAGACGTCCCGCAACCCCGGCAGGCGTTTGGCCCCGTTGGGGGGCCCCGTCCCTGTGCTGACAGCTCTTTGAGGCGCGCGCGAACAGAACGCGCCGTCGACCCGGGCATGGTCCTTGATCGGACGGCGAGCTACCCATTACTCGCCGTCCGCAAGCCCGCGCCTACGGTGGCCGGATGTGAGCCTTGATTTGTGCTCGGTTGATTTAAACATAACTGGCGAAATGTGGGTGCAATAATGGGTACACCTCTGCCTAACCCTTCGAGGATGTTATGTTAAGCATAGCTTTTCCGTTAAAAACTTTTTGTATAAAATTACCAAGAAGGCGACAGTAGGTGCGTTTGAAACATTATTGACTGAAGTTTATTGTTTGATGTAAAGTTTAAAATTACAACCCTTTGTTGTACTTTTAAACTTTATATAGATCATCTTCGGTAAAGGCAAAAATTATTTGTTTTTAACTTAAAAGAGTTATTAGTTAAATTAATTTTAAACTTTAGCTTTTGTTGACTTTTTTGGGGCGCAATATAGGGATATTTTTTTAAAGATAGATCTGGGTTACTGTAAACACTCCAGGTGGTTCTGATTTTAATGGATTATTACTCAAAATTAAATGTCAAATAAGTAAACACTGTTCTGAGTTGACAGTCAGTCCACATAACTGTCAGTCCAGACTGACCAAATTTTAGTTGAAATAAACAATTATTTGATGTTTAAAATAAAGATGTTTAAATACAAAAAAACATCAAATTTATTTTAAGTAGAAAATACCCAAAAGTCATATTAATTATCTATGGTAAACTCACATCACAAACACATAATATGAATTTAGTTCTGCAATAACGTGCCAACTCACAATATTTTAATAATTCAATTAACTACGTCAAACTATTTGAAAATGCGAAATTTTTATTACTATTCAGCAATAACAGTTCAATGTTAAGCTTCGACAATATTGAAAACTAGCACTCTTCCCGCGACTTTGATCGCGTGATATTTCTTGCGGATCTCTAATTTTTTTCAATATAATGTCACCCGGGGAAAGTGTAGCTTCCCAACAGTGACAGAATTTTACAAATCGGTTCAGTAGTTTTGGAGCCTGCAAAGAAACAAACAATCAAATCTTTCCCCATTATAATATTAGTATAGATGAATCAATGTTCAATAATTAGAAACACAACATATGGGTTGGTTCATTTAAGCAAAATCAATCCAAATAGTGTTTGTTCTGTCACTCATTGATAAGGCAAGAGAATCAAAATTAATTTCCACGCAACTTTTGTTCTTCAAACTCCACAAACACTGAGCTAAAATTAATGATACTAGGAAAAGCAATGTACAAAATAATTAATCAATTAAATCAATTAATTTAGGTTGAAATCTAATTACAAATCGTGATAATAAATTAATAGGATGATGTAAAGACTGAAATATCTGAGATAATCCGATGGCTATGGAACAAATCCGGTTGCAACAAATAGGGGAGTCATCGTGGATCGTGGTACAAGTTAGAAGAGGTCCAAAGTCTTTAAAGAAAGAGGATTAAATAAAATAAAAGATAAACCATGAACAAAAAAGTAAGTAAGAAAAGAATTAAAAAAAAAACATTCTTATATCATTATACCTAATGATAGGAGAACTTTCTGTACAACGCGCCGCATAAAGAAGTAATAGTTATGTTTTGAGTATAACTGGGCACAAAATAAATCTAGTCTCAGAGGCTACTGGGAAATTCCTGTTGGAAAAACTCAATTACACTTTGCCTGACCTGGGAATCGAATCCAAGACCTCTTGCTCATCAGCCGCGCTTTGTGACCACTAAACCAACGAGGCAGACAATTTTATTTTATTTTACCGTATTTATTTATCTGAAATCATAGAAACATACTGTATAATTTCAGGAACAATCTTGCGCCAAACTATAATCCCCGGCCATGACAGTTAAATCTTGCGCACTCAACAATATTACCTACACATTCGTCCCAAACTTAGGACCTGTCTTAAATCCACCCAACCTGACACGAATATTACTCTAACTCAGCCTAAAGATTTTCTAGCAGCATTTAAAGTAATTGGACCATCACCATTGCGCATTAAATTAATGGTACCTGTCAGAATTCGTTGAAAATGCTCCTCGAGACGAACAAAGGAGAGTTGAGTACCCCATCGCTCTTGGAGCTACAATAGGGTAATAAAATGTACAAGAATAGGGGAAGTGTAGTCAGCAAATGTGCGATGTTTGATAACTGTTTTGATGTACGCCCGTTTGCTTGGATCGTTCATTTAGTGAAATATTGTTGGAGCTTTTAGATTTCTACACTGTTTTTGCTTTCAACTATGAAAAGAACTCGGACTTATAATTAGCTTACTTGCCTTCGACTTTATCAAGAATACTTTATAGAATATCCTATGACACTCAGAAATATTGTAGCTTTCTAACACTCAAAATATTTTAGTAATCGAACCAGGAATTACAGAGATTACCACTTACAAACAAAACAAATTAGTATAGCAAAGCGAGGTGATCGATGTTCATTCCTTCTCTGTGTGAGAAGAGGCTTTCGCCTTGTAGTGGGTCAATAATAGGCCGGTATATTATTGTTATAAATTATGCAAAATAGTAGATTATTAACCAAGGGGATAAAGCAGTGTCTTCTGTCGCGGGTGACGATTTAAATCGCGAGCGTAACGAAGGACTCGAGGTTTACTCCCGAGCGTAGCGAGGGTGTTAAAAACTTAAATCACGAGCGAAGCGAGGGATTTCAGGCGAGTCCTGAGTGTAGCGAGGGATTTAAGTTCACCCAAGACTAAGACAGCTTTATCATCGAGGAAAATACTCTACTTTTCGTACCATTTGCGAAAAAATTAACACAATAATAATATGAGATATGCATTTTAGAACATTAAGTTATTTATAAAAATAAATTAAAATAAACTTAACGTTTATGTATTTGAAGAAAAAAAAAACGCGGCAAATTCCTAGACTAATATTTTTTGTCGGAAAAGCAAACGCATCAAGCTCATACGGCCTCGTCGGTTTTCGTAATTTTATTTAATAATCATAACTGCATAATAAATGCGTATTCCTTTTTCAAAAAGATGTAGGTATAATGGTGTAAACACAGATCTAATGCAGTATAAATTTCGGTATCTAAGTATTCCAAATTTAAATCACATTCTCTCCCTAGAGGATAAATGAAATTCAGTACAATTTTCTTTCCCTGTTTTTGACAGATTAATAATGACTATTGTTATGTTCGCTTTTTGTGGCATAGAATGTCACTTTTTTGAGCAAGTGGTACGAAATAGTAGATTATTAACCAAGGGGATAAAGCAGTGTCTTCTGTCGCGGGTGACGATTTAAATCGCGAGCGTAACGAAGGACTCGAGGTTTACTCCCGAGCGTAGCGAGGGTGTTAAAAACTTAAATCACGAGCGAAGCGAGGGATTTAAGGCGAGTCCTGAGTGTAGCGAGGGATTTAAGTTCACCCAAGACTCACTTTTTTGAGCAAGTGGTACGAAAAATATATTTTCATTATGACCAAAGTGGGTACATTATTTTTCTGATATCTTTTTAACACTAAAATAATTAAGGGTCAACTATTAGACACTTTTCTTGAAGATATAATTTATAATGATACTGTTAATACGTACTTCAATATTGCAATCATTTGCAGTAATCCAAGAACCTTTATTTACACCAACATCTATCCTCATTACACTCGTATCAAGTCACTTTATCACGCTAATGTCTCACATCGAAGCTCATAACTCACTCACTCATTCCATACATCACTCACTTCACTCCACTATGTCATAAAATATTAACAAATATTTTCTCATATTCATTCTTCAAAATATCTCATTACTAATGTACTGAGATGGGGAATAGGGGACTGTAGTCTGTGTCCCCTTCAAAGCGTTAAACAGAGTGAGTCTATTCGGTAGCAATACGTTACTGTGGCAGGAAATTTAAACGTGTTTTGTAGGGGACGTTGATACCGATTGGGGAAAGTTTATCACGTTTTGTTAATGATGATTTTACGGGTTTTCAGGTATTAGTTAACAAAATTCATGTTAATTTTCAATTAATTTTATGCAGTGATGAAATTTTACCGCGCACCGCCGCGGTTGGCGGGGAAGCGGATCACATGTCGCATTGGCCTCTAAGAAATCCGTTGATGCTTAACACACGTACACCGCCAAACCGAGCGGTCGAGCGGTGCAATCCGCTTAATTTATAGTTATGAGAATTGAAAGAATTTAAATGTACCTACTTTACAATTTTCCAACACATGCATCAATATTTTCTGTTTAAAGTGACATTCAAAATAACGGCACCGTCTTTTGTTTTACACAAATAAATCTTCATTGAGTTTGAACAGCAATCAATCATCATTCCCCAAAGAATTAAATCGTTTCGAAGAAATGTTTATCAAATTATCAGTTACAATGATAAATGACAGAATCCATCTTGCTAATTCTCAAAATATATACTCAAAATACATAGATGGAGACTTGTGACTAGTAAGATTATTTATTGACAATATTAACGCATCAAATACGAGTAAATACACAACTCATCGTTACACGTAAAATGAATGAATTCTCCGATAACTTTTTAAATCTATGCATCTGGCATGCTTAGAAAAGTCAAAGTCAAAACATTTATTTCAATTAGACAAATTACAGACACTTTTGAATTGTCAAGGAGTCGGTCAGTTAGTCAGAAAGTTTAATTAATATCGGTTTATTTATCTATACTATAATATTATAAAGCTGCAGTGTTTGTTTGTTTGTTTGCACGCGCTAATCTCTGGAATTACTGGTCCGATTTGAATGATTCTTTCAGTGTTGGGTAGTCCATTTATCGAGGAAGGCTATAGGCTATATACCATCACGCTACAACCTACGGGAGTAACCATAGACGCGGGTGTAACCGCGGCGGACAGCTAGTAAAAAATAAGGAAACTACTAATACTTCGTAAACGCTCTTAAAAGTAGATAATGAAGGTTTCGAAGCACCACAAATAGTTATTGTTGACTCCTCCTCACTTGAAGTGATTAATTAAGAAAAAAACTAATTAAACTAATAGAGGTTTTAATTAAAAGGGTAATTAGTCTTTAGAAGCAATTTGTTGGAAAAAATATCATCGTGTTCTGGATAGTTAATTGGTCTCGTAGGCATTAAATTAGTGTGAAATTAAAAGGGCTGTGAAAATATTTTAATGAGATAAATTACGTATGACAAATTTACATTTTTAAACGACTTCAAAAAAGGAGGAGGTTATCAATTCGTTTGTATTTTGTTTTTATGTTTGTTAGCTCCTTACTTGCGTCTGGGTGAACCGATTTTCATGATTCTTTCTTTATTTGAAAGCTGGTGCTTCCCGTGTGGTCCTATTGTCACCATTTCAATATCTGATGATGAACTTCGGAGATATGGAATGGAACTCCTCACAGAATCACAGCAGCAATATCGTAACAAGTGAAACTGCTTTGTTTATACGTGTAGTCGATGACTGACTGAAGGAAAAGGGGGGGGGGTACGTCAACCCCCCTCCTACCAGTTTCCAAAATTAAATATATCGTGTGAGGTATTGTTTGAAAGGGCTTTTTGTAAGGATTTCAAACATTAATACACAAGCACTAAAAAGTGAAAAATAAAAAGCTTTTTTACAAAAAAAAGATAACCGCCTTCAAAAACTACAAAATAAAAATAACTTTAGTTTTGGAAGTCGGTGGCAATACTTACCTACATAACAAAAACAAAACCAAAGCCGCCGACTTCCAAAACTAAAGTCATTTTTATTTTGTAGTTTTTGAAGGCGGTTATCTTTTTTGTAAAAAAGCTTTTTTTATTCCAATCTTTTAGTTGTATCGTTTTCGTTGCAGATGTTAAAATGTTTTCTATAATTTAATTTTGCTACTATATAAGACGAAGTACCCCTTTTGACAGCAGAGAAAACATCTTGAGATTACAATGAAAACATCATTCATCTTCATTATATTTCGCTTACTAGGTATTAAAATGAAAAATACAAAATAAACGTTGCAGATATAAATTACTAGCTTGCTCTCTGCAACTGCGTGCGCGGGATTTTTTTTTTTTCACCCGTGTTAAGTTACGTTTTTGGTTATTGCTCCGCCCCCATGAGCTGCAGCGTGATGTTATAAAGCCTATACTATTCCTCATAAATCTGGCTATCATTTTCAAAAAGTATTTTTCTTATCGGACTGGCAATTTCAAAGATTATCGCTTTTAAACAAACACACAAACAAACTAAAAAAAATCTCCAGCTTTATTATATTAGTATAGATTTAAGCAAGCAAATTCATGAAACAAACTTAGCACATCATAATGATCGAAAAACAAACCTTAATAAAAAACCTTTTGGGAAAAATTAAATAATGATTAAACAAAATCACATTAATTAAGCAGAAGATTAATTATAAGTTAAAATATTATTTGTAACAGATAAAGGCTCTCACTCGAGTGAAATTAATTTGGAGTATCCATTAATTTTCTAACAAACAAAGTACCAATTTCACCCGAAAATTTGTTACTAGACATTGTTGTATCAATTTTGATAAATAAAAGGGACAGAGTTATTAATTTTATCGCCTTATTGAAAGGAAATATATGGTATTTTATAGATTTATTGGCTTAAAGAGTTAATAACTTTTCATGAAATGTAATTACAATTTCTGATAAGATTTTATACAATACTAGCGACCGCCCCGGCATCCTCCTGAATGACTACTACTACTATTATTACTACTATTATTGATAAAAACCGTTACGTAACTAGTTTAAAAGATCTAAGCGTACAAACAACGGGGAAGCGACTTTATTTTATACCATACAGAGATCATAACTATGAAAATCGTCATCACAATTGAATGACGAATGATTGAATGACTGCCTCGTTGGTCTAGTGGTTGCAAAGCGCGACTGCTGAGCATGAGGTCTTGGGTTCGATTCCCAGGTCGGGCAAAGTGTTATTGGGTTTTTCCATCAGGAATTTCTCAGTAACAGCCTCGGAGTCTGGATTTGTGCCCATTTGATGGCAATAGGCTCGCCCCCTATTACATGGGACTTAAAACATAACTGGCGAAATGTGGGTGTACTAATGGGTACACCTCTGCCTAAACCCTTCCGGGATTACAGGCGTGATGTTATGTTATGTTACAATTGAATGAAATTGGATCGATCACAATGTGGGTCCTGAGATAGACTAAGAAAGTAAATATGAATTGATAAAGTCACATTGATACATGCCCTGTATCGGACCCACAACCCAGAAGCCTTAACCACTGGTCTAGCACAACATAAAAACGACACGCACATTCATAAAAGTAAATAAATAATAATTTTAAAATGAACAATATAGGTAATACTCTATATATAAAATTACTGTTTGATACCAATCATACTACATAATTGAATCATATTAATTTACCTTCAAATAATAAACTTAAAGAAAACACAACAGCTGAAGACAAACCCAAAGAAACACAAACAGAAAATCAAAGCACTCAACCAAACAACCCACGACGAAATAAAAGCAAACGTATACACAATACGAACGTACATATAATAACCAAGAACATAGAAGGTACATTAGAAATGAATGTATTTGATAATGAAAACGTCGTGCATTACGAAGCAGACACTGTCATAATAGATAATAATGTTACTCCAGGATTAATTTCTGAGAAACTACAAATGGAGGTAATGGAACAGATTATTGTGTTTGCTTTCTCTATTAATCTTTTCCTTGTGGATGTGGTTCTGTTGATATCATTAATTGTTTTGAGGAGAGAGTGGAATTACGGCTTAGTAGATTTATGCGTTTTTAGTCAGGGTTTTAATTTGGTCACAAAACATTGCTTTATGCCCGTAGCCTTTTTAAAGAAGTTTTTGTGACTCAAGCACTCGTCTATATTTCGGCCAGAAGCTAAACATTGCCATTTAACGTGGTAATGCCGCCAGAATTTTGAGCGCATTTTTCATTGACGGTGGCGATGCGATGGAATTTTTTGATGTCATTTTGTTTTATTTTCTTTTTCAATTATTATTATTTAATTGTTATAGGTTATGTTATTGGTTAAAAGTGTAAATAGTGTACATGTTACTGAAATTAAATTAAAATCTTTTATCAGTTAAATAGAAACAAAACTATTATTGGTTTCGTTGGAATCCAATTTTGGATATGTCATGAAATCTAAATCTGATTACTTTTTTACGTAAAATATGTGGATGTCACTGGACTTTAGATTATATTTTCGATCTGATATTACTCGTATGCCATTTATATTACCAACCTATTTTTTATCCACTGCAAGGCAAAAGCCTCTTCTCATACAGAGAAGGAACGAGTTTTGATCACCACGCTTGCTCAAGATGGATTGGCAATTTCAGACTTATGTTAATTATTATAAGTCCAGGTTTCCTCACGGTGTTTTCTTTTACCGATGTCAGTGATGTTCAAGATAAACTTAAAAAGTACATTTGAATTGAAAAAATCTCATTTTTTTCTAGCATGAGAGTCTTAACAACTGGGGCATTTATGTTTATTAACTAAAAAAACGTAGCATTCAAACAACACAACTAATGTAGAAATAAAACACAAAATGTGTGAAAAACTGACTCGAAATCGTGGCGAAAACTGTTTCTAAATCCGCGCAGTACTTTTCGAGATTACCAAGAATATATTACACACAACTGTCGGCTTCGTTTACACTATCTTGTACATACCTTCAAAATATGTATGTGTATTATGCGAATGCATTGCAATGCCAACTCTCTTGGGGAATACAACAGCATTTCTATATTGCTCTGCCTTGCACTTCCATAATATTGTACCGAGATCTCTCAGTCGCTAGACTTACGCCAATTTAGAATGGCTTTTTTTTTTTAGGTGGTAATAATCTACAAATGGGTCCTTCCACCCTGGGTGGGGCGGAAGGGACTGTCAGACTTTTACTGACTAAAAAACCACCCTGTTCCTTCTGTTGCCCTTTACGTTCCGGGGCCACGGTATCCTGTTAAGACGTCCCGCAACCCCGGCAGGCGTTTGGCCCCGTTGGGGCCCCGTCCCTGTGCTGACAGCTCTATGAGGCGCGCGCGAACAGAACCCGCCGTCGACCCGGGCATGGTCCTTGATCGGACGGCGAGCTACCCATTACTCGCCGTCCGCAAGCCCGCGCCTACGGTGGCTGGATGTCGTCTCTCGACGTCCGACGCCTTGGATTTAGAATGGCTGAAATTTTAAGGATAGGTAGGTTGACTGGTAATTCGTGAGCGAAACTCAATTGAACACATGATTTTACTCTTAATAACAAACAACTTCCACAAAGAAATGTAGTAGTATAAGTATAGCGTAAATATTTATAATTTATTACGCACTAGATTTTGTCGCGACTACGTCCGCGTAAATGTCGGTTATCGCGGTCGCAAACGAAGTTGCGGAATGAAAAGTAGATAGTCCTTTCTTGTGGTTCAAACTTACCCCTTACCAAATTTTATTAAAATTGGTACAGTGGTTTAGTTATCTAAACGTAACAGATAGACAGACAGACAGAGTTACTTTTGCATTTATAATATTAGTATGGATTTAGCGAAATTGCAGCCATGTTACAATGAAGTAGGTCTCACAACTGTAGTATCTCGAATCTCGAGTAGAACAACAAAAATAAAGAAATTCTAGAAACACAAATGTTTCGAAAACTTTGTATTCTCAGTGTTACATTTCGTCAATGTACGTTCATGTTAATCCGTGTTTAAAATTCAAAGAGCCTGCGGCCTCGCTGCAGTCTCGAGTAAATTAAATAGAAGAACCGGTGACTTGGCGGGATGAGATGTAAATTCTGTACTGTTGCAACTATGGTGGGAGAGCAAAAACTAATTTGCGCATTTTAAAATGCCTTCGCTTCGAATCGTCGATCGTCGAGAAATGGTTTACGTTAATTAAATTGTTGTTTGCTGTTATTTCGAATGTTTCTGACAACGTTGGCTTTAAATTAAATGTTGGATGTGCCGAAATTTCTTGTGTATTGACAACGTACTGTGATTACTGATTTGTCTTCGATATTGATGGACTGTTGTCTCTTATCTTGGGAATCTCATGGTAGTCTTGTATACAAAATATTGCAAATTATTTATTTTAAAAGAGAAATTAAGTATCTGGTTATAGGCGGCGTAAGAAAAGAATACTTGGAAGGTCTTGGGGGAGGCTTTTGCCCAGCAGTGGGCACATTATAGGCTAGTTCAAAAATAAAAGTTTCTTTCTTGCTCATTCTTATGGCTATCCAAAAAACTAGATTCAGTAATCTTTTTCTTGTAAATGACATTCAAAATTTGAGAAGGCAGAATCTTATTTGACGCTTTACTTCTTCCCAGGTCGGCTGGCTCCGTGCAGAAGACCAGACAGTCCTATCCCTCAACGACCGAGTGGTCCTCAGTCCTCGATACTCCGTTAACCTGGACACTCCCAGCACTTGGCAGCTGAGGATCAGACCTCTTCGGGCAGAGGACCGCGGCTGCTACATGTGCCAGATCAACACGCAGCCCAGTATGAAGTGGCAGATTGGATGCATTGATGTTTATGGTGAGTGGAACTGTACAAAAATTAATTGAGCTCTCACCTGGGAATACAGAGGTGTGGGGGTAGGACGAGAACCCGGGGACTAGAAGAGTTGCGGGCGGAGGGCGCTTGTAGCGTAATACACAAGAGGCGAAATCTGTACTGGACAGCTCTTAAGATATGTGACGTCACAATGGTTAACGGTGCACAGTGTCAGCAGATGCGGACTTAATAGCTATAGTATCACTGGAACTGGCTAATGGCCGTACAAATTGTAATGATGACGGATCTTTCAGAAAGCACGCTTCATATAGAATAATAGAGGGCTTTTATGTTCATACAACACTAGTCTCAAACTCAATAAAGAAAACGTAAAAAATCTATATCAAGAAATTCGTAATAGAGTAACTCAATAACACTTACACGACATGAAAATCTAACCGTTTGCGACCACGAGACTAAAGACGCGGTCACCGAATAATTATACTCAAATTTTAACAATAACCCACATATTTTAAAAGCTACTTTAAGTCATTCGGGTTCTTTCATCTATCAATCCTCTTCTATAAGTACCCACTTATAAGTGTCATGTACAAATAATCCTTTGTTATAAACGATCCTTTTAGTTTACATCAAAACGTAAATGCTTTCAAGACTTTTAATTAAAAACGGTTAAGTATTTATTATGGTCGAAAGCGTAAATTAAAGAGAAATGGTGCCTGAGTCGTACCTACAACGTTATTGAAAAGGTGTAGCCAAAGAATTTAAGTTAATTACACAACAACAAATGAAATCGCCAACTTTTCAAACAGGAGGGAGTATACTTTTTAATATAAACCCCGAATCGAACGTTTTCTCTAAACGAGTAATAGGTAAAAATAAAAGAGAGGAAGGCTAAAGCTTATTAAGGATAGGGGACGAATCCGAAGCTTCAAAACATTTCAAAGTACTTACGTGGAACTTAGAACAAAACTCAATATCAATGAAACGTCTGCAATGAGCGTTGGAAAAGTATTTTCTTCAGAAAAATAAATCACCCCAAGAGAAGTTAACGTTATTTCTCCGCGCCATTGAAGGTGGGCGCCAAGTTTTATCGCTCGCAGCTCAAATTAGTTCTGGGGGGGTTTATTCTTTTTTTTTTCAATTCTCAAGTTTTGAAGTATGGATTTCAATATTGAATTTTTACTATGTCTCTGAGGTGCCGGCGTAACTTTCTGGGGGGTGAGGAATTTAATATGTAATATCGCGCCGGTAGTCACGGGGGATTTCTTTTTCAAATTGTATAAAAGTCCAAATGAAATATTGGGAGGTATGGACGATCCACACCCCCGCAATTTAATAGATTTCATTTAAATCAAATTAAAAGAAGAGATTCGATTCAGATATTCATTGTCGTCACATGTTTTAGTAATGACGATGAAAATCGTAAACCACATAGAAAAATAGCAAATAATTTATGTAATCACATAAAAATACAAATAACGTGACGCCTGTAATCCCTGATGGGTTTGGCAGAAGTGTACCCATTAGCATACCCACATTTCGCCAGTTATGTTTAAGTCCCACATGTAATAGGGGGCGAGCCTGCTACTGGGAAATTCTTAATGGAGAAACCCTAATATTACTTGGGACTCAAACATAACTGACGAAATGTGGGTGTACTAATGGGCACACCTCTGCCAAACCCTTCAGGGATTACAGGCGTGATATTTTATCATTAAATAAATAGAGGACTAACGAAGTAGGTACACTCGGCAAGCTATTTGAGCTACTAAAGAATTCCAGTCCACTACAGACGGTCGACATCGCCTGAAAGGCAGTGTTCATCGAAGCAAAACTGTTAATTGTTCTGATTCAATCTATTATGAGCCAAAAACAACTTTTGGCGGGACGTCTCAAGTTTCATCGCTTGGAGTGTTCGACCATCTTAATAGCTATCGATTTTGACTTAGTTTTGTAACTTTTCTGGTGTATAAGCAACAGTTGCTAAAGGAAATAAGGAAGCTATGCTGTATTAAATACAATTGGTTTTTGAATAACATGCTTATGACGTGAAAGTTTTAAATGGCTAATTTTTCAATAGTATGGTAACTTTTATTTGGCGGATAAATTACTGACTTAATGTGAAAGTTTCATATATATTTTTATATGCAAATTCTGCCATAACATTTTAAAATCAGAGTTTATTGAAAATTTTCTGTTGCAAACAGCTTATCATTAAAATAATGCTAAGAAAGATTTTCAAGATATTTTTTATGGCGTAATTACAAAGGCATAATACAAACAAAATAAGGAAAATTGAGGCCTTTCCCATAAATATTCTTATATATTGAAATATTACAAAAATGACATGACTTCCCTATACACTATTAAATTAACATATTCCCAATATTAAATTCTTCTGCCAATAAATTAAGCATTACACAAAGGAAAAGTTCATCATCATGTGTCTAGCCTTTTCCCAACTATGTTAGGGTCGACTTCCAGTCTTACCGGATGCAGCTACCAGTATTTTACATAGAGCGACTGCCTATCTGACCTCCACAATGTAATATGATACCCCTTGGTAAGACTGGTTGTCAGACTTTCGGGCTTCTGACGACCCGTAACGACTGTCAAAGATGTGGATCTTTGACAGTCATCATACGTGGGTATGACAGCCGAGACCAACGGCTTAACGTAACGTGCTTTCCGAGGCACGGAACAATGACAGCGTTGTATAAGATAAACTTATAATTATATGAATTGAAAAAGTCACATTGGTACTTGCCCGGATCAGAACCCTAGGCCATCACGACATCACTAAGGCAAAAGTTAAATACCAATAAAAAACAGTCGCGACCTCTCAAATCTAACAAGACACACTTATGTAAATAGAAAGGTGATTCGAGCAAACTGGAGCAGTACACGAGCACTCATAAGCGTATTTTTACGAGTGCTCGAGTATACCTACAGCTGACTCGAGCAAATCTTTAAATGTGAAAAATATACTCTTGCAAAAATTGCTTGCAATCGCAATCGGGCTTGCATATTCGTGTGACATTTTTACGGATTTTTCTCTTAAATAACGTTCCAGTTTTTCTGCAAGTATTGTTTTTATTTTGGAATGCATTTGACCTATCTAACGGAATTTTAAGCAATGTGAAAAATATATTGGGTTTTGTGTTATATTTTCGGAGCTCGTGGCCGCACGCATCTACTTAATAGACACTTAATAGATACTTGATAGACAAGTTAAGCTACGCTTACCGGGGTTGGTCTGTAGATGGGTGGCCATCTTTACACACCAAGACTCCTCCGTGCTTCGGAAAGCAGGTTATGCTGTTGGTCCCGGCTGTCTGAGAATCTTTGATAATCGTTATGGGTTGTCAAAAGCCCGAAAGTTTGGCAACCAGTCTTACCAAGGTTTATCGTATTACCCAGTTATTGGGTTGTGGAGGTGAGATAAGTAGTCGTTGATTCATCTGCATCTGGTTAGACTGGAAGCTGATCCCAACATATCTGGGAAAAGGCTAGGCAAATAAATTGCGTTATCTTTTCGAATGTAACAACAACATAATATCACGCCTGTAATCCCCAAGGGGTTAGGCAGAGGTCCACACTCACATTTCGCAAGTTATGTTATTTGTTTAGGTCCCATGTAATAGGGGGCGAGCCTATTGCCATCAACCGGGCACTACTGAGAAATTCCTGACGGAAAACCCCAATATTGTGTCAAGTTTGAGTCAAAAGGATATTCAGATTGGATTATTCTACTTAGTTACACATAGTGGAATATTTTGGCATTCTCATTACACCTCGGAAACCACTCACCCCAGTAATATCATCTGGGTGAATTGATTCGACGTAATAATTGGTGTAATTTGTTCACCTAGTAATTATAATCTAAATTAGAGGCCAATACAAGAACGTCTAATTTGGATTAAATTGACTTAATTACTAAATGTGTTTCTACGTAAAAGTTTTAGCATGTTGTTTAACGGTGATTAAAGTGAAAAATATAAAAGACTAACACTTTCCCCGCGACTTCGTTTGTGTGATTTTTCTTGCGGATCCCTAATTTTTTGATTATTTGAAAAAAAAAGAAACTAAACGGCATGAAAAAAAAGTTTATATTTTTTTTTTATAATTAAATCTGTAAATGTTCTACATATTACTTAAATAAATAATAACTTATTATAGAAGAAAGTAAGTAAGTACCTACTAGGAAAAAAATACCGATTTTTTACTAGTGGTACTAAACGGCAACACAGGGAGAGGTCGCCCTAGGAAGACCTACACTGACCTTATTGGTGAGGTTCTTCAGAAAGGTCAAGTGCGCAGTACTCGTAACCAGCGTGCTTGTATGACGAGATGTATGAACGTAGATGAGGCGAAAGGAGTATGTAAGGATAGTAGCAGGTGGTGTTATGTGGTTTCTGCCTACATAAACTCACGCCTTTTTCCCATGTGGGTCATGGGAAAAAGGCGTGAGTTTATGTACGTATGGTACTAAAACTTCATTTTCTCTCCCTCAGTACCTCCTGACATCATTAACGAGGAGACTTCAGCAGACGTGTCGGCCCAAGAGTTGGACAACGTGACGCTGATCTGCAGAGCTTCAGGACATCCTCCGCCGAAGATCACGTGGAGAAGAGAAGACCATGAACCTATGCTGCTAAAGAAAGTTGGCAGCAGAGACTTTTATAAAGGTACTACTAGCTTTTGGCCGCGATTTCGACCGTATAGAAGTCCAAGCTAGAGGCATTTGGCCCAGTATTAAATTATTTAATGATGTTTCCTGATTATGGACCAGTAAAAAATTATTTACTGATGTTTCCTGATTATGGACCAGTAAAAAATTATTTACTGATGTTTTCAGCTCAAAAACTACTTATCTACCTCTAGGACTGCCTCGTTGGTCTAGTAGTCGCATAGCGCGATTACTGAGCATGAGGTCTTTGGTACGATTCCCAGGTCGGCCAAAGTGTTATTGGGTTTTTCCATCAGGAATTTCTCAGTAGCAGCCTCGGAATTTGGATTTATGCCCTATTGATGGCAATAGGTTCGTCCCATATTACGTGGGATTTAAAGAGCTCTTCTTAAACAGAGAAGGCTTGAGCATTGATCACCACGCTTGCTCAAGGCGGATTGGCGATTCCAGACTCATATTAATTACAAGTCCCCTCACGATGTTTTCCTTCATCGATGTCAATGATGTCCAAGATAAACTTTAGAATGTGCAGTCAGCAAAACAAATAGGGGTGCAGGGTCGTCAGATATAAATTAAGTTTTCTAAGAAACTGATGGATGTCTTTGATTGAAACTTAACTTAATTTTGAACCGTTTATTATCTACTATTTAAATTATATTTCATTTGAAAACATTTATCGGTTTTTCAGAAAACTTCAACTATATCTGACGACCCTGCATACCTATCTCATTTGCTGACTGTAGATATGAATTGAGAAAGTCACATTGGTACTTGCCTTGATTCGAACCCACAACCTCATGCATAAGAGGCGGGCGCCTTAAACACTCACCACATTTTACACAAAATACTTGTACATACTTATTACACAAAATTCTTTGTAATTCGATGAACTAAGAAAAGGCTATTTAGAAAAAAATACGATATGAATTGAAAAAGGAAATTTCAAGAGCCAATGGTCCGGAACATTGCATACTTGAGACCTCCAAGTCACCAGAAATGGAAAACAAAAGAAATCATTTGTCAAGATATTATTGGAAAAGTTTTTGGAGCGCGACTGGCTTTGATCACTAGCATTTTCATTTCCAAGTTATTTTTGTATTGACATTCAAAAACCACATTGTTTTTTAGCAACTGTGGTTTTTTAATTATAATTTGAATAATTACAAATAGGTCGAAAATATTTCTAATTGACGAATAATGGTTTTTATTAATGTCCTGTAAACATATATAAATATTTGTCGACTCAATTGAACGTAAGTACCTCATCAGTGGTTTATTATTTTCTCCATATATATATATTTTTTAATTGGGACAAGCCCGCCACACTGCTCCTACCCACTGCAACCCCTGATAGACAGAATCAACAGTGGAGGCCACCAGAAAAGCGCCGAGGCAATGAAGCTCGACGAGTCCCAGAGAAACGATTAACTGCCTTGGGTCCCGCAAAGAAATTAATCGGAAAAGAATAGCGGAAGAGTACGAAATATATAATTTCCACTTCCTTCCAAACAAGTAGGAGACAGAACAGAACTAGGCCAATAGGCAAAAAGGGATTTTCTCCATATTATAATTTATTATCTAAATAATTATATTCGACTTGACGACTTAAAAAAGAGAAAGGTCACTCACTCACTTATGACGAAATATCGAAAACCGCTTAAATAATATAATTATCTTATTATAAAGAAGAATTTTGGCAGGGAGGAAATTTATAGTTAGAAGACGTCCGCTTAGAAAAGATTTTCCAAAATTCTCCCCATAAGGGAATGAAACGGGGGTCCAAAATTTGTGTTATGGAGAAATCAACTTTGACGCGAACGAAGTCGCGAGCAGAAGCTAGTATTATATATATTAATCTATATCTATACTTTTACTTTTATATAATAAAAGAGGCAAGATTTGATTGTGTGTTTGTTTGCATTGAATACGCTCCGAAACTACTGAACCGATTTGAAAAATTCTTTCACTGTTGGGAAGCTACACTATTCCCGGGTGACATAGGCTATATTTTATTATAAAAAAATTAGAGATCCGTAAGAAACATCACGCGAACGATGGCGCGGGGAGAGTACTAGTACAACAATAATTGTATTACAGAATATTTTTATCTTTAATACTTGTCTACGTCTATTTTCATACCGGTTTATTATTCCCTCCGTCCCTTGGGGTTTACCTGCCCCACTCCTTAACGAGACTTCCCTTTGCCCTTTTATTAATAACGTCTTACTAGGAGCCCTAATCCGGTTGTCAAGCATATTGATTACTAGGCGTAGGAAGTTACCCTACAGGTCCCTTTTGGTGAAGGACATGCTTAGACTTGGAAAGCTCCTAGTTAGTTCAGAATCAGTTTGAGAGAATTGTTTCTTTTCAACTATTAAAAAAGGGGGGTTGGAAGGTACATCTTAACTTAAATTTTTAACCATGGGTTCAGAATATAATATTAGACCCCCTAGATTTAAAGTTTTGAATGTACCCCAACTAGCAAAAAAGTTGTGTACGAGTAGTACTTATTTGAATTATACAACTAACAGGCAGTTAATAGTTTTATAGTACTGTGCATTTCGACGCAGTCATTAGGTATATATTATTTATTTTGCTAGTTGGGACAGCAGATATATTTTTTCTTCACAACCGACGATATATTTGATCGCTGGAGGGTCTAGAATCATATTTCGAATCCATGGTAAGTTTTCGTTCCGATGACCCTACCCCCCGTTATAATTTAATGGTCACTTTCAGGGGGTGAAGTACTTACCTATACATAGATACAAACAAATTTTATTACGGACCAACCCTGAAATATGCAAAAATAAAGAGATGATCCATACATTTTGATCGTAGTACATTTGTAGTGCACAGCTGATTTGGTTTTTTCTGTGCTTACAAAATAATATAATTGTATGTTGTTCTCACTGGAAGCTCGCAGCGCAAGACCGTTTGTGGCGATCTATAAGGGGCTTTTTGTCAAGCAGTCACAAAAGGCCCGCGTCATTTCGGCTGATATGATAATGATGATGATGTTTTTCTCTTTTTGTCTAGTGGAGAGCTACACGGGCAGTTCTCTCCCCCTGTGGCGCGTGGACCGTCGGCAGATGGGCGCGTTCCTGTGCATCGCGGCAAACGACGTGCCGCCCGCCGTCAGCAAGAGAATCATACTTAATGTTAACTGTAAGTAATTACACTAAGTAAGAAACCAAATCAGTGTAATTTTGTGATTGTTACAGAAGGCTTTTTACAGAAGGTGTTGTGGGATTTTTACAGAAGGCTTACAGACTAAGAGCAATAGCGCACTAGCGCCGCGGGCCGCGGCGGCCATCGAGATACATACCTTAGTATGAAATCGCCACAGAGCGCGCGCACCTTGCCGCACGCGGCCAGCGGCCACACCGTGCGGCCAGGTGCGCGCGCTCTGTGGCGATTTCATACTAAGGTATGTATCTCGATGGCCGCCGCGGCCTGGCCGCTGCGGCCAGGCCGCTAGCGCGCTATTGCTCTAACAAACCAATTATATAAAGAATGTAATATTAACAAATTGCTAATTATAATAATAAATAATATTATATAATAATAAGTGCATCTCCAGTCGGGGGCGCGGATCATGCGTAATGAGAATACCGGGCTTGCGACTTATGGTAGCTGGAGGAACCGTGGGGTTTTAGTTGGTAAGAGTCCGACATAGCCCTCCATTATCCCCAGATTAAAACCCCGACACTAAAAGACAATAATACACAGATATAATATAAATTACAGTCGTAATTTCAGTTTTTTATCCAAAGGATTTTCTACGAAAGCAGTTCAAGTAAACAATTCTATAGACTATCTTTTTAAGTAAATAAAAATGAAGTTATTACATCGTAAGCTTGTTTTGTAAAAATATTGAGTTCTCAGAAACAAACCTTTGATATTTATAAGCCTAGGTCGCGCTGTAGTTAGACAAAATGCAACGCACACTTTTCTTTTAAAAATTCTTATAAACTAAAAACAAAAGAAAGTCTCTTTAACTGGGTAGTTGACCCTTATTAACCAATAATTCCAAGACATAACTTCTAGAAACATTTTATTTTAGCCCTGAAAACCCTATAAATCAATATACATTATTTTTTTTTTGTGGCTTTGAAATCAATTAATAGTAAGAGCTCTGCCTCATTAAGACGCCATGGCGACGTCGCCGGCTACGTATACAAGCAGTTAATATTGAAATGTATGGTACCTAACTCACTTGGCGACGGTTTGGCAACGTCGCCAAATTGGAAGCGTGGCCACGAGCTACAGTTCTCTACGTGGCTTCTGGATACTCTGGCGGCTTGGTGACGTTGCCACTATTTGAGTTGCCAAATAAGTGACGTCACGTGACAGTCACATACAAAATGTATGGGAGAATCGCGTTTTGACAGGTGATAAAAAGTACATCAATTGATTTGTAGTGTCAACTAACCAATTCTTTAAAGTAAAAATAAAAGAAAGTCGTTTTAATAATTTTTCGGTATCAGCATCAGCAATCTATTTAAAAAATAATTTTTGTTCCATCTCAGCATTGAACTCCAATGTCATTTATAATTGGAAAAATTATAGGTATAACATCACGCCTGTAATCCCCGAAGGGTTAGGCAGAGGTGTACCCATTAGTAGATACACCCACATTTCGCCAGTTTTGTTAAAGTCCCATGTAATAGGGGGCGAGCCTATTGCCATCAACCGGGCACAAATCCAGACTCCGAGGCTGCTACTGAGGAATTCTTGATGGAAAAACCCAATAACACTTTGCCCGACCTGGGAATCGAACCCAAGACCTCATGCTCAGCAGTCGCGCTTTGCGACCACTAGACCAACGAGAAAATGTTCAGTGCTAAGAAAATCATTTCATATTGAATAAGAAAAGTTCATTATAAGGCAGATACCTAACGAGAAGTTCTTGCCGTTCGTCTGTAAATAAGGTCGGAATGAAACAAATTGAGCGGCTCTCACCTCTGCTTCCAATACAATTAGACGATTATTCCCCTTGCCTACCTTCGTATAACTAAGCTGTTGGTGCAAGTTATGAGCGAGACAACATATTTTCATTAAGAAGTTTGACTACAGTTCTTTACATGTCTATCTAGATTAGAATATAACAGTAAAAAATTTAGTCGCAATCTCATATATCAATCGAGGCAAAATCACAGGTATTTTTGAGATTGAGACTGAGATTAGAATGCAATCGTTGTTCACTGCCTTGGCCTAGTCGCAAAAGCGCGACTGCTGAGCGTGAGGTCGTGGGTTCGATTACCAAGTCGGGCAAAGTGTTTTTACACGACTGCCCCAAAAAAAGGAGTGTTATGTGTTCAGGGTTAATGTATGTATGTATGTATGTATGTATGTGAGTTTCTTTATTCCACCATAACTTTTAAACGCCTGAACCGATTTAGATGTATGGGGTATCGTTACAATCCTTGCATTGTTCCGAGTAACATAGGCTAGTTAAAAATAAAAAGAAACCGGTGTGGTCACTTTAAAACGTAAATTAATACCAGCCTCAATTTATTTTTTTTATGAATCTGGTCGTGTCTATGTTTATCGTCTAGAATTTGACAAGTAGATTTAAAAAATATATAACACTGTAAATAAAAAACGTCGTAAAAAAACTGACGAGTAAACAAAGTACAAATATGTGCAATTTTTGCAGTCGTGTTTTTTAATATTTTAATTATAGTAGCTTGTTGAGTTATTTATTTATTAAACTTTTTACACATGTAAAAAAAATACATTGTACAAAGGCGGACTTAATGCCTTCAGGAATTTCTATTAGGAATTTCTCAGTAGCAGCCTCGGAGTCTAAATGTGTTCTCGGTTGATGGCAATAGGCTCGCTTAATAATATAAAGTCGATTAAACTTATTGAAATGAATTATTCCATTGTCTAATGTCAAGTGTAATTTGCACTCGCACTACTAATTAATAAACACATTTGCCTATACGAATATAAAAACCGTTCTGTCCCTCTCAAATTCAAGCAATTTGACAGCGACTAAGTAATATTCTATATGTAGAAGTTTAGTTTTTCATACATATTTAAAAAAAAAGAAGAAAATTCAGCCATCTTTACCTACTCAAGATCTTTGTTCACACAATGTAAATCGACCCGCTATTTCTTCCACCTCAGTCCACAGACTACGAGTCGTGATAAAGCCGAATTGATCTCTCTCTTGTAAGCCGTCCTTGCGTATAATTGACTCTTCCCTGTCATTGGCTCCCGGAGGTACTCTAAGCTGATATAGAGATCATATACTCGGAATATTTAGTGGTCTCCGAATATAATGTAGGATTGATTGAATTTTGTTTTCTTGGACATAAATAATACTGGGTGGAAGGTACATTCTACAAAAAAGATAGGTATGTAGGGTCGTTAGATATTTTGTAATTTATGTTGTTTGTCCTAAGTAGGTAGTCCATAGATGTTTGATTGTACTTTAGTGTTGTGATGTGTCTTTTGTGTGCACCGAATAAATGTTTTATCTATCTATCTATCTATCTATGTTCTCGTAATAAACTAAACGATGGATGTTTTCTAATGTAATTTAATTTGAAAAGTTGGCAATAAACAGTTCATTAATTAAGTAAAGTTTCAATTGAAGACATCGGTGTCTAAGATAACTTCAACTATATCTGACGACCCTGGATACCTTTCTCTTTTGTTAATTGTACATCGATAGGAAAATTTTCACCATGAATTAAGTGCATGATATAGAGATAAAATTTTTGGTAGGTAATAAATAAAATTCCTGTTTCATACATTTTAACTGTATAGGTTCTATACTATATAGTATGGAATACTTATCAAATACGAAAAATAGTTAGTGTTTTAGATGGTAAAAATATTCCTTCACCTCATTTTGGTCTTAGCCACAGTTAGGTAAATGAGTTTTTAAAATTAGAGCCTATCCAGCCTGCTTTCTGGGTTATGACACTCGCACGATGCGGTCACATGCTGCGAGCAGCCGCGCTGCAGTAGCTTGCACTTTTATAAACTAACCTCTAGGTAGATTTATTACACGTAAAGTTAGCACTTACTAGACACAGGTAATATTATATAACTCCATGTTTACGACAATAGCTGTTGTTTCTCTTGTTACTAAACAACTTGTACTTTAACACAGTTTTTATGGGCATAGTCCTATTAAGGTGAAGATAAATTTTTAACGGGACTGTTTCCTTTGTGATACGTCGTAATACTGGTTTAAGGGGATGTAATTTTGTCTTGTAATCGGCTAAGTTATTTTGTTAGTGGAATGACAGTTGGCTAGTTTAATTAGGAAGATGTTGTAGACGATTCATAGGTTGTAAAAACTGAAAGTAATCTGCTGCCTTTTGTGTTTTTCTTTCATTTTTTGGTTGGCCCAGTATACAGCCAGTTAAAACTTAACCTAATAAAAACTATTAGATATTCTTACATACATAACATTACTCCTGTAATCTCTGAAGGGTTGGGCAGAGGTGTACCCATTAGTACATCCACATTTCGCCAGTTATGTGCCATCAACTGGGCACAAACCCAGACTCCGAGGCTGCTACTGAGAAATTCCTGATAAAAAAACCCAATAACACTTTGCCCGATCTGGAAATCGAACTCAAGACCTCATGCTTAGCAGTCGCACTTTGCGATCACTAGACCAACGAGGCAATCACTATACTACACTTCTATTATACACACATCAAAAGTGTGTAGGGATCAATATATTATTATTACCAAATACATCTTGATCCCTAGACACTTTTGATGTGTATACTTATACAATGCTATATTTACTCTTTGAATACCAAAAATATTCATATCAATATCAAACTAAACCCCGTTTTTATTAAAAATCTCGATTTTACCGAACGAAAGGATTTCCAAAGCGGTTTGTACGTAAGGCAATGTTAGATAAGGCGGGAACTGATCCGGGATTGTCGATCGGGATTGGGAGTACGGGATGGGAGCCGATGGCTCGCGAAATTCACTCTACACTCTTGGGTGAACGCTGTTAAGCTTTCGAATTGTTCTTTAGATTGTCAAGCTTAGGTATGTATTTAGTATCTTAGAATGGGTTAAGTTTTTAAGATGTTTTGAAGACAAAAAAGGATTTGTTGATCTTAATCAGAATTTTGGTAATTGATTTTCATTAGATGATATCAAACTAATATACTCTAAAATAAATGTGAATGCTCTTAAATTAGTATCTGCGTATAGGTTTAGAATTTCAATTTTATAAGGATTTATTTTCCTGAGGGTACAAAGATCTTTCAAAGACGTTGTTTACGTAGTATAGGTAATACTGAAATTTATTTCAATATTTGTTTAAAAAATACTTTTGACGTTTTGATGACACGGTAGGCGCAGTGGCTGAGTGATTGGCTGTTACGTCGCTTATGGCGCATTTTCATTAGTCGATAGGGCCCGCATGCGACATAACAACCAATGAAAGTTACAAGTCGTTACACCGCATGCGGGGATCCGCCGCGCATGCTTTTTACCGACCGTGATATCGACATGCGGGCCCTGTGGCATGCGTTCCAGAAATCTGTCGCACCCCGCATGCGGGCCCTATCGACTAGTGAAAATGAGCCATTATATACGGAACACGGAACTAATATTTGTATGACCTACTGATTGCGTGTGCGAGGAGAAATACCTAGTGTTGGGGAAAGTTTTATTAAAAATTGAAAACAGTTACTTTCTGTAAATTAGCAAACTTAATACTCCTGCAATCCTAAAAATCCATTCTTGTCAGCATGGCCATGGGTATGTCTGTGAAAACTCCAGAAAGACAATTTTCAGTAAAACTTAAAGATACAATCATAAACGTTCCCACCACAATAGTTGGAACAACTATTTATTTGTTCAACAACACTTTGCATGAATATAGCCGCTAATATCCCGTTAACACGTGAACGTTTCCTGTGAACGGCCATTTGGAAAGCAATTGTATGAATGTAGCTCTACTATAGCTTATTTTAAAGTCAATGGTCGCATTTCAGTTTACTCATCGCACTGTTAGCTTTACTTTATCTTGAGTTGTATGCTGTGGTTTGCTTATAAATATTTTGGTTTATTTGAAGCCGATTTTATTTCAATTAAGTATCGACTGCCTCGTTGGTCGTGGTCGCAAAGCTCCACTGCTGAGCATGTGGTCGTGGGTTCGATTCTTAGGTCGGGCCAAGTTTTATTTGGTTTCTCATACAAAGAATTTCTCAGTAGCAGCCTCGGAGTCTGGATTTGTGCCCGTTTAATGACAATAGGCTAAACAAGATACAGTTTTCTGTTTCTTAATGAAAAAAAGACCACACCAAGGTCAGTCAAATAAACAACTCTAAAATTGTCTAATCAGTTGGTTGACACTTCCCGTGACCCAAGAGTGCGCTGGCTTTCAGTTATGCCACTTGGCTAAGCATTGCCATCCCACATGGCAATGTCACCAGTCTTTGGGCATATTTCCAACTAAGCGGAGGAACATAACCATTTGGTTCAAGTTTTTTTTAAATATTATTTGTTTGTGGTCAACTTATTTATTAAGTCTGTAAATACTGTAGTCTGTACATAAAACTGAACGATAAAAGACCACGAAAAAAAATTATAAACGAAAGTGTTTATAATTTATTTCAGTAGCTTTTCAAGACTTTATTTTCAACAAAAGAAAAACACAGATATTCACTTAACCTCCCAAGCTTTTGAAAGTTAATTCGTAAAGAAATCTAAAATACAGCTATCTTAAAGATTTCAGTCTAGGCACGTTGGTCCCTAAGGCGTCCCTCAGGGAGTGAAATCACGGAACCCCCTTCATTTAGGAGCTTCTCAATTCCGTTGTAATTGTTTTTGATGTGAATAGAATTTGTATTAGTATCTGTAACTGATGGTCTGGGACTTATAAGAGGGAAACAAGGATCAATAATTTCCCTAGTGGCTGTTATTGAATTCAAACGTAATATTGGTAGCCTCCGACTGCTGAGCATGAGGTCTTGAGTTCGATTCCCAGGTCGGGCAAAGTGTTATTGGGTTTTTCCATTAGGAATTTCTAAGTACCAGCCTCGAAGTCTGGATTTGTGCCCGGTTGATGGCAATGGGATCGCTCCCTATTACACAGGACTTAACTGGCGACATGTGGGTGTACTAATGGGTACATCTCTGCCTAACCCTTCGGGGATTACAGGCGTAATGTTATCTTATAATTATTATGTTGGTAACCGAATAGATTGATAACAGTCAAAAAGTCAAAGCATTTATTTCAATTAGACCATTTACTTTTGAATTGTCAAGGAGTCGGTCAGTTAGTCAGAATGTTGAAGCTAATTGCTCGTTCCAAAACATAGGTAGGCCTCTATGGAGAAGAACGAGCAAGAATTTTTTTGAATGGCAAATTATTTGCTGTATCGTAATCCTGATATGGACTTGAAATAAATGCACATATCTGCGTTCGATATATACGACAGGTTAACTTTGACTTTGACTCTGAAATATCTTGCAGCTTCAAAATAGCCATTGTATATGATTGTCCTAGATCAAACACGGCACCAGTATGAATATTCTAACATCGCACGTTCACGAATCAGGATTATTTGATATTGATTTCGTACCTCTCTGAACTGTGATGTTGGCTAATCACATTATGCGTTGTTTGTTCAGTTGTAGTGAATTAATACTGTTTTGATTGCCCTGTTGATCTCGGGATCACAAGTTCGACTGCTAAGCGTGAGGTCTAGGGTTTGGCTGTTAGGTCGTGCAAATAATTTGGTTTTTTCATTAGGAATTTCTCGGGAGTTCGAAAGTTGTGTTTTTTTTCATCCAATTTCGATAAGCTGATTTAGTTAATAATAATAATACCAGCCTATTACTGTCCCACTGCAGGACAAATGCCTCTTATCTTACAGAGAAGGCATGAGTATTGATCACTACGCGTGCTCAAGGCGGTTTGGAGATTCCAGACTTACATTAATTATAAGTCCAAGTTTCCTCACGATGTTTTCCTTCACCGATGTCTGCAGTGATGTCCAAGATAAACTTTAGAAAGTACTTTTTTTTTTGTTATCCTATTCTGTACCACTCCTGGGCAAAGGCCTCCCTGGAGGGATGAGGCACTGAATCGGGAAGGATGGAAGGAGTGGAGAAAGTACATATGAATTAAAAAAGTCACAATGTTTTTGGCCGGATTCGAATCCACAACCACATGCATGAGAGGCGGGCACCATAACCACTGGGAAATCACGACATTTTCGACATTTCCGACATTTTTTTAAAGCTACTCTTTCTTTGTCCAACAGTTTCACCAACAGTGATAGTGCCAAACCAGTTGCTGGGCGCGCCGCTCAGTACGGATGTGATACTCGAGTGCACCGTGGAAGCCTACCCTAACACCATCAATTATTGGCTCAAGAATAGAGGGGAGATGCTACTTGATGGGTAAGTATAGTTATCATTTTACTTAAGTTTATTTTATAACAAATATTGTATAAGTTTAGACTAATGTGTACTCGAAAGATCTCTAGTAAAAACTCTAGTAGAAACTCTAGTGCCTATGTTAGATTATGTTGTTTCTTAGTTTGATAAGCTTTTGATGTTGTCCTGTTTTCTCGTTTTTGTTTTTCTTGTGTGAGTAGTACTGTGTTGTTCACACCATCTTTGCCAGCCTGTTTTTTATAAGTGAAGATTTGTAATAATAATTGGCTGTCAGTTATATTTAGGTACTATTTTTTTAATATGTTTTATTTAGCTGTAAGTCTTCCATAGATCATAAATAAATAAATAAATCATTAATTCAAATCAAATCATGTATCTATTCTTTTATTTATACTAATTAAATTATTATTTATTATTTTATATTATTATTTTATATCCAAATTTTTTTTAAACTAGCTTCTGCCTGCGACTTCGTCCGCGTCAAAGTTGATTTCTCTATACAAACTTTCAATTTGGACCCCCGTATCATCCCCCTAGAGGGGAATTTGGAAAATCCTTTCTTAGCGGACGTCTATAAACTGCCTCCCTGCCAAATTTTATTTTTATATTATTATTTTTTTTTATTTATTCTTAAACACATAATTTTCACATACACTTAAATAAGGCACATAATTAGACCCCTGGGGGTCTGTCTTAGCATGCCATGGCCTGAAGTCACGGCCGATTAGATCAACGCGTTAATTAACAGTCAAGCGGTTTTCGATTATTCGTGATGAGTAACCTTTCGTTTTTATATATCTAGAATAGATAAAATATAGCCATGTTGCTCGCTTATAACGTAGCTTTACATTGGTGAAAGAATTTTCTAAATCCGTTCAGTAGGTTTTAAGTTTACACAAACAAAAGTACAATTTTGTAGTGGGTTCGATTCCCACCCAGGACAAACTTTGTGTGATGAGCATAATTGTTGGTTCTGTGTCTGGGTGTAATTTATCTATAATATGTATGTATTTATTAAATTATATAAATATGTATATCAGTTGTCTGGTTACCATAACACAAGCTCTGCTTAGCTTGGGATCAGATGGCCGTGTGTGAGTTGTCCCGAGATATTTATTTATTTTATTTATTTAATTTTTTCTCTCAATATGATATCAGTTCAGACAAAATTAAATTTACATATTAGTTGTGGTATGGTATCATTATTTTTCTTTGAACTGTCAAGCTACTGAATAGAATTAAAAATCGAAATATAGTATAATTATGCTTAGAAAATTGACTTTTCTTTCTGGGTTCAATTTTTAGGTCAAGCAGTGTTATTTGGCTTTTCTACTAGTGATTTCTAAGTAGCAGCCCAGAGTTTGGAACCGGTGTGCTTCACTAATCACCCAGTAACATGATACACCCGTCACCGACTGTCCGGTAACCAGAACGTATGAAAAGGGCCTTACATGTACCTGTATCATAATAATAGAATCTAATACCATCAAAGCAGACCTTTGTCTTTAAGCTTAAGGATTATTTATTATTATAGACATGCATTAACAATATTGTATACAGGAGTATTCGATATTATCTCTTTGTGTCGTATTAGAATAGATTGAGGGACTTAATTAAGGGTATTAAAGCAGTTTGTTTGGCTTTCTTATTGCCTGTCACATTTATTTTTACCGTCGCTATAAAGTAATCTTCTTCTTTATCGTGTGGGCAGTAAGGTCAAACGACCCCACACACCCTAGTGTCAGAGTTTCTAAACCGCCTCAAGAGCCTCTGACATGGTTTGAGTGGAACAGTAAGTCCAGGTTTCATCACGATGTTTTCCTTCACCGATGCCAGTGATGTCCAAGATAAACTTTAGAAAATAAATATTAATTGAAAAAGTCACATTGGTATTGGCCCGGATTTGAACCCACAACCTCATGCATGAGAGGCGGGCGTCTTAACCACTGGGCTATCACGACACTGTAAGGTAATAAAACTGGCCAAGTAATTAACACTAGGTACTTACAAAAAACACGTTGCTTGATTGAAAAAAAAATTAAGTTAACATTTAAACGGATTCTATAGTTTTCAATTTTATTTAAATTTTATTATCTTGTTGTTATAGTAATACATAATCTGCGAATATTTAAAGTCTCTGCCTGTATCGGTTTAAAAGATACAGCCTTGTGATAGACAAACAGACGGAGAGTTTTAGTCTTAGTTTCGTTTCGTTGGTTTCGTTCGACATACAGAACCGTAACAAAGGGGTATAAATATACACACATCAAAAAAGTCTAGGGATCAACATCCCTAACATTTGTTAGGGATGTTGATCCCTAGACTTTTTTGATGTGTATATAATAAAAATATTGAAGTACGAAATGGTGCGTGAATATTATAAAAGCGAAACTAACTCTGCTTATCTGTTACCGCTTTCACAGCTACAGCACTGAACTGATTTTGATGAAATTTGGTACAGAGTGAGCTTGGATTGGAGAGGCCATGGGCATTGGGCAGTCGCCCATTGTAGGATTTGTCAGTTGTAGTTCGTATTCTGTGCGATAGATGTCTTTAGTGCATGAGGTTGTGGGTTCAAATCCGGGCAAGTACCAATGTGACTATTTCAATTCATATGTACTTTCTAAGTTTATCTAGACATTACTGACATCAATCCGTGCCTCGGAAAGCACGTTAAGCCGTTGGTCCCGGCTGTCATACGTGGATCTTTGACAGTCGTTACGAGTCGTCAGAAGCCCGAAAGTCTGACAACCAGTCTGACCAAGGGGTATCGTATTACCCAGTTACTGGGTTGTGGAGGTCAGATAGGCAGTCGCTCCATGTAAAATACTGGTACTCAGCTGCATCCGATTAGACTGGAAGCCGACCCCAACATAGTCGGGAAAAGGCTAGGCAGATGATGAGATGTCTTTAGTGTCGGTCAAAAGAAGTAAATGACTATTGGATTAAATGACTATTTAATCCGCTACTTCTTTTGACCGACACTCCCACGGGCAAAATCGCGGGCAAAAGCAAATTATAAAAGAAAATATACAAAGTCAGTATTTTCAAGATACGAAATGCTTTTTAAAATATAAAAAAGAAAAATATACGCCCTTGAAATTAAGGTTTAGTCCCATCTCATCCCCTTCCCATCTCATCCCCTATGCTTTTATAACTACAAAAATTTCACACCTCTCACTCCTGGCATAAATCAATTGTTTAAAGTACAGTCTCATAGACATAATTTGTTTGACATACTAGCTTCTGCCCGCGACTTCGTCCGCGTCAGTTAATCCATATCACCTAGCGGTATGAAATTAGTACCTAATAAATATACAACATTATATAATTTAAAAAATATATTTAAGCGGGTCCGACACAGACGCGGCCTGTGATGGCGGCCGCAGTGACGGTCGGTTGGGTTGTATTCGCTTGCAATGTAAGGGAGTCTTCAAACACGCGCGGTTTGGACGCGGCCTGGAGCTGTTGGATGCGGCCGCATGCCCCGTCCGTTCTACTGCCACGCGGTCAGTTGTACATTTTTACAACAAGCCGCGTGTACCGCGTTGAAAAATATGAAAGTATATGTAATGCCAATGATAATATAGGTATCTCACACCTCAAATGTTTAATTAAACTGTTTTTTTTTTTTCATTTCTAACTTTTTTTTTTCATCTCCTGAAAGGGATATTATGAGTAATAAGACTTCATTACGGTTAGCTATATTGACTGACTTCCGAATATAGCACAACACCACAGCTAATGATGCTGCAGGCCGCCACCGTGACCGCGTTGGTGTGTTGTCGGAGCGGCTGGGGCCGCCACCGAGGCCGCGTCTGTGCGGGACCCGCTTTAACATTAATTAATTTAATTTTTGTTTTTGGATTTTCATACACTTTTTTTCTATGGTGATATATTTTTTAAATCTTTTATTGATGTAGATTAACGAATTTATGGGAACTCTGTTATTTAACATACTTTATTAGCGACAAGAAAAATATTTTCAGGGATATTTTTTTTAACGAGTGCACGAGTTCAAAAAGTATCACAGGCACTGAGTAAATTTTTATTTCAATAAAAAATCGAAAAAAAACGACTAAGTGCGTGTCGGACACGCAGTGTACGACTAAACGCCGACAGACACTACGCCGACAGACTGAACACCGACAAGACTTTACTTCGACGGGACTCTTCGCCGACAGGACGCTTCGCCGTCAGGACTTTTCGCCGATAGGGCTCATAGTAGAAGTGAATAAAGGTTACGTTTAAAAAAAGTTTAGGTTAGGTTAGGTTAAAACTGTGACCCTCCTACGACGCCAGAAACGACAAGATTATATAAAAAGAAATATGCACATCTGCTACGAGCCCTGTCGGCGAAGAGTCCCGTCGAAGTAAAGTCTTGTCGGTGTTCAGTCTATAGGCGTAGTGTCTGTCGACGTTTAGTCGTACACTCCGGACGCGAAGGGTTCCGTACCACCATACAATATCTATTTAAGTTAACACAACACACAAAAAAAATATAAGTCGACTTGAGTTTGCTCGTGCTACATGACATTGTTTCTTGCCAAATTTCATGATTCTAGGTCAACGGGAAGTAACTTTAAAACCTTTAAAGTTAGGTAAAAGAATATTTTATGTGTTAATTTTGAGTGTATATTCATTTCACTGCTCATTTTTTTTCGTTTAGGCCTTATTGATATTATAATTGTTTTTTTATAGGTTATCTTAAAGTAAAAGACTATTTTATTTGTTAATTTTTTATATAATCATATTAATTCAACTGCCTGAGTTTGTTTTCGTTCATGACTGTACCGTTGACAGATTTATGCCAGGAGTGAGAGGTGTGAAATTTTTGTAGGTATAAAAGCATAGGGGATGAGATGGGAAGGGGATGAGATGGGACTAAACCGAAATTAAAGCCTGTGTCTCACAAACAAAATAGGTCATAAAAACATTACTTTATTTTAGTTCAAGAATCTTGACTTTTTTTTCGTCAGTAACTTGCTTTTTATTGTTTGAAACGAATATAAGGCAATATTTTCAAGTAATATACAATGTTACCTATGTCTGTAACGTTTTCAGTGGATTGTTTGTCTTCAGATTTTTTGTCAAACTGATTTAGCGTTCTTAGGCATATAGAATACTAACTTTCACCTGCTACTTCGTCTTCGTATACAGTTTAAATCTATACTATTATATTATAATGATGAATTCAAAGTTGGTGTTGATAACAAATATAATTCAAGAAGTGTGTGAGAGAGAAAAGACTAGTCCAACCTAAAGTAACAAATTACTACGGAAAAAGAACGTCCAGATACTTAGTACCGAAAGTATTTAATCAAATTGTTTTTTTAAGAAACAATCCTAAGCTAAGTAAAGGTGTGTTAAAATCTAAATTAAGAAATCGTTATCTCGAGAACGAGGATGCGTCATCGGGTGTCTTGGATCGGAATTCATTGTTTACTAATGAGTGAACATTGAGTTTTGAACTAGGATGACCGGCTGGTTAATTTAAGTCTACATCTAAAATGTTAATGTTAAGATAGTAATGTATAGTTTAATTTTAGTTTTTGTGAAATAATACGAGCGCTTCTCGCCATCAAACTGACAAGTTTGGCGAGACAAAATATTGTAAGATAAAATTAAATATTAAGAAATAAAATTAAAATAAAAACTAATAATTATTATTATAAATGCGAAAATATTTTTATTTATCTGTCTGTTTTACCTTTATAGGTAATTGAGTGGTGTATTTTCTTATTCTATCCCATTTTAGGTTAGAAAGCATTCATTCAATCAATCATCAATCTTTCATTGCATTCACTCATTTAATTTGCTTTTATCTTTATCTCACGTAGCATTAACAATCAACAAACGAGTAATCTATACTATATATATTAATATTATAAAGCTGCAGTGTTTGTTTGTTTGTTTGAACGCGCTAATCTCTGGAACTACTGGTCCGATTTGAAAAATTCTTTCAGTGTTAGATAGATTAGTTATCGAGGAAGGCTATAGGCTATATACCATCACGCTACGACCTACGGGAGCGGAGCAGTAACCAAAGACGCGGGTGTAACCGCGGCGGACAGCTAGTATGTGGATAATGTTGTTAGTAGTATAATAAATATTTTGTTTTATTAGTAAATTAGCATGTATAACATCTCATTGTACTCCTGTTTTTTATCCCGAAATAAAATAAATAAATAAATAAATATCTCTGATAAGCTTTCACACCTAAACTATAACTGATAGAGTAAGTTTGAACCCCAAGAGAAGACAGACAATTTTTTATTCTATTTCTTTATCTACGTCCGCGACATTTTCGCAGACGAAGTCGCGAACAAAAGCTAGTATCTCAATATTCGTCAGTTTTAACCCCCCGAAAACTTCTTATCAGTTCAATTGCTCGTCAAAAAGGCTTTACTCGCACAGTTTGTGGTATCATCATACTTATGACAACAAGGAGGCCCACTCGACTGCACAACGTGAAGTTTAAGTACCAATAAGTGGCGGTGTGGCCATAAGAACAGCGATTTTTGTAAAAAATAAACAAAAATTTGATGGTCACTAGGAGTCTACAGGTTCTGACGTAGTAAATTATTTGCCAATCAAGTTAAGACTTTAAATCGTAAGCGTTAAAGTATTTTATCCTAGCGTCTACCTGCGACATTGTCTGCGTAAATATCAGTTATCGCGGACGCAGACGAAGAAACGCGGAATAAAAAGTAGCCTATGTTCTTTTTTGGGGTTCAAACGTACCCCGTACCAAATCTCATCATAATTGGTTCAGTGGTTTAGTCGTGATAGCGTAACTGATAGACAAACAGAGTTAGCAATGCTAAGATAAAAAAGTGACGGCTCGCGGGCGGCGTGCTGGCAGCTTACAGTTATATTTCTTGAGTTGACTTTAGCCAAGTCATTACCGTGTTGCACGATGCTATCATTTAGTATTTTTAGCCATTACCTCATCATTCTCTTTAGACAGAGTGCCAAGTGCAGTTAAATCCACAGCTAGGCACATGCATCTTCATTATAGTTCGGCGATTTGGGTTCCGTATACACCAGAAATTAATTGGGTTAGGTACGTAGTGGTCATTCGCAAGGCCGAGGTCTGCGTTAACGAACATGCTATCGTGCATGAAATTAATTCATTCCAGTTTAAAATTTGTGCAAACGGTCATTCTGAAAATGTCGGTCAGTTCTCGAAAAGGCATTGATTAACTTAGTATGGACTAGCGGCGTCATGTTTTTTTTCAGTGGCCACAAATAATTATTATGTTACTTTGTTGTGTTGTTAAGTACACATAATATATGTTCAATTATTTTTATCCTAAGTTGTATCGAAGTTGAGATATTTGCATTTGAAGATTTTAAAAATGTCGTCAATATAAAAACTTCAATTACTGTCCTGCGTACAGAAATCTTAGATATGTTTTTGAAGGTTGTTTTTAGAGATTGCCTTTACTGTTTCACGACCATGTGTCAATGTTACGTTACTTTTGGGTCTTGGAAAATAATAAAGACACATTACCTCGTTGTAGAGCAAGAAGTCATTAAGTGCAAAAAGGTAGTTTCGAGATAATAGTGTTTTAGAGACTTTTTGTTTTTTAATTCGAAATAACACATTAACACTTATAGTTACAAAAAAAACTACTACAGCATGACGCGCCCCTCCATATTACTATTTCAATGTGTGTAGCCATATCCATATGAAAGAGTTTCTATGTAAGTAGTTGTAGTATTCATTAGCAGGCCGGCAGATTTGTTGGTCAACTAATCATAACTAGCAAGACCGCACAAGACAACGCACGTGTCATTTTCAGCGCCATACTAATAATGAGTAATTAATGACGCCGCTAGTCGAGCAACAAATCGCTGATTTGTTTTTGTTTCGAGAGCCGTCTCAGTACGCACACATTGTGAGTTTGTTTGTGCGCACACGTTGATACTTTCACAAATACTTTCAAACGTTTTGAATTTGTGGAGGGGCGCGCCATGTTATAGTAGTTTATCTTTAGGTTGCGGTAAGTAGGTAGTTACTAAAAAAAACCTCAGAACCTTAAAAGGGTTTATAAGAATATATAGGTATAATAACTTCTTCGTGTTTAATGAGCTATCAAAACCAAATATCTCCGTTCCGATAAGGTTTAGAGAAATGTGTCCATATTAGTTTTTGATCGCATTATTCTGATCTTTCAAAATATCTAAGTTTCATTAGTGGCCATCCAACTTCAAAATGACGCCACTTTTACGCAAACCCCTTTCATAATTTGGTTCTTGTTACGAAAGAAAACTGTCAAATAGGTATGCCAGTCTTTCTAAAACTTGACTTGGTATAATTAATCTATGAAATAAGTATATGTGAAATCTATAAAATAAGTTAACATTAAACTTTTCCTTTTGAGCACTTGTCCCTTTGACAGCGATGCGGATGAATTTTTTGATGCCGTACGACTACCCCTCCCCCCTCTCCCATTATCTAAATACTGTACAGATTATTTTTACACTGTAATAGTGTAAGTAATAGTACAGACAATAATAGCCTGTTATTATTACTGTTATTATAAGTTTTGTAGTTTTGTTTGTTCGTCAAAAAAAAAAACTCTGTACCTCTTTTTTCATGGCCCCATTTCAAGGGTTAGGTTTCCATGTCTATTGTATTGATCGCAGTAATAAAGAGTTCATATAGGGGATGATTGATACCCCTACTGTTGAAGTTCACAATCACCATGAATGGGGCCCTCCATTGTTGATCAAAATCACTCGTACCGGTCAAGTGGAACCAATAGATGGGTTTTTTATTAGCATTTTTTTTATAACCAGGGGTAAGGGAGAGTCTCCCTTTAATGATCAGCGGATTCATAAATCACCATCACACATTTGCCTTTTGTGGTTCATAAGAGGAGTATTTGTAAAGCCATATTAGACGATTGTTTGTATGTTTTCAATGTTGTTGTTGTAATGTTTCGAATTGTTTCGAATTTCTCAGTAGCAGCCTCGAAGTCTGGATTTATGCCCGGTTGATGGCAATAGACTTGCCCCCAAATACATGGGACTTAAAATATAACATATTTATTTGTTTGTTGTCATATAAAGAGGATTTTTTTTTCTTTTTCGTTTGTAAGACGTAATCTCTGGAAGTACTAAAAGTTATTTTACTGATAGAAAGTTCTACAATTGTCGAGTGGCATAGGATTTGTTTGGTTTTATTGTATTTTTGATTTCCACACGAGCAAACACGCGGGCAGAAGCTAGTGGGATAAAATAGATATTATTTTCTTTCCATAAATTAATGAGGAATGAAAGTACAATTTTCAATTGTTTCGATGTATGTTTAACGTCTATTTTTGTTTGCACAGGCCAAAGTACGTGATAAGTGAAGAACGTTCATCGTACAGGGTGATGATGAAGCTGACCATCAGGTACTTCTCAAAGAGTGACATTGGTACTTACAACTGTGTGAGTACCAACTCCCTCGGCAAAAGTGAGGGGACGCTCCGACTGTATGGTGAGTGAAATATTATTGTTTTGTTATTTTCTGCTTTATGTAAGTAGGTACCTATTAAGTGGAGTATTCTGTGTCACGATTTGTAAATAAATTGGTCCGTGTTTTTATTTTTCTATAAAAGCCTATAATTTTGTCTATAACATACATTTTAATTTATTTATTCCCATCTTTCATCTATCATTGCAGGATTCTTATTACCCAAGTTTATCACAACATACTTTCGTCGATTGTCAATCGCGCGTTTATCTATGCGCTTATGTACTTACCGTGTCACCGCATAGGGACCGATGCGGTGACACGCTAAGTACGCGACACTCGATAGGTCACCTGTAACTAATCACAAGTTATGTAATGTTTGTGAACTCTCTACGACACAAACAGAATTGGTCCGTATCGCTTGGTATAAAAAAATAAAATCTGTGAACTATTATGAAAAGCCATGCATTTCAGCAGTGGACGGCGATAGGCTGATTTGATGATGATGATGCATTTCACCGGCTTCAAAGTCAAAATCGGCTTCAAAATAAATGTTTTGAACATTTATTTCAATTACACCATTTACAGACACTTTTGAATTGTCAAGGAGTCGGTCAGTTAGTCAGAAAGTTGACGCTAGTTGCTCGTTCCAAAACGGTGTGCCTCTATGGAGAAGAACGAGCAAGAAACTCCACGGCACTATTTTCAAACTGACACACGACAAAGCCATATTCCATTTAAAAATATAGTTCTACTAAAGTATACTACAAAATAATTCAATACAATGTTTTCTAAATATAATATACAATATCAATATACATACTCAAAGTCCCAACGGAAACTAACATCGTATATTTTTTTTACAGAAATAAAACTGTACCCCAGTTCCCAATCGGCAGCCGAAGTTAACATAGGCGGTAAGTAAATAAGATTTTAACTCCTCCGGGTATATACCGATATGAATAAATATATGAGTAATGTAAGTGAAGGATATTGAAACACGTAGAAGTTAGGATCCCGTCTTGGGAATTGTTTTAAGGGATCTGGGATACGTCTGGATCATTTTTGCTTTTTTTTTATTTTTGTAGCCAGGAATATTTTTAGAGATGTATGATTTGTTTATTATTTAGGTTGATGCTCGATGTGCTGGATTCGGCTTTGAGTTAATTTAACTTTTTACGACATGGCAGCCATCATTGCATATCAATTTCTGCAATATCTGAGTTTTGACTGTCAGAGCGACTGCTCAGCGTAAAGTCCGGGATTCAGTACGGGACTCCAGGATCCTTTCGGGCAAAGTGTTATCGGGTTTGTCCGGGTGTAGAATTTCTCAAAAGCAGGTTTGAGTTTTGGAATTGGTGGTATGATAACCCCGTGCCTTGGAAAGTAGGTACGTAAAGCCGTTGTTTCTGGCTGTCATTTTTAGATCTTTGACCGTCGTTACTGGCAGTCAGAAGCCCGAAAGTTTGACAACCTATCTTTCCAAAGAATATTGTGTTATCCAGTAACAGGGTTGTTGAGTCAGATAGGCAGTCGCTCCATGTAACACACCTTTATTCGATTAGACTGGAAGCCGACCCCACAATACCTGGAAAAAGGCTAGGCAGTTCATATTTTTGTTTCTATTAATATACATAAGCTGTCAAACCATCCTATTAATTCCATAAACAAAAATTTCAGACGATTAAAAAAACAGCCGATGCTCTTTTGTTTCTTGTTTCTAAAAATGCATTAAATAGTAATAGTTGGGGAGGCCAGGAAGGGATTTTTGGACTTACTCGAGCGCGGCAGATTAATATAAGGAGGGATACCTTGCACCCTGTCAAGTACCTCCACAATATATGAGCCCTGTATAGAGGGCCGCGCGTCTAGGCCAGCGGATTTTATTTTTCAAACCATAAGATTGAAGAAGTCCCTGCACATAATTGTCAGATTAAGGGTCAGCACGACAAGGAAATCAAGCTGAACTGTCTGTATATTAATCAGACGCGCTCGAGTATTTCAATGTCATAATTTTTTCTTCCATTTTCAACCATTTTTAAAAAGGATTTTATCTCCACAGGTCTAACAGAAGGAGCTGTGAAGCAAAAAACTTCGTTCAACAGCTCAACGAACATATTACCAAGAACACTCCACATAATTATGTTGTTAATATTATTACTGAATTGTTAACCGCCATTATTATGTGATAATTTAGTGTAAATATGTACATACATTCAACACGGCCATTAAATTTGTAAGCGCTATAATTTTAGTAGGTATTATAATAATAGAGTTTGGTTAGAATGGAATTGGATTTTATTTTGATTGTCATTTTTTTCGGGAGTTAAAATAAAATAATGAATTATGTAAATAGATGTTATGAATTGATTAAAAATAATAAGGCAGTAAATAAATTATGATTAAAAAAACACACAGTTCTTAAAAAAATGTCAGATTCTTTTTTTTATCTAGTTATTTACTTATGCCAAAACATGTAAGTACCCAAAGCTATTTTAGATGTTAAACAATATAAAACCTTGTATCCTACACTAAGAATTGTTATCCATACCCTGATTATTGTAAACAGTTCTCCCATTAAACATTTTAGAAGAAATGGTGGTGGTATTATTTTCCCTTATCAATGAATCCAATAGATATAATATAATGATAGAATAGAATAGTACCATTTCTGACCTAAGGCCGCTTTCACATAAGGACGTTAGCTGCTTGGCAGAAGATATTTTCGACAAGACACTTGCACGAATCCCTTTGCGTGTGAGACATTTGTGCTACTGTCGCGCTGCTACCGTCCTAATGTGAAAACGGTCTAATACTTCTCTTGAAAACATAAAAAAAGGCTTATAAAAATGACGTAGTAAATTATTCTTCTAGGTTTTAAATGATTAAAATCAAAGTCTAAACATTTATTTTGGATTGTCAAGGAGTTTCATAACGAAAGAGCACTATAGTTTGACACATTAATTTTTCATGATTGTGTACTTCAAAACTACAAAACGGATATTGATACAGTTTTCACTTTCATTCAACGAATTTATTCCAGAATCTTGAGGTGTATAAAACAATCATGAAGTTGAAAAAACCTCCGTCATACTGTTCTAGACATTCCTCCTCTTTTTACAATTCCTCCTCTCAACTAATGAAAATCTCGGAGGTCTTAACATTTTTATGTCACTTCCTAAATTCCATGGCTTACGGTGCTGTAAAGTTGAGCTAGAAAAAGCAGATGACGTTTTCCTTGTTCATTACATTGAAAGAATATATAGCTTTGGATTGAATGAAATTGAAAAAGTTAACTTTGAAGTTCATAGGTAAAAATGCACCAAAATTGACTAGGCACTTACTTAAATATTTTTTTGACAAGAGATCTGGGTGGAAATTATACTAACTTTTATAAGCGATCGCAATATAATCTCAGTCTTAATCTGCCAAAAATCACTCTAATTGATTGTCACTGAAATGAGATTGCGTTTTGATACTAAGTAAGTGTTTTTTATAGATTTTTGATAGTTTAAATCACTAAGTAATATGTTATACCGTGAATGAAGACATTATTTAAAAGAACGACTACCAAATCCGAATTATTTCTTAATCTTAATATTTATAAATTGCAGACTAATAGAAACCTAGTATCTACAAGCACGCGGAGTAAAGTTCAATTCGATCATCCGATTCAGTACATAATTCTAGAAGCTAACATTTTAGGCCGGTTAAAAAAAAGCAACTGTTCCCTACAATTATATAGTGCAACACCTACACGGTTAATGTCGCACCTATTTTATTTAAATAACCAACCAAAAATGTCAATGTCTAGAATATGAAGAAAATCTAGCCTTTTCCACCCCATATATTACTCATTCCCTTTATTTAATCCCTTACTTTAACTTCCATGCACACGTACAGTCAGCCACAAAAGTCGATTAACATTTATGATTTTTAAATCCTAATTATCAAGTACAATATTAAAGGTAAAACGCAATGAAAATAAAATGAAGATATAATAAACCCTTAGCTATTGCCTGAAATTCTGAAAGCCAGTACATTATGTATTTAGTGTCTGTTTAAATGATATAAAAAAGTAACATCGTTAATCTACTTTCGTTGCTGACTGTACCTATTCACTCTATCCCCAAAAACACCCAATTCAGAAACATATACCATCCCAAAAACAGTTGAAACTTGTACATTTTTCCAACAAACTCCGGATCAATACTGACCTGTGGAACCGATAAAACGTTTGAGTAACATCTACTCCCCATCTGTAAATTGATAGTGTTTAATGAAATCCAATAAGAGAGGTTTAACTTAGTCAAGTTATTGTGTCGTTGTGGAGGAAATGAAATTCAATCTTTAGTTATTGGTTATAATAATATCAGTCTATTATTGGCCTCACTGCAGGACATTGGCCTCTTCTTATACAGAGAAGGCATGAGCATTGATCACTACTCTTGCTTAAGGTGGATTGGCGATTCCAGACCTATGTAACATATCCTCCTATACCATGCGTCATGCTCGTGAACGAGTGGTGTCAGTTGGGATTGGTTATTTTTTAACTGCTATGGCTTACATCTTTATTTTTATTATTTTTAACTACTGTTTTATATTCATCTTCATTGTGATCACATGTAGAATCAACAAGAAGAATGTAACCAGGATTTTGTAAAAACCTAATTTAAAAGAGTGCCTTGGAGTTTCTTGCTCGTTCTTCTCCATAGAGGCCTACCTCCGTTTTGGAACGAGCAACTAGCTTCATTTTTCGGGCTAACTGACCGACTCCTTGACAATTCAAAAGTGCCTGTAAATGGTCTAATTCAAATAAATGTTTTGACTTTGACTTTGAATTTGACTTTATCTATCTAAATATATAAAAGCGAAAGGTCACTCACTTACTCATCACGAAATATCAAAAACCACTTGACATACAAAAATGAAAATTGACAGGTAGGTAGTTTATAGTTATTAGACGTGCGCGTAGAGAAATCCACTTTGACGCGGACGAAGTCGCGGGCAGAAGCTGGTTTATTTATAGGTACAGGTTTCCTCACGATGTTTTCCTTTACCGATGTCAGTAATGTTCAAGATAAACTTAGAAAGTACATATGAATTGAAATATACACATCAAAAGTGTCTAGGGATCAACATCCCTAACATTGATTAGGGATGTTGATCCCTAGACACTTTTGATGTGTGTATGTAGTTACATAGGTGCACTGGGCCATCGCGACGTGTAGTAAAGTTATTGTTAGGATAGCAAATTATTTGTTTTGCCGTTATTGGAGTTAGAGCGTGGTCCTTTGAGTTCTTTTTTGATTATAAAGTTTATAATAGCACTATTGACTCTATTGATATGAAAAGGTTAACTGTACCTAACTATACCTAAGTTATAAATGAATAGAATGTAATTTGTTTGACACAGACAATGCATACAAAAATAAAAATGTAAAATGTATAGTATAATGTAGTATTTCTATTTACTCTTGACATCATAGTATCCAAATACTTTAAATGAGCCTATTTCAGACTTGTTTATATCCAAATCGATTAATTTTGTGGGAAAAAAAACCTAATATAACTAATTGAAAACGTTCAAAATCTAGTCTAAACTCAGTGACAATCAATCAATAAAGTCAAAAAAATAAAAAGCTTTTTTACAAAAAAAGATAACCGCCTTCAAAAACTACAAAATAAAAATAACTTTAGTTTTGGAAGTCGTTTGTTTGAAATCCTTACAAAAAGCCCTTTCAAACAATACCTCACACGATATATTTAATTTTGGAAACTGGTAGGAGGGGGGTTGACGTACCCCTTCCCCTTTTCCTTCAGTCAGTCATCGATTACACGTGTAAACAAAGCAATTTCACTTGTTACGATATTGCTGCTGTGATTCTGTGAGGAGTTGCATTCCATATCTCCGAAGTTCATCATCAGATATTGAAATGGTGACAATGGGAACACACGGGAAGCACCAGCTTTCAAATAAGAAAAGAATCATGAAAATCGGTCCACCCAGTCGCAAGTTAGGAGCTAACAAACATAAAAAAAAAAATACAATCGAATTGATAACCTCCTCCTTTTTTTGTAGTCGGTTAAAAATGTAAGTAAATTGCGGCATGTTTGACAGATCGAGACTGAGATTACATAGATCATTGCGATCGTTACTAAAACTTAATACATTTTCCGCCTCTCTAAAACCAAAAACTGAGTGATCATTCAAGTATTTTGCCATTCCTAAAAATAAAAGTAACAGCCAAGAAAAATATTTGTCATAAAAAATTGCACCCGGGACAGTAAACAGTCCTTTACTAATACACACATAACAATAATTTATCGGAACAGAATGTTCAAGGAAAGCCAGTGTAAAAATAATGGTTTAGGGAGCGACCCTTCTACGTCGACAGTCCCAACGATTACCAAATCAAACAAGTCAATTTAGACCCTATGGTTGACTAAGTTGAACTCTCTATTTCTCTATTGTTGAACGGTTCAAGAAGTTCAAGTTTAGAGTTCAGAATAAATGGACTTGACTTAGGTCTTGAATTCAATCTATAGTTCAAGAGGGTTACAATTTTTTAAGGACCTGAATGGTGGATCCGTGCGTCGTTCTGTCGTCAGTTTGTCCCTTTGTTACAGGCTGTATCTTTGGAATCGTAATAAATATGTGTAGACATAATTATAATAAGACAAACAATAAAAAAACTTTATATAGATACTTTTTTGTAAAAAAAATAATCTATACTTTTTTAAATATTATAAAGAGGAAAGATTTGATTGTTTGTTTGATTGTTTGCATTGAATAGGCTCCAAAAGTACTGAATCGATTTGAAAAATTATTTCACTGTTGGGTAGCTACATTGTCCCCGAGTGACATGCTATATTATATTTTCAAAAGAGTTAGGGATCCGGAAAATCACGCGAACAAAGTTGCGGGAAGAGTGCTAGTAATTAAATAAACAGAAACAAACTAGTAATTAAATAATACAAAGAAAAGGGTAGGCAGAAACCACAGAACGCCACCGGCTACGATTCTTACATACTCCTTTCGCCTCATCCACGTATTTCATTAAAATACAAAACAAATATTTGCATTTATTATATACAAACTTATTTAGATGAACACTGACAAAGGTAGTCCAACAAGATTGAATAAGACTTAACTGTAATACACACAGCCTCCTCGATTTCAATAGCTACCAAATCGGGACAGCAGTAAACTGGACACAATGCTACCGCGTTCTTTATCTCTTCAGATAATTCTCAAGTACCCATCTAAGTACTTTACGAGCTTGTAAAGCCTAACCCGTTTCGGTTGTAAAAAGTTAATAACAAAATAGGCTACGATTTTGTTACAAGAACGATGTTATCGGGGTATTAAATTGGGTAACTTAAATTCAAAGATAAAATTCTCTTGTTATTATGGAAGGAGAAATTGGTTCAGTTTTAAAAGCTGTGATCTTTTGAATAGATAAGAATGATTGATGACGTATTTTACCTTGAAATCTTAACTATGTAGTATTACTAGCTTCTGCCTATATTATCCATGGGAAACGTATATTTTTCTTTTATTGTCAGCCTGTGTGCTATTTATGAATATAATCTAACTCTGTGCCAAATTTCATCCAAATCTGTTCAGCCGTTCTGGCATGATTGAGTAACAAATATCGATTCATCTTCACATACTTTCGCATTTATAATATTAGTAGGATATGATAGGATAGTCAGATAAATGGAAAAGTGAGTTTGTTTATAACGTTTTCACGGCTAAGCCACTGACGCGATTTTAGTGAAATTTGATACAGATCAAGCTTAAACCTTAAACCCTTTCTTGAGGTATAAGCTTAATCGGGTATGTCCTTACATAGGCTACTTTTAAATTCGCATCTTTGTATGCTGTCATTAACGCGGCCGAAGTCGCGGTCAAAAACTAGTTATACTCGTAGATAATGACGCAAGAAAGTTTTATTAAAATGAGGTCAATGGTAAAAGATAATACCGACTGTCTTTTAAGTCTCTTGCCATCTTTCATGGGGCGAAAATACTTATGAATATGAATATCTTTTGTTACTAAACCAACTCTGAAATATGAAAAAAATAATCTGCTGTTCTTTACAAACATCTACTTAGAACACGATTTAAATAATGCAAAAATAACGAACATTATTTTCAACTCTATTTTTGTTGCTCTTGAGTTCATAAACAAGTAACAAATGAAAAAGTACCCGGGCATATTGCAAAAAAGGCGATTCCCGTTATAAAAAATGTTCAATATGAAGTCGCAATCTTATGTGTGTGACTGAGATAACTGCGGCAATTCTACTCAGTTATAAGAACGCTTGCATATTAATCTCAGTCTCAAAAATGCCACATTTTTTTCACACTAATTATTTTCGCTGAGATGAGATTGCGACTACATTTTGAATGCCTATTTTTAATCAGTAAAAAATATCTTTAGAATGCAAAAGTTGATACAAGTTACTAGAATTGCCCTGCCTGCGTTGACCATTAAATTCTTACTACCAAAACATTGCCAAAATAAACGGCAACTTGCAAAGATGAACACTGCCTGAAATTTGGCTTTTTTATGCCATTCTCAGTCACAAGAGAGCCTTAATTTAATATGACCTGCTCGATTTGTTTACAAAGGAAAAATTTATTCATGAAATTTGTTTTGGAGGGTCCAGCCTGCCTCGGATAAAAATAAACTTTGCAAGCGTGGGTTACTTTAACCCAGGAACCTTTTGCCCAACAATATTCTTCATATTTTTTCGGGTATACATCTTGTTTTCGGACCGATTGTTTTTGTGGCCTGCTCATAATACCAATTTAATTGATTGATTTCTTTCTTTCTTTTATCTAAACGATGTTCTGCACTATGGTTTTGTCAAGTATCGTAAGTGCGTTTACTGACATCTAAATTCACATAATTATACAAACAGCCAGTCCCGAAACAACTATTTATAGGCAATACCAAATATATTTGTCTGCCTCGATGGTCTAGTGGCCTCAAAGCACAACTGCTGAGCTTAGGTTCGATTCCCAGGTCGGGCAAAGTGCTATTAGGTTTTTCCATCAGGAATTTCTCATTAGCAGCCTTGGAGCCTGTATTTGTGCCCGGTTGATGGCAATAGGTTCGCCCCCTATGATATGGGACTTAAACAACTGGCAAAATGTAGGTGTACTAATAGGTACTTACACCTCTGCTTGACCTTTCGGAGATTACAGGTGTGATGTTATGTGAGTTTGTATAGAAAATCTGTATTTACCATTATTGAAACTAGACGTCGCTATTTCAGTTCCAGTACAAATTGAAATTTACATTAGGCCCCTAGCACACGGCGTATTTTAAACGCGCAGACGACGCGCGTTTCAAGAACACGCGTTTTCTGCGCCGTAGATAACGATTTTTGCGTTTTTATAAAATCAAACGTGCGTGTGAAGCGCTTTCGAAACTCATTTGAGGCGTGTACAAAGGGTCGGAGTAGGGGTAGAGGAGGGGCAACTGACGAGGAGTCTCTGACCAAAACGTGGAAGCTACGAGCGACTACAGCGCGTCTATATCGCTGTATCTGCGCGTATACGCGCAGTTGACCCGCGTTTCACGATCGCCCCGTGTGCTTAGGTTACAAGGTTGCGTTCAAATCTCGTTTGAAGCGCGTATACGCGCGTCATCTGCGCGTCGTCTGCGCGTTTAAAATACACCGTGTGCTAGGGGCCTTTACACGATCGAATATGTATAAAAACACACACTAGGCACACAGAACAGCATGTTTGCCTCTACATATCTCCGCATCAAAGTAACACCACTCAGTAAAATTAAACCTGTGTTTAATCAAATGATAAGAGCCTTTGTAAAGGAAGAGAATAAAAACATTGTACAGTAAAAAGTCAACAAGAGGCTAAGCTAACAGTGATGGTAATACAAACGGGTATTACAAACGATTCTCAGCTTATCCAGCGCATTAAAAGTCGAATTTGTAACAAAAATATTATTAACAAATTATGTAATGCTGGGATTCATGATTTTAAGAACGTTAAAGACGCACGGTATCATACAAACTTTTAAATATAAAATCTTGGAAAAGTTTTATTAAGCTGTCAGCTAAAATAACATTTTAATATTGATAATATTTGCTTTGTACATTGGGTGTAGAACGGATTCGAGCTTAACGGAATTGACAGTTAAATGTTCTTCTTAACATTGCGATATTATTTGTTCTGGACCATCTCTTATACCATATCTTCTGGTTATGAAGATAATGATGATAAAAGTTCAATTGTTTAGGAACCTCGCGAAACTAGACGGCTACGACCACGGTCAGTGGTCGCAACGACCAGATTAACTACGTTGCAAAACCCTACCAATGTATGCAATGAAAAAAACACATAAGTACATAATAATAATACCTAATAATAGGTAACCTACCTACATAATAATACCTATTCAAATAATTATGTGATCATAATAATAATGAGCAATATCTAAGCAAGTTAACAAATAAGCAATATTAAATATAAGATAATTAAATAAATTATAAATCAATAAATAGCATTATAATTTAATAAGTAAATGAATGGGAATATAAAATACTTAAAACAATATAAAATATTTCAAGCATAAGACTAAGTAATAAAGCGCTCTTCCTCTCTCTACTTATTTAATAAAAATTTGCTGTGCTCGACAGGGTTCATGATTTTTCCTATTTGTATTTTACCACCTGTAAGTGTACATCATGGATTGCAATAAATGATTTGATATGATGTGATAATAGGTTTATGTTTTTTTTAATAACCATTGAAAAACGCTAGCGGTCTAGACTCCGGGGTTGCGGGACGTCTTAACAGGATACCATGGCCCCGGAACGTAAAGGGCAACAGAAGGAACAGGGTGGTTTTTTAGTCAGTAAAAGTCTGACAGTCCCTTCCGCCCCACCCAGGACGGAAGGAGTCATTTGATGATTTTTACCACCTAAAAAAAAAAAAAAAAAAAGCGGTCTAGACTCATAATTATTCTAAATGCATCGTTAAAGTTTGTGTCACAATGTTCCTTTCACCGTGTCATATTCTATTCCAAACAAAAGACTCACGATTCCCAAGTCAACTAATACACAATAAAAATACATTTAAAATCATTTGGCACCGGTACAGTCAGACAAATAGATCTGTCTGCATTTTAAAAATAAAGCTTAAGTTATCCAATTTGCAGCAATAAAAATGGAAAAGTCCATTATTATTTGCGAATCAAGATTTTAGTGGTTGAGTCTGCCAAACTGAGCTGTTGTCTGGCGCAATATCCTGTCTGTCCTGTCTAGATTAACTTTATATACAGGAAGACTTTTTTTATCACGTTACAATTTTTTTCTACGACAGCATTTTTGGAAAAAAAAATTGTTATGTAAAATTTTCAAAATAAAATATTGTTATGTCCGGAATACGACAAACCTTACCCATTTGACGGTCCTAAGCAGGTGAAAGTATGCAGGGAAAATTTGCAACTTATGTTTTGATTGTTATCAATGTTTGGGGGCGGGGCCAGGCGCGCGAGTCGGGTCATTTACACAAATATTTACTCTTTTAGGACAACTACGTGATGCTAATATTTTAGTACTGCGTGATACTAAAAGAAAAAACACGTATTTTATTATTTTCAATCATCATCTTCCTGCCCTTGTCCCATGTTACTTGGGGTCGGTGCAACACGTTTTCCTCTTCCACTCCGTCCTGTCAGCCGTCATGCGATCACTGACTCCCCTTTCATTCATATCATTCTTCACACAATCCATCCATCTTTTCTTCTCTTTTTTTTTCTTGTATTTTTATTATTTTCAATAAACATCATAATATTAAAATTTGGAACCTGATAAAAAAATCTTCCTGTATATATGGTACATATTGTTGTAGGAAATTGTTTCGAGCTTAGAAGTTCAGTTTAATTGTTTGCGTGAACTTGGCTCGGAATTCGTGGTGCATTTTGTCGGTGAAATCTTAATTAGTTTTGGAAGGCATGGAAGTGCAATTTGTTTTCAGTGACAGTGTTCGAGTTCAGTATCTTGTATTATTTTCGTATTTACAGTTGCTGGTTGCTGGTTTGTTGTAACTTTTATCTAAATATATATAAAAGGCAACCGTTACTGACTGACTGATTTATCAACACACAACTCATAATTATTAAAACTGTACAACTTTATTTTTGGTTAACAACTTTTAGTAGGTACAAGAACAATCGCAAAAAAAAAAACCAACTGATCCAAACATTTACATTCGCAAACCCCTTTTCTGCATACATAAACAACATAACATCACGCCTGTAATCCCCGAAGGGTTAGGCAGAGATGTATCCATTAGTACACCCACATTTCGCCAGTTATGTCTAAGTCCCATGAAATAGGGGACGAGCCTATTGCCATCAACCGGACACAAATGCAGACTCCAAGACTGCCACTGAGAAATTCCTGATTAAAAACCCCAATAACACCCTCCTTTTCTGGGAAACAGAAAATAAGCTCATTTATACAAAAGCCCAAGAAAACCCTCAAAGCATCTATAGGCTAAACAAAACAAATTATTAAAACAAAGCACATAACAAAACTTTATAAACATATGAAATAAATATCAATCTTTGCCAGTTAAGAACTTAAGTCTACGTAATCTTTCAAGTTATTTTTTTCTGAGCAAAACGTGACCTGATACCATTACGTTAATACCTAAAAGTTTGGCGAGCGAAGTATAGTGAGACAATAAATATTCGTAGTGTGCTCACGCACGGCTGAATAGGCCAGGAGCTAGTGTAGCGATATCTACTTTTAGGCCTTTTCTTTTTCATGGGGAATCCTTATGGATGCCCTCTGTCTGGGGATCACGGAGGGTTATGTCGGACTCTTACCGACTAAAATCCCACGGTTGCTCCTGCTACCATAAGTCGGAAGCCCGGTATTCGCATGGCGCATGATCGGTGCCCCCGACTGATCCGCACCCTCGACTGACTACTACTGTAGCCTTTTCCCAATTAAGATGGGGTCGGCTTCCAGTCTAATCGGATGCAGGTGAATACCAGTATTTTACATGGAGCGACTGCCTATCTGACCTACACAACTCAATAACTGGGTAATACACTAGAGGCTAAAAGTCACTGTATTCTGCCTGCAAACAAGCGTGCAAATTATTTATATACTTACGTCATAATTGATGCGGCACGGATCGTCAAAGATAGAAGGAGTGGAGGAAGGCCTTTTGCCCAGGAGTAAAACAGAACAGGCTAGTAAAAAAAAATGTGCGTTCGGGGGACCCCCATAAGAAACGTTAAGAAAGTTGTGATACCCGTATATAATAGAAAGAGAAAGTGATGGAAACTCGCCAGGAAGGGGCATAATGCTTATTCCTTACGTGACGATTTCTACCAGTTAACTCCTATCGCACGCCGCGTTAAGGAAATTCACTACAAAAAAACCTAACCACTATAAAAAAAATGATTATAATTTGTGTGGATGTTTCCGTATATTAAGCCTGCCTAGCTCCTAGCCTAAGAGTAAAGTTGCAGGAACTTAATAAGATCCTAGACTCGAGCGCAGACCACGCGAGCTTTGCTAAATGAAATATGCCATGATTATATTGTATGTACTTATACGCTGTCAAATTGTGCTCATATGCGGGAAAGTTGCATTTTGTATTATAATGCAATGTTGTTAGTACATTTTTTGGTTAAACGAGTTCATAATTTCAGAAAGTACAGTAGCGGTTATAAGTGTAGTAGCAATCATCACAAAGCAATAGATTGTCATTTTTTAACTTATGATCTTTCGACGCCGCGTACGAATTCTGAGGTGTTCGTAGGTACTGTGTTAAGACATAATCACTTTACACACAGATGTAGGTACGGCCTGTACCGCGTGTTCACAGCAATTCAAACCTTAGCGTGCTACTGCACTTATGACCGCTTAGGCCGCTACCACACGGACTCGTCGTGCCTTCAACTTCTCTCAACTGCAGCCGACCGCGTGCAGTTGGTGTCATGTCTGCACGAAGTCGAACGTACAACTGCATGCAGTTGAATATAGAGACTGCGTGCGGTTGTTTTGGTGCAGTCCGTGTGATAGCGGCCTTAGGGTCAGTTCACACCGAACTGCGACGCGACGCGACGCTGCGTGCACACTTTAAAAGAGCGACTCAAAATATAACTTTATTTTCTACACGAAAAGATACACGAGCTCGCCGCCGCGAGACGCATCGCGACGCAGCCGTGAATCGCCGGTACGCGCGCACAGAATGACGTGCAAGAGCGGCGACGTTGCGATGCGTCTCGCGGCGGCGAGCGGCGCTGCGCGGCGCAGCGCGAAGTCACTGGCCTCTTCAAGTATCTTCACGTTGCGTCGCGTCGCGTCTCGGTGTGAACTGACCCTTACTGTACATTACTCTTGTGTCTTCTATTCTTATTATACTTATTAATATACTCGAAATAAAACTGAAGAATTTTTTTGTTTCTTTGTGTGTTTGTTTAAACGCGCTAATCTCTAAAACTACAAGTCGGATTGTGAAAATTCTTTTTGTATATGACAGCCAGATTTATGACGAATTAAATAATAATAATAATAAATATCTTGGGACAACTCACACACGGCCATTCTGATCCCAAGCTAAGCAGAGCTTGTGTTATGGTAACCAGACAACTGATATACATACTTATATAATTTATAAATACATACATATTATAGATAAATTACACCCAGACACAGAACCAACAATTATGCTCATCACACAAAGTTTGTCCTGGGTGGGAATCGAACCCACTACCTCCGGCTTTGCAGTCAGGGTCACTAACCACTAGACCAACGAGGCAGTCGGCAGTCGAGGCAGTCGAGGCAGTCGGAATTGTATTGGCTATATAACATTACGCTATAACCGACGGGAGCGGAGCAGTAACCAAATAATAATAATAATAATAAAAAAAATATGATAAATACTATGCCCCTATATTTTTTATATTTTTAAATGTTTGTATTTTTATATTAATATTTAAAAATGTAATTTATATGTATATACAATTTAATAAATGAGAATAATAATAATAAATCTTTATTTGCATAAAACATGGTATAAAGGTGTAATAGTAATTATAAGAGCTAACATGTTTTGCCAGAATAGTACTTAGCATGCAAATATTTTCTTAAACATTAAAATTTTTGTCCATAAATTCATTAAGACAATAGAAATTATTCTTATTTAACCATGCAAAAAACGACGTAACTTAAGAGGAAACGCGAGAGGAGAGACTTTTGAAAATTAGGTATCAGAAGAAACTATCGCTGTCGCTCTGCGAGCTTCGGCGTGCGAAAAGGACAACTGCAGATCCGACTGAATAGCCTAATAAAAAAGTCATAATTCGGGGTTTAGCTCTCGCCTATTTTCTTCGCTAATACTGAACCAATATAAAAGATATTTCATAAACTAAATAAGAAGGATAAATACTATGCCCCTATATTTTTATTTTATCATTAATAGTTTTTAAATATGTATACTAGGCCGCTGTTCACAGCGGCAATTTTGAGCATTTTCTGTGGGTTCTAGTGCTTATAAAAATAAAGTCTCATTAAAAAGGAAAACATAGGGGCATAAAAATAGTTGATATTTACTTTATTCTAAAAAATCATTGCTTTAAAGTCATAAACCAGAAAGAAAACAGGCGAGAGCGTTTGTATGACGAAAAGACCAACTGCGTTTCCTCTTAACAGGAGTGAAAAAACCATGCGCAAATTCGCGGAAAGCATCTAGTTATAAAACATTTCTTACATAACATAACATCACGCCTGTAATCCCCGAAGGGTTAGGCAGAGGTTAGCCATTAGTACACCCACATTTCGCCAGTCAACATTTCTTGCATAACTTTTTTTTATATTCTTGTTCAAATTGAAGCGAATTTTGTTCAAAAGAAACTGTTTAGTATGTTATCATTTCTAGTAGTCTCTAGTGAAACATTTGTTAAGTTTATAGACTTTCAAAAGTTTACAGTCGTTAATGTTTTGATGAAGTTTGTACAAACATAATGCTAAGTCTAAATTATCTTCATAGAATTTAACAAACTTTTGAAAATTTACTCTTTAAGTATGCTTTTTATTAGAATTTATATATTAACGTTATAATTTTTAGGAATCCCCCGTCAGCCCCTTCCCCCTCTTATGCCCGAGGTTGCGGGTTCGATATCTGACAAATATAACCGACCACTGTGGGTTTCTCATTTCATATGTACTTTATAAGTTTATCTTGGATATCACAGACATCGGTGAAGGAAAACATCGTGAGGAAACCTTGACTTATAATGAATATGCCTTAGTCTAAAATCGCTAATCTGCTATAAGCAAGCGTGCTGATCAATCCTCGTGCCTTTTCTGTGTGAAAAGAGGCCTTTGCCCTACAATGAGACAGTAATAGGCAGGTATTATTATTCCTAGATGCAGGCGCAGGACTGATAATTGTGGCGAGCTTTAAAGGAGGTCTATGTTTAGCAGTGGACGTTGTTCGACTGAACAGTGTTCGTTTGTTTAATGAATGTCGAGCAGTGGACGATGTTCGACTGAACACTGTTCGTTTGTTTAATGAATGTCGAGCAGTGGACGATGTTCGACTGAACACTGTTCGTTTGTTTAATGAATGACGATGATGATTATTATTATTTTATTTTTAGGACTGAATGTCTTATTATCTATCTTTATTATTATTTCACTCTGTTACAAATGCGTTACCTAGGTTCGTTTTAGCATTTTAAAAGGTACTTGTAGAGCTAGCATTACATCGCAATTGGTCCCGTGCGGGTCGTATAGGAAGAGTTAAGTGTTCATGGAAACAAGCAGATATCTTCATGAAAATTGCTGTTTGATAAATAAATATATATTTCTTTTTTTAATTTAGTTAGTAAAACTGGTTCACCAGTAAATGGTAACCTGAAAGGACTAAGGTCTGAGTTAGTAGTTAACGAGGTTAAATTGGTAGCAACTAATTAAGGACAAAAGATAACCTTGGTTGATACAAGTGAGCCTAAGAAGGATATTTGAGATTATTTGGCCTATTTTCGTAGTTCGTAAAGTAAATAAATAAAAATCGATTTATCGATCCACATATTTTTTTCCGAAAACTCTAAAATAGCTTGACCGACTTCATTTTTTTAAATATTTTGTATACTTCTTTGGAGATATACTTGGATGGTTTAGAAAAAAAAGAAAAGTAAAAAAAAATTGGTGATGCAAAGTCCACCGGACCATCAATTTAAAAAAAAAATCGATCGGCCAAACCAAACACATTTACTAGTATAAGTAGGTACTAGCAGAGTAAGCCAGCAACATCATACTTTTATGAAATCCCGGAAAAGGTACAAACTCAATACAAAACAAATAATTTAAACAAAATTGAACAAAACTATCGTTCAAATATTTGTAAACAAAAGTATCTACAGCAGAGAATAGTACAAGCAAAATGCACGTTAAACCTTAATAAAATATAAGAAAAATGGCCCAGATATTTCCCAGAGAATATTCTAGAAGGTGTTTCAGTTTTAAAACATAAGCTGTCATATTACTGCGCAGGTACGTAACCCCTCGGATATTGCACTTGAGTAAATCGTCTTGCGAAGAAATATTACGTAAAATTGCCTTGCATGGCGCAAACTTGTATACCGTCGGGCTATGTGTAGGATTTTTATTGTTTCTCACTTACTTTTGACGGCGACTTCGTCCGCGTAAATGTCGGTTATCGCGGACGCAAACGAAGTCGCGGTATAAAATGTAGCCTATGTCCTTTCTTGGGGTTCAACCTTATCCCGTAACAAATTTCATCAAAATCGGTTGAGTTGTTTAGTCGTAAAAGCATGACAGACAGAGTTATTTTTGCAAGACAGACAGAGTTTTCTTTTTGTAATATTAGTAAAAATTCACAATTTGTTAGAAGCTAAAATTATATCTGTGACTTTATAAAACACTAGCACTTTCTTACGGATCCCTAATTTTTTTATAATAAAATATAGCCTATAATAATAGCCTATGTCACCCGAGGATAGTGTAGCTTCCGAACAGTGAAGGAATTTTTCAAATCGGTTCAGTAGTTTCTGAGCCTATGCTATGCAAACAAACAATCAAATCTTTCCTCTTTATAATAATATTATATAAAGTATAGATAGTAGAAGTGTAGGTAAGTAAAGATTGCATCATTATGATAAGGAACTTTCTTCAGCGACTACAGTAAAGCCATTATAATATTGCACATGCACTGCACTGCATCTTCTCTGTTAAACTACCTAACGTTAAGCGGTCCATTTCTCTTCATTTCGCAGTCTCCCAAGCTAGCCAAATGAGTCTTGAAGCTTTTAGTCAACATTCCGTTGGTTACTTCACCTTTTGCGATCATTTGTCTTCTGTTTTCAACCGACTTAAAAAAAGAGGAGGTTCTCAATTCGGGCAGTATGTTTTTTTTGCTAAATGTTCCACTCACGTTTAGCTTGATATGAGACACGCATCATCATAATTATAATCATTTTTAGGAGATATACACACGGCATCGCGCAACGCCGCGGAGGGCGGTGGCGGTAAAGCGGATTGCACCGCTCGACCGCGCGGTTCGGCGGTGTACGTGTGTTAGGCATCAACGGATTTCTTAGATGCCAATGCGACATGAGATCCGCTTCACCGCCAACCGCGGCGGCGCGCGGTGCCGTGTGTTAATCGCCTTAAGGCTGATTTAGACGGTGCGAGAAATATCGTGCAAGTTGTGGTACATTTCCGTCAATGATCAGTCACTTTTGACATGACAGCCGCGCGGTCCCGCAATGTACGTCAAATCTCACGATATTTCTTGCATCGTCTAAATGAGGCTTTAGGGCTCCATACCTCAAAACCATACCGTTATAATAGGTTCACTTTATTGTCCGTCTGTCTGTCTGTCAAGACCCTTAATCTCGGGAACGCGTGGAGATATAGAGTTGAAATTAAAACAATACTCAGGTCTATAATCTCGTGAAGTTGAGAAAAATATAAACTTCTAAGTTAACGTAAAAAATACGTGTTTTGTTATAGTTTAGTATATAGTCTTAATACTCGTACACACTGCACTATATTATATGTTTTTTTCTATGCTGATGTGGGTTTAACAGTGTTTGTTGTGTTTCCCGAGCTGGTCACTAATAGAGCAATTAGTGATAATTGTTTGTAGTATTTCCCTGTTCTGTTCATTATTTTTAACTAGTACCCTCCGGGGCTTTGTTTCCGCGGATGTTGGGGAGCGCACACAGATGTAATATAAGATTGTGAGCCCGATATGGAATCATGAATTTAAAACATAAGTAATATAATGTGATTTTTATGTTTTGTTGTTTTTTTTTTGTTGTTTTTTTTATTTACTGTAATGGGTTTAACCGTTGCAAATTAAATAAATAAATGTTCATCCCAATGTTTGTTCCTAAATAATTAATCATTATATCTTACTATACCTATTTTATTTCGATCTAATCACTTACGAGAAAATACTTATATTGTCATTTTATACTAGGCCTAGCACGGGCGCGCTAACATAAAAGAATTCGATTCAAGTCGATTTTTTTTATGAAATATGCCTGTGCACAGCATTTCTTGATATATTAATTTAGGGTCTTGAACAATCATTAGGTACTTGACTGAATTAAAATTCCGCGATGAAACTATCTTTTAATTTGATGTCTTTTTTTTTAAGATCGAAAATCAACTAAACTATCTTTTGCCCGCTTATTCACCTCAGCTCACTTCAAGCTCAGATCATCAAAATTCGCCAAAAACCACGAAAATATTTACAGAATAGGGTCACTCAGTAGCGAAGGTCCCACTTCAAAATCCGATGTTTTCCCTCTCCCTCTAACGTTGAGGTGATAAATAATTGTTCAAATGTACCTTACTAAAACACTTTTAACCTGCAATATATCACCGAAAGTAAAGGTAAAAGATTTAAGGGCGCAGAACAATGCTGGTCCTACCTTTGGATCGTTATCGTCCAACGGTAAAGTCCTTTATCTCATTTTAAGACGTTATTTTTAATGTTTAATTTTGGGTTTAAAATCTGTTGTTTAGTATAATTTTTTTTTTTTTAATTAGCTTATTACAATAGTGATGTTGAGTAAAGTGGAGTCGGAATACTGAATTAGTTATTGTGAAAAGAATTCAAAAATTAAAATAAAATGCCAGCCTTTTTCGCGAAAGGATAATGTAAGGATCGTAGCAGGTGGTGTTCTGTGGTTTCTGCCTATCCTCATGGGAAAAAGGCGTGAGTTTTAAAATGAAATGGTTTGTTTGTGTATGGTATCTAGATAGATACATTAAACTGACCCGTTTTGGTCTCGTGGTAGCAAGCATGACCTCAAGGTTTCTATTTCCAGGACTGTCAAAGTGTTATTGGATTTTCCATTAGGAAATATTTTGGCTCGAACTTTGAATGGTCACCCCACTACCTCGGCAGCACAGAAAGCCGTTACTGCTGCATCATAAATCCATGGTTATTCTCTCAAATAGATAAGGTAAAAACAATAAAACTTGTTACAGGAAACTTCAACACAAACCAACTTTACAACATGTTGAATCAGTTTTTATTAAAAATCTAACTTCCAACAAAATCAATTTCAGTTCATAACTATTTTATTGCACAACTTTTTTTAAAACAGTTTGTTTTAGAATTGAATAGAAAAAGCTTTTAGTATTATGTATTTAATTAGAAAAAGTTTGTAGCTTATTTAGAATCAAGAGATAACATCCTTTGACTAACTTTTCATTAAAAATGTATTTTTGGAAGTACATTTGCATTATTAATCACGAAACACATTATACGTTAAACGTATTTAAAACATCATTCTCTCTCTTTCAACTTCAAACAATTTGACAGAGATGCAGTGATATATTTTAGTGAGTCATGGTGCATGTGATGGCCAAGCTTGGTATAGCCAAGCCAAGTTCAATAGCAAGTACCAGTGTGTTTTTATCAATTTATAATGTAATCTCTAAGTATATCTGCCAAATCATTGAAGGACAACATCATAAGGAAACCATGACTTGTTATTAATACTGATCAGTTCATCGAGCCATCGGAGAAATTTTTACCTGGGCACGTGTTGCCGTGGCCGACTTGGAAAACATTAAACAGACTCTGCACCCAGGTCGGCCGCAGCAAAGAGAATCTTCAAAGGTGAGGCTTCGGAGATGGCACCGATCTTCAGTGCCTATGCGGCGTCTCTCCGCAGACCATGGCTCATCTAATATCTTGCGCCGCATGCCCAGTCACCTGCACACGTGAGGACCTAATGACTGCGTCAGCGGATGGTGTTATGGTAGCTGAATACTGTGCCAAACAAAAAATTTAACAAAAATATGTATCTATATTTGCCATCGATACGCTAAGAATATTAATATAAGTTTAAAATCGTCATTCCACCTTGAGCACGCCTGGTAGTGCTCATGCCTTCTCTGCACGGGAAGAGGCCGTTGCCCAGCAGTGGGACAATTATAGGCTGGTAATATTATGGAGCAAGTAAAATGCACTACACTTAAAAGACGCACTTTAAATAATTTTAGTGCTTAATATGTTTAGAGATTTGTACAGTCACGAGCAAAAACAAGTATACACTTAGCAACATTACGAAGCGATTTTCTTCGAATATATTGATTGAAATGTCATGTTATTAGGAATATAGTATTTTGAATTTAATACTACTATGAAATAGGTCTTATATCAAAGTTACAACCATTATTTCACAAGAAAATCGCTTTTGAATTTTGCTAAGTGTATACTTGTTTTTGCTCGTGACTGTACTGCGAGTGTTTTATTTTAAAACTCGTGTCTAGAAAATTTTATAAAGCATTACAGCGACATAATAATGGCTTAAAAAATAATATCACATTTTCTTTTACGCATGCAAAAATAAACGAATAAACAAAAACCTTAGTAAGAAAAACCGTCGGTGAATAAGAAATGTAGATTGTTAAGCTCGTTATAATCTAGTGAAAGTCATAGTTTCTATTATAGGGTTATTCGAATTTCTAAAAACTATTTTTTTTACGTAACCACCATGCCTATAATCCCCGAAGGGTTAGGCAGAGGTGTTCCTATAAGTACACCCTCATTTCGCCAGTTATGTTTAAGTCCCATGTTATAGGGGGCGAGCCTATTGCCATCAACCGAGCACAAATCCAGACTCCGAAGCTATTACTAAGAGATTCCTGATGGAAAAACTCGATAACACTTTGCCTGACTTGTGAATCGAATCCAAGGCCTCTTGCTCAGCAGTCGCGCATTGCGACCAATAGACCAACAAGTCATTTTTTGTAAGCCTTATTTCTTCTTTCCGTAGCAGCAGGATTTAATATTAATTTGAGAATATCTATCAAAGATTCGGTAACTTATTACATTCATCGCCTGATCTTTCAAAGGCGTCGAACATCAATTAATTGTGACCGCGAATTTAAATCGATTCGGTCTGGCAAGACATTTATTAGGGCGGGCACACGCTATAAAATAATTTCGAGTAGTTCCACTTTGCCCCATCAAGCCGCCACCTTGCTATGGCAAAGTAGACTGCCTAAACTTTTGCATTGGAATATGCCCCACTAATTTTATTTGATGGGGCTGATGTTTATATTTGTTGGTCACATACATAAATAATGTAGGATACCTATCTGTAAGTAAAACAGGAGGAGCTCGTGGAGCTCGAGGAGCTCGAGGAGCTCGTGGCTAAGTAATAACAGCCGCACGGGGCGATCCGTCAGGTTAAGCTACGCTTGCCGGGGTTGGTCCGTGGATGGGTGACCATCTTTACACACCGAGACTCCTCCGTGCCTCGGAAAGCACGTTAAGCCGTTGGTCCCGGCTGTCATATGTGGATCTTTGACAGTCGTTACGGGTCGTCAGAAGCCCGAAAATCTGACAACCAGTCTTACCTAGGGGTATCGTATTACCCAGTTACTGGGTTGTGGAGGTCAGATAGGCAGTCGCTCCATGTAAAATACTGGTATTCAGCTGCATCCGGTTAGACTGGAAGCCGACCCCAACATAGTTGGGAAAAGGCTAGGCAGATGATGACCTATCTGTAAGTAAAACGTTATTAGTGCTGGGAACTTAGATTTAATACGGAGGAACTTTTTTAAATAAAAGGTAAAATAAAAGGTACCTATAAGGTAAACCTTATAAATCAGTCACCCAATAATTTTATCTTACTTATTCTGTTAATTAAATCAAATTAGTGGGGCATATTTTACTGCAAAATTTGAGACAGTCTACTTTGCCACAGCAGGGTGGCGGCTTCCGGGGTTGCGGGACATCTTAACAGGATACCGTGGCCCCGGAACGTAAAGGGCAATAGAAGGAACAGGGTGGTTTTTTTGTCAGTAAAAGTCTGACAGTCCCTTCTGCCCCACCCAGGGCGGAAGGAGTCATTTGAAGATTTTTGCCTCCTAAAAAAAAAGGGTGGCGGCTTGATGGGGCAAAGTAGAACTATTCATAATTTCAAAGGGTTGCCGTTATTGAAATCGATGAGGACTATAACAGGTGTTAAGAGGCACTTATCGAAGCCAAAAGTTACATTATTCTATCCATCAATGCGATTATACTTTTTGTTCTAGATCATACCTGGGGAAACCTTCTGGTTATGGAAATATTGAAGGTCAAAATTCCAATTTTTAGAACGTGTTTTTACGGAAAACGAGTTCTTAATGTTATAAGCATAAAGCTCTATTTTTGTTGTTAAAACAATGTTTTGAGTGAGTAACATTGCGCACTTTAAACAGTGAACACTTAAAATGAATGTCAGTTCCCAGCAATCATATGTGCTCAATGTTACTTAGTTTGATGGGCAGTAGGTATGCGCAGTTAACGGTTTTGTGATTTGTCATTTTACATTATACTAGTTAATTTATAATAGAAGTCAAACTTAGACGTAATTTGTATGTATGTATTATGTAAGTCTTATCGTTTTTGTGAAGCTACAATTGTTTCGTGTAATCACACTCTTGTATTCACCGAACTTGGCTGACACGCTACCGTGTGTCTACATTTCTATATTTATTAACCATTAATAGTGTGTCAACATACCACTTATCGATCCGATAATACCACACGACAGGACCCACTCTAAATAAAGCCAAAATTTCTTTTACACGCGCATTTTACATGACATAGCGAACATGCAAATGCTTGCCCATAACGAAGCAAACCGAATTATGCGTCAGCTTAAAAGCGTTTATCGGTCGACGTCATTTAATACCGCTGAAAGCCTCTGGAGGTGTTAATAATATTAGAGGGACAGTTTCAAAATAGATCACAGACACATAGGCAAGATTTTAGATAGTATCTGAACGATACTTGAATGTCTTGAACCGTTACGTTCAATTTTGGTTCAGGGCCACAAAACGTTGGCTAATTCCAAGCAGTAACATTAGCTCTATAGTATCTAATTTTAAATTTGGAAAAAGTATTTAAACTAAATTAAATATTAAGTTTTATAAACAATTAGTCTGTGCACAAACGTAATTATAAATAATTGGTGAAAAAGTAACTGATATTTTATAAGTGTGCTAAATAATCAAATTCTAAGATATTGAAATATACTTAAAGCTTTCATTTTATCAAAAATAATGGTTTTAGAGTTATTTTCAACTGCTTTTGCTCGTAACGTCGTCTGCGTGGATTTCAGAATCCACGCAGAAAGTCCCTCGGGAACCAAAAAACGGATCAAAAATTATTCTATGGGAATTATTCTAGATGAATATCTAATGTGCCAAATTTAATCGTAATAATTATCCATCTATCCCTCCTCAGTGTCGCGTTGATTGTAGTAGGAGGACTGCAGTTCAGGACAACAATGACAATGCAATGCAAACACAAATCACAACAATATAAACACTTGTCTTATCTCCAAAGGCCTATCTATCTACACGTTAGAGTCCAACACTTGCGAGATAAGTCCTCGGCCACAACAGGTGACTTTGTGTCACTTGTCTGAAGTCTTCATGTAACATTCTCAGCTGCAATATATCCCTTGACGGCGAGATGTCACCAGTAATGCAGAAGTGAATACAACTGAAGGAAACAATGACAGTAGCATAAGTTTTACAGTTTGTTAGATTTGATAACAAACAGATAACCATGGTTTTAATGACATAGGGGGCTGATTTAAGTAGTCTGCCCATACGTGCACGGTTTACAAACGTATCAGACAAGGAAAGAAACATGACACGTACTACTATGCCCACTAGAACGTTTCAACCGACAATTTACGCTCCGTGCATGGCACGAAACGGTGTTGGTCGGTTTTGGAATGGCCTAGTGCATAGTCTCATACTTTTCAATACAAAGAATATTTTTTTGACTGACTTGTTCCTAGCACTGTCGTGGTATCGTATGGTGTAGCAGGCAGACTCCTTTAGCAGCGCTGCTGCATACGAGGAATAGGTAACTTGTTTGACACTTACTGACAGTGCGGAGCTTCTGATCTCCCATATAATTACACACATCAAAAAAGTCTAGGGATCAACATCCCTAACATTTGTTAGGGATGTTGATCCCTAGACTTTTTTGATGTGTATATGTCCCAAATGCTGGAGTATTCCAAATGCCCGTTCATCTGCACCTTTGTCGATCTGAAAAAGAACAAAGAAAAGAAGAAAAAATGTTTATTTGACACAGCCTACGTGGAATAAATTAAACAAAAATAATGAAAGGGTAATTTGATTAAAAAGAAATTAACATTACAACAAAAAGGAGAAGAAGCTGGCTGTTTCATTGCTATGAGCAATTTTGTCTTGAATGGTCATTCATTTAATAGACAGAATCAATAAGGAAAATATTAAAACAATGTTCGAAATTGTGGACCAATAATTTTGATTTTAAATTGACTGTGAATCCTGTCGAAAACTGATTAATAAGATAAGTATTTGGTACTTTCTTTTCGAAAGAAACCAAAGTAGGTACTGGCTGTTGAAAATGTTCAAGAAGCAACAAAACGACACTTGAAATTTCCCTCGAAGCATAAACAAAGATTCCCACCATATTTTCTTCACACAATTTTATTTACTTCTCTCCAAAAACTGATTACATCTCTTTAGAATCGTGTCCAAACACGAACACCCCACAATTGTTGGCGAGAAAATGTTTAAAAACGCCTCTCCCTTGACAAAAGTCGCTCGCATCGTTATCACGCGAAACTTGCTTCTCCGTAATTGTTTTCAATTCGTTTCTTTTTTTCCCTTTTTTCGCCCCCGCCCTTTGTGTGAAGGGGAGAAATCGTCGAATCATTACTATGAACGTTTCTGTAAGTGTTAAATTCATTAATGAAATCGTATTACGTAGCAGTATCGGAAGTTATCGAACGGGCAATAACTGGTCGGTGCTGATTGCGCACCAATATTACAAGTTCCGCACTTTTTGTTTCATATACTTTTGTTTATGTTTTGCGGGTTTTGCTTTTAGTGTGCTGTAATTCCTTGTAGTTACTGTTGAATCTATCATAAATATTATACCAGCCTATTACTGTCCCACTGCAGGGACAAGGTCTTCTCATACAAAGAAAACACACGCTTGCTCAAGGCGGATTAGCAATTTGAGACTTTGGGACATAATTTACAAGTCCAGGTTTCCTCACGATGTTTTACGTCACCGATGTCAGTACATCGGATATATAAATTAGAAAAAGTCACATTGGTACTTGCCTGTGCCTAGTCGCGAACCCACAAACGCGTACATGAGAGGCGTTAACCACTGGACCATTAATATACCTACAATCAAAATGTGCATCATTTTCTTCGTCTTTAAGACAAGTTATCATTAGTTTCCTAATACGGTGTCATCCGAAAACACATGCATATAAGTGCATATAACAAGTCTTGGGAATTTGCCTTTTGCTGCTTCTTTCTTCACCCAATCACTCCCTTCATAGGAACTTCCAACTAACCTATTCACAGTAGTCTGCAGACCACAAATCCTGACAAGTATAGAAGTTACCCCTTGTTTATTCATGTACAATTGCCGTGAATCACTGAGCGTTGGTATAATTAAATTTATTCGGTGCGCATAACTGCCAGTTCTTGTTATTTACGCCTTTTCATTTCCGATCCTGCTTTCGAGTTTTCTGTTGCGTGGTTGTTAATGTATGTTTATGTTTTGTTTGGACGGACGGATTATTGGAACGATGGGTTTCAGAGAAACGTCTGGAAACTTGTGTTATTTTAACGTAATGAGATCATTGCGGGCGAAATTAGACGTTATTTCAAAACGTTTTAGTCTTGTCATCCATAATTGATGGCAATACCTTTCCATCAAAGGGGCTGATGGCTAATTTTAAAACCAGTTACATATAAAGCCATCATTTAAAAAACTATTCCTATCTCTTAAGAGAAGATAAAATATTTGTGACTTTCTGATAATGCAGCTTTCCAGAGGTAAAATAATTTTTAAAATTGGGAAAAGTTTTTGAGTTTATCCAATCCCAAAAAAAATAAATATAAATCTTTTCTCTTTATACGATAAGTTTAGATTATTGGCATATACCGTGGATACTACAGCTGCTCAAGCCCCAGTAAACCACAAGACGCTTGCAGTAATACTACCTACTTGACATTCAAATGTCAAGTCGGTTTACCCAGCCGACCAAAGCTTAGCCAATCAACACGTTAGGCATGACATGCTTGAGTCTAAAATTATATTGACCACAAACTGCTTAGTCTGTCACCTGCAAACATAGCTTTGTAGGTATGGTTGCAGCTGTGAAGGGTTGGCATATAATGATGATTTTGACAATGGCAAACCTCTATGCGATCAATAATTAAAATTCGCAATGAAGTTATTCGCCTGAAAACTAAAGTCACCGACGTAGCTCGCCGAATTACCTAGTACGCTGAAGTGAAAGTAAAATAAAGAAAGAAGAAAGAAAGAAAGAAGGAAGAAAGACAGAAAAAAGAAACAAAGAAAGAAAAAATGTTTATTGATACAGACCATGTGTACACAAAAATAATAATAAAAAGGCAATCATAAAACAAAAAATAAGAAGAAAAAAAATTGTGTGCCCCACAGCTGCACCAAACAGGCCCAGTCCAGCATTTTTTTTGGCCACGTTTATCGCGTCATCAGTAACGACAATTATTTTAAAATAGAATCTTAAAATAAATAATATGGTAAAGCAAAAAACTTGCAAAATCTACCGACATATCTATTTCTACTGTGCAATAACCCAAAAGCCTGTGACAAAAGAGTACTTCCATACTAATTAACTACGTTATGGATCATAACCAACGCCATGATGAACGAATATTGCAAGGGGGAAATAGGGGAACGAACTTTCTTAACGTTGTGTGTCATTGTGATTAAATTAGGGGAGACGGGGCCCTCCTTGTCTCCTGATAAGGTTGTCTGAACTGCCTTATAGTTGGATGGGTGCCCGGGTGAGTCAAAACCCGCTGTGTTCTTGTATCTCCTTGAGACATTTAGGTAAAAAAATATTTAAAAAGAGTGAGTATGGAGTTTCGTTCCCATTCATTCATATTTAATTATATTTTCTTTTATATGAAGTTCAACAGAATCTTATAATGGCATAATTGAATTAAAAGATTTTACTTTGACTGAGGACTATAAAAGACAGTGTAGGTAAGTCAAAAAATCTGGCGAGGTGAGAGTTTTTTAATTTTGACTAAAATGAGTGATGAGTCGATTTCGTCTGTACTCAGTAAAAATTTCGAAGAATCCGATTTAGCGTTATTTGAAATGAATATGAAGGCTGACAATTTAAAATCTTAATTTTTGCGTTAATTTTTATTTAATTCGAATTATTAGAAAAAAATTTAATGTGCAAGTCCTACAGATAATATAAAAACGGTTTCTAGACGAAAATGAGTTAAAAAATAAATCCTTACTAAACTTAATATTCGTGTAACCATTTATCTAAAATAATCCTCTATATTATAAGCATTATTTGTTTATATTTCATAAGCACATCGACAACAATTAACCCTTTAAAAGAATAACAGGGACAACACCAATAAAAAAAAAACAAAATGCACGTCGACCGTAAAAGGCGCTTTTTCGCGTAAGCTTTTATAAACGTTGCAGTGAATGCAATCTTCGTACAGAACAACAGACAAGCGCGCAATGGCATTGTAAAAAACCTTTTCGCGACCGGCGTTGCAGTCGCGTGAAAATAAAAAAAAAATACGAATTGTTTGACGCTGGGATTAAAGGTTCCGTATTCGCGTGTAATGTGTAAAAACATAGGTTTATTTGTATTGTTTTTGGGTCTGATTCATTTGATCAGATTTTTTTACTAACACTATATTTTATTTAGGGTTCAATTTCAACAACAACGTTACATCACATATTTTCATAAGTATTGTAAATAAATTATGGCGCATTTTCATTAGTCGATAGGGCCCGCATGCGGGGAGCCCCCCGCATGCGAGATAACAACCAATGAAAGTTACAAGTCGTTACACCCCATGCGGAGATCCCCCGCATGCTTTATACCGACCGTGATATCGACGTGCGGGCCCTATCGACTAATGAAAATGCGCCATAATGAACACGGTCCCCGAATGCGGGCCCTGTGGCATGCGTTCCAGAAATCTCTCGCATTGCTTGCGGACCTTATCGACTAATGAAAATGCGCCATTAATGCGGATGCTAACATTCTCCATACTGATTTAGGTCACAATGACGAATCTCAATGGAGACTAGCCAGGTTCGCAGGACATATTATAGTGCACGAGTGTGTCCGCAAACACAGGTGCACTCTCTCTTCCCTCAGTCTCATAGTCCGATGGGATGGCACTCCAACACGACCGGGGAGAGATCAATCTCAAGACCAACGGCTTTACGTGCTTTCCGAGGCACGAGAGTGTCACAGAACCAAGTTCTAAACTCCGGGCTGCTAATGAGCTAATGGAAAAACCCAAGAACACTTTATTTTTTCGGGACATGGGACATTATTTTCTATATTAAAGCTGTGTAATCGCCATTTTTATTCTTCTATTAGTAGTTATTTGAAGACTGAAAAATCAGCCCTTAAAGCAATGACAAAAGCCAGCCTACCCGCCTACAAAAAACAATACTTAAAAAGTAATGAAATCTTGGACATAGAGTACCTAAATTAAATTTTAATTCAAATTAATGATTGATGTGGTCTGTTATTTAAAGAGTTGATTAATTTCAAATAGTTGTTTGAATTGGTGTTCAAATATTTGAGTTTGTGTCTGAGGTTTAGTTTCGTACTTTTCAGAATGGTTTTTAACCTCAATTCTCATAACCTGAAATTACGAGTTACATTTGTTTTGTGGCCTGACCTGCGAGCTTCGCAACAATTTGATTCATTTAAAAAAGGAACTTTTTATATTTACGTAGGTTTCTATCTTTTTTGATTTTCTATTTTTTTTTTGTTAGTTGGTTTTTAAAAAAAAACGTAAGTAGGTACGTGTACGAATTAGTTATCCATAATTTGTGTATCTATTCAGGGATATTTCGATGACATTTAGATTAAAATTCATAACAATATTATAATATTTATTACGAAATAATAAAGTTTGTGTGCTGTGTCAAGTCTCATCTTTCGTGGCGCGTATTGTACAGTTACTGGCACGTAAGTTGGCAAGAGTTTTTGTAGTGGGGGAAGTTTGCGCACGCACAATTCCATACATTTTTATATGCGCGAACTTCCCCCACTACGAAAATCTCTTGCCAACTTACGTGCCGGTAACTATACCTACAAAAAAATTAATCATTAGGTACGCTCCATTTATTCCGGTTACGTAATTAAAGAAATTTTCGATATTTTTTCGTCATCCATTGTATAAGTTCTAATTGACGTGGGATGACACATTTCACTCAATGTCAGTTTTTTCTTTTCCCCAATCAACATGACACAAATTTTTTCTTCAATAATTTCGTTGCGGTACCCTAAAAAAAGACACGATGGAAATTAGATTACGCGCGCGGTGCATACTCCGTGTTATTATAACTTTTTTTTTTTTAAGTAAAAATGGATGCAAAAATGTGTGAGTAAATATTGTAAATAATATTATTTCGTGAGTTTTTCGAACAAAACTATTTGTGTTTGTGGATTTTCGCGGCGAAAGGAATATTGTTTATGATTTTAGCCGGTTTTAATTTCACGATTATGTTCATTGAGCGCGAAATTTCGCTTTGTTATTAGTTTTTATGCTGCAAAGCATATTGTTGCAACCATTTGTTATTTTATCCCGGACTAACTTTGGTTATATTCTTTTATTTTCAGTTAGTAGAGTGTAACCTAAAAATTCACCGGTTGTGTTGTCAGGCAATTGGATAAACCACAGTCCTTCTGCCTTTATTTTGCTGTGGAAATGTGGACCTTATGTGCAAGGCATGACAAGCGACTGGTTTTCTAGTTCTGTTCTTTCTCCTGCTTATTTGGAGAGAAGTGGTGTTATTTCTTACTCCTCAGCTGTTCTTTTCTGATTAATTTCCTCGCGGGATCCAAGATAGTTAAATCGTTTCTCCGGGGCTACACCAGTTCCTGTCAGTGCCTCGGTGCTTTCCAGGTGTTCGCCACTGTTAATTGTGGCTTTTAGAAGTTGCAATGGTTGAGAACTTAGATCATTTAAACTCCGCAACAGATTATAATGTAGTTTTTATCAACAGATAGAGTGATTCAAGAGGAAGGTTTATACATAGGTGTAGTTAGTATCTATATTGCGAAGCCAGGGCAGGTCACGAGTCCTCTATATAAAACAACTAGCTGACTGGCCCACGCGTTGCTGTGACTCAGGTTTGCAATTAAAAAATATTAACACCAATAATTGAGATAAAAACTATCCTATCTTTCAAGTTGGATCAAACTGCACACGGTGTGCAAATTTAATTAAAATCGGTAGAGTAGTTTTGGAGTGCATCCTGGACAAACAACGTGACCCGTAATTTATATACTCGTATATTAAGATCGTTTTACAATACACCAATATTTAAAAATAGAACAACATCCAAACTTTCTCACAGCTCTGTCTTCACCTTTCTCATGTTTTGTTAACACAGCTCATTACTCATCTCAACACATCTTGAAAATGACAATGACAGGTAATTTATTATCATAAAAGTACTCATTCAAGTACTAAGTCTGCGTTTGAAATTTTCCAAAACCAATTTATATTTCAATTTCGTCGAATGTGCTTGGCAACGTCGTAAACGCTTTTGGGTTCAGGTGGAAAAGTGAGCTGAGCGAGAAATGAGCTAGGTTTCGGACTCGAGGAATAGTTTCAAATGTCCTTTTTAATTTATACTTATGTTACATAACCAAAAGTGTTAAAAAATATTTTAGGCCAAAGATTTGCTTTGTAATATTTGTATGTATTGTACATTAAGTTCTTTTCTCTCTTAGTACTCACAATTAGTATAAGTCTGAGAGCGCTAATCGGCCTTAAGCAACGTGGTGATCAATGCTCGTGCTTTCTCTGTATGAGATGAGGCCTTTGCCCTGCAGTGGGACATGAAACGCTGGTATTATTTTCCTACTAAGATGTTCCTTTACATTACTGTATCTTGGTACACACTATAGATGGTAAACTACCAGACGCAGTAATTCCGTATTCGTAGATGAAGCGTTCATGGCAAATTGAATGCATTGTGGTGCTGTGCAATTATCCGAAACCTATACAATTCGCCTTGGTCACGCATAATTACTGCCTACGCTTGATCGTAGCTTAGCTAGCCTCCAGGCTACTGTAGTAAGGTTGGCGTAACTGGGTAAGGTGATATTGAGATATAAGAACGTTACTAATATAATTATAAATGCGAATGTTATGTATGTTTGGATGAATGGATGTTTCTTACTCAATCACGCTAGAACGGCTGAACGGATCTCAGTGAAAAGTACAGAGATAGATTTTGTCTAGAATAAAACATAGCGTTTTTATCCCGTTATTGTGTACCCGAGGATATAATTTAGATCATTGCTTTAATTCTGAAATCAATGCAGACGAAGTCACAGGCAGCAGCTAATATTTGAAATAGACGACGAAAATATATCTTAAAGAGATTTACTCCACTATGCACTATTGTATTCTAGTCCTTTGAAAATACAAACGGTTTGTAAAAATAAAAATAGCCAGCCCATCTCGCAGTGAGACCGGTCTTCAAAGTTACAAAATAAATATTGTAAGGCGTTTATTTCTTTCTGTCTGCGTAAACTTTGTTTTAAATTGTTCATTTTAGTGACGATAAATTGTGTCTTATTGAAAAGCGGGAAAGTTGTAAATCCTTTCTCGGAACGCGACAAACGTGGCGCTTCATTGTTGTTGTTATTCATTTATCGCCTGGATATTAATTTATTCATTCATCATAAGCCTTGAGATGGAAAGGACGTTGTACATAATGAAGACTTTGATTTATTTCTTTATTTAAACTTCATGCAACAAAAAAGTACAAGGGCGGACTTAATGCCTTAGGCATTCTCCACCAGTCATCCAAAGGTGGTGAAGAGATAAGTAACATGGCAGGTGCAAAAAATTGAATGAGTGAAGAATCCAATAAGAGATTTAAAAATCATCGATCATCGATTTTATTCTAGAACACCAACGGTTATTATTTCTCGTCGGTTAATAAAAAAAAATATGCTCTTCCATTCATTTTGTCCGTGTGACACTTTTACATGGAACAGCTGATACATTTTTGATAACTAACTAAACTGAATGAGTGGTAAAAGTCTTCGTTACGATGCTTCATACAGTAATAATAGTCCCACTGTTGGGCAATAGGGATCTTCTCTGTAAAAGGAAACTGGTCGTAATCTATCTTCTAATATTTGTTTTCCGCCAATGTTTGGTGTGACAGGTCTGGATGCGAGATAATATGCGAGGCGAGAATTGAGAAAGTTCATACAACATTAAACTTTAATGCTGCATGAATAGACATTATTTATAACTTTGCAAAATAGATACACAAGTGCCAGTGCTGATCGGCACGAGATAGCGTGGCACTTGTTTCAATGTAAGATTCAGCGTGATTTCAATTCTCGCCTCGCTTCGCCGGTTTACCAATCACCTTAACAAACTAAAATATCTATGGCTTTAGGTAGGTACTATTACACCCACGTTTGTATAATAATCTGATTAATGTATTATCCATTCAAACCAAACATGTGTACATAAAGATATGTAAAACGAATTTAATTGGAATTCGAATTACAAATCCATACAAATCATGAAAACATGACTATTCAAGCTTTTCATTACGTTACTACATTATCATTGTAGTAGGGTTTGATTGAATTTAGTCAAATTAAATGAAGTACCTATATTTCATTTGCAATGTTGAAGGTGTTTAATTGATTGTTTTCAAATTAATGACGTAGGTAAAAATATTTTTAATAGAACCTATTATTATAAACGTGAAATTGTAAGGATAATTGGATGGATGTTTTTTTTTTACAAGCTTCTAGAAGCTTTAAAAAAGAAAAATCAAGACATAGGATATTTAGATTTCCTTTTTTTAAAGCGTTTTTGTGGAATGATGTAGTACTTAGGTTTAAATATTACAGCTAGTTAAAAAAACTAGACGATTTTCATTTTAGTCCCAATGTTGATAAAGTCGCGTTCCGAATTATGATTTAGTTTGAAGTTTTTTTTTATTATGATTTTAAGTTTGCCTTCAAATCTACTCACCCCTTCTTCTTTATAAAAATTACGTAACTTTGTCATTTAAATATCAAGAAAATGAGACGGTAATGTATGAGGGAGGAGGACGCAAAACTTTTCCTGTAAGACGGTTAAAAATTTAAAGAAAAGTATTTATACTTTTAATACGAAATCTAAAAATAAACCAGAAAACGAGAGATTATTCTAAAAAGCAATAACAATATTATTTATTACTAAGAAAGGAGAAAAACAAACTTTCTATTATGGAAACAGAATAATATTCACAATCAAAACCAATCTTAACACAATCGAACCTTCGGACAATTGAATAGAAAGTTCCGAAACATACAGAATCTATTCAAGTGAGATAAAGAATGTTTTTATGTAGAATTTATCAAATAGTTGAACAAACTGTATTAAAGTTTGCTGTGCGAGCGATGGCGTTGCGTACGAAGGGACGAGATGGTATGGTTAGGGTTGCCTCGTGAAAGTATTTTGTAAAAGATGAATATTTTTGTCTTATTTTGGGTCTTAAACTCAAGTAAAACCATTTATGTCAATTAAACCTTTTACAAGCACTTTTGAATTGACAAGGAGTCGGTCAGTTAGTCAGAAATTGAAGCTAGAGTTGCCAAAACGTAGGTAAACACACATTTGTTTCACTAGTTTTTACCAAATCCTGGTTATATTGTTGCTTTTGGTCTTTACTACCCGACAGCAGCAGATTCCAAAAAGAAAAACTTGTACCGCGTTCTTAAGAAATAGATCTATCTTTTTTTATATTATTTTGGGAACAGAAAAGTTGACAACCCTAGGAAGGTTATCTTTTAAAATGGGCGCCAGTCACACCATTGTGTAATAATAATTTCTACTGCCATATATTAAAAAATAAATATTACATATCTTTTCAACACCAGTTGCTAAACTAAAATTTTCTAAATAATAACCTGAATATTATTATAACAACGAAAATTCCAAAATCCCTAGGCTTAAACGAAATAACTGTCTATGTAAATAATAAGTACGTAACTATGTAAATTTTATACTGATAAAAGATTGAACTACTTAATGTGATTAAAGCGTATGTATGTATGTGTTTTTGTTGTCTGCCTAGTCTACTGGTCGCAAAACGCGACTTCTGCGCATGAGATTTTGGGTTCGATTCAGGCAAAGTGTTATTGGGTTTTTCCATCAGAATGAGATGAGATCGCAAATAGATTTTGACACAACAGCACGCCTGTAATCCTAGTCCCATGAGATATACCCATTAGTACACCCACATTTCACCAGTTATGTTTAAGTTCCATTTAATAGGGGGCGTGCCTTTTGCCTCATGCTCAGCAGTCGCGCTTTGCGACCACTAGACCAACGAGGCAGTATAGTATACATTTTGAACGTTATTATTTATTTATTAATATTATTTTTACAATTTTAGGAAAGCTTAGACTAATACACATGAATGGCAACAAAAAATAAACACTTGACAGTTGCTAATTACAAGTTTCCGCATTTAGATAATAATCTTAAACGAAAGAAGATCAAACAGCAAAGGAAAAAGAATAACAAGGTATGGAAATAGGTATAGGTAGGTATGCTATGATAAACCGCGTACATTCACCTATGCCTGTCAAGCCCCGGCTGACTTACCGGTAAGTCAAAACAATAGAAAATCAATTGTGTCTCATTACGTGGGACTTGAGTAATTAAAGTCAAATCATTTATTTCTATTAGGCCAATATAAGGCACTTTTGAACGTCATTTACAAAAAAAAAAAACGGGTTGCACTCCGGGAGTGCCGGCAGAAGTAAAAACTTGATTATTAACGTTGAGCATGTTTGATATTTTGGAATGGTTAGGAAATAATTTTGCACCAATTGCTTTATCAGTATAAAAGTACTATCATTTATGTGGTAGAATACAATATTCATTTATTGCGCTATCGTACACAAACATGACAATTTATATTACATTAAAAATTTAACTTTAAAACTATTACAATTATCATTCGCGCAAGCGCCCTGCGCTGTCCTACGCTTTTTCGATCAGGTCACGTGTCCTGACGCGCACGTGTCCTGACGCGAGTTTAAGATTTTATACCCATTACAGAAAAAGTGCTCAACGCCGCTAAAGAAGTTTTCACTTCAAAAAAGGATTGAATCTACATAGTTGCCCCTTCCAAAAGGTAGTTTTGTATGGATTTAAGTATATTCCTTACTCAAGATTTATTACGAGAACTAGCCTTTAGGTTGTCTCTTACAACCTTTAAAACAATTCCTTCCACCATTACACAACGTTCTAACCGTCAGACTAGCAAGACATCCCGGGTCCGCCCCGCAGCACTCAGAGAAAACGCTTCCAAACTTGTAAGAAGTTGTAAGTAGTCTGAAATAAAACGTGGTCAGGACGAGCCTTGCCTCTTACAACTGAAAAGGTCCGTGAAATCCTATTAGGAATGTTACCTACCCATTCTGACTTGTTCCAGTATTTTGCTGGGTTGTTCCGACTGGAAATCGGATAGGTTTGTTAGCAAGGTCATTTAGAAACGTTCTAAAAAAGGTTTTGATATGTATTTAAGTAGTCTAATACTGACGTCTTTATGAAAAATGCTATAACTAGGTTAAACTTGATGTCGAGAAAAACGCAGTTAAAGATTTTAGTTTTGTTTTGTTTGTATCTCCATCACTATCAGGCAAAGTGTTATTGGGTTTTTCCATCAGAATGAGATGAGATCGCAAATAGATTTTGACACGACATCACGCCAGTAATCCCCGAAGGGTTAGGCAGAGGTGTATCCGTCAGTACACCCACATTTCGCCAGTTATGTTTAAGTCCCATATAATAGGGGGCGAGCCTATTGATGTTTCCACATCATAGGAATTTTCGCCAAATGAAACAAAAAGAAAGATATGACAGAATAATATGCAGACGGCACTGAAACGACAATCAGAGGGTCCATCTGAATTGCACATTCTCTCTTCCTTCCCCTACTTATCAACCACGTTTGTGCTCATTGCTTTTTATCGTTATTTTTCTTCCCACTTCAATTTTAGACGGTCCGTGTAATAGAATATTAAAGTAGGTACATAGTTTAGATTTGTTATTTTTTTAGAAAGATTTTTTGTTTATTCAAACATAACTGGCGAAATGTGGGTTTACTAATGGGTACACCTCTGCCTAACCCTTCGGGGATTACAGGCGTGGTGTTTATGTTATGTTTTTGTTTATTTTTGTGTTTTAGACGTATACATACATAAAGTAACGCCATTTTCCCATGGGGTAGGCAGAAACCACAGCTACGATCCTTACATACTACCAACTACGATCCTTACATACTCCTTTCGACTCGTCCATGTTCATTCATCTGGTCATACAAGCACGCCGGTTATAAGTACTGCGCACCCGACCTTTCTGAAGAATTTCACCAATAAACAATAATTAATTCATTTAAGTAATTACTTAATTAGTTATTTATTAATTTATTTTAATAAGAATTATGGGTGTATTAATACTTCTACCTTACCCTTCGGGGATAACAGGCGTGATTTTATGTTTAATAAGATTTAGAGGTATATTAGACTGAAATCTAAAAGTCATTTTTAGTCAGACCCACGAATTTAAGACGTAACTTGACGTGTGTAAAACCGAGGGAAATTGCTAGTATGTGCATAAATTCAAAGCCTTTACAACCATAATAAGAAACTCAAACATTGTAGAACAAGCTCAATATATGATGAAACTGTCCGTCACTGCTGCACGTAATCGGGTTATCCGGATAATCCAGTTTAAAATTTAAAATTCTTTACCAAAGCCGTTTAAATCCGTGATACGCTGTTAGCCGGGTTTAATTATATTTTACATCAATTTGATTGATACCTCGTGTAATAAAGTTTGTATTACTTTACTACTTATAAAAGCGTGATAACAAGGTAATACAAAGACAAAGACAAAGATAGAAAAGGGTATGCTTAGATGGTTCGGTCATGTTGAGAGGATGAGTGAAAGACGATTAACAAAAGGTATATGGCAGAGGTGAGTTGCAACGCAGGGAGGGGTCGCCCTAGGAAGACCTACACTGACCTTATTTGTGAGGTTCTTCAGAAAGGTCACGTGCGGAGTACTCGTAACCGGCGTGCTTGTATGTCGAGATGTATGAACGTAGATGAGGCGAAAGGAGTATGTAAGGATCGTAGCAGGTGGCGTTCTGTGGTTTCTGCCTACCCAAATGGGAAAAAGGCGTGAGTTTATGTATGTATGTGTATGTAACAAGGTAATACTGCCTCGTTGGTCTAGTGGTCGCAGAGCACGACTGCTGAGCATGGTCTTGGGTACCGATTTCCAAGTCTGGCAAGGTGTTATTGGGTTTTTCCATCAGGAATTTCTCAGTAACACTCTCGGAGTCGGGTTTTGTGCCCGGTTGATGGCAATAGGCTCGCCCCCTATTACATGGGACTTAGACGTAACTGGCGAAGTGTAGGTGTACTAATGGGTACACCTCTGTCTAACCCTTCGAGGATTTCAGGCGTGATGATCCATAATCCCGATTTTCTTACTTCAATCCCAATTTTTCCCTTAAAGATTGTAACGGGTGACCACAACTGACCAAAAAAAACGTATTCCTATTTGAATTTAGAACTAATAAAGCAATATACATCAAAACATCTATCCCCAGTCAATGAGAACACAACATACAGACTCAAAGCCAAACAAACTTCTCGTATTGACTCAACACACAAGATATCCAAACTTAACAAGATACTCGAAGACAAATTACTGCGTGACAGCTCTAGAATTCGATTCAAACGAATCGATTTACAGTTATATAGGCACTCTTAATTGAACCACGGGGACCGCATTCGCTCCGACCACAATCCGACCACGGTGTGCTGTGAAGAGCTACCGTCTGCCCGCTTAATTGGTGGTTAATCGATTTGTAATTCACCAAGTTTGTGTGCTGAGTTTCATGCATAGTTTGTTGCAACCGATTTTTGGGACGTGTGTGTTTTTGTCGCATGTCGATGATTATGCCTTTGTGAAATAAAGGGTGAAAAAAAAAATACGCTAAAAACTTAGCAAATGAATTTTTGTTCAGTTGTTAAAAAAAAAGTCAGCTGTTCCATAGAGAAGTACGCCTACACGAGCATAATTTATGAAACCGCTAATTTTAGAACGGATGAATAATGTGTGGCTGGAATAATGGTAGTTTTTTTTACCATAGATTAGGTAACATGATCTAGATACCCCAGTTGTTGAAATTTGAAATTCATCGGTTAATAAAAAAAAAATCGACTGTTCCAAACAAAAGTGCAAAACATGCACGGTCAAACTGTATACAAAATTGATTTTTTTCTTTGAACAAACGAGGAAAAGCGATACTCTTGGGATTTTAAAAAGATGTTTTGAATCCGTGAAAAAAAATTCGTAACGATGTTATTTCTACCTCGTAAAATTGAAATGTTAAACAGGAATTTAATACTTCGATATTATTTTATAATACAAAATTAAATTTCACTATAAAAAGGAAAATGTAACTGAAACTCCACTTCGTTCCAATTATAAATCAACCTTTTATTAAACACACGTGCACGCTATTTTAACGTAAACTCAAACGCGAGACTCAATTTCAATAAGTAGTTCAATTTTCTACAAGGTTCCAATATTCTGCACAAGTGCACACACCCATTCACCGTCCAAATCCCAAGTCTGTAATACCTAAACGTTATTTTCGAAGTGCAATGTCAGAGTAAAGAAGAAAATAATACATTTTTATAGCGTGTACAGAACCACATCTACGTTCTTTTCAGAGAGAATAAACATCTCTCTAGCTCACAAACATTAAGTTTCAAGTGCAAGCGGTTGGAGGCAACTACTATTGTAGACTGACTGTAATTTGGTGAGAATTATCTGAATCTGTTGTGCGGAGTTAGATTGCTCAGTTCTTAGGATTTTCTTGTTCTTTTTAAAGTCTTCGTACTTTCTTTTAATCTGTTTTTATTTTAAAAAAACTAGGGTGGCGTGGAATCAAACATAAAAAACTAAAAAACAAGTAATCAAATTATTAACAACCGCCGTTTTGGAGGATGCAAAAACTGCACCTTTTCTAATATTGTAATAGCGCTGCGAAAGATTATTTCTAAAAATATGAGAATATTTATTGAACGTTACTAAGTAAGTATGTCAGGACCACTTGTTGGGGTGACACCCAAAAAGAAAATGGAAGAAAAAAAAATACAATTCAAGCACAAATAGTAAGGGTCGAGTTTCTTTCTATGTCGCAAAAGAAATTCCTCCCATGAATCCCATCCACCGCACACCTGCGAATAGAGGACGTTGACCCCCCGTTTTAGGAAGCGTTTTAAACTTGCGTCATTTCGACATAGTTTTACAGAGTTGTGAGTACTGGGCTGTAGTAGGGTGTAATGGGTGGATGTGTTTGAAATTTAGTGTATAGGTTTGTAATGTAAGGTGTTTTTTCAGATCACTTTGGGGAAGTTTATCGATTCAGTGTTTATTTTACAGGGAAATAACTTTTTTCTTAATATTGTGATATATCGCAGTTATGACTTTGAGAAAGTTTATAGATTCAGTGATTATTTTTGCAATAACTTTTTTTGTATGTTGCGATAAATCACAGGTTTTAATAGTTCACAAAACGTTGTGTTTATGGGTGCATGTACAGTAGCGGTCATAAGTAGAGTAGCAATCTCACAAAGCAATAGATTGACACTTTGTTTAACTTACAGCCTTCTTCTAATAAGATGAGGTCTTGGGATCGATTTCCAGGTCGGGCAATGTGTTATTGGATTTTACATCAGAAATTTCTTAGTAGCAGCCTTGGAGTCTAGATTTGTGCCCGGTTGATGGCAATAGGCTCGCCCCCTATTACATGAAACTTAAAAACATACAGAGCAGAGGTGTACTAATTAGTACCTACACCTCTGCCTAACCCTTCAGAGATTACAGACATGATGTTATGTATGTATATGTAAATAAAATTGGAACTTTGACCCTCCTAATAAATAAATATCTCCGTAACCAATAGATTCCCCGGTATGATCTAGAACAAAAAAATGATCGCAATGATGGAAAAAAACATTAAACCTTGGACTTAATTAAGTGTCTCTTACAACCTTTTTATTCTAGAGCAAAATTGTTAAAAACCAACCTACACTTTTACCAAGCACTTTCCATGAGCCATAACTTCAGAAAGATGCTTTAAAGGTCGGAACTTTTAAGCGTCTGGCTGACGATAAGTGTCTGGCAATAACAAATAACATCTAAACGGTTTGCTTTTCATAACTCAAGTTAATATCCAATCTTCATCTCAATTATAATGATTGGGTTTAAAGATCATTTACAAGTGCCATTAAATTTTCGTTTACAAACGACTTGCTTACTGAAATATTTAAATAAGCTGCTTCTACCCCTAACAGATGAGCGTCTCAATTTGTACAGTATCATTTAAATTGGAAGATCTTTAGCAACCTGAGTAGCCAAACTAAAGACAGGTTTTAAAGTTGAAGAATGAAGATATTTAAATTTACAAAATCAAAGTTGTTATTCAATGCTCATTTACAAAGTATCTTTTGAGAATTGGCGAAGGAAATTTAAATCTAAGACTTGTAGTATTGTTGGGGGTTGAATAGAAGCGCTGTGCCTGAAAAAGCAATTTAAACTGCTCCTGAGTCTATGTATGTGCAAGCGATGGGCGATTAGCGATAAAACATGTAGTAATAATACGAAGCAAAGTGTAATATGTTTATCAGCCGATGTATGTTTGGTCCTTTGAGGCGCTCCTGAGACTAAACGCGTGGGCCGATTTTGATGATTCTTAATCGATGTTAATTTTTCATCAATTAATTTGTCTTAATTTTGTGAGTGTCGCTAAAGACATGTCCATAACCTACTTGAAAACTATTAAACAAATGTATACATGTGAGATCGTTTGGTGAAACAAATGAGTCACATAAGTAAATCTTTTTTATTGGAATAAAGAGAAAAAAACTTAAAACAAGAAAAATAACACGCCTATCCGCGTACGTCATTCTGCACTTTACGCCATCTTTCTTTTCTCTTCTTTCTATCTCTTTCACTCTTATTCGTCTTTCACTTGCACCTCATATACATTTTCTTATACTCAAAATTCATTCCACATACACGTTCACGTTCCCGCTTCCGCTTGTATCCTAAAAACCAAAATTTAAGGAATACAGTGTGACAAAGAAGGTGAAACTCACAAGTTTGCCTTATAAATCTAGTGAACTCGCGGGAATAAATAACTTTTGCCGCGCGCTTTGATTCTGTTTGTTGGTGATTAAAGAGATTTAAATTTAAACTTTGTGTAAAAATAAAAGATGGTAAGTAGGTATTCGTTGCTGTTCGTTGTTGAAACTGTACTGTGTGTAAATCTTTTGTGTTGGCACTGTTTTGAGTTTTGTTAAGGCAAATTTGAGGAGTTATACCAAAGCTACCAACCGCTATTGAAAAAATCTCTCTCTGTTTATCTGTTACGCTTCCACATCGATTTTTGTGAAATTCGGTACGGGGTAAGTTTAAACCCCAAAAACAGACCGGACTTTGTCTGCGTCTGCGATAATAGACATATTATATGCGGACAAAGTCGTGGGCAACAGCTAGTAATAATACCTAGATCATTTAACAAAGTTTTAGTACAAACATTTATTTATTTTGAAAATACAATTCATGTCGTTTTGTCACTCTTTGTCACTTGTATGACTTTCCGTCTCAAAAGACCGAAACAAAAGATGTTTTTGTATTTTATTTGAACAACAAAGTTGAAAGATTCCAATATGTTTTTACAGAGACCTGAAGAGACAATGTAGTTCTTATAAATACGTGTACACTTTGTGTTTTAATTAGTTTACGTTGTTTTCTGATTAAAAAGATTTTGACAACTTTGTTTCTTTAATTTGAAGTAATTTTTAGATCCTTTACTGAATGGTTGTTTGACTATGACTGCAACTATTCATTAAAATAATACCTACTGACATTGATTGAATTTTCATAAATTTAAAGAATACCAATTATTTATAACAGTGTTTTTGTATAAAATTTTTATTTACCTAATTGACGTTTGAAACATTCATCGTTTAAAACAATTGTCCTTTTTGAAAAGCTCAGTTTTGACAATGTCTTACTTTTTACTCAATAACTCGATATTAGACTCACATGCATTGCCAATTCTCAAGGGAAATCATCAAAACTGTAGCTACAAGTATGTTCAATTTCCCAAAAACAAACGTAACAATTTTTCTATGTTATATATGGACAATAACACCTAATATTGTGTCCGCTTACATAATAAATTCCAGGAATCACAACAAACATTTCTCACGAGTCACTACCCAACGAAATATTGGTCCTTCAATCCGCATTACTCACACTAACGCACCCCACCCCACACACACACAAATAGTTTCGTTACCTACCTCACCGTTGCTTTATTACACCTGTCAGTAACATTTAAAAAGGTAACGAGACACACCACAATGAACCTAAGGGTCATTGCTTATTATAACAGCGCGACTCCGCCATAGCAAATAATTTGCCATTCAAATTCGGGCTTTAAGTAATACGCGTTAAATATTAATTATTATTAAAAAATATTTTAACGTATACGCGTTAAAATATTTTTTATAATGACAAGATTAAAAAGGTGACGGCTTGCGGGCGGCGCGCTTTTCGTTGTCGTATCAGAGCGGTACTGCTATAATAAGTGATGACCATTAGTGTCTAAAAAGAGATACAATTCACACATGATAGAGAACGGCCCGTTTAAAGAACAAAAGCGGTTATTTTATTCGAGAGATGAGTCTGGCTTTCATTTAATACTTTTATTATTAATTTGTGTAAGAAAATGTACATAAATAAACTTTTTGTTTTAGATTGAAACGTCGCTAAATTGGAATAAAATTAGGGCTTTAAAATCACGCCTACAGAAGCCTATTCAGATTTTACTAATAGGTATTGTTATTTTGTTAAAAGTAATAAAATGCAATTTATAGTACTTACGTATGTATTTTTATTCGTAATACACACACTAAGACTCCTCCGTGTCTCGGAAAGCTGTTCGTTGGAAAGCAGGTCGTCAGAAACCCGATAGTCTGACAACAAGTCTTACCAAAGGGTATTGTATTACACAGTTGCTGGGTTGTGGAGGTCAGATAGGCAGTTGCTCCATGTAAAATACTGGTATTCAGCTGCATCCTGGTAGACTGGAAGCCGACCCCAACATAGTTGGGAAAAGGCTAGGCAGATTGATTGTATTATTTTTATATTTCTATCATAAAATATCAGTATAACAATTAAGGCCATTCAACATACCAAACCTATTCAAAATCTCCTGTAGGCCAGTTCCGGAAAAAATAACTCGAAAAACATAAAAAAGAAGATCTGGATAAGCCCCTTAACTAAGGACCTTAAATAGCGGTCCTTTATCCTCAAAAAGCGTGTCTTTTAAAAAAGCGTTCGAGCCCTTTCTTCAGCAAACAAAAAGGCTAAGAATCAGCAAACATTTGTAATCCTGGAAGCAATTTATCAGCCAGTATTGTTACACCAGTCTTCTATATTTCATCTCAGTACCTCGCTTGGTAATGATACCCATTTGGACACGACGGCTGATGACGTGTGTTCCCGACTAGAAAACCTTTATATAAATGGTTGTTATTATAGTTGAAAACTGTACTAGTTTCCTTGAAGGAATTTCTGTTGAAAGTGCTTCTGGTTGTGATGAATACGAAGATATTTGTTTCGTTTTAGTTTCTATAGAAATTATTGTGTGTTTTACAAAATTTCTACAACGACACTTAACGAAGCGGAAAGTGTCATAAAATATTCTTCCCATCATTGTGATATGTTTTATTCTGAGCCATACCTGAGAATTAACTGGTGGTACGGAGATGTTATCTCGTATAACAATATTATTTTAATAAAACTTTGTAATTTCTGTTGTTGCATTTTCAACTCTCGGCCCTGAGCCGAACGTTAAAAATCCAACAGTGTAGAAGGCAAAGTAACATTAAAATAATATTGTTCTAAGAGGTGGTGGTTGGCCCCCAGGTCAAAGTTCCAACTTCTTTTTTACGTAAATAAGTTTTAAATGTTTAAACTAAATAAATACTCAATTCATTTATTCACAATACATATTCTAATACATTTTTAAATAATTAAAAAAAAAAAATATTTAAATATATAAAAAATAGTAGCCCACCGGTATCGGTGACGGAAACAATTTTATTATTTTTTTATCGTTGGCTTACTCTAGTTGTTTCTTATGTATCGTGGGTGCGTTTACAACCATATAAACTCACATACACTAACAGCCAGACCCAGAACAACTATCTGTGTCTGTTGTATATAGCCGTTACACAATGTTTTGTATTACAGTGCACACTACCGTCAATAGTGTTTTTTTACACCAAAAATACCAAAAATAAAAGTCCTTTCCCAGTAATAATGTTTGCGCCATGCTACTTATTTTGATGGGCAGTATGTGTAGCTTACGGCTATGTGATGTGTTTTTTTACACCCTGTATAATATTCCAATTTAGAAGGTCAAAAAGACGAAATTGACTCTAATACTCGTACATTCACTATTGTTCCATTTTAGGGCAAAGGCCTTCTAATCTCTCATAAGGCACAAGCATTGATCACCAAGTCTACTTATGATGGATTGGCGATTTTATACTAATGTTAATAAAATTATATGCCCAGGTTTTTTCACTATGTTTTCCTTCACAGACGTCCAAGTTAACCTTAGAAGTACGGTCGAACAAGCTATTTGGTTTACAGGCAACAATAATTGAGTTTTGAACATTTTTTTTTTGTGATATAGGGAAAGATCATAATATAGGTACTACGTTTTATAACAAAACAATTTTTTAATTTTCGTAATAGTTCAAAAGTTATTTCAAAATAAAAAAATTACTTTTGAACGCTGTACCGAAAACACCCGAATAAACACGAGCAACGTCATAATGTTTAGTTACTTCATCGGGCATTATTATTATTATGACGTCACAACTATGGTGCGCAATGACGGCGCACCATAGTTGTGACGTCATAGTTGTATGTAGCGCGCTTAATAGTCATGTGATATTTTTTGAAATTTTATAAATTTTTAATTGTTTATTTATTAATTGAATTTTTTTTAAAAGTTTTTTGCATTGAATATCAATATTATCTATACTTTAATATTATAAAGCTGCAGAGTTTGTTTGTTTGTTTGTTTGTTTGAACGCGCTAATCTCTAGAACTACTGGTCCGATTTGAAAAATTCTTTCAGTGTTAGATAGATTAGTTATCGAGGAAGGCTATAGGCTATATACCATCACGCTACGACCTACGGGAGCGGAGCAGTAACCAAAGACGCGGGTGTAACCGCGGCGGACAGCTAGTTAATAATAAAGTTTTTAAAGACATAAAAATATCAATTTTTTTTTCAAATTCCCAGTTATCTTTCTGCTGTATTACCATTAACTGTTATTTTGTGTTCGTTTTTGAAGCTTGTGGTGTTTAATAATTTTGAGGTTTCAAAATTATTAAACACCACAAGCTTCAAAAATTTAGAGTGATTTAAAAAAATTGACACACTTGAAACGTCGTATGTATATAAGTAGTGCCTGTACAATTGCAATTGCAATTCATATGTAGGTACTGTACGACAGTACCTACATATGAATTTATTGAAAAAGTTAAATTGCTACTTGCCGAATTTTGAACCCCAACAACAACAACGTTACCTCATGCAGGAGAGGCTTGAATGATATGAACTTCAATAAATCCCTTTATGAAATCAATTTTTCAATTGGAATCTCTACGGCATGAACCATCACCATTATTATCAATCAGATTGAAGAATGAATGTTAATGTTTTAAATTTTCCAATGTTTATTGCCAATTTTGTAGATTTTAAATGATATTTATGCGATTCGTTGGGAAATTATTATTGCAATAAAAATGTTAATTGAATGTTTACCTTATTGAGATTATTGTTTTATAAAATCACTAGATTCGGCCCCTGACTTCGTCCACTTAAAAGAAGCTTATGTAGGTACTATTTTAGACTATAATCCACGATTTCTGTACTAAATTTCATCAAGATCTGTTGAGTCATACTGGCGCGATTGAGTAACAAACATCCATCCATTTAAACTTTTGTATTTATAATATACTTGAGAGCAATAAAATCGCACACCCCTTGTAATTTTGTTAATAAAATAAATATTTATTCAGATTCATGAAAAAAAACTGCCTTAACAAAAAAAGTCAAGGTGTGCGATTTTATTGCTCTCTAGTGTAGTAGTAAGATTTGATAAAAAATCATAAATTCTCTCTTTTTTATACTCATTAATATTACTCAGCTTTTGATAATTTTATTCATGAATGCCTCTTTAAATGCTTACATGCGTAATTTAAGATGGATGGTACAAGGATTACATTTTATTTTAAATAATAAAGTCAAAGTCAAATCATTCAATATTGGGTTTTTCCAACAGAAATTTCTCAGTAGCAGATTCGGAGTCTGGATTTGTGCCCGGTTGAAGGCAGCAGGCTCGTCCTCTATTAAGTATACAAAATGCTACTATATTACAGCGACGTAAACATAGTTGGCAAAATGTGGGTATACTAATGGGTACACCTCTGCTAAACCCAATTACAAGCGTGATGTTATGTAATTATTTTACAAATAACAGTCTGTTCCAAGAAAGAGCAACAACAGATTTCAAAGTAAATAATTAATTTTCTGCGAAACATTGATCGGATGCCAGTTTTGAATTTAATTAAAATATTGTTCTTATGTTTAAATTGTAGGTAAAATATTAATTCATAAAACTGACAATCTGTTGTTGATAACGCATAATAAATACATCACGCCAGTATTTTTTACTTTAAAGGATAAAGCAGAGATGTTTTATATTTCATTCGCCTTCATTATTTTCACAATACAAGGTGCAGTTTTGCAACTTCATTAAATTCAAGGAGGTACTTTAAAATATACTAGACTACTTACTTACTTACTGGATTTTCAACACGAATCAGCAAAAAAAATAGATAACTATTTTTTTTATTACAGTATTATTGATTTTCAAAATCAAAGTTTTAGCTATTTCGCCGCTGCGTTTAGGCAGGTAGGGCTACGAACCCGCACACGTACAGTAATATAGTAGCGCACACTGCCTACTGCATAAGCAATGGGGTGATTCTGTTTTTTGAAAGAGGTGTATTCTGAAATACTGTCAAATATAAAAAAAAACTAATAAAGCAATTATTTATTAATTAATCACCAGGTGTCGTAATTTTATTTGATTATTTAATTCTTTTATGACATCCTCCTGCAATTTAACGATGTTACAAGACTACACCAAGTATACTTTAGGAGTTAATCGCTCTTCATTTTTGTGTTTGTCTGTAAGTACTATTATTTAAATCCAAAGCTCTAAAGATGTCTAAGCATGTATAAACTATAAACTCGAACCAAACTGAAAACCAACCACCTGAAAATACGGACGTATCTCACAAAGAAAGAAAAGAAAGAAAGAAAAACCATTTATTCACGTAGAAGTGACGCACAAAACAAAAAAAAAAAAAAAAAAAAGACGCAGGTAAAACAGTTACACCGATACGTCTCCTATTTTCCTTTAATTCCACACTAACTGCACTTTAAATTGTCGAATAGATTCCCCTTGGATTGTCGGACTTACAAGTCTACAGAACCCAACATAGATCGATTAAGGAAAGTGCAGCACAGGGGTAATATAAACTGCTAAGAGCAAACAAACTCCCGACTCTGTAAACACAGTGAAACACAGTGCCTCAGTGTGTCCTATTCCATTTCTGTTTCTAGTTCAACCGGGGTCATTAAATAGCAGTAGGAAAACTTTTCTAATTAGGCACTGGGCATTAATCTTCTTGACGTCCCGCGATTCGCTGTGACTGGCACAAGTTGCCAAATTATAGAAATAATTACTACAGTGGAATTTGTATTGGTTGTCGAGTGGTAGGTGGAACGATTTGATAGCGTTTGTTGCTTTGATTTGAGTTTTGTTTTGTTTGTATGTTTATCAAAATTAGGGTAAAATATAAACAAGTTTTAGCTCATTTGCACCAAAACCATAACTCTGGATAATGCGAGGCTGACTAATGCGAGGTTAAATTACTAATTAAGTACTTAGTAGTTTTCAACTAACTTTTTAGACCTATGTATTCTGCTTATGTATAAGAATTTTCGTTAAAATCGTTTTATTCATTTAAAAAAATAAAGACTTGAAATTTTATTTTATTTATTAAGGACAAAAAATATTTACATGCTAAGATCAGCAATACAATAAATCCTTAGTATAGAATTACAAGCATATAACACACACTTTTGTCCACATATTAATAAAAAGAAGCGGTGAAAGTGAAAGACAAACCGCATACAAAGACAAAATATGTGTGTGATAGCCATAACATAATTTAAAATAGCCTTCATTAACATTACTCCATTTGAAACAGTATATCAAAGTTTATCTTAGACATTACTGACATCATTCCGTGCCTCGGAAAGCACGTTATGCTGTTGGTCCCGGCTGTCATACGTGGATCTTTGACAATCGTTACGAGTCGTCAGAAGCTTGAAAGTCTGACAACCAGTCTTACCTAGGGGTATCGTATTACCCAGTTACTGGGTTGTGGAGGTCAGATAGGCAGTCGCTCCATGTAAAATTCTGGTACTCAACTGCATCCGGTTAGACTGGAAGCCGACCCCAACATAGTTGGGAAAAGGCTAGGCAGATGATGATAAACATATTTCTATAGTTTGTTTGAAATACCGTAACGCGTAAATGCTCATAAGAAAAACAACAATTTTATTAGCCTAATTTATTTTAGGAACAGTCAGTCTTTCATTTTACCTACATTTTCGACACTGACATTTGCAGATTACGGGAACAGCCTTACAGATCAACAAACGAGTGTCTCAGTTAGTGACCTAGATCTAACCTGCACCCTCTATTCTTGAGGCAGCACCATCGATCTCAAACGGACTAACATTTCGCTGCTAAATGAATACAGTAGGTGGGGCATGTGTTCTCTATTCCCTGAACGAAGGTATTAGGTACGTGGTGTATTGTAGCTTGGATAGATTCTATCTGATGGCAATTGTTGTGTTTGAAAAGCATAACATGAATTGAGTAAAGAATATTACCCTGTAACATTTGCTTTGTTATAATAAAAACAGCTGATTGCAGGATTACGGACCGCAAAATTGTGAATATTTTTTCCCGATTTTTTTTAGCATCATTTTATCAGTGGTAGTTTCACCAGCTGATTTTTTTTAACCCTAGCTTATTAATAACTCTGTATAATTATAATAAACTTAAAAGATAATTCTGTATAGTAATTTTAAAAAATAAAATACAACTTGTGTAATTATTTAGAAAATAAAATACAAACTGTATAATTATTTTTAAATAAAATACAAACTGTATAATTATTTTCAAAGGAAATATAATTAAATTATGCTCATCCTCAAAGTTTATTACAGTTGATATCACGAAATAATTTAACAATCACTTCATGACTAACCCAAACATTTTATAACCAAATATTTCCAAATTAAAAATCTCCAAAATACGCCACCCACAGAATCAACAACACGTAATAAAACCCATAGCAAGTTACGTTGAAAAACAACGTACGTCGCATCAGAAACAGGTACAAATAACACGAGCTGTTTGTTTACTTTGTAAATGTAAACGTGTCGGTAATGGGATATTATATTTTAAACGACTACCGTGTTGGGTGTATTTGTTCTAAACATGGCCTTGTTTCATACATGGTACGTGTCTGTATATATTTATAACGTTGTTGTAGCCAAAGGCAAAGAATATCGATTGATTTTCATGTGTATGATGATATATGGTTATAATATGTAGGTTATTTAAAAAGCTTTAGCTCAAAATTGACACCACCGTTTCTCCAAAAATATAATTGAAGTAAAATTATCTCATGTAGGTACTGTAAAATATGTACAACCGATAATATATCTACCTATTTAAATGATATATAGGTTGATTTTGAATTGACCAAAAACCTGAAAAGGGGTCATAGTACTAATCATTATGTACCACTTTTATTATAGAGCCAACCCCGAAATTATTAAAAAATAATCGGCTGTTCCCTACAAAAATGTTTTACAACACGATCATAATGATTTTTTACTTTTATACGTCTCTTTGTGCCTATTGATTTAGTTCTGTTCTGTCTCCTGCTTGATGTGGAAGGAAGTAGAAATTATTTTTTTCTTACTTCTCCGTTGCAACAAAATAATAAGAAATTGATTAATTTCGTTGCAGGATGCTTTACAGTTAAATTGTTTGTCCGGAACTTGTCAAGCTTTACGCCTTTACGCTTTTCTGATGGTCACCATTGATCATTCTAGCTTGGAGTTTCTGGGGGTGGGATAGCATTGCTTAATACAATAATACAAATTAATATTACAGCTTAATAAAAATGATTTATTTTGCCTATTAACCAAATAGCTTGCCTAACTGTACTTTTGGAATAAGGGGGTGTAACTACTTACAGACTTTAGATTGTTTTCATGAAGAAAAGTCCAATTAGTGTAGGTACATAGTAGAAACTAATTAGCACTCTTATACAATGTTTGAAGACTTTTCTTCGATTAAAGTGTTTTCTTGAAAACTCTGATTATGTACCCAAGTTTCTTTCTTTTTCTTTCTTTTCTCTCTACCTAAAGGTACTTAAGAGGCCATGAGTTTCAACTCGCATCGATTTTGATTTACGTAATTTAGTTATTCTACGGGAAACTAACCACAACCATTTAGTGCCCTTATATTATCAAAAAAGTCATCGCATTTAATTAATTATTGATCGAAATATGTCTAGACTACTTTTGAAAGGAGCTTGCTGTAGATGAAGTCCCCTTGAGTTTATAATATCACGTTTTCATAAGGCTTTTCCAAGCAATTGACAATTCAATACACAGTAATTAATTTCCACCAATATTATAAAGCTGATGAAGATTTTTTGTTTATTTGAATGCGCTAATAACTGGTACCTACACCAAGTCTGATTTGAAAAAATCCTTTTGTATTATACAGCTCGTTTATCGAAGTTAATACGTTATATAACAATACGGTACGACCTACGGGACCCGAGTAGTTACCAAAGACGAAACTTGACGCGAGTGAAACCGCAGAGTATAGTTAGTTCGAGTATACTTTGAATATGACTCTTACTTCGCACCCACTTTAATTCAGTAGAAGCAGTTGTATGGATTCTAATAATTTATGGCTTGAAGAAAAAATCCTTTAAGAAACACCTAAAATTCTAGTGAAATGTATTATTTGTACACAAGGCAAAAGAAATTGGTTAGCATACTACACATACTTTATGATATAAAAGTTATAAAGGAGACGATATTACTTCGCTTTAACAATTAAGCGTAATAATTAAGCAATTAAGAACGTAGATGAGGCGAAAAGAGTATGTAAGGATCGTAGCAGGTGGCGTTCTATTTCTGCCTACCCCCATTGGAAAAAGGCGTGAGTTTATGTATGATCTACAAGTGACCTACAAGGATATTCAACCCTTACCAAAAAAATCTTTGTCTATTTTACCTAGTTCCATAACACTGCTGCTAAACTCTTGTGATCCATGAAACTCAAGCATGTATTTTTAACACGTATCAAAGCATGTATTTCAAATAAACCGTTTTCAGATACTTTTGAACTGTCGAAGAGTCAGTCAGTTAGAAAGTAAATGCTAATCAGCCATTTCAAAACGTAGTAGTATTCCTATGGAGAAAAATGGGATAAAATCTCCATGGAGACACTTTTAAATTAAAATACTACTTACGTAAAAAAAATTGGTTATATCATTGAGTACAATGTAGAAAGACGTAAATATTGAACGAGTTCAGAATAAAAAGGAGAAAAAAAAAAACAATCGAAATAAATAAAGAAAAAAGAAAAATCATAAGTAACAGTTGACACCAGGCCACATACATTAATCAATATAACAGGTCAACACCCTCTCACACGTGCTTTTATATAAGGGTTCAAACACATAAAGGTTTAGAACACAAAATGATTGACTTAAATTAACAAGAAAATTATATATTTTCACTTATAATCTTTGAAAATACGACTATCATTATTTTTATAAAACATAATATCACGCCTATAAGCCCCGAAGGGTCAGTCAGAGGTGTACACATTAGTACACCCACATATCGCCAGGTTTGTTTTTTTAAGTCCCATGTCCCCTATAACATACGAGCCTATTGCCATCAACCCGGCACAAATCCAGACATCGTGGCTGCTACTAAGAAATTCCTGATGGGAAAACCCAATAAGATTTTGCTCGACCTGGAAATCGAACCCAAGACCTCATGTTCAGCAGTTATACTTTGCGACCACTAGACTAACGAAACGTTTCACATATGACGTCATAAAAAGGAACAGTTATATTATAAAATTTCAACGCCCATATTCACAATTCCTTTAAGAAATTTGAACAGTGAGAATTTTCTCGCAGCGAGAATTTTCGAATTTTAACAGTGAGAATTTTCAGTGAACTTTAACAAGACCTATGTTCAAGTCCAATAGTTCAGCTTTAATTCAATAAGGCGTATATAAAGCGTGAAACAATTTTCATAAATAAGCATTTTCTGGCAAACTTCCCATGACTTTGAGCGCGGTATTATTCAAATATAAACAGATTTGGGCACTTTGGTGCAGGGCAGAATACTGACTATGGACTATGAAAGTTTTTGTTGGAATATTTTCAATGAGAATTTTAGTTGAAAGAAAAGAAATAAAGAAAAACTGTTTATTCACGCAAAAATGGCGCACATAACATAAAAAGAGAAAAAATAATTGTACATTAAAAGCAAAGTAGCAAACAAGTTTGGTATTAATCTAAAAAATGAAAATCTAATAATTAAAAATAATGTTTTTAAATATTTTTTGAGCATTTCTGTAATTTACAGCTCGAAGGAGCATCGGTTTCTAAGAAAACTTCAACTATATCTGACGACCCTGGATACCTATGTCTTTGGTTGACTGTACCTTACATAAAAACTGCCATATCAAAATGCATAAAAAAGTGTTATAATTAGGAACTGACAGCTAAAAAATGTTCGAAGATACATACATAACATAACATCACGCCTGTAATCTCCGAAGGGTTAGGCAGAGGCCCATTAGTAGGTACACCCACATTTCGCCAGTTACGTTTAAGTCCCATGTAATAGGGGGCAAGCTTATTGCCATCAACTGGGCACAAATCCAGACTCCGAGGCTGCTACTGAGAAATTCGAAGATACATACATACTAAAAACATACGTACCTATGAAGCTGCACGATGACTCCATTTTGAAGTACGCTATAGCAAAAAAAGTTTTGTGATAATCGCTCACTGCTGATTCTGGTTTGCAGTGGCTGAGAAAATTGTGGCGTGTTTGTCCAAAAAAAAGTGCCGTCTCCTTTCATATCTTGCCATTGTAACATTTATTTTAACATACAGGATTTAAAGCCCTAAATTAAATGGCAAATTATTTTCTGTATCGAAGCTCTATCATAATGAACCTTTATACTTACGATTTCTTGTACAATTCTTGATTAAATAATGTTCATTGTTCATACAAAGTACGTACTTACAATTTGTTTCTCGCAAAACATTTTATCGTGAAAGTACTCTCTAGTTTTGCATCGTATATTTTTAGAATCTCAACTGGCCTGCAACGAAGTGCTTACATTTGAATAAACGCGATCCGTTGATACAACTTGAATTGCAATTAAATTCAGGCTTATATTTGTAACTTTGTGTTTCTATTTAAAATTGCTTTTATTTTATGTGCTGTTTCGTGGTTTTGGTTTTAATGTACTGACTACAGAGTATTTTGTGTCTGCACCGTTGGACTCGCGATCGCATGCATGACTGCTTTTTTTTAAGTTGGTAAAAATCATCAAATGAGTCCTTCCGCCGACTGCTTAGTGTGGTTCTTAGTTAATTTTCTAGAGATGGGACAAATTGTTATTAAGATTTAACAGTTTAAAAAAAACCAATATATTATTTTAATTGAATACTTATCTATATCGTCTTGTTTCTAGAGACCTTTTGTAAAAAGCACAAAAAATGTAATGATTTCTTAGACATTTTGACCATCAAGTCAAAGGTTAGTTAGTAGTTTAGTAGACGTCGATAATATGAGTACGATTCCCTCCTACTATTTGTACGGTGATAGCAAAGTGTGACGTCACTTATTTATCAACAACATTTTCAATTATCTGTAAAATTTGATTTTAAGTTTCTTTAAAATCAAGAAATAGAACTATTTTAAAATGCCATTAAAAATCATAACAATAATAAATTAATGATTGTGCTTTTTATAAACAATGCTTAGTAACAAGTCTATGTACAGATAGGTGTTCTAACCTTGCCTTACAAGCGAAAATTAGTACAGTTCGGTATAGGTACCAAACTTTAATTAAACTACGAACAAACAAAGTTATGTAACAAAAAAAGGAATTTTTCGCTCATTCCCGGATTAACATGAAACTTGTTTCGTTTATTATAAATGAAATACTAACTAAATAACTTTGTAGACGGTCGTTATAACCACTTTGCCGTTTTCAGCAAGAAACTGAGAGCACACTTGCCGAATATAAACGCTCAGTGCGAAGTTTAAGTGTGGAAATATACTGGAGCTGAGTTTTTGTGCGGGCCCGTTCATTCGCGCTCAAAATATTGTAAGTAATATATTGTTACGTTACCCGTATAATGCATCAATATGATGCATTTTTATGCATAAATTGCAAAAAAGGTTAAAAATTATTTAAAAAAATAATATTAATAGTACCTCCGTTTTAATATAAAGCTTTGGCGCTATTAGATATCAAAATTATAAAATAGCAGTAGTGAATGAACGCTTTAATTAAAACTGGGGTACTATATAATTAATCTCGCCCCCTATTACATGGGACTTAAACATAACAGGCGAAATGTGGGTGTACTATGGATACACCTCTGCCTAACCCTTCGGGGATTACAGGCGTGATGTTATGTAAAATTATTAATTTCAGCCAAAACTTATTTTTCCTTTAGTAATTTTTTTTTTGTTTTGTTGCTTTACGCTCGAACAATAATATGCACCTGCCATGTTATCTCCGCACCTATAATTATCTGGTAGAGAAAACCAAAGGCTTTGTACTTTTGGTGTATATAGTTTATAAACACATTACCAAACCGTGGCCCACTCGACCGCCGCGTTCCAGTTCCCCTTCCACTCCCGTATATCCCTCACTAAGAGGTCTGCACTGAACTACTCCTCCACATTTGTATAATGCGGACATTCGTTTATACAGCACGTGGATCATTTACAATCGTTTCGTATACAGGGTGCTGTGATATTGTTTACTTCAAGAGTTCTTTTTTTCTTGAATTGAAGAGATTTCATCATTGTGAAATATCGTTTCATTAGACGGGTCTTTGTTTGTTTGTTCTGTTCTGTGCTGTTTTGTAAGAATCTTCTTCGGTGAATTAAGATGAAGTAAGCTTGAGGTGAATTGTGATCCTACCGAGGGATTGATAGTTGACATCAAGCTTAGTAAGTTCACCTAAATTCACAGAGGAAGATTTTTACAAAATAAATTGCTCGGCTGTTGTTGCCAACATCAAGAGCGTTTATGCCTTACTCCATTTCATACAAACCTTCAAGTCCTTATTTTTCGAAATGAATAAGCCGATTTTAATAAAACTTTCTACACATAAGCGGTAGGTCTAAAAAGTTAGTTGAGAACATTTCTACTGAGAAATTCCTGATGGAAAACCCCAATACCACTTTGCCCGACCTGGAAATCGAACCCAAGACCTCATGCACAGCAATCGTGCTTGCGACCAACGAGACAGTTCCATCAATTTAGTACTTATTGACAACTGATTTACTTATTGAAAACTCCCAAAATTATGGCAACAGTACAAAAATAAACACAGAACCACAGAAAATGGTAACTAAATACACAACATTAACAATTCCTATCAAATAAACCGCAAAATGAATTCTAGTTTCAAACTACCCCCAATTTGTAATAACAGCATTTATTAATTTCGCCAATATCAAAACAGAAATCCGATATCCTATCGTAAATACCATAAAAAGTAACAGTAACAGGATTCACGTTTGATTTGTAATCTAATAATATTAAGTTATTTACGGGCCACAGAGCAATAAGTTCTTGTTTTCGATGAAATGTTGCCCGAGGACGGAGATTGTGCGTGGTGCAAGATTAGAATTACTTTTGTTGAGACCGTTTTTGGGAATAGGTATTTTGTTTTTTCGGAAAAGGTTGATGATCTCTGCACTAAGTGGGAGAGTGATCTTTAGTTGGTAGGTACGTTAAGTTTAAGTCGTTTTAAATTAAATGAAAAAAATCTTTTACAAGTAGGTACTTTTGAATTGTCAATAAGTCGGTCAGTTAGTCAGAAAGTTGAAGATGCACTAACGGGTATTTGAGCCAAAAAACCGGTCAAAAGTGGTTTTTCTAAAATTCATAAAATGACACAAACAATGCATGTTTAAGTAAGAACAATAACCGGTTCACCGCTTCCCCGCCCCCAAACCCGCGTGCATTACTGCGTCTGGCCACATAATCAGTCGGAACCTAGCCTTTGTGTGTAACGCGTGTCTTTGTTCTCGGCGCTTTCGATTATTTTACATCTTTCTCTGTGTTGATATGTCTTCGTATGGTGAATTACCAGAAAAAATCGTATTGAATATGGATGTTGAAGGTATGTACTTTGTATAAAAATATGTTACAGTTAATTTCTCGTCAAAGTTCCGCATTTAGACATATGTTGAAAATTTCCTTCTTAAAAACGTGATATTTTTAACAAAAGTTTAAAACAATAGTGTTTTTGTGTATGTGTCGGGCTTTGTCGCCTTACATTTTAAATGTGGTAATAAAGTTTGAACCTTTGCCTATCTGAATCAAAAATAAAATCTCCCCCCGACCCACCCCAACTTTTTTTTAAATTCTTTTAGTTAAATGCATAATTTAAAAAAAAAATATTTTTTTCTTTTTTTTTATAGGTTCTCCGGAATACTATTGAAGATATTGATGATGATGAAGAGGATTCGAATGTTAACAGCGAATCGGAGGGCACTGATGCCGAATAAAATAAAATTTAAAAAAAATTACTTTTTAAAATTTTATTTTGTTTATTTTTCTTGTTTTTTATGTATTTTTATTAATAAATTCTAAATATTGATGAGATATTGTTTTTTATTATATTTTGAGATAATATAGGCTCCTAAATAATTTTGACCGGTTTTTTGGCTCAAATACCCGTTAGTGAGATGGTTAGACGTAGGTTGGTCTGTATGGAGAAGAACGAGCAATAAACTTCACTCTTATCATTTAATTTTTCACGAAATCCCAGTTACATTATTCCTGTTGCTTCGATGTGTGAAAACAATGAAGGTGAATGACAGCATATAAAAAAAAAATAGTAAATAAGTACTAAGCTAGAGTGTGGAACCTAAGATTGAAATACGCTTGTACGATACGACTACATACAGAAAACACTGCTAACAGAAATCTCTTTTCCTAGACAGCACCTTTCGCCGAAAACTTTGTTGATAGAAAAAAATGTTTGTAGATATCTCGGTATGGCAGTTAATAGATCATTTTGGTTATCTGGGTTGGAATTGGGATCGACATCTCACCTCTTCTCCTTCTTTCTTCTTTATCGTGTGGGCAGTGAGGTCTTACGACCCCACACACCCTAGTGTCAGAGTTTCTAAACCGCCGCAAGGGCACATCTCACCTCTCACCTCTCATAATCGACCATAATCGATGCGTCATGTGTTCACGAACATGACACGTCGATCATTTAGAGGTGAGATGACAGTTCACTGCAAAGTCAGTTTAAAGTAGAACTGACTTGGGCTTGCGGACGGCGAGTAATGGGTAGCTCGCCGTCCGATCAAGGACCATGCCCGGGTCGACGGCGCGTTCTGTTCGCGCGCGCCTCAAAGAGCTGTCAGCACAGGGACGGGGCCCCAATACGGCCCAATAAGGCCCCAAACGCCTGCCGGGGTTGCGGGACGTCTTAACAGGATACCATAGCCCCGGAACGTAAAGGGCAACAGAAGGAACAGGGTGGTTTTTAGTCAGTAAAAGTCTGACAGTCCCTTCCGCCCCACCCAGGGCGGAAGGAGTCATTTGATGATTTTTACCACCTAGAAAAAAATAAAAATGTAGAACTGACTTTGAAATGAACTGTCTTGATTCAAATTCAGTCAAAACCAAACAAAGTCGTCAGCTCATACCTAACTTACACCTCAATGTTGCACAGGGGAAAATTTATTCATGGAATTCAATTTACTTCAGGTGTGGCTTGACCCTTAACGGGGAATAAACGGGCCTTATTATGAGTGACTTTCGCTTTTGTTTCTTTTTTTTCGCTCCCCTGAATTCCAAGGCTTTTTTTTTACCCGTGGTAAATTGCGCGAATAGATTTCAATTTGTTGAATTTAGATTCGTATAATTTGTTCGGTTGTTTTGCATTTTTTGTGGTTCCGTACTCAAGTGGTGGTATACGGAACCCTAATGCTAAGACTGTACTGTCTGTCAGACTGAAACTTCGCCATTTGAAACTTTAGGTGGACATTTGATTTTTACTGAGTGTATATTTATGTAATTAAAAAATTTAGGAGTCCTTAGTCCTTTCCATACTTCTGTATTTATTCTTTATTGTTTTACGCTAGAATAATAATTCGCACCTGTCCCGTTGTATCCTCACCACCTTTGGTTGACTGGTAGAGAATGCCTAAGGCACGGCGCCCACTATCGGCGTCGGCACGGCTGAGGATTTTTAGGTGATAAAAAGAATTATACATTAACTTCATGGCAATAAAGTAGAAATTTCCATGATATATGATCGTAGTAACAAAAATACCGCTTCGGTATGCTTGAGGCTACTGCATCGGCAGTTTCTACTTTATTGCCATGAAGTTAATGTATAATGTTTTTTATCATCTAAAATCCTCAGCCGTGCCGATGCCGATAGTGGGCGCCGGGCCTAAGGCGTCAAGTCCGCCTTGGTATATTTTTTGTTGCATAAAGTGATCCCCATACCTACAAGAAAAGTGTTAATCGACGGCTCCTAAGAATACTGAGTCAACTACACTTCTAATAACTTTACAGGAGAGCGAAAAGAAGATCGAATGGTTATATTTTTATTGTTAATACAACCAAGAAAAAATAACTAATCATAGTGAATTAAATATAATATAAAGCCTTTCATCTGTACAAAATAAATTTCAAATTTTTTATTAATTTATGAGATAATGTAGATAGACTAGTATACGGCGATTATTTGTTTATTAAAAATGAATCAAGTACCACTTATATTTTTATATGTCGCATTATTGAATCTACGTAATGAGGAAAAATTACTTTACAAGAGTGGCAAAAATATTTTTATTTATTTATGGGAGTTTTTATATATTATACTGTCTGTCATAGATTCATACTTTGTTAAAATATAATAAGTTGACTCACTATACATGGACATAATTTTAATAGTGAACCATACTTAAATTGAGTCAAGTGTGGTATTGAATAGTTAAAACAATCAAAAACGCCTTTAATGTTTAATATTTTAATCAAAAAGATCTCAAAATGGTATTGGTAACATTAACACTACTTTAGGATATCTATAAAATTAACAAAAAATAACAAAAATCAACAATACTACCAATAAAAACGGGACTGCGGGGCTTTACTTTAACTGCGGGAAATAAAGTGAATGGTGCTATACATGCGGTTGTAACCAACCAGTCCATGCCCAAAAAGGCTCGACTGGCTGTTCACAACGGCGTGCTGGTGCCTACGCTTATGTATGGAAGTGAATGTTGGGTATATATAGCAAAGGGGGCATGAGAGTAGGATTAATTGCTGTGGAAATGCGTTCCTTGCGGAGTATGTGTGGTGTAACTTTGAATAATAGAGCGAGGAATGAGGATACAGGACTGTTGCGGATTAAAAGAGGATATTGTGACAAAGATAGAAAAGGGTATGCATATATGGTTCGGTCATGTTGAGAGGATGAGTGAAAGACGATTAACAAAAAGTATTTATATGGCAGAGGTGAGTGGCAACACAGGGAGGGGTTGCCCTAGGAAGACCTACACTGACTTTATTGGTGAGGTTCTTCAGAAAGGTCAGGTGCGGAGTACTCGTAATCGGCGTGCTTGTATGACGAGATGTATGAACGTAGAATGTAGATGAGGCGAAAGGAGTATGTAAGGATCGTAGCAGGTGGCGTTCTGTGGTTTCTGCCTACCCCCATGGGAAAAAGCGTGAGTTTATGTATGTATGTACTTAATTTACATTTTGCATGGACCGGGAGTATTTTACAAATTTTAAACAATTTATCATAATTATTATTTACCCTTTTTTTAGTTTTTTGTCTACAAGTAGTTTTAGGAACCTAATCTGCAAGCTTTTAATTTTATTTAAGTGTGTAGGGAACGTAAGACCATATCCACCCAAACCGTAGTCAATAACAGAATCAGCCAGTGCGTAATACAGCGTATACAATACCTTCCTGCTGGCAACATATTTTTTTTTTTTTTAATTTAGCCTGAATGGTGCGAAGCTTATTATAAACATTGTTTACATGCAAATTCCACGAGAACGTGTTATCAGTGACTAATCCTAGGTACTTATAAGACGTCATTTTGCGTATCGTGTTTTGCTTACCAAGCCCTTTCATTTGATACCCATATTATACGGGTTACTATTAAAATTATAAATCGCCATTTTGTGACTTCCGCGATATTGAATTTACAACGACGCCATTTTGCATATTGTGTTTTGTTTACCAAGCACTTTCATTTGATAGTCATATCATAAGGGTTGTTATTGAAATTATAAATTGCCATTTTGTGAAGTCCGCCATATTGGATTTAGAATGACGTCACTTCACTTATTGTATTGTGCTCATCAAGCTCTTTTATTTGATACCCATATTATAGGGGTTACTATGGAAATTATAATTCGACATTTTGTGACGTCCGCCATATTGGATTTAGAATGACGTCACTTATAATGCATTGTCATCAAAACCAAACGTATGTACCAAACAGCTCGATAGCTTTAGTAGAAGTGGATGAAATATTGATTGCAAAATTCCAGGACATACACACATACATACAGGTGAATTTAAGTAAAAGCTTTTAATTTAAAAAGCAACTATTTCTTGATAACAAAAAGCTCACAATAACGTCCGCACACCGCACTGTTTAAATAGCGTAAACGTAAAGCAAAATAGCGTACACTGGATCAAGTATGGTAATTTATTTATTTTGCTCTCAGTAAGTATACTGAGTCAGCTTGAACTTGCACCAAAATGAGCGTATTCGCGTCCCGCGTATATTGGTAGCAAGCACTTGACTCAGTATACTGAGAGCAAAATAAATAAATTACTATACTTGATCCAGTTTACGCTGTTTTTTTTAAGTTATTTATAAAGATAGAATTTTTTTTCTTTTACAGGTTAATAGGAAATTATTTAATTATTGTTAATACACAAAAAAGTGCAATTCTCAAAATTTGTTAGTTGACTCAGTATACTTAGGAGCCGTCGGTTTCATGTAATACTAGCTGAGCCCGCGGGTACGCTCACGTGGACCTAAGTGAAACTTAAGGATATGAATATTGAATGATGGTCTAGTGATTGCAAAGTTGAAAGTTATGGAAGTGAATTTTTCCATAAGGTATTTGTCTGTCGACGCCCAGAGTCTTGATTTGTGCCCGGTTGATAATTTGCTAGTTTTGTGTTATATTGAATGCAGTACACATTCGGGCCGCGATGCCAATAATTTCCTAAACACTCGATTTAATGTTTAACAAAAACAAAGCCTTATAAAATTAACACCGTTTGCCATCCAAAAGTTAAACACTAAAAACAGGATGATTCTCAACTAAATCATTCCGTTTTTCCTGCATTTAGCTCAGCTTGCCAACTAAACGATTTCCCCAGTACCTATCCAACTCCAAGAGTTCCCTCATATATTTGTGTTTTTGTCCACACTTCGTCTGCATTATGCTAATCTAACTGGAATTACTAATTGCCGCGAAAACTTTGAGCTGCTCGCGATGACAGCAAAAACAGGAACTGGTTTTGTGTCATTATTACTTGCATGTTTAAAACGGTAATATATTACTGCATAAACTTCTACTGTTGAACGTGAACTTTCATCGTTGTTTAAGGAATTTAGTTATAATAATTTCTGTCACGGTGGTTTATCGCAGTGGAGACTAGCCTAATCTGCAGAAGATATATGTATTATAGTGCACAACTGTGTGCGCAAACAAAGATGCACTCCCTCTTTCCTAAGGTAAGATTCAGACCAACCGGCTCGGATCGGACCGCATCGGAACGGATCCGTACGCATGCCGCGGCAGCCGATCGCGTCCGAACGCACTCCAAGCGCCCAGAAGTGCTGCTCACGGCGCCGTACGGAGCCGGTCGGAGCCGGAAAGAGCCGATCGGAGCCGTACGCATGCCGCGGCAGCCGAACGGATCCGTACGCATGCCGCGGCAGCCGTACGCATCCGTACGCATGCCGCGGCAGCCGTACGCATCCGGACGGCTCCGACGGACGCGATCGACGGAGGTAAAGTTGCATGCAAATATGAACTATTGATACATTTCAATGTTGATACATTTCAATGTTCTTTACCGCATTGTAAAATGCCGCCCGGCCCGGCCCGATGCGAGCCGGTTGGTCTGAATCTTACCTAAGTCTGCTGGAACGGCAATCCAACACGACCGTAGATAGATCAGGAACAGGCCTTTACATGCTTTGTCACGCCATCAACTCGCAAGCCCCAGACCGCTTATTCTTAAGAGAAAAACCGAATAACACTTTGCCCGACTTAGAACTCGAACTGAGGACCCCACCATCAGCAGTTGCAACTGCTCTGTAAATACCTTTTACAGAGCACTCACTGCAGATACAAACCTTTTAGTCAATCTAAAGTCCAGTTTAACGATAAGGCTTATCATTGTTTTACTTTTGGTTTTACTTAAAATGATATGCATTTTTATCCAAAAAAATACGTCAATGCTATCTGAATACTGTCGAGCGACGCTTCGCCGACAAACATGTAATTTTGTGTAGCCCGCGACAGATGCGCGTACGAATTCAAATAACAGCGCGCCACGTCAAAATAATATGTATTTTTCCAATAACGTTCGGGTTATTCTTGAAAATTGTTATGTATAAATTTAATTTGGCATGACGTGCATGGAAAGTGGCCACAAGAATTATGGATTTTAAACACGTCCGATACACCCTGGCTAAAAAGCTTTTATGGTGTTTTGTCTTGTAATTCATACCAAAAATGACGAGAAATATAATCTAAAAATAGGTGTGGTTGCAAACATATTAGAGTTCAGCAGTCCCCACATACGTTATGTTGGCCGAATGGCAACATAAACGGCTTACAACGCCACCTATCGAGATCAATTCTGAATCGAAACCATTCAAGGATTTACGCAAATGCTCAATTTTTTTTAATAGAATTCTTTCCAGCCGTTTAAGAGCTGATAAAGTATTTAAAGACGAATGAAATACAATAACATTAAACTCATCGTGTTTGTAAAGTGCAGTGGATTGTTAAACCCCTAATCCCAAACATTGGTAGGATGACAGCTCACCTCAAGTTGACTTCAATCAAGTTCACCAAAGGAGATTATTCCAGAATTACATTCCAGGTAAGTTGAAATACCTTCCACTAATGCACAAAATTTGAAATAATTTCGTTAGTCTAGCCAACAGTACCTGGCCATACAGGGGCCATACCCTGTATCAAAATTTGTTGGGGGCCTTTCTATTTAACTGCGGTGAAGCCCAAATGGGGGGTAAATATCTTGCACAAAAGAAACTTTATGTTTTATTTTTTAAGTTTAGCGTACGGCCTAAGAATTTGAGTGGGATAGTGGATACAATTTTTCGATATTTTGCTTACTAGGGTTCGGGCCCCTGTAGCGGCGGGGCCCTGTACGGCGGTAGCTTCACCTGTGGCTTGTATACAAACAATATCTAATATTTGTAGGCTTATAATGGCGTTTTAATTGTAGAACCTAATCTTGATTTTGAATTACTGGCCTTCATTATGTTGGTAATAATTTGAAGTAGGTATTTCCCATCTATAATTCTATACAAATAAATGAAATTATAGTTCTGTTTGTAATATCGAAATAATAACTTATTGCTAATGCATATGAATGTTTACAACGGTAGGTACTTATACTTACGAAGAAAACTATTTTTAATTTTTTTGTCTGTTTTCTTATTTATACGATAGGTTTGCTTTTGACTTCTAGTCTAGGTCAGAAGTGGCAGAGACAAAGTCTACGATGAAATGAACTTACCCAGATGAAGTCTTTCTATTCATTCGGGCTAATCTTCAAAATGGCTACACAGATTTTGACGGGACGTTCACTGGCACATAGCTATGTTATAAGAAGTAACTTGGGTTACTTATGTTTTTAGATTTTACGACGGAGGAGTCTCGGTGTGATAAGATGGTAACCCATCCACATACAAACCCCGGCAAGCGTAGCTTAACCTGGTGAACCGACAGGTGTAGCTGTTATTACTTAACCACGAGATCGTACTGAGTATCAATAGGATCTATAATCTCCCACTTTGATAGGTTGTGTACAAACAAAATTAGTGTAGATTGTTGCCAGAGTTAAATTCTAGTAGAAAATAGTACCTAAAAAGTATCCCGGGTTGTACAAAACCCCTTTGTACCCTTGCACAATTTGTACATGTGTACATAAATTAGTAAGGTAAGCTAGACAGATAGGTAATTATATTGTTACCCACCTGTCTAGGGAACCCTCCTACACAGACAGACGTGTGTGATCCATAGCCTAAAACCCTAAACATTCTAATTGCGGTTCGTAATTAACGTATCGCAATTAGACTGGCTTGTAGCGTCGCCGGTATTCGGCCGCGCCGCGCCGCTGATTCTGGCTGGTAGGTAGTAGTTACATTCAACAACGACACCTTATTTATTTATAAAAAGTATTTGTAAAAATTCACAACAAATAAAATCAATCTGCCTAGCCTTTTCCCAACTATGTTGGGGTCGGCTTCCAGTCTAACCGGTTGCAGCTGAATACCAGTATTTTACATAGAGCGACTGCCTATCTGACCTCCACAACCCAGCAACTGGGTAAAATGATACCCTTTGGTAAGACTGGTTATTAGATTTTCGAGCTTCTGACGACCCGACAGACAAACAACGAACAGACAAACGATATAACGAATAAACGAAACGGAAATTTTATAACATAGGTACCTGTTCCTTTTTATGACGTCATATGTGAAACGTTTCTTTGGTCTATTGGTGGCGAAGTGTGACTGCTGAGCATGAGGTCTTGGGTTCGATTCCCAGGTGGAGCAAAGTGTTACTGGGTTTTTCCATCAGGATTTTCCCAGTAGCAGCCTCGGAGTCTGGATTTGTGGAGATATATATTTTATTAATCTGTATTGTCCCACTGCTTGGTATAGGTCTGCCCCAAAGCTTTCCACTCATCCCTATGCGTTGCCTTTTTCATTATTATATTAGTACTGCGAAATAGCATACTAAAACAGTCCCAATGATGAATAGCCCATTCAGTTAGCATTGTTCTAAAATTCTCCCCAACAACACGTAAAACGCAGGTGCAGTTGTTCTAGTGAAATATTATGGGAAAATTCCCAGGTTTATGCAGAAAATAAAATATCACAGATAAATTGTGAGATGCACGAATGTGGTCCCGCAATGTTCTAGACTAAAAAGTGTTGTACTCTTATTTGTTTGGTTTTGTCATTCGTATTGAGATTTATGATGTGGGATTCTCCATCTTTTTAGTTTAGTTTGTTGATATTGTTCTATAGGTTGAACGTGATTGAATGATTTAGTTACCAATTTGTTTTTAAATTAAAAATTAGGTTTGTCAAAATAAACCAGTCCACAACAGAGTTCCTTTTAGTTAAATTAGTTACCTACGTCTATTAAAGAAATATGTCAACTATATTAAATTACTACCCAAAAGTACAATTAAATATGCTAAAAATATGATTTAAATTAACCAGCACCACGTATTCAAAATCGATTATTTTTCTAATAAGAAAATTTCAGTTTTGCCATTCATATGTATACACATCAAAAGTGTCTAGGGATCAAGATTTATTTGGTAATAATAATATATTGATCCCTAGACACTTTTGATGTGTGTACTTATGTGTATCTCGGACATTACTGACATTGGTGAAGAAAAACATCGTGAGGAAACCTGGACAAGTAAGTAAGTAAGTAATACAAGTCTAAAATCACCAATTCGTCTTGAACAAGCGTGGTGATTAATGCTCGTCCTTTCTCTATATAATGACAAGAGGCCTTTGCCGGGCAGTGAGACATATAAAAGGCTGGTATTATTAAACGAATAAAGAAAACAAAAGCGAGCCGATTTCATGATTGCACAGAAATAAGAATTGCCATTTTTAAACGGTACAATTCAGGCTCGTAATAAAAATTAACTGCAGTTCCGAACAGTAAAATGGTATGAATAAAACAGCTAGTTTCAAAACACTTGGAACGAATCGAAACAGCTTTTTAAAAACAAAGTGATTCAAGCTGCATTTTTTCTTATGAAAAGTTTTTCTTTTTACTTTGTAAGTGTCTATTAGTAGGTGAATTTGGACAAAGTATTAAACAGCTTGTGGCTGTTCCATTGTGGGAAAAGAATGAATAAAGTTTGTTAAAGGTGCATGGAAGATTATTTTTGTGATCATTGTTCATCATTTTTTGATACTTTTATATGCATACGGGGTAGAAGAGACAAGGCAATCAATCTGACAACATGGTTATATAGTAAATAAAAAATCATTGTGCTTGGACAAAAATAATACGTAAAATATACACATACATACGTGCCTATTATGCATTCCTCTCGCAGTTCTTCAATCATTCTGACAATTATCACCTTTCATTCAGCCACAAACACATCACAATAGCCTATGCAGTTTAGAACTCACGACTTCCCGTCAATTCCCAGTCAGCCATAGGAATAGGTAGGCAGATACAATAAGGTATGCGATTCAACACCCTTCATTCAACAAAAACAAAACAGAATCATTCAGTCCCAACTCTGAATAACACAATTCCCGTCCCGGACAATATTTCCCGAAACTTCTCGCCGAACGTAATCGCCGCTTGCTTTACTCAACTCGCGCTCTACCAAATTGAAAAATAACTGAGCGTCCGTACGATAAATTTTAGACGCGAAACTTTACCGTTTTAATCGTTAAAACGGAATTTTGGTCATTTAAAGTACTGTTATTAAAGTAGGAGACGTAAATAAGTCGGGTGACTTAAAGGAGTCTCACAGTTGTATATCTTTGGATGAGATTAAAATGGGTGGAATTTTCTTTCGTTTTTGTCTAAGAATTTCGAGTTAAAGTGCTTAGAATTTTGGATTTGGGAAGTTTGTGAGAGACTTGAATTTGTTGCGGTGAATGATCGTGAGGCAAGGAAACATTAGAGTGGCAATATACGTTCTTTACTAGTAGGTATAGAAATTGGGTGTCCCATTCAATGTAAGGGTCGGTTTACATCTGAGGGAAGATACGTCGAACGTATATTGCCTTCACTATGGTCGACACACAAACGCATCATCGGTTATGTGAGTATGGTTGAATATATTATCTATTTGACAGTTTCTGCGTTACGCGGCGTATCTTCCGTCAGATGTGAACCGACCCTAATAGATTTTATTTTTGTTAAACGAAATATCTACATCGAAACTTCCATTTTTCGAAGTAATTGGAAGGCATGGTGATCAATGCTTGCGCCTTCTTCATAATATGAGAAGACGCCTGCAGAGATAATTATAGGCTGGTATATCTGTAGTCCAGAAGCTATTGGTTGTTCACAAACTAGACTAAATTTAGAGAATTTTCATCTTTTACTGACATATAGCTAAAGAAAAGGACGGTGACACTTACACACTAAAATAGAGATGTCAAATTAGTTTCGCCTTCAAATTCTTCATATTTTTAATCGACATGTTTTAAATGTCAACTATAATTGGTATGGATGTGTCAGATTAACTAAAATTGACAGGTTTAATTTATTTCCGCCCCTTTCTTGTTTTATTGGCCAGAAAAAGATAAAAATAGTCTAAATTTAGTTTAGTTTGCGAACAAGGGAATCGGCACCATTATTAAATAATGATTAATTGTGAAAATTCAATACTAATAACAGGCAATAGATACTCGAATTGAAATTGTTTAATATTAAATTACTTTATTATCAACTGGGCGCATTAATTCAGATTAATACTGTCAAATTAATCTATGGGCCAACACAAATGGAGGAATTATTAGTGCGAAATTACTACAGAGAATTAGCCGACTGTTGATAACCATAGTAAGCGGTGTTTATTAAATTCTCTTATAATTATGTAGTACGTAGGTGCTTAATTTTATTAATATATAGTACATAACTTCACGCCTGTAATCCCCAAAGGATTAGGCAGAGGTGTTCACATTAGTACACACACATTTCGCCAGTTATGTTTAAGTCCCATGTAATAGAGGGCGAGTCTGGATTTGTGCCCGGTTGATGGCAATCCATCAACCGGGCACAAATCCAGACTCTGAAGCTGCTACTGAGAAATTCTTGATCGAAAACCCAATCACTTCGCCCAACCTGGGAATCGAACCCAAGACCTCATGCTCAGCAGTCGCGCTTTGCGACCACTAGACCAACGAGGCAGTTTATATTTTTAAATGTCAATTATTGTATTTTTATTATGATTTGTAAGTATTTTATTTTTCTTCAAAGTCAAAGTCAAAGTCAAATCATTTATTTCAATTAGGCCAAATAAGGCACTTTTGAACGTCATATACAAAAGGAAAAAAGGAATTGAATCTAGTTGCCCTTGTTCTGTCTTGTCTGTTCTTGTTATACAGATTGAGTGAAAGAGCACGATTAGCTCCTTTATTTAGCCGCCATTGAAGCAGGTAACACGTACCTACTCCCGCATAAGTCACCGCGCAATATTGCAAGCCTCCACCAAAATGAAATGAGATAAAATTTTACCGATACCTACCTACCTTACTTCTACAAAATAATTTCATATTATTGATACATCTCGGAGTATCGTTGAAACGTAATCCTCCCTTGACAATTGAAAATAACATTTTCATTACGCTGAGTGGTACAAAACCCGGTTCAGTAAGAGGATATCAGTTCTGCGACGAATAATTCCTATTGGGAATTGTCAGGAAATATTGACAGTATGTTTTGACAAGCCCGTTTTAATGACGACCTTTGTGAAAGTGATGACGTATTTGTTTGATTAAATGAAATTTATTCTTTTAGTTTTCTATTTTCTTAATTTGTAGCAGTTGGTACCTGTTGTAGTACCTACCTTATTAAACTAATTTTTATTTTAGATTCATCGTCTTGATACGCGTCAAGAAAGAAGACTTGACAAGCGTCAGTAATAGGGAGCTTGCGCAGCGGGTATGGATGTACGAAATAGTTATCCATAATTCGTGTACCTATTCAGGGATTTTTCGTTGCCATTTAAATTAAATTTTTAACAATAATTTAGTATTTATTACGAAGTAACAAAGTTTGTGTCGTATGTCAAGTCTCATCTTTCGTCGCGCGTATGTACATACTTACTTGTACAAATTATTGCAAACATTTTTTTAATTTAAAAATACAACTATAAAGCGTTTCTTTCCCATTCTTCTCCATACGAAATTACCTTTATAAATGAGCAACTAGATTCAATATTTTATTTTTTCTTGTAAATGGCTTTCAAAAGTGCCCTTTAATGGTCGAATTGGAATAAACGATTTGACATTGACTTTTTACTTTTTTCAAAGTTTTAGTAATTGTGTTATTTTTATTTGTCTCCTAATTGAGCATATGGTCAATAAAAAGTTTGTTAAAAATATTTGGTTAGAATAAGGAATTATTAGTAACTACATTTAAGAATTAACAAAAGGTATTTATATGGCAGAGGTACTCACCTCTGCCATATAAATACCTTTTGTTAATTCTTAAATGTAGTTACTAATAATTCCTTATTCTAACGCAGGGAGAGGTCGTCCTAGAAAGACCTACACTGACCTAATTGGTGAGGTTCTTCAGAAAGGTCAGGTGCGCAGTACTCGTAACCAGCGTGCTTGTATGACGAGATGTATGAACGTAGATGAGGCGAAAGAAGTATGTAAGGATCGTTGCAGGTGGCATTCTGTGGTTTCTGCCTACCCCCATGGGAAAAAAAATGGGCGTGAGTTTATGTATGTATGTGTAGTTAAGAATTAAATTAATATAATATTACTCGTATGTATTTTTTTAACAGCAATATCTTAAACAACGTGGAAACTCAGAAAATAAATTAAAAATGAGTAAGTACAGTACCAAGCAAGTAGACACCTATATCTATTGAACTCGTTTCAAAAATATTTTCAAGCAAATAAGAAACAACAGTCCTGCTTAATAAGAACACTTTTTGCATAAAGTACCAACAAGTATCATCACAATAAAGTAAGTAGAGCAACTTTGATAGCGACAGGATATTAAGGCATTAAAAATCTCGAGTTTTAAGCGGGGTACGAAACTTATTTCATTATGTGCGACTTATGCTCTACTTGAGAACATGAATGCCAACGTGAAGGAATTATAGCCGGAGATTAAGGTGCACTAGTTAAGTACCGCGGCGTCTTTTGGGTTGGCATTTGTTTTATATGTATTTACAAGGTGACTTTCTCGATACCGCACTCTATAAGGTGCCTCTGTGCTCTGCGTGTTTCAACACGTAATTAATAATAAAATAAATAGTTTTGTTTTTTAGTATAGGTCATTTTCAAATTTGAAATAGCCACTTTCCTCTAGATTAAGGTAGGCGGGGTGATGGACCCACATTGATATAGTCAATATAGCTGCGGGACACTGCCTACTGTATACGCAAAGGGACGATTCTGTTGTTTGAAAAAGATGTATTTTGAAATACTGTCAAATAAAAAACTATTAAACAAATATTTATTCATTACTGACCAGGGGTTGCAATTTTATCCTCCTGAAATTTAACGAGGATACGAGGATAGGTTGTACCCCCACGACCCCTGTACTGTTACATGCACCCAAAAGCACAGTGTTTTGCTTGCAATAGATGAGTGACAAAATGACATCAAAAATAAAAGTCGTTTCCCAGCAAAAATTTTGGCTCAATATTACCTACTAAGTTTAATGGGCACTATGAGTAATTAAAGACTATGTGCTTTGTCTTTTTACACCCCGTAAAGACTTAATTTTACGTTTTTTTACTTTCTTGATAGCAGCTTCGGAGTCTGGATTTGTGCCCGGTTGGTGGCAATAGGCCCCTAAAACATGGGACTAAAACATAACTGGCGAAATGTGGGTGTACTGTGAGTACACCTCTGCCGAACCCTTCGGGGATTACAGGCGTGATGTTATTTAGATGTTAAGACTTAAATGAGTAAGCGGCTTTTAAAACCACATATGTATAAAAAAAACCGCAAAAAATCACATTCAATTTTACCAATCCACAATTTCATAAATGAAAATAATACACAAAAATCACACGAACGCCATCAAAACATTTATTTAAACATGTCCAAATGCACAGTTTAAATTTTACAGCCCGTAAAAGTTTTACACCTATTCAAAACGAGGGTCGGTAGGTAGCCCGGTTGTAAAATGTGTAATTTATTGCTGTGTATGAGGCAGATATATGGCTATTGCGCGATAGACCAGAAGGATTTGCATACTATAATTTTACGTGTTATAAACAATTTGAAGAGTATGAAGCAGTAGTGGACTGTGTTGATAAATTGTTGTTTTGTGAGAGAAATAAAATGGTTACAATGTTGAGTGTTGAAAAAAAAAGAAGATATAACAGTATTGCCATTAGCCATTAGCTATTTGCCATAGTAACATCATGCCTGTAATCCCCGAAGCATAAGGCAAAGGTGTACACCCACATTTCGCCAGTTATGTTTAAGTCCCATGTAATTCGGGTCGAGCCTATTGTTATCAACCGGGCACAAATCGAGACTGCCACTGAGAAATTCCGGATGGAAAAACCCTATAACACTTTGCCCGACCTGGGAATCGAACCCAAGACCTCATGAACAGCAGTCGCGCTTTGCGACCACTAGGCCAACGAGACCATGGCCATTATATAGTATCAGTCAAAAACGCAAAAAACAGTTCTCTTGTATAAGGAACCACTTTCATTTTTAACTTATATTTACTAGCATCCTTCGGGTACGGAACTCTAAAAAATCTGCCGTTCCATACATGTTAATCGTGTAGGTGTGAAATAAACGGCTATTATCTAAATATACAAACCAGGAAAACCAGTAAGTTATTACATATTATTTCCATTTTAGTCAACAGTCAGAATTTGGTGTCATTGATATTTGTTTTCATTATATCAGAAACGAGCCATTGATAAATTTGTAATAGGCACGTGTTGCTGATTGTGTAGGTTGAACATACCTACTTACATAGAAACACATTTTGAATGAATGTTTGGAATCTGTTGTTTGTACTAGTGAGTGGGTGTCTATTGGAACTTCTTGATTCATTACTGGGCTATGTAGGTGCTTGTAGTATCTAGTAGAAGCGGTGGCTGTTTATTATCAAACTCGAGTAAGATATTATGTTTACAAATCATTTATTTTAATTAGACCATTGAAAGGCAACTTTCAATGTCATATAATATAGGTGGTGGTGGTGTAATATAGGAGGGATGAAACGCATGTGACCAGGAGAGTTATGAATGGGGATGGATGGAGAGCAAGAGGAAGACCAAAGATGGATGGATTGTGTGAAGAATGATATGAAAGAAAGGGGAGTCAGTGATTGCATGACGGCTGACAGGACAGAGTGGAAGAGGAAAACGTGTTGCGCCGACCCTAAGGGCGCTTTCAATTTATGCGTTTCTTGGCGGCCTGCTGCGGTGCCGAAGCGGTGCGTTAGACGTACAGCGCACGGACGATCCTCTTTTTTCATACAAAACGCACGGTGCGGCAACAGTGCGGCCGCCGGTACCGCGAACGCTCGACAACCGGATATATAACGTCCGTTGCCGCACGCGTGCAAGAAACGCATAAATTGAAAGCGCCCTAAGTAACATGGGACAAGGGCAGAAAGATGATGCTAATATAATATAGGTGATATAATATACAATAATGCCAGCCTATTATTAATTCCCTGCAGGGCAGTGCCTTCTTTGTATGAGAAGAGTCCTATACAAAGAAGGAACAAGCATTGATCACCACGCTTGCTTAAGGCGAATTAGCGATTTCAGATTTATATTAATTAAAAATCCAGGTTTCCTCACAATCTCTTCCTTCATCTATGTTAAACAAGATAAACTAATAAAGTACATTTGATCAATTCAAATGTCATCGGGGCAGTCATAAGCGTCAACTGGCATTTAGCTAAAGTGTAATCTCAACGCTTTTATGTCACTCAAATATCACAGCGAAACACCAAATAAACTAAAATTCTATCACAACCAAATCTAACCACAAGAATCAAAACACGTCACAACATCAACCGAATAAATATAAATTCATGAATATTTACAAAATGGCCGCTATTTCGGAACATGGCGGATTTTCACGTTTAGATATGCACATTAATAATGTTCCTGTGGCACTTTTTAATTTTTATGCCTTAATTATTTTTGAATATTAAAAATTAGGTATATATTAATAATTGTGTTGTTAATTTTCATATTGGTTGGGGTATGACAGAATGATAACTTGCTACATTGAACCTTGTGTTGTTATTGGTAAAGACAAAATTTCCTTGAACAGGCAGTGTCTGTCTATGATAATGGAACCAAATTAAATAAGAGCACACTGTTCCAGGTTTTCGAAAGATAAGTATGTTTTTAACTGTATATTTAAGTAATAAGCTTCTTGTTTTGCAAACTAGGATATTTTTAATTCAAATAGAAAGAAATTATTACGGTTAATGTTTGATTTGTTTATTGTAATCTACACATTCTTTATTTTAACATATTTTTTTACATATTTTTCTAATACAAATTACAAATAAAATAGTTTATAAAACAAAAATATGTATAAAAATAGTGCTCCGCCCGCAACGAGGTGGTAAGCCCAAGCTACCGGCGGTTAGGGATCCAGAGAGAGGAACCTCCTCACTATGCGTGCCGTGTCCAAGACAACCGCCTTCTGCATCTGACTCTTGACCCAGCTGTTGAGCGAAAGTTTCTCAAGGTGTTGGTCGAAACTTTTCGCTATTAAACCGTTCACTGACACGACAATCGGAACAATAATTGTCGAGTCCATACTCCACATGCTGGTAACCTCGTGAGCTAGATCGAGATATTTAATGATCTTTTCTTTTTCAGCTTTCACAAGGTTCTCATCATGGGGAATAGTGACATCAACAAGTATTGCACGACGCACCGACCGATCAATTATCACTATATCAGGTTTATTAGCAGTAATAAATCTATCAGTGATAATTGATATGTCCCAGTAGAGCGTGATCTGACCATTATCGAGAACTGGTTCGGGATGGTATTGTAATTATTATTACATCGCTGATAAATGACGAAAACGATTTAGTTTACACCATTAGAGACAAAACACAAGACTCAAAAAACCCTAATCCCTAAAGGTTTAGGCAGAGGTGTATCTATTTATTAATACACTCACATTTCACCATTCAAGTTTAAGTCCCGTGTAAGGGGGCGAGCCTATTGCTATCAACCGGGCACAAATCCAGACTCCGAGGCTGCTACCGAGAAATTACTGATGGAAAAACCCAATAACACTTGACCCAACCAGGAAATCGATCGTCAATCTTATAAAAAAAGTTAAATTAAATCTTCAAATAAATAGGAAGTAACTTTCTAAATCTCTCATTTTCGTCACAATGTTTTCAATTTCATCCTGTACAAATTCCTACCTACAAAGAACCCGCACACACCTTGATATTACAGCCATACCTACACATAAAAGATACGTACAGATATATAATATGAGAGTCACGAATTCGGAAATGGGATGTCGCGACAAAATCCCGGAATGATTGAAGACAGCACTAGATTGGCGGCCATTCGTACTTTCATAACTTACCTATCTATGTTTAGGTAGAAAATACGGTATAAGTAGAAGATATTTTATATTTATACCGCACCGTCGAATTTGGCGTGAATGCGACGAATTTTTCGGTTGAATTTGAATAAAGAATGAAAAGCTTTTATTTTAAATTGCACATGCTTTACGTTCTTTATTTAAATTCAAACAAAAAATTGTCGTCGCTGCGGTATGATGAATTGCAATGGCTGACATTGAAATCTTTTGATGAATAGAAAATTTTGTAAAAAATCTTTCGATGTATGGTTGAATTAAGGTGATCGTAAATCTTAATGTAAAGAAAATCAACTGGCAAATTTAGTATTTGTAAATTAATTTAATTATTTTTTTTAACTGATTTTTGTTTCGCATGATTTTTGCTGCTACCTTCTTGTAGGTATCTACCTAATATCTTGTTATGTACTATCAGCAACTTTAATGCATATACACGAGATGGTCGACTTTCGTCTGAGCTTAACGAGCGGGTCAGTCAGTGCGTGTGCGAGTGATGTGTCAACATTCTACAGATAACACACACTAATGAACTGTCGTCGCACTAAGCGAAATAGCATGATATTTCTGTTGCATTAAAATACGCGTCTTAGTCACTGGCGCTGTTTTACCAATTCATTGCTAAAACTCGAAACTACTATTTGTGCCGTTAGCTAGGTTTGGGCTTAGCGACGGGTTCACAAACAATGAGGTCTGAGTTCAAATCTTGATTACTGTGTTTTTTGTTTTTGAAACAACAATAATATTACGTAAAAACTTGTTAGTTTTATGTTTATTTCTAATTCATGCTTATCATTGTTTATTATAAGAAGCAAATATTAGTTATTGTATTATTATCTTATACTAATGTGATTTTTAATTTATCTTTTCGGTATTTGAAGGTGGAAATAAAAAAATCGTGCTAAATGATAACAAAAATGTTTATTCGATTTACTTATTTACAAAATTAACTAACTTACGAGAATTGTGACGTTACATTCCTACTTAGATAAAAGAAATTCACTTGTAACCGTTCATAAGATTTTTTGTGTTTACCCACGTCATAAAAATATAACAAGAAAAGAATATTCTAATAACACAAATATGATTGTTAATATCCACTTATAGGTATCGATATTTAGCAGACTTTATTGAAAACTAATATTTATTTCTTAATTATTTCTTAAATATTGATTTAGACTTTATGAATATGTTTTTTTATATGTAACGTCACAATAAATGTATTGAGGTAATAGCTTAAGTGTTCATTTTCTTGACGAAAAGATGATTGAAACTAAACCTCAATTTAAGATCATTGAATAATGACGGACATAATAATATTAATACTAAATATTTAGTTACACTGTCTAATTAATAATAACAAAACATCTAGGTTTTTAATATAGCAGTCTTCCAGTCAAAATCTTAATAATCCCGTGAGAAACGTAGTGGTTCTTGTTTATGCCTTTTTGTGAAGAAGGGCTTTTTAGCTGGTCTTCTGTGATACAAGCCTTCAGCGTGGAGGGCCCGGCGAACAGTTTGCAATGAAGTGTCGAATAGTTCGGCAAAGTGCCTCGTTGGTGTAATACCATTCGATTCATATTCGCCCACCATATTATGTCTTCGCTGCGCCTCGCTAATAAGCGACGTCCTTCCACTTTGCTGTCGACTAACTAGGCTAACCTCTTCCTCGTATCTCCTGATCCAGAGACTAACAGTATTCCTCTAAAACAAAACAAAAGTTATATTAGGCAGGTATAACAAAATACTAAAGTGACTTAATTGTTATATAATATAGTAATATTTATTTAATAAAATAATATTCATTTAACAAAACAATATGATATTAAGTCTACATTTATAACAATAATAAACAGAATTTATTTATCTTTACAGCCTTAAGATGGATTTCAAAAATAATAAAAAGATCTAATTTATAATCATGTCACCAAATAATAATAGGTTCAAGTTACAATTATAATAACACAATAATATAATACTCACATTCAGTCCGGTTTCATTAGATATTTGCGTTCTATTTTATGACCACTTTTATGCAACGCAATAATAGTCGCCTTCGTCTCAATGTTAATATTTGCTTGCATTTTTTTTTGTGAATAATTACCGCTATCTAATAATCCACACGTCACTAACCAACAACTACAACCAAACGACAACGTTTATTCTAATCGAGTATTCATAAAACTCATTATTACATTACTTATTTCTGTCTACCTCACAGAAATCTAAATTATTTGTTTAATTTTCTATGATCTACCTTTTTAACTTTACGAAATGTGTGAACAAAGCGAACAAGATAAAGAATATTATGCTTCTGTCTCATTTCTTCCAATCAAGTAAAAACTTACAAAAAGTCATAGTCTGGATGAGATTCGATCTCACGACTCCTCGATTCAAGCACCTATCTGCAGGCGTTTAGCCGATAGGCCAACTTGACTTATTTTATAATGTTGAAATTATGAACTACAAGCATTTGTCGACGGCAATGATGATACATGTGACTGTTCTCGAAAATAGAAGGTCGTAAGTCAAACTTAACTTGAAGCGAATGTTTTTTGAGAATGTCTATCCACTTATGGACTCCACTGTACCTACGTTAATAACTGTTGTCTTCTGTTACTATAATACATGTTATATTTAATTTAGCTCTGCTCACGATTGTCGTCATTTTTCAGTCATTCATTCATCAAAATATTTCGCATTAAGTATGTAAAGTATTTTTTTTTAAGTAATAAAATTATATAAGTAACTAAGTAGTGGCAGTTCCCTTCAACTACAACTAAACAATGTCATTCACAAATCATCACCCGTATAAAATAACTTGCTAAATTACCAAAAAGACCAAAGGCCAACGACTTAATATTGGTCCTATGCCCTCAGTTGAGAGGGATCCTTACCTTTTTTTCCAGAAAGTTCAATAACGCTACCTAATGGCTCATGAATCATCCAAATTACGTGAATATTACAATACTTTTTGCGCCATACCGTGTAGATAGATTTAAAATACGTGTACCTAGTTATTTTTCAATGTTGGGCGTTATTTATAACTGTATTAATTTGATTTATACGTGGAAAAAAGTTTGAGAAAAAAGGACCAATAACTGGGTTGAATCTGGTTTACCTTGTATGATGTTATTATGGTACAAGTATGATAAAAAAACAGTGTTATTCTGAACAAATCTCTCTAGGTGATTTTAGAAGAAAAGTGCTTGAGGTGGGCTGTCAATTTTTAGCATCGAGTGGGAAGATAGCTCATCTTATAGCTTTGAAAGAATTTTTACAGAATAGATCTATTTTTTCTTTATCTTTGATTTAAAATAGGATAGTCTATACTAAACAGTAGCACGATGACTAATAATAATAGTTCTCAGACCAAATTACTATCATGGTGGTCGATTGAATGAAGACAAGCCAAGTACGCAGTAGAAATTATAGTTCACAAGTGTTTGCATAAACACAGGTGCACGCCCTCTTCCCTTACTCTCATAGCTCCATGGGACGGCAATCCGACACGTCCGTGGAGAGATCAGACGTAGGACCAACGGTTTTACATGCTTTTCGAGACACGGGCGTGATACATCACCAACTTGCGACTGTGACATTCCGAATGTAAAAATCCTAATAATATTTTGTCTTCCCATCTGATTTTCCGACCAGGAAATCGAACCCACTACTCCACGCCCAGCAGTCGCACTTGTAACCCAGGACCAACAGGGCAGTATACTTCGGATCAAAGGACCATTTAATCATTAAATGTTACTACACAAGAAGTTTCAAAAGATAAATAACTTTTGCCGCAGCAAGCTTGTTAGTCCGACACAACAAATTAGTCAATTTCCCTCATTAGCTTTTCATATTCAGAGCGCATGTAAACTCTATACCCCCCCATTCATCTTTGCATGAAAACTCCGCGCCAGCAGCAATACAGCGCTCCTAATCAAACCACCCGTCCATGTTAAATAAATAGAAACCAAAGCTTGTTATTTACGTATTGTTTATATTACGGATAATATAATAACTAAAATTAACCCCCAGAAACTCAAATAATGGTAGGAAAGTTGAACAGAATGAAATTATATTAAATTGCAAATGTTCAAGGTAAGGAATATAAAGGTATTAAAACCCCTTGGCTAATTGTGAAGTAGATTGGCATTCATAATTATGAACCCTTTTATTTAATGTTGGCCACGACAAGTTATTTGCTTTGTTACAAGTTATTTGCTTTGTTACATGTTACTTTTTAGGGATTTTTGTGTTGCCAAAGGGTGTTTGTTTGAAATTTTAATTGTAAAGTATTTGAGTACGGAGGTGAAGGTTGCTACTTAGAGTTAATGAAGCCTTCGGGGAGATGTTGCTTCGTTTTAGGACAGGCGTAGGCAATTTTACATTGTTTTTAAACTTTTAGGCATTTATTTATGTGTATATAAAGTAATTTTTTAAGCTTAGTAGTTGGTTGTCGTGCCGCGTGTCACGGATTTGGTTTCCACATGGAACGAAGATATTTTTTTACACTAGGAATTTCTCCCGTATCGTGGGTGCGTGTACAAACATTTAAACTCACATACACAAACAGCTAGACCTGGAACAGATATCTGTGTGCCATACAAATATTTGTTCCGCGCGGGAATCGAACCCCCGACATGCAGCACAGCAGCCAGTGCGCTAACAGTGCCGTACCGTCATTTGTATGGTTCACAAGTAATTGTTCCCGGCCTGGTTGTGCGTATCTAAGGATTTATAAAAGAAATTCCGCAAAAAAATATTTAGTTTTCATATCAGTCTGCATTAAAATTTCTTTCTTAGAATTTGTTGAATGGTTGACTTTTTAGAACTATAACGTAACTTCTTACCTAGTCTAGACCAATAACTGCCAGAATCTAGACACAAACTCAAACTGTCATCATTGCAAACTGCAGTATTAATATCCTGAACATCAACACGAGCTAGAAGTTTATATTTGTCGGTGACCAAGTAAAGTGCGTCTTGTCTCTACTCAAAACTAAAAGTCAGAAGGTTGGTTTCGTACGACGAACGAAAATAGGTTTACGCATACATAGACATGTTCGTATAATACGCGCCATGAAATAAAGACTTGACAAGCGTCAGTAATGGGGAGCTTGCGCAGGTATGGATAAACGAAATAGTTATCCATAATTTGTGTATCTATTCAGGGATATTTCGATGACATTTAGATTAAACATTTTATTAATATTATAATATTTATTACGAAATATTATTATTTATTTTATTCATTATTTGTTTACTAAATAGTAATCCATAATTTGTGTATCTATTCAGGGATATTTCGATGACGTCGAAGATTAAAATTCTTATTAGATATATTATTTATTTGGATAACATTATTATTATTATTTTACGATTAGACTTCACTGTAAAGTCTCATCTTTCGTGGCGCGTAAATCACCAGCGTCACAGTGAACTGTGTCTGTGTGCGTGCCTTTTTGCTCATTGTTTTAGAACTAGTTTTCTGTAGCTTTCTATTCTGTGGTGTCGTGTAGTCAGTTGACCAAAGTTGGATCACAGCGGCCATGTTGACTTTACTTTATGGACCAGGCTGTTGCGCTTACGATATTTTTATTAGACTACTACGACATTAAATTCGGATTGGATGATGTGGAAATATGTAATGGCATGTCGTTCGCTTTTATTGGAACTTTTCTTTGTTCAATTTTAAAGTTTACGACTTTTATGCGACGTAAAATTGTTCATTAATGTTCTAACTCGTTCACTCGCTAGTTTGTGACGTGACGAGTTTATGACTACAGGTTTGTCTGAGTTAGAAAATGTTTGGGTACAACAATGTGAGTAAAACTGTAGATACAAAAATACGTGTCTAATGTGAAATATCTATTGCCGCACTTTGGCGGTAAAATTGACCAATTTGCCGTGACGGCAAATGGCATGACGCTCTGACATGACGTCATGCCCCCTCTGCGCCACCGCTCTCGTCTCCCTTGTGTGTGAGTGCACGCATACTATACACTCCGCTGCTTCTCTGTATTTTTTATTATTTTACTCCATTATTTGTATTTTTTTTTTTTATTTGCATATTTTTTTTTGTATAATATGTATGTATTTATAAATTATATAAGTATGTATATCAGTTGTCTGGTTACCATAACACAAGCTCTGCTTAGCTTGGGATCTGATGGCCGTGTGTGAGTTGTCCCGAGATATTTATTTATTTATTTTTATTTTTATTTATTTTATTGGTTATATTTATTTATTTATTTAAACTTTATGCATCAAAAGTACAAAGGCGGACTTAATGCCTTAGGCATTCTCTAACAGTCGACCAAAGGTGGTGAAGAGATAACATGGTAGGTGCAAATTAATGTACGAGCGCTAAACAGCAAAATTAAGAAAGAATTAAGAATATTTTACTTCTGCCGGGCATCCCGTGGCGGTCTTTTTTTGGGCGCAATTATCGTCTTCTTTTTTACAAGCTTTTATTTACTTTAACCTCTCCCGGTGTCCGAAGCTAATCAAAACTTACAATTTAAATTTGAGCCACTTCCCGATGTTCGATTGAGCTGAAATTTTGCGGAAACGTGTAATTTGCATGACAGTGTAATATAATGATGTCACAGAGGTGATCTGATGATGGAGCCGGAAAGCGGCCATAGGAACTTAATCAAATTTTGACCCACTTTCGGGTGTTTGATTGAGTTGGAATTTTGTTAACCACATTGCACGACAATGCAATGAGCATATTATGTTTGTTTAAAAAAAAATTGATAGACCTTGTATAAAAAAACTTTCCATACTTAAATTAGTGGTATGTGCACGACTCGACCATTTTGCGCCTATCATAACGTACCGCAGTACAATTCTTAAAAATATTCGAAATGTTGACCTAACCTAACTCAATTTACATTACTTATATTGCTGTTGTACCTACGTAAAAAGCCAATAATTTAAATGAATACAAAGGATGATAATTATGATAATAAGTATTTGGTATAAAAAGGGTAACAAAATAAACGAGTTTGCATAGAAAGTGGATTACAATGATGATATTTTACTTTGTTTATATTACGTAACCTAATCTTTGTATAAAATATGTATTTAAGTATTGTTTTTGGGGTTCCGTACCAGAAGGGCGTCAACCGCACCTTATTAGTAGACCTTATTATTAAATGACGTGGAGTTTCTTGCTGGTTCTTCTCCATACGAACGAGCAACTAGCTTCAACTTTCTGACTAACTGACCGATTCTTAGTCAATTCAAAAGTGCCTGTAATTGGTCTAATTAAAATAAATGTTTTGAGTTTGACTTTGCCTCTGTTGTCCGTCTGTCTGTCAACGGGCTCTATCTCATGTAGGTACCGTAATAATTAGAGAGTTGAAATTTTTACAGAATGTGAATTTCTTTTCCCGCAAAAAAATTGTGGGAAATGCCAACAATCATCAAGTTTTTTGTATGGTCACAAACGTGTTGTTTGTAAGTACGTAGTGTTAAATATCGTACGAAACCCTTCGTGTTCGAATTTGACTCGTACCTGACCGATTTTCTATGAATGTATTATATTTAGATTTTAGTCGAAACCAAAAGCAGATACCACTTAAATTGGGACCCGATCCCTTAGATATATCTTTAGGCTATCAGCTAGAACTTATCAGATTTCAATTGTTTAACAACCTACCTACATTATAACACACACAATGTTATCTGACAGATACTGTTTTCAAATGATGTACAATAAAGCCTGTTTAACATCACGCCTGTAATCCCCGAAGGGTTAGGCAAAGGTGTACCCATTAGTACACCCACATTTCGCCAGTTATGCCTAATAAAGCCTATTCTATGAGAAATCGAACAAAAACAAAAATAGTCTCCTTAAAGTCAACGTTAATATGCGCGAGAAATCTTTTATATTATTATTTATTTTATTATAATAAAGCTTAACAGATGTTTTTGTTTGTTTGTTTAAACGCTAATCTCTAAAACTACCAGTAGGATTGGAAATATTATTTTGTGTATGATAGCCAGAATTATGAAGTATTTAGTATAGGTTATAAAACATCACGCTACGATCTACAGGGAGCAAAGCAAGTAACCAAAAACATAACTAAACGCGGATGAAAAGAACCACGCGGACGAAGTCGCGGGCAGAAGCTAGTTGATAAATAAACTAAAAACTAATAGACTTGAATTTATTGTGCAAGATTAAAGTTCCGAACGTCATTATTTTGCAAGCAATTACGCAATTCTTTACTCTATTCCTATAGCATTTTAGTTCATTATCAATTAATCAATTATTGCTCTGTGATTACTGACCGTTACGTACTGATAATAAGGCTTAGATCGAGCTGAAATAACAGACTACTGATTAGGTACAGAATACAATAAAACTATTTTCTCTCTAAGGCGTAGACACACTGTCAGAACAGTACCTACCTACGAAAAATATTCATAGATGTGGCAGATCTCTTGTATATTTTGTAGACTGCACATTTACGTTGCGTTCATAATGTAATATTGTTAGGCTGTGGCTTGCAAAATTATATGGAGCGGGATAAGTAGCAGAGCTGTGCGTTGTGAGAAACAAATGAACATCACTTTGAAAAACTTTAAAGCTTGATTCACACGTCATATCAGTGAAGTCACAGTTCCGGCACCGTCCCGTATCAGTGATAAATTATTCTTTCATACATTCTCTATAAACGCGTTCACACTTGTCAGTGTCAGTGACGACACAGTGCTTGCTATCAGTGTCAGTTCCGGCGCGTTCATAGAGAATGTATGAAAGAATAATTATTATCACTGATACGGGACGGTGCCGGAACTGTCCCTGATTGGGTTGTTCCATCAGGAATTTCTCAGTAGCCCACTTGTAGTAGTAGTTTCTTGCCCCCTATTACACAGGACTTAAACATAACTGGCGAAATGTGGGTGTACTAATGGGTACACCTCTGCCTAATCCTTTGGCGATTAGCTCCAGCTTCCTCTGTGTATACTGCCCCTAGTACAATTTGTGCTAAACACTATCTTACATAACCTAGCCACATTTTTATTACCAACTAACCATCAGAGCAATTCCCAATTTACCCTGAGGTGTGTAAAAACAAGTTCTAGGAACGGAATAGTTTCTCATCTCCCTAGAAAGGCCTGTTTTCGCACAATACATAAATTTATTCATCCATAAACATCCTTCATCCCATATTCCAGAAGGTATAGGATGTCGTAAAGTGTTGCTACCACAATTGTGTTTTCCCTGTTATAGTAGAATGTAGATATTTCGTAGAAATTCAATATGGCGTGGCTGTATCCAAAATGGTCTTCGTGGAAAATTTTGTTATCACTCTTCGATAGACGAACTACAGATCGGTTGTAAAAAGGAATTGTTTGACATTAAACTGTGAAGGTGTTATTGTATTTTTATTTGATTCGATTTGTTGGGTGAGAATCAGAAATTCAATATCAATGTTTGACGGCCCTGTGGTTTTGTGATTGCAAACGTGACTGCTGAGCATGGGGTTCTGAGTTTGATTCCTAGATTGGGCAAAGTGTTACTTGATTATTCCATCAGGAGTTCCACAGTGGCGTTCTGAACTTTTAAAGTATGTGTGACACCCTCGTGCTTCGGAAAACACGTAAAGCCGTTGGTCCTGCGCCTGATTTTTTCCCAAGGTTCCAAGGTCGTGTCGTACTGCCGTCCCATCGGACTATAAGAGTAAGAGAAGAGTACATAAGTGTTTAAGCACATACTTGTGCACTGTAATAACTCCTGTGTATAAATAAAATAAGATAAATGACATGAGTTGAAGCAAAATAAATCCATTTGTCAATGAAAACATCCAAATATTAATGAAACAGCTTTACGTATAACATATTCATATAGAAGGTAGGTGTGATTAAAATAAAATTATACACGCAATATATTATCAAGACGAATAACATTGTAAGTTAACACCATTAGCAGACTAACCATGACATACACTTTGAAGACCCGCCAGCAACCACACATACTGTCTATTACAATTCGCAATTATAACAGCTCACCATTGATCACAGTCGTTACCAAAGTTTATTAGTAGAACGTGCGATCTCCTTCTATCTCAGAACCCTTGATAAATTGTTGTTGTGTAAAATTAACGGGTATAACATTAATTATTTCTCTTGCTATATCCAAGTTGTGTTATTATTTTGTTGGTGTTTCTAAATGTTTAGTTGGAGCGGATTTGTGTTAACTATTATTAGTGTTTGGTTTAGTTTTGAGCGATAAGGTAAAATTTTTGGGGTCAAGGTCGGTAAAGGAAAATTTTTGGAGAATACAGTTAGGCTTGAGCTATAGCTTTTGCACGCGACTGCTTCCGCGTGAATGTAGATGAAGTCGCAGATTAAAAAGTGATCTGTGTCCTTTCAGATACATATCTCAAGCCTACTCTACCTCTTTGTCTTTTATTACAATCGGTTCAGTGGTTTACCATTATAATGTCACAAATAAACAAACAGACTTAACTGATAAAACTTATCTGTGCTTTAAAACTTTTTGAAAATACTTTTGTGTGATAATAAATCGATGGCAGCAAAGTAGAAACGGACATCTACAAAATCGCAACTTTACAGGAGAGCAGATTTAGTTTAAAATAGTGGTTATTTTGAGAGTTATGGACCGATTAACCTGAAATTTTCTATAATGCTTTAAAATAACCTTCTTTATGAATTGTGTAATAGGTTTTATCGCTTTATCGTTGTTTTACTGAAATAACGTAGATGTCTTTTTTTACTCTGAAAAAACTTTGACGTAGAAGAAGACATCTGCCTGATAACCGTTTATCAGGCAGATGTCTTCTTCTACGTCAAAGTTTTATTACATTGTAATAAAAAAGTGCCCATTTCATTTAAAATATCTAATAAAGTAAGATAATAATCTCCTGTAATACATTTAAGGATATTTAAAGAACATCTTTATAAACGAACAAGTGGCAGATGTCCGTGTTTACGTCGAACCGTAACCTCAAAATAATTTTTATTACTTACTCTAAGATTTCATTACTAGCACTAATAATGAACTGTAAACACTATCATTATTATTACATTTATACCGGTACGCGCTAGAATGTGACAACTGACTGATGTCTTTGTTGACGTTTCCATTCATTTGTCAAAGCTCCGAAGTAAAGGCGGACAAATTCACATGTCCGTTTCTACTGCGATGTTTTTTAAAAATCCAGTGTAGATGTCTTCATTTACGTGTCAAATTTTCTTTGTTATATTGAATTTTGAAAAAATTTTAATACAGACTTGTAGATAGGATTAATATAAGCTCATTTTTGTAAAAAAAGCATTTTCGAAAAAATGTAGATGTCCGTTTCTACTTTGCTGCCATCGAAATAATAGCAATGCATTGGTGGTATAGTTAGTTATTAGAGTAGATAAAATTAGACAGAGGAACATTAGGTCCGAATAAAAAATACTGGAATACATGTAGATTATAAAGGTGATGAGATGAGGTGGAATACATGATGTAAATTATGAATGAGGTGACGGTTTACCTCATGGACTCTGACACCAAACAAACGAATTCATCTAATTACTTACTACCAGTACTACAATAGCATCAGCCGGCATTTTGGGATAACTATTGTCAACGCTGAGCTAAGCCAATCGCGGTTCTGCAGAACTGCTAATCCTACTGCTGCATTCCGTGACACTAAAATAAATTGCGAAGAGGCGTGAGTGTCGCTTTCTTGCGTAGTAATAGCTATATTCTTTGATGAAAGTAAGATGAATTTGTCTAGAGACTACTCTCATAACCATCATTCGGGAGTCTACCTAGTGCCTCTCCAAAAAAGGCATAAAGATAAATAAGCTCCAACAATCCACAAAAGGACCAAGGACGTATACTTAAGTAAAGGTGGCTCAAGTATCAAGAATATATAGCCTCGTATATGCCGCATAGGTGAGGACTAGCAATATGCGTCGCCAAATAAAACCTAGTGTTTGTCGTATTTCCGACATTTTCGTACCGTTTTGGGTGTCTCAAGTTAAGAGATTGTAGTGGTATTTTTTTTAAAATATTTTTTTTTTGATATTGAGTTAACTACCCATCTTCAAACTATACACATCAAAAGTGTCTAGGGATCAAGATGTATTTGGTAATAATAATATATTGATCCCTAGACACTTTTGATGTGTGTATGTTATGGTTGGCCTACAGTTTAACTGGATGCAGCTGAATACCAGTATTTTTTTATGGAGCGATTGCCTATCTGACATCCATAACCCAGTCTCTGGGTAACACGATACCCCTTGGTCAGGGTGCCAGACTTTCAGGTGTCTATCTAATAATTGTAAAAGATCTATAAATGACAGCCAAACAAGACAAATCAATATCATTAGCAACGGCACGTTTTTAAACAATGATTATTAGTAAATAGAAACTGTTTTAAAACATACTAACTTAGTGTAATTTAAAAAAGTATGTCGTATATCAGAATATCAGTCGTATCGTAGAAAATCATGAGAATATTTTTATATCAAAACTCATTTTAAACAAAAATGTATTACAAAATAAACAACATACTAAGTAAATAGTAAAAAGACTAAAAACAAGAACTATCCTTTCTAAGATCCCTTCCCAAAAGCCGAAGACTAAAAATAAGAAACTAGCTCCACTAGCTAACTTTAGCCCAAACCCCAAAAACTTGGCGTGAATTGTTAGTTCAGAAATCGTAGCTAACTGGAAGCAATAAGTCTGCGACCCGGCGTGACGGCCGCTCCTTTAAACACACGCTACTTGACTCCTTAATGTATGGATTGTTTTGGCGCAGTTCGGTGTTCTAGCAAATCGGACCCTTGTACCTTTGTGGCTTGTACCTTTGTGGCCTGGGAATAGTTCACGTACAGCTGTGGTTACATGACGATTTTGTGTTTCTCGAATTTTCTTTTTGATACAACAAAAAGATTTTTGAAGTGAAAACTTCTTTAGCGGCGTTGAGCACTTTTTCTGTAATGGGTATAAAATCTTAAACTCGCGTCAGGACACGTGCGCGTCAGGACACGTGACCTGATCGAAAAAGCGTAGGACAGCGCAGGGCGCTTGCGCGAATGATAATTGTAATAGTTTTAAAGTTAAATTTTTAATGTAATATAAATTGTCATGTTTGTGTACGATAGCGCAATAAATGAATATTGTATTCTACCACATAAATGATAGTACTTTTATACTGATAAAGCAATTGGTGCAAAATTATTCCCTAACCATTCCAAAATATCAAACATGCTCAACGTTAATAATCAAGTTTTTACTTCTGCCGGCACTCCCGGAGTGCAACCCGTTTTTTTTGTACCTATTAGTTATTACGTAGTACTTTTGGAATAAAGTTCCTTGACTACTTCGTAGTGGTCGCAAAGCATGACTGCTGAGCATTAGGTCTTGGATTCGCTTCCCAGGTCGGGCAGTGTTATTGGGTTTTTCCATCAGGAATTTCTCAGTAGCAGCCTCGGAGTCTGGATTTGTGCTCGGTAGATTTATTTATTTATTTAAACTTTATGCAACAAAAAATTACATAGGCGGACTTAATGCCTAAGGCATTCTCTACCAGTCAACCAAAGGTGGTGAAGAGATAACATAGCAGGTGCAAAAAATTGTACATGAGAAATAATCAAATAAAATATTTAAAAATCATAAAAGATGATCGATGATGATGATCTTAGATGGCAATATTATAGGCTCGCCTCCTATTACATGAGACTTAAAACATAACTGGCGAAACGTGGGTGTACTAATGGGCACACCTCTGCTTAACCCTTCGGGGATTACAGGCGTGATGTTATGTGCTATAAATAGATTTTTCGTACCTATTAGTTTTCGCGCAGTATTTTGGGAATGAAGTTTCTAAAACGTGTCCTGCGGTAGGAATTGTCACGTACGGAAAAAGCGTTATGCCTCTCCAGGTGACCTCCGTCTTCTCTCTCTGTCTTTCTATTACATACGTGGGTCAAGTTCCTTAACGGTGCTTGTGGTAGAAGTTAACTGATAGAAATCGTCACGTAAGGAAAAAGCGTTATGCCCCCTCCAGGCGGCGACCTCTTTCTCTGTCTCTTTATTTTATTTTTAAAAATTCTTTCTTAGCGGACGTCTAACTAATTATAAACTAACTCCCTGCCAAACATCTTTATACCTCAAGCGGTTTGTGATATTTCGTGATGAGTGAGTGACCTATAGCTTTATATATTTAGATATAAGCCTGAAATCGCCAATCCACCTTAAGCAAGCGTAGTGATTAATGCTCGTGCATTCTCTGTATGAGGTCTTTGCTCTGCAGTAGAACAATAATAGACTGGTTTTAATATTCATTATTATTTTATTACCTTCTTGGTAGTAATTTAATTCGTTATAACCGTAAAAGTCTTTAATAGTGTAGTTAGCATGAATTCCTAATGTTAAAATAAAAGTAATTACGTAGTGCTACGACGTAGCAGTCGTAGGCGTCGCTGCTACGCTAGCTACGCTTTCGTAGCGGGCAATCGACCCATTACTTTTGTCATGAATTTTGTATGGCATGTTGTGTTTTTATCGACTACAACTGATCAGATGGATTTACTTTCAATTTTTCTGTTTATATCTACTTCAGAATGATTATAATAGGTATCATTAAAAATGCCTTGATCCACTAGTTATAGGCTATGTGAACACAAAGTCGGGTTTTCTAAAAGTAAAAACTAAAACCAGGCTTCAAGAAAAAAAAAAAAAATTGTTACTAACTAATGAGACTACTTATTCTCTCTTCGGAGACTCTATCTGGTGTCTCTTTTTATTATTATCATTTAGTTTTTTTGACTCTATCTGGTGTCTCTTTTTATTATTATCATTTAGTTTTTTTGTTTTTTTATTCTTTTTTTAGATTAAGTTCCAGCTTGTCTTGGCTGTTGAAAAATTATTTTGTATGCGTCACTTTCACGTGAATAAAAAGTTTTTCTTTCTTTCTTTCTTTCTTTTCTATAATTTTAATATCAAAATATTACTATTACCATTTATATTTAAACTCTTTCGAAATCCTGATCCAGAACCAATCACAACCTTTTCAGTTTCATATTCGTCATAAAACAAGTCTCAATGATTCAAAACAGTAATTCAATTTACAACCGGACCAAAATATCATGATCCGTTTCATGCTGGCACCATGATTTCGTTAGCTATCTCATTGGCTAGCCTTTGCCTATTAATAGCCTATTAGCACCGATATTAGGCTTCATTTAAACCGTGAGTTAGGACATTACGAAGCGTTATTATCTTATGGGAAATGGTGTTTTGCAGAATTGCATTAGCTGATACTGGCTTTGAATGCATTTGCATGACAAAGCAAAGGTTTATATAATTTTTAATTGGTTTCTTGTTAATTTGCTTTGTGGTCCTTTGGTACGCAAATGTTTTACATAAGATGTTTATCTATACTTACTAATATGAAGCTGAAGAGTTTTTCTGTTTGTTTGAATGCGCTAATCTCTGAAACTTTCAGTCGGATTGAAAACATTTTTTTTTGTAAATGATAGCCAAATTTATAAGAAAAAGTCATCATCTGCCTAGCCTTTTCTCAACTATGTTGAGGTCGGCTTCCAGTCTAACCGGATGCAGCTGAGTACCAGTACTTTACATAGAGCGACTGTCTATCTGACCTCCAGAACCCAGTAACTGGGTATTACGATACCCCTAGGTAAGACTAGCTGTCAGACTTTCGGGATTCAGATGACTCGTAACAACTGTCAAAGATCCACGTATAACAGCCGGGGCCAACGGCTTAACGTGCTTTCCGAGGCACGGAATGATGTCAGTAATGGCTAAGATAAACTTTAAAAAGTACATATGAATTGAAAAAGTCACATTGGTACTTGCCTGGATTCGAACCCACAACCTCATGCATGAGAGGCGGGCACCTTAACCGCTAGGCCATCACGACATCCAGAAGAAAAAGTATAGGCTATATAACATTACGCTACGACTCACGGGAGTGGAGCAGTAACCAAAGACGTCATTTAACGCGTTTAAGAAAGCACGTGGACGAGTCGCGGCCACAAGCTAGTAGTAGATAAACTGAGTTTTATGCAAAATATGCTGGAAAATCTAGTTTTCTAGGAGTAGAATTCTGAAAATAGTTTCAAAGATCGTAGGTACTATTTTTGGTAGAGAAAATATTTTCTTGGTATAATAAGTAAAAGATTCTCTGAAACATAAAATCTAAATTCAGCATAACAATACTTACAATTTCTTAATATAGTAAATAACTTATATTTTATAAAAGATTTCATTTAAAACGAGTATAACTAACATTAAATCTATAAACATAATAATTAATTAATTTAGCTCTCTTCTTAATTTATAGCAGTTGGTACATACTGTAGTAACACTGAATTTTATTTTAGGTACATCGTCATTCATAAAGTATTATAATTATCGAATTAATGTATTAGGATAAATAATTATGTATGAATTTATAAGAAGTTTCTTGCCCATTCTTCTCCATACGAAACTACCTTTTGGAATGTGCAGCAAGATTTAATTAATTTTTCCTTGGAAATGACGTTTAAAATTACCTTTTAATATTCTAACTGAAATAAATGATTCAACTTTGACTTAAATGAAAATAGATTCTCAGAACGTTCACCCATCAACTATTTCAATCACGAATCAACGCGAAAATAATTTCCCATAATTGTTCGATTAAGTTCAAAGATAGACCCATCAGAAATAATAACAGACTATAAATTTTGATAGCACGAAATTTTGATACTACGAAATTTAGTCCAACCTGAAGGGTGGGAAGACCGTAATTATTAACAGTATACCCATAGGACCAGTATTCTCTTTAAGACTTGGTTAAGCTATTATAACTTGAGTTACTTGTTTAAAGCGATAAGAAGTTTTGATAAAGATTGGGTGTCACTCAACTTAGTTTTGAGGTTTGCTTCCTTTGATGTTTCAGGAGTTATTTTTTTTATGATTCATATTTTCTATCGTTAATTTTGTAACTAGCTTGTGCTACCGACTTCGTCCGTATGTTTTTTTACCTGCGTGAGGTTACGTCTTTCGGCAGAAGCGAGTATTTTTTAATCGACTTCTCATCGAGCTTTCGCGATTTCGTCTATGCAAATTTTCTTACGGATAGTTTTTTAAAGCGAAAATAGAGAAAGATAATTAGAAATAATTTGAGATATTTTTTTAAATCGATGCAGTAATACCGGAGATTAGCACGTTCAAACAGAAAAAGACCAAGACTGTCTTAAGCTTTATAATATTAATTAATACCTTTAGATAGTATAGATATTTCGATGACCGCATCTAACAAACGTGCAAGTGAAAAAAGTCAACTTTACAGGAGAAAATAAAAATGTTGAATCCTTAATAACGCGGGTTTCCTTATAAACAGATCAATACAATGTATTACTTAATTATTTTTAGACTAGAATGTATAAAAAAAATTAGGGGGTAGGAGGCTGGGCAAAAGAGACCGAAAACACCAAAAAAAAAAAATCATGCATTGGCTCTTGCACGTTTATTCGATGCGGCCATCGATTTAATGTCATCACAAAATTTATATTTTTTCACATGTTTCATTACAGCACATTTCCTTTCCTCCGCTGTAAGCTTCTGGTGACAAGTACACAAAAGATTTTATGTGGTTTCCACTAAAATGACTCTGACATCATAAACTTTAATTGCCATTTCACGCGGTGAAAAGCAGCGATCATAAAAATTTTAACACTACCGCGCTGCATGCGGTGCACTTTCAACGGTTTTTATTATAGTTAGAATATTGCACACATACTAAATAAAATCTTGTATTTTTACCCTTTGACTTGACACTTAAATGTTGTATTTATAGTATGTACAGTCAAACAAAACATTCGGTATACAGGCAGCTAACTTGCAGCTAGTTTTAAACAATGTTTCAAGTATGTCAAATCTTTTAAATCACTCTAAATAGGTTTCAAAATTATTAAACACCACAAGCTTTAAAAGTAAACACAAAATAACAATGAATGGCGATGTAGCAGAAAGATAATTATTGTTGTCTGTAAAACCAATAGTTTGTTCCACCGTACAATACACGATATTGCGAACATCTAGAAAAAATATACGAGGGGTCATCTCAGTCAAAATTTTTCAAAAATACTACTAATTTACACCTACATTTTTTCTAGTTCATGAGATTACGACTAGATTTTTAATGCTTTATTTATTGATTGAATTGAATGCGTTACGAGAATTGACCTTCATTTTTTTTCTTTTTTTTTTAAATACGTTGCCCCACACTAGGAATTTGTTCTGTATCGTGGGTGCATTTACGAAGATATAAACTCACATACACAAACAGCCAGACCCGGAACAGCAATCTGTAGGCCATACAAATATTTGTTCCGTGCGGGAATCAAACCCGCGACACGGAGCGCAGCAGCCAATCGCTCAGCCACTGCGCCAACCGTGCCGTTTCTTGACTTGTGACTTGAATTTGAACGTCATTTAGATAGTAGAATTGGCCTTCTGATCATTGATCTTAATTATAATATTATGGTGTCTACGAGCTGGGACCTCATTTGGTTATGGTAATAAAGACTATTTTGTCCGTTTGTCTTTTTCACTAATTTGAATACGGAGACTGCCTTAACTACTACCTACTACAAAAAAAAATGTCTTGCGACACAACATAGCCACCAAATATAATGCGTTCCGACGCATTTCATACGAATATGAACCTTATTTCTATTAAGAACAGATACTAAAAATGACTGAAATACCACGAAAAAATACTTTCTTTATACATTTAGAATTTAAAGGCTTCTCCATAACAATATCTAAATGGTGTTTTTACACCCTTTTCTTTGTTTTTTGGTTACAATGTACACGTGATCGCCTTATAAAAGTATAAAACAATTAAATGTCAAGGAGTTCATATTTCATTGTTCTTTTGTCATGTTTTACCAACATTATAGTACAATGGCGGTAGGCCACAAAATATGGCGCTCACGGCAAATTACACGGAACACGTGAATCGTCACAGCCAGTATCACATGTGGCAGAGTTGTGTGACGAATGACGTCATATCTCACACATACACTTACCCGTGAAGTGGATTAAGTGGTGCTTTCAACCGCTTGATGTATGGACGCGGATCTTGCTTGATTCATAAGGACCATTTTCGCGTAACGCGGCTGTTACTATAGAAGCGGCGTGTGTCATTTTGTTTTCGCTCCGTCTGCCGCCAGTACTTATTGTTCCAGTTGTTTTTATAGAGAATGATGCTTAATTCATAAGGACCAAATCTGCGCGGCGAGATTTGCGAGGTTACCTGAAAATGATACTCATAATACTTTATTAGGATTATTCTGTGATGTCACTTTTGGTTTTACTCTTGTTTTGTTAGTTTACGTATTTTTTGTTGGAAGTATGCTGCTAAAATATTATGATCTTAACTGTGTTATAGATATGGATCATATTTAACTAACTATGAGTCTAATTTTACTGTTTGGTCCTATTGTTCTAGAGTAACAAAACGTTCAAGCAGTTTTCATTAATTAATTGAAAGTTAACTAAAATGCAACAAAAATAGAGTTGAAAATTGCATGTAATTTAAATCTGAATATTGTATGTTTTCTCTGTAAATTCATTTGCAATTCTTTGGAGCAAAATAAATATTTTTAACCGTAATTTTAAATTCTATTGTAGTCATATTTTAAAACAGCTTGAGTATATAATTGCTACCCTTTTTGCGCTGACTTTTAAAATTATTTATTTTCTTTAAAAGTCTGCCTGTAAAAGCCTTACGCCAGCGGCATTTTTTTTGTACTTAAATAGTTTTTTAAATAAAAGTGTAGGTGGTAGTTGGTAGTATATAGTAAGTTTAATAAGTGTAGGTATATACGTGGTTGGGACGTCATTAAACTGAGCCCACGCCTTATATAAATATTATCAAAGGTTCTATACTACAGTACTTACACTTACAAATAGAGGGATCTTAAACTATTATAACATAACATCACGCCTGTAATTAAAAGAGTTAGGCAGAGGTGTATCCATTAGCACACCCATATTTCGCCAGTTATGTTCAAGTTTGTGTGTTGTGGTTGTGGTAATAGGGGGCGAGCCTATTGCCATCAACCGGGCACACATCCAGACTCCGAGGCTACTACTGAGAAATTCCTGATGGAAAAACCAAATAACACCTTGCTCGACCTGAGAATCGAACCCCAGACCTCATGCTCAGGTCCCACCCAAGTAACCACTGCCCAACTGGAGTCTGCTACCAAAAAACCCACAGATCTCACTAACCACATTTGCGAGAACAAAGCGAGTACACAAACCAAGAGTAACTCCCCATGCCATTTTATGTGGCAACTTATCATCTTTGGCGAAGCTATTTTTCGAATGTTTTACCTCGTTTAACTGATGTCTGGTTCCTTTGATGACATCCTGTCTATTAGGGGTAGCTATCAACCTTTGTATTCAACGTTTTTCCTTTGTTCATACGTAATACTGGGAATATTTTTCAGGTACCTATGTGGGTGAATATTTGCATGAATCACTTCGCGTGTTTTTTTTCTTTTGCTGCGAAAATATGTTCGTAATGGTATGCTTGGGATGTGTGTGGGTATATTATTTTCTTCCTTGATATGTGGAGTTAGAAATCTTGGTGTTATAGTTTAAGATCTTGTCCTTATATTATTTGTAGTTAGTTCTGTTTAAATGAACTAACCTGCATCTAGTGGTCGCAAAGCGCGACTGTTACTGGGTCTGATTCACGGGACGGGCAAAGTTTTATTGGGTTTTCCATCAGGAATTTCTTAGTAGTAGCCTCGAAGCTTGTATTTGTGCCCGGTTGACGGCAATAAGCTCGCTCCCTATTACATGGGACTTAAACATAACTAGCGAAATGTGGGTGTGCTAATGGGTACACCTCTGCCTTACCCTTCCTGAGAAAAAGGGGACAGCCAGAGAGACAGACAGACAGACGGTCAATATTTTGCAGACAGGTATGGAACCTTAAGGCCTCATTTACGGAGATGCGGGGCGTCGGGCGTCGCGTTGTGCGGCGCGGCCCTCTCTGAATTCAAACATAATTATGGCATTGTATGAGTGCGTTTACGGAGAAGCGTTGTTTGACGTACTGATTTTCGTGCCGCTTGACGCCACGCCGCACGCGACGCGCGACGCCCCGCGTCTCCGTAAATAAGACCTAAAAACGACTTTTAGAAACAAATGAAATCTCTAACACTCTCTTAAAGAAACTCCAACCCAACCACCGAACGAAGACAAACCGAAATCTTCAAAAACCAGCGCTTCTGAACTAGGTACTATTTTATTCCAACTTTTAACGAGCACTGGTTCGTTCCGTTTCACGGGTAGTCCGTCACGGGCACCGACTTTGTTTTAGCACGCCACATAAATCTTGGCTCTGGTCGACTAGCGGGCTTTTAGTCTGACATTACTTTTGAGGTTGGATTCTTTCTGTGGGAAGTATACCGTATTGGAGTTTAAAGAGTTGGACTTTAGTCTTTCGAAGATACGATAGGGTATTTTGTTTAAGATTCATGATAGTTTCAGATAGTGTGTTTGCAATGCTTGGCTGGATAAGGTTCTCAGTTTTAGACACTATTTCTTCTTAATGAAAAGGAAGAACTTTGAGAAGCGTTAAGGCACTTTGGTTGGCGACTAAGGATATCCTAGTTTCGCCAAGTTTCTTTATCATTGTTTCGCGTGAGGTCGCTGCAATCTACCTATAGTTTGACCGCAGCGAGGTGGGGTACGAGGAAAAAAGAGTACCAGTTCAGGGTTGGCGGTAGACTGACGTAACGGAGCGTCCGATACTCCCCCTCATCTCGCCGCGCGCATCCCTAAGGCGCGGTACAGTTTCGATCAAACTATAGTCACCGATCCAAAACCTGATAGTTCTCCAGCTTATACCGTAAGTACTTATGTAGGGTACGTTTTTAGTCCTGCCCACACTGTTAGTTGCCTTGCTGACGTTAAGTTTCTTGCTCGTTCTTCTCCATATTGACCTACCAAAGTTTGGAATGGTCAACTAACGACAATTCACAAGTGCCTGTAAATGGTTTAATAATTTTGACTTTGACTTTGACTGGCTATTATTCGACCAACGTTTTTGGAATAGTCAACTAATTTCAACTTTTCGACTAACTGACCGACACCTTGCCAATTAAAATGTCTTATAGAAAAAAATGCTTTGACTATGTCTTTCACTTTGACTTTGACTAGCCATTTTGTGTTTCATGATATGAATTATTCTGATATATACACATCAAAAGTGTCTAGGGATCAACATCCCTAACAAATGTTAAGGATGTTGATCCCTAGACACTTTTGATGTGTGTAGTTCAGAAGAAGACACATACATACCCTCACACCTTTTTCCCATGGGTGTAGGCAGAAACCCCAGAACGCCACCTGCTACGATCCTTACATACTCCTTTCGCATCATCCACGTTCATACATCTCGTCATCCTCATCCTCCATCATTCAGAAGGAGAATTCTCTCAAAAACAAATCTGACGAACAACGTGCCATTTCAAAAGCGTCATTCACCTCGCTCACAGTGAATGAACCAAGAAGTTGTCGGTTTAACGGAGGGTAGAAGAAACAGATTGTGTTAAAACTAAGTTCCATGGAACAGTTTCAACAGGAAATATGTTAATGGTACTTTAAACTTGTTCGAATTAGTTTTCTTTTTGAATCACACCGTATTTGCTTTTTAAACGGCATCGATTTGGAATTTAGTTTTTTGTTGAACGATTAGTCTGTTAGTGACGTTGTAGGGGCATTTTTATTTCGTAGCTGCGCTTTTTCGACGTTTTCGTGGTTGGTTTTTGTTATCGGTTTGACATATTTTGTTGTTGTGTATTCGTTTCGCTAGGGAGTTTATACTGCTACATTTAAAAGTGCAATGTAACATTGCTTTACTAATGGCGAAGTGACAGTTTGTTGTTTTGTATTCAAATTGGGAGTGGCGGTTGTCTTTGGGATTAAACACGCATGATTAGAGCGTTTGTGCATTACATCTGATTCAAATCTAAGACGATCTAAAATATAGATCTGAGTTGAATCAACGATCAGAAGTAGAACGGTGTGTGGTCACAAAAGCCTGTTAGTGTCTCAGCGATAGATTTTTGGTTAGAACAGTTTAACACATTTTAAGATAAAAGTTAAAAAATATAAAAAAAGTTAAGTTAAGTTGTTAAATTATTTAACAACTTTTATCATCATCTGCCTAGCCTTTTCCCAATTATGTTGGGGTCGGCTTCCAGTCTAACCGGATGCAGCTGAATACCAGTATTTTACATGGAGCGACTGCCAGAGTACTTACATATTATTATAAAATTAAAATAAACAGTTTGCATATAAAGAACATTATTTACGTTCATTCAATTTCGTTAATTCTTACACCACCTCACTACCTTTTTTTTGTCAAAATCTGGTAACCCTTCAACTGTCAAGTAATATTAAAAGTCGAAGTATAAGTATAAAAATCTCAACTACATAAATGATACGCTTCCTTATCAAAAGAACGTAAAATAAAAGTCCAAGCTATTAGAAAAGCTACTCAATCAAGTTCAAAATATCTTCGGTGGTCGGTAGTGAAGTGTCCTCGCTTACAAGTCCGACGGACAAGCTGCAATATCCGGCGACTGAACATACCGACACTCGTCTACTGCATAACCTGACAACTGGACATTGTTAATGGCGATATTTTATTCAGATTTTGAAGAACGATTAATTTATTTAAAAAGGCGGACTTAATGCCTTAGGCATTCGCAAGAGATAACATGGTAGGTGCAAATTAATGTACGAGCGTTAAACAACAATGATAATACCATGATATTTTTTATAATTAGGTGTTTTAAATGTCATGGTGGCCTAGTCATTAAGACAAGTATCAATGTGACTTTTTAAATTTATAAATACCAACTTTTTAAGTTTATTTTGGAGTTCACTGACGTCAGTGAAAGAAAATATCTTGAGGAAACCTGAACTTTGTAATTAAAAAACATAAGTCTGAAATCACCAATCCGCCTTGAGCAAGCGATCGCATGGCCTATGGTGATCAATACGCGTGAAATCTCTGTATGGGAATAGGCCTTTGCCCTGCAATGGGACATTAATCAGGGAATCGCAGTAGGGGCGTACGCTCCCAGAATCCCCGGTATTATGGCTCATTTTCACTAGTCGATAGCGCCCGCATGCGGCGTGCGACAGATTTCTAGAACGCATGCCACAGGGCCCGCATGTCGATATCACGGTCGGTAAAAAGCATGCGCGGCGGATCCCCGCATGCGGGTAACGACTTGTAACTTTCATTGGTTGTTATGTCGCATGCGGGGACTCGCCGCATGCGACTAATGAAAATGCGCCATTAGTATTGGAGGGGAACACCGGGGTGGTTTTTTGGTTAGTGAGTATCTGACAGACTTCTCCGCCTTCTTCCTTCTGACGCCGGGGGACATCACATTGAAACAAAAATAAAGTTAATAGTAGGTCACCCACAGCTATGTAAATATTAATGTACTAATTCATAAAATACCTAACCAGGCATGAATTTAAATTCATTAACCTACAAACCATAATTATTTATCACTCAATGCAATTAGGATGAAATAATTTAAATGCCGTATCGAAATATTTAGTTTTTGGTAAAACAAAACTGATTAATGAGTTCGCATAATTGCTGACCGTTGGATTAGTACTAGGTAAACAGTACCACTGCTGTGATAAAATTATTCCCCCGTTTACGAAAATTAAACATGTTTAATAACCACAATATAATTTGCTATCTTTTTAATTTAAATCTCCCAAAACTTTATACAAATAAATAAAATTGAAGTATCTAAGTATTTGTAATGTCAAAATAAACAGCTTGTTACTAAATGTACATAAATGTTTACAAGGTACTTAAACAAGATGACCAATTTTAATTTTTTTTGTCTCTTTTCTCTAAAATTCCAAAATCGATTTTGACGAATCTTTCACAAGCAGATTGAATGCGAATTTTTATATTAATTAAAAGATCAGGTTTCCTCACAGTGTTTTCCTTCACCGATGTCAGTGATGTTCAAGATAAACTTAGAAGACACATACAGGGTGGCCTAGATAACAACGTCTTAAAGAAAATTTCGGAAGCCTATCAAGCCTATCTACTTGGGCTATCCAAACCACTCCCATTTACATGGTTAGGTTAGTAAATTGAAAAAGTCACATTGGTACTTGCCGAGTACCCAACCCGCAACCTCGGGCACCTAAACCACTAGGCTATCTAGCCTATACGACTGCTACATCAAATAGTAATGCCACTATACGATAAAAACTAGATGAAGCATTGTTCATTATTTTCTTTAAAAAAATATCATCATCACAATATTGTTTTTCTTTAGTACGTTACGTATATCATACTTTCGTGCTCCAAGTTACGTTTAGAATATTAAAAAGAGTCATATAAGTGGTATATGTTCAAGTTTATATGACCCTGACGTACGTTATGGAGGCGGAACTAAATTGACAATTATTTAGAACATTCTTGACTATTAAATTTTTCATTTCGTGTTGGTAACGTTTAGTGCTAATAATGATTTTGTATGGAGTCGTTGACACACGCGATCATAGATAAAAAAGCATATTTTAAGGTATAATGTCACGCACGTACGTATTAAAAGTGTCCCTTGTTTTTTTATGATGTTTTAATTAAATCATAACACGGAAATTAAAAATTGACTTCCGTGAAAAAATATTATTTTTGAATAAGGAAAATTCCCAATAATAACAATAGAATTGGTTTTATTTATACATACAAATAAATAAAATTAAAATGTCTCTTTATGATGTCAAAATAACAACCATTTATTAAACGCATAAATGTATTCACGGCACATATAAACAAAAACAATTTTTAAAATTTCCTTCTGCTTGTTTTTTCTGGCTAATCTCCAAAAAGCCAGGGCCGGACTTGACTCGCCGGTTTTGACGAGACTTTCACTGGCAGGTAGCTAATATTACTAATCTTATTTTAGAAAAAGACTCAAAGTTCCGCAAAAAAAAATCACTCTTACTCTCATAGTCCAATGGGACGGCAATCTGACACGACCGGGGAGAGATCAGACGCCCGGACCAACGGCTTTACGTGCTTTCCGAGGCACAAGAGTGCCGCACCATCAAATTCTAAGCTCCAGGCTGCTACTGAGAAACTCCTAATGAAAAAACCCAATAAAACTTTTTGCCCAACCTGGGAATTTAACCCAAGCTTTTAAGTTTTACAGGGGCGCTTGTGACCACAAAACCAACGGGGCAGTCAAAAAGAACTTTAAATGTAGCAAAAGAAAAAAATAGAAAAATTAAAATCCCCCGAGGGCAGCGGCCATATTGGAACGATTTTCATCAAACATAGCTAAGAACACTCCCGACTAATTCACCTTTCAAACAAAAAAAAAACAACATCAAAATCGGTTTATCCGTTCTGGAGCTACGATGCCACAGCCACACACACCCCCACACCCCTACACGTCAAACTTATAACACCCTTTTAGCGTCGGAAGTTAAAAATGAGTGCAACAAAGTTTGAGTTTAATATTCCGTTGTCAGTTACCACGTTATGATGTTGACCAGCAGAATAAAGTAATAATGTGTGGCGCTAGCGATGCTCCCTTCTTTGTCCGACTCCTTTAAATACACTACTTGTATATAAAGCTAAGTTTTAGAAAGTTTTTGCAAGTTTGTCAATATGTCTATTGATGTTGAAAGTAGGATATTGTTTTTTTATTTTACTTACTATGTTCTGCACGCGACTTCGTCCACGTATTTTTTTTTTTACAATCTTTTAAATAGGCTGTTCGTATGTAAGTATGTATGTGAGTAAGTTGTCCTTTCAAAATTTGCAAACCATTTCTCGACCATTTGTTGGTATCCGATTGAGCTGAAATTTTGTATACACCTTTAGTTCTAATGACAATACAATGTCCAGTACTCAATATTGTAATAATTTTAAAATAACAACAAACAAACAGATTCTTTATCTCGCTATCAGTAATAAAAATATTGTTTTGTATATGTATCGGTAATAGTATTTTAGTAATCGGATTACTTCCAGGAAATACCCCACAAAAAACGAATCTTTATATTATTAGTACCTAGATTTATGCAAAAGGGTTGTTGACCGCCTTGCAATATGTGCCATCACAAAATAGATAGTCATAGATACCCGCTCGGACCTCACGAGTTCACGACCCGAATATTTCCGAATAAAAGCGAATATTCCCAAAGGCGAGCTTTTACTTTAGTCAAAGTATTTATGAGTATTGCCGGTATTTGACATTCGACGTGGCAATTCCGCAAGAATTTGAGTTGACAGTCATGCAGAGAAATGGTTTGATGTCCTTTGCTATTTGTGTGCTGCAGTGTTATTCTGTAGAATTTTCCGTCGGGGAGTTTAAGTGAGGTGAGCTTAAGGTGAAATGCCATTCCAACTGATGTTTAGGATTGAGAACTCGCCTTAATCTCACTTCACCTAAGGAGATTTTTTACGGATTAGATTGGCTCTGATTTTATTCTGTTACACTTCAATCGTTTTTTTTTTAAAGATTTAAAATCGCCATGTCGCCTTGAGCACAGGTTAAAATAATATTGTACTGTGATACGAAACTTATCGTTTTCAAGTTTGACTTTCATTTGTTTTGAAGTACTTACGTTCTTCTTTCTTTATCGTGTGAGCAGTAAGGTCTTACGACCCTAGTGTCAGAGTTTCTTCTCAAAGGCCTCTGACATGGTTTGAGCGGGATGGTGGCTGGTATAAGTCCAGGTTTCCTCACAATGCTTTTCCTTTACCGATCGATGTCAGTGATGTCCATGATAAACTTATGAAAGTACATATGAATTGAAAAAGTACTTAAGGCTCATTTACGGAGACGCGGGGCGTCGCGCGTCGCGTGCGGCGTGGTGTCTCGTGGCGCGAAAATTAGTACGTCTAAAATCGCTTCTCCGTAAACGCACTCATACATCTCTTCGTAAATGAGGCCTTACGTTAAATCTCGCAACTAATCGCAAGTTTGTGTCTTCTCTTAGCTACTATTATACGCATATCCTCACTTGCCATGCAGCTTTCACTACGTCATGTTTAAGACAGGCTCACATGCAACTGGCAAAGGGATTAAGCTTTGTAGGCAATGTAACGTGTTTCACGTGAATTTCCTTGATATCATAATCTATACTACTCGTAAAGGGTACTATAAAGCTAAAGAGTTTGTTTCTTTGTTTGTTTGAATCCATAATATCAGGAACTACTAGTTCTAGGCTATATAACATCATGCAATGACCACTTGTTGTGGAGCAGTAACCAAAGAAGTAAATTAACATGGTTGAAACGCATAGCGTACGTATTATAGCTAGTCTATACAGCATGTTACAAAAACCCTGTCCGATCCTTAAGGGTATTATTCGGCATCGTACTGCGTACACATATACGTAACCATTTAATGGATTTGAGATTATTATTTTTCCCCAGTGAAAATAAAAAGAAGAAAGAAGAAGTAACTAAATTAAAATAAAACATAAAAACTGATCAACGGCAACACTGATCTGACAGGGTTTTTGTTACATAGTGTATAATAAGAGAATCTGATTGACGTATTATCGGAGCATAGCCAAAACTGCAACTGCAACTGCAACTGCATTAGGAACGTGGAATTTTGCAATTTGGAAGTTGAACCCTCAAGGCGACGAAAGGTGAGAATTTCGTTTGAATGAAAAATCTTATTTATCTTATTTGACAGCCTCGTTGGTCTAGTGGTTAGTGACCCTGACTGCAAAGCCGGAGGTAGTCGGTTCGATTCCCACCCAGGACAAACTTTGTGTGATGAGCATAATTGTTGGTTCTGTGTCTGGGTGTAATTTATCTATAATATGTATATATTTATAAATTATATAAGTATGTATATCAGTTGTCTGGTTACCATAACACAAGCTCTGCTTAGCTTGGGATCAGATGGCCGTGTGTGAGTTGTCCCAAGATATTTATTATTTATTTATTATTTATTATTTCTTGACTTAGCACGAATAAAAGCCGAAGTAACTAATAAAGTTTGGGGCTAACTATTTCTCTAACTACCCCTAAGGGGATAGGCCAGGAGGGGGAGTGGCAGTAGTGAGTGTTTATAGGGGAAAATAAGTACGAAATCGAAACATGCTAGCATAATATTATACAAGTGCTTCCATGATAGCGGAAAATAAAAGGAAACAGACATTATTGCCTGTCATATTGCTCATCATTACGCGCTTCACCTGTCCTGTAGGTAGTAATGGGATTTAATGAATATTAACTACGTTTTTTACATATTGTATTCTGTGTTTATGGAGCAAAAGCAATATCAATTAGGGCTAGCGCAAACAGAACAGCGATTGAAATCGATACTTATACGACAGACAGAATTACTTTCGGATTTATAACTTTAACATATTATAAATGCAAAATAAATTCTGTAACGCTTAGGGAGGTACGCGGGTAGGGAGGAATAACGCTACCTTCTACTATCTTTACATACTCCTTTAGCCTCGTCCATGTCCATACATCTCGTCATACAAGCACGCCGGTTAGCGTCAGCTCACACCGAGGCGCGACGCGACGCGACGCTGCGTGCACACTTTAAAAGAGAGACTCAAAATATAACTTTATTTTCTACACGAAAAGATACACATTTCATTGTGAGAATTTAGAATACGTTACACCACGCAGCACTAAATCGCGATGCGTCGCTCTACGCCGCGAGGCAACACGAGGCGTAGAGCGACGCATCGCGACGCAGCGGTGAATCGCCGGTACGCGCGACGTGCAAGAGCGGCGACGTTGCGATGCGTCACGCGGCGGCGCGCGGCGGCGCGCGGCGCAGCGCGAAGTCACTGGCCTCTTCCAGTATCGTCACGTTGCGTCGCGTCGCGTCGCGTCGCGTCGCGTCTCGGTGTGAACTGACCCTTACGAGTAATAATTAAGTACTCAGTAATTAGTAACGTAACTAATGACTAAATTATCCATTCAGTATCAAAAAAATACTACCAAGCTTTACTTCGAAAGCTCTTTTGCAAACACGTGTAAATGGCCAGCGAAAGGAACATTAAAAAAGAATACTGCGCGTCTAAAAGTTAGGCTACCTTTTAAAAACTAAATAGAACTGGGTCATTTTGAATACACTGCAAATGAACTACGTGTTTGTAAATGTAAAAACGTCGGCGTTACACTACTGTACCACACTGTACAGTGAGGTGCACAAAAACAGGACACGAATTAAAACAATTATGGAAACTTCTACTGTATATCGTCTGTGAGTGGTGTTTTTAGAGATAAAGTAACTTATTCTACAGATTTTGTTCAATATTCATTTTAATTAGATAAATTATTTTTAGTTGGTGTTAATACATAACATAACGCCTGTAATCCCCGAAGGGTTAGGCAGAGGTGTACCCATTAGTACACCCACATTTCGCCATTTATTTTTAAGTCCCATGTAATAGGGAGCGAGCTCATTGCCATCAACCGGGCACAAATCCAGACTCCGAGGCTGCTACTAAGAAATTCCTGATGGAAAAACCCAATAACACTTTGCCCGACCTGGGAATCGAACCCAAGATAGCAGCAGTTGCACTTTGCGACCACTAGGCCAACGCGGCAGTCAATTTAGTTCCTTCTTTTTTTAAATCTATACAACAGTTCATAATCAAACCACTATACAAAGAAAATTTAGTAAAAAATCCCCTGAAAGCTGTTTTTTAATTCAATTTGTAGTCAATAAGTGTCTTCCATTAGAAGGTAATGTAATAAGATAGTAAAGCCACTTTATATTGTTCTGTTCCGGCTAAGTGAGGGCTGTGTAGACTGGGAGCCAGGATCCAATTTTAACCATTTGTCATTTATAAATAGTTGACGTCGGTCAGATTTTTTAACTAAACGCTACTTGATGTAAAAATAGATAATCGGATGAGAATAAGTCAGATGCAAAAATTGCTCTTGTATATTTTTAAAATTAAATATCAAATCAAAATACTTAATATTTTCGAAATCCTGCTAATAGGTAGGTATGTAAATGTGAAAGTTTGAAGATGTTTGGATACTATTCAGACACACGTAAACAGATTTCGATGTAAATTGGCACAAAGATATACCATTTCTTGGATTAGCACAAAGGATACTTTTATCCCAGTATTAGGCCCCGATAATAGTTCAACTAACTTTACGGAAAGTTAATTTTTACTCGGGCGAAGCTGCTGGCAGAAGCTAGTATAAAACATAAATGCAAGGACATTTCCTAGTCAACAGAATACAAGGGTATTTAGGTATTAGGTAATTTTTGCAAATAAAAGAAAAAATAAATAAAAAAGCTAAGTTACTATTGCTTTGATAAACTCAAATCGAGAAGATATATGTTAAAAATTTCTAATGTACCACATAAAACGACTCTTTTTAACAAAAGCTTCTTTGGCATGGCATCAAAGATATTTAACAAAATACCTACTGACATTTTGAGCACCAAGGAACTTCCAGTATTTAAAAATAAATTACGTAAATTTTTAACTGAGAAAGTATACTACTCGATCCAAGATTTCCTTAATCATTGATTAAATTGTTGACCATGAAATAATTTTACTGTATTTGATATTTTGACATTTAACTAAATTTGACATGTAAAATAATTTTAAATGTACTTATTGCCACTATGTAATTATTGTATGCCTATTAGGCAGGACATATTGGAACTTAACCTCAATTGTTTAGACCTGTAACCAACATATGCCCACAATAAAACATTTTTGAATTTGAATTTGAATTTGCTTTAAATACAAACTTTGTACAAGGTTTTTCCAATAAATTGTAATGTAATGAGATAGTGTACGATTTTATATTGTTACCCTTCTAAGTAAAAGCCGAGTTGCATGCAAAAATAATTATAGACCAGGAGTATGAAGCAAGTTTTTCTAACGATTATTTTTTTCTCTATTTTATTTTTGATTTAGTTTATTATTATTTTTTCAAATAAAAAAGAAAACGATTATTATTCTACTTAGAGGGTCCTGACCTTTAACACACGTGCTATATTAATTGCGTAGGTATCTAAAAACCACTTTGAAAATTATTTGAATATAATTAGTAAATTATAATTATATTTCAAAGCAGACGATCAACATTTTATTACAAAATAAAAAAGTTTAACGTTAGAAGCTTTTTGATTGGAAATTAAATTATCTATTAATAAATAAAATGTTCAGCCCAAAGTCTTAATTATTTTATAACATTAATTATGTTTTAAGATCATTAATTAAAACCTAGACTTAGCTTAAGACCTGTTTGTGATTATGTAGACGCATTTTTAAACGTTTAATTAGAAACTTTTCAAAAGCTTTGAGTTATCATGATAGTATTAACTATTAAAAAAGATATTATTTTAATTAATGCAAAGCTAGTACTTGCGTGTTTTTCTAACTTTATTTTCTTCGTAAAATGAAAGTTGTTTAAGTTTAATCTTGAGTAGGAGTCTAGAAATTTTAAGACGAAAATAAATTATCTTTTACGCAATGCAAAGGTAGCTATATAAAATAAACTAGCTATACCTCGCGGTTTTACCTGCGTTCAATAACGTCATTGGTTACTGCTCAGCTCTTGTTGGTCCTAGCGTGATGCTAAATAGACACAATAGGAATAGTAATCATGAATCATGAATCTGGTCATACACAAAAAAAAAACTCTTTTTTGTAAATGATAGCGAGATTCATGACATTTCCAATCCGACTTGTAGTTTCAGGAATTAGCGCAAAATAAACAAACAAACTAATTTCTCTTATGTTTTATTGTAATATGATAGTATAGGTACGGAACGCACGTATAAAATCTTATTTAATTATGAAGTAAAGGTCGCAAGAAATTCTTTTTTTTTAAATGCACTATCTTAACTCCCGTCCTATATCACTAATGGAGTAAAGTTGCATGTTTCCTTTGTCTTACCTGTAACGTTCCCGTGCACGGAACCCATAACAAACCCCATCGATCATGTACTGTGGTACCTATGTACTGTACTCTCTTGTCTGGAAATACCTACACCATTTCTATGTAGGTACATTCTATCTACCTATACATACAAAATATAGAGGAGATTTCGTCGAAGCGTATCATTTGTCTTTGTCTTTAAATAACATAACATAAACCATTAAGTCCCATGTATTAGGGGGCGAGCCTATTGCCATCAACTAGGCACAAATCCAGACTCCGAGGCTGCTACTGACAAATTCCTGATGGAAAAACCCATTAACACTTTGCCTGATATAGGAATCAAACCCAAGACCTCTCTCTCAGCAGTCGCGCTTTGCGAACAGTAGACCAACGAGGCGGCCTATAAAATACAAATTATAATAAAGAAACTATAACTAAATGGCATCAAAAAAAAATCCTCCGCGTCGCCGTCAACTAGAAATGTACCCAAAAGACTGACGGCATTGCCACGTTGGATGGCAATGCTTAACCACTGGCCAAGGTCAACCAACCCTTGGGTCACGGAAAGTATCAACTAACCATTTGGACATTAGTCGATTGCCAAATCTGACACAATATAATTATTGTTCAATTCTAAATAAACAATTTCTGTCGGCTTTCATTGCAATTTAAATTGTTATCCAAATAATCCTATCAATCAATAGCCAACGATATTGTGATGGAATTCAAAATATGAAAATAAAATGGACGTAAAAATTACTTAAAATATTTATTTTATTTATTGGATTTGGAGCTGATTGGTGATTGACATGATTACGTTAAATGATGGAATAAGAATTTAATTTAATTTTAAATATTATAATTATTTTTATTTATCTCATGCACGAGGCACGAGCAAGTGCCATAGATGTGACTTTTTTTTATTCATAAGCCCTTAAATAGATTTTGTCCGTTCTGACGGACATATAAACAAAACGCAAACAAGTGTAATTTGATGTAACTGTCGCGCGATTTGTATGCTGCGGAACGTTTATTAGATAAACTTCCTTACTTAAGTTAATCTTGAACATCACTGACTGACTGACTGAAGGAAAACATCGTGAGGAAACCCGGACTTAATTATTATAGGTCTGAAATCGCCAATCTGCCTTGAGCAAGCGTGATGATCAATGCTCGTGCCTTCTCTGTATGGGTAGAGGCATTTGCTCTGCAGTGGGACAGTGATAGGCTGGTATTATTATTATTATAATTTCTAAGCATCATCTATCAATACATATAAAATGCTTTGTCCTAAATGACTGACGGATCAACGCACAGCCTAAACCGCCGATCGTAGACACCTGAAACTTGGAGGCCGTGTTTTTTGTATGACGTAGCAATCAGGTAAGAAAGGATTTTCCGAAATTCTACCCCTTAGGGGGTGAAAAAGGGATGTAAAGTTTGTATGGGACAACGTGATTCCTTGGTCCAATCTAAGACTTCTACGCAACGAAGTCGCGGACAATAGTTCGTTATTTAATATGTTACGTAATTTCTAGCTTGCAATGATGTCATGAGGAACCATTATTTTCGCAACTCAAACAATCTTGCAAAGGCCAAACCCTCGATTTAGGTAATCCCATACAAGTATGGGCCACTATTTCCTCTAAGAGCGAGCTAGAGGGAAGTTATTATTTAAGCCAGCGCTTGGCGCTGACGGGTTTAGCAAAGATGTAAGTTATAAGCGGAAGGGGTGTTAAATGTCAGTGTATTTTTGCTGTGAAGTTTTTTTGTTAAAATATTATTAAGTATGTCTTCTTATTGTTATTATTATGATGAGAAAATAAAAAGAAAGAACAATAATAATGACGCTAAAAAAATATGAATAATGTGTTTTGCTAGTTTTTTTTTTGTCAGATTTTACCCAGCAACAGCTAGGTATACGTCATTACTATCTATAAATAAATATTATACAATATCCAAATCCTTTATTTCGGAACAGTGACAATAAACAATATCGAAAAATTCTAACCTCAAAAACCTGTTTTCTCAAAAAATATTAATAGTATCCTAACACTAGACAGTTAAACACTATTAACTACCTATTAACCTATTCTGTAGAAATCTTTCTCAATGAACATCAGTAGAGTGAGCTTGGCTGTCTTCCTACCTGATGATAGAGATTGACAACTGTCACCTCAAGCTCACTCTCATAGCTCTGATGTTATTTTATCACATAAGTAGGTACAATGGAACTAGTGATAAAAAAAATCAACATTAGTTCCATTATTTTAAGATTCTTATATAATGGAACTAGTGATAATAAAAATCAACAGTAGTTCCATCATGGAACTGTTAATGGAACTAGTGACAACGAACCACAGTACTTAAGTATAATCGCGGACAATTGTTTTTAAACACTTTTCACCCTTACGGTCTTATTAATAAGATTGAAAAGTGAACGTCCGGGTTTGTACAGTCAACAAAAGAGATAAGTATCCAGGGTCGTCAGAATAGTTGCAGTTTACTTAGAAACCGATGGATGTCTTCGATTGAAATTTAATTTAATATTAATGAACGATTTATTATCTACTTTTTCAATTAAATTACAACTGAAAACATCCAACGATTTCTAAGAAAACTTCAACTCTATCTGACGGCCTACCTCTTTTGTTGATTTAAACAAAAAAAAACTTTTTTAAAACGTACTCAACGAGTCCTAAACTTCAACAACTTGGGCCACACAACAAAACTAGACGACAAATCCGTTCAAAAAGCTACAGTATGATAAAATGCACTTTCCGTGCAATATGGCGTTCGAAATTACGGAATGTAAAGCTAATGTTTGACATTTTCTTTACAATCTGTCATGGAGAATGCTTTTATCTTCTAGCGTTAGAAGTAGACTTGATAAAGATTATTTTTGTATTTTCTTTTGTACAGAAAAATAAAATTAATATGTTTATCTTGGTTATTACTGATACCTATCGGTAAGAAAATATCGGGAGGAATCCTGTACTTATAAGTAAGTTTAAAATAACAAACCCGCTTAGAGCAAACGTGGTGTTTAATTAAACTAAAACCCGGCAACGATAAAAACTTTATAAATTACTTTATTATACTAAATTACTTTAAAACAATATATTTCTATATAAATTACAAACTCAAAAAATGTATTTGACAAGTACAAAGAATATAATTTTGTCGTATTCGGGTTTTAATTTTCTAACTTTATTTTTTTGCCTACATTTTTGACTTTGATTCGGTGAGATGAGATTGCGACAAGATTTTAAAGGTTTTTTAATATTAAATTGGCAATTTTTGTTCCAGGAATGCATGAATGAGATCCGTCTAAATCAAGTCTGAATAGTAAACATTGCAATATAAATAAATTCACATTTTCATTCATGCTGACAGAAATTCAATCTCTTTTGAAATATTCTGTCGTATTCCAATAATATTTCTTGGGAAACACAATGTTTATCGTTTATTTCATGTATTCAACTCGGCGTGACACGCTCGACGCCCGTGTTAAAGGTCAGCGCAAACAGAGCAACCTTGTACTCTGGCAGTTTTCATTAATAAATTGATAAATTAATTAAATTTTCTTACAATCCTCTGCCCGCAATTGCATCCGTGTTTTTTTTAACCGTGTTAAGTTACGTTTTTGGTTGCTACTCCGCTCCCGTGTGTCGTAGCGTGATGTTATATAACCTATACTATTTCTCATGAATCTGGCTATCATATTATTATCGGGCTGTTGAAAAAATTATTGGAACGAAGTTCCTAATCGCCCGTTGCGAAAGAGGGCTAGACGGAAAAAATTAAGACCAAAAGTTGTAACGACACTTTTTGCTATAGTTGTAAGCCGTGCGGCGTGCGTGTGTTTCTCTGTCTCTCTCTCTCTCTCTCTCTTTCTCTCTCTCTCATATAACTTCGTTACATCCGGGTGTCCCTTCACACCTCTTAAGTTTTTTTGTATTGTGCGTCACTTTTACGTTAATAAAAAGCTTGCCTTTCTTTTTCTTTCTTTCTTTAAATAAATAAACAGACAAACAAAATATATTTTTATGTTAGTATTGATAGATTTGAGAATTGTACGCTTATCATATTTCTAACTAAATTTTAAAAATATTATACTATGTTGCTGTATCCTAACGAGGTCTACACTGTACTTTAGCTTTGAGCTAGTAACATCTTTTGTATACAATAAGACATGCAAATAAATGAAATTTGAACATGGATATTCATTACGCAATCTTAAACTCCACAGCACTTGTTTTTAAGTTCATTATCAAATAACAAATAAAAGACTGTTCCAGTAATTTTCTGCTCTATCTGCGCAAACCATAAGGCTGCGGACACATTTCCTCAGTAACACGCTGTGACAGACAGACTGACAGCTTTGTTGTGTTCAATGTAAAACGTACATACAACGATCAATGTGATAGACAGACAGTTTTCGATAAAAATGTTAATAACAATTTCTTCCCAGTCTTCCCACACTTGTGTTGCAAGTTGCAACTGTTTATATTCCATACGTTCTAAGATGGTGCGGGTGACATTTGTCAAACTGTTGATTTTCACTCTTGAACGTTACGGCGATTTACAATCATGATTGAATATTTTAACTGCACACTAATATCATAGTCGTAAAATACGTAATCAGTAATAAATAAGTAAATAACTGGTAGATTAAAATTAAATAATGTTACTGACTTAGTTATGCGATTCTGACATCCATAGATTGTCACCCACACCATCATAGAACGTATGGAATATAACATGTCTAGAGTTGCCGGTTGCAATTTGTATCTTAACCTTTTACCTATAGGTAGGTATTCAAATTGTTCAATTGTTGTTAACTGCCCGTTGGTGTCGTGACCGCATGAGCGACTGCTGAACGCGGGGCAATGGGTTCTATTTCCTGGTCGAGTAAAAATTGTGATTGAGTTTTTCCATTAGGAATTTCACAGTAACAGCTTGGAGCTACCATGTAGAAGCAAGTGTAGTTTCTTGCTCGTTCTCCTCCATAGAGGCCTACCTCCTTTTGGAACGGTCAACTAGCTTCAACTTTCGGACTAACTGACCGACTCCTTGACAATTTAAAAGTGCCTGTAAATGGTCTAATTGAAATAAATGTTTTGACTTTGACTTTGTCCTGCGCGCATCCACGGTCGTGTCATAATATGTGTAAAAGAATTTTACATAAAACATGTAAACTTCTTATTTTATACGAAATATTCTATTCTGTTAATATTGTAAAATAACAAGTTAAACAAAATTAAGGACAAACCAGTATGGCGATAAAACGGCACCGCGCACCGCCTCGGTTGGCGGTGAAGCGGATCTCATGTCGCATTGGCCTCTAAGAAATCCGTTGCTGCCTCACACCGCACGACCGCGCGGTCGAGCGGTGCAATCCGCTTTACCGCCACCGCCCTCCGCGGCGGTGCACGGTGCCGTGTGTTAATCGCCTATAGGTCACAATGTAAACAAGCTCACTGTCCATCTCACACCGAACCCCCTTCATCACCACCCAAACAAAGGACGCACAAACCATTTTTTTTTTTTTTTCATAAAAACACGACCATTCTCCGCGAATTTTTTCCTGTCTTTGTTAGTAGAGACGAGAATTTCTAACTGTCATGATATTATTATAAATCTTGCAGATAAGTGGCTGTCGCAGCGGCTCCTTGGTTTACACTAGTCATTTTTGTTAAAAAAAAATGAGAGGAGATAAAGAATAGTGGAAGTTTGAGAGGGCGAGTTTTTAAAAGTTTTTCTTTAGTACTTTATGTGTTCATTTTACGTAGACTTCGCGCTTTTGCGGGATGTTGAGAAAAGGCTTGCTTGTTTTGACTGTTTCTTTGGTCGTGACTGCTGAGCGCGGAGTCTCGGGTTTGATTGCCAGGTCGGGCATAGTGTTAAATATTGGATTTTTCCATCAGTAATATCTCGCAGCCCCGGAATCTGGATTTGTATCCGATTGCTGGGCAATAGGCTCGCCCCCTCATCATCTGCCTAGCCTTTTCCCAACTATGTTAGGGTCGGCTTCCAATCTAACCGGATGCAGCTGAATACCAGTATTTTACATGGAGCGACTGCCTATCTGACCTCCACAACCCAGTAACTGGGTAATACGCTACCCCATGGTAAGACTGGTTGTCAGACTTTCGGGCTTCTGACGACTCGTAATGACTGTCAAAGATCCACGTATGACAGCCGGGACCAACTTAACGTGCTTTTCGGGGCACGGAACGATCGCCCCCTATTACATGAGAATTAAACATAACTGGCGAAATGAGGGTGTACTAATGGGTACACCCCTTCGGGGATTACAGGCGTGATGTTATGATATCATGTAAACTGACACAACTGAGAACATCCAGCAACAAAATACAGCAATAATAAATCACACAAAACAACACTATCACTCAATTTCTTCATACATTTATTACGTTACGTTCACTAATCTCTGTAACACTAATTGTTCGGAACATGCCGCGGTACATGTTTGCTCGGGGCGTCTTCATCAATCTTCTGTCGGCCATGACAGATGGCATTCAAGGCGTTAGATATCATTATGAGGCGCGATGTCGATTACTTTTGGTTATACGGTTCATGGATTTCTTGGTTACGTAGAACGTTAGAACGGAGGATAATTGAGCTTAGAACTGACAAAATGAGCCAACGCACAATCTCTTAATAGTTGTTATTATTTTATTTTTGACTAGCGACCAAGCGAGGGACCGTTGCGGATTAAAAGAGGATGTAGTGACAAAAATAGAAAAGGGTATGCTTAGATGGTTCGGTCATGTTGAGAGGATGAGTGAAAGACGATTAACGGCGATATGGCAGAGGTGAGTGGCAACGCAGGGAGGGGTCGTCCTAGGATGACCTACACTGACCTTATTGGTGAGGTTCTTCAGAAAGGCCAGGTGCGGAGTACTCGTAACCGGCGTGCTTGTATGACGAGATGTATGAACGTAGATGAGGCGAAAGGAGTATGTAAGGATCTTAACAGGTGGCGTTCTGTGGTTTCTGCCTACTCCCATGGGAAAAAGGCGTGAGTTTATGTATGTGTATGTGACTAGCGACCCGCCTCGGCTTTGTACGGGTGCAATGTAGATACGTAAACCTTCCCCTTTCTCACTAATCATTGCGTAGGTAATTTAAAATATCTTAGCGTACGGACGGTAGAAAGCGACTTTGTTTTATACTATGTAGAGATTTGACACCGGCACAACCGAGGGTTGGTTGGGTTGGTAACTTGTATTAGGTATCCAGGGTCGTCAGATATAAATGAAGTTTTCTTAAAAACCGATGGATGTCTTCGATTGAAACTTAATTAATAAACTGTTTAAAATCTACATTTTAAATTAAATTTCATTTGAAAACATCCATCGGTCACAAATTGAATTACTTATTAATTTCGATTATGTATTAACACAAATATAATTTATTTACACAATTAAATAATTCGGTGAAACTGTAATATTTATTTATCATGTTTTATTAATTATAAAAATACTATACATTACATTATTAATTAGTTCCATTATTCACAGAATATTTAGGCATAAAACAATCCAAATTATTTGTCGTTGTAACCCTAAATGCGATGCTAAAGAGGACTAACTAGTCACTTTACGAACTAGTGTGATGAAAAAACTATTATAAACTTTTTAGTGTTCTTTCAATTTACGCCTTTGATCCCGAACTCAGCAGTCCGTTTGTCAAACTGCAAACAGACGGTTTGTCTTTTTTCATGCAGTTGACATGACTTTTGTCATCCTGCTGTAGTATGTGCTGTTCTGTAGAATGCATCCGTAAACACAATGTTTTGTGAGTTACAAAGCACGGTCTATGCTGCCACAAAGAGTAATTTTTAAAACGAAAAATTAAATTTTTAGTTTCCCAACAACAGTTTCTGCTTATTCCTTGACGATTAGAATGGCTATGTGATGTCTTTTAACACCCCCTTGATTCCACCCCCTTCCCCCGACCACCCCGTCTAGTGGACGCAAAGCGCGACTGCTGAGTATGAGGTCTTGGTTTCGATTCTCAAGTCGGGCAAAGTGTTATTGAGTTTTTCTATCAGGAATTCCTCAGTAGCAGTCTCGAGTTCGGATTTGTGCCCGGTGGAATTTTTGAAATGTGGGTGTACTAATGGGTACACCTCTGCCTAACCCTTCGGGAATTACAGGAGTGATGTTATGTTTAAATCGGATTTTGTTCACAATTTCATGGTTTAATATTTTTTTACGAGGAACTCACCATTTTCTAAGAAGTAACTTTTACAGACAAGCAAAAATATCTATAATAATATTAGTATTAGTATACTCGTAGATACGCATAGATTAATCACAGTTACATCAGTATCAGTAATGCGGTAGTAATACTGCGGTAATATTTCATTCGACGCTCATGGGAATGCCTCGTGAATCGACGTATTGTCAACCTGATTTACGTTAATGATGTCGCGTTTGATACTGGTATTATTTTATTTATTGTACTATCGATTTAGGGATTGTATTAGTGTCAATTTTAAACATTTACACAATTCAAAAGTCAACCAGCTTTTGAATTGTGTAAATGTCAATTTGTTTACGTTGTACTGTGTATGAGGAATTGAGCACAGATTTCTAAATTGACCCCGGGATACTTATTACAGGTTATGAATAATTAAATACAACAGATGCTTAATGCACTCAGACTAGCAACAGACGAGTTCTGTACCACCGTACAATATTAAAAAAACCACACTAAAAAACGCGTTTCTTGTAGGACCCTAAAGCCCATTAATTTTTGGTTTTTATAATTTTTATTTGTTGTTATTACAGCCATAGTTTGAAAATTGCAAGTGTCTACCTATTACAGTTCAAAATGTACAGCCCTGTGACAGACGTACAGACAGACAGCGGTAGGGGTTTGGGTACAGAACAACCAAGGGCAAATAAACAATTTTACATCTCAATTTAGACTTTCAGTAAGACCTACAATAACAACAATTAAAGCCTATTCAAATATTAATAACTTTGGTATTCACGATAGTAGTGTAGATTTTAATCTTTATATTTATACTAGCTTCTGCCCGCGACTTCATCGCGTGTTTTTTTTTCACTCGCGTTAATTTAAGAAAGAAAGAAAAAAGGTTTATTTGACACAGGCCATGTGCACAAAAAAAAAAAACAAAAAGGCAATAAAGAAAAAATCTAAAATAAAAAATAATTACCTGTTGTGTGCCCCACACCTGCGCCAAACAGGCCCAGTTCAGCATAAAATGCCAGACCACTTGTGCCTGACGCTGGTTTTCAACTGGACATTTGTGTGTGACGTAATACGGATGTAAACCAGTTTTATTATTTAAAAAAAAATTACGTCTTTGGTTACTGGTACTGGTTACTCCCGTGGGTCGTACCGTGAACGTGATGTAATATAGCCTATAGTACTCTTCATGAATCTGGCTAACACATATAAAAGTATTTTTTTCCAATCCGACTGGAAATGCCAAGGATTAGCGCGTTAAACCAAACAAAAGAACTATTCGGCTTTGTTATTTCAATATAAATATAGATATTTCCAGAACTCTAACGCCCGTTTTCACCATCAATCCCTAATTTTTAAGTATCCCCTAAGACATTTTAGATCAAGCAGAAACGCACTCTAAGTCTTCAGATTTAAGACTTGATCTTGATGACTCTTCGGCTTGATCTAAAATGTCTTAGGGGATACTTAAAAATTAGGGATTGATGGTGAAAACGGGCATAACCCTCTGAAACCTACAGATACCTAAAAATAAATGATTAATTCATTCATAAAACGGTATCAATAGCTAACTGAAAGGTCAAAGCATTTATTTTTACTCTTGAATATTGTATGAACGGACCGTGTGTCCACGTTAGTGTCACGACAACAAATTAAACACACCTTTTCCTTTTGGTGTGGCTTTTAGAGGGTTGTGAGGGGTGGTTGTGTGCTTTGGTGGTGATCGAAAACATGTAGAAATAGCCTATTTTTTTTGATAATAATTCATTTCTAAGGTTGGTATGTGGCAACATTTAGTTGAAAAAAATGAAAGCATAGGCGTAGGCATTAAGTCCACCTTTGTTCTTTTGTTGCATATAGTTTGAATAAATAAAGAATACGGTTGATTAGGTAGTTCAAAAATTCTTTGGACTAACCGATTTCTAGGTATATAGCCTATTTTGATAATAATCCATTTCTAAGGTTGGTATGTGGCAACACTTAGACGAAAAAGATGAAGGAATACGGTTGATTAGGTAGTTCAAAAATTCTTTGGACTAACCGATTTCTTAAAGGTAGATATGGATTCTTATAATTATACTTTTTTATGTTTCTAGTTATAATTTTTTTTTAATTCTTGGTAACAGACCTAAGTAGACATTTTTTGAAAAAAAAATGATCACTTAAGGGTTCATGTACGAGTTCATGCTAAAAAAAATATGTTATAATAGGGACATCGTAACAAATCCACTCCGTAATATTATGAAATACTAAATCATCAATAAAGGTATGAAATATTAAAACATAACTACTTTTGCGACTACCTAAACTATATACTTACACATATTCTTTGCCATTTTAACGATAAGTGAAATTGATCTTATTAAGCAATCATTCTTAGATAGAAGTTCGACCACTTGAACCGGGTAGAAATGGTCCTTCTTGGTCCTTGTGGTACCTTCTTTAAAGTTCATCTGAAAAAAAAACCTCATCCCTAAACCCAGGAAAATGAACAGTAAACAAATGAAATTAGGTCCATTTCAGCTTAACACTCTCAGTACATAAACATTCTAACACTAAATAAATCCCGTCTTTATGGCATCTAAAGCAAGCACAGCAACAGAACTAAACCTGTCTCAGCTGCATAGTTTTACAACGTAGGAGCTTGAAACAAAACTGTGCAACTGAATATTTTACAAAATAAATTGCGTTTTCTTCGTTTTGCATCGCCACCGTCGCTAGCCGCGACCGCACTGTAAAATTGTTATATCTTTTGTGTTTTTTTTATTGGATAAAGAATAATATGGAATAGTAAGTGAATGCATTGTTTTATTTGTTTTCCATTATGATTTTTACTTAGTATGGGAGCACACGGTGCGTTGCGGCGGCGGCGGCGGTCCGACGCCGGAGCGGTGTCGCTGCGTCGTTTTACATAGAAATATCTGTGGCATGTCACACGATGCGTTCCGGCGCCGCACCGGACTTGCAACCACCAAGACGAGGCGGGAAGGGGTGAATGCGTTGCGACGTCGGAGCGGCACCGCTCAGTTGTTTTGCATCACAAGGAATTACACACGCTCGCTCGCTGCTACGGCGCCGCTGCGTTATAACAACGTTGCGGCGCCGCACCGCTCGTGTGCCCGCTCACACGGTGAAATCTTTGCGGTGCGGCGCCGCAACGCACCGTGTGCCCGCGCCCTTATGTTGTTTTTCTCTTGCGGTTAATTTTAAAAAGTTATTTTATGAGGCTACAGATATTAGAAGATTGTAGCCTTGTAGCCAGTTTAATCTATCGAAGTGAAGCGTCTATTATAGATTTGAACTAATTTGTAACAAACCAGCTTTTGCTCGCCACTTCGTCCACATGATTTTTTTACTAATATGTAATTTTTAATATTATACGGTATGGAACTCACTTCTAGGCAATAAATGAAACCTCAAGTAATACTAGTCCACAGAAGTATAGCATAATTAAATTTTAAAAAAAATTAAAAAATTAAAAAAGTAAAATTTTCAAACAAAATAAATATCAAAATAAATTCAGTTAAAGTAAACACTCTGTTGACAGTTCTCTGTTGACTGTTCTGTTGGCGCGGCTTTTTGAATAATTTTGATTCGTTTGAAAATTTGAGATTTACGAAAAAAAATTGATCCAATTCTACAGAGTGTTTTGTTCAAAATTAAAACTCTACTTTTTGACCTAATTACTGGACCGATTTCGTTATTTTTTTGTATATCGTCAGAAAAGGCGATAACAAGTTTGTCATATAATTTATTGCATATATGTGATCCCCATACTGTATTATACCTATGTTATCGCTGATAACGTAACTTTCTATAGGGGAAAGAATTTAAAAAATCGGTTCAGTAGTTTTTGAGTTTATTCATTACAAACCAAAATACTAATCTATACCCTCTTCATAATATTACTAGCTTTTGCCAGCGACTTAGTCTGCGTAAATGTTTAACCCCTCTTATAACCCCTTAGGCCTCAGCGTTGTGCGTCGCGGCCCGCACAGAATTCAAACATATGGCGTTTACGGTGAAGATTACGATTTTAGACGTACTAATTTTCGCACCGCGAGACGCCACGCCGCACGCGACGCGCGACGCCCCGCGCCTCCCTAAATGAGCCCTTAGAAAGTGTATTTTGAAAAATCATTTCAAGCGCATGCCTACGTCATAATAACTACCACCCTGACTTATTTCATCTTTATGCGTCAAACGGTTTTCGATATTTCGTGATGAGTGAGTAAGTGACCTTTCGCTTTTATATATTTAGATTAGTTTACACGAGGTCAAAACTCATCTAAATCAAAATCAAAAAACAAAACCTCTGACATAATAATGAAGTTCTAAATATAAAATCTTTTACACTCACCTTGTCCTGTCGGCAAAAATGCAAAAAAAACAAAGGAAAAAATCTTGACATTTCTTTAACGTGGTCACGTTTAGAAATTGTAAAGTATTCGAATGTTTCGTGCGGAAATATAATATAATATCGTGTGTTCGTCGCGTTTGACATTTTCATATATTTTAATGATGGCGCTTTGCCGTTCGGTGTGGATGTTGCCTTATTTATTTTTCTTTCTAGTAATATTTCTTGGTGAGAGTGAATTAGGAGACCGCCATTTTTTTATAAATAAAGAAATGTTTGTTTCGATTGGAATCTCCGAAACGGCTAAATCAATTTTGACAAGATTTTTACTGCACATATCTGATGTAAAAAGAAGTAGCTTAGGTTACTTTTATATGAGACATAGATTTAGGGTTCCGCGTAAAACGAATAAAACTCCGTAATAACTGAGTTTCACGCAAACGAAGTCGTAAGCACAAGCTAGTATATGTAAATAAATGTCTCTCAGATACTTGTACAGTTAACATATGCCGTCAACAACGTTTAGTCAAAGTATCGATATTACGTTAGACTCAATCGAGTTACTGTCCAAGCAAATAGACGACTAAACAGTTTACTCTTTCAACCAAAATCAATCTGCGTGCTAAACCTGGTTTTCTAGTTAGACCAAGAGTCAGAATTACTGCCAAGGCACGCCTATAGATGTTTCACATCACTAACAAGAGATGTATGAACGTAGATGAGGCGAAATGTATGTAAGGATCGTAGCAGGTGGTTTTGAGGTTTCTGCCTACCCCCATGGAATGAAGGCGTCAGTTTAATAAAATCGATTCAGCCGTTTAGGAGCTACGATGCCACGACACGTTAAACTTACACCAACCCTCTGGTTACCGTCGGGGGTTAAAAAGGTTAATAAAAGAGAAACACGTTTCATTTTAATTATTTTTATTTGTTGTAAACAGTCTTATAATCGAGCGATGAGTTTACATTTTATTTTTATACGTAAACAATATTTCAATTTGGCTGGTTTTTTCTAAGCGAATACACGATCTAATCTCACAATTAATTTATCGTTGTCATTACATTACATTTAAAGATACACCTTAAGACAATATTTACAAGAATTGAAACAATGTAATTGAATTACGTTCCCTCATTATAATTTTAAGCGTGAGATGATTTGAGTGTGATGTAGGACTTAAGATTAAGGGGACTGTACTGACACCATGCTTTATTGCATAGTGGTCTAATCATCTTTTGGTCAATAAATAACAATATGTATACTGACAACCAGTCTTACCAAGGGGTATCGTATTACCCAGTTTCTGGGTTGTGGCGGTCAGATAGGCAGTCGCTTCATGTAAAATACTGGTATTCAGCTGCATCCGGTTAGACTGGAAGCCGACCCCAACATAATTGGGAAAAGGCTAGGCAGATGATGATGAAATATGTAAACTTAATCCGCCTTATTATAAAACAAAGTCTTTGCTTAAATCAGGTTGAAACCGTCGAGGCGGTTTTTGAATTGCGAACTTTATTTCGATAAAGATAAAGTTTTCCTTGTAATACAACAATTAACTTAATGGTTTAAATCTGATTTAAGCAAAGACTTTGTTTTATACTAAAGCCTAATGAGATTTAGTAAATGATCACTAATATCTAGATTATTGGTGAGTCAGTTTCTCATGAAATAACTTTGACCCTTTATATAGCCATAACCAGAAGGTTCCCAGATATAGCCCAGAACAAAAAGATAATCGTTATGATGAGAAAAGATAACTTTTAGTTTTGTTTATGGTCTTTTTACACCCGTTCAAACCATATCATAAGTATTGTATCAACATTGATTGGATTTCTATAACATTAAAATGTTAATTTCTATTTTTTTTTACTCCTTAATTTACAGAACCCAACATCACACCCAAAACTCATTCTAACAGTATGTACAGAGTCACAATAACTACGTAAACAAGTACAGCAAGGTAACGTAACACAACATCAGTAACAGCGTCCTCTCCCCATGGACTAGTCGACAGCCTCCCTTTGCCGCCTCCGTCAGACCTGCGGTAATAGAGGGTTAGGTTAGGTTATGTTTATGCGCCGTATTCATTAGGAAACAAAGTTGCAATACAATGTTTTGCAACATGTTTTTGAGAGCAATATTTTTTGGTAACATGGAATGTTATAGTGTAGTGTTATTAGTAAGATGCTCATTTTCTATATTCTGGTATGGTAAACCAAAGAACATAATTATTGTAATAAATAAATAAAATAAATAAATATCTTGGGACAACTCACACACGGCCATCTGATCCCAAGCTAAGCAGAGCTTGTGTTATGGTAACCAGACAACTGATGTACATACTTATATAATTTATAAATACATACATATTATAGATAAATTACACCCAGACACAGAACCAACAATTATGCTCATCACACAAAGTTAGTCCTGGGTGGGAATCGAACCCACTACCTCCGGCTTTGTAGTCAGGGTCACTAACCACTAGACCAACGAGGCAGTCATTGTGTTAATTAATGTTGCTAGCAACATAGTTTCTTGCAGTGTTGTCAGAAACATACTAATGTTTCGTAGTAAAAAAAAGAATATCTCGCAACATCAAATTCTTTTTTTTAAATAAAAAACGTTGCCCCACACCAGGAATTTTTCCTGTATCGTCGGTGCGTTTACAAACATATAAACTCACATACACAAACAGTCAGACCCGGAACAACTATCTGCCATACAAATATTTGTTCCGTGCAGGAATCGAACCCACAACACGCAGCGCATCAGCCAATCGCTCAGCCACTGCGCCATTCGTGACGTGAAAACCGTTGCCAGTAACAACGTTGCAGAATTTTTACTAAACCCTGCTTACTATGAATACGGGGCCTTAGTCGTACTGTGTACACCTAAGTAAATATTAAGTGTTCATTTGCATAACTATTGTTCACATTTAATTTAAATATGAACTCATTGAGATAGAGAATAGGGTCCAAAATGTTAAGTGACATCCCAGTCATTGTCAAAAACCTCCCTCTATTAATTTCTTTAGTCAATTTTGTCTGAATAAATAAGAGTTTTAGCATGACACTGGCTTGTTTTAAAATAAACATAGTCAACTAAAATAAAAAATATCGACTGAAGGTCGACATTTTTATATTTGGGATATTCGGTTCGGCACGTTCGGTTCGGCATTTCCCGAGGCACGGGGGCGTTACGCCACTAACTTCCAAACTCTCGGCTGCTACTCAGAAATTTCAAAAAAAGAAACCCAATAACCCTTTGCCCGACCTGAGAATCGAATCCAGGTCCCCACGCTCTGCAGTCGCGCTTGCGGCTACAAGGTTAACGGAGCAATTTCAACTTTCATAACATTGTATTGAAAATGTCGAACCGAATGTGCCGAACCGAATATCCCGACCCGCTCTTGTGTATAACGACCCTTATTCAACAAAATATTATAAGAAAAACATTATTTATTTACCCACCGAAGCATAGACAAGTATTATCTAGAAATACGATAAAACAAGTCGCTAAGAATTTTTAAAACACGCCACAGGGCGTCGTGTTCCTCCAGGCGTGAATAAGATCAAAATTAGGCTCAGAAGAGTCGCAATTTGCTTCGCCAATATAGCCTTTATATACCTACGATGCTATGAAAATGAATAAACTATTCATTGCTGACTAGTCCGTTTTCAAATATCGGAACAGTTTCAATGAAATGTTTTATGAGAGGTACCTATGAATGGGAATATTTAGTTACAATATCGATACAGCACCAGCTGTTATATAGTAATCTCATTTGCGCTGGTTGTACGCGATAAAAATGCCTTAACTATTCATGTAGTACATTCAAACAAGTTATTTGGTTTTCAGGCTAACTTATAACTCACAAACCGATAACAATTACAAAACACTGATCATTTTCTGTCTTTTATTATGTTTTTGCTTTTTATTTACTTTTTCCTCTGGACTAGCCCAATTTGGAATATATTTTTTTTTTACTCTATAATGACATTGTGTCCTGTTTGGGAATAAAGAATGAAGCATTTATACACGCAAAATTTTGAAGGTACTTAATTATTCAATCAATTCACTATCAACGGTGACTAGGCAAGTATGCAGAAGATAATACTATTATAGTGCACTAGCGCTTCGAAAACACAAATGCATTCCACTCTCACAGTCCAATGGAACTACAATCCGCCACGATCGGGGAGAGATCAAACCAAATAGCCTGTAGGTATATCAAATAGCTTGTTCGATTGTACGTGACAGACAATTGGGTACTTGACATCACTTATCAACTGCCATAGGTACTTTTTATGAGCTGTCAATAGGCGATTCCCCCAAAGATTTCTTATGTTAGCTCTAACGTCACTTATTTGCCAACTCAATTGAATAATTATTTAGATTTCAAAGCAAAATCGTGAGGAAACCTGGACTTATACCAGCCTATTACTGTCCCACTCAAACCATGTCAGAGGCCCTAGAGGCGGTTTAGAAACTTTGACACTAGGGTGTGTGGGGTCGTAAGACCTTACTGCCCACAAGATAAAGAAAGAAAGCAACTAAAAATCGAATTTTACTGTTAATTGAAATTTAATTCGATTTTCAGGGCCAAAATAAAGTGTTTTTTTCAAGAAGTTACATCTTGGAATTTTTGGTGTCAAGTTACCAAGTAGGTACAGAAAGTCTATTATTGCTTGCAACGGATTTTTTTTTAAATTGTTATTTGTAATGAAACTTACCACCGGCAACGCTGATCTGATTGCCAAAATCTTCTGAATATGAGTTGAGTTTAATTTCTGTGAACAAACAAGTAAAGAAGTGAAGTAAAGAAATTGAAGTTTTTTTTAGTCACCAACAAAACACACACTTTAAAATCTAAAACTATGAAAATTTTATTAGACTTCCACGAAGGTAAGTCATCATCATCATCATCATAATTATTAGCCTACAGCTGATGTCCACGTGGATCAAGCCGTCACGGGCAAAATCTGAATTGTTTTTTAGAAGGAATACCTGCCTATTGGGTAAATAAGGGCCTCAGCACACGGCGTATTTTAAAAGCGCAGACGACTCGCCTTTTAATCGGTATCTACGGCGGCGGCGCAGACAACGCGTATTCTTGAAACGCGAGTCGTTTGCGCGTTTAAAATACGCCGTGTGCTGAGGCCCTAATGTGTTCGCTAAGTTCGACTCACCATACAGTCGGAGCGTCCCCTCACTCTTGCCGAGCGAGTTGGTACTCACACAGTTGTAAGTACCAATGTCACTCCTAGAGAACTGTCTGATGGTCAGCCACATCGTCACTTGGTAGGACTGTTTCTCCTCTGTTATTGTGTACTTGGGCCTGTAACAATAAAAAAAGTACACTCAATAAAGTCTCGTATTTATTAGGGGATCGTTTCTCGCGATACGCATCGCTAGAGAAGTGGAGCCGTCGTACGACAATTAATCTGGCAACAAAACTTCAGTTAAGAGATAAAGTTACAGAGTATTCATAATGTGGACGAACGATGTACAGTCGCGGTCATAAGTGCACTAGCATGTTAAAGATTAAATTGCTGTGAACACGGGGTACAGGCCATACCTACATCTGTGTGCTTAAGTGATGTATTCAAAGTTAAAGTCAAAGTCAAATAATTTACTGAATTAGGTTACTTTTGAACGTAATAACACAGTACCTATGTATACCTCAAAATTATCTATGTATATAATTTTAAAAGTAGATAATAAACAGTTCTATAATTAAGTTTCAATCGAAGACATCCATCGGTTTCTAAGAAAACTTCATCTATATCTGACGACCTTGGATACCTATCTCTTTGGTTAACTGTACCTATACAGCTGGGTATCCATTTGAGGCAGCCTCGGGCCGAGCGGCTGCCTCGACCCGAGGCAGATCTAGTGGAGACCATGCCGCGAGTCGAGGCTTGCCGCGACTTGAACCAAACGAGGCGGCCGCGCAGCGAGCCAAATCGTGTCGGTAAATGGCCATGCTCAAAGACGCCTCAGTGTGAGGCGTGCGTTCAGTGGAGACAGACGTTACGATATTATGTGTGCTCAAGTGGAGACGCATATACTTTCCACAGCCCGCGGCACGCTCAGGATGAGCCAGCTCGCCACGAGGCTGCGCAAATGGATACCCAGCTTAGACATAAGAGGTCATCTTATCTTTCCCTCGCGTGTGACGTCACATTCTTCCATACATTTTTCAATTTAAACTTTTAATTTAATACAACATGCTAGACCGCTAATTGTCTAACTTTTATTTAAACTTTACCAGACTGCAGGTTTTGTTGCAATAATTTTCTAGAAAGAATTTTCTAACTATGCAGCTTTGATTACTGACATAATAATTTGTTTTGTAATTACTTTATAATTACCGTTCGCAGCAATGTTTTTAACATGAAGGAAATATAAGTACCTACTTATTCATTTCCATCTATACTAGTATTACTTATACCTATTATAAAAAGTTTGTTTTTTTGACTGCCTCTTGAGGTCTTGGGTTCGATTCCCGGATTGGGCAAAGTGTTATTGCGTTTTTCCATCAGGAATTTCACAGTAGCAGCTTAAGAGTCTAGATTAGTGCCCGGTTAGTGGCAATAGGATCGCCCCCTATTAAATGGGACTTTAACCCTTTGGGGATTACAGGAGTGATGTTATGTTATGTTAAAAATCCATACAAACAACTTTACACACAGTTCATAATTGTACAATAAAACTGTATACTGTATACTGACTCGCAGGTAGGTTATTTACAATAATCATATGAGACGAGCTCAGTAACGAGATCTATAATGAAATAAAAGAATAAATAAAAAGAAATCACAACTCTACTGCCTTATTAATAAGAACCACAATAATCATAGTATTTTCCTTACATTTAGGTACAAAAATACCTTGCTACCAAAGTACTTTATAAATATTTATGCAAGGTAAGTAATGTGAAACACCAGTATGACTGAACGTCGATACGAAAAATGGGGGTGTGTGTGTGTTGTATAAACAGACCCCAGGGTGTACTTATATAACAAAACAAGAACTGAAATGAAAGTATCTTTCTTTAAAAGGGGGAAGAGTTACTTATGTTATTTTTTTGGTAAACTAGAACATTATTAAAGGTATTAATATTTTTGAACAAAAAAATGTTTTTTTTGGAACGAATTTCCACTACTGCTTTAAATCGTCACGTAAAGAAAAAACGTTATGCCTATCTATCTGTCTCTCTGTCTCTTTCTATTATATACGGGAGTGTGTTTGTGTGCAAATATCAAGATTCGAGCAACAAGCATTGTGCGCGGCCAGCTGCATAACCTCAATTCTAAACACGTGTAAATTTTATTTAAACTATGTAATTTTCTGTTTTTTTCTTTTAATTCATACGGAACTGAACATGACGGCGGTCCCCCGAATTTTTTTAAAAGAAATAAGTCGACAAACAGATAGTGGGGCTACTAGAGGGTTTAAAATGAACTCGCTGAGTAAAAATGACTTAAATTAGATCGAATTTTGAAATTTGAAATTCTCTTTTCGCAAGCCTTGTATTTACTTAGATTGAAGACTTACTTTATACTTAGGTGATCCTAATTGTGCTTGTCGTGTAAAGTTTAAAAAATATTTCGAATTAAAAAATCGACTAAAATTGAATACTTTTACTCGAAATGTGAGTAAATCGAACTAATTTGAAAACTTCGTAATTTACATAAAGGATACCTTTCGAAGTTAACCGTTTTTACAAACAAATGTTAAATCGGATCGAGTTTTTAACCAATTTAACAATTCATAAATGTAATGTAAAAGTTACTGATAGGTACCAAAATGTTTGCATTGAGTTGCTCTGTAGGCCTAATACGAGTGCGCGAACGTAAAAGTATTCGATTAAATGGTTTAATTTAAAATAAACAATTCTGACATAATTTTGGTTTATTTTTGAACGTATTATTCATAATTACAAACAAAAAAGTTTTATGTCAATGACGATACCACCATTGGTATAATAAACGTAGATGCACAGTTCCAGTTCCTTTAGCATATCACAACAAAATGCATATATGAATGTTTACAGGGTGAATGTTACATGTATAAAAAAAAAACAATTTAAAAACATTGTGTGTAGGTACCTATCTGTTTGATTGTTCATGCAGACTGAATCGCTCGCATAAGGTAGTCCTAAATAAGTTAAAACCATTTTAATCCTATAATTAAACCTTCAAACTAAACCTAGTATGTTTAAAACCGGTATTTTCAATTTAAAAATCGAACGACTTCGCGTTTACTCCGCGCGTTCGTATCAGGCCCTCTGTCCCCAAACACAGCTCCGCATGGTTTACGTTTGACACAACCCATTGGCATATTTTACGTAACCAACTGAACCAAATAATTGAATCAGTTTGTGATTCCTGCGTATTGACTAAAGGCAAACACAATAGTAGGAATAAAAAAAAACATCGTGAATAAAGTGAATGGAAAAAGTATAATTAAATTAATGCATTTATTATTTGACACGTTAAAGCAGTATCTGAAGACTGATCATTGATTTCAAGATTTGATCAAGTCAAATCTTTTATTTCAATTTCACATTCAAAAGACACTTTTGAATAAAATAAAATAAAAAAATCTAGTTAGGTCTAGGACAAAAGGTAGTTTCGTATAGGAAATAATGGGCAGGAAACTCACAAAAGTTAATTTGTAGTGAGCTTAAGGTGAGCTGTCATTCCAATCTGATATTAAAATCGACAGCTCAAAATCACTTCACTTAAATTCACAGAAAGATTTTTTTACAGTGAAGCTTAGACCTATATTACCACATTCAAATACCAAACTGTGGGCTGCTACTAAGAAATTCCTAATGGAAAAAATAACACTTTTTACTCGACCTGGGAATAGAAGCTCTGGATCCCCATGCTCAGCATCTTGTGACCACGAGCTCAAAGGTGCAGGTAATAAGAGCATACTTACCCATCAAGTAACATCTCTCCTCTGTTCTTGATCCAATAGTTGATGGTATTCGGATGAGCTTCGACGTAGCACTTTAGCTTCACGTCGGTGCCCAGCGGAGCACCCAGCAACTGATTTGGCACTTTTACTGTTGGTGCAACTGTGGGAAAAGGAGTGTTTTTTTAGTAACACATATACATAAAGTAGATTCCGCATTACATACAATATTTAACAACTAGCAAATTTTTCTGTCATTTTTTTGTTTTAGCCGTTACTGCTCTGCTCAAATGTATCTAAGCGAGATAGTATATAGCCTGTAACCTTCCTCGATAAATAAATTATTTAAGATAAAACAATTTTTTTCAAATCAGACCAGTAGTTCTGAAATAATATCAAAAAATAAAAACATTTATTTTATGGGAACCCATTTGATTTTTTACTTTACTTTTACTATTTAATTTGTTATTATAGCAGCCATAGTAATACACACTCTGTGAAAGTGTCAAGTCTACCTATTAGTCAGAAACATTGTCATTATTTTTTTTCTAATAAAGCAAAATATAAGGATGCGGTTACAAGGACCAATACGAAATAAATAACTTCGACTACACGGTTGGCGCAGTGACTGAGCGATTGTCCGCTGCGCTGCGTGTCATGGATTCAATTCCCACAATGAACAAATACTTGTATGGTCAACAAGTAGTTGTTTCGGGTCTAGTCGTTTGTATATGTATGTACCCACAATACGAGAGAAATTTCAAGTGTAACTGCTCACAAGAACTACCTAAGTCAACTTAATAAGCACAGTACAAAGACAATCGTTTCATTTCTTCTACGGGATAAGACCGACCATGTCGACACGTTCTGACAATCAGATCTTTCTTATGAACGTACAACGAGGGCTTTATTGAGGCAACAGCTGTTCGCATCAAGACATTCGTTCCAAAGGACCCTATGTTCAAGATTTGAGACGATTTGCTAGATCCTTATGATACCCTGGTACCTACTTGTTTGCACATATTATTTTTTTACCTAAGTACTAAGTTACTAGTTTTCTTTTTAGTTAATTTGGATATCACTGACATCATAGAAGGAGAACGTCGTAGTAAGGAAACATAAACTTATGAATATTATATCTAAAATCACTAATCTGCCTTAAGCAAGAGTAGTGTTGAATACTCGTGCCTCCTGTGTATGTAAAGAGGCCTTTGTCCTGCAAAGGGTCAATAATAGGCTGCTATTTTTTTATAATTTACCAAAAACGACTAAGTATGTCCCAAGCTAGTTAAAGTATAGACAAAAAATAATGTGCGCCCATAAAGACCAAAGTAGCATATTTTTATAAATTACGGGAAAAAGAATTGCAAAATAATATAATAACAGAAATTATTAGTTCTATATCGAACAACTATTAGCTATAGTACCTATTTGAAGAAAAGCCTACTTTAGCGGTGACGACGCCACAATAAGTAACGTTAATCCGAAAATCATGAGCTTTTAATATAAATAGATGACAGAGAATCTTATGATTTAAACCGTAAAGAGTCAATTTTCTCTAGAAGAATTTCTAGATAAAAGGATCTTACAACTCTCAACTTTTAGGTATCTATTTTTCGTGCCATTTTCTATAAAGTCTTCAACAAAAAATCTAAAACTTTTAACGTCTGCAACTAAAAGATAATTCCCGGAGCCTGTCTTTTCATTATAACTCATTAAAATTCATAGGATTATGATTAAATCTCTAGTTTTATACTTGTTTGAATTTTAATACAACTTCACAAAGCCGTTGTTGACTGCAGTTTATCTTACGCTGTCAGAACTTCTTTCGCTTTGCAGGTTTTTAGATTGTTAATAATATGTTCTTGTTGGCTTCATTATCTAAAGCAGCTTTTAAATATTCTTTTAATTTCTAACAGACTGTGTTATGTCTGTAGCCTGATTTTGAGTCGGGTATAGATTCAAAATTTGAAAGGTTATTTACAGAAACGTGTCGCCCGCCTCTCATGCATGAGGTTGCGAGTTCGATAACAGGTAAGTACCAATGTGACTTTTTCAATTCTTTCTAATAAGCTTATTTTAAACGTAACTGACGTCGATGAAGGAAAACATCGTGAGGAAACCTGGACTTATAATTAATATCAGTCTGTAAGAATTTTGACTAACATGAAAATATCTCTATAACGTGAAGGTTCCCAGGTATAACAACAAAATTATCACAATGATGGAAAAAGCATTCAACTTTCGCCTTCTTTAAGTATTATTACCTGACTGCAAGGAAAGGGTTATATTTTTCGCGCCTATGTTTGTTTGTAATATTTTTTATTTTACACCTATGCTATATAAGACGACGTATCTCAAAATAGGAAATAGAAAGATGAATCTTGCAGCCATTCAGTAGGAACCGTTCCTTGCAGTCACGTATCCTAGATGCTCCTACACAGAGAGGCTTGTATCATATTGGATGGCATCCAAATTTGTGACGGGACCAACCCTGAACGGATTATATTATTCAAAGTGACAAACAAATGGATGGGGGCATTTTATATTGGTTTTTGGGGGAAAGGGGGGCGTTGATAGTTTTGGTTGTTTGACTTAAAGATGGGTATGTTAGTATGTTGGTACAGTTAAACAAGCTGTTTGGTATTCATGCTAAAATAATCACTGCCAATATTTTTTTTTGTTGTGTGTTTTACCCTTTGGGTACGGAACCCTCAAAAAAGAGGAAAGAGGAAGCTCATAGGAGTTCAAAAAGCTCATCCGCTTCGCTGTCAATGGGGCAAGTGCCCAAAAGGCTGGCAGCATTGCCACGTTGTATGACAATGCTAATTCTTTGACCCAAACATTGTTTGAAAGTAGTTGCAAGTTAGCTGCCGGTATAGCAAATAGTTCGTTGGACTGTACATGGCGATGCCATTGTATTTTTCTCTAATGATCTCAGGCTTAAAGTTTTTTATCTTTCGATATACAAAACGTACTACTTATGAGATCGTGTCAACAGTACAATAATTTAATTCCTTAATATTGGTCTTATGGTTACCAATTCTTCCATAAAATCACTAAACAAATCATCACATAGATAATGAGGTACCACGGTATCAAAAGCGATAAATAAGTAGTAATACTCACAGTTAACATTAAGTATGATTCTCTTGCTGACGGCGGGCGGCACGTCGTTGGCCGCGATACACAGGAACGCGCCCATCTGTCGACGGTCCACGCGCCACAAGGGGAGAGAACTGCCCGTGTAGCTCTCGACTAGACAAGAAAAAACAAGAACTATTAAACAAGATCAACTCACAAACAAACTGTATAGATAAAAACAATAACAGTTTATATAACGATAGAAAAACCTAAAAATATTAATACTAAAGTAACCTCTGTCTATCTATTTGTTTGTAACCTCATCGTGGCAATACTACTAAACTGACCATTATGAAATTTCATAAAAAGGTAGCTTGAGATCTGTCTGATGAGTCAGTGTCAGCGGAATCCGACAAAAGCCTTAAGATTGCCTATTGTACTCATAGATAAGTATTTCACGCATTTTAATCCCAGTCCTAATTTGTCATTAAAGTCAAAGTCAAATCATTTATTTCAATTAGTACATTAAAAGGCACTTTTGAACGTCGAGAAAAATTTGAATCTGGTTGCCCATTCCAAAAGGTAGCTTCGTATGGAGAAGAACGGGCAAGAAACTCCATACTTACTCTTTTTAAAAAAATATATGGTTTACAATAAGTAGTAGGTACATTAATTCTATTTATACGAATGTGAAGACGATGTACCTAAAATAAAAGTCATGTAAAGTACTACAATACGTACCAAATGCTACAAAGATTAGAAATGGAAGCTAAATTATTTTTTGTAGATACACAGTGCTCACACGTTTACATTGAGTGTCACTGAAATGAGATTGCGAATAGATTTTGAGCGTTTTTAAATACAATAATTAGCCTTTTGATTGAAGGCTTGGGCACACCAAAAGCAGTTGCAGTGCGGTAGCAGTGCGTCTACCGGCTCCGCCACTGCGCCGCGCACGCACTGCTCTTCTACAAAACTTTTGGACGGGAGCAACGCAGACGCGGGGCGGTGGCAGCGCAGACGCGGGGCGGCCGCAGTGAGTGCACGTTGTATTACTACGTCCGCCATATTGCTAGTCACACCAAAGCAGTTGAGCGGGACAGACGCAGCGCAGGTCGTAAACGGTTGTGATTTTTTACAACTTATCATGGAAACGAATGAAAAATTGATTGAGTTGGTGAGGAATACTTCACACATAACGCAGGCTTGGGCACACCAAAAGCAGGACAGGCGCAGCACCTTAGCAGGGCAGGTCGGTTGCGCCGCGGTCATGTCACACCAGAAGCATGAGCAGTCAGAGAGCAGTTTGAAGGCGCCCCTGCTTTATAACTGCGTTATGTGTGACTGCCTCGTTGGTCTAGTGGTCGCAAAGCGCGACTGCTGAGCAAGAGGTCTTGGGTTCGATTCCCAGGTCGTGCAAAGTGTTATTGGGTTTTTTCATCAGGAATTTCTCAGTAGCAGCCTCGGAGTCTGGATTTGTGCCCGGTTGATGGCAATAGGCTCGCCCCCTATTACATGGGACTTAAACATAACTGGCGAAATGTGGGTGTACTAATGGGTACACCTCTGCCTAACCCTTCGGGGATAACAGGCGTGATGTTATATTATATTATTATTATTATTATTATATGTGTGTCGTATCGATAGCCACACTCAGTACACTTCAAGATGTTGAACGGTTCTGACTCTGACGAAGAGGAGCTATTGTTGCTTCTAGCTTTAAGTAAAAAAAAAAAGAATATGGGTTCACGATGTAAATAAGAGAAGAGAAGAATATGGGGAGTACAATCGTCTATGTCGGGAATTAGAATCTTTTGAAGATAGGTTTCGAAGATTCGTTTCCATGATAAAGTTGTAAAAAATCACAACCGTTTACGACCTGCGCTGCGTCTGTCCCGTTCAACTGCTTTGGTGTGACTAATCAATATGGCGGACGTAGTAATACAACGTGTACTCACTGCGGTCGTCCCCATGAAGGTATAGATAAAACTGGAGTCAAGACTTCGAACAAAAGTTTGAGTCAAATACCTACAAAACTTCTCGCTCTCTTGTGGTCTGACTCTCTCTTTCTAACTTAGGAGGTTATCCTAAGTTAAAAAGAGAGAGTGAGACCACAGAGAGCGAGATAGCGATACATTTTTTGAGCTTCAAGTAGGTATTCAAAGTCTGGGCTCCAGTTTTATCTATACCTTCATGGTCGTCCCGCGCCTGCGCTGCCACCGCCCCGCGCCTGCGCTGCTCCCGTCCAAAAGTTTTGTAGAAGAGCAGTGCGTGCGCGGCGCAGTGGCGGCGCCGGTAGGAACTGCGGACCCGCGCTTGTTCAGTGTGTCATCCCTCATATAACTACATTATTTACTAACGTAGACGCACTGCTACCGCACTGCAACTGCTTTTGGTGTGCCCAAGCCTTTAATGCTATGCTTACACACAGCATTTCAACACTTTTCACATCATAAAATTCTAGATTACAACCAGGTTAGGTTTGTAATCTAGAAGCTTAACGTGTTATGGTTCTACAGAGTGAGTCGTTAATCATAATAGCCTACAGGAAAGACCTATATTCTGTAATGGAGGCTTACCGTTTATAACTTTGCGGAAGTCGTAACCGTTAACTAGGGGAAATAACTGTGGTTATGAAAGCGTTAGTAATTCTCTCACTGCCTTACTACTGGTTTATTGTTGTGGTTTTAAAGCATGCTAGTTTGATTTTTAGTTAGTACAGGTACCTGGAAATTAAACTTTGATTGCGACTCGAAGGACCAGAAAAAAGATTCTATAGTATTTTTTTCTTAAAATGCTAAAGAATTCAAAGCTTTTTTGGAGAAGCGGCTTGCTTTAAGAAGTTATTTAGAAATCAATGGGGAAAGAAGACATGCAATTAAAATTCCTTTTCAATACCTATTGTAATACCGAGTAAGTACCAATGTGACTTTTTGATTCATAAATATCTACTTTCTAAATATCTTGGACATCACTCACATCGATGAAGGAAAACATCTTAAGGAAACCTGGACTTCTAATTACTATAAGCCTGAAATTAATAATCCGCCTTGAAAAAGCGTGGTGATTAATGTGCCTTCTCTGTATGAGAAGAGGCCTTCGCCCTGCAGTGGAACAATAATAGGTTGGTATTAAATATAAATAGTAAACTTTCGATTCAAAACAACACCTTATTAAATCTGGTCTTTCGACCTTTTTCAAAAAAGTACCCATTAATTTCTTTCTCACACATGTGCCGTCTATTTAATTCTAAAAGCCTTGCTTGATGATCAATATTACAGTAATTATCACCACGATAGCGTTAGTTAAACTAATAACTTAAGTAGGTTACACGCAAGCGTAGAACACCGGCTCTATAAGCTCATAAATGCAACAAAAATAAATAAAAATATTAAAAATAGAAGGAAATTTATTTTTTGCTTTTAAGTTTTGCTTAGTTGATGATAGAAGTAAAGTTATTGCTGACAGGTATAGCGTGAATGTAATTTGATGCTTCAAAGAAACACTACTTATCTATTTTTTGTTTGGTGACTAGCTTCTGCCGCGTAGAAGACAAGTGTACCATAAAACATAAGAGTGAAAATATTTTTCGAATTTAAAAATTCTTTCGCTGATGGGAAATTACGTTACCTGTAAATGATAAAGTCTATATTTTAATATTATATAAATTAGGGATTCGAACAAAAATTGAAACGAATGAAGTCACAATCAATTCTATCGTAGTTTGGAAGATTCTAGATTGAAATTCGATAAACGAGGGCTACGAAAAATATAATTTAGGTTGTAGGTTGACGCGCTATATCATTACTACCCACCTACTTTAAGGAAATGAAATACTCGTGGAATTTATAAACAAAATACGCGTAGAATTAATGTGCCACAAATGTTAAGTTAAATATTTTAGTAGATAATTATGGTGCAATTATAATAAACATAAAGAAAGAAAAGATAAACATATAGCAACTGCAAAGTCAGGAGCTTTACTAACTGAAAAAAAAAACCTATTTTGGTAAAAAATAAGATTTACTTACGAGGTTTTCACGCGTTGCCTACAATATTGACTCCCTCCATTCATGAGTACCTACTATTTACTTAACCTACTCATGACACTGCTACACGTAAATGGAAAACCAACATTTTAGTATTCCAAATAGGTGCCTCCTAAAACATGACGTTTAATTTGGACTCAGCCAAAGTAAACGCAAGGAAATGACTTAATATGCTGTTAGGCAACTCGCGTGACTGTAAAACATAATTCCCAAAATACACTAGGACCGTATCGAAATATAACCATTAATTTAATCTTGAATATTAAATGAATACTTATACTTATGCGAAGAAGTGAAAAGTGAACTGGCAAAATGACTTATTGGCTGTAAACCGTAATTTCTTTTTGGTTATCGAAAATAGTTTGTTATATTAATTAAGTAAAAATTGTGAATAAGCAAAATTGTCCCAAAAAGACCAACTTATTTACGACTACCTTCTGCCTGCAATTTTGCCATGAGATAGTCAAATAACCATGAAATATCTACACTGAGGAACTCGGCAATAATGTAGTTATCCAGTGAAATATTTTTTTTTATATGTATACTATCTATATATTTCAATATAAAATATTTTTGAAGTTACTTATACTTTTTAGTCTTAAATCGTTTTTATTTATTTTTATTGTTTATAATTTTCGTCAGTGTATTAACTGCGATAACAACAGTTAGATCCTTAGGGAACTGTAGGGTTAAAAGTCTACGCCAAACTCTTTACTTTGACGTATAATCTCTTAACCAACGCCTTAATGCTCCTTTATCGCCCATACAATCGCCCCTAAGGACCATAAAATAGTAGGTTCAACCCTTACAAGTCTTTTTTTCACAAAGTTTTGGTCATAATGATTAGAACTTTGGTCTTTGGGTACAACATAACAATTTTATTTTTAAATCTTGTGGATCCATTCCTTCTATCCGCATACGATCAATCATAATTTTATTATAACTTCTATAGGTGCTAATATTATAAAGGTAACATTGTTTGTTTCTAAGAGGTAATCTCTGGAAGTAATGGTCCGATTTAAAAAATATTTCACTGAAAGAAAGCTACACTATTTCGGAGTGTCATAGAATATACACTTAACTTCTATGCGGACAAAGACGCGGACAGAAGCTAGTGAAACAATATTTACAGGTTTTGAACTAATTTACAATTGAAACGTTCGTTTTTTGTGTTCATAGTCAACTCCAATTAATAATTATAATTTGACTATTATCATGACTTTTAATATCGATAAAACGAAATTAATGACATTAAAAACACAGTCAGTCAAAAATATCCACTAAGATGCATTGTTATAAGAACCTTTATCATGGTGAAAGGAGTGAAATAATAATTATTTGTATATATCCAATAATAGTGAATCTATTTTCGACACACTTATCGATTCGTGTCAATAAATCACATTGTCTCACCCACACAGTATATTGTTAACGTGAAAGAAAATTATGATGTATTGATTGTAATTACGTCAAGTTTGTGGTTATTTATAGACAAAAGGTTTTTCCTTGTTTGTATTTCTAACGCTATCTGGACATCTAAGATCAGGAACGCAATTTGTCATTATTTTTTTTTTGCTTTTTGTTTTTTTTCACGTTTACCACGCTGGTATACCTGCATAGTGCCTACGTCCGCCTAGAATACTCCGTTGGTATCGTGGTCACAAGCATGACTGCTGAGCGTGGGGTCTTTGATTAGATTTATAGGTCAGGCAAAATGCTATAAGGTTTTTCCAATAGGGATTTCTCAGTAGCTGCCCGAAAGTTGGTAGTATAGCACCCCCATGCCGCGGAAAGCACGTTAAACCGTTGGTCCCGGCTGCCATTCGTCTTACCATGGGCTATTGTGATACCTATTACCCTGGGGTGTGAAGGACATGTAAAACACTGGAGTAGACAGCTGAATACCAATTCAACTTTATCTGGTTAAACAGGAAGCCGACCCCAGCTTGGTTGGGAAAAGGCTATACAGACTTTTTTCTTTTTCTAGACATATTAGCTTATGCTAGGGCTGCCATCACCATTTGACAACCCCTCCCGGACGTCCCCCGGACGCCCTCTAAACTAGGACAAATCAGCCCTATGCAGATGGCAGCCCTAGCTTATGCCCACAACTTCGTCTTTGGTTACTGCTCCGCTCCAGTAGGTTAGCGTGATGTTTTATAGCCTATACTATTCCTTATGAATTCGGCTACCATAATACAAAAATATTGTTTCCAATCCGTCTGATAGTTCCAAAGATAAACGCGTTTAAACAAACAAACAAAAACATTCTTTAGCTTCATTATATTAAGTACAGATTTCGAATCCTCTAAAATTTTAAACACATTGTTTAGTATCGTGGTTCAAAATAATGTTTGTACATTGAATATTTTGAGGTATTGTGGTTTTAATTATAGTGTGATCCTGAATTACCTGTTTTGGTTTGTGCATCACTAACGACCTGTTAACAAGCTCGCACATTGAAAGTTAGGGGTTAAGTTATTGATAGGCTAACTATAGTTTCTAGCGTAGCTTACATTTTGTAGATTAATGTAGAATTATTAGTAGCGTAGTGCAGTTTACATTACCTTTGCGTAATTGTTTTTAGAGATTAGATGAAGCTATGATTTTTGACTTTTTCAATTCATATGTACTTTCTAAAGTTTATTTTGGACATTACTGACATCGGTTAAGGAAAACATCGTGAGGAAACCTGGACTTAATTTATGTCTGAAATCGCCAATCCGCCTTGAGCAAGTGTGGTGATTATGCTCATGCCTTCTCTGTATGAGAAGAGGCCGTTGCCCTGCAGTGGGACAGTAATAGGCTGGTATTATTATTATTTATGGTTTTCAAGTTATAACTAGTGTTGCTGTAATCTTTGTAAACAATAATACATAATATGCTTACTTTAAGAAGTAGAACCTTGGCCTAATGTACAGTTGATAAATAATAATAATTTGCAAAGGCATTCCCGTACAGAGAAGACACGAGCATTGATCACCAGGCTTGCTCCAGATTGATTGGTGGATTCAGAATACCTAGATTTCCTCACGATGTTTCCTTCACTGTGGTCAGTGATGTCCTAAATAAACTATGAAAGTTCACTCTGAAAAACTATTTGGTTTACATCCCAGACACACGGATAGCTGTGTCGGTATGAATAGCTACGCACACAAACGTTAAATAAAACGAACGAGCTCTGATATAGTTACATTGGTATCGAACCTGCAACTTTATGCATGAGGTGGGCGTCTCAACCACTGGGCCATCACGACGTTTATCACGATATACAGATTTTTTTTAATAAAAAAAGGAGAACAGGAAAAGTTTCGTACCTCTACACCTATCTAAATTATTACACAAAATAAGCATCTCTGCATCTTTAACAAAGTTATCAAAACAAACGAGCCGAAACCGCGGCAAGAAGCCAAGCTTATTAAGGAAACATACGTACATATGTACGGAGACATTATAAATATGTCTGGTTGAGCCGCTACCTCCGCTTATTTCCCACTTTGAATTAAGAACAAGGGCAAGTCATAGAGCTAGGAAAGACATAAAGCTGCCTAAATTGAGTGAGATTTAGAGTAGGTAGTTTATAGTGTAACTTATGCCGTAAAGTGTGAATGCTAATGTAGCCTGGTTAAAACTAGTTTTGGCTAAAAAAAAAATGAATTTAAACGCTCAAGCGACTTCTACATAAGGAATTTAAAAAAGAAAAGAGCGATTGCTTTTTCTAAATTTTTATTTATTGTATCAACAAAAGTCAGTCAATTTCTATTTGGGCAGTTTGTACCCGTACCGTGACCCCGTCAGGGTTACAACAATACACATAATTATATATTAGAATATCGCAGCACAAATCACGAATGTCAAACGCTTCAGTTAATTTTTTGTTGTGTATGCTTTTGTCGTGAACGAATGTTAGGCATAGTGTTTACATTAATGTTTCGGATGAAATTTTAACTGGCAAGTAAAATACTCGTATCTACTGATATAAAAACTTTTTTTGTTGTAAAATTTCATTGAAATTCTAAAAACTCAGCCAGATAAAAAAGAGAGTACAACCGTAACTTTCGTTTCCACTTGAAAAAACATGAAAATCTTGATAAAAAAATCCTTTTCAGCATCAAACTGGCAAACACCGCAAAAAACCAAAAACTTAACAAACACAGCAAAAAGACTCAAAGGACCAGATTTTGCTACGTGTACCTATCTAGTATTTTAGATAGTCAACGATCCGGGTAATGGGAGCAACACGTTTCCCTTACCTACCAATTTGTTCCGGCACCTGTGCCCGGTTATCCCATACATGTCGAGCTTAATCTTAAGATTAAACTTTAAGATGTAAACAAAGTTATGTTTACACAAATGTTCTGTTTTGAACTGTTCTGCTTTGTGGCGAGATTTAGCATTTGGTCCTGAGAGTTGTGTCAAAGGAAATTATTACGAGTAGAATGGTTTGTGAGCGTTTGAGAGAAAGTTTTAATTGCCGTCCAAATTTGAATTTATGGGAATAGGTTAGTTAGTATTTACAAACAAAAACATAGATGTGAAATAGGGCCAAGTTCGGTAGCAATAACCTTCGGGGTAGTCGGTGTCACCGATAAAAGAGTTGAGGTCTAATGGGTGTTAAATTCCATAGCAATTCTCTTTTAATCATAGCTATAGGAACGTACAACGACCTTGAATTCATTAAAAAAACCTTTAATTACTTTCTTTGATATCGGATTTGTAACTTGGCAAGTTTAAATGGTCATTAAAAACTAAAATCAAAAATCTTATGTTTAGTGAATTTCAATAGATGGGACTTTAACACCTTCAAAGCTAGTTGTATTGTCAGTTTTGTCCTTTTCCACTTCCTACCTTTATCAAACTCCCTAGACTGTGGCTTCTTCAGGAGCACAGGTTCGTGGTCCTCTCTCCTCCAAGTGATCTTTGGAGGCGGGTGACCTGTCGCCTTGCAGGTTAGCGTCGCGTTCTCCAACTCTTGGACTGACACGTCGCCTGAAGTCTCGTCACTCATGATGTCAGGAGGCACTGTGGACAAATAGTTGAGGTTATTGACGTGGTATTTATTTTTAAGAGATCAACTTGGTGTTGTTTAATTTATTATATTATACTGGATTTATTTCTCCACTCGACCAAAATTGTTGCTGTTTTAATAAACTTAATAAATGGGATTGATTTCATACAATTAGTGGTATTTCATAAACATAAAAAGTGCTATTTCTTAAAATCAAATTATCGGGTCTTTGTTGCAAATTAATTCTTGTTCAACCAAAGAAATTATCAATCACCCTGCATAGCCTTAGTAACTACAAACTTCAGGTAACCAAATTAAAACTTAGTCTTTTAGGAGAAAGATATAGCATTAGCATTTTAAAGGCACTAAAGGGTCTATCTAGCCTTACGTCTAAACTCCCAAGACTAACATGAAAACTTAGTTAGGTAAGCATTTATATAAACAGCATCGTAACACCTTCCAGACTTAGACATAAAAAATGTACGTTATAACCTAAAACAAAAACTGTACCATAAAAACGTACGCACGACTCACCGCAAGGGGCTGGCAATTTTTAACGCGAAAACTTTTTGTACCACTGCCGGGGGTGAGACCACGGCGAAGAGGGGCGAAAAAAAGGTGAAGAGGGGTGAAAAAAAAGGTGAATTTTCACAATATTGTTGTGATTTATCGTACCGCGCACGTTGTAGAAACTTTTTGGTACTTTAACCGTTTTCGTTCGACGCCAACGATTTGCATTCAACCGAGACTTGAATTTTGTGAAAGTTTTGCTTTATTTATGATTCTGAATCTTTGTTAAATGTCGTAAATTCGTTTGTTAACGTTTGTTCTGGAATTGAATAAGTTGTTGTGGGTGCTCTGATTGTTTGTACTTCGAGTTTAGGAGGTGGCATTTTGCTGTTCCCTCCTAAATCTAACGCAGGATTAAAAATAAAAAGAAAGATAGAAAATGCCAAGAAGAATTGAAATATTATTTAATATTTAATAAAATTAAATGGGTTAATACTCGTAGATAAAAAGATTACCAGGCCATTATTGTCCTACTGCAAGGCAAAGGCCTCTTTGCATACAAAGAAGGCAAGAGCATTGATCACCATGATTTTTTAAGGCGGATTGGCAATTTTGGATATATATTATGTATTTATAAGTCCAGGTTTCCTCACGATGTTTTCCTTTACCGACATCAGTGATGTCCTTCACCGAAATAGAAAAACTTACGATGGTACTCCCCGTCCCCGGTAGCGGACTCACAGCCTCACTTTACAGGAATAATTTATAAGAACAAAACTTAAGATTTAAAAATACCTAGATAAAAATGTTAAAGCTTATCATCTGCCTAGCTTTTTTCTTTCTATGTTAGATGTCGGCTTCTAGTCTAATTGAATGCAGCTAAATTTTACATGGAGCGATTGCCTATTTGACCTCCACAACCCAGTTGCTGGGCAACACGATATTATCAAACTTTCAGGCTTTTCACTACCAAAGTTCAATTAATGACAACCAGGGCCAACGGCTTTACTTGTTTTCCGTGAAACGGGGGTTTTACACCACCATCTTCTAAACTCCAAGCTGCTACTATGAAATTTCTGTTGGAAATATTCAATAACTCTGTCCGACCTGGGCATCAAACTCAAGACTTCATCAGTCGTGTTTGTGACCAATAGACAAACAGGGTAGTCATCGACTGCTGGCTGAGAATCCATTCAGCTCAAAAATCTGCCAAGTACAGTCAGCAAACAATAACAAATACTGCATTTAAAATTAAAATGTTAAACGTAAATCAGATTTTGTTCTTGATGCATTTATCAAACAGAAACCTGTCTAACCTTTTTAAATTCCTGATATATAAAGTTAATTTACAGGTAACTGGCATATAAATTACTAAAACGTGCAAAATGTCGTGATTTAGTCACGCCAGCCTAAATTGGGTCAGATTGATAAATGAAAAATATATTGGATGAAGTTTCTTTTCGACTTTTTTGTGATTAAAAATAAGGAGCGGTTTTTGAGGAACTAATTAACGGAGGCTATGAATTTTTCGTGTTATCTTCGGTTTGAATTAATATAATTAATCGTTCGGCTTTGTAATTAGGCCAAGTTGAGAGTGGCACTTCAGTTTTTTTAAATTGGGATATGCCACAAATGGGATTGAGAACTTAAGTTTTGATCTTAATGAATTTTATTCCTCTTGTTCGTGTGAATGTCGGTTATCGACGGTGTTTTCTTTATTGCGCGGAACATTAATTAATTCTTTTTCTAAAATAATAGTAGCCTAAGTTACTCCTTATAACATCAGCTACAAATTTGCGAGTAAAAGTCCCATAAAAAGCGTTGAGGAGATTAGCCGAAACAAGCAACAGACACAAAAAATTAAAAATCATTTTTTTAGAATAAGTATTGTGTAAACGGAAATAGAATAACCAATAACACTTTTTGCTCGACCTGGGAACTTACGACTTCACGCTCAATATAAGTAGCAATCCATTAAAAAGTATTAGTAGTAGTATTTTCGTAATCTGGTATTGCTACCGCAAAAAGGTTTTTCTATCTAGACGTTCTATTTATGGGAACGCCATCGATTACGTGTACCCACTCATTTGCTGTCCCCGCCGTCGCATGGCGGGCGCATAAACGTGTCGGTTCGATACGACTCGTTTATATATGCAGAACTATTTTTAAACTCTTTGCATCAATATTGTAAGGGCTTCGACCCGCGTAAACGCGACTCGTATAAAACAAAAATAGTATGTGGATTTCATTTCCTTTATTTATTTTTTAGGGCAGTGGAGTTGCTTCTATCTAAACTATCTATACTAATATGCCAATAAGCTGAAGAATTTTTTTTTGCTCGTTTAAATGCGCCTATCTCTGGAACTTACAGTCCGATTGGAAGAAAAATGGTTGTATGTGATAGCCAAATTAATACGGAATAGTATAGGCCATATACGAGTAACATCACGCTACGACTGATGGAAGGGGAGCAGTAACCAAATACTTATTTAACACGGGTGAAAACAACACATGTATAAAGTCGCAGGGAGAAATTAAAGTAAAAATACGCAGGTATTATTTTTTAATGATAACATCCAATTTCACAACCGAAAAAATAATGTGACAAATTGTTAAACCCGTAAGCTCCTGTTATTAGTTGTTGACTAAATTAGTCAACCAACCACGAACAAGCGGAACGAGTAACTAGCTTTAACTTTTTAACTAACTGACCGAATCCTTGACAATTTAAAAATGCCTGTAAATGGTTTAATTGGAATAAATGCATTGAATTTGGCTTTGGGGTCTTACTGTATTTTCAGACATTTTTTTAAAGAAAAATTCTTATTTCATTTCCCTTTCGCTCTAGGCAGAGCGAAAGGGAGTGTCAGACTCTTACTGACTAAAACCCATCCGTGTTCGTTCTCATGCTTTTGAGCAAATTCTGCAACCCTGGTAATGTATTTCCAGCCTTAAAGTTGATGTCTTCATGATTCGTACCCAAGGACCACGTGTAGTTTGCTACCTAAATAAAAATAAAACAAAAAAAATAATTGGCTATTTATCTTTTTCAAATTATAGTTCCTCGCATATATTTATCTACGAAGCTATTATTTATCTAGGTCACGATTCGAGATTGTTAGAAATTTTCAAATATCTATTATTTATAAGGCAAGCTTGTGTTAGTTTGACTTAGGTATCTAATTATTTCTAGATTGTTAGCTTAGTACCTAGTATTGGAAATTAATTTTGGTCAATAAATATCTTATTTGAAACGCTGGTGAATTTCAATTTGTTGTTGGGTAAGGCGAATTTTAATGATATTTCAGAATTTTGATAATATTTTAGTGGACTTTTTTGTTCATAAAATCAAATCAATTAAATTTGTAAAAAATAAGAAAACGTTACGTGAAACAGTGCGATGTTAAAGGTTAGAATCGACAACGCTTAACAATTTATTAGCATTGCGTTATACATTTAGCAATAAAATAGCAGTAAAGCTGCTATAACAATTTTATTACTGAATGCATTCGTTCCTAATGCTTCCTAATATTATAAATGCAAAAGTCAATCTGTCTGTCTGCCTGTTATGCTTTCACGACTAAACCGCCAAAGAAAGGACATAGGCTACTATTTATTTCACGTCTTCGTCTGCGTCAGCGATAACCTCCATTTTTGCAGACAAAGTCGCGGGCAAAAGCTAGTTTAAACTAAACAGCACAACAGATGCATGGTACAAAAACATTTTACAATGCAATAGAAGACAAACCTATGCCAACAAAAAAAATCTAGACACCAAATTGTCACTGAAAAATTCATTTCAATCATGTTCAAAATGTACTAACATTGTAACGGTATAGACACCACACGTGCATTTGCGACCGCCAATCAAAATCCGACAGGGACGATCAACGTTTGATCAATGATCCGTGGTTTAAAATTTTATGTTCACATGTAAGGTGACAATGTTTTGTGACACGTGAGACTTTGTCGACATTTTATTCAAACTCAGTACTTCAGTGCTCAGTACTTCCAGAGATTACTTTTTACAAATAAAAACTGACAGACTATCGGATCCTTCTATAATATAAGTATACAATATTAGTCTTTAAAAACCCCATATTACTTTATCCCAACTAAACTCTTCTAACTAAGATAATGAATAAGATAATGTTATTGTCCCATTGCAGGGCAAAGGCCTCGTCTCATACAAAAAGGACACGAGTAGTTAACCATGCTTCTTTTAAGCAGATTGGCGATTTCAGACTTATAATAAGTAATTATTAAGTCCAGGTTTTTTACGCCAAAGATAAACTTAAATAGTACATAAATATATGAAATAGAAAAAGTGATATTGGTACTTGCCCGTACCCGCTTGCGAAACCACAAACCCGTGCATTAGAGGCGGACGCCTTAATCACTGGGCCATCACGACATCCTAACTAACTACCAATTATATTTAATCCCAATCCTAACATGAAACCATGGTCATCCTACGTTCGCTTCCCAAAATGTTGTATCCCTGAGTGCAAAAACTGGTCGATCAATCATTACGGATTTCACTATGTAGACTACGGAATTAATACTTCATTCATTGACATACGAGAGGACAGGGCAAACATTTAATTTATTTTAAAGCGTTCGTCTATTCTAGGTCCGTTTGCATTCATTAATACACATAACGACTTATTCATCCTAATAATAGGATTATAAATGCGAAATACGGTTTGATTATTTGCCACGGAACCGTTTTTTATTAAATTTGATACAGACTAAGCTTGAGTATCAAGAAGGAGATAGGTTATTTATTCATTATTTATTTTGAACATCACTGACATCGGTGAAGAAAAACATCATAAAGAAACCTGGGCTTATAGTCATTACAAGACTGAATCGACTAATCGCCATGCCGCCTTAAGCAAGCGTGGTGATCAAAGCTCGTGCCTTCTCTGTATGAGTAGAGGCCTTTAAACTGCAGTAGGACAAAAATAGGCTGGTATTAATATTACGTATGTCAAGCTGTAAATGGTATGGGAGGGAATTAAAAAGGTTTATTTTGAAGTCTGTATTCAGTTACGGATTTATTTGGATCGGGTTAAATGGAACTGTTAAAAAAGGTCAATTGACTTTTATTGGATTAAGTAACAATTGTTTGTACTTAAATGGAAACTATAATTTATAAAGTTGCTTTATTTCTGTACGTTTTTTGGTGGGTGTAAGAAAAAAATGATTAATGTTTGGTAAAAAATTTACTATGATCATTTTGTGGATCAAAAGACCAAGGTACCAAGTGATGCAAATTAAAAAATGAGAGTTAAAATAAATGTCTACATGTGCTCACATATTTACAATATTGTCTTAACATATCAAAAGACAACGAACAAACAAAAAGTCTTTTGTTTTTAATAAACACTAGCTTCTTTCCGTGACTTCGTCTGCGCAGGTTTTTTTCATCCGTGTTAAGTTACGTCTTTTGGTTACTTATCTTCCGTAGGTCGTGGAGTGGTGTATGAATCTGGCTATTAAATACAAAAATATATGTTCCAAAGCGACTGGAAGTTAACACAAAAAGGACCAAAAATACAATTCAACCTTCCAATACTTTGAAGCAACAAAACTAAAGACATTAAAAAAAAAGTATAAAATACGAATCGAACGGCACGAAGTGGCTCCAATATAGAACAAGTTTGAAATTGGAAATACTGGCGACTTCCCATCTGAGTCATGCAAAACGGAGGTGAGAATAAACGTAAAGTAAACTTTAAGTGTACCGTGGCCAGTACAAGTAGTATTGGGAATTGACGAACCCACTCGAGAGACTTGGACGATGCAGTTCGCGTTTTGGAATAATACAATTTTATTGCCTCGTTCGACTGCTGAGCATGAAGATTCCCAGGTCGAGCAAAGTGTTTTTGGGTTTTTTTCATCAGGAATTTCTCAGTAGCACCCTCGGATTCGTCTGGATTTGTGCCCAGTTGATGGCAATACTCGTAGGCTCGCCCCCTATTACATGGGACTTAAACATAACTGGCGAAATGTGGGTGTACTAAGTATCTCTGCTTTGTTAGGATCTATAAAATTGTCTCATACTGTTTCAATCCACAATACAAAAATAAAACAACCTAACATGCACATACCTAATTTGTTCCTTACGACAAGTTTTGCGACAACTTGTCGGACTAGTCGAGTCACTCGACTGTAACAAATTGATGTCCCATCACTACATCAAAGAAACTTTTCCTTTGTGTAAACATGTTAACGTAGCTGTTACAGTATTACTCGTAATGACGGAGTTGTTCTATGTATTAGGAAAATAAATCCGTGTTATTAAGTAACTACCTTTTGCTTGCCTTTCATCCCCTAAGGGGGTGAATTTTGAAAAATCTCTTTCTTAGCGCATGCCTACGTCATAATAACTGCGTGCCAAATTTCAGCGAAATCCGTTCAGTGGTTTGAGCTGTGTGTTGATAGATCAGTCAATCAGTAACGACAACATTTTATATAAGTATAAACGGATAAATAAAAAAATAATAGTAGGTACTCGTAATATCAGACTTTTATCGTTCCACTGCAGAGCAAGTCGCGGGCAAAAGCTAATTAATTACCTCTTCATAATATTAGTATAGATAATAATAATAAAGAAGAATCACTCATCAATAATTAATATTATCCGAAAATGATTTCTAAGGACCAATTCATTATTTTATAATCGGATACATTTTTGAGAGTTACGTCAGAATTCCTACAATGGAGAGCATTAATTTTTTTCCATTTGCAATCACCTAACGGTTTAATTGAAAGAAAGAGACAGAACACCTACTAACACTCAAGAAACTCGACGTTCCTACGACTCCATACAAAAAGGTTTACCATCGGTCCCTTACCCAATGAAGTGCCCAACAAATTGGGTGCAAAATTTTGGTCCTTCCATCCACCTTTACAAAACACAAACTCAGCTTTACAAAACTCCCTTTATCTAACACCAACGAAGTTTACCCCCTATCAAACCAAGAAACATTCGATTTTCATCGAATACAAGTTCAGATAGAAAGCAATCTTAAAGTTTTCACACTATTATGTTTCTTTATATATCACAGTTACGTCTATGTCGCCACTTGAGACCTCACAGATGGAGTTCGGCACAAACTTTATTTATACTCAAGTTCCTCGGGAAATGTTTAATGTTGAATTTTTATTCCTTCCCCTTTGAGGGGCGCGTTTTACTTAAGAATTTTTCATTTTAAAATGCAATATGTGCTTGTTTCATGTGCCATTTAGGATAGTTTCTTTGTGTGGTGATGTGGTGATTTTTTAGTATCTTGAGTGCTTGTTGAAGTGCTCTCTACTTTTGAGCATTATAGCTATTGTTATTCAAGATACGAATCAGACTAAGTAAATGGAGACGTTTGAAATATTTATTTTCTTACTCCTCCGCTTTCTTGTCAGATTAATTTCGCTGCGGGATTCAAGAAAAGTCGTTTCTCCGGGACTACGAGTTTCATTGCACTATTCTGATGGTCTCCGCTGTTGATTCTGGCTTTTAAAAGTTGCAGAAAAATTACCTGAGGGACATACCTAATTAAGTATCACTATGCATTCCTCTTGGTTTACTCCAGACTTAGCACTACCTCCATAAACCTGATAAAAAGAAAAATACGACCAAAATAAATAAAAGTATATTTTAATCCGTTTTCATTGTCGTGATAGCCCAGTAGTTAGACGTCCACCTCTCAGGTGTGGGTTAGGAACCGGGCTCAGGCAAGTGGCAATGTGACTTTTTCTACTTCATATGTACTTTCTAAACATAATCTTGAACATCACTGACATCGGTGAAAGAAAACTTTGTGAGAAAAGTTTAAAATCACCCTTGCGTCTTGAGCAACCGTGCTTAAAGGCTTTTGCCCTGCAGTGGGCCAAATAATAGGCTGGCATTATTTGTATTCAATGTGTACTGAATTCCTACTCAATATCCTCTCAATAAAATAATATCCGGTCCCTATATTGACTTCTTATGTTTTCTTTGATTCCAAGATCAGCAATGCGACATTTTAAGTTCCAAGATTGTGTTCGTGCTATAAGTTTTTAACAAGTTTCAAACTTATCCATTGCCTTCAATAAATTCGTTGTATTTTATAGAAATAGGTATTGTATAATGTTTTTGTTGTGGTTTGAAAATGTGTTTATCGAATCTACTTTTCACGTAGATTTTTACTTAAGATGTTTATCTACATGGATATAAAAGTTGATGATTTTAAACACAGACATTTTTTCGATATTTTAGCCTAGAACTACGTGTATTTGTATGTTATATGTAGGTATATGTATGTTTTAACTTAGAGGACTTAAAAATCCTCACTGATGTCGCAATAAACATGGCCAATATCTGGACCTAAGTAATTATATACATACCAGAGTTGCGGATTTTGTTCGAAAGAGTTACCGCGGCTCTGGAACGCAAAGCGCATTAAGAGGAACACATAATCGGCAATCATACAGAAGAATCAGAAGAAGAAGAAGTTTTAGCGCTCTAAATGAAATACAATAAAAACAAATTATTTTCATCAATGAAAATATCTCACTAAAAATTAACAATTTATCTTCAATAGCAGAAACCAATCTATAAAATAGATTAGGTCTGTAAAGTTCCAGACTTATTGTATTTCAAGAACAAATCAAAGTTTGTCGACAAACAATATATTTTCTTTGATCTTATCATCAACGCTTGGAACATAGCGAAAACTATGTTTCATTAACTACAAAGCAATAATTTTAAATACTAGGTACTTACACTAAAACTAAGTAATTGTAACTTTCTTAATTACCTACCTGCTGTTATAAACACAGTCATTACCGCTAACACTTAATACTAAAAGTTTAACACCTTCTAATCGTTGTTTTAAAAACTCCTAGTAAAATCACTAATCTCAGTAATCACCACTTACACATCTAACAGTAACAATTTATATGCCTAACAATCACTAGTTATACACCTAGTAAATACTAATTATACATCTTATCATCATCATCATCATTTCAGCCGAACGTCGGCCACTGCTGGACATAAGTCTCCCCTACAGATCGCCATAACGACCCGTCCTGAGCTACCCGCATCCAGCGATTTAATACACCTAATAATCAATATTTATACACCTAGCAATTACTATTTATACACCAAGCAATCACTATATACAACGTGTAACGTTAAATGCGCAAAACCTCAGACACCCCAACTGATTTTTAATTAAATGGACCTATTTAAAAAAAAAAAAAAAACATTAAAACAAAAGTAAAGGTTTTATGTGCTGATTTAGTTTTACTGGCAATTCTGATCATTTCTTGCGTCTGCGACGACGCTCTATCGAGGGAGAAGTCGTCACCGGGCCGCTGCGCGCCGGATGGCTTGACCTACTAATAAATAGACGCGGCAACGTTTTTAATGAAGATTTTTTGAAAAATGTGACCTAAGTATATTAAAAAGTGGTTCAATTGATTCTGCTCGTTATTCTGATCAAACTATTTTCAAGTTTTGCGCATTTAACGTTACACTACGTTGTATACACCTAGCAATAACAGTTTATATGACTAGTAATCACTATTTATACAACCAGTAATTACCATTTATACAAACTTTTACGCCTAGCAGTAATAATTGTTATGCCTAGCAATGTTTATAAACCTAGCAATAACTATTTATACACCTAGTAATCACTATTTATACATCTGGCAATTACCATTTATACAAAAATATACACCTAGCATTAATAATATGTATACCTAGCAATTACTATTTATATACCTAGTAATCACTATTTACACAACTGGGAATTACTATTTATACAAACATGTACACCTAGCATTAATATTTTTTATACCCAGCAATTGCTATGTACACACCTAGCAATATTTTACTATATATACAACTAGCAATTACTATATAAATATACACGTAGTTATCACTATTTATGCACCTAGCAATCACTTTTATACACCTAAAAATCAAAATTTGTGCTCGTATTCAATGAGTAGGTCACTCGTAAAAGGAACTCATGCAAGTAAACACTATATTTAGAAAGCTCGAAGAAGGTTCTCTAGTGTCTCAAAGACAGTAAAAAACGATTTGCAAAGCATCTGGAGTCAGGGTTGTCAAAACTAAAAAAACTGGAAACTGGACACAATTGCAATGTTTAATATTTTATTGAGGGTGTAGAGTTCCTTTCCCAATCTTCTCCAAACGAAACTACCCTGTAAGGGGTAACTAGAGATAATTCTTAATACCTAATATCATTTTTTTTGTAAATGACTTTCAAAACTGTATTTGAACTTGAAAACTGAGATGAAAGTAGCGTTTATAACATTAAGAGAAAATGAATGAAGTCCCAATTTTCTATTTTGCCGGTAACGTGGATCATTTTTATCTGTATTGTCAAAATATCCTAAAATATCAATACACAACCACAATCATTTAAAAAAAATTGGCATTGTGTAGTATAGTTTAACAGAGCCAAGCAAATCTTTTTGTGCAGGGACTTACCATCAAGCATTGCTCGCTGCAGCTTCCCTTAACTTTTACCAAAATCATAGAAAATTATTTGTTTAAAAATACTGCCAACCCTAGTGCCTGATATTAAATTCTAACTAGTAGCACTGCGCTACTAACAAGGTATCGTTTTATACGGTAAACTAGAGAAAGTGTCACAGTGCACCGAGAAATTCTAGTGATTAAAATGTTCTGAACAAACTCTTTATTAACTTAATTTGAACAATAGTACCTACAGTTGAACAAGCTATTTGGTATACAGGCAGCTAACTTGCAACTACATTTAAACAATCTTGCGACTGTGTCAATATTTTTAGATCATTCTACACAACACTCAATTAACTATCCAATTGATAGTATATATATAGTTACTGGGTTGTGTAAGTCAAATATAGGCAGTCGCTTTATGTAAAATATTGGTATTTATCTGCATCCGGTTAGACTGGAAGTCGACCCCAACATAGTTGGGAAAAGGCTAGGCAGATGGTGTTGTTTGTGTGAGTTGAAGTGTGGGGCAAGATTTTGTGTTGTTAAATAAAAAAAATCTGTAAAATTCGATTTTATAGTTAGGTACTTTGAAATCAATTGGATAGTTAATTGAGTTGGCAAATAAGTGACGTCACAGCACCCCATTAACTGATAAAATCCATAGAAAAATCACATTTTGACAGTTTGTAAAAAGTTAGTCAATTGATCGGTAATGTCTACTCTCACTTTAATTTGAAGTACCCCATTCCATTCTCGGTCAAAAACTTATGATATTTTATCCCACTAACACAAAACAATACCCAAAAATAATCAGCAGCCCTACCATGAACTCTTATCGCGATCCAAAAACTGAATTGTTCTTCAAATACGTCAATATAACGCATCAATTTATGCGTTATATTGACGTATTTGAAGAACAGTTCAGTTTTTGGATCGCGATAAGAGAAAATACGTCAATATAACGCATAAATTGATGCGTTATATTGACGTATTTGAAGAACAATTCAGTTTTTGGATCGCGATAAGAGTTCATGGTAGGGCTGCTGGTGCCACCTAAATTAAATCTCCCGTACGTAAAGGAATGAAACGTTTACTATTCGTTACCAGCTTGTCGACCCAAGTGACACAGCGGCCCAATAAAGTCACGAACAACTTCGAAATTGAAAAAGAAATCCCGGCCGAGGCATGCAAATATCGGGGAACACAAAATTGCTCAACTCTGGACGCTCTACTTTGGAAATTTTGCCATAAATTAGAAAAGGAACTTGTGTAATGAAATATGATTTCAATAAGGTGTGTTTTTCGAGTATTGTTTATTGTTTTTCGCCGATTAAAATGTTGGTGTTTTTATTCTTCGCGAGCTTTTGCCCGCGTAGGTACATTTTATCACGGATCCCTAATCTTTTTTGAAAATAAAATATAGCCTACGAGGGCTCATGATTATTTTCCTCCACGTGTAGGTCGATTTTCGCGGAAGCAGGCATAGTCGCAGGGTAAAAAGTATTCTATGTCTTTTCTTAGGGTTCTAACTAACCCCGTACCAAATTTCAGCAAAATTGGTTCAGTGGTTTAGTCGTAAACGTAATAGACTGGCAGACAGACATATAATATTAGTATGGATGTTAGTCGCTAATAATGTAGCTTTGTATAAGTGAAAGAATTTCTAAAATCGGTTAAGTAGTTTTTGTGTTTATCCATTACAAACAAACACACATTATTTTCCTGTTTAACATTAGATACAGCTTATTGATCTCTATTTTATACACGTTTGGTGAATTGGCTGAGCGATTGGCACCTGTGCTGCGTGTTACAGGTTTGAATTCCGCATGGAACTAAAATTGGTTCCGGGTCTGATTACCTATGTATGTGTAATGTGAGTTTATTTATGTTTGAAAACGCACCCACGATACAAGAGAAGTAAGTATATAATGTGGGGCAACATTTAATAAGTCAGTACCTATTTGGCTAGATAACCTTTGAGCTAAAACTGTTGTAAATGCGATAGGAGGACAAACAACGACCATATATACCTAAACTCCTAATAACAGACGACCGATGTCTGTCAACACATTATGCAGGCCATCCACCATCCAATCTATCGTCCAATCGGCAGGACGCTACCGATTGGATCATGCCGATTGGACCGTGGATGGGAGTGGATTGGCATGATAGTTATAATTGTCATGCCAATCCACTCCCATCCACGGTCCAATCGGCATGATCCAATCGGTAGCGTCCTGCCGATTGGACGATAGATTGGATGGTGGATGGCCGGCATTAGGCATAAAAGTCTTATAACCGTCGTCACTCACCAAGTTCGTATTAATTTCGACCACTCCTGTGAGCCGTAGACATGCACTGACCTTGAGTTGGCCAATCAGAACGCAGTACCCCGTCCCTCTCGTACCTCAGCAAGTTGGCAGAATAGTTTTCGTGCGTTAGATCGTGTATTAGGCGTCTATAGGCTGTATGGTCGTTGAGGACAGACAATAAACAAATCAATGTGACTTGCCAATTAACTAAGAAAACTGATTAACTTATCATTTCTAAGAATTACAAAACAAATTCCTCGTTTCGGTAAACAATTACTTAGTTTTAGGTTTGGCCAATGAATAGTTTTTTCGAAGTGTTCCCGTTTGAGCACCAAAGGTCAGTGCCCTTAGAGTACCACATAAAAATATTGATTCGTGCTCTAGGTGCTCAAACGGGAATACTCCGTTTATTCGTCATCAATATGCAAAATTATAAAACGTTCGCGAAATTACAAACGTCTTTGACCTAAAAGATTTTTATCCAATCGTAAACGACGTTGGTATAGGTAGGTCTAATGGTATAACTAATAGACCGAGATCCAGGCGTTGATAGACCTTCGTCATTTGAGCATGATTTTGACAGTAGAAGTTTAAAAGAGGCTTTAGGCGCGTCGCTCACTGGTAAAGTCGAGGCGACGCGGCGTCGTCGCGTCAGCGTCGGCGTCGGTGCGGCGTTGCAGCACGGTCGAGGATAGGTCTCTGCGTAGAGTCGAGGCGCAGGCGGCTATGCTTCCTTCACATTTTGAATGACAAAATGACAAAATGGCGGTGGGATTGTGGCTTGGGCACACTTGAGCGCCCCCCTGCGCCTGCACCTCGCCTCCGCCCCGCCTTAACCTCGCCCTCGCCGCAACTCTTGTATGTGAGCGCACTACCATTCATTTGTAAAGAAAACCTTGTTGCGGCGTGCCTCTTATGCGCCCGCGCCTCAACTGCACCTCGACTGTTAATCGTGTGAGCGACGCCCCTTAAAGAGCCTAGGTAAAGTAACAACCCACGAAAATTATCTGGCTGTATGGTGGTTTGCTCTATACGTAACATAACATCACGCCTGTAATCCCCGAAGGTTTGTACACCCATATTTTGCCAATTATGTTTAAGTCCCATGTAATAGGAGGCAAGCCATTGCCATCATCCGGGCACTTAGTTTACTTGGTTAATCAAACTTGAACGTAAGTGAGTAAGGTACTTTTTATGACTAATACCTGAAAAGGACAGACCACTGAATTAAGCAAGTACGCATACTTTCCTCCCCATACTTACCATTCCATACTTCCATTCCTTACTTTCCATTCCTCTATCTACTCTCATTTCAGCCATGCTAAATGACGTAGATGTAGCGACTCTTAGCTCTCAGACCACAAAGCCTCACCTACATACATGACGCCGCACCCATTTTATTCTATTCAAGTTTCTGGTACCTACATGTAAGACCGGCATGATCGATCGCTGGCAGAGGGCCGTGCCACACGGGCGGATTCCGATTTCCGGACTCTATTATAATTTTAATGTGACCCCACTATAATGTGTTGACCTACTGTCATGCCTTGAAAAAAGGTCCAATGGTCGGATAGCCGGATGTCATATTTTTTGGTTTTGAATAGATCTCGAAAATTGGACTGAATAAATATAAAATGTAGATTTTATATAGGTTTTTGTTGTGACCCGAATTCCGATTTCATATCGAAAAATTGGGATGTAATTGCTTTGTAATGTAGTTTTGGAGAAATATGTCTGCAATAGACAGACATACATAGTGCTCGTCCCATAATGTATTTTTCATTGTACATTTAATAATGAATAAATATATTACTAGTCTTCTTCTGTCCCACTGCTGTATAAAAGCCTCTTCTCGTACAGAGAAGGTACCATATCACCACGCTTGCTCAAGATGGGTTGGCGATTACAGACTTGTATAAATTACAAGGTTTCTTTTGGAAGTTTTTCTTCCAAAAGAACAAATGTTAAAAACGCATAAATACACATAAGATAACATCACGCCACGAAGGGTTAGGCAGAGGTGTACCCATTTATACACCCACATTTTGCCAGTTATGTTTAAGCCCCATATTGCCATCCCGAGCGAGCCTATTGCCATCAACCAGGCACAAATCCAGACTCCGAGGCTGTTACTGAGAAATTCATATATTTTTGCTTTCACAGAAATACAAAGTGTATTATAAAGTTTCACTAAACCGCTGTCGATTAAATAAAATATTTTAAACATTAAAATAAAGTAATGCTTTACAGTAAGTATATTATTATTTCAATAATGCCCACTTCCCACAGTATAATTACTCCACTACCATTAAACCGTAGGTTTCCGGCACCCAACGTTGATATATGAATTAATTATTATTACGTTCAACCTGTCAAAGGTCACGCGTGGTCTACGTAAGTACACTAACGACTACGTACAGTCGAATAAGCCATTTGGTATACAGGTAAATAACTTGCAACTGTTTTAAAACAACTTTTCGAGTGTGTCAATTCTTTTAAATCACTCTAAATAGGTTTCAAAATTATTAGACACCACAAGCTTAAAAGTCTGGACTGCCTCGTTGGTCTAGTGGTCGCTAGGTTCGACTGCAGAGCATGAGGTCTTGGATTTGATTCCGACCAGTTGACAAAGCTTTCATAGCGACTATAAAAGAAACACACAACAACAGTTAAAACTGACATTACCTCATACAAAGTTTCAAGCCCAAATATTGAGCAGTCTAATTCGTCAGTTATTTAAAAAAAAACAGTTATCTACACAAAAGTTCAACACCCTCATGATCAAAATGTACGGAAGAATTGTTTTTTTATATATAACCGACGAAAAATCTTAGTGTTGTATGCTTGCTTTTGCTATAGATTCGTTGGATGATTTTCATCTAACGAATTCACGGTAAAAGTGGGGTCGCGATATCCTTTCACTATGTTTTGTTAACAGAACAAAGCAGAAACCAAGCACACAGCAACCATTTTTTTGTAACCTTACATAAGTATGCACGAGGTTATGAGGATGATTCTTGAGAATCATGTACTGAATCCATGGCGAAAGTTGTGTTACGATGTCCTTCCACCATGTTGTGTTAACTGAACCGAACTATGTTGTGTTATGGATTCAAAGCAGAAACCAAGCACACAGCAACCTTTTTTATTTTTTCGGGTGTAAAATCGTCTGTCAGACTCTTACTGTCTAAAAACCAATCCGATCTTCCCTTCCCACACTTACGCCGGCAAAATACACAGCAACCTTAGCTTAACCCCTGAGATCGGACGACTCACATAGCAGCTATCTACACACAACCCCTCACAAGTAATTTAAACCCTCGGAAACACTCCTAATCCTACCAAAAACCGCCCCGTACAGAACTGCAGCGCACGCGATTCGAGAAGCCACACCTATCACTTAAAGTGAGTGACCCATATCTTGAAGACGTTTCTAATCTATTCCTAGTCGGATTAAGTGAGCTTAGGCACGGTCGCCGCCTATACGGGTTGTGTACTGGATAAGCTGCCTATCCGTCACTTAAGACAGATAAAAAGACGTTTAAGTTGTTAACCTTGACGTAATTGGTTGATCTATGGCGGAATTAGGAACCACGTTTGTGGGCGGTGGATAAATGTCTAACAAGCGTCCTTCGAAAGTCGTGCTGGGTAAGTTTTATTGTGGTATTTTATCTTTGTTTGCAATCTTTTTTTAAGTGACTCGTAGGTCAAGTTGGTTTCCTACGGAACGATCAATCTTTTGCCGTTATTTTTTACATAAAGAACGACTGAGGGGCAATTCTCATAATTAAAAACCGTTAAAAATCTGGTCGCAATCTCATCTCAGTGACAGTCAATGTCAAAAACTTGACAGATTGAGCTGAGATTAGAATGTGAACGTTCTTTAAAGTTACGAGAATTGCCCTTTGTTATCGTGTTCTGTATGGCTTCACGAATTATTGGATGCCACTGATTTCAAGTTCGAAGCCGACTCAATATAGACACACATAAGTAGAAGTAGAATAATTACTACGTCAGCTGTAGACGGATTCCAAAAGTTTGACAAGAATTTTAAATATCATCGGTAAGCTTGAAAATATGTTATAAGTTATTTATGTATTCATTTATTTACTTACATACACACAGACACCGTACTATAGCTGTAAAAAAGCGATGCTATGGTGGAGTGGTAAAAGTCCACAAAAAAAAAACTTAAAGAAAAATAACATAAAAACTGAGAAAAAGTCGTCAGCAGTTTCGCTATTATTGGACTAAAAAAAACCAAGACTAAAAACAGTCAGAAAAACTTCTACCAAAAACGAACATTTGTACTCTTTTAAGTTTCAGTTTTGATGGCAACACTATTAAGCGGTCAACAGAAAAACTGCACTACATTCACAATGAAAAGAACGAAACCACTGAAAAATAAAAGAAAATCAAGTTCGTAGTATTTTCAAGTCACAGTACGAACGGCTAAACGTTGACAGGTGATGGATGGGTTGTCAGGGCCCGTTCAACTGGGTGGTCAACCAGCGAAAGAACGAGGATTTATCTTGGTGTACAGACTACGAGAAATGTTTGTTTTTGTGTTTTTGTTTTTATTATAAAGTGAAACAAAAAATATATTAGAAATGTCTGGGACCAAGCTGGCTGAATAATATAATTGCATAATACTATTTTAAGTAAAGTAAGTACTATCCATTTAAAACCAAATTGTTATTTTTTTTCGCTTGTTAAATATTCGCTGTGCTAGTAATTTAGGACTTTTCGACCGTCAAAAAACTTTTATTTGAAGTTTAGACTTTTGTGGAAATAATTTATTTTAGACTAATAAAAGGCACTTACATAAAAAAAAAGAAAATAGAATTGAATCTAGTTGCTCCTTCTATAAGATAGTCAAACTATCATATACGTATTTATCCAGAAACAAAATGATTGTACGTTTGAAAAATCAACCCGTATAAAAACTTGGATGTTTTAGACCAGGCCTTTGCAATTGGTCCTTTTGGTAATATGATAAGAGTTAATAATGGATCCAAAAGGACCAAGTCATCTAGTCTCCCAAAAAATTCCACTCACCATAAACATCAATGCATCCAATCTGCCACTTCATGCTGGGCTGCGTGTTGATCTGGCACATGTAGCACCCGCGGTCCTCCGCCCGAAGAGGTCTGATCCTCAGCTGCCAAGTTCTGGGAGCATCCATGTGGACTGAATACCTCGCGCTTAGGACTGCTCGCTCGTGCATCGTGAGAACTGTCTGGTCTTCTGCTCTGAGCCATCCTACCTGAGAAATAACGAGGCGATTAAATAGTGACTAATGATAAAACTCAATAACATTTTTGCCCGAACTGAAAATCGAACAGGATCCCTAAGCTCAGCAATTGACCAACATCGTCAGTAAGACTAACAGGTAGTTCTAAAAAATGTTATCATGGATACGTCACGATGCCGGTTCCGCCCCATATTTTGTGAATATTTCAACTTGTTATCTATTACAGCCAAAAAGTTATAGCACAATGACAGACAGGTGGCGTAAGCCTAATAAAACAATTTCATTTACCCCCTCTCCCTCCCTCTTTAGGGTTCCATATCAAGGTACGGAACCGTAAAAAAACAGTCAAAGATAAAAGGTATTAGGTTCATTTTACTCGTTGAATTAAACGTATTATGTTATCGTACCTACCTGAGTTTATCCCAATTTAATCTGAAGTACCTCCAAACCTTTGTATGAACCCAAAAAGTTAACAACTAACCTTGGTAGTAAAATGATTCTATTTTAAGTTACTTTGGTAACAAAACCACATCAATGCTGTAACGTAAACAAGAGTTGAACTAGCAAACACTCTGTGATAACTGGAAAGTTATTCTTGAGTACCTACGGCGCTTTGCACACGGAGCAACTTAGGTTGAGGCAACTATCAACTCTTAAAAAGTTTCCTGTAAAAGTTGATAGTTGCTATAACGTTTACGGTTGCCGCAACTTTATGGCAATCTGTGAGCAACTTTCACAGCCGTATTGCCGTATGCCGTTGCTGTAGCAACACTGGCATTGCCTGGCACAGGGAGAGGGAGGGAGGGTGGGAAATCGCCCTTCGCGTTGCGATTGACAGTTGAGGAAACCGGCAACATTAAAAACCGGTATAATATTTAACAGTTGCTAGTTGCGGCAATTAGCAACTAACTTAGTCATGGATTGCAGCAACTGAAAACTGTTGACGATTGCCGCAACTCGATACTCGAGTTGCTATGTGTGCGCAGTCCAATTGAAATATATGTAAACAGCTAGTTGCCAGTTGCCAGTTGCTGCAATAGTTGCTCTGTGTGCAAAGCGCCGTAGGTAATTGGTAAATTGAGATATTTTTTACGTCACCGTTTGATATTGTTTTAGTCTGTAATTTCCAGCCTCTCATGCATGAGGTTATGGGTTAAACCCATAACCTCATGCATGAGAGGCTGGAAATTCGAAATCCGGATAAGTACCAATCAAAATCAATCAATAAAATACATTTTCAATTCATATGTACAGTCAACAAAAGAGATAGGTATCCAGGGTCGTCAAATATAATCAAAGTTTTGTTAGAAACCGATGAATTAATTTAATTAATGAATTGTTTATTATCTACTTTTTAAATAAAATTTCATTTGAAAACATCAATCGGTTTCTTAGAAAACTTCAACTATATGACGACCCTGACCCCAAGACCTCATGCTCAGCAGTCGCGCTTTGCGACCACTATACCAACGAGGCAGAGTCAGTCAATAATTACGGTAGTTTACATTTAATTTATTGTGAATCAGTATTTAAAATCCTTTTATCATATTTTATTTAAAAAAAAAAAAATATATAAAAAGAACTATAGGTGGATGACGTTGTACATTTAGCAAAACAGATAGGTATGCAGGGTCGTCAGATTAGTTGACGTTTTTCTTTCTTTCAAAGATATTGCGATGTTTGAACAGATTGAATGTAAGCACTTTTAGTTCCGAAATCACACACTTTTACCGAACATTTTCAGCGAATCCCCTTATAAAAGGTTAAGTAAGCCATTGTCTGCAGTCTTTTAATGTTCGTGTGCTTATCACAGAAATGCAGGTGGTCCTTTTATCGAACAAATTGTTACCACGTAATAGTGGTGAAAGCATTGTAATCTGTGTGTTTAACACGCTAATCTCTGGAACTTTCAGACAGATTGAATATTTTTTGTATGTCAAAGTCAAAGTCAAAGTCAAAAAATATATTTCAGTTAGAAAAATTACTGGCACATTTGAATTGTCAAGGAGTCGGTCAGTTAGACAGAAAGTTGAAGCTAGTTGCGTGATAGCCAAATTCATGAGGAATTATAGGTATTATAGCTTTCACCCGCGGCTTCACTCGCAAATTAAATTTAAAATTCGACCATTATTTGAAAGAAATGTGGCGCCATCTATTATCATAAAGCCGTTATTGTGATTTCCCTCGGGAACAGTACTTTCTTTCGGGATGAAAGGTACCCTATGTCCGTTTCTGTACACCTGACAACGTATAAGCAAAATTTCAGGATGATCGGTTCAGTGGTTTAGGCGTGGAATGGTAACATACAAACAAACAAAGTTCCTTTCGCATTTATAATATTAGTTGGGATAGGATATAACATCACGCTACAACATACAGGAATGGAGCAGTAGCCACAGACGTAATTTAACCTGGGTACAAATTTTCGACTTTTCCGATGAAGTTAAAAAAAAACATCTTGCATAAAAAACTTGTCCTTTAAATTACAAGCACAACAAAAAAAGAATCAGCCGAATCGGTCCAGCCGTTCTCAAGTTTTGCGCTTTTTTTGTATGAAACAGGGTATTAACATTTTGATCATACTTTATGTCCTTACTATATACTCGTATCTATAAACAAGGTTACTAAAACCGCAAAGATATAAAACTGTACTGCGGTTAGGTACTTCTAACGTAAGTACCTACATTACCTATTAATAACTTGTGAAAGAACATTTGTGCCCTAGATTCTGACTGTAAAGACATATTTATAGACCAAAGGCTGTTTGACCGTGTATTTGTATTGAAGATATCTATACTAATATAATAAAGCTGAAAAGTTTTTTGTTTGTTTGTTTAAATACGCTATTCTCCTGGAACTACAAATCTGATAGGAATAAAATACAAAATAGTTTAAAAAACTAAAAAACACGCTTTTACGCAAGCACGCAAGCAAGCACTAATTTTTTTCGTATCTCATTCAGCAAACCCTTTCATTTAATACCCATATCATGGGGGTGCATTTCAAATAGCCAATCCGCCATCTTGAATGTCCGCCATGTTGGATTTAAGTCACGTGACAATTTTTTTCGTATTCCTGACAGCAAACCCTTTTATTCGATACCCAAATCATCGGGGTGGATTTCAAACAGCTAGTCCGCCATCTTGGGGAGGCCGCCATATTGGATTTGTAATGACGTTTCTTAGCTAGTCATGTATCAGAACACAGAGCGTGTGCAAAATTTCATCCTAATCGAAGACCGGGAAGTGGGTCAAATTAAGATTCCAAGATTTTCTTACATACATAGTTACAAGTGAAGCTAATAAAAGCGTGTTAAAAAAGCGGACCAGTCGGATTGGAAAAAATCTTTTTGTATATGATAGCCAGATTAATGAGGAATAGTTTAAGCTATATAACATTACGCTACTACTTAAGGGGGCGGAGCAGTAGCCAAAGACGTAAATGAACTTGTGTGAAAAAAAATACGCGTTCGAAATCGCAGTTAACAGCTAGTACCTACCTACTTCATATAAGAATTCAAGCACGTTATTTTAATACTCACATTTATGTAAATAATTAAATTAATGGAATATTATAACAAAATTGGAAAGTGACAAGAAAATTCAGGTCAAATATAAGTATTTACTTTTAATTGTGTCAGACGCACATTAATAAATTATTTTGGAATGAAGTGTCAAAAAAATGTGTGTACTACTTATAAGTATTATTACTTTGATTTAATAGTAGTTATTAAAATATGGTGCGTAGTGAGAAATGGTAGATATATTAAGTAAGTACTAAAATAAAAAATAATTATATGATGTATTGAATTAAGTATGACTGACTTGTGCTTAATCATTAAAATTGTGAATTTATTATTTACTTGTATTTTTAATGTATATTTTTAGAGCTGATTTTTCAATAGTCAGCTAACTTTTATCCAAAGAATATATATTAACAATATATTAGTATTTTTTTCAAACAAACAAAAAAAAACTATAATTTATATTTGTTTAGAAAATTGCGCACCTGTTTAACTACATAATTAAATAAAAAAAGCTTATTTAGTGTGATGTTACTATCGTTTTCTACTCTTCAAGCCCTTTCATTTGATATCCATATCAAGGGGATTGACAAAAAATTTGTAATCCGCCATATTGAAATTATTACAATGTTGAGTATTGCACATTGTATTGTCACCAGAACTTAAGGTGTATGCAAAATTTTCGGCTCAACCGGATACCAAAAAGTGGCCGAAAAATGGTTTGCAAATTTTGAAAGGATAATTACTTACATACATAAGAACAGTGCAAAGTGAATAAACTTGTAAATAAAAAAAGAGTAAGTATCCATACTTTTCAAACAAAAATTGAACCAAGAACTAACCAACATTTTCAAAACAAAAAAGCATCTCAAAACTAAAACAAGACGAGTCAGAAATCAGTTCAAACATTCGATATCACTGATGAAGATTTCTTTCTAGGTCAGGGACCCAGTTAAGCCTTCGGCCCTTCGTATCCCTTTGTGTTTAGCCCTTATCTTTCACTCTGATACTTTTCTGGCCTGTCAAATTTCTTCCGGGGGATCACTGTGGACTTTTAGGGTCGTAAATATTGCTGTGATGTTTTGTGATTTAGTAGTGAAGTGAAATGTGATATAGTGGATAAGTAGCTTATGTTTTTTTTTCTATAAATTGTAGCAGCATAGTACCTGCAGCAGATTATTTTGTACTAGCTTTTACTCGTAACTACGTCCTCGTAAATTTCGGTCATTTCGGTCGGAAAATAAAAAGTAGCCTATGTCGTTTTTTGGGTTCAAACTTACCCCGTATCAAATTTCATCAAAATCCGCTCAGTGGTTTAGTCGTAAAAGCGTAACAAACAAACAGACCGAGTTACTTTCGCATTTATAATATTAATAATAATATGAATATACTAAAAATAAATAAACTACATTATTTGTAATTTATATAAGGAAAATATGTAAAAAAATATGTTATAATAAAGAATGTGGAGTAATATGAATGATTTAATTTTCTATCTATAAAGGCGATTAACCCACGGCACCGTACGCCGCTCCGGCATGCGGTGGCGGTGAAGCGGATTTCGATGCGGTTGTCCGCACGGTGATGCGGTTCAACCGCATGACCGCACGGATCGATTTTGACCAGTTTTGGTTTTAACCAGTTATTTTTTACCGGTTTTGACCAGTTTTCAGGGTGTCCAGGTTGGGGTTTTTTTTTCCCCCAATTTGGGGAAAAATTTTGGGGAACTTTTGGTGAAATTAAAACTGCGGGGAAAATTCTGGGGAACACATTATTTTTTGGCGTAAGTTTGGGGAAAAATGATATTTGAATGAATTTTTTTAATGCAGTGCGCAAATAGTGACATCCCGGAAGGTGGCGGAATAGAGAACAAACTGCTATGGGTGCTTTCCATTTCTCGCAATACCTACGTAGCCACTGTGAATACACGCTTGGATACCAACTCTTTTCTTGTTATTCCGGTCAAAATAGATATTCAAGAGTACAAAAAGTCGCAACAAGCTGAAAATTTGTATGAATGTTGAGAACATCATCATAAACAAATAACATATAACGCTCTTAAAAAAATTCCATTGCATATATTTACCCCCTAAATTTGGGGAAAATCCCCCTAAATTGGGAACCCTGCACGATGATCCGCACGGTGATGCGGTTGTGACGAGAGCACCGCTCGACCGCGCGGTCGTGCGGTGTTCGTGTGCAAGGTTCAAGCGGATTTCATAGAGGCTAGTGCGACGTGAGAACCGCATCACCGCATGCCGGAGCGGCGTACGGTGCCGTGTGTTAATCGCCTTAATGATGTTTTGCTAACCTATTAAAATAAAGTTGCCTAACAAAATTATTATTTTTTAATTCTAAACATAAAACTACAATACTTTCTAAGTTTATCTTAGAGAGACAGACAGACCTGGGCTTACAATATACCTAAGTCTGAAATTACCATCCGCCTTGAGCAAGCGTGGTGATCAACGATCGTGCCTTCTTAGTACGAAAAGGCCTTTTCCCAGCAGTTAAATAAAACATAAACCAGTTATTATAATCACTGCACCAAATAAACCGCTTTTTTGTCAACAACACCTCATTTCACACTTCCATACCCAAAGAAAGCAGATGTTACAACAAACAATAAGATGAAATCACGACAAAAGATAAAAGAAAAAAAGCAAGCAAAGGCAACAAAGACTAGAACAGCATTCAGCCGCCGTGTGTACCGGTATTAAAATTCACAACGTGAAAAGGTGCAGCACTATTTCGTGCATTGTTATTCCGGGCATCAAGCCAGCCAGTGTAACAACTCTTAATGAAGGATAATCGGTAAATTTTTGTGGCTCTAATTGCTAGGGACAAAGGCAGGAAGATTTTGTTTCCATTGCCTTCGTTCAAAGTGAAAGACACGGCTATTTTGTGTCTTTGATATTTTTTCGCGGGTTTTTTTTTGTGTGAGGATTTAAGGTGAAGATTATTAGGACTTTTGTAAGGATTTATTGTTATATTATTATACTGTTTATGTTATTAAGTCTTAGCAAAGAAACGTGTAAGTGTTTTGGATGTTTTATTATACAGCTTTCCGGATTTTTAGGATGTATCTTATTAGGGCCATTCTATATATACAAATAAATAATATTGAAGTTTCTGTTTGTTATGTCATGATAAAAGCTTTTTACTAAATGCATATATGAATGTTTCCACGATACTGGTACCAAAATAACTGCTTTTTTTACTTGCCTATCGATTTGTGCTGCCTTATCTCCGAAACGGTTGGACCGATATCAACGAGAGCTTACTTGGCAAATAGCTAATGTGGGTGATGAGTCCTTCCGCCTTGGATGGGGCGGAAGGGACTGTCAGAATTTTACTGACTAAAAAACCACCCTGTTCCTTCTGTTGGTTTTTGCGTTCCGGGGCCAGGGTATCCTGTTAAGACGTCCCGCAACCCCGGATAAGGAGTAGCTAAAATTTTGGAAATATAATTAGAGTACCATAAATATAAAACTTCGCTGATAATCGACATTCAAGCGGGCCCTCGCCGACATATGTAAGTAACTAATAATAACGTTAACGCGTATGTATGATAACAGAATGTATAGTTAGGTATGTAAATAACGTCACTGTCATTTCCTTATACAAAAGAAGAGACGATTTTCCCAAAAGAACTATCCACACGCTGAGACCAGACGCAATGCAGCACAGCCTAGACTAAAAAGTCTTACAAAGTTCATTAACCTCATTTTTCGCTTATTTTCTTCTAGCATCCATTCTTTACTCCATCCAACATTCTTTCTTCAACGTATACGCTACTATTTGAACTATGCACGAATTTTCTTAACAATTTCTCGCTTCATTGCGATACAAAACTAATTGTTCCAGAAACTTCCACACAAAATTTATGACCTACGAAAGCTGACGTTACACCAACTTTGTTTCTAAACATGTGCGAGTTGGACTCGCCGTTCCGTAGGTTCCGTACCACCATACAATATTTAACACAACATACAAAAAAGTTTAAAATCGCAAAAAAAGTAAATATTCTTTGATGTAACTACAAAACGGTTTTCGGATTAATTCTTTTACTTTGTGCTACATGGCATTGCTTCTTGCCAAATCTCATGATTCTATGTCAACGGGAAGTCCCCTATATGTTTTGATTCTCTAGCGAGCGTCAAAATATGCGCCATAAACTACCTTATCTTTAGATTGCATTATCTTAAAATACAGTTTTTAGTTTTGTTTATATTTTTATCTTACTCCCCCGCTATTATTTTCTGATTAATTTCATTGCAATTTTATTATTATTCCATTTATTTATTTTTCTTACATATAAGTTACATTTTTAAATATTAATATAAAATACATAAAAACATTTAAAAATATAAAAAATAGTAGCCCACCGGCATCGGGAACAGGGTCCAAGCTACCGGTGGTCAGGGCTCCTGAGAAAGGAATCTCCTAACAATACGCGCCGTGTCCAGGAGTACCGCTTTCTGAATCAAGCCCTTGATCCAACCGCCCAACGAGAGCCTCCTAAGGTATTGGTCGAGGCTCTTGGCTATTATGCCATTGGCAGTCACGACTATCGGCACAATGATTGCTGTACTCACATCCCACATATCGACAACCTCGCGAGCTAAGTCAATGTACTTCATTTGTTTATCTTTCTCAGCCTTCACGAGGTTCTCGTCATTATTATTATTATTATTGCGGTATCCAAAACAATTGAATCGTTTCTCCGGGACTCATCGAGCTTCATTGCCTCGGCGCTTTACTGGCGGTCTCCACTGTTGATTCTGGCTTTCAGGAGTTACAGTGGTTGGAAATAGTGTGGTGGGATTGTTTCAGATTTTCACTGCTCCAAAAGGTAGCAGTCCTGAGTATTTGATACCTCGACGTGTTCCTGAAAACGCGACAGAAAAAGTGATCCTTTAAGGGTTACGTTTTTGACGACAGAGGTACGGGACCCTAAAAATACGACCATTATGTGAAAAAAGAAACATTTGAATATTAACACCTTAAATACAGATTGATGTTAATTTTATAGGTGGTACATGGGCCAACATGTACGCTGGTTATTGGCGATATATCAAGCTAAGTGTGAAAGTTCGGAAAATGTTAGCAACTGGCTTACAAGTGGCTTCAAGTGTAAGCTCTGAAGGTGTTATAGTCGGTAGCCATGTTGGGCTTGTTATAGGGTACGTTGGCGAAGTTGCGTGTAACTAAAGTGTGACTAAATAGGGTAAATTATCTAGGGAATGTGATCAAAGTTTGTGCAGTTTGTGCAATATCAGCTGCGGCCTTTTAGACGGTGAAGTCTAATGCAATTTGCTGGCCATGGCTTAATTTTACCACTTATTTGTGAACACAAGATTGAATTTGTATAGAGGAGCTCGTGGGTAAGTAATAACAGCCGCACTGGTCAATCCATCAGGTTAAGCTACGCATGCTGGGGTTGGTCCGTGGATAGGTGATCATCTTTACACACCGAGACTCGGAAAGCACGTTAAGCTGTTGGGCTCGGCTGTCAGAGGTGGATCTGACAGTCGTTATCTGTCGTCAGAAGCCCGAAAGTCTGACAACCAGTTTTACCAAGGGGTATCGTATTACCCAGCTACGGGGTTGTATAAAATACTGGTACTCAGCTGCATCCGGTTAGACTGCAAGCCGACCTCAACATAGTAGAAAAAGGAATTATAAAAGGAATTATATTGCAATTATAAAAAAAAAACATTAACATCGACAACAAAATTATTAACATCGACACGTGTCAAGTTTGAACAAACCTTTACAACCCCGACCGAGTTATTAGACAAAGAACAATATCAAGGTTATAAGTATCGATGGAGATACAGCATCTTTTGTTTTAGAATAATCGAATACATACTTTTATATTAGCGACGGTCTTGCTAAGCCTTCTTAAGTACAGTCAGATATAGTTGAAGTTTTCTTAGAAGTTTTTAAATGAAATATAATTTAAAAAGTACTTAGATAATAAACAGTTCATTAATTAAGTTAAGTTTCAATTGAAGATATTCATAGGTTTCTAAGAAAACTTCAACTATATCTGACGACCCTGCATACCTATCTCTTTTGTTGGCTGTACATAAGTAGGTAGATACAGTCGCTGGCTGGTTTAGCGATTTGCAACCTTATTTTAATTAACTATGATCGGTAATTCGCGTTGAGATACTGTTTCTGAAATAGAACAATAAAGTCTTGGCAGCTGTCGGTTTTAAAATAAATGATGGCAATGAATTTAATATTCTGTTGCCGCGTATCAAAACTTACTATCTCTTATATCACTATTCTATAGCAATACTGATAGACCACTGCGATTGGCTGCGCTGGGATGAAGTGACGGTCGGCAAGCCAATTACGAAGCGCCGTGACAAGCATTTTCTTTCCATGCGCCACTACTTCAACATACATAAAAACGAAAGACACACATGCTTGGTTTAAAAGAGACCTTTGTGTTTTCTACTGCGATTAACATCATTCTGTAATATTATCTATTACCCTCAATCACTCATGACTCTAAACTAACCATTGTGTATCAGGGTCACAGTACTGGTAGGTACAATCACCAACAAAAGTCGATTATATTTTTTTAATCCTAATTATTAAGCACAATATCAAAGGATATACAAAATGGATGTAAAATAAAGATAATTAAGACAAAAACACATAAAAAAATTGCACTCCGGGAGTGCCGGCAGAAGTGAAAACTTGATTATTAACGTTTACGTTTACGTTTAACATACGCGAACATTCGCGCAAGCGCCCTGCGCTGTCTAAACGAAACAGTAGGCCCAGGCATACATTTTCGCCGCGCCGTAGAGAGGGGATAGCTGTCTACTCTCCATCCGTCTTACGCTTTTTCGATCAGGTCACGTGTCCTGACGCGCACGTGTCCTGACGCGAGTTTAAGATTTTATACCCATTACAGAAAAAGTGCTCAACGCCGCTAAAGAAGTTTTCACTTCAAAAAGCCGTTGGTACTACGCCTGATCTCTCCCCGGTTGTGTCAGATTGCCGTTCCATCGGGCTATGAGAGTGAGTGAAGGAAGAGTACACCTGTTTTTGCGCTCAGACTTGTGCACTATAATGTCTTACGTACTTGGCGAGTCTCTATTGAGATTAGCTAAAATCGATCTGGAGAATTATTTTATTTAAAATTATAACAATGTTACCGACTTTACTCGCGGACCGTACGTTCACCCCTTTTGTCTTCTGTAGACACAGCTACCTACATATATCTGTGACATCAAACACACACGCACACAGACTATAATAATCATTTTAAAATGAAAATCCATTAACTATGATACTGATTACAGTTTGCCTGTTTAATGGGCGATATCGTGATGTACCCACATTAACCTAACGTTGTTCGCATTGAAAACCATCTAACTTTAATCATTAAGGTATATGGTTATGGAACTTGGGGTTTTCAATTTCTGTGGGGGGGGGGGGGGTAACACTTAAATGTGTATGTGCTTAGCCGCTTTGTGTTTAAAAGCACCACGCCTGTCATCATCTGCCTAGTATTTTCCCAATTTGTTGAGGTCGGCTTCCAGTCTGAATGGCTGCAGTTAGATACCAGTATTTTATATGGAGCGACTGCCTATCTGACCTTCACAACCTAGTAGCTGTGTAGGTAATACGATACCCCTTGGTAAAACTGATTGTCAGATTTTTAGGATTCTGACGACCCGTAACGACTGTCAAAGATCCACGTATGACAGCTGGGACCAACGGCTTTCTTTTTTTTTTTTTTTTTTTTTAGGTGGTAAAAATCATCAAATGACTCCTTCCGGCCTGGGTGGGGCGGGGGACCAACGGCTTAGCGTGCTTTCTGACCTCCACAACCCAGTAACTGTTTAATACGATACCCCTTTGTAAGACTGGTTGTCAGAGTTTCGGGCTTCTGAAAAAGTAAATATGAATTGAAAAAGTCACATTGGTACTTGCCCGGATTCGAAACCAGGGAACACAGAAGGAAAAGGGTGGTTTTTAGTCAGTAAAAGTCTGACAGTCCCTTTGATACACTCAGACAGACAGACTCATTTGATGACTTTTACCACCTGAAAAAAAAAGGGCGCCTTTTGAAGGTTTTTCACCGAAAACCAAAAAGTCGTTTTCCAACAATCATTTTTACTTAATGTTACTTAGTTTGATGGGCAAAAGCGTAGTTAACAGTAATGTGCTGTGTATTTTTATGCCCTGTATTATCTAAATCTAGGTTACAACGGTGTTTGCCCGTAAGCCCTAAATTAGATAGTTAGTCTTTATCTTGGGACTCAGGATGCGATCTACCTTCATCTTAAGTTATTCTTAAGATCCCATGTAATTGGGAGTGAGTATTCAAATTTATTTTTATCTTTGCCTATGAAACATCGTAGGTTTTCTAAATAATCGATATGGGAGCCATTAAATAAATCATCATAGTGTTGAATTTTCTTATGAATCTCAAAGTTTTTTGAAAATAATAAAAAAATCCTAAGTATGTCGGTAAATCGCTGGTAATGTAGCTTTCCATGGCTGAAAGAGTTTTTTAAATCGGTAAAGAAGTTTTTATTAAGTTTATTCATTACAAACAAAAATATTAATCTTCGATTGACAAGTTGCGCAAATCCTTGTGCAAATCATATTTATGGTATGGTATATATGAGTTTATATTGTATAGTAATTTAGTACTAATTTAGTACGTTTACAATGATTTTTAAATAAATATCCCCAGTATGGTCACCATCACCGAAATTCCTTCAGGAGGACTATTATTACAACTTTACGAAGGAAAAATTAATGAAACTTACTTTATGTTTGCCAAGATTTGTGACGGCACAGCCAAGTACAGCTTCTCTTCCTAAGAAGAACGTGTGGTTACCAATGGGACGCTCAAACTCAGGCTCCTCGGAAAACTTCTTTGTGGTCATCTGAGAATCTGTAACAATTAATGTGTTTTTTTATTAGAAGGTCGCATTGCCGTATGTCCGGAAATCTTTGGGCCCAAGTAGCACAGAGCTGCTGCTCTAAGAAAGTGAGACAAAGTGACGACAGGTAACGTAGGAGATGACGAGACCACATCACGCCTGTTGTCCCCGAAGGGTTAGGCAGAGGTGTCCCATTAGTACACCCACATTTAGTTATTTTTAAGTCCCATGTAATAGGGGGCGAGCCTATTGCCATCAACCGGGCACAAATTCAGACTCCGAGGCTGCTACTGAGAAAATTCTTTTTGTTATTAATTACTTGCTTTGAATGAAGCTCTTAGTTTAATCTTGTTAGAGCCTGTTTTACTACCTACTAATTAATGCCGCCTAAATTATTTATCAGAACATTTCATAAATATTCTGTTTCATTTATGAATATATGTAGTCAGAAATGTGTATATATTCTGATTCAGAGGTGGTGAAGAAGGCTTTCAGTGTTAATTATGTTCAATTTAAACGCGCTCTAAAGTGGAGTTGCGGACGTCTGCTTATTTGAAAATCATACATAAACTCACGCGTTTTTCCCATGGGGGTAGGGAGAAACCACAGAACGCCACCTGCTACGATCCTTACATACTCTTTTCGCCTCATCTACGTTCATACATCTCATCATACAAGCACGCCGGTAACGAGTACTCCGCACCTGACCTTCCTGAAGAACCTCACCAATAAGGTCAGTGTAGGTCTTCCTAGGGCGACCCCTCCCTGCGTTGCCACTCACCTCTGCCATATAAATACCTTTTGTTAATCGTCTTTCACTCATCCTCTCAACATGACCTATTATTATTTGAAAATCAAATTGTCGTTATAATTATACCAATAGTTAATTTAACAAAGCCTTCCTGTATTTAAACGTAACAAAAACATTAAAAAGCCGAGATTTAAACTTCAAGCGGTACATTAAAAGTGAACGGTTAATAATTCAAACTAAATTCTTAACATTTTAAATATTTTTACTTTGGAGTTGGTAGCTTTTTAGGCCATGATTTATGTTTCTGCTTTATTCCGCGAGGAATTAGAATAGAGGGCAGTAAAAAGGTTTATGAACTGCATAAACTATGCTATTGCCTCATTGGTATAGTGGTCGCAAAGTAAGACTGCTGAGGTCTTGGGTTTTTCCACCAGACGTTTCTCAAGAGCAGCCTCGAAGTCTGCATTTGTGTCCAGTTGTTGGCCCCCTTTTCCATGGGACTTAGACTTATCAGGCGAAATGTGGGTGTACTGATTGGTACACCTCTGCTTAACCCTCCGGGGATTACAGGAGTGATGTTATGTAAGTTAAAATATCAAAAGAAACCACCGTCCCACCGGTTTTGGGAATAGAGCCCAAGCTACCGGCGGCGGTCTGGGCTCCAGAGAGAGAAACCTCCTATATGATGGTCTGTGAAGTCTAAATTAGGAAATAAGATGACAGAACACTGTAAATCTGACCGAGATCCTGTCTAGATTTGTCTTTAAAAATACTATACCAAAGTAGTGGTAAAGATATCTCCCGTCTATAAGGAGCTTAGTACACAGCTATATTTTTGTCCATTCAAATATCGATAAAATAACTTGTTTAAAAACGAACAGAAACCGCCCACGTACGAGTTGGACTAGCACACGAGGAGTTCCGTACCAACGTACAATACTTTAAAACTATACACATCAAAAGTGTCTAGGGATCAACATCCCTAACAAATGTTAGGGATGTTGATCCCTAGACACTTTTGATGTGTGTACTTACAAAAAAATAACACGTTTCTTGTACGGATTCTCCTTTTAATTTTATTACTTTTTTTTATTTGTTGCTATAACAGCAATAGAAATACACACATGACGCCTGGAATTCCCGAAGGGTTAGGCAGAGGTGTACCCATTAGTACACCCACATTTCGCCAGAACAGTTATGTTTAAGTCCCATGTTATAAGGGGTGACCTATTGCCATCAACCGGGCACAAATCCAGACTACGAGGCTGCTACTGAGAAATTCCTGATGGAAAAACGAACCCAAGTCTTGGGTTGGACTAGTGGTTACTAGTCCAACTATGCAGCCCCATAGAAATACACACTGTGAGAATTTCAACTATCTCCCAATAACAGTTCATGAGATACAGCCTATTGACAGACAGACGGACGGACAGCTGAGGTTTTGCAATTCTTGGCACCCTACGGAACCCTACATAACACGACATTAAAAGCGATGCTCGTAGAAACTACCCACACTCTAAAATAAAACCAACAGCTATTTCGAGAACCCCAGATCAACCCACACAAGTCTGTCTTTGCCTTTTTCCTATCATCGGAAGCAACAGGCCATTAAGCACTGAAGTAATAAAGTTGCCAACAAAAAAAAAACTAGTTAACACTTCAAAACTCGCTATCAGGTCTCCGAGACCCAATCAACGTGCATTTTTTATTTTCTTTTTTCATGTTCCAACATAGCTTTGACGTCATTCGATCGATGAGGTGTAAATTGTACCAAAGGCGGGTTGTTACGTATTTTTATTTAGAACAGTGAGATTTTTGGTTCCTACTTGATGGATTTATCGGATTTTTCTGACTGCATCTTTCTAGGGTATCAAAGGATTTACCTAACTACATATAGCACGCAGAACTGATGGTCGATGGAGCCGTAAAGTTCTCGAATGGAGACCACGCACCGGCAAGCGCATCAGATCGTCAGTCTGTCCACCCACAAAGTGGACAGACGATATGAGCACAACAGGTACTTATCTAGGACATAGGCTCATTTTAAAGAGTACTCTATTTTCTAGAGTCTAGATCATTCTCTAATCCCATCCACGCCACATTCACCTTAAGAAAATCTTATGGAAAAACACAATAACACTTCAGCCAATTAGGGAATCGAACGCAAGACCCTTAGCTTACAACCACATGACCAAGGAAGCTGTTCTAAACTTTAAGTTATGAATGAATCATCAAGTACATTACAACTCTCCCATTTCCAGCCTCATTACAATTCTCCAAGTACAAGCGGTTAACAGTTCTGTGTTTTGACAGCCTCTCGGAGCGTTCTCATTTACATAGATCACTCCAAACTTTGATACTATACCTACAGACTGTTGGTCTCCGTAGTTCATCTCCATGGAGTGCTTTGTATAATAATCTACTAATATTATGGTGTATTTGATGGTATATGGGATATCTATGTACATGTTGGGTTTGGCAGTTTATGAAGGTAAGTATAGTAAGTTAGTTTTCGAATTAGGTTTAAAATATTCGTGTTAATGTTTGTTTGTTTGTACCTATCCATTTAAATGCGACAAGTGTCGGTGAAGTAACAAGTACATAATGACGAATATGCAAGTACAAAAGTTTAACTTTATCTTTGAGTTATAATACTCTCCAGATTGATTTTAGTCACGGCAGCAAAACTCAATGGAGACTAGCTATGTACGCAGAAAATGTAATAGTGCACAAGAATATGCGAAAATGCAGTTGCACTCCTTCTTCCCTCACTCCTTAAACCTAAACTTATAATTAATTATGTCTAAAAACACCAATCCGCCTTGAGCAAGCATGGTAATCAATGCTCCTGCCTTCTCTGCATGAGAAGAGGACTTTTTTTGCAATGGGGTAATAATTTAAATAGGAGTACAAACAAATTTTTAAGTCAACATAGTCCTCCTAAAATTCCTACATTTTTTTGCACAATACTTTCTTAGTCCGAGCAAAGGAGCATCAAAGTAATCAATTCCATTCAATAATTAACTCAACAGCCACCTTGTAAGCAATAATGAGCCTTAATACCTTAAAAATAAAGTTTAAATTCCGTTCTCAATACCCTATAATTGATGAACTGACTTAGTGCTAAAGTCTCTTTGTTATTACTAACCTAGTTTCAAAGTTCGGTATTTTGCAGGTACAGTCAGCAACAAAAGTCGATTAACAATGTTACTTTTTTATATAATTAAAACAGACACTAAACACATAATTTACTGGCTTTCTGAATTTCAGGTAATATTTAAGGGTTTGTTACATCTTAATTTTATGTTCATTGCGTTTTATTTTTAATATTGTACTTAATAATTAGGATTTAAAAATCATAAATGTTAATCGACTTTTGTTGCTGACTGTACCTAGTTAGCAAATGAACCCCCGGTTTTGGTCGTTTTTTTGTATAAATTGAACACTGGAGTTGTAATGAAGTTTGGTGCATAAATCTTCGTTGGTGACAATCTAAATAAATCTACTGAACTATTTTGAATGTTTCTTGTAGTCCAACATGGTACGCCTGGGTATCTGGAGGGAAATTCTACTAACTTTTAGGAACGTTTGCAGTCTAATTCCCATGTCAGGCAAAGTGTTTACTATCAGGAATTTCTTAGAAGAAGCCTCGGAGTATAGATTTGTGCCCGGTTGACGGCTATAGGCTCGTCTCCTACTACATGGGACTTAAACATAACTGGCAAAATGTGGGTGGTATACACCTCTGCCTAACCCTTCGGGGATTACAAGCGTGATGTTATGTGTGCAACCTAATCTCAGTCTGAATCTGTTAAATGATCCTCGTTCGCGTGAATTTTGTTACGGATCCCTAATATTTTTTAAATAAAATATAGCCTATGTTATTGACTGATAACGTAGCTACTTATAGGTGAAAGAATTTCTAAAGTTTCTAAAATCGGTTAATTAGGTTTTGAATTAATTTATTGCAAACAAAAACAAAAATCTATTCTCTCTAGAATATTAGATCACAAAATATAATAACTGCTTTATAAGTTTAAATTTTGACTAAAGTGAGAACTTTTTTAGCAAGACAGTAAAGTACAGGATTCCTGAAACTGATTTCCTTGAATGAAAGTCATGAATATGGAACATTTTACTCAAAGTCCTTTGCAAAAACATTGTCACACAAAACATCTCTGAAATTCGTAAGGTTAAATAAATAATAACGGGTCTTCCTCTACTTTATTATTCTCTTGGGTTTTGCGTCCGTTTTGTTGAACGGGGTCCCTTGGTCAACCCTTTATGTGAGATTAGGAGGCTTAACTTTAAAACGGTGATAATGCTGCTATTTCTGTGACAAAACAAAAAGGTCTAACGTTAAAGATTGCGAGGTTTCGGATGGAATAATTATTATAGTCTGACTTTTAATTCGTCATATATCTTTATGGGGTTGAGAATACTCATGAATATGAACAACTTTTATTACGGAACCAACTGTCAAATATGAAAAAAAACAGCAATTTTCTAACAAAAATGCACTAGGTACAACATGTTCTAAAGAAACTTGAACTTAATATCTTGTATATAAGTCAGAAATCGCGAATCCGCCTTGAGTAAGCGTCGTGAATAATGCTTGTGCCTTCTCTGTATGAGAAGAGGCCTTTGCCTAGGGCTGCCTAAGGCTTTTTTTGCGTGTTAAAAATCATCAAATGAGTCCTTCTGCCCTGGATGGGGCGGAAGGGACTGTCAGTCTTTTACTGAGTAAAACAACCACCCTGTTCCTTCTGTTGCCCTTTGCGTTCCAGGGCCACGGTATCCTGTTAAGACGTCCCGCGACCCCGGGACAATAATAAGCTGGCATTTTTATCATATTGCACAGTTTTAATCCAACAAAAAACGAAACATAATGTATGAGTCTTTTTTAGGACTGAGAGCTAAAAATACACACATCAAAAGTGTCTAGGGATCAACATCCCTAATCAATGTTAGGGATGTTGATCCCTAGACACTTTTGATGTGTATACATACAATTTTACAAACATAACCTAATCATAGCACAATTTACGATACTCGAAACTCACATTTGTGAATGTAAACGACAAAGAGAAAGCTCTAAAACAACAATAAAATAAGTAACATAAAATGGGCGAGGCCGGTTGTGGTGTGAGGGCACCGCGGCAGTTCGCACCTGACACCAAATGCTAATGCATGGGCTTCACACAAAAACGCCTCAATTCATGTTTGGGAACATGTATATTTGAAATAGGCCGTCTTGATTCGAGGCAGGGAAGTAAATGTGGCATAGTTGGCTCAGTAGCTGTGTGATTGGCTGCTGCACTGTATGTGGTGAGTTCCATTTCAAGGAAGATGTATTTGTATGGCTTACAGATAGTTGTTTAGTCTGGTTGTTGATGTAAGTTTATGTGTTTGTAAACCAACCCGTGGTATTTGGAGAGGTTTCTTGGGTGCGCGATTTAGGAAGAAATATGAAAGGCCTTTTTCCAGCAGTGAGACACAAAATCCGTATACCCGTATATAAAAATTCAGCATCCATTATTGTAATCGCGCATTCTAAAAGAAGTGTGTTTTTAATACTTTTTTTAAGCAGACAGTCACAGTGATGTATGGCTAAGTTTAGCTAGTAGGCTTATACAAATCTAGACTCCGAGGCTGTTACTAATTCCTGATGGAAAACCCAGTAACACTTTGCCCGACCTGGTAATCGAACCCAAGACCTCATGCTCAGCAGTCGTGCTTTGCGACTGCTAGACCAACGAGGCAGTCTATATTTCGAATATTTTTAATTACCTACTATAATAGACTTTCAAGCCACAACTACAAAATATGAAATAACCTTCACACAGAAAGCCAAACCAAAGCGTTCCCATTAATTTCTAAGCACCTGCACACAATGTTACAATGGTTTGTAACACAATAAAACGATTAAGGAAAACACGTGGAATCACACATTTGTAACCTGTACGTGCGCATTGAAAGAAAGAAAGAAAAACTGTTTATTCACACGAAAATGACGCACATAGGTAGGTACATCACATAAAAAGAACAAAAAAGAAAATTTGTACATAAAATCAAAATCAAAACGAGTTGGTATTACATCTAAAAAAATAAATACAAAATAATTAATAAATATGCCACCGGAAACGGCTGAAGCTCAGCATAATGCCTAAAAATGAGAAATTCGTAATGAAAAGCTCAATACACTTTTTGCCTGACCTGGGAATCGAAACCAGGACCCCACGCTCAATAGACGCGTTTGCGACCACGAGGCCAACGTAATTTAATGATGTTTTTGGTAACAGTTGTAGACATACAGAATTATTTCGTTTCTGTCCATTCGAAACGTAACAGAGACAGGATTTGTAAAATTGAATTGATATTTGCTCTCACATTCGCAGTTATTTTTGTACTAACAATATTCACTCGTATTATTTTGCTATTTTTGGCAGTAAAAGAACTCGTGGTGAATATTTGATGACATAAAAGCGTACTTATTGACATAAATTCCGCATATTCCTACGCTATCGTAAGAAAATATCTATCGGAAAATACGAGTAGCTACGGTATTTTTGAACCGGTTTTTAGATATGCACATAACCACATAATAGATATTAGAAAGACAATTTTACTTATTAGAAACGATCAAAAAGTTATATTGTTATTATTTTTTTGTTAAAGATAAGCTTTTAAATTGCACTGTCATGCAGTGTGCATATAATATGTATTCAAAAATCTAGCTCAACTGAACACCGGGATCTGGGTCAAGTTAAATTTGTAAGATTTGATTAAGTTCCTATGGCCACTTTCCGGCTCCATCATCAGACCAGGTATGTGACATCATTGTATTGCATTGTCATGCAAATTACACATTTACGCAAATTTTCAGTTCAATGGAACATCGGGAAGAGGCTAGAATTTAACTTGTAAGATTTGATGAGCCACAAACACCGGGACAGGTGAGTGGAAATAAAAGCTTGTGAAATGTAGTCGCAATCTCATCTTGGCGACAACAAGTGTCAAAAGTGCATGTAAATATTATGTTGGTTTTTTAACAGGATGAGACTAAAATTAGATTACGATCGTTCCTAAATGTTAGTAAAATTAGCCCCCTAGTATTAAAAGATTATTTATTAAGAAGCATATTTGTATTCATATTCGTATTCGTATTCGTATTTATATTCATATTCATATACCCCAAGTAACATGGGACAAGGGCAGGAAGATGATTCATTTATTTGCACACCATAATGTGTCTATGAGAGCTTTGAGTAAATAATTAGGTAGAATCTATACTAATATAATAAAGAGATGAAGAGTTTTTCTATTTTTGTTAGTTAGTTTAGTAAAACGCACTTATCTCTGGAACTAGTCGGATTGGAAAAATTCTTCTTATGAAAAGTTTGTTGAAAAATAATATTCTATGATTCTGGCTAAGGGCTCATTTACGGAGACGCGGGGCGTCGCGCGTCGCGTGCTGCGTGGCGTCAAGCGGCGCGAAAATTAGTACCTACGTCAAAAATCGCTTCTCCGTAAACGCACTCATACAACGCCATATGTTTGAATTCAGTGCGGGTCGCGACGCACAACGCGACCCGCGACGCCACGCGTCTCCGTAAACGAGGCCTAAGATTCATAAGGAATAGTTTAGGCTCTATAACATCACGCTACGGCCTACGGAAACAGAGCAGTAACCAAAAACGAACGCGGGTACAAAAAACCACGCAGACGAAGTCGTAAGAAAAAGCTAGTTATTATAATAACACTTAAATCCATCTAAAAATGATTAGATAAAATAATCGTAACAGTTTCACCAAAATCAAAATAATAAAATCTAAAAATTATGAACCACTTTTAACCATTGCGGTTTATCTCCTAAGCTCCACTAAGTTATAACTAAGTTGATAAGTGCTGCTAAGCTAAGTTAATAAGATATGAATTTTAACTGCCTGCCCAAAAGCCTGGCGTTAATGAATAAGTTTCGTTTAGACATAGAGTAGTACTTTCAGAAGGCGAACTCCAAATCTAAAATAAGTGCACTCACATAAAAGCGTAGATATGTTTCAGTGTAAGATTGCACTGCTTCACTACATAGTATAAAACAAAGTCGCTTTCCCTGTCTGTCTGTCCCTATATATGCTTAGATCTTTAAAACTACGCAACGGATTTTGATGCGGTTTTTTTTAAATAGATAAAATGATTCAAGAGGAAGGTTTATATGTATAATACATGCACCCGTGCGAAGCCGGGGCGGGTCGCTAGTGTATACATAATACACAAGCTACTATAATTAAAAAAATTAAAAAACACGACTGCAATAATTGCACATATTTGTACTTTGTTAACTCGTCAGTTTCTTTTTACGATGTTTTTCATTTACAGTGTCATATATTTTTTTAATCTACTCGTCAAATTCTAGACGATAAACATAGACACGACCAGATTAATTAAAAAAATAAATTGAGGCTGGTATTCAATTACGTTTTAAAGTGACTACACCGCTTATAAAAAATAAATTGAGGCTGGTATTCAATTACGTTTTAAAGTGACTGCACCACTTATCAGAACGATGCAAGGATTGTAACGATACCCCATACATCTAAATCGGTTCAGGCGTTTAAAAGTTATGGTGGAATAAAGAAACTCACATACATACATACATTAACCCTGAACACATAACACTCCTTTTTTTGGGGCAGTCGTGTAAAAAATGAATAATTTGTCCTTGACTTTTATGTAAGATTGTTTTTAAGTAACATTATATCTACTTATGTGAAGTACAGTCAACAAATTAAGAGATAGGTATGCAGGGTCGTCAGATATAGTAGAAGATTTTTAGAAACCGATGGATTTCTTCGATTGAAACTTAACGAACTGTTTATTATTTACTTTTTAAAATAAATTACATTTGAAAACATCAATCGGTTTTTAAGAAAACTTCAACTACATTTATCTGACGACCCTGCATACCTCTCTTTTGTTGACTATACATCCATTGCTACTCAGCTTAACATATATTTTAAGTGTAAGGACAGCTTTAAAGCTGTAAATTCTCTGATGTTATGTGTGTTATAATTTTCAAAGTAATAACTTATTTAAAAGCTTACCTTTCAAAGCCATGGTGGGTAGTAAAGCTAAGGCCTGTAGCATCGACCAAAAGTATGTCTTTCCGTTCTTCATTCCGTTTTCATAAACTATTCACACTATTTTACCCGAAACAGTACATTTTACACCCAAAGTCACTCTTTGTCCGTTCATTTAAATGTTCATTTATTTTGTTCACGATTCATTTAATCTGTTCACCCATTCATTTGTTTTTTTTTTACGCGGACCGCGCGTGTTTGTGTACGTGTCGACTTTTTTTAAAAATGGAAATGTATGTAAAATCTGGTGCTTTTTTGGTTAAAATTTATATTTACTCTGGAATTACACGTTCAGATGTTCTATAGTTTTCTATAGCCTTTGCACAGGAGTGGGGTAGAATAGGCTAACAAAAAAATATATTTTTTCAATTCCATCTTTAATACCAAGAAATGCTTTCTTCGCAATAAAATGAAGCAAAGGTATGATTTTAAATAAAATTAGTCATATTTTGAAATATAAACAATAAAAAAGTTCTACCTAATTCAAGATAGAAGTAAATATCTAAGTTCAACAATAAATAATTTTATCAGGCAATAATAAACCTTATGTTTCTCTCAAAAGACGTTAGTTTCTTAACACAAACCAAATACTATACTAATAACGGTACTCACAAAAGAAAATCATTTTATTTACTACTGGGGAATAATTGGTGTCTTCCAATTAACAGTGCTTTATTAAATAAAGCACTGTTAATTGGTTTGTTAGTTATCGAGAGTTCATACAAACTCTAGAACAAGTCCTGAACTCTGAACAATGAAACTCAGAGTACCCCAAAAAGTTAAATTGGGTCTACCCGCAAGTTACTTAATCGGAAAGTAAGACCTAGAACACTGTTCCCAACTATCGCTGGAACAAAGCGGTTTCTCACTAAATCAAAAGACCACATCTTTAATGTGTTATGAAAATATCCCCTAAGATTATTACATTTTAATTTTTGAAAAAAGAATACACCATATCTAAACAACTCACACAAGAATCATGAACCAAAAAAAAAACGAAACAAAACCACTATTCACTATTCACACAACGAAAGAATCCGTTCATTTAAAAAACGCCAAAACGAACACAAGTTATTTATCCGCGAACATCGCATCGTAGCGTCACACAAATGTACTACGAAACGTCCACCCCGCTCCGGGTCTCGTAGCAAACTGGAGCGTAGCGCGTAGCACACAGCTACGCCGTAGACTCACTACGTCATGAAAAGGTTATCGTTCAAACCCTTATACATTGCGCCTTTTGCTTGAATAGGAATGTGTCATTTTTGCCTATTCCGTTTTGTGACGCAAAGTATGTTTGGATTTCTTGCGTGAAGCTGAATGGTGTGCAGTAAAAGTGTCCGTGTACAAAGGCATGACGACTTTGAAATAAGGCTGTGCAAGTATTTCTCGTTTTATGATCGTCGGGGAAATTACAAGGGGACTTTGTAAATGGCGTTTGTAATTGTATGTGTAAAATATGTTGTTTGTAAAGACTTATGGTGTAGGGAGGGTGTGAGACAAATGTGTAGTCAAGACTGGTAATAAATAATACCAAATTACAGGGCAAAGGCCTCTTCGTGTACTGAGAAGGCACAAGCATTGATCACCCGCTTGCTCAAGGCGGACTGGCGATTTCAGATTTAATTTACTATGTGTTTTAACTTAATGAGCATGGCGGTTGAGAGCTTGTCATACTCACTCAAATATCTCGCTGATGGTGGCGCGTGTGTTGGATCATTTGGCTCCCTTCAAAATGGTTGAGTTAAGTGGTGCTGATCCATGCGTCATGCTCGTGAACGAGTGCTGTCAGTTGGGATTGGTCATCTCTTAACTGCCTTGGCTTACATCTTTATTCTTATTTTTTTTTTATATAATTGTTTTATATTCATCTTCATTGTTTTCACATGTAGAATCAACAAGAATAATGTAACCATTATTTTGTAAAAACCTAATTTAAAAGAGTGCCGTGGAGTTTCTTGCTCGTTCTTCTCCATAGAGGCCTACCTCCGTTTTGGAACGAGCAACTAGCTTCAACTTTCGGACTAACTGACAGACTCCTTGACTATTCAAAAGTGCCTGTAAATGGTCTAATTGAAATAAATGTTTTGACTTTGACTTTGACTTTGAATTATTATAAATCCAGGTTTCCTCTCGATGTTTTCCTTTGTCGATGCCAGTGATGTCTAAGATAAACTTTAGAAAGTACAAATAATAAGTACAATGAGCAAGCAACTTCGCTCTGTTCATCATGTATTGTTCATCATCTTCATCATAATCATCAATTTTGCTCAATTTTTCTTTTATTTTTTATTTATTAAATAAAATAAATAAATAAGTATCTTGGGACAACTCACACACGGCCATCTGATTCCAAGCTAAGCAAAGAGCTTGTGTCATGGTAACCAGACAACTGTTAAACATCCTAACTAATATTATAAATGCGAAAGTAACTCTGTCTGTCTGTCTGTCTGTCTGTCTGTCTTTTCTTCACGCCTAAACTACTGAACCGATTTGTGTGAAATTTGGTACAGGGTAAGTGTGAACCCCAACAAAGGACATAGTCTACTTTTTATTCGACTTCGACTTCGTCTGCGTCCGCGATAACCGACATATGCGCGGACGAAGTCGCGGGCAAAAGCTAGTACTTAAATATAATTTATAAATACATACATATTATAGATAAATTACACCCAGGCACAGAACCAACAATTATGCTCATCACACAAAGTTTGTCCTGGGTGGGAATCGAACCCACTACCTCCGGCTTTGCAGTCAGGGTCACTAACCACTAGACCAACGAGGCAGTCAAATTAGCTTACTTGTACGTATATATTTTAGTAAATTAAATTCTTTAATTTAAATCATCTACACACTGTCTGAAGTCCGTTCGCATGGTTTACACATATTATGTTAAACAGGGAAACCTATTATTAGCCATACATACTGTTTTATACTTCTGTAATAATTTATAAGTACCGCTGTTGGTTTTCTAAATAAAGAAAATAAAATAAAATAAAAATGAATTGAAAAAGTCACATTGGTACTTGCCCGGATTTGAACGCACAACCTCATGCATGAGAGGCGGTCCTTAACCACTGGGCCATCATGACTGTTGTATGAGCCAATATGAGGTCGGATTATACCAGTAAGTTTGTCTTGACATTTCAACACATAGTAACACATAACGCATAATTATCATAAATATGTGCTGTACCCAACTGACATTTTGATAGACCCACGTATATTACAATACATAATGACATTAAAATAGGTCTTAAAATCTTTCCTGACAACGAAAATTCAACTTTGTACACTAACAAATAAGATTAAAAATTTAATGTTGCGAAGCTACGATTAGTTTAGCCTGTACCTATATTTTATCGCCCGTGAAAAGTACTTGTTGTGCGTTTGACTATGAATGTTTTATAAGGAGACAAACACACCCTGTACATTCCTAAGGGTCAAAGGTCTTCAAGGAAAGGTCTAAAGTTAAATAAGGGCTGTCGAAGTTTAGAAGTTGATTGGTCATTTCATAGAAAACAGTTTGTAACATAAACAAATGCGACTGCCCGTTGGTCTGTTGGTCTCAAGCGCGACTGGCAAGAGTTGCGTCCGTTGTCGAGCAAAAAGTTATTGGGTTTTTATTCATCATCATCCACAGCCCGTCTTCACCCACTGCTGGGTATAGGCCTCTCTTTGTTTGTGCCAAGCTCCACGGTCTTGCGCCAGCCTCATCCAGGGCACTCCCGCAATGGCAACAATGTCGTCTGCCCATCTCGCCGCCGGACGACCAACACTTCTTTTTCCATTTCTTGGACGCCACTCTGTCACAGCTTTACTCCACCTGCCGTCACCGCGCCTTGCCAGGTGTCCTGCCCAACTCCATTTGAGTTCCATAACTCGATTACCAATATCGAATACATTCGTTCGTCTTCGGATTTCGATGTTTGGAACTCGGTCTATTAATTTTATGCCGAGCATGGAACGCTCCATGGCTCTCTGTGCTACTCTCTGCGCTCTCTGTGCTCTCTCTGTGCTCTCTGTTTTTATTACATGCTTTTATTTAACTTGCACTGTTCGTATGTATGTATGACTGCCTCGTTGGTCTAGTCAAGGAAATCGACACCATTGGTAATTATTTGGTAGAAAATAAGGTCTTCTAAAAAACAACCGGACCCGAAGGAAAGGTATTATACATAGTGCGTGTTAAGGCGGCAATTATTTTCAGTTTTACTTTAAGTTAAAATGTCAGCCTGAAGGTCAATGTAACGGAGTTTCAAGCAATTATTTCTAGTAACAAACAAGTTTAGACAGTTACCTAAGCTGAATACAATCATCGTGTACCTAAATTAAAAAAAGGACAAATCAAAGTCTAATTAATTATTTCAACTAGACTATTAAAAGGCACTTTTGTGAACGACATTGAGTATGGAGAAGAATGAGCAAGAAACTGCATACTTATTCTTTTAACATAACATAATATCACGCCTGTAATCCCTGAAGGGTTAGGCAGAGGTGAACCCATTAGTACACCCACATTTCGCTAGTTATGTTTAATTCTCACGTAATAAGGGGCGAGACTATTGCCATCAACCGGGCACAGATCTAGATTTTGAGGCTGCTACTAAGAAATTCCTGATGAAAAAACCCAATAACACTTTGCCCGACCTGGGAATCGAACCCAAGACCTCATGCTCCGCAGTCGAGCTTTGCGACCACTAGACCAACGAGGCTGTCAAAAAGTATTAATTTTAACTAGATCATTTAAAGGCACTTTTGAACGACACTTTACAAGAAAAAGAATTGAATGTGGAGAAGAATGAGCAAGGAAATTCATTCTTATTCTTTTAAAATTCTAATTGCACTTGGATTTTTTCTCTTTCATGGGTACGTTTACAATACAAACATATAAACTTACATACATAAGTAAACAGACCCGGAACTACTCACTGTACTAGTACAGGTCATAAAAATATTTGTTTCGTACAGGAAATGAATCTGTGACACGCAACACAGCAGCCAATCGCTAAGTCACTGCGTGTCGTCTTTATAATATACGTAAAAATCAATTGATGTACAGTCAACAACAAAAGTCGATTAACAGTGTTACTTTTGTATATAATTTAAACAGACACTAAACACATAATGTACTGGCTTTCAGAATTTCAGGCAATAGCTAAGGGTTTATTATATCTTAATTTTATATTCAAAGCGTTTTACTTTTAATTTTGTACTTAATAATTAGGATTTAAAAATCATAAATGTTAATCGACTTTTGTTGCTGACTGTACGTTAGATACGCAAAAACTCGAAAATAGCTCGAACAATACTTTTTTTATCATTTTATTTGGTGTATATTGGGATGGATTAGGAATAAAGAAAAATTAAGAAAAACTCGAAGAATCTTCCTAAGGTTTTATTTAGGTCTACGTGAGCAAAGCCGCGGCCATAAATAGTATTTCTGTTACTAAAAAACTATTCAAAATATCGATTCTATTAAAACTGTTATTATTTTTCCTTTGTATTGATAAACTGAATCACTGATACATGCGCCAATATTTAACAAAATCAGTTTCAAAACTGAAACCAATTTCATTATAAAACATTTTTCAGAAATCTTTTAACAAATAAAAACAACCAAGTGCGAATGGAACTCGCACACGAAGTGTTCTGTAGGTACAGTAAGCGGTCAAAAGTGCAGTAGCATGCTAATGTTTGAATTGCTGTGATCACGCGGTCCAGGCCGAATCTACATCTGTGTCTATAAGTGATGTATTAACACAGTACCTACGTATACCTAAAAATTTACACTCTATTGCATTGTGAGATTGCTACTCCTTTTATGACCGCTACTGTACCTATAAAATATTTAACACTACATACAAATGAACACGTTCTTTGTATGGTGACCTCTTTATTTTTTAACTTAATTTTTTAACTTTTATTTTTATTAATTTAAATAATAATATTAAAATTAATACACAGTCTATGAAAATTTCAACTCACTACTTATTACAGTTCATGAGATAACACCCGCTGACAAACAGACGGACGTACAGACGTTTGCACCTTTCGATTACGGTACCCTAAAAAATGAAGAAAAGATATATAAAAGCTACCATATAATAAAATATGAATTAGGTCGTCATTACAAAGGCATGTCAAGGAAAATACACCTGAAGATATGGGGGCAATACAATGATGGATGGAAAGTCGACTGCCATGAAAAAATATTTATTTTGTGCGAGATATTGTACCTGTATGTTGACGCAATAGTTTACCGCCTATGTATAGATTACTTTGTAAATATTTTTTTGTGTGTAGATATTACGAATTTCTTTGAGCTCATGTTTTCCTGGTATGTGTAACGTTTGAAGGCGTTTCGTATTGACGTATTATATTTAAAATAGGTACCTACCTCTACACCAGTAAAAGTCTTTAGAAATGTGATATTGGTTTGTGAAGTCGGGCTTGCGGTTTTGAGGTGTGGCGACATCTATTGCACGGAATACGAACCACAACTGATAATTCTTACATCGCAGCGACATTAGCATTATATACAAAATCCCGACAACAACCGTCGGGCAGTAGCCCACCAGACATAACACCCGTCTGGTCGAAGGATCCTCCCTTTTCAACGGAGGATGAGAAACTTTACACCCTGTTTCTCATACCTCTAAAAAGGAATTATCCAAATGATTAGTTGATGATTCCCTTGAGCCAAGGGCTGGCTTTTTACCTTGGCCAGTATCTAAGCATTGCCATCCAACGTAGCAATGCCGTCAGTCTTTTGGGCACACTTCCAGTTTACGGCAATGCGAAGAAATTTTTTGATACCATTTTGTATCAGTTTTTTTTTTTTATTTGCAATAGCGTAATCTGCTTTCTTTCTGCTCCGCTCTCGTATGTCGTAGCGTGATGGAATATAACCTTCACTATTCCTCACAAATCTGGCTATCATATACAAAAATATTTTTTGCAATCCGACTGCTAGTTCTAGAGATTAGCGCACTTAAACAAACAAAAAACTCTTCAACTTTTTTTTTGTTTTTTTTAAGACTTAGTACTTCTTTCTTGGCTTAAGCTTATGTAAACAAAAAACTTCAATATTATGTGAGTCACTTTAACAGTATTTCTTTCATTATTTCTTTCTTTATTATTTAAGTATGGATGTCCGTGATACATGACAAAGGCGGAGAACACACGAACCAACTAAGCCGTCACTTAATAGGACGAGGACACATTAGTGGGTGGAGAGAACTAATGAGCAGGATTTACTGGAGTTGCGGTGTATTTGAGTTATAGCAGAAGAGGTACGTGTAGATCAAGCCTTAAGAACATAAATGATTTTGATTGAAAGTGAAATGTTTTGACTTTAGCTTTAGATGCATTTTTGTTTCCAAAATATTTGGCGCTAACCGCACTGATTTCGTTTTTCGATTTAAAGGAAAAATAATTTAACATTTTAATAGGATTGACAACGATATGCTGAATATTTTGAATAACAAAAAAAATATGCCCGCTGCTCCATCCGCGTCATAGTTCCGTTCCGTAAAAAAAAGTACCCTATGTGCTATTCCAGACTATAATCTATCTCTGTCCTAAATTTTATCCGGATCCGTTTAGCCATTCTGGCATGATTGAGTAACAAACATTCATTCATACAAACTTCCACATTTATAATAGTAGTCAAATCATTTGTATGTAATGATTAATTACATGATTTGTGAATAACTTTGGTTGGAGATCTTAAATCTGTACATAGTATAAAACAAAGTCGCTTTCCGCCGTCTTTATTGCAGGTTCATCAGATATATACCTCGACTTTTAATTCTATTCAGTAACTTGACAGTTCAAGGGTTACCAGATTTTGACAAAAAAAAAGATAGTGAGGTGGTGTAAGAATGAACGAAATCGAATGAACTTAAATAATGTACTTCTAAGCAAACTTTATAATAACTGAGATACGCAAGTACTCCATGACGAAAGGCACACATTTCTAAGTCCATTATCAAATAATATTTTAACTTCTTTCATCTTAAAATATTTATTTATTTTCTGCTTTTACCTGTGCATGTGTTCCTATTAGAAGAAAATAAAATAAGGAAATTAATTTTATTAACAATTATTAATTATTCATAAATTCCACATCTTATTTATGAATATTTAAAGTTTTATTTAATTAAACCATTTTTATCATTCATTCTTTACGCAAAATCGTTCACTACCCCAACACTATTAGCCTGGAACGTTATGGTAACATTATTTTTCTTTGAACTGTCAAGTTACTGAATAGAATTAAAAGTCGAGGTATAGTTGAAGCTTTCTTATAAACCGTTGGATGTTTTCAAATGTAATTTAAATAAAAATTACATAATACCTAAACAGTTCATTAATTCAATTAAGTTTCAACCGAAGACATCCATCGGTTTCTTAGAACACTTCAACTATATCTGACGACTCTGGATACCTATCTCTTTTGTTAACTGTACAATGCACCCGTGCGAAGTCGGGGCGGGTAACTAGTAAAATTAATTAATATAACATTATGTAAACATTATCATAATAATCACGGTCATGGCCTTTAACACAAAAATAGTATTCCCAGTAATAATATTCGCGGAAATGGAAGAAAACTGTGCGTGTCTGACGTCCATTTTGTATACTGCTAAGTATTGTTTATTATTGCTCTCAATTAATATTAATAGGCTGTGGAAATAGGCATGATGTGTTTGTTTGTTTATGGAGATTTAGGTTCAGCGGGAATTAAATAATCCGTACCAAAATTTTGTATACGAAAGTAACTCTGTTTGTCTATCTACTTTCACGGCTAAATTACTGAAACGATTGTGATGTATCGAGGAAGCTTGAATTCTAAGCAAGGACATACGCTACTTCTAAACACGACGTCGTCTGCGTTGGCGATAACCGACTTTTATGCGGACGAAGTCGTGTGCAAAAGCTAGTATTTTGTAAAGCAATTTCCATTGTTTTTAATAATTATGATACATCCTTTATGTATACAGTATTGTAATTAAGTACAGCGTCGGTAAGTTTGAACCCAAAGGAAGGACTAAGCTACTTATTACTATTTTATGTTATTACTCCACGATAACCAACATTTATGCAGACAAAGGCACGGGATAAAGATAGTAAAAAAAAAAAAAATCCAATAAAAATTAAATTTAAATTTAAAAATTCCCCGACAGCGGCCATTTTGGACCGACTTTCATCAAACATAGCTAATAATAATAATAATTTATTTCATTTATTCAAGTAACAAAACTCATAGTATTAGTAACAATTTGACTTAAAACCTATGTTAGCAAACTAAAATTAAATAATAAATAAAGAAATATAAATCAGGCTGTAAGTCCAGCCGAAATTTTGCAGCACCGATTAACGATCGCGCAATCCAGTCGGCCAGAGATCATCTTTAGGATGCTGTTGGTGCCGCACCGTACCCGACATACCAGGGATGCGCATCTCTTACGCATCACCGTATAAAAGCAATCCACGCGGGCTTCCACAAACATCCCTGAGGCACTACAAAAACGCGGCAACCCCATCAGCACCCTAAACGCGTTGTTATATTGGACGCGAAGGGCGCTGTACGCCTTTAGTGTAAAATGAGTCCACAGGCTACACGCGTAGTGAAGGGGCTCGCCATTGGCGGTCCAATACCAGTCGGGGGCGCGGATCATGCGTAATGCGAATACCGGGCTCCCGACTTATGGTAGCAGAAGGAACCGTGGGGTTTTAGTCGGTAAAAGTCCGACATACCCCTCCGTTATCCCCAAACGGAGGGCATCCATGAGGATTTCCCCACGAAAAAAAAAAAAAAAAGGCTACACGCGTAGAATGAAGTACAATAAGCACGGAATAATGCAACCTTGACTTCACTCGTACAGCGAGCGAACCTGCGAGCTAACATGTTAGCACGTACAGACAGCGCCCTTCGCTCCCGTTCACTATCATCCCTGAGGTCAGCAGTCAGATTGTGCCCCAGATATTTAAATTGGTTTACTCTCTGTAGAGGAACATTGTTCAGCTTAATGGTAGGCATCTCAATAGGTACACTACTGCCGCCGGCCTCAAAGACTATAACTTCACTCTTTTTCACATTGTACACAAGTCCATGTTGTAATGCATACCTTTCGCAAATCCCCAACAGCTTACTGAGGCCACAGGGCGACGCACTCAGCAGCACCATGTCGTCCGCATAGCTTAAATTATTTAAGCACACTCCATCAATATAGCAGCCTACCCTGGTGCTGCTAGCACACAACACAAGCTAAGAACACAACACAAGCTAAGAACACAACACAAGATAAGAACACTCCCGACTAATTCAACCTTTCAAACAAAAAAAAAACAAAATCAAAATCGGTTTATCCGTTCGGGAACTACGATGCCACAGACAGACACACCCCCACGTCCAACTTATAACACCATCACCGTTTATGCGTCGGGGATTAAGGCTGGGCGCAAACGTCCGGTTTCCGGATCGGGTTTCCGAATCAGGAGGCGTGTATGTACAGTCGGTTATAGCTATTGCTTGACCCACCTAACTGGCTAGTGAGCCAGTATGGTGGGTCAAGCAACAGCTATAACCGACTGTACATGCACACACATGCATAAATTACACATACATTCTTTTTTTTACACGTGTGTGTATGTACATACGCCTCCTGATTTGGAAACCCGATCCGGAAACCGGACGTTTGCGCCCAGCCTAAAAACAAAACATTCTTTAAGAAGAATGAAAAAAGAAAAAAAAAATGAAAAAAAGAAATGAAATGAATGAAAGAAATGAATGATGAAGAATGATGAATGAATGCGGTAGCTAAGGCTACCGCATTTCAACTGAGTTTATTTTTACGATACCCAAGTATTTCAGTTAAGCCCCCCCACTATCCAGCGCCAAATAAAGGCAACTGCCCAAAAAGTACTATAAACCTAGTGACCATTGAGTAAGCGGTTTCGTATGTAGGTATGTAAGTACGTTTAATCGCAAAAGTTGTAAAAGTCAAACGGGTGAGTTTAACTCGTAAACAATGAAGGAACTACTTTATGAGCTTTAAAACCCGACACGTTATTGTACTGTGTACGTATACTTTCACGCCATTTTATCATACGGTTCAGTAAGTCCAACAGAGTGCAGTTTATTTTTAGAGTTTGTCTGTAAAAGAACGTTGTTTGTGACGAGAAATTTGGTCAGTTGTAAAGATCTTATATTCAACTAGTATGTAGATACAATAACCTTTCTCTTGAATCACTCTATCTACTTAAAAAAACCGCATCAAAATCTGTTGCGTAGTTTTAAAGATCTAGGCATACATAGGGACAGACAGCGAGAAGCGACTTTGTTATATACTATGCTTCTGCCCACGGCTTCGTCCGCGAAAACTTCGGTTATTAGCGATCTTATCTTGTTTCTCCATACAAACTTTGACCCCTCTTTTCATCCCCCAAGAGGTAGAATTTCGGAAAATCCTTTCTTATCGGATGACTACGTCAACAAGGAACACACCTTCCAAGTTTCAGGTCTCTACGATCAGCGGTTTAGGCTGTGCGTTGATCAGTCAGTAAGTCATTCAAGACATAGCATTTTATATGTATAGAATAGATAATAAGTACTTATAGTGTTTACTGTAACTAGTTAGGGAATATAGTCATACGGTGGTCTCCAAACTAAGCAGCGCCTACATATAGCTTACAGTTGAGCTAACTTAAGTTTTTAATCAAAACCTTTGAAAAAAGTCAAAGTAAATAATTTTTTCATTAATGAAAACGAAATAAAAATTGTGAGATCTATCAAAAAGACAGTAGGTACCTACTCACCACAAAATATTTTAGAACCAACTATTTAAAGTTGAGTGGGAATAGTTACCTACATTATTTCAACGTTAAAATCCCTTAAAAACTTGGTTCTGATTCACCGCCATTTTCTATTTTACATCAAAAGAACCAGCGTCTTCTTTCTCAAAGAAATGCATTGGTCTTTCTCCTTTGACCGTTTATTTGTAGGGCAAGAACTAGCTAGGTAAATCATTCATTATTGAAACCTGAACACAAGACTACCAAACATCAATACAGAGATAAAACAAACCTGATAACATACACCAAATCGGGTAACAAACAACATTTTAACCCCCAAAAGCCAATTTGATACTAATGACGTTTTATCCCAGTACCATTAAGCTACAATGTTATAGGTATGGTAATTTTGTATATATTAAGTTGGCAGCGCTGAAAACTTTGGTCATTAGAACAAGGCCAGTATGTAAGTGCTCTGAGACTGTTATATCTACACACCGTGGGCAGGTGGGACCGCAACGTGTGGTACAAGTTATGAGAAATGTGAGGTTTAGTTTAGTTTATTTATTCAAATTCAGAACAATTATATTATTAAGAGCAATTTACTTTTAGAATTGTCAAGGGACTCCTTTTCTATTTCTTTTTTTTACTTTTCTTTTTGTCTAGGGTTTTTTTCTTTTCCTCCTTTTCTTTTTTCCTTTTCTTTTCTTTTTTTTTGGTTGCTAACGGAAACGAAGGCGGGACGGAAGTTATAGAGCGAGCAAGAACGGACACTCTTTTCATTTATGTTTTTACAAAATGGTAATGGTACAATTTTACAAATGGTAATAGTACTGGTTATAATATTCTTGTTGCTTCTACATGTTAAAACAATACTAGACCAACCAAGAAGAATGTTCGTAATCATCAAATCACCTTCACGTCACTTTCAAATATTCCAAATTATTGTTCTTATGTATCTGAGTTATTTGAAGGTAGATAAAATTATTTATCTTTAAATTTATAATCGGTTCTGACGTCATGTTAATTATCGTTATTTTAAATTTATTTTTTTATCGTGGTTTAATATAGGAGAAAGCGATTGATCGAGATTGGGTAATCTCGATCAATCCCTCCTTCCTTTTTCCTTTGGAGTTCTTCCGCAGTCGGGAGTTAAAGTCGATAAAATTTAGTAAGGATACATATCCTACTTACTAAATTCACACACAAGTGCACATGCACTAATATCTAAACTTATGGCTAGTCAAGTAACTACTCTTCAAAATGATAATGATTTTGAATTAATATTACTTAGAAATCCAGTTTATCTAGACTACTGCAAGCCAATTCTACTAATTAAAACATTCAGAATCTAGTCACAATTCCATCTCAACGACAATCAATGTTAAAAAAGAATTCAATGTAAATTAAAAGTATTTTTGATAGATTAAAACTAAGATTAGATTGCGATAGTTCCTAAAATTGGTCCAAGGGAGCCTACAGCCATCTCATAAAACAGTACCATTTTAATATTAATTACTTTGTAATTTCCGTTGTTGGATTTTCAACTCTTGGCGCTGAGCCGAGCGTTGGAAATTCAACAGTGCGCAAAGTAAAGTAATATAAAAATAATATAATACTGTTTTAAGAGATGGGGTTAGGCTCCCAAGTCTTCAAATCGCTATAAGTTCATGACTTGTAAATCATAAATGTCTAGGCGCGCTAACTACCAAACTTTCAGCTATTATATGTCAAAACAAGTTTCATTGGAACCTTTTGTACCATGTATGGTGTCTTTGTCAACTATGTTGTAATGTGTTATATTGTAATATTTCGGTGTTTGTTTGTCACTAACTAGCCGTCTCATTAGTGATCTTGTTCATGTTTAGGTTTAGTTTTTCAACAGAATATAACATGTAGTAGTACCGTAGAGACTGGCTGGTTAGGGCATGTACGGTCGGGGTCATAAGTGCAGTAGCATGCTAAGGTTTGAATTGCTGTGAACACGCGGTACAGGTCGTACCTACAGCTGTGTGTAGAAGTGATGTATTCAAAGTTAAAGTCAAAGTCAATTAATCATATATTTCATTAGGCCATTATAAGGCACTTTTGAACGTCGAACGTAATAACACACTACCTACGTACACCTCAAAATTCGCACACGACGTCGAAAGGTCGTAAGTTTAACCAAAGCGTCAATCGATTTGCTTTGTAGATTGCTACTCCACTTATGACCCCGACCGTACAACCTTATATTATCTATACTAATATACTTATTTATATAACTATACTAACTTTTGCTCGCGACTTCGTCCGCGTAAATGTCGGTTATCACGAACTCAAACGAAGTCGCGGAATAAAAAGTACCAAATACCAAATTGTTACTTTCACATTTTAATATAATTATCATAAAAAATAAATATTATTCTGTGGTTTCTGCCTACCTCCATGGGAAACAGGCGTGAGCTTATGTATGCATATTATTACAGTTTTATTATATGTATAGATACTGCAACCTTCGTCGAGATCTCTCTTTAAAAACTTGTAATTTTTCCAGCCAAAAATACAATTTTATTGAATCCGCCACAATTCGTAGAACGAATTATCTCAGGGCAGCCATTTTGAATTATTATAAATGCAACGATCAATTTCACCGGATCAGAATTCGGAACCTCTGTCAATCAGGAACCAACAAAACCTACAAACCGGCTTCAAAATTCACCCGCTGATTGACAATAACGTTATTCACACCAAAATTGTGATACAAAAGCGAAGAATTTTCAAAGGGCACACCCAAAAATATCTACCACATTTTTTATTTGATCAATTTTTGTAGCAAGCAATTGATGGCTCGGGGAAGAAGAATTTGGGAGGGAAACGATCTCATTTGTACGCGTTCTTTGATGAGATGACTGACTCAGTATCGACGTATAAGAGGCTGGCGGCCTTATTCTGTAAAGCAATGTGGTTTCTTCGTTTTGAAAGCCCTAAACTAGACTTGAAAAGTAGTACGAAAACAACAACAAAAATATTTGTTGTTATTTTCGTACTATTTTTCAAGCCAAGGCTTTTAATTTCATTAAAATATAAACTATTTTTTAATAGAAAGATTTTATTACAACTAACATTAAGTAGTTTTGTTTTCAATCTAAATTGACTAGGCACTATGATTTTAGTACAATTTCATACCTTGAAATATACAATTTCATTAAGTTAACTCAAAGAAAATATGTATATAGTAATCATTTAGAACTAAGATACACAGAAAAATAATTCTAATAATAATAATGTACCATAACAATTTAATTTTAAAAAATGGCATCAACATCTTTGTCAACTGGCAATGTGCCTAAGAGAATAATGGAATTGCCATGTTGGGTGGCAATACTTAGCCTCGATGATTGTAACCGAACTTATCCCGATTTTATTATTGCGTTAAATATGATTATGGAATAATAATATGCCAAAGTTCATACAAATTACGTAGGTACCTACGCGATACATATCAGTAAAAAATACCTATTTAAAAAAAAACAGGTACCTACCTTAACTTTGAAATACGTAAAATTCTGCTCAAAGTCCCAGAACCTACTTCTCTCAGAAGGATTATGCAAGTTATTGGAATAATTTCTACGTTACTTTCTGAATATTATATTAAAGCAGCGGACCGCAGAATATAATATTTTATAATGGTACAGTAAGGTAAAAAATATATGAAGTAACTAGATTTTGTCCGCGACTTCGTCCACGGAAATGTCGGTTATAGCAGACGCAGACAAGGTCGCAAAAAAAAATAGCCTATGTCCTTTCTTTGGATTCAAACTTCCCTCGTGCCAAATTTCAGCAAAATCAGTTCAGTGGTTTAGTCGTGAAAGCGTAACAGACAGGCAGACAGATAAAGTTACTTACGCATTTATAATATTAGTATGAATTTAAATTTTATATTCTTTATTCTTGTGCTTTTTAACTCAACAACAATACTGCATTCAAAGAAAGAGTCAGATCATTTATTTGTATTAGGCCATTTAAAAAGGAGCTTTTGAAGGTCATAATAAAAAAAAAAAGATTCTAGTTACAAAAAGTAGTTTACTAAGGAGAAGAATGGGCAAGAAACTCTATACTTAACCTTACTCTATTTGCTTTAGAAAAAATAACAATTGATGGAATAACAGCAGTTTTTTTTTTAAGGTAAAGTCGCTTGCAGTGTGCATAACGCTTTTTCCTTACGTGGCAATTTCTGCCAGTAAACTACTACCGCAAGCCATATTAAGAAAATTTGTTCCAAAAATGCATTGCAAACGATACAAGGTAGCAACCGTTCATTGACATATATTATTCCCATTTAATATGTTCAGAATACGGCCGCCATTTTCTAGTCTAACACCGATGGAATCTTTCATTAGGCCGCTGTAAAACTTACTTATATAAAAAGGAAGCTTATCCTTATACATTCATGAGAATATCAGAAGGAAGAGAATGTTCCAAATATGATTATCTATAATAACGCATTTGCGTTCTTATTGGTGAAGTGTGTATAGTATGAAAAATACAGAATATCCTACTTCACTATCATATCACTACATACTTCACATCACTACATAGTATAAAACAAAGTCGCTTCCATATCTGTCTGTCCCTATATATGCTTCGATCTTTAAAACTACCAACGGATTTTGATGCGTTTTTTTTTAATAGATAGAGTGATTCAAGAGGAAGGTTTATTGTAAAATACATGCACCCGTGCGAAGCCGGGGCGGGTCGCTAGTAATATAATAAATGCGAAAGTTTGTGAGCTCTTTCACGCAAAAACTACTGAACGGATCTGGATAGAATTTGGCACACATATAGATTATAGTCTGGAATAGCACATAGGAACTTTTTATCCCGAAAAAATGAACGGTTCCTGTGGAATAATATATCAACTTTCACGCAGACGAAGTCGCGTGTTTACTACTAGTGGTTTATAATAACGTCATTTATAACATCGTATTAGAAGAAACTATCGCTGTCACCTTAAGAGCATTTAAGCCACACAGAATTGCATACAAACTTTCAAGTCATTTTTTTGCGAAATTGATGAACCAATTTTTATGAAATTTCCTACACAGAAGCAGGATACATAGGTCTAAAAAGTTATTAGAGAACATTTTGTATGTTTTTATATTATAAGTATTATCAAGCCGCATAACACTATATAATTATACACCCAATTAAACTCATCTAATAATAATTTATAAATAACTACCTGACTCGGCCACGCGTTGCTGTAGCTTGAAGTAAGTAAATACATTGAGGTCAATAATTAAGTATATTAAGATAATATTGAATTGCTTGAATGACTACAAATTTTTGATGTACCCGACCGGGTCCATCTCTTTTACTTTGTGTATAATACAATGTAATATGTTTATGGAATGTAATAAAAAAATGAGTATTAAGTATTGAAAGTTTTAATAAATAAATTTCGAGTTTACGGGGTTCGGGTTAAAGAATAGAAAAGATCATATTGCAAGTCAGTATTTCGCTCATGAAACTATATAGTTTACTAGCTGACCCGCCGCGACTTCGTTCGCGTGGTATCCTACACTACAAATACCCCTATCTTAACCCTGCCTTACCCTACCCCCTACCCAACTCTAACTCTACCCTACCTCTACTCTACCCTACCCTACCCTACCCTACCCCTACCCTACCCTACCCTACCCTACCCTACCCCTACCCTACCCCATATTTTCTCACCGTTTAAACCTTCCCTAGACTTCCACGAACATTTCAAAACCAAAATCAGCTAAATCAGCCCAGCCGTTCTCGAGTTTTAGCGATAAGAGATAGAGATTGATTTCGCCATAACCTTTAAACCAAACGTCAAATTTTAATGAATTAAAGACTTAAAATTATCTACATAAACAGTACTTTGTGACAAAATAGTTTATTTTGATAAGGAGTAATGACATGTGTAAAATAAATGCGTTTAATAAATGAAGTTCTAAAAAAATTCAAGATTTTTAAATTAAAAAATGGTTGTTGTGTTTAACTCGAAATAGATAGGTATAGTGTGTCGCGGACTTTTTTGTAGATATTTTTAAAGTCTTTAATTAATTAGAACATTTTATGGTTCTATCTTTTATAGTTTAGGCGGCGTACGCCAAATAAGGAACTTTTTTGGATGATTTTTTACACCTTGGGTCCGAAAAACCCAAATATCTTACGGACCCCTATTTTTTCTAAAATAAAATATAGCCTATTATAGCACTCAGTGATAATGTAGCTTCCAATTTCCGAAAGAATTTTCAAAATCGGTTCAGTAGATCCGGAGATTACCCCCTACATACAAACTTACAAACAAATGTTACCTCTTTATAATATTAGTATAGATTTTCTTCCAAAACCAAAGTAGGTGTGAAACATATCTAAATAATTTTAAATTAAAATAATGCAGACTTTATCTTGTCTTCAAAGTTATCACTGGAACTCGCTTTTTATCAATCTCTTATCATTTTTAATCATAATTGCTCACCGTTTAAACACAAAATTGTAGGTACTAATTAAGTATCAAGACTGTTCATTTTTAAAACGCTATGGTCGTTATTTTCTAGGCTTCAATTATGTAGGTAGAAATCTAATTAGGTACGTTAGTGGGCCCGATATTTTTTTATAAATATTTTCTTTGATTTTACGCGAAAAGGAAATTGCTTACTGATTATTTTTGCACTTTCCTTAAATCCAAACAGAAAATGTATATCTGTTTGACACGTGTTTATGGTTGAACAACTAAGGGCCTAAGCACACGACGTTTTTTAAACGCGCCGTTGACGCGCGTTTTAGAAGCTAACCTACTGAGGAGTTTGTTGAGTGACTGACTCGCGCCTGTACAGCTACAAACGCGCGTCAACGGCGCGTTTAAAAAATGCGGTGTGTACAGGCCCTAACTCATTACTTATTTTTGAGTTCAAAGAAGTTAAGAAATAGCTGTGCTGTTTCCGTGTAGTTACAGGCTTAAAGGGCCCACCACCATCTCTTAAAACAGAACCATTTTAATAATTATTACTCTGTAATTTCTGTTGTTCGATTTTCAACTTTCGGCGCTGAGTCGAGCCTTGACAATCCGGTAGTGCGAAGGAAAAGTAATATTATAATATGTACTTACTACTATTTTGAGAGTATGGGGTAGGCCCCCATTTTTTCTTTTTTTTTGAGGTGGCAAATATCATCAAATGAGTCCTTCCGCTCTGGGTGGGGCGGAAGGGACTGTCAGACTTTTACTGACCTAAAAAACCACCTATTCCTCCTGTTGTCCTTTACGTTCCGGGGCCACGGTATCTTGTTAAGACGTCCCGCAACCCCGGCAGGCGTTTGGCCCTGTTGGGGCCCGTCCCTGTGCTGAGAGCTCTTTGAGGCGCGCGTGAAACAGAACGCGCCGTCGACCCGGGCCTGGTCCTTAATCCCATCACTCGCCATCCGCAAGCCCACGCCTGATATTAATACTGCAGCTGTATAAAGGCAGCGGTTACCACTTAACATCAGGTGGGTCGTCAGCTTATTTGCATGAAAAATGTCTTTTGTAAGGGGATAAACCTATTGCTATCAACCGGGCACAAATCCTGACTTCGCACTGCTACTAAGCCAATCCTACTAGGTCACGTTAGCCAATCTGAATAACGGCTAGCCAAGCCAACAAATAAAATTGCAATTGATATTTGAGAATATACATATATTTATGTATATATTTTTTTAACCTCGTAACCGAAATGAGTTTCCACCAAGCGGAAACAAAGCGAAAAAATATATTTACCAGAACATTCCACATGGATTTAAAGCCATATTCCCGAAGGAAATATAAATACTGAATTGAAATATCGTATAATGTGTATCGGAATCTCTTCTCTTGGTGAAGAGTAGACAACCAAAATATCGTGAGCTTCCCATCCCGTCTTTGTGGAACAGTTTTTTGGATTACAGGGCAGTGGTGAATGCGTGGTCGCGGGTCAAGTAAAACTGGTTAAATTGTAAACGTTCGATAGGTCGGGAGCTACTTATGACTATGAATATTTATAACGTATTAGCTGAACATCGTTTGTGTTGCTACCGGTGAATATTAAGGGTGGGTTGCAAGAGTAAAAAAATGTATTTATTAACGATTTTTTATTGGGATTGTAAAGAAACAAAAAAATTGTTAGAGGAATATGATACTTGGTTTAATAATTTTGTTAAGCGAATTAGGTAAAGTACCCTTTTATGCTGCTTTTAACGGGATTATATTTTCAGTGTGTTGCATATTTTGTTGTATGATTTTAATAATTCTTAAGGCAGCATACACTTATTTTTTACACTTAAGCATTTACTTGAAAGAACATTGTTATCAAAATGTATGTATCTCATGACATCTTAATAGGTTAACAAGAATGTTTGGATGGATGTATGCTCTTTCACGCTTAAACGACTAAATGAAAATCTAGTACCTAGTAGGTAGTATTATACAGGATGATTGTTAATTTATCCAAAAACTTGAATACGGGTATTTGTACTCATTATTATGATCAACTTTTACTATAAGACTACTAACCCTGAAATCATGAACTATTTGTAGGGAATTGCATTTTCGTATGGAACAGCTGATTTTGTTTATTTTTTTGGGTTTGTTTCTTTTTTTTAGGTTTTTGGTCAATTACCTATCACTAGTTTAACTCATAGGATAATTTTATTTCTATCCCATTTTGTATTCCCATAGGATAATTTTGGAAGTTGGCTAAATTCTGAAGTACAAGCAGACAGCAGTACAGGTGTACAGGCAGAGAGATAAGTTTGATGAAATTGTCTATAAACGTTCTACGTTAGCCAAGCAAATCTCTCCTTATTCAGTTAATATGATCACCGTTTTAAAGCTTCCCCTTAAATGCAAATTATAAATGTTTATATAAAGAGTTCAATTTATATTCTAATGCGATAGCTTGCCGCTAGAGGGCGAGGTGTCGTCGATGACAGCACTTATCAAACTAAATTAAGCTGTTATGACAAAACTGCGGCTTTAAGCACGATTAAAGATTGTATCTTATAGTCTCGGTACATCATTTCATACAAACTTAGGGTCAGTTCACACCGAGACGCGACGCGACGCGACGCTGCGTGCACACTTTAAAAGAGCGACTCAAAATATAACTTTATTTTCTACACGAAAAGATACACATTTCATTGTGAGAATTTAGAATACGTTACACCACGCAGCACTACGTCGCGATGCGTCGCTCTACGCCGCGAGGCATCACGAGGCGTAGAGCGACGCATTGCGACACAGCGGTGAATCGTGTACGAAAAGGTGTACGCGCGACGTGCAAGAGCGGCGACGTTGCGACGCGTCTCGCGGCGGCGAAGTCACTGGCCTCTTCAAGTATCGTCACGTTGCGTCGCGTCACGTCGCGTCTCGGTGTGAACTGACCCTTACAGAGATTTCCAATTATCTTTTTTTACATAAGATATTTCTAAAATGTTCTCAAATAACTCTTTACCCCTATGCTTATGTGTACGAAATTTAATTTAATCGGTTCATCCATAAAAAAAAAATAAAGACTTGAAACTTTGTATGAAATGCCGTAAGACGTAAACGCTCTAAGATCTTAATCGAGATACAAAAGCACTTTTAAATATTGTTAGGATATTCAAATTCTGGTTTAATGAGAAGTAGTTAGGAGTTTTGTCATACTTTAACATTGTTAAATTATCTTCAGGGTGCTATCATCAATAATAATAATAATATCAAAGAAAGAAAGAAAGAAAAAAAAAGAAAAAATAAGAGATTTTTTTTTTGCCTATTATTATGCTACTGCAAGGCAAAGGCTTCTTCCCATACAGAGAAGGTACGAGCATTGATCATCATCACCTTGGTCTAGGCGGATTGACGATTTTTTAGACTTATATTATTTTTTTCAGATGGCAAGAAACAATTTTGAAGAAGTCAATTAATGAGGATAGTAGTTTATATAACTTAGTATATACATACCATACATTCAATTTCAATTCCTACCACAGACACACACAAAAAAAAAAAACATCCGATCTATGACGTAATAAAAATAAAAGTCATAATTATTTTATCTAAAACATACTTTACTTGATAGATAACACTAATAAAATTGCTCAAATATTTACAAAGAAGACAAAATAATAATACATATATATTAAAACACACTCAACCAATCAGTAAAAAAATTAATTGATTGAATTTTAGACAGCTTTGCTTTAAGGCCCCATCGCATGGACGCGGACGAGTTCGCGGTACCATTATATTGTTTGGTGTGGACCCGTCAATACGAATATTATACTAATGCAGTATAATGACCTCACCAGCCACTGCGACTGCGCCCGGAAGTTATCCACTTCGGTATGAACCACTCATTGCAGTCTCAATTCACCTAAATATATAAAAGAAGTATTCCCGTTTAAGCACCTATGCATTGAGCACCAAAGGTGGAATACCTTTTGTTTAAATAGATACTCTTGATTTTCTGACGCCCTAGTACTTTTTTTCTTTGGTAATCGTAACTTTGTTATAATATACCCGAATAATCAATAATCGATTTTATGACATGAGCACCACGTTAAAATATTGATTGGTGCTCAATGCATAGGTACTCAAACTGGAATACTTCATTTAAAATATGACATGTCATGTAGGTAACTTAAAATTGTACATCCTTATTTTAATATTATACAAATAAAATTAATCTAACCTCAAATATCATCACCCCTAAACTAATTTACAAATGTTTATTAAAACTAGAGACCCATTATTATAAATGTATAAAATTAAAAAAAAAAACTATAATAAACATTTGCTTTTTTGTTTAAAATTTTATTGTTCATTAGATAAGAAGCAAATGCTTAATGCAGTGTCTACAGTTTACATTATTTTACAATTCTAACTAATATTATAAATGCGAAAGTAAGTTTGTTTGTTGCCTTTTTACGCCTAAACCACTAAATCGATTATACTGAAATTTTGCATATACATTGTTAGGTGTACAGAAACGGACGTAGGATACTTTTCATTCCGAGAAAAAGTACTGTTCCTGAGAGAAATAACAACGCGCCACATGTCTTTCGAATCATTATCGAATGTTAAATTTAATTTGCGAGCGAAGCCGCAAACGATAGCTTGTAATATGATAAAATACCAGTATCGCCAGAAGAGAGTTCGGTAATTATTAGTATGATACTTCGCGATTTTTAGATCAGCGGAAAGCGGTGGACGGGATGGCACAGGATAATTATTCTCCCGACCGGTTCATGGCCATAGCGGTCATTCTGAATGAAGTCTAACCAAGGACGCAGGAGAATGATAGTGTCTATTCCCTCACTCTCATAATCGAGGACGGCAATCTGACACAACCCGAGTGAGATCAAGCGAAGGACTAACGGTCTTACGTGCTTTCCTAGGCACGGAGGTATCACACCACCAACTCCCGAACTCCGGGCTGCTGCTGACAAATGGAAAAACGCATCAACACCTATTATGCCAGACCTGGGAATCGAACTCAGGATCCCACGCTCAACAATCGCACTGGTAACCACGAGACAAACGGGGCAGAGGATAATAAATTTCCAAAAATATGCGCTGGCGCATAGAAAGTCAGTAATACACTATCACACAGTAACTCTTAATCTAAAACTAGATTTACGGCCAGCTGTAGATAATAAAGCCGATATATTGATAGCGATAACAAAAACGCACGAAGATAATGAAAAGATTTCAAAATCAATAAATCAGTAACAATATGGCGGGTAAACACACAGCAAAACAGTTAGGTATGCAGGGTCGTCAAATATAGTTGAAGTTTTCTTAGAAACTGATGGATGTCTTTGACTGAAACTTAACCTAAATAAAATATCTATAGTTAACATTTCTTACCTAACAATAAACTTACTTATGATGTCATTTTATTAAAAACTATTATCCACTCCGAAAACGACTAAAGCACTTTAACTTTGAAAAAACGACAATGGTGATGACGCTCATCGTTTCGTATGTGCAATTCCAAGTTTCTCTAAAAATGCATATCCAGATTCAGATTCAGATTCAGGTTCAGGAGTAGTTACTTCAGTCGGTGGTTCAGGAGTAGTTACTTCAGTCGATGGTTCAGGAGTAGTTACTTCAGTCGATGGTTCAGGAGTAGTTACTTCAGTCGATGGTTCAGGAGTAGTTACTTCAGTCGATGGTTCAGGAGTAGTTACTTCAGTCGATGGTTCAGGAGTAGTTACTTCAGTTGATGGTTCAGGAGTAGTTTCTTCAGTTGGCGGCACAGTAGTAGTTATTAAACTATTCTCACACTCGTCCAATTCAGCGATCAACCTGTTCTTCTGACCAGCTATTGTCAACGTAGATACGAACAGGGAGAAAGAGAGAAGGGACAAGAGAACTATAATCTTGTTGTTCAACATCCATCCTAGTGTCCTCTCGGTGTAATATTTGCAAGAGTTACTCATTTTCTTTTCTGTGTTACTTTGCTACGTTCTACACGAGTTTCACTATCCCTTTTGTTGCGACGAATACTCGAATTTAGTCACAATTTTTATAGATTATATTCTATATCTTTTTTATCTACTGATAAAACATATCCTCCTAACTTTATCACTTGGGAAATAAATCTTATTGCTTGAGCCATATAGTTGTGTTTAGGTTGCATGTTATTGAAATTAGCCAGGATTAGATAATGGAGCCTGCTATTATTTCGTTGGTCAACTTTATTGTGTTCGATGACATATTGAAATTGCGTCATGATTAAATTTTAGTGTAAAAATAATTATTTCTTGTGATATACACGGGTTTAATAATCGCCATCTCTCAAGAATAATATAATAGAAAAGGGTATGCTTAGATGGTTCGATCATGTTGAGAGGATGAGTGAAAGACGATTAACAAAAGGTATTTATATGGCAAAGGTGAGTGGTAACGAAGGGACCGCCCTAGAAAGACCTACACTGACCTTATTGATGAGGTTCTTCAGAAAGGTCAGGTGCGGAGTACTCGTAACCGGCGTGCTTGTATGACGAGATGTATGAACGTGGATGAGGCGAAAGGAGTATGTAAGGATCGTAGCAGGTGGCTTCTGCCTACCCCCATGGGAAAAGACGTGAGTTAATGTATGTATGTGTATGATTCAAAGTCAAAGAATTAATTTCAATTAGACAATTTACAGGGACGTGAGATTTTTTTTCACCGCGTTAAGTTAGGTACGTCTTTGGTTTCCATTTTGCTCCCATGAGTCTTAGGCCCGGTTTCACCACCTCTGATTAAGCGCTTATCTTCCGATATATTCAAAAATGAAACAGAATTTATATGAAATTATCTACCAAGTAATTTAATCGAAACTTTACGAAAGGTGGTGAAATAGGCCCTTAGTGCGATGTTATGTAGCTTATACTATTCCTCATGAATCTGGCTGTCATTGCAAAAAGAACTTTTTGAATTCGTTTTAGTTTTGTTATTCTATTAAAATATAAATTACGCGTCACGTTGTTTGTCCGGTATGTACTCCGAAACTACTCAACCATTTTTTATGAAATATGTACTGTGTGTAATTTGCCCAAACTTAAAAGATAGTTTCAAGTTCTACTTCAGTTCTAGTTTTTATCTCGATTATTGATCTCAATATCTTTACTTACTTCAAGCCACAGCACCGCGTGGTCGAGTGAGTAGTCAGCTAGTATTAGTATAGATATTAATTTAGCTGGCTGTAGTTCCCAGACGTGATAGGTATTGATGAGCTAATTAAAAATGAATTCTGACGTCTGTTCCAAGATATTGTTTTACACTTGTTAACGGCCTTTCCGGTTCATGTAAGTTTTATTATCAAGTTTTCCTTCCAATTCCAGATAAATAGATAATTTCCTCCACTCATACTGTAGCTGTAAGTATATAAAATTTGCTCCCCTCGTGTTTAAGGTTAATGACGTCATCCGTATAACAAATTGTACGAATTTATATGAAACCCTACGAACCTCCGCCCTATGTCTTCAAATGAAGTAATTTCTAAGAATAATCTGACGGTTTGTGATGGGACAGAGGTGAACTTCGATATTTTTGTAAGTTTTAGTTTAAAGATTCATCTTTTTTACTAGTTTAGTCTTTGTGAAGGAACTTGTCCTAGTAAGAACAACCATCATACTTATCTAAATATACGAGTATAAAAGCGAAGGATCACTCACTCACCACTAAATATCGAAAACCGCTTGGAAATCTGTAGGGGTGGCCTATGTTCCGAGATCGCGGGACGTCTTAACAGGATACCATGGCCCCGGAAAGCAAAGGGCTGCAGAAGGAACAGGTTGGTTTTTTAGTCAGTAAAAGTCTGACAGTCCCTTCCGCCCCGACCAGGGCGGATGGACTCATTTGATGATTTTTACCACCACAAAAAAAGGCTTAAGTTCAAAAGTGGACGTTCCATGGCTGATAATGATGAGTGAGTGAGTAAGTGACCTTTTACATATATTAGATGGCAGGTAAAATTAAAAAAAAACCCACTCTCTTTTCTACTTAAAGATTAAATTGAACATACACTTTATATTTTTCTCCTATTTCCGCGGTTCTATCTAAACATTACTTGTGTCTACTTTGCCCGCGTGCGGCGCCCCATTCTCTTATCTAACGGAGCTCATTCCTTACATCGAACGAACGACAGGCGAGCATTTGTCTACGGAACCCTTTGTATTAGCACCAATGTGCAGGGTTCCTTCGACTTCTATTAGCTGGCTTGTTTTCGGTTTTTGGGGGAAATTCAGTAAATGCAGTGCAAAGATTTCGACGCTGGTGTCAGCTTGGGTTTTTTGTAGGTATGATTCACCTGTTTAGACCTTGATTGCGTTTTTCCTGGAATTTATTTTGAATTAGACTTAAATCGAGTTTTGAGGTTTCAGTTGCGTTGAGTAGGTACCTAGTAATATGAAGGCTTATTGTAGTATTCAAAATTAGGTCGCAATCTCATCTCAGCGACAAATTAACTCAATATTATAGTACCTACTGTACGTAAATTAGATAGCATTTTTAGACACAGATTCGATTCTAAAAAATAATTGGGTTTTTTCATGAGGAATTTCTCAGTAGCAGCCTCGGAGTCAGGATTTGTGGCCGGATTACGGGGAACTTTAACATAACTGGTAGGAAAATGATTAGCTGGTATTATTAGATGTTAGAAAAAAATACTGTAAAAAAAACAGTCAGTCTCTATGTCCTAAATCAAAACAAAACATATAGGTACATAAAATTGAAATCAAATTTTCTATTGGTAGCCGCATTCTCTCGGGAAATCATTGACGTCACACACCAGACGGTTGATTTCGTGTTTCGCTTGCAAAATAAATATTTTATTGATGATCGAACCCACTTTGATCCGCGTAAAGTTTTTAATGCTGATTACTTCGGTGCAAAAAAAATACCCTGCTACATACGGCAGGGAAGAGCGATCGGGTCTATTAGACGTTTTTCAGTAATAACGGATAATAATAATATCTCAGTAGCAGCCTCGGAGTCTGGATTTGTGCCCGGTTGTTGGTTTTTTACTCAATTACGCGTAAACCGTAGAACAGATTTGGATGGAAATTGGCATATAGATAGACCATTTCCTGGATTAACTCATAGTATACTTTTTATCACGGCAATGAGTTCCCTTGAAATAATAGTTCAACTTACTTCACGGAAAGTCACTATTTACCCGGACGAAGCAAAAGCTAGTATTTCTATAAGATCAAATATTTGACACTCATCTCTCACAGTATTAAATACTAGCTTGTGCATACGACTTTGTTCGTCAGGTTTATTAACACGTCTTTGGTTTGGTTTACGTAACGTCTTTGTTTACTGCTCCGGTCTCGTAGATCGTAGGATGATGTTATACAACTAGCTTCAACTTCCTGACTAACTGACCGGCTCCTTGACAATTCAAAAGTGCCTGTAAATGGTCTAATTTAAATAAATGTTTAGACTTTGACTTTGACTTTGACAGGGTAGAAAAAAAGCCAGACTTAACAGCGGCGACCAGTAGGTAATGACCACAGATATAGATAGACATAGATAACGCGAGAGTAACTACTTCGCGTGCCTAGCTTACGTACAAAAATCGTAAGTGGCCAATTTCGCGCTCAGTCTGCATCGGAGCATAGCGCTAGTCGGACGTCAGTTAAAAATATTAAAATGGTTAATTGTGCTGTTATAAATTGTAAAAACTGTACAAATGCGAGGAGAAATAATAAAGTAAACGTTTCCTTCCATCGGTAAGTCATTTTATGATTAATATTATGCGTAATTAATTAAAAAAACAATTATTTTTAATCGAATACCCTCAGTAATACCTGGTAATACCAAATTTGAGAAAAACAAAACGTTCCTATTACATTGCAGCTTTTACTTGGAGCGGTCGATGAGACGTTTTGTTTTAACAAGTAATGAATATCGAAACAAGCGATACTATCGTATATCGTTTCGGTTTTGTAGTACAGGGATTTTTATCATTTTTCTGTCAATTTTAGCGATTAGTGCTGTTCATCATATGCAACACAAATCGATTCTCAAGAATCGATTTCGGAAACAGAGGAATGATTTTGTATTATATAAGTACTTTGTAGACAATTTTAATAAATAATCGTAACGTTTCGTGATTTTTTTAGTATTCCACATGAACCCGATTTAAAACAAAAATGGATTGAGGCGACGGGAAACAAAGATTGGTTCCCAACAAAGCATAGCACTATTTGTTCAATACATTTTGAGGAAGCAAGCTTTGTTGAAGGGAAAAAGTTTTCGTAGCTCATGTAATTTTGGATCTATTTTGATTTTATTATAACGTATTTTACATGCTTTTCGTTTTACTTCTAAAATTTCTTCTCTGGATTTTGTCTTTGTTTCCGACATTTTGATAGTCTACAACAATTACAAGAAATAATTAGGGAAATACTAACAATTTTGTTAAAAATATATATTCCTAACTGCCTTATAAGCAGATCAGGAATTTTATTTTGTCATTCATTTTTCTGTTTATCTCATTCCTCTGTATATCTCATTACTCTGTCATAAAATCGATTCATAAATCGATTTAAATTATGTTATTATTATTATTATATTTTTATTATTTATATTATTATTGTTATTGTAGTTATTATTATATGTAATTAAAAAACTATGGCAAATTATCCAAAAACTAGCACGTCGTCGGAACGCAAGCGCTCGAGCACGCAACCTCTCACTACAAAGACTTTCAGCGTACTGCTGACCGGGTGAGCCGCTGGCGCATGGCGGGGGGTAGGACGAGGGGGGCGCCGTACGCGGCGGCGTCTTTGAATCGTTTTGATTTTCCCATCACTAAATAGTGCTTGTGACGTCATAATAGGTAGTCAAAAAATGGCACGCTTGGTTTTCATACAGATCGTGATACTTGCGTTATCTATGTCTATCTATATCTGTGGTAATGACTCAAAATGGTCGTATGTCACAATCGCACTCAGCAGGAATTTATTTTCGCATCTGTTGATATGTCATCACTATAATCGAGATAGCATTTTGAAATGATAGCTGGACAAAGTATTAATTACTTCAAAATTATTAAAAGAAATTGTCATTACTCATGTAATTATAATGAATAGGTATCAGATAAAAAATTCAAACATACATATATAAGCAGCGGTGTACACATTAGTACACAAACATTTTGCCAGTTATGTTTAAGTCCCATGGGCGAGCCTATTCATCCGGGCACAAATCCAGACTCCGAGGCTGCTACTGAAAAATTCCTGATGGAAAAACCCAATAACACTTTGCCCGACCTGGGGATCGAACCCAAGACCTCATGCTCAGCAGTCGCTCTCGACCACTACACTAACGAGGCAGTCCAAAAAATAAATAAATAAAATCAAACACAATTCACATTTTTTAACCGACTTCAAAAAAGAAGGAGGTCCTCGATTCGCTATGGATGGTATTTTTTTTCTATGCTTATTAGGCGGTGGCAAAACAAAACAACAAACGGAATCAAAGCCACTGACATTTGAAACAGAAGTTTTTTTAATCAATTTTTAAAGGCAGTTGTTCTTTTTATTTGACTTCGGTGAAGCCTAAAAGCAGGGTTATGTATTTTACCTGTATGTATGTCCGTTCATATGTCCGCTCGTAACTATTGAACGGCTGCACCGATTTTGATAAATGATACGTCATTAGATTTGTCTTGATGGCGCGAGAGTCAGAGATGGGTATTTTTATTCTCAAAATAACTGTATTTTACCTAAAAAGTGTCAAAAAAATTTTTTTCAAGAACCCGGCTGCGTAATACTATAACTTTAATTGAAAACTAAAAAGAAAAAAGATCAATTAAGTCTAGATTTTAACAGTCGAGACCCATTAAAAATTAAACCGCCTTCCCAATAATGGGTCTCTGGGTGTCATAATCTACACTTACTTACACGATTTTTTTAAAATGTGTTTTTTTTTTTATACAGGGTCATTGAAAATTTACCCGAAATCCGATAAGGGGTCATTGTACTCATCATTATGAACAACTTTTACTATGGTACCAACCCTGAAATCATGAAAAAGCTGTTCCCTACAAAAATACACAACACTATCATAATGTAAGAAATAGCTGATTTTTTTTACATGATTTCAAGGTTGGTTCCATAGTAAAAGTTGTTCATAATGATAAGTACAATGACCCCTTTTCAGGTTTCGGGTAAATTTTCAATTACCCTGTATAAAAAAATCTACATTTTTTCAACGCGACTTCTGCCTTACCCCACAACACGAAAGTTTGAAACAGAATCATACATAGCTTGATAGCACCCACTCAGTACAAAATCCTTTGATCTGTTGGTTCAGACATTTTGGGAATCCATAATTCAGATTATATGGTATCTTAATTTTACAGCAGGGATCATTCGGCTTTGAATCAAGTTTAAATTATTATGAAAGGTTTTTGAATAAATGTTGTTTAACTATTACATTTATTCATTCATGAAATTAGTATGGAGGGATTTAGTTGGTAGTCGTGATGGCCCAGGAGTTATTCGCCCGCCTCTCATGCATGAGGCCATGAGTTCAAATCCGGGCAAGTACCTACCAATGTGACGTTTTCAATTCATATGTACTTTCTAAAGTTTATCTTGGACAACACTGACATCGGTCAAGGAAAAACATCACACCTGGACTTATACCAGCCTATTACTGTTCCACTCAAACCATGTCAGAGGCCCTTGAGGCGGTTTAGAGACTCTGACACTAGGGTGTGTGGAGTCGTAAGACCTTACTGTCCACACGATAAAGAAAGAGTTGGTAGTATTGTTACTTCACTTACTCTTTATAGAGGTCCACTGAATTTAGGCTTTTTATTACATACAATAAAATTACTGTCTATGATCCAGATACTTGAAGAGAGTTTTTGTTTCTTTGTTCTAACGGGCTAATTAATTGCCTCTTTAGTTAATTAACTGCCTCTTTAGTTTAGTGGCCGCAAAGTGCTACTGCTGAGCATGAGGTCTTGGGTTCGTTTCCCAGGTCGGGCTAAGTATTATTTGATTTTTCCATCAAGAATTTCTCAGCAGCAAGAATCAGAGTCTGGATTTGTGCCCGGTTGATGGCAATATACTCGCCCCCTATAACATGGGACTTAAACATAACTGGCGAAATTGTGGATGTACTAATGGTTACACCACTGCCTAACCCTTCGGGGATAACAGGTAAGTTTACTATGAAACTGCAAGTGTTTATTTACAATCAAAACAAGACACTGACCAGAAACGTCTGCGAGAAATTAAATGTATAGAAATCCGCAAAAACAATCGCGTCTAAATCAAACGTACGATACCATTTATATAATCCGATTTTAACAAGTTACTGCTACATTGTCCGCTTTAAACACATAGTTCCGGTCTGGGATAGGGTTGCCACGCACACCAAAATTATGAAAATAATAATTATTTGGTCAAATTATTTATTAAACTTAACATAACATCACGTGTCGGTCATCAGTGGTCGCAGAGCGCGACTGCTGAGTATAAGGTCTTGGGTTCGATTACTAGGTCGGACAATACCTATGTTATTGGGTTTTTCCATCAGGAATTTCTCAGTAGCAGCCTCGGAGTCTGGATTTGTGCCCGATTGATGGCAATAGGCTCGCCCACATTACATGCGATTTAAATATAACTGGCGAAATGTGAGTGTAATTAATGGGTACACCTCTGCCTAACCTTTCGAGGATTACAGTAGTGAAGTTATGCTGATGTTATGTCTATGAGATGGATATTATTAAATATTAGCTTACAATTCTGATGGCTAAAAATTTTGATAATTATTTGAACAAAAAAATAGGCACATAGTTCGTCCACTAAAAATTCACCAACCTAAAAATCGCCAACCCTAGCTTATAGAGTGTAAAGCTTCAACCGCTTGCCTTTTCACTTGAGGAGTTAAGCCAGTGCGCTATCAGGGCTGGCAGACCACGCGATTGTTGGCTCAAACGCTTAATTACATTCGGCTCGATTGAGCACTACAGCTCAATTGAGCGTGCTGGATTTTTAGTTTCATACTTTTATTGTCATAAGTGGGTAGATTGAGTTTTATGGAGGAGGACTGGAGTTCTTTTTTTCTGTTTATATTGGAGACTAGCTTTTGCTCGGGACTTCGTCCGGATAAATGTCGGTTATCAGCGGGATTCTAATTATTTTTTGTCAGGTATTAAGAAAAAATCCTGTTTTTTTTTATTTATAACCTTACTGACTTAAAATATAAACTCTCGAGGGTCTAGACCATTATATGCTGCTGGATATCATGTACTGAATCCATGGTACAAATCAATTTTCATTACGATATCGTTTTCACCTCGTATGTTAATAAAATCTTTTGACAAAATAAATGAACTTCAAGAAAAAGTCTCTATTACAATAATTCCTTATAACCTACCCTTTAAAACTAATAAGGTACAACTTCAACTTGTCCAATTAAACTCAACCTAAACCTTTTTATATTAAGACACTATTTCCCGATTCTCTTCAACAAAAAAACAGGGACTGTCCAAAAAAAACATCCGAAACAAATCCAATTACATCAATTTATACGTACGAAAACAAAAACGTTAGCAATATAAATCTTTGTTTCTAGGTAGCAAAAGGTACGGAACCATAAAAAGCTTTGAAGGAGTAGTGACAAATGTCGCCTAGCGGTTGCACTGACGTGAAAAATGATCCTTTTAGATAAGGGGACCAACCAATTGTTATGTATAACGTGGCCAGAAACACTTGAACTACCACCCCTCTTAAAATGTATCACTCTAAGACTATCTTTACGGGGATTGGGAAAGGTCTTAGGGGTCATTGTGAGTGGTCGTCGAGAACCCATGGGATGTCCCTTTAGATCGAAGCGTTCCTTAACTTGGACTGTTTGAAATAATTTCCGAGCTATGATGCTTGTGTTAAAGGTTTTTTTTGTAAATGAAACTTTATTATATTTTTATTTATGTTTGTTTTTCTTTCTGCCTAGCCTTTTCCCGGCTATGTTGGGGTCGGTTTCCAGTCAAACCGGATGCAGCTGAACACCAATATTTTACATGGAACGACTGCCTATCTGACCTCCACAACCCAGTAACTGGGTAATACGCATAAACGATATTCTTTGGTAAGACCCGCAACGGCTGTCAAATATCCACAGATGACAGCCGGGACCAAGGCGTGCTTTCCGAGGCACGGAGGAGTCTCGTTATGTAAAGATGGTCACCCATCCACGGACTAACCCCGGCAAGCGTAGCTTAACCTGATAGATCGACCCGTACGGCTGTTATTACTTAGCCACGAGCTCTTCCGTGGCCGAGAAAATATAATAATGGCATATTAATGACAACTTATTTCCTTTGGTTGCTGCCTCTTGCCTTTTTTTGCATATAATCTTTCATTCTTAACACGAATACCGCAAAAACCTTTTAATAAATTACCATAAACATAACACGTACGTACATAGCTACATACTGAGTGCAACGTGAAAGAAACGCGCGATTCCCCAGATGGTAAATGACGTCACATTACCGGATTGTGACGGAGTGGGGTAGCAAACATTTTTTTTTGTACACTGGATTTTTTTTATTTTTCGATGTGTTTAGCTTAAAATTTACCTTAGGGTAGTTACCCTACCTAATGAAGAGATGAATATCAATTACCGCGCGTCGCCGCGGTAGGCAGTGAAACGGATCTCATGTCGCATTGGCCTTTATGAAATCCGTCGTTGCCTTTCACTGTCAATCGCTGCTTCACCGCCTACCGCGGCGGTGCGCGGTGCCGTGTGTTAATCGCCTTAGGGTGTTTTTATTCTATTCTTTGATTTCTATGAGGTGATGATAAAATAATTATTTAGTATAGGTACTTTCTAAATGTCATCGAAAGTAAAGAATAAAAAAATGTTAATTGCTGCCGTTACCTAAACTTCCACTTTAACACAAAGCGTCGACGTCTTGCAAATCCAAATCATTTCCGAACTTGGCTTGCTCCTCTGCCATGCATCCAGATATTGATGTCAAACAGATCAAAGACGAGGTCGGGGCCCATCTGGGCCTTATTAAACTTAGAACCGCAAACAACCCATGTTTGTCTAATATGACGACAAATATGGGAGCAAAAATATTTGCGGGTAGATGTAAATTGAGGGATCGAACGGGGAAAGCAAAAGTTTAATTAAGGAATGCATTTATTTGTAACAGCCTGTAGATGTTTGTTGTGTTCAATATTAATTGATAGGGTATTTCTTTTTTGATAAGAATTTTGAGTTATAATTATAACGATGACAAATATATATTGATGAAATGATAGAATGATGACAAAAACATTTGCCAGATGTGTGACACCTATAAAGGAATGAGATTATCAATATAACAGAACATGGAACAAAGAAAAAATATTTCATAACATAACATCACCAACTATCCCGGATAGTAATCGTAGAAAAAAAAATTTAGGACATTGGCTTAATTCTGGAAGTCTACGCAGATGAAGTCGGACTACTCTGGATCAAAAGGAGAACAAAAGATCAGAAAGGTTGAAGAAGTATTGCTGAAGACAAAAAATTAGGTATTTTTTGAAGAATGAACTTTAATGCAAGATCAATCGTCGATTATCTTTGAATCCGAAATTAAATTCAGAAGCATTCGACGTAAGTTAATGCCCCTATTCTGACGTCCTCGTATACAGGTATTATGATAAGTCTTATCAGGCTATCGGTGTGCAATCTAAACGGTAAACCAGTGAACAAAGTCACGCATAAATAATAAAATGAATCACGATTTTATGATAATGTTATTTTCATTTATTTTATCCAGCCATAAGTAACCGCGCCATAAGCCATAAGTAGCCGTAAGTAGGGTCTTGAAGATGATTGGCGAGAGAACCTTTGGTGCTTACGTAATATTTTCATCACCGAAGTCAAAGTGTCAAAGCGTGTAAGTTCAATATGTCGGCCATTTGGATCTCAAGGCGTGGGCTTGCGAACGGCGAGTGATGGGTAGCTCGCCGTCCGATCAAGGACCCGGCCCGGGTCGACGGCGCGTTCTGTTTCACGCGCGCCTCAAAGAGCTGTCAGCACAGGGACGGGGCCCCAATAGGGCCAAACGCCTGCCGGGGTCACGGGACGTCTTAACAGGATACCGTGGCCCCGGAACGCAAAGGGCTACAGAACAGGGTGGTTTTTTAGTCAGTAAAAGTCTAACAGTCCCTTCCGCCCCATCCAGGGCGGACTCATTTGATGACCCCAAAAAAAAACGCGGTCGTAGTTATAGCCTCTAAAGAACTACCTATATTCGTGACTCTTCGACTATTTTCGTACATCTACGTAACCAGGCTATGTTATGAAAGCATAAATCGCTGTGGCTTATTAACTTGGCAATTCTGTTTGCCCACTTTATTAAAATTATGTTTTATTTACATTGCGCGTTGAAAACTCACTCTAAAGTGTTTGGATTGGTTGGTTTGAATTATTGTTCTTTTATTTCTTTATTACTGTTTTTTATTAGAGTACGGTCTGGTTAATTGGTAAAATAGTTTGTTATTTTTATTTTTAACATGAAGAGAAGACTTCAAGTTGGTTTATCTATGTGTTATTATTTTGAAATATGGTCATTACGACTATTCATTAGACACCAAACATGATAATTATAATTACTTTAATTTTATTGTTTGATTACGAGTTTCAGCTCCACTGTAATTTACCATTACACTTTTCTATTTTTTTTATAGGCCAATAATGTAGGAGAAATGAACACACATACAAACTTACGTACATACACTGCTAAAATCATAACTCTTCTTTGCCGCAGTCGGGTTAAAGTTCAATAATAGCCAATCGCTAAGCAAATGCGTCAGCCGTGCCTATTCTACCTACAATGTGAGGTTTTCTAGATCTATACTTATAATAATATTATAAAGCTGCAGTGTTTGTTTGTTTGTTTGAACGCGCTAATCTCTGGAACTACTGGTCCGATTTAAAAAAATCTTTCAGTGTTAGATAGATTAGTTATCGAGAAAGGCTATAGGCTATATACCATCACGCTACGACCTACGGGAGCGGAGCAGTAACCAAAGACGCGGGTGTAACCGCGGCGGACAGCTAGTCACTGATAAAGTTGTTTACATTGTTTTGAAAAAATCCCCAATGATTGAGGTCGCTATTGCATTTTAATATAATTGTAATAAAACTATGACTATATTATTGAGTTTTTCCATCAAGAATTTCTCTGTAGCAGACTGGATTTGTGCCCGGTTGATGGCTATAGGCTCGCCCCCTATTACATGGGACTTAAACAAAACTGGCGAAATGTGGGTGTGCCGATGGGTACACCTGCCTAACCCTTCGGGGATTACAGGCGTGATGTTATGATGACTAAAGCAATTTATTTATGACGATGTAAATTACTCTTTATTTCGCTTTTTAAATTATGATAATGCGTAACCATCACAACATATTATTATGCAATAATTAATTATATTGCCATTTAATGATGATGATAAAAATATTAATTACTAGCTGACCCGCCGCGACTTCGTTCGCGTGGTATCCCACACTACCAATACCCCTACCCTAACCCTGCCTTACCCTACCCCCTTCCCTACCCTACCCTACCCCTATCTTACCCTACCCCTAACCCTACCCTACCCTACCCCTACCCCACCCCTACCCCTACCCTACTCCTACCCTACCCTACCCTTACCCTACCCCTACCCTACTCCTTCTCTAACCCTACCCTACCCCTACCCTACCACTACCATACCCCTACCCTACCCCACCCTAGCCTACCCCTACCCTATCCCTACCCCTACCCTACCCTACCCCTACCCTACCCCTACCCTACCCCTACCCTACCCCTACCCTACCCCTACCCTACCCCTACCCTACCCCTACCCTACCCCTACCCTACCCCTACCCTACCCCTACCCTACCCCTACCCTACCCCTACCCTACCCCTACCCTACCCCTACCCTACCCCTACCCTACCCCTACCCTACCCCTACCCTACCCCTACCCTACCCCTACCCCTACTATACCCCTACCCTTGACACCGACTTCCCGACTTCATATTAAAAGGGCTGTTTTTCGGGACTTCGTTCGCGTGGTATCCTGCCCCTACCCTACCCCAATTCTACCCTTACCCCATATTTTCTCACCGTTTAAACCTTCCCTAGACTAAATATTATCTACTTATACAGTACTTTGTGACAAAATAGTTAGTTTATTTTAATAAGGAGTAATGACATGACGTGTAAAATAAATGCGTTTAAATGAAGTCCTAAAAAATTCAAGTTTTTAAATAAAAAAATGGTTGTTGTGTTTAACTCGAAATAGATAGGTATAGTGTGTCGCGGACTTTTTTGTAGATATTTTTAAGGTCTTTAATTAATTGGAACATTTTTTGGTTCTATCTTTTATAGTTTAGGCGGCGTACGCAAAATAAGGAACTTTTTTGGATGATTTTTTACACCTTGTGTCCGAAAAACCCAAATATCTTACGGACCCCTATTTTTTTAAAAATAAAATATAGCCTATAGCACTCAGTGATAACGTAGCTTCCAATTTCCGAAAGAATTTTCAAAATCGGTTTAGTAGATCCGGAGATTACCCCCTACATACAAACTTACAAACTTACAAACAAATTTTACCTCTTTATAATATTATTATATAGTATAGATATAGATAAAAAAATGGTTGTTGTGTTTAACTCGAAATAGATAGGTATGGTGTGTCGCGGACTTTTTTGTAGATATTTTTAAGGTCTTTAATTAATTAGAACATTTTATGGTTCTATCTTTTATAGTTTAGGCGGCGTACGCCAAATAAGGAACTTTTTTGGATGATTTTTTACACCTTGGGTCCGAAAAACCTAAATATCTTACGGACCCCTATTTTTTCTAAAATAAAATATAGCCTATAGCACTCAGTGATAACGTAGCTTCCAATTTCCGAAAGGATTTTCAAAATCGGTTCAGTAGATCCGGAGATTACCCCCTACATACAAACTTACAAACATACAAACTTACAAACTTACAAACAAATGTTACCTCTTTATAATATTAGTATAGATGTATGATAAAGAATGCGGAGGAACGTTACTAAGCACGTACTTTGGCCTAGCTATGTTTCCGTCTCTCTCTTTCACTCGTAGTTTGAGAGTGACGAAAACATTTATCTGGGTCTAAATCTCTACACACAATAAGTGTAAGTCTAAATTACAAATACTCACCAAACTTAGGCGCTGCACAAACGAAGACACATTAGTCTCTTGTGTCTGACATAAGAAACCGGCAATCAGTAGTGAATAATATTTTATTATCATATATTTAGTATGGAAGACCTCACGCTTAGCGCTTGTTCGAATAACAAACACCAAAAGTATCCAGTAGCCAGCGGCAACTGTGCCCTGAGTCGGCAACAAAAAGTGTCCGCGTTTGCACAGCGCTTAAGAGCTTAAGGTATGTACGTGTTATCAATGCAGCCTGCATTGGTGATAGACGGCACACAGGTATATGATAACAGACAGCGTAATCTTCAAACGTTAAGTGTTTTTAGGCTTTTATCTCGTCGCTGACCTGAGAGAATAAGTCATTTTTTGTGACAGAATAATCATGACAGGGGAACTCCTCCGACAGGATTATTCTAATAAACAACTATAGGGCGTCGCGGTCGTTCCGACAAAGGCGGTCGCGGGAGCGCGCGAGCGGTCAGATTGTTAGTTTGACATAATTGCACTATCTGACATTATATCAAATCAATAATAATATTATTTGCAGCAAAACGTGCTGTAAATTGATGTTTATTTATTATTATATTATTATTATAACTAGCCCGTACTGTCCCACTGCTGGGCAAACACTGAAAGTCACGTCAGAATCGGTCCAGCCGTTTCGGAGATTAGCCAGAACATTGGCATTATAATTATTGTTCTCTTCTTTTTACAGTTTTAAGTTTATTAATTTTGATGTATTGCCAATAAACGCATTTTTCTTCAGAACAAACAGAAAGACAGACAGACCAAAACGAAAAATAAAATGGGTATTTCGTGTAAGCACTTACCGTGTAAACCTTATATTGATTGTGTAAAAAGCTGTTTTTTTTTGAAGTTACAAACATACATACACTCACGCCTTTTTCCCATGTGGGTAGGCAGAAACCACAGAACGCCACCTGCTACGATCCTTACATACTTCTTTTGCCTCATCTACGTTCATACATCTCGTCATACAAGCACGCCGGTTACGAGTACTCCGCACCTGACCTTTCTGAAGAACCTCACCAATAAGGTCAGTGTACATATCATAACATAACGCCTGTAATCCATAAAGGGTAAAGCAGAGGCATACTCATTAGTACACCCACATTTCGCCAGTTATACACCACAACACATTTCAAAGAGACACTTCAATTTTTTTCATTTGTATAAATTCGTCGTTCAATCGTGCGACACTTCATAAAATATCATACATCACCTAAAACATAAAGATGATACACCACAGAATATCTAATTTCAAAGTCTTCTCGTTACGCGTATCCGAAAAAGTCGATAACACCGGTTGATACCGGTTTAATCTAGTAACGGGTAAATTACGCGCCGTAATCCCTGTTCGGGGGAAAGCAATCAGTGTTAAGTAGGAACCAGGTACGCGGTGTGCGTAATAGGTACCTACGTGAAAAGAGTACTTGTGCCTTCTAAGACGTGGAATTAAAATGTGGAGTGGAATCGTGAGTGAAAGACTTTGTTATAATGGTTCTTGCTTGGCGTTTACCTTCATGTATTGATGGTATTGACAATATGGAACTGTGCAATTTCTTTTGTGTGGATTGATTGATGCATTTTTTTAAGTTTATCAACGTACTTAGCTGTAGTAAAAAAAACCGACAAAGTGTAAGTCGGACTTGCACATAGGGTTGCGTACCACTGCACAATATTACAAACTACATTAAAAAAAAATACTCTTCTTGTCAATAGAAGAAACGTGTAAAAAATAAAGTAAAATATTAAAGGGGTTCACCTTTTCTGGGAGTCATGGAACCCCTTTAGTTTTTTACTTTATTTTTGTTATAGCGGTATTAGTTATACACATTCTGTGAAAATGATATCAGCTGTTCATGAAAAAAAACATTTCATTGTGAAAAAGGTGTTTGTTATCATAAGTACAATCATGTGTATAACTATCGGACACTTTTCTTCTGAGCGTGTCGGTATCAAGTGTCCCAGCGTTTGTGGGGCAGCATCACATTTACACTAAAGGGCAGATGACACTTATTACCAGTTATCCTATAGATAACTATTTACTGATAATATTTTACACACGTCTTCATTAACACAAGCACATCTAGTACAAAATTAATAAGTCCGTGTGTCTCGAGTATGTGCGCCATTGATTTCCCCAGAGCTCCACCACCTATACACGTACAAAATATCATTACTTTACACCCCGGCGCCGCTCTTCATTTCCGAAGTCACTTCCTCAAATCATGCGTTTTGAATAACTGATCAATCAAATTGAAGACAATTATCTTTAACTGTGAAGTGTTGAAGACGGAAGTGTGGTATTAAAAAGTGACTTGTTAATCTATCTTCTATAGGTACATATGAAATGCTTTGTTCTGAATCACTGACTGACTGACGGATCAACGCACAGCCTAAACCGCTGATCGTAGACACCTGAAACTTGGGGGTGCGTAATTCTTTGTATGATGTAGGCATCCGATAAGAATGCATTTTCTAAAATTTACCCCCTAAAGGGGATAAATCAGCGGTCCAAAGTTTGTATGGAGAAAGTAACTTTGATGCGGACGAAGTCGCGGGTAAAAGCTAGTGATCAATTAAAATGTGATGAAAGAGTATTGTGTATTTCTTACATCTACACTAATAAGTAAAATTGTAATGTCTGTTTGTAATGTCAAAATAAGTAGCAGCTTTATAAAAAATAAATATGTTTATTTTATGTTTTTTATTTTTGGCTGTCAGCTTGTTTCGACCGACCGATTTTGACGGGACTTTCACTAGTGGATAATGTTTTAAGGAATAACTATTTTAGGAAAAGAATTACGGTTCCGTAAAAAAAAAACCTGTTCTCCGTCAAAAAGATATCTAGGACGCGACAACGACCAAAAAATCGATGAACGGGTTGGAGATACTTTATAGCTGTCATCTCACATAATGCTAGATCACCTCGATCTCACTTATCTTCAACAAGGGAGAATTTTACCTATTAGCACTGCTTTTCACCTTTATTCAAAAACCTCCACCGACATTTACGCGTTAATCACATACAAACTCAAAGTACACAAGGGTTTCAGAACGAGCAAAAATTTTCACTAAACTCGCTAACACCTCAAACGAGGCCAAACAATTAGTAACATCACAAAGCTTTGAATATGCAGAAATAATGCTTTTCATTATAAAAATCTAACTTTCTAATTAGCCCTTTACGTAGAGAGAGCGTAAAAACTGTGACCACAGCGCTGCTTGGACAAAGTGCTCTTTTAACAGACGCTGAGAGTGAGGACTGTGGTCAATTATTTTATCTACTTTTAAATGTGAAAATGTGTGTGTGTTTTAAGTGTGAAAATATCGTGATGGCCTAGCGGTTAAGGCGCCCGCCTTTCATGCGTGAGGTTGTGGGTTCGAATCCGGGCAAGTACCAATGTGACTTTTTCAATTCATATGTACTTTCTAAAGTTTATCTTAGACATTACTGGCATCATTCCGTGCCTCGGAAAGCACGTTAAGCTGTTGGTCCCGGCTGTCATACGTGGATCTTTGACAGTCGTTACGAGTCGTCAGAAGCTTGAAAGTCTGACAACTTGTCTTATCTAGGGGTATCATATTACCCAGTTACTAGGTTGTGGAGGTCATATAGGCTGTCGCTCCATGTAAAATACTGGTACTCAGCTGCATCCGGTTAGACTGGAAGCCGACCCCAACATAGTTGGGAAAAGGCTAGGCAGATGATGAAATGTAAAACATCTATTGACGCGCCTTGGCACTAAATCCGAATCGCATGCCGTGACGACAGACGGTATAACGCTCTCATGCCCTTTTTATTTTATCCTAAATTTCGTTATAGATTTTTATCATGAATTTTATTGTCATCATAGATGTTTCACATCTGCCATGAGACCCGTGACGGCCATCTTTTTTTAAAATGTCAAGTTAAAAAAGGTGACAGTTCGCGGGCGGCGTGCTAGCAGCTAACTGTCGGCCGGGCATTGCCGTGTTGGAGCTGTGCTGTGGTAATTGGCGATGACCATTTATCTGTCAAACATGCTTTTAATTTACCTAAATTGACATTGTCGCTGAGATGAGATTGCGACCTGATTTTGGATGTTTTTAAAAAACGAATAGGCCTTTAGAGCTCTAAAAATCATAACGAAACGCGCACCATGCACATTGCCGCTGTTACAACTGTGATTTAGTTACATCTTATTAAACACTAGCTGCTGCCCGCGACTTCGTCTGCGTGAACCCAGGTGACTGTCCAGGTGTTCCAGATCTTCATATTTATTCTCTCAGCAGAAAATGCTCATCAAGTGGAACAATTTTTGCTATGGTGCCATTTTTGTATCTCTTATAGTTTAGCTGGTCTGTTGCGGTTCTGCATCAGGTGTTCAAGTTTCCAAGATAAATTATAGCCTATGTGTTGCCCAGGCTTAATACCTATACAACAAAAAAAAATCATTCAAATCCGTCCGGTACTTTTTGAGTTTATCCCGGACATACATACAGACAAACAGACAAACAGACAAAAATTCTAAAAACTATATTTTCGGCTTTGGTATCGATTGTAGATCACACCCCAAGTATTCTTTAAAAAAAATATTCAATGTAAAGTTTTGACTTTCCTACTATTTTATTAATCTTATTATTATATTATTATTATTATTAAACATTTATTTAGAAGGTAAAGTGAGCATGAGATGAGCTGTCATAGCACCCAATAGAGTGAGCTTGAGGTGAGGTGTTATACCAACCTCACCTAAAGCTCACTCTATCTAAATTCACGAACCGACCGTCTGCATTATCTTTGACGAGTCTCAGTTTTTCCACAATACAGTTTTCACGTTGTTTTTCCAGCAAAACATATCATTTCTACAACTACACTTTCGTGTCGAAAAAAACCGAGTATTCTCAGCCGAAACACATAAAGGCATCACCCGAAATACTCGAGCCTTTCACACATCATTAAGTCCACATTCTAAGTGGTCGCAGTATTTACTAAGCATACATTCTCGTCGGCTCTCATTAAACGAAGCCGGGAGGAACTTTTTGCCAGTTTGCGACCATAAAAATGGCTGGAAAATATAGGGCTTAGTAAGTTTCTTTTTATTTAAAACCTGCCCTTCTGAAACAGTGTACGACAATGAATATTTATTTGGTTTTATTTAAGTACGTTTTTGTGACAAACTTTGAAAGAACTGAATAAATTGGATAGTAGGCATTTTCCGGGCCTGCGGACGACGAGAAGCGGGTGGCTCGTCGTCCGATCAGAATCAGGCCCGTGTCGGCGGCAACCAGGGGGTTGCGAATTTTATTCGAAAGAGTCCCCGCGGCCCTAGAGCGCAAAGGGCGTTAGGAACACGGATGGGATTTAGTCAGTAAGAGTCTGACACTCCCTTCCGCTCCGCCCAAAACGGAAGAAGTCATTTTTGATGATTTCTCATCCACACCTTTACAGGTCCCTTACTGTGGGCCTCATTAGCAAGCTCAAGATAGCCCAACGAGCTATGGAGACGGCTATGCTCGGAGTCTCCCTGCGTGATCGAATCAGAAATGAGGAGATTCGTAGACGAACCAAAATTACCGACATAGCCCAGCGAATTAGCAAGTTGAAGTAGCAGTGGGCAGGCCACATAGCACGCAGAACGGATGGCCGATGGGGCCGTAAAATTCTCGAATGGAGACCACGCACCGGTAAGCGCAGCGTAGGATGTCCACCCACAAGGTGGACGGACGATCTGATAAAAACCGCGGGATCGCGCTGGATGCAAGCCGCTTCCATCCGGTCTTATTGGAAATCAGTAGGGGAGGCCTATGTTCAGCAGTGGACGTCCTACGGTTGATATGATGATGATGATGACCTTTACAGAAGTAAAAAATAACAAATGAAGACCAATAAATTAGACTGACGGCCAGTTACAAATCAACGGGTCAGGTTTTGGCACCCCACATTGCAGCTTTTATAATAAACACAGCAAAATGAAACAGCTTATCAATACAGCTTTCAATTTAAATTCTCAATAATTCCAAAAACACAAAGAATAAGTACCTACGTATACATCATATTTTCATCTCAACGTTTTATTACACAACAGAAAAGTGGGGGCGACGGCCTGTAAAATTAGAGGTTTTTAAATTCCAATTTTAATATGTTAATGTGGAATACGCTGTTGTGTTTTTGTTATTTTAGTACTAATTATAAACGTTGTTTTGATGCGAATGATTTGCGTTAACGGTTTACTGGTTTTGTTGTGTTATTATTTTATTTAAATAGTCTTCTGTGGGTGTTAAGGGCGTTTAACCCGCACAGCATATCATACAAACTTTCAAGCTCAAATCCTTAGATATTTCTAAGGATTTGCATTATTATGCGCAAAATACACAAATCCATACTAATATTATAAATGCGAAAGTGTGTCTGTCTGTCTGTTACCTCTTCACGCTTAAACCGCTGGATCGATTTTGATGAAATTTGGCATGGATATACATATTTTAAGACCCGAGGAAGGACATAGGCTACTTTCTATTAGACTTCGACTTCGTCTGCGTCCGCGATAACCGACATTTGCGCGGACGAAGTCGCGGGCAAAAGCTAGTATACAATATAAATTTATCTTCTTTAAAAATCTTCACGAAACCAGAACAATAAATTTAATTAAGAAAAAACACAGAATTTTCCTACAATTCATGAATCCGGAAAAAAAATCTTAACAATTCCCTCGAAGTACGTACGAAATGTAAGAGACAAATAATTTTATTACTTTTAAATCTCGCGGACGGTACAGCCAGCAAAACTAATTAAAATGGAGCCGAAACAAAAACTTTGTGAAGCTTAAACAGCCAAGATAAATTACTGAGTGTGTCTAAAAACGTTTTTTTGCTACCAGTGCAAGTGTTTGTTGTTAAGAGGATTTTGTACTGTTTTGTTAACTTAGAATCTGCTTGATTTAAGCACAATATTGTTTTTTTCTGTGAGTAATTAAGTTTTTAATTAAATACCTATTTTATTTTATTACTAAATGCCTTTAACTTAATTCGCGTGAATGTCATTATCACGGGGTATTTTTTGCGCGTAACCTTGATTCTTTAAAAAAAAGTCTGACAGTCCCTTCCGGGACCCAGGGCGGAAGGACTCATTTGATGATTTTTACCAGCTTAAAAAAAAATAAAAACAAAAAAAAAACGAGGCGAAAGGAGTATAAAAGGATCGGTAGCAGGTGGCGTTCTTTGGTTTCTGCCTACCCCTTCCCCATAGGAATAAACCGTGAACTTTTGTATGTATGTAAAAACTGACCTGCAGCCCTACCATGAACTCTTATCGCGATCCAAAAACTGAATTGTTCTTCAAATACGTCAATATAACGCATCAATTTATGCGTTATATTGACGTATTTGAAGAACAGTTCAGTTTTTGGATCGCGATAAGAGAAAATACGTCAATATAATGACATAAATTGATGCGTTATATTGACGTATTTAAAGAACAATTCAGTTTTTGGATCGCGATAAGAGTTCATGGTAGGACCCCAGGCCAAAACCGGGCAAATACCAATGAATGTGACTTCAATGCAACACAGAATTATTACCAAGTAAACAAATACCTTTTTTTAAACATAATTGGTACCATTTCTTACTCACATTCTTTGTAGGTACATACTTTTAATTAAAGCTAAAGATTCTTTTAAAACAAAACAACCCTATTCTTCCCACTTACCCCAAAAAAACAAAACAAAAACGCAAGATACACCAAACCGGAACAAAAGTACAAGCGACCAGCTTCAAGAACATACAACACATCCTTTATTATACATTTTGAACATCACTCGGTCTGTTTGTCCGACATTTGCCACAAAAGAGGCTGAAATTATCGCGTCCGGCCGGAACTTGGGGTACGGAACCACCCCTTTAGCTGAAAGACGGTTAAAAGCCGCTTCGTTTCGGGGTAATTGAGATGTGTATATTGTCTTATAAGCCAGTCACTTGTGACGTCATAATACTTGATATGTTTTTGTACGGATATGGGTAATTTATCAAGTAAAATTTGAGTTGACGTATATGGATTTTAGATCGGATTTCATTATTAGAATTGTTTTATACTGCTATTAAGGTAAAATTTTAGGCGCCTGCCACTCATGTTTGAGCCTTTGAAGAAATCTATGCCTGACTCATGAAGTACGAGTAAAAATGCCTAATTTTCACGAAGAATGGCGGTTATGAGGATATTAAAAGGAACACATAGTACTAAAAAAAAGACATTGCGTCTTTGGTTCCTGCTCCGCTCCCGTGGGTCCTAGCGTTATGTTATAAAGCCTATACTATTCCTCATAAATCTGGATATAAGTCTGGAATCGCCACTCCCTTCGAGCAAGCGTGGTGGTCAATGCATATGCCTGCTCTGGGTGAGAAAAGGCATCATCATCTTCCTGCCCTTGTCCCATGTTACTTGAGGTCGGCGCAACACGTCTACTTCCATTCTGTCCTGTCAGCCGTCATGCTATCACTAACTCCCTTTTCTTTCACATCATTCTTCACACAATAATAATAATAATAATAATAAAATTTTATTGAGACAAAAAGGAAACATAGTTTTACATTAAAACTTGTGGACTCCACACTAGGTCGAGCCTGTCTCGTGGAGTCCATTGTGAGATTCGGTCGATACGTATTGTAATTATTTATTACATATTATAGTGAAAGTATAGAAGAAAACAAAACAAAAACAAGAAATAAAATATTACAAAAACATTAATTTGCAAAGGTAACAATTAAAAACTAAAAGTAAGTAGGTAATTAGCGTTTAGTAAGGGTGTGTGATGTTGTACAATCCATCCATCTTTTCTTTAGCCTCCCTCTTCATCTCCATCCATTTCTTTATTTTATTTATTTATTTCTAAGTACATGGTAGGTACATTGAGATCTTAAAATTAAAATATTTGGTTTCACATATACTACCGTTGCCGGTGTAGAAATATAAAATTGTTTTTAACAATATGTCGTACCAGAAAATTTAAACATCTAAAATATTTTAAAAGAAATGTCAATATGATTATAATGATTACAGGAAAAAAAAAGAAAATATAATAATAAAACATTAAATAAACAAAAAATGTGTTAATACAATCAACATGCTTTACAATGAAATAATATGTCAAAATTTTTGTTAGGTGAGAAAATGTCAAGACTTATAGTTAAAATAATCAGTTACTGACCATCCACATTCATATTCAAAACTCTCTTGCCATTTGCCCTATTTTCTCCAAAACATGTTTTTTTATGCGATACAGTATGTAGGTATTACACAGCAACAAATATTTCTTACGTAGAGAGAAAGACCACCAATCACTATTCTCAAACCCCGGACAACCGGTCTATTCTATAAAAATGTCCCACGGAGAATTTAGGTGAAGTGAGTAAAAGGTGAGCTGTTTTCCCATCTGATGCTAGGCATTAATAATTCACCTTAAACTCACCGAGGGACATTTTCACAGAATACCGCTGCTAGCCAATATGTGACGAAAAAAACCTCCGCAACATCGACGTATTCTCGCTATATAAGACAAACAAAACTGTTATTGGACGCTGGAATGTGGACAGGCTTTATTGGGGAACTTCTAAAAAAGTCTCTCTCCATTTTGTTTAGCTTTTACTGAACTATAAGTATGCTTATGTGGTACGGTGGAAGGGATTGTTGTTAAGAAATTCCTGATAGAAAAACCCAATGACGCTTTGCCCGACCTGGGAATCGAACCCAAGACCTCGTGTTCAGCAGTCGCGCGTTGCGACCACTAAACCAACAAGGCAGTCGGACGGTTATAAATTAAAATAAAATATGTCTGAAATAGTCAATCCTCCTTGATCAAGTGTGATGATTAATGCTCGTGCCTTTTCCAGAAAAAGCACGATCTTTGCCTTGCAATGGGAAAACCATGGTTTATAGCTAGTGTAACTTAGAACCAAATTTGTATAACAAAATCAAACAAACTACTTAGAGACAAACAACTTCAATCATCCATTGACATTGGTACATACGTGGGTTGCCTAGAATCGTGTACAGGAATGCACAGTTCAGGGTTTACATATAGTGCTGACCAGGGGCCCTGGCCCCTGGGTTGTATGATCCGCCCGAACATTTAGAGACACGATCGGATTGTCCTGAATAGTCCTGATTCACATGAGATTGAGGGACGCACGCATTGATGGGTGTACTAGAACTGTGGAGTTCAGAACATTTTTGGACAAATATAAAATTGGCTGCGACATCTATTGGTAGTATCCCAGACACAGTATCACTTGGAAATAGTACTGACCAATCAAATTGCTTTAAATATACCCTCAAGGCAAAACCTGGTGTATCGGTCAGTAATACCCGCCTAAAAATAAAAATAAGAACGAAAACGAGATGTATGAACGTGGACGAGGCGAAAGGAGTATGTAAGGATAGTAGCAGGTGGCTTTCTGTGGTTTCTGCCTACCTTCATGAGAAAAAGGCGTACGTATAAATAAAATAATACCAATCCTGCGTCCTGAGTTCGAGGTCATGCCTTATTACGGCTCCAGTACAGCAAATAATTTGCCATTCAAGTTGGGTCTTTAAATAGTGCACGTTAATATATTTTTTCAAATGACAAGATAAAAAAGCGCTGGCAGCTAACGGCTTAATTTTTCGACTGAAATGATGACTTATATTAGCAAATAATTCAATTTTAGCGCAAGTCCACAGTCTATAGTGTCACACGATACGTGTATCGGTTTAAGGCAAATTGTATTGAAATCTCTGCGAGTCCAGTTTCGAGTTCCGAGACCTCTCGCTACGTAACGTTTACAGACAGTACATCTATCATTTACATGTGATGTACAGGTATACATAGGATTTTTTTTTTTGTGAAGATAATAGGTACTCAAGCTGTATATCAAGATCTTAAATCTAATGCCGCAATAAACGTGGCCAGTACGGGGCCCAAAAGTAAAGAAAAAAAAAATGATTATCTTAAATCATCGACTCGAAAAGAAGAAGAAGAACATCCACCAATGAAAACAGAAGACAAATTCTACTAATTAAAAAACGTTCAATATGTAGTCGCAATCTTATCTCAGCAACAATCAATGTCATCAAATTAGAGGTATATTTGACAAATTAAGGCCGAAATTACATTGCGATCGTTCAGAAAAGTTAGCAGAATTACGCCCCAGGTAACAAGGTCCCAAACTGCCAATCGACTGATTGAAATATAAAGTCGCATACACAATATCACTAAACACACTGGTCCCGGGGGAAATCACGGGACGACGACAAATCTTTCCCGCGATCGCATAAAAATACCGTAGGACTGATAATAAATTCAGTTTATTGCGACCACAGGCTCGCTCCTGTATGTACCTACGCATTTTTTTTTTTACAAATAATGTGCACCCAGCTTTAGGATACAGATGGGTGTGGATTAATTGTCTTGTCGATGTTGCTTTGTTTTACTTTGGTATCGTTATTTATTATCGAGTTTTAAATTGCTATCGGGAATGGCTCATCACATCGATCGCAATTTAATTTTAAAACAAAACAAACAAACAAAAATCCGGCCAAATTCGAGTCCGACTCGCGCACAAACGGTTCCGTACCATTATCTATAAGAACGGCAAAAATAATCATGTCTGTTGTAGGTATGGGAGCCCCCTTAAATATTTATTTTATTCTGTTTTTTAGTATTTGTTGTTATAGCGGCAACAGAAATACATCATCTGTGAAAATTTCAACTGTCTAACTGTCACGGTTTATGAGATACAGCCTGGTGACAGACGAACGGACAGCGGAGTCTTAGTAATAGGGCTTTACCATTTGGGTACGGAATCCTAAAAAAAAGAAACACCTAGTCACCCTAACAAAAGCCTCTATAAATATTTCTAAAATATTATTCCAACGTAAAATATTCAATTACCAAATAAAAAGAGGATTTTATGAAAAACAAAATTTTCTCGATGATTTAATTTTGAAGGGTAAAATAACAGCTTCACTAATGAAGATAATCATAATTAAAAATTAAAGCGTCTTCATTTTGTTTATTCACCTTTTTAACATTATTAAATATAAAAGCTCTAAATTGGTCCTTATTAGGAGTTATCCTTATTACGAACATAAGGAGCGCCTAACAACAATAAGGATTAATCATGTTTATTTTATAAGTTACGATTATTGGTACGGTACTTTGCTGGTTCCTTGTTGCTCCCTTGTGGAAAGGAAATAAAGTCTTTATGACAATATTCTTTCTTTCTAAATGAAATATACTAGGTATAAGTTAGACTGGGAGAAAAAATTCAAGGCATTAAGTCCACCTTTGTTTAATGTATTGTTTTACATGTGCTTAAAGTTTAATAAATACTCAAGTTGACTATGAATTCATTGATATTTCAATCTTACAGGAGGTGCCATACTAGGTCAAAAGTTAAACTACGGAAAATTCAATAAAAATGTGTCATCTTTATTACATAGTATACAAAGTCGCTTCCCGCTGTATATCCGCTTAGATCTTTTAAACTGCGCACCGAATTTTAATGCAGTTTTCATCAATAGATAGAGTGATTCAAGAGGAAGGTTTATGTATCTACATTGCTTCCATGCAGACCCGGGGAGGGGCGTTAGTTCAATATAAAAGCAAAAGGTGACTCACTCACTGACTTAATACGATATCTCAAAAACAACTAAACCTATAAAGCACTGGTAGGTAAGTAGTTTATAGGTAAGATACGTCAGCTCAATAAAGGATTTTGCGACAGAGTCGAATTAATTCGGTCTTTGCCTTTCTCTCGGGCGAAATTGCGGGCAAAAACTGAACAAGTATCTTAGCATTTTCAACCGACTTCAAAAAGGAGGAGGTTCTCAATAATTCGGCGCGTGTTTTTTTTTTTTGTATGTATGTTACCTGATTTCTCAGCCAATTATGAATGGATTTGGATGATTCTTTTTTGTTTGAAAGAGTATACTTCCGGATAGGTCCCATAGAAATATTGTCATGATCTGATGATGAACTTCGGAGATATGGAACGGAACTCCTTATAGAATCATAGCATTACTGTCGTAACAAGTAAAATTGCTTTGTTTATACGTGTAGTCGATGACTGACTGAAAGAAGAGAGGGGGGGGATACGTCAACCGTCTTTTACGCGTCACGTTTTACACGTCTTTTACGTGTTAGTTTAACATTTTTAGTCAATATTTTAATATTGAAAAAAAATAAAAACATTTTGTTTTCAAATGGTACTATTTTTTTTTAGCATGTATGGATGCTATACTATTGCGGTTTGATGGGAACGCCCTCTGTTAGTTAACATACTGTATAAGTAAAGATGAAGAGTTTGTTTTTCGTGTTTTTGGTCTACTTCTAGTCCAATTGAGATTTTCGCTAATACAAACCTTCCCTATCACTAAATGCCAATAATACTAATGCTAATGCTATATTACTATCAAAAAATTAAGGATCTATAAGATTTACGTGGAGTGTTTTTATAAAGACATATAATCCTCCTTAGCTTGTTTTCTTACTATGTACCCAATACAAAACTCAGTACCTACCTATCAAGGGAATTATATGTATAATGTGTCTCGGATCTTACTTCAACTAATGAATATTTATTGAAAAGTTAAATACGTTTCGTATTTTAGATTCAATTAGCTAATTAAATTAAGATTTTAAGAAACAAAATACTAAAAGGAAACGGCTATGTATCAATCCTTAGAGAGTGAATATTTTGTTCCAATTAAAGTAATTCTGTTGAATAATAAAACGAATCTGAGATTTAATGGTTTTTCATTATTATTCATAAGAAGAAAATTAATTATAAGCCTGCGAAATTAAACAGCCCATGGTCTTATATACATTCCTAGCTATCCCTGTGTTGGTTCAGTGGTTCTGCCGTGATAAGGTGACAAACAAACAGAGAGACGTCGTTTGAAATGTACTTGGCCATTCACAATGTCAAGCGTGATCTCTAACAAGTGTATTTTGTTTTAAATCTCAAAATAACGAAACGGGAATCATTCTGAAATTAGTATCATCAACGTCAAAGTTAAATCAAAATTTCAATTAGACCATAAAGGCACTTTTCAATGTCATATACAAGATATAGTTGCCTGTTTGCCAAAAGGTAGTTTCGTATGGAGAAGAATGGGCAAGAAACTCAGTACTTACTCTTTAATATATAATAATAATAATAATATTTTTTTATATTTTTAAATGTTTTTATTGTTTCATATTAATATTTAAAAATGTAATTATATATGTATATAAAATAAATAAATGTGAATAATAATAATAAATGTTTATTTTCTTCCACAAATAATACATCAACCAAAACTTAAACACGGAAAGATAATACTTAATTATAATAATAATTGTGATATTACAATGTTTATTTGTGGGAGACTGGTGCCTGAACTAAGCCGTAGCCTGTATCTCAGGACACCAGGGACTCCCCCCTATAGGGAAAACAGCATCATAAAGCTTATAGTGGATTATAATACCTCTGTAAAACTCACTCAAATAATTTAATTGTCAAGTTCAATGGAAGAAGATGACATGCAGTGACGGCCCAAAATAATTCTTACTTGCTATTATAAATGTAAAAGTTTGTATGGATAGATGTTTGTTGCTCAATCACGTCGAAACGGCTAAAGAGATCTGGATGAAATTTGGCTCAAAGATAGATTATAGTCTACTTTTTATCTTTAAAAGAATTAACGGTTCTCGTGGAATAAAATGTCGCGAGCAAAAGCTAATTAGGACATAAACAAAAAGTTAAATATTCATATTCATTAAGGTCATTCGATATAATTATGTAAAAAACACACTTTATATTTTAATAATTTACTGGCACAGAAGGCTATAAATTATTCACATGATATTGTTCACATTCTGTTAACCGCATCGCGTCCAATTTTTGGTATATCAAAAATATTGTAGTAGTGCAACATTACGTTAATTTTAATCCTCTTAAACGGACTAATGGACACGGTTTAAAACTATACAAAATTGGTGAAATGTGCTGGCTTTGTGGTAGAATTCATTGTTATACAATTACTAGATATTGTGGTGCAGCAGCTGTGTTAATAGACCGTTGTATCACATAATACTTTTTATGGTAATGCAAATGTAACTCTGTTTGTTACCTTATCACTGCAAAACCACTGAACTGATCGTAATGTAATTTATCAATGAGTTAGCTTAGAATGTGGACAAGAGTACTTATAGGTTGATGTTTAATCCGCAACTTTGCCTGCATCTTCGATAGTCCACATTCACGAGTATAAAGTCGCGGCCAACACTTCTTCCTTTACTAGTTTCTGCCCACGAATTCGTCTGCGTCAAAGATAATATATAATCCCACAGGAACTGTAAAATTTTCTGGCATGAAAACGAGCCTAAGTGCTGTTCCAGACTGTAATCTATCTCTGTAGTAAATTTTTTAAAAATCCGCATCACTGTCACTGAAAATGTGCCCAAAAAACTAGCCAAAATGTCACGTTGGATGGCAACACTTAACCTCTGGCCAAGGTAATAAAAGACCAGCCCTTGGGTCGCGGGAAGTGTCGACCAACTATGTAAACATAGCTATAATAAGTAGCTTGATAAAACTGCAACTATACCTCGACTTTTAATTCTATTCAGTAACTTAACAGTTCAAGGGTTACCAGATTTTGACAAAAAAAAGATAGTGAGGTGGTGTAAGAATGAACGAAATCCAATGAACTTAAATAATGCACTTATTTCAAACTCTTTATAATAACTGAGATACGCAAGTACTCCATGACGAAAGGGACACATTTCTAAGTCCGTTATCAAATATTAATTAACTTCTTTCATCTTAAAATATTTATTATTTTTTGCTTTTACCTGTGCATGTGTGTTCCTATTAGAAGAAAATATATATTCCGCATCTTATTTATGAGTATTTAAAGTTTTATTTAAATTAAACCATTTTTATCATTCATTCTTTACGCAAAATCGTTCACTACCATTGAGTTATAATGTACTAGAGAAGACACCTCAACTCGATTGTTTGTAACACGAGTTAGAGCGCATGCACTCCAACTCACTTAGTCTATGCCGAGCGTTTGCTGCAACGTGACACATTTGAGTGAAGTTTTGTTTTTTATAATACGCCTTCGTGCGTATTGAGATACTGTACAAATAACTCCAGAAACATAAATAAAAGTCAAGGAGTGACTTTTCACCAGTAAGTTCATTAATTATGTTTAAAACACGCTTAATTTTAATTATAATTTTTCAATTGCAACGCGTCACCGCGGCGGCGCGGCGGCCATGTTTACGTGAATGTCAAAGAGTAAAACATTTGTATGCGCAGACTTGACACTATCGACGTATAAGTTTACATAATTAAGGGCAGTAAAATATTAATTTTAAATCACGATAATAATGTTAATGCAATAACATTAATATTTTTTTATTATTATTTGGATTTAAAGGTTTCCTCGGGGGTGTCATGAAACATGAGAATCATGGGTGTTCAGAATAATCGCAGCGAAGAAACGTGGTTACCTTCAGATTATTCACAAAACGGCAGAAACTAACTAAACTTATATTACTTAAAGGAAATTAAAATATTATTACAGCATAAATACTTTTTTATTTATTCTTTGAGTAAGTACACAAGTAGGCAGAATAATAAAATTATGTCGCATCTGCACGCATCTATGAGAACATAACACCCCCCCGCTTGTCCCGCGCATGCCCCGCTGTCATCAAGTGCGCCCATCTTTTGTTTGAGATAGCTTCTCTAGTACGTAGTACATTATAACTCAATGTTCACTACCCCAACACTATTAGCTTGTTTATGGTAACATTATTTTTCTTTGAACTGTCAAGTTACTGAATAGAATTAAAAGTCGAGGTATAACAACCATGATTCCTCAAAAAAATCTCAAATTTCATACACAAAAATCACCAAAAAATTCCATATAAATTCTCCGAACACAAACCACAGCAGAAACATTATACCTACTCGGCACACAAACAGAGTCATAATAGCGCAAAATTGTACGTATACACAGTATGAGATACGCGTTACGTAGCACGCTATCTGTATAAATCAACGTTGTGTAAATTGACGGTCCACCAAGCGAAATACGCAGCTGCCTCCGTCGGTTTACCGAGAGGAGTGAGGAAGAATGGATACGGTTGATAACGTTCTGGTCTTTATGCTTATGGGCGTAAGTAAAGTAAGAAAGAGAAAGAAAATACATTTATTTTGCTAACTATTAGAGGACTTTTTTTTCTTTTTAAGAGGATGTAGTGACAAATATAGAAAAGGGGGGGGGGGTATATGGTTCGGTCATGTTGAGAGGATGAGTGAAAGACGATTAACAAAAGGTATTTATATGGCAGAGGTGAGCGGCAACGCAGGGAGCGGTCGCCCTAGGAAAACCTACACTGACCTTATTGGTAAGGTTCTTCAGAAAGGTCAGGTGCGGGATACTCGTAACCGGCGTGCTTGTATGACGAGATGTATGAACGTAGATGAGGAGAAAGGAGTATGTAAGGATCGTAGCAGGTGGCGTTCTGTAGTTTCTGCCTACCCCCATGGGAAAAAGGCGTGAGTTTATGTATGTATGTGTGTAACTTTTGCCCAAGACTTTATCCGCGTAATTCAGAAATCGCGGAATGAAAAGTAACCTATGTCCTTACTAGGGGTTCAAACTTACCCCGTACCTTTCGTTAAAGTCTGTTCAGTGGTTTAGTAATTCAATTCATGATGGTACACATACAGGTGGTAAGTAAAAAATAGGTTTAATAGAAACAATCTTGGACCCTGTCGAGCACAGCAAAGCTCAATAAGTAGAGAGAGGAAGAGTGCTTTATTAATTTGTCATAATATGTCATACATGTTGTAATATGTAGTAGTAATAAGAGGTACACACTCTGCGAATGTTTCAACTATTACGGTTCATGAGATACAGCCCTCTCAGGCGCTGACAGACAGACGGACGGACAGCGAAAGGTTAGTAATAAGGTCCCGATGGCACCCATCAGTAAAGAAAGTAATAGAGCTAAGTTTCAAGTGTAGGATCTCTGTTTACATAGACTATATGCCCAGTCTGACCATACCGCTATCGTCAAAACACCTCCTCCGTTCCTCAAGCCTCTTCATCACTCTTTACATTGTATACTTGTATGTGTTGGGAACAAAATAGCATACGATGTTCGTTGGCACTACATTATTCAAGCAGTAAATTTGATTGTCCAACTCTAAATAGAAACTCACATCATTTAGTTACGTTTCTACAAATGGTGCGTCTGTGTTTATTCAAGATAATTATATTTTCGGTTACATTCTGTGCGCAATCTGTTCTTAGACTAATAAATAAACATAAATAATATCAGCCTATTACTGCAGGGCAAAGGCCTCTTCTTATTTAGAGAAGGCACGAAAAGTAATCATCACGCTTCCCCATGTTCCATCATGTTGTCGGGGTCGGCTTCCAGTCTAACTGGATGCAGCTGAATACGAGCGTCTGCCTATTTGACCTCCACAACCCAGTAACTGGGTAATAATACGATACGCTTTGGTAAGACTGGTTGTCAGACTTTCGGGCTTCTGACGACCCGTAACGACTGTCAAAGATCCACGTATGACAACCGGGAACAACAGCTTAACGTGCTTTCCGAGGCACGGAGGAGTCTCGGTGTGTAAAGACCCATCCACAGACCAACCCCGACAAGCGTAGCTAACAACAACAACATCTTATGTAACTAAAAAACAGTAATTCGAAAACACTTTTGAACCCTAATATTATAGCTGGAAGGTAAAAATTGTAATACACATTTCAAGATTTCAATTTCATTTTACAGCCACGCTAGTTTCAGTGATTTCCGCCCTCTCACAGATTTGTAAGGAGGTTCACGGAGGAATTGATGACTCACAGCTTCAGATTTAGCTCACAAAATCCGCTATCGTGCATGCATTATTTGACCTCGGGAACGTGCAAATCCGTGCTTGTTTCAAATTGACGAACATGAAATGGTTTGCAATGAATGCGGAGTTTATTTCAACATTTTAAATCGTGTGAAGATATTATTATTGTAACTAATTTCAGTCAGCGATTTAGTTTGAGTAGACTTCAGAATTAAAACTATCTCATAAAAACACATAACGAGATAAAATTATAAGTACCTACTACTAAGGTAAATCAGTACCTTACACTAGTGTGTTGCGGGACGTCTTAACAGGATACCGTGGCCCCGGAACGTAAAGGGCAACAGAAGGAACAGGGTGGTTTTTTAGTCAGTAAAAGTCTGACAGTCAGACTCATTTGATGATTTTTACCACCTCAAAAAAAAAAACCTATGTAGTGTGCCAAATATCAGGTAATTCCGTTAAAAACCGTGAAAGAGTAACAAACATTCATCCATTCATTTTCAAAAATTTTTACGTTTATAACAGTAGTATTAGAATTAATTTAACCTAGTGTTAACAACTAAAGCTGAGCTTCTTTCTGTGCAAGCGTGCCTTAATTAGGTATGTAAAAAGAATATCTTTTATCTTTTGATTTCTCTCAATTAGCATTGTATTCTTACAAATGTTTGATTTTTATTGACTGCCTTGCTGGTCCAGTGGTCGCAGGTCGGGCAAATCGTTATTGCGCTTTTCTATCTGGATTTTCTCAGTAGCAACATCGGAGTCTGGATTTTTGCCCAGTCGATGGCAATAGGCTCGCCCCCTATTACATGGACTTAAACATAACTGGCGAAATGTGGGTGTACTATAGGTACACCTCTCTCTAACCTTTCAGGGATTATGTATGTATTATTTCAATTTAAGTAGGATTAGAGAAAAAATATGTAGGTACCTAACTACACAAAAATACCATGGTATTTTAAAACTTTGCTGCAGTTTTAAGGGCCAAAGATTAACTTCCTAGTTTACTGTTTCCCAGCTTGTTGCCAGAAAAAGTAGTACACAAAAACGTAAGAGGCTTATGTGAAGTTGTGAACGGAACGTTCTGGAATTCTGGATTATTGAGGCAAAGGTTTTAGAAATTGGCGCTGGTTCTTACCGCTGACGCTTGCTGTTTTAGCAAACTGCACTTAAGCCCTGTTAGGTTTTTGTTTTTGTTTGCTGATGCAAATTGGGGGAAATTTGATCTTTAAAAACATGTTTGGCTAAGCTAGTTGCAATTTACTAAGCTGCAGAAGACAGCTTTCAAAATGCAATACTAGTGACGATTGACGCTCTTGGGTTGTCTTATAATTTAAGCGTTTACATAACATAACGTCACGCCTGTAATCCCCGAAGGGTACGGCAGAGGTGTACTCATCAGTACACTTACATTTCGCCAGTTATGTGTAAGGTCCATGTAATAAGGGGCGAGCCTATTGCCATCAACCGGGCACAAATCTAAACTCCGAGGCTGCTACTGAGAAATTCCTGATGGAAAAACGCAATATCACTTTGCCCGACCTGGGAATCGAACCCAAGATCTCATGCTCAGCAGTCGCGCTTTGCGACCACTAGACCAACGAGGCATTTAAAAGTGTTTAAGATTAACATTTTCAAATCCTACTATTATTATAAACGCGAAAGTTTTTAAGGACGCATGTTCGTTACTCTTTTATTTTTTGAACGGAATTACATAATTAGCTCAACACATAGATTTTGTTTTCCATTCTTGCTTTTTCGTGAAGTAATTTAGGATAATATTATTCTGAACGCAGCATACGAAGCCGGAGGCAGAAACTAGTTACAAATATGACATACAAATGGGCCCCTGTTAGAAGATAACACTGGTTGGGAAAAGCGTTTTAATGAATGTCGCGCTTGCCCAGTGGCTGTGGTTAAGGCGCTCGCATCTCATCTATGAGTCTGTGGGTTCGCAACCTAGCACAGGCAAGGACCTATGTGATTTTTTCTATTACTTACGTACTTTCTAAGTTAATAGAAAGAAAAAAGAAAGAAAGAATAACTTTTTATTCACGTGAAAGTGACGCACGCACAATACAAAATAATTTTTTCAACATTCCGAAACAAGACAATTTGGTTGGATCTTGGACAACACTGACATCGGTGAAGGAAAACATCGTGAGGAAACCTGGAATTAAATTAATATAAGTCTGAAATCGCCAATCCGCCTTGAGCAAGCAAGGTGATCCTGCTCGTGCCTCTGTATGAGAAGAGGCTTGCAGTAGAGCAGTAATAGGTTGGTATTATTGAGTACTGAATAGGTAGTTACTAGTAGCCAATAGCAAATCAAACCAGCGTTTATATCGATCAAACACATACAATATTCATAGCTCACAATGACCAATAAAGCAATTGAACTGAACAGACCATTAAAGATTCCGGCTCAATACGTACCCAAGACGAACGTCAATAACGGTATCAGGCCATTCCGGTGATAATTGGCGGAGATAAACAGACGGACAGCCCGATTGCACGGTAGATGGACAACGGGCTAATTGGCGCTATAATCACATACAGTTGGAGGATCTAAAATGAGGAATTCGAAGCCCGGATGACGTGTGAATGGAAATCGGGAGGCTTGTGGAAAGGAAAGGAATGAAAATGTTTAGAGATACGTTCCATTTTTGAAATGGGTGTTTGGGACAGTATTGACGGCTGGTCTTTTTGTGTAACGGTTTTTTTTGGTCCTTATTGTCATGTTTCCCCTATTTAGTTTTTTAACGAGCTCTAGGAATTGAGAATTAGTTTTCTTCTTTTCATGTTCATAATTTTCTTTTCGGGAAATTTTTTTTTAGGTGAAATGTCGGTAGATGAATTTTATACCTATATAAATAATTTACTTTTCCTGTTATTTACAACTCTTATTCTTACTTTATATTTTTTATTTAACTACTTCGTTGGTCTAGTGCTCGCAAAGTGAGACTGCTGGGTATGAGGTTTTGGGTTCGATTCCCAGGTCGGGCAAAGTGTTATTAGGTTTTTCCACTAGCAGCCTCGCAGTCTGGATTTGTGCCCAGTTGATGGCAATAAGCTCGCCCCCTATTACATGGGACTTAACATAACAGGCGAAATGTGGGTGTACACCTCTTCCTAATCCTTCGTCATTATTTTTGATTTAACTTAAAAAACCCGTAGATACTGTAGTAGTTGCATTAAATTGTGTTCGATATACTTTATGGGTTTGCCATCATCCCCTCAAGAAACGAATAGCTCAAATAACTGTTTGTTTAAGGAAAAAGCAAGACAAAAGGGCAAAATCCCCTCACAATAATTGTTGCCATAAACCAAAACCCATAACTTCGAAGACTATCAATCGGCTATAAAATTAACTATAGCCCATACATAGCCTGTGTACGGAATCCTTTGCCGCTGTTTTGTTTGTGTTTGTGACAAACGGCAGCCCTTATTTATTTTGGAGTTCGTCGACATTTCTGGCAAATTTGCTCGAAAAGCGCTTTGCTGAGAATTAGGGTTGTCACGGTGATATTATAATTGGTTGCAGTTTCGGGAATTGGTAGTTAGATAGATCGTTTTTCTTAAATTTTCTTTCATGATTCTATATCAACAGAAAACGTAATTTCATTCAAATTGTTACATTTTAAAAAAGCAGTCTTAGTTATAATCTAACTTTGTATTAAGTTGGCGCTTCCTTTGTTCGTATCGATTAGAATGGGCGAGAAGCTGCAAACTTAATATTTTATAGTTTTTTTTTTCTTAAATATTTCATACATTTTCGGAATCAGACACGATTGGCGCAGTCAAACAAACAAACAAATGAACAAATGAACCAACGCCTTACATTATTTTAGTATAGATATTTGAGCACACTAAGTTATTAGTCTATCAGATCAGCAATCAATAATATGAATAACAAGCAATAAATAACATAAAATACATAAATAACACTATTCACAATTTACAAATATAACACATTACCATAAACTTTCACTATCGATATGTACTCAAATAAAATTTCATGACGTCATAATTTCCGTGCTATCTTAGAATCCAAGATGGCGGCCCTAGGTACGATAAATACAGACTGTTTGCTTTCGAAGACTGAGTACAGTAAGTTGGCAAAATACAATAGTTTGTGTTGCACTGTTTTGTTACCGATGGGGTGAAAACCCCATGAGAAGGGTCGCGTGAACTTAAAATAAGGAAATATTTTATGAATTTATGTTGACAAAATCTTTGGAAGAGAAGCCGAGAAATCTTTAAATCTTATCTTCTTATGTTTGCAAATTTTGAAGATTCAAATTATATATAAGTATAGTTAGACTGCCTTGTTGGTCTAATGGTCGTAAAGCGCTACTGCTGAGCGCCTGCTGCTGCTGCTGTCTTGGGGTCAATTTCCAGGTCGGGCAAAGTTTTATTAGGTTTTTCTATCAGAAATTTCTGAGTAGCAGCCTCGGAGTCTGAATTTGTGCCCGGTGAATGGGACTTAAATATAACTAGCAAAATGTGGGTGTACCTACTAATGGGTTAAATGGGTACCTACACATCTGCCTATCCCTTTGAGGATTACAGGAGTGATGTTACATATGTACAAGATGTTTTGAGTAATGTTAAAAAAAATTGTCTTTAAAAAAATAACTACCCTTATTCTATAATAAATGCAGTACCTATCGTTGCACTACCAAGTAATTTCAAAAATTCTTTGCTCAAAACATGCACGTGATATACCGAAGTACCTAATACCTAGGTATCTTTGCAACGTCGAGTATGGGCAATGCCCTAAGGACTTCTACACGTAGCGACTAGCGCCATCTGTCATCGTGGACATGAGCTATCGGCGCGACGTGTACGATTTGTACTCTGAATGCATTCCCAGCTTTTAACGTAAGTGGGATCATGGTACCTGCGAATGAACAGTACATTTCTCATTGGAAAAGCGTTGAACGAAATTGAAATTTTAATCGAAATTTGTAGTTTGCTAGTTTTTTAGATAAAAAGAAAAATTAAAGAAGAACCTCAAAATTAATTTTAATTTGTCATTTATAAGTACTTCTAATCTCTAAGAAGAGCTCGTGGCAAAATAATAACAGACACACGGGTCGATCCATGAGGTCAAGCTACGGTCGCCGTGGTTGGCCCGTGGATGGGTGACCATCTTTACACATCGAGCCTCCCCCGTACCTCAGAAAGCACGTTAAGCCGTTGGACCCAGCTGTCATACGTGGATCTTTGACAATCGTTACGGGTCGATAGAAACCCGAAAGTCTGACAACCAGTGTACGATTAACGTACATTTGCCCTAGTTTTAATTTAGCTTACTTGTCAATACGCCGGCCACAATGTTGGAATTGAATATTTTATAATCAGTGTGCATTTAGGCGACCAGCCAACTAACGTGTGAGAATTGCCAACAAGAACCTAACTGTGACTTACGGGAATAAACTTAAATATTTTCTGTGAGACTTTATCTTCAACACACTCAATCCACTACAACTACAACTTCTGTCAATGTACAATCCCACTAAGACTGTACATTTTATGGTCCTTCGAGCCGGATCCAGGGTGTTTACTGTGTCTTTCAACTGCGATAGCGAATCGGTTTGACTGGCCTCCCAGAAGCGGGTCTCACCAGATCAAATTGAGAAGTCGAGTGTCACAGCGGATACAGGAACTCCTTGGGTCTAATAACAATAGTTCAAAGGATACCGAAGAACACTTGAAGCAAGAAACTACAAAAGTGCTGTCGACGTCTTCGTGTCCTGAGCTGAACCATTTCCTTGAGAATAACCTGCAACTTATCTAAGGTACGCAATCAACTACTATCTTCTCCGCTACCACCATGGAACTACTGAACAAACAAGTCGCCACGTTTGAGGAAATAAAAACCCTCTGCAGCAACTACAAAAAAGACAGCGTAACAAGAAAAACTCCAGATTACTTGGAAAAGCGTCTAAAGAACCTAGAAAAACTATGGGTAGTCTTTGACGAACAACATAACATACTTTTGGAAACGACCGAAAGCAAGAATATTCCATACTTTACCAACGACATTTACGAAAAAACTAAGCAAATGTACGAGTCTACTATGAGGAATATGATGGAATTGAGGAGTTTTCAACGAGAACAGCAACATATAGACTTTGATCTAACTGGGATGTTGGTTGAAGAAGCCGACGACAAACTAAAACAACTTATGAATAAACAAGAGCGCAACTTTAAGGCTCTGAGTAGAGCTATGTCTAAAATAAACATTTCGTCAATAACTGAGAAATGGGAGTTTGAAGAACATCTTTCAAACCTGAAGGCGAAATGGGATCCCATAGACAAAATACATTGGGAACTAGACACTGAACTAAAAGGGTCTAGCATTAAAGAAGACTACTATAACAAGTTCGAAGAGTTTGAAGAGAAATACGAGAGTTTGAAAAGAAAACTCAACAGTAACATTTTTTCAAACATTCAGTACCAAAATTCTGCACCAAAAATTGATATTCCGGAATTCGCAGGCAACTACATACAGTGGATTTCGTTCAAGGATATCTTCCTTGAAACCATTCATAACAACCCCATCATCCCGAAAACGCAGAAAATGCAACATCTGAAATCGAAACTTAAAAGTGAAGCCGAGCGCCTGGTGCAGCATCTGTCGATCAGCGCAGAGAACTACGAATCATGTTGGGACATACTGTCGCATCGCTACGACAATCGCCGACTACAATTTACTTCTTTCATGAATACTATGCAACAGTTATCCACCATACAACAACCCAATGCAAACAACTTGAAACGAATGCATGACGTCATAACAGAAAGCATGAATGGACTCTCCAATATGGGTGTTGAAGTATCCAGTTGGGGGCCGATCATTGTTTACTATATGTCACAGAAATTGGATACAGCAACATTCAACGAGTATTCAAAGGAAATACAGAACAACAGAGAGTTACCAAACCTACAAGAATTCCTGTCATTTTTGGAAAGGACGTTCCTCGCTTATGAAACTGCAAAGACCTGGGCTAAGGACTCTCCAACTTCACAGAAACAAGTAGTTGGTAAACCTTTCCAAAGACCAAATAACAAGAGCTGGCTGAATAACAAACATAACTCCAATAATTCGCAAAATTACGGAAAGAATTCAACATTTGCTGAACATAACAAAGACTCATCGAAAACGTTTCATGCGTCATACGGACAATGTCCACTTTGCGACAGCGATCACGTGCTGATGCAATGTGATAAATTTATTAAAATGGATATTCAGCAAAGAAACAAAACTGTTACAAAACTCAAACTTTGCAAAAATTGTCTATACAGCCATGGCAACGCTAATTGCACTTCTTGGAAAACGTGCAGAGAATGCAATTTAAACCATCATACGTTATTGCACATGAAAAAGGTCAACGACTCGGACTCCATTCCAAAAAACGGAGACAACAACAACAGCTCGCGCCCATCAACATCGACGCAACAAGGGGCTCATCACTTATCAACTAATAACACAGAAGTTCTCTTAACGACCGTGCAAGTCAAGATAAGGTCAGCAAACGGAACTTACGTACAACTGCGGGGTCTGTTAGATCAAGGATCGCAAGTAAACTTAATAACGGAAAATGCTGCTCAACTACTTCGATTGCCTCGCTCGAAATTCAATGCTGCTATAGCCGGAGTAGGATCTACATCGAGAAACTGCAAAGGACTCCTGCATCTCGAATGTCAATCCATACATTCAGACTATACATTCGGCATGCAAGCATTAGTACTTCAAAACTTAACAAACAATTTACCTAATCGTGATTTCGAACAAGCAAAGTGGACACATCTGCAAAATTTAAAACTCGCTGATCCGGACTACAATGTCTCCAGCTCAATTGACCTGCTACTAGGAGCCGACGTCTACGCAGATATCATCTTAGACGGAGTTCTTAAAGGCGAGCGTCACTCACCAATAGCCCAGCAGACTCATCTTGGTTGGATTTTATGCGGGAAACTTAAGACATTCAACTGTCATATAACTTTAATTGACACGACAGAATTGTCTAAATATTGGGAGAGCGAAGACATAATCCAAAACACTGCGGACGTCAACCAAAACGACCAATGCGAACAACTCTACAAGGCAACTACAAAGCGATGCTCTGATGGGAAATACGTAGTCAAAATGCCGATGTTACAAGGTTGGGAAAAAGATCTCGGCAAATCCAAGTCAGCTGCTATTGCGCAATTCTTACATCAAGAGAAAAAGCTAGCCAAAAACCAACAACTTTACAATATGTATAAGAACTTTATTGCCGAATATGTCGACCTACAACACATGAAGCCAGTGACGTTACAGAGTGAGGAAAGTAAGAATGAGTGTTATCTGCCACACCATGGCGTACTACGTGATCACTCAACCACCACCAAACTAAGGGTAGTTTTCAACGCCTCAAAAAAGACGTCAAGTGGCAAAAGTTTGAACAGCCTCATGGAAAAGGGGCCTAACCTACAAAAAGACATTCAGGCTCTTATACTTAAATGGAGAACATACAAATACGCCTTTACGGCTGACATAGAGAAAATGTATAGATGTATATGGATAGCTGAAGATCAACAAAACCTTCAAAAAATCATATGGCGAAACTCTTGCAACGAAAAACTGCAAGAATACGCGTTAAAAACTGTAACATATGGAACTAAATGTGCTCCGTGGTTAGCTATGCGAACATTACAACAGCTAGCAACAGACGACGGGCACCTTTACCCTGACGCAGCAAAAACACTGTTGAATGCGTTTTACGTTGACGATTTGATTAGTGGGCACAATTCACTAGAAGCCGCTAAGAAACTACAAAATGAATTGATCCTGTTACTGCACGGAGCCGGAATGAACTTACGGAAGTGGTCGAGTAATAGCGACCAGCTGTTAGAAACGTTACGCAAAGATCAAATTTCAAGCACTAACTTCGACTTTAAGCAAGAGGATTCCATGAAAACACTTGGACTTGGTTGGAACTCTACATCTGACATGTTCACCTTTAACTGGAATCTGAAACAAAATTGTGAGAAGGGACTAACTAAGCGAGCTCTACTCTCGCAAATTTCTCAACTCTACGATCCACTAGGATGGTTTTCGCCTGTCACAATAAGCGCAAAACTAATATTTCAGCGTGTCTGGACGGAAAACCTTGAATGGGATGAACCGTTACCTACATCCATACAAGAAGATTGGCTTAAACTGGAAAAGCAACTACAAGAACTAAAGACTGTAAAAATAAATAGATGGATCGGTGGTATTACAAACAACATCGAATTACTTGCATTTTGCGATGCAAGTGAAAAGGCTTACTCATGCGTCATCTATACGCGTGTTATTAATGAGCTGGGGCTGCCTGTACTGAGCCTGCTTGCAGCTAAAACTAGAGTCGCTCCACTCGCACAAAAACTATCACTTCCACGACTTGAGCTAGCGGGTGCTTTACTACTGACGCAGCTTATTAAAAAAGTTTTGGAGACACTCAATGAACATACTATCCGTGTATGGGCTTGGTGCGACTCCCAAGTGGTGCTAGCATGGCTTCAAGGAGAACCTTCCAAACGGGAGAAATATATAGAAAACAGAGTCATCAAGATTAGAGAAGTGATATCGCCGGCTCAGTGGTCATACATCGAATCGAAAAACAATCCTGCAGATTGCGCAACTAGAGGGTTATCCCCGAAGCAGCTCTTGAATGCTCAAATATGGTGGAAAGGCCCTGAGATGCTGCAAACATTTACTGAAAAAAAACAAGACGATTCACTAAATTATATATTTGCAACTACGGCGCAAAAAGAACATATTGAAGCAGCTACAAAACAAACGGAAAACATAGTCAATGATTTATTAAATAATCACAGTTCATTGACTCGCGTGACCCGAGTCATTGCTTGGATTATGCGATTCAAAACAATTGCGCGGAATAATTTCACAACATTGAAGAACTGCGACGCCAGCAATCTTGCGTTGCCCAAGTACCTACTAACGAATGAACTAGAAAAAGCAACAAACATAATAACAAGAAATGTACAAAGACAGGAATTTGAAACAGAATACGACTTGCTCTCAAAAAATCAGCCTTTGACCAACAAAAGTAGCATATGCAAATTGCATCCCTTCATAGACGAAGAAGGGATTATGCGGGTTGGCGGCCGCTTGAACAAAACGAATTTACCACTTGGAATGAAAAATCCTGTTATTCTATCAAGAAATGGTAGATTAACACAATTATTCATAGAACAAGCTCATTCTGCAACTTTACATGGGGGTCCACGACTTACGCTCGCCTACATCCGCCAACAATACTGGATTGTAGGAGGAAATAGAGCAGTGAAGACATATCTACGTCGCTGTGTGCGCTGCCACCGATTTAAACAAACTGAAAACTATCAACTTATGGCCGACCTCCCATCACAACGTGTAACACCATCCCGGCCCTTCACTCATACAGGAGTTGATTACACGGGTCATGTGGATGTCAAAGTGAACAAAGGGAGAGGAGTCAAAACCACAAAAGGTTATATTGCAATCTTTGTTTGCTTGGCAACAAAAGCGGTTCACATTGAACTAGTTTCAGATTTGACTACTGAAACCTTCTTAGGCGCTTTTCAAAGAATGTGCGCAAGACGAGGAACGCCAACCCACATTTATTCTGACTGCGGAACCAACTTTATAGGGGCCTCGAAAATGCTGAATAGCGAGTATGAAGCATTCACTAAAGAACTGCCCTCCGATTTCTTTAACAAGATGAGTCAAATGAGAGTAGAGTGGCACTTTAATGCCCCGGCTTGGCCCACCGCTGGAGGATTATGGGAAGCCGCAGTTCGTTCAATGAAACATCATCTCCGTCGGGTCTTAGGGGAACAAAAACTCACCTACGAAGAGTTTTCGACACTGTTAACCAAAATAGAGGCATGCATGAATTCACGACCACTATGTCCTATGACCGAAGATCCAGACGAATTCTTCAACTACTTAACTCCGGGACACTTTCTGACCGGTAGTTCGACAATGACACTACCACTATCTAGCTACGAAGATGAGCGCAACTTAGACCTACGTCGAAGATGGCAGTTAACGGAAAATATGTTCCACCAATTCTGGAAGCATTGGTCCAGTGACTATTTAACATCACTACAAGCCCGAAGCAAGTGGTTGAAACCTTCACCTAATATCAAAAATGACGACATTGTCCTGGTCAAGGAAAACAATCTGCCTCCAGGAAAGTGGGCACTAGGTCGTGTGATCGAAGTTCATCCTGGCCGCGATGGGCTAGTTCGTGTCACAACTATAAAAACACAAGCTGGCATATTGAAAAGACCCATTACAAAACTATCGCTGTTACCGATCGAAACTTGCAACACAGAAACAAACAAGTCAAATAATAATCAAGACATTTCGTCATCGAAACGAGGTCAGCAACGTACAGGAAAGAAAACATTTATCACAATGTTAACCACACTGCTACTTCTATGTGCCCTTCCTGCTGGAACAAATGGCAACGTGACAGAAGAATCGTCGTCAAGCGTTCGGATAACAAGTCTGGGAAGTAATCGACCTATCTACTACGACACGATCGGGAAGGTGCAACTAATACATGATGAGTGGCGATTACTTATGTATTATAATCTTTCTACATACTGGAGTAGCGTTCGGGACATTGAAAACTACTTACAAGGGATTCAAGATTTGTGCAATAATCTGGAGCCTCGATATTGCGAAACGACAAGTCAGCAGCTAGCTCATGAAATGGATCTTTTGAAGTACTACAACAATATACTCCTGACACCAAACAAACATCTATCAGGGCGCAACAAACGAGGATTAATCGACGGCGTGGGATACTTAGCAAACAACCTGTTCGGAATACTCGATCAGGGTTTTGCTGAAAAATATCACTCGGACATCCAAGCTGTGCAAGAGAATGAAGATTACCTCCTAGAACTCATACGTAACCAAACTTCTATTGTCGAGATCGAAAACGATATCTTGAAGAAGAGTGAAGCGAATATGAATCGGCAATTCGCACTTCTAAACAACTACATAAATCGAACTGAATTGAGATTAGCAGAAATCGAATCTGGAATTGAGATAGCCATGGCCACTAGCTACTTCAGCTCCGCGTCGCTCACTGCACATTTACTGCTGACCAATTTGAAAACCATACAAGAAACTCTCTTCAACACTTTAGTCGACACATACAAAGGTCGGATGGATGTCCACTTGCTTAGTCCAGCACATTTAATACGACAACTAACTTTAATCTCTGGAAGACTGCCGAAAACATTAACCTTGCCAGTAGACAACATTCAAGATGATATAAAGGACATCTACAAATTACTCTTCGTGAAGGCTAGAGTAACTGACAGTTATTTTATGTACGAAATTCATATTCCACTGGCAAGTGACGAAGATTTCATAGTATACCACGTTCTACCTCTGCCCTTAAGAATAAAGAATGAGACAACCGCAACTGTCCATGTATCATCAAAATACATAGCAGTGAATCTCGAGAAAAATACTTACGTGAAACTAACTGAAAAGCAATTGACTAATTGTATTATACGCAGTCCGAATAACTTCGTTTGTATAGCAAACTTGCCTGTTTACAATCTACAAAACGCTGACGCGCCATGCGAAGCTAAGTTACTAGGTCATCAGACGTCCTTGCCGTGCACTATAAAGAAAACGGAATGTGAGACAGCCTGGATAGAATTACATACAACAAACACATGGCTGGCGGTGTGCTGCGGCACGTGCGCTATTCGAAGCGTCTGCGACGGTGACGTCACATCACGAGTCATCAACACATCGGCTATACTAACGCTGAAACAGGGATGCTTTCTTCAAACCAACGAACTTAAAATTCATTCTCGTAACAAGTACGATAGTAACGCGAGAATGGACTACGACCTGCAAGTACCTTTTCTCAACAAAACTATCAACAGCATAATAAGCACAAATTCGGCACCGCAACTGAAGATAAGTCTAGACGAAGACATCACTATGGTAGAACATCAGCTACGCCAACTGAGAAATAAAGAAGTGCTGCCAACGCAAATAACCACTCACGACATTCACCAGTTTGCTATTTGCTACGTTCTTTTGGCAGTGATTGTAATAGTAGCCATTGTGTGGATAACGAAGAAACGAAAGATATTATGCGCCAGGGAAGATTCACAAAGGTCTAGAGAACTGCATAAACTGGGAGACATTGAATTGCAGTGCCGCAAACCTGATAAATGGTTCCGTTCTCTTTCGCTGAGAAGACATCAACGTTCGAAGGATGAGCCACGATCCGAGGCAGCCGAGTCATCAACGATGGGACACCGGGACGACATTCGATCAAAGCCTGGGCGGAATTCTGCAGTCACCTCTCAAGAAGTTGAATTTAATTTTAATACTTAATTTTGTTTACTTTACTTTTGTTTACTTTACTTTACATTTGTTTACCTTACTTTTACTCCTATTTTTAACTTACGTCACTCCTACTTTACTTTGTTTACATTTATACAATACATTCTATACTTATTTTAAGTACCACTGCTATGTACTGGGAATTCTCACTCAATTTTTGTGTTATACTTTCGGGTTGGGAATATGTACGATTAACGTACATTTGCCCTAGTTTTAATTTAGCTTACTTGTCAATACGCCGGCCACAATGTTGGAATTGAATATTTTATAATCAGTGTGCATTTAGGCGACCAGCCAACTAACGTGTGAGAATTGCCAACAAGAACCTAACTGTGACTTACGGGAATAAACTTAAATATTTTCTGTGAGACTTTATCTTCAACACACTCAATCCACTACAACTACAACTTCTGTCAATGTACAATCCCACTAAGACTGTACAACCAGTCTTCACCAAAGTCAAAGTCAAATCATTTATTTCAATTAGACTATTAAAAGGCACTTTTGAACGTCATTTACAAGATAAAAAATTGAATCTAGTTGCCCATTCCAAAAGGTAGGGGTACCTACCATATTTTTGTCAGATATGCAGTCGCTACATGTAAAACACTGGTATTTAGCTGCATCCGGTTAAACTGGAAGTTGGGAAAAGGCTAGGCAGATTGATTGAAGTACTTCTAAGCTGCACTGATATCCTGCCAATAACCAAATACGCAGGAGATGTATAATTATTGTGCACAAGTGTGTACGTAAACACAGATGATGCTATTCCGTCACTCTCATAGTCCGATGAGACGGTAATCCGAAACGCCATTTGTTTGAATTTAATGCGGCCGCGTCTCCGTAAACGAGGCCAAGTCTCGTGTGAATGCGGCCTTAATCTCGTCTCAAAATATCAGTTGCAATTGCGTTGATTCCGTCAATTGCAGTGAACGTTCACGTAGGTAATGAATTAGTCGTCACCGGTAATTACCATCGTACCGGCGCCCACCGCAATGCGGTCCAACGGTCCACGGTTCGCAAACAGCTTTTTATAATTCACCGTTTTCCAGATGTTGCATCGCGTTGAACCGTGTAAATAGTTTGCTTCGATTAACAAGTAATTGTTGACACTGTGTGTGTCTTTGTGCTTTGTGTTGGAGTTTTATATTCTGAGTAGTTTTTTTTTGGATTTACTTGTAATTTTTCTTTCATATACGTACACATACATAAACTCACGCCTTTTTCCCATGGGGGTAGGCAGAAACCACAAAACACCACCTGTTAAGATCCTTACATACTCCTTTCGCCTCATTTACGTTCATACATCTCGTCATACACACACCTGACAACAATACGCCTGTAATCCCCGAAGGGTTAGGCAGAGATGTACCCATTAGTACATCCACATTTCGCCAGTTATGTCATGGTAGTCTCTCAAATACAAAAAGACTTTTTCCAATTCGACTGATACTAACATAGTTCTAGAGATTAAAAACGCGTTTAAACAAGCAAACAAGAAACCTCTTCAGGTTTATTATATTAATGTAGATCATGAACACTTGTCTCCATAATATATAAAAAAAACTACACACAACTAGGTACAAGATTTACGTGTGACGTTTAAAAACGAATTTTATTTGACAAAAATATTATACTTTACAAGTTTCCAAAGTTGACAGATTTCACGTAAATCAAAGTTCAATCGAGAAAAGTTAGCGAATAGTTAAAACTACAGTAGTAAAGTTTGAGCATATTGTTAAAACTTTTCTAATAAATAAAATTGTTCTAAACTTCTACTAGATCGCGGAAAAGTTATTTCATTATGAATTTTCATTTCATTTTCTTTAGTGAAGTGAAAAACAGTCGAGTTTTCTTTATTTTTCCTGTTTATGTTCTGTTTCTGGGTAGATAGGAAAATGATTACGACAAAATGTGATTTATAAAGAGCGTTTACACCGTACGGGATTTCAAAAAAATCTTCAAGTCCGATTTTTTGGAAAAGAATGAACCGATTTTAATAAAACTTCCTACACATAAGCAGGATACATAGGGTAACACCCCCAATAATCGACACTTTAACGTGCGCAAACAAGCATTTTTTTAAATATTTTCTTACTTTATGATATTATAAGGTATTTTGGAGCATTGGGTAACGCTTCAGACTTCGTTGCGTAATATTTACAAGCAAACATAAGTTTCATATAAATAAATAAAGTAATAATATATCGAAATAAATTAACGTTTTTTGGTCTAGTGATCGACAGCAGAATTCTATTTTTCGACACCCGGTAATCGACATGTTCCCAGTAATCGACATCCAATAATCGACATATTCCTAACACTTCTAAACAATAAATCCCAATAGAAAAGCTGAGATAATCTAGTATTATATGTGACGAAATAAAAACTTAGTCTTAATCAGTATTTTGATCATTTTAATCAATAAACAATCTTATAATAAACAAATATTGGCTAGTAATTCGTAGGTTTCTAAAAAAATACACTTTTGCAATATAATACATCTCTTAAATGTTAAACAATAAATGTAGAAGATGTGTCATTTGGTTTCGGTTTAGTATCCGCCTTTTCTTGTTTTTTTATTGTTTTTATCTGTTAGTTTTTTCTGTTTTTTGTTTTTCTATCTTCCTCAATTTTAATCGTTTTCTTTTTTCTCTTTCCTTGGATTTAATTTCTAATCTTTTCACCTTTCTGACAACTTCCATTGCCTGTATTATTTGTAAAAGTGTGGAATTTTTTTTTGGTGCCATAAAAAACATTTATGTCGAATATAGGAACATGCGAAAAAAAAAACTCCAGTTATCGACAAGCGTATTTTCATATTATATTATAAACTTACAATTGCAAAGACATTACTAAAAACTAAAGAATTTGGGTTCTAACTTAATAAATAATTTACATGCTCGGTCAAGCAAAACAATTAAAAGTTATGGGCATTATATCTTGCTCACCTCCTTAGCGATTTCGCTAATGAAATGGGAATTTATTTAGAGATCTCTGCCGGTTGGTATGTTCAGCTACGCCATTTTCTTTAAAACAGCCGAATCTATGAAATATCTTTCGCAATGATAGCTAGATAATCCTTAACTATGTTTATGGTTCAAATACGTTCCGAAGCGAGACTCAGCTCTTGTTTTTTTTCGTTAACTTTTTAAGTGTCGAACACTGGGGCTCTGTCGAACACTGGGTGTTTTACCTTACTTAGGTCTAAAAATTTAGTTGAGAACAATTTAAAAATCTTATCTCAGCGACAATCCAAAACTGTAGGTACAGTCAACCAAAGAGATAGGTAGGTATGCAGGGTCGTCAGATATACACACATCAAAAATGTCTAGGGATCAACATATATTTTTGCAATAACTTTTCTCCTGATTGATATTAATTAAAATTTTCTTTAAGGATTCATCAAATAAAGTGTTTTCGTTTGTCACAGTAACGATAAACCAAGTCACCTTTGCATTAATAAAGAAATTTGCCATTTTCCTAATAAAGGGATTTTTGACATTTGAACCACTCACACAAAAGTTCGAAAAAAAGACTGAAATAACAGTTTTCTTTAAAATTTTATTGGGTAACTTAAACAATTAATAATCCGTGTTTCTACCGCGAACACTAACAACACAAAAACATCGGTTTGGCATACTCAAAATGAGTTCATCCAAATCACGCTGTGGAATGGCCGCCCATGTTCGTTGCAACAACAAAAAAAGGTCTTCTTGCGACTGGATACCCTCCATATTCGGCAGAGCTCTTCTCTGTAGCATATCCCATGCATGCTCAATCGGATTTAAGTCTGGCGACTGAGCAGGCCAGGGCAGGACATTGATGTTAGCTGCGGCGAGAGTCTGTCTTACAACTCTTGCGGTGTGCGGTCGTGCATTATCATGCATTAACTGAAATAAGGGACCGATTTGCACTTGTAGAGGAACGATGACGTCTGATACAATCGTCTCAGCATAAATTTGAGCGTTGAGGTTGCCTCTGATCCAAATCAACTCAGTTCTTCCGCCGATCCAAATACCCGCCCATACCATGATGGTTCCACCACTATAAGGATGGACTTCCTGGCAGGATTTTAATCGCTGTTGGCGTCCAGGGGTTCTCCAGTGTCGTATACGTCTTGTATCCGGTCTCATACCAAAACGAGACTCATCAGAAAAGCACACGAAACGCCATTGTTCTTCTGCCCAATTTCTGTGTTCAAGAGCCCATTGATATCGAATCCTACGATTGTGCATTGCTATAGGTGGTACCCGTAGCGGTCTTCGGGAATGAAGGTTCACTTCATGCAAGCGGTTTCTGACTGTTTGGTCGCTAATTAAGTTCCCTGAAGAGTGATGAAGCCTCACGGCTAACATCATGGCGGTTATTGTTGGAGCTCTTCGAGTTAAGATTTGAATGTATCGGTCTTGTCTCCGTGTGGTGCAGCGATACCGTCCTCCATGGCGCTCAGCCACGGTACCAGTGCTTCGGTAACGTGTCCAAAGTCGACTGATAACACTCTGACTTGTATTCAGAGCTAAAGCCACAGTACGTTGCCGGGAACCAGCTTCTATCATTCCCACGGCTCTGAGCATTTCTTCCCTGCTTAAATGACGTCGCCGCTCCATAATAACGTTGGTTTTAATCAGTAGTAGGGAAACAGTAGCACTAATAATGTCTTCAATGCGTTGTATGTTTTTATAGGGAAAATATTGACAGCTGATTTTCATCTTTTACTCGAATTTGATTCACAGTTCCTGATTCAAATTATGAAATGCACCAAAAAGGATCCATATAAATTTATAAAATCCCTAGACACTTTTGATGTGTGTAGTTGAAGTTTTCTTAGAAACCGATGGATGTTTTCAAATGTAATTTAATTTAAAAAGTCGATAATAAACAGTGTATAAATTTCAGTGTGTTTTCAATTGTTTCGTTTGTTTTTAAACTGAACAAGTCATCCATTTCAGAGATGGTTTAGAAAATTACTATTTTCTAAACCATCTGAGAAACAGCCAAGCTTGGGATTTATTCTTTGAAATCTGGAACATTTCCTTAATCACCACAAAATTAAAATACCGATCCCCATTGAATTTTACACCTTGCCAACTCGAAAAACACTGCTTCCGAGCTATTTCCAATTGTTCGCTGGAAGTGCACTAACTCTTCAAGCGAATTAATGGTTCATTACTGAACTGGTCTTACCTTATGGAGAGCAGGTGAGCAGTCTTTACGATCCTTTTACAACTGTTACGGTGCTTGCAACCCCGCCAAAGTTATGGTCTCCGAGTATTCAGTGTCTTATGTAATTGTGTACTAGAAAATATAATAGGTTTGGTTACGGTTGTGGGTCTGGGAGTGTGTTTTAGAAGGGCTATTACTGGCTGGGTTAATTTTGCGGGTCTGTTTGGTTGTTAAAGATTTTCTTCTTTATGTATTTTAAAATAAGGTCTGTTTTGAAAAAAGTTCTATCTTAAATTATTTTTATATATAGAACAAGCTTTTATATTGTACTACCTTCTTCTTGCGACTTCGTCCGCAACAACGTTACATATTATCCCGCGGGGACCATAATCGGGGTCTTGGGTTCGATTCCCAGGTCGGGCAAAGTGTTATTGGGTTTTTCCAGCAGGAATTTCTCAGTAGCAGCCTCGGAGTCTGGATTTGTGCCCGGTTGATGGCAATAGCCTCGCCCCCTATTACATGGGACTTAAAAACATAACTGGCGAAATGTGGGTGTACTCATGGGTACACCTCTGCCTAACCCTTCGGGGATTACATGCGTGATGTTATGTGTGTGTGTGTGAACCATAATTCTTTCCGGGATAAAAAGACTATGATCTAAAAGGTGTGCCAATTTTCTTCCAGATCCGCTAAGTAGTTTTTGCGTCTTCTTTATCGTGTGGTTAGTAAAGTCTTACGACCCCACACACCCTAGTGTCAGTGTTTCTAAACCGCCTCAAAGGCCTCTGACATGGTTTGAATTGGACAGTATAAGTCCAGGTTTCCTCACGATTTTTTTTCTTCACCGATGTCAGTGATGTCCAAGATAAAGTTTAGAAAGTACATATGAATTGAATAAGTCACATTGGTACCTGCCCGGATTTGAACCCAGGCGGGCACCTTAACCAGTGGGCCATCACTACTTAAAGTTTTTGCGTGAAATAGTAAAACATCCACACATCCTCACAAACTTTCGTATTTAAAATATTAGTAGGAAGTTGGATTGTCATGCAATGTGCATATGTAGGTATGTGTATTCAGAATTCCAGCTCAATAGAATACCGAGAAGTGGGTCAAATTTAACTTGTTAGATGGTTATTAAATTCCTGTCTAGTTCCGTCTCTAAGTCTTTTGTGACAACGCTCTAAAATCTGAGAATAGAAAACTGCGCCTTCTATGTAAGTATGAGAACAACTGTGATTAGTACAATACTTTTGCGGATTCGTTCAAAAAAGAACGCAAAGGGCATTAGGAGGAACACGGATTTTAATCAGTAAGAATCTGACAATCGTCGCCCAGAGCGCAAGAAGAAATATGACGATTTCCCATCCTAAAAAAAAAATACATAGAACTTCCATAATCTATCCAAGAAAATATAAGCCTAAGCATCCTCCTTTCAATATCCTTCAAGCAAGAAAAAAGGTCGCAACAACTTAGCCATAGACAACAACTACCTCCAGAAAAACTGATCGGGGTTAATCGTTCTCGAACATCGAACCTCACATGACGAGTCAAAGATTACGTCGGCCACAGTGTAAGATAAACAGCGAAACAATAGACGGAGCTTGACAAAAAGCTTGATTGATTGACTGTGGCCTGGAACTGACAGTTGTGATCGATCAACAGTGATTACCGGTTATAACGTGGTGATAAATCTAAGGGTATATGCGACCTGGGTGAGGTTAAGTGTGTGTTGACGGATAGAGGGTTATTTCAGAGGATTTTTAGATAGGTTATGTTGGTGTGGTATGTCTTGTACTTTATACAGGGTGTAGAGAGACACAATGATATGAAATAGGTGTTAACTAACTGCTCAAACTAAGTAAATTTTTTCGCCTGGAAACGACTTTTACTTTTGTTGTGAAATATCACTTTTTATGGCACACTGTATGTAAAGCACGTTAAACATTGTGGTCACGGTTGTATGCAATAGTACAGGGACTATTTAAAATTTTCCAGGTATTGTCTAGAACAAAAAATCTAATTGTAAGAACAAGTCATTTTTGGGTTCACTAAGTGTCATTTTACATTCATTAAGGGACTCTTACAGAACGAAATATTTTTAATTATTATTAATGTGCAAGTATGTAAATAAAACAATAATAAACCATCCCAAACACAGTATGAATAAGGAGAACACATACATACATAAACTCACGCCTTTTTCCCATGGGGGTAGGCAGAAACCACAGAACGCCACCTGCTACGATCATTACATACTCCTTTCGCCTCATCTACGTTCATACATCTCGTCATACAAGCACGCCGGTTACGAGTACTCCGCACCTGACCTTTCTGAAGAACCTCACCAATAAGGTCAGTGTAGGTCTTCCTAGGGCGACCCCTCCCTGCGTTGCCACTCACCTCTGCCATATAAATACCTTTTGTTAATCGTCTTTCACTCATCCTCTCAACATGACCGAACCATCTAAGCATACCCTTTTCTATCTTTGTCACTACATCCTAATAAGGAGAACTTTTACAAAATATGCCACACTCATTTCCACCCATTATCCACAACGCCAATACCTACTGTTGCATCTCTAGTTACAAAACTAGTTCTAACTTCAGTCAAAGCTAAACCATCGACTAGCTTTTATATTTTAAACCTTATTTCCACTTCTATAAAGCTCCTACCATAAACATCGACATTGAGATATCATTGTTTGTAGTAGGAGCTCGGCTAAAAGTAAATTTTTGCACTAAATCTTTTTTCGTCACATATTTATGACGCGTGTAAAATGCATTAAGTATATTATAACATTATAATATTAAAGGTGATTATATCTGCGTCAATTCATAAAAGAACACGAATTATACAACTAAGTACAATACTTCCCCACTGACCGTAAAAAAAACATCACAAACGCATTAAAAAAACACGCCACCAATCTAATAAAACGACAATCATATTCGAATTCTTCGGCAAAAAAGGCAAATAAAAAAAATACCGTAATAATAAAATACCAATAACCGTTATTAGGGATAGAATTCTTCTAGCAAAAATTACACCCACAATGTGCTCCCTTCAGCCGTGTTATTAAATTTTATCATTCTTGTGGCCGCGTCCAAATATCTTTGTTCAACAGAGCATAAGAACATTGCTTCGTGTAGTTTTTCAGCCAGAATTTATTGTTTTGGAACATCTGGCATGTATTATACTTTAATTGTGAGGATTTAATCTGTTTTCAGCTGAACGGTGAGGTAGTTATCGTCAGCGATGTGTGAAAATCTCGTTAATCGTAATCATCATAATAAATACTACTTAATACTATAAAGCTGATCTGTTTGTCTGTTTGGCTGAACGCGTTTTTCTCAGGAACTACTGGTTCAAATTGAAAAATTATTTTTGTGTTGGATAGTCCATCTATCGAGGAAGGCTATAGCCTATATAATAATCACGCTACGCGGACAAAATCGCGGACGGAAGCTAGTACCTAAAGTAATAAAGCAGAAGAGTTTTTGTTTGTTTGATTGCTTAGACGCTCTAATGTCTAGAATTCAGGCGAATTGAATAATGAGAGCCAGATTTATAGGCAATATTACATCACGTTACGTCCCACGGCAACGGATCAGTAATCAAAAACGTAACTTCACACAAAAATACTAATGAAAAAACCCAATAACATTTTGCCCAACCCGGTAATCGAACCCAGGAACACAGCCAGCAGTCGCGGTTGCGACCAGACCCACGGTGCATGCTCCTATCTATAAAGTCCTTCTGTACAAGTTGCTATAAAGGTAGATTTTGTAATGAGGAAATGATTAAAATTCACTCACGAAAACATTATTATAAACAAACCTATTTATTCAAAATTTCCTGAAGGGGGAAAATTACGCCTACTTTCAATTAAAGCCAAGACATTTCATTACAAACGAAGAATAATTCGATTTTCCTCAATTTCCTTATAAAATGAAAAATGTACACTAACAACAACTCAAATAATTTTATTACATATATAAAATTATTTGAGTGATTTTTAGTGTACATTTAAGGTCATTTGGACCCTTATTGTAATTTTTCTTTAAGGGCCGAAATTCTGCAACGTATTTTGCAGAACAACATTTTTTCCTTTGAACTGGGTTTTGGTAATTTCGGGTGACGATAAGACAAAAAAATGTAACTACAAAACTAGGTTAGACACCAAGTCTTACTTAGTTGTTACCTAGGTCTTGAAATCGGACCACAAAGTACAATGCCTACTATTTAGATAATTGTTTTCGATGATTTTTAAACGTTGTTTTTTTTTCAGTCATGTACAATTTTATGCACGTGCCATGTTATCTCTTCACCACCTTTGGTTGACTGGTAGAGAATGCCTAAGGCATTAAGTCCGCCTTTGTACTTTTTATATGCATAAAGTTTAAATAAATAAATAAAAGTATTGTCGGCACGGTTGGACAAGTGCTCTCAGTTCGCTCAGTTTACTAAGTTCAAATATTTCTTCCATGCCGGAATCAAACACGCGATACGCAGCAGCTAATCCTTTAACCACCAAACGTTCCGTCAAAAGCTATCAAACTCATCCTATAGATTGTTTCATTTGCTAATTGCTATAGTTGACATAAATATTCATACAGAAGGGTTACTATCAAGCCAAGTTCACAATATCGGGCACATTAATCTCAAGTTAAGGGCGCGCCAAAAGCCAGCAAACTTTTATAATTCACCCGCGCGCCCCGTGTTAAGTGGTTTATCGTAATAACTCCAAAAATAAAAGGAATTACCTAAAACGCCTAGACAAAACCCTCACTCATGTATAAATACTAATTATAAAATTTTCGTCATATTAGTCAACATAATACCGTGTATAAATCGAAAAAACCAAAAAATTTGAGGCTACTTCGTGATGTTTTTCTATCGAGAAAATGTTATTATTTTAATGTTTTTGATCTATGAAAACCCTCGAAAATATCATGTAGTTTTCATTCATTTGTATTTTAAGCCTAGAAATCTAGAATTGCTCATGTATGTGGTGGTGGTGTGGTGTGGTGTGTGTGGTGTGTGTATGTTGTATGTATGTGGTATGTTTGCCTGGCACATGCTGAGCTGGACTCCCATTTGGTGCAACTTGAGACACACACCCTACTTTGTCCTAAGTAGGTAGTTCATAGCTGTTTGATTGTACTTTAGTGTTGTGATGTGTCTTTTGTGTGCACCGAATAAATGTTTTATCTATCTATCTATCTATCTATCTAAAATAAAAAAAAGGATTGGTAATTTTGCTTACTACCCACTCTTAAGGCGAGACCAGCTGGTTGCCGTCTCACGCATGTTGTTAAAGTCAGCTAAGTGAGATGGGTTGCTAAAATATTCATTACTGTGAATCTTGGTAGTGGAATCACTCTGGTAAAGGCACGTAGGTTTGTGCAGATGTAACTAGTCTATACACGGTGGAAAGGTAATCGTGATGAAACCTTTTACAATGGATTCACCTCATGATTCTTGACAGTACCTCTTCATATTTTTTCGTCAGATATTTTAAAAAATATCGCCTATCTTCTCCTCTCATGCATGAGGTTGTGAGCTCGAATTCGGGCAAGTACCAATGTGACTTTTTCAATTCATATGTACTTTCTAAAGTTCAGCTTGAACATCAGTCATCGGTGAAGGAAAACATCGTCATAAGTCTAGAATCGCCAAACCGCCTCGAGCAAGCGTGGTGATCAATGCTCATGACTGTTTTTTTCACTGCTCCAAGGGGACAAGGTAGACCTGAGTATTTGATATTACTTTCAGCTTGATACAACGGACAGACAAACAGACAATAAAGTGATCCTTTATGGATTCCGTTTTTGTTGACTAAGGTACGGAACTCTAAAAACAACATCTAGACACTCAAAGGTATCAACGAAAACCACAAACAAACATACAGACACGTAAATAAACTCCAACCTTACAAGTGGTAGAAAAGTCCAGTCAACCGAACCGAGGTCTTAAAATTAGTCTCGCAAATTCACAAATTACAGCGAATTTGCCTCAGCCTAGATAGAAAGCGACGAGAAAATTCAATTTCCCCAATTACTGTGTTAAAATTCTAGACCTACTGCTGGGAAAGGCTGTAGTTTTTATTCTGTGACCTCTGGCGAGGTCGCCATAATGTTTTAAAAACTAAAATAACGTGTTAAGTAGGCGATTAAAACACGGCACCGCGCACCGCCGCGGTAGGCGGTGAAGACAGAAAAGAAAAGAAAGAAGAAAGAAAAACTGTTTACATACATACATACATACATAAACACACGCCTTTTTCCCATGAGGGTAGGCAGAAACGCCACCCGCTACGATCCTTACAGACGCATGTTGCATAGGCCTCTAAGAAATCTTGAAAAATTGATGCCTAACACACGTACACCGACCGACCGCGCAGTCGAGCGGTGCAATCCGCTTTGCCGCCACCGCCTTCCGCGGCGGTGCGCGGTGCCGTGTGTTATTCGCCTTATGTTAAGTTCCTTTCGGACAATTTTTAACTTCAATGTTGAAAATTGAAATTAAAGGTTTTACCGCAAACGCTCGTCTAACGACTATGGTTAATAAGATTATCACTCCTGCAACATTCAGAGGAGTCAGGAATCAAAGTTACTTGAAAGAACGTGTGTAAAAACAACCTATAGTAGCATGTTCCTCTAATTATTGCGATAATATTTTTATTTCGGACCATGTACAGTCAGCAAAACAGATAGGTATGCAAGGTCGTCAGATATAGTTGAAGTTTTCTTCGAAACCGATGGATGTTTTTGAATGTAATTTAATTTAAATCGTAGATAATAAACAGTTCATTAATTAAGTTTCAGTCAAATACATCCATCGGTTTCTAAGAAAACTTCAACTATATCTGACGACCCTGGATACCTATCCGTTTTGTTGTGTGTACCTAATCATTTTACAGCTACTATTTTTGACTTCACGACCTACAACTTGGTAAGACGGGGTAGTTTCCCAAAAGACACTACAGCACTCCACTATGCAAAACAATAACCATTAGTACTAATCTTACAAGGAAATCTACTCCAGTACTAAACTTAAAGACTAAACGAGCCACATTCACAAATCTAGCTCTAAAATATTAAGCGCAAAGAGTACGCCCCTCAGTCTAGACGGATGCCATATGTATAGAATGAAATAGACTGAGAATGTCGACAATTTTCGTTCAAAAAACTGTTACCGGAATCAATGGGAGGCCGTTTTAGGGGAAGTGTGGTTGGTGTATAAAAAGACTGGCTAAGCCCCGCGGTTTTACCGGCGTTCAGTTACGTCTGTGGTTACTAGACTGCTCTCGTGGTCGTAGCGTGTGATATAGCCTATACATAAATGATAATAATATTAAGGCAGAATGTACAGTCAACAAAACAGATAGGTATGCAGGGTCGTCAGATATAGTTGAAGTTTTCTTAGAAACCGATGGATGTTTTCAAATGTAATTTAATTTAAAAAGTAGATAATAAACAGTTTATTACTTAAGTTTAATCAAAAACATCCATCGGTTCCTACATGTATGGTAAATGGCTCTTATTATAATAATTTAACAACTTATTCCTATGTACCTAAATTCTAAGCAAATAAAGACTTATTCTATTCTATTCTCTTGTATCTAGCCAGATACAAAAAGAATTATTCCGATCTAAATGGCACTTCTAGAGATTAACGGAAAAGAGGAATAGTATATCTAGGCTATATAATATCACGCTACAACCTACAGAAGCGGAGCAGAAACTATAGACGTAATTAAATGTGGGTGAATGCGGATATTCTAGTAAACGAATATAAATAAACAACATCTACATAGGAAAATAATAACTAAACGTTTCCTAAGGCGCGTCGCTCACTGGTAAGTCGAGGCGACGTCGCGTCAGCGGCGGTGCGGCGTCGCAGCACGGTCGAGGATAGGTCTCTGCGTAGAGTCGAGGCGCAGGCGGCTATGCATTTTGAATGACAAAATGACAAAATGGCGGTGGAATCGGGCACACTCGAGCGCCCGTCCTGCGCCTGCACCTCGCCTCCACCCCGCCTGCACCTCGCCTCCGCCCCGCCTTCACCTCGCCCTCGCCGCAACTCTTGTATGTGAGCGCACTACCATTCATTTGTAAAGAAAACCTTGTTGCGGTTTGCCTCTTAGGGTCGTCGCCCACACGATTAACAGTCGAGGTGCAGTTGAGGCGGAGGCGCATAAGAGGCACGCCGCAACAAGGTTTTCTTTACAAATGAATGGTAGTGCGCTCACATACAAGAGTTGCGGCGAGGGCGAGGTGAAGGCGGGGCGGAGGCGAGGTGCAGGCGGGGCGGAGGCGAGGTGCAGGCGCAGGAGGGGCGCTCAAGTGTGCCCAAGCCACGATTCCACCGCCATTTTGTCATTTTGTCATTCAAAATGCATAGCCGCCTGCGCCTCGACTCTACGCAGAGACCTATCCTCGACCGTGCTGCGACGCCGCACCGCCGCTGACGCGACGTCGCCTCGACTTAACCAGTGAGCGACGCGCCTTATGCGCCCGCGCCTCAACTGCACCTCGACTGTTAATCGTGTGAGCGACGCGCCTAATATCCATAACCCAGTTATGACTTTAACGGAATTACATAAAAGGAATTCATTAATGTTTACCATAAAAATATTGACTGAGCAACTAAGTAGTACAGTATAAAACATTTAAGCAAAACTAAAACTACGCTTGCATTTAATTTTTCGAAACGCAGTCAGCTTTGAGCGCCGGTCGGTCGGCACGGCATCTAATTAAACCACATATTCTCTCAAAAGAGAAAATTACATTCAAAAGGAAACACCACTTTTATAGTAAAAGCCAATATGAAAATTGCAATACATGTTAGTATTAATTTTTGTAGTATTAATTTTTATTTCTATGCAATTTTTTATCAGATTATTTATTTACAGTATTGTTAGTTTTCCATCATGTGGACCGAGGTCCAGGGGGCCTATAAAATTCACTGAAATGACATCAGTAAGAACTTAGAAACAGACTTTAGAAATCATTATCAAGCTACCTGAATTAATTTTGACGAGTTCAAGCTCAGTTTTTCCAGGTTATGTCCATTTATCCAAATATAGTAATAACAAAGAATTCCTGGACAGCTTCAAATCCAGGGGAAACGCGGGAATGTTCAGACACACCCATCATGAGACTTAACGCCCAACGCGGCGTGATCCCTGATTTCCCCCGGGGCAACTGTAACAGATGTACTAATATTTGGATACGCTAGTTTTTCATCTTTGTCTAAACCTATGTTGGTTTGTGTTTGTATTCTTCAACTGTTTTTTTCTTTATTTCATTGTTTATGTTGATTTGTTACGTCTCTATTTTTCGGTCTTCTTTCAAATTCAATGTTTTCTGTAATGTCTTCTCAACACTTATTATTAGCTACGTTAATATTGTGAAGTAGGACTGTCTCTTCTAAAAATACTTTACCTACAACTTTCTCAAAGTCACTAGGGTTTTGTTCAGTCATCTCTCCTGTAATTGGCTCGTCTTTCTCTTCCAAGATCCTTGGGATCATGAAATATTTAATTCCGTCGCGCATGACGAGGGCTCTCCTTATTGCGTTTGCACTTGACAAATTATATTAGAGGCTAAGGTATTTTGATTTTTTCGGTTCACCTGACGACGTTTAATCAGTTTCTCAATGATCATTGTCGAGATGGGAGACTAATTATGGATTCTTATGATTGTCTTACTTGAGGCAAAAATATTTCTGCATATTAGTCATTTAAACATTATGTATAGTTACAAAATCTAGAATATTCATAATTAGTATTGCTTACTTAGTTACTGCTGCTGTTATATTCGTCCATTTTGCCATCCTTATTTCAATATTTTTCTAGGATTGTTGGCTTCGGCAGCCTTGGTGTAATGAATGCCAGGTCTGCATAGCAGCGTCTCTTGTCAGTTGAGTATTGAGTATTGGTATCGCCAGGATTTGTTATATCAAATGCAAGAATAGAATTGGAGTGATTGTTTTTGCATACCTGACAGGATTTACTTTGAATATTGCACTCTGTTTATTCAGAGTGTATTGTAATTTAGACCTACGGTCAAGTGGAATGAAATATGCATTTGTTTTTGTAAAAATATGCAATGTTCTGCACTCTGTGAATCCCCAAGCAATGTTAGTTTCATGTGCATTTGTATATTCTGAATCTTCTTTGTTTTAAAATTCTGCATCCTCATTTCTTTCGCGGACTGCACATATGTTTCTTACCACGAGTCCTAATCCACAAAATCTTCATAATTCCATTACCTTTGCCTAGTTTTAATCACTAATAACGCAAAGGGTTCTTAAATTATGCATCTGGGCTAACCATTTTTTTTTAATTGAGTCCAAACGCAGGACGTACTTCTATCCTTTTCCCACGAGTGATAGTTTTAAGAATTTTAAACATAGTACTGTCTCGCTCACCGTAATCGTATTTAAATTTGCATATTTAAAAAGATGCCAGGGAAAGCTGCAATATCCTCTCATTTTGTATGCGTTTTCTATTTTAGATGGAGAAATATTTTTTGCTGCAAAGCGAGGGGGTGACGTTTGATCTCGGTGCAGAGGAAAGACCCCCCTCTTTTAACTTCGTTTTACATTTCGCTATATTTTACTAAGGCAAGTTATGATTGCGGAAACACGACTGCTTTTTTGGAGGAAAGTAATTTATTTAATGTTGATTTGTTTGTGCTTCTGTTGCTTTTACATCTTTACATTTTTGCTTTTCATATTTTTGTAAGTATTGACTTTTGTATCACAGTTTATCAATCCATACTTAATATTTATTAATCCGAATCCAACAGTAACTATGTTTGTCTGTTTGTCTGTCTGTTACGCTTTCACGACTAAACTACTGAACTGATTTTGATGAAATTTGGGAAGGGGTATGTTTTAACCCATAAAACATGGACATTTATTCCGCGGGCAAAAGTTAGTATTAAAATAAAAAATCTGAAATATATTGAGCTCTTATTCTAAATTGGACTAGTTTCATACTCTTTTCATATGTTCCAATCTGTAGCAGCAACAATAACTTCAATCTAAATAGAGTTTTGCAGAACAATGCAAAAATATACACCGTATCGTATCGTACTATCCAGTCCGGCTAGGGCTGCCATCACCTAAATGGCCGACGCCGGACAAAAACTTCAGAAACCCCGGACATTTGAGTGTAATTGAGATTTTTTCCCGAACATCCCAGAAAAAAAAATATTTTTACAATAAAAATTCAATATTAAAAGCTTAAGATAATTTTCAACTAATATTTATTTCGATGTATCGTTTATCTTTCAATTAACCGGGTTTCACCCGGACACTTTTTGACAACCCCTTCCGGACGTCCCCCGGACGTCCTCTAAACTAGGACAAATCCGGGGAATCCCGGACGGATGGCAGCCCTTAGTCCGGCTCAACTTTTAAACAGTGAGCTCGATTTTGTTCAATGAGTAAAATTTTGCACAATCACTGGAGTTTAGTTTGAACTAGTTGATTTTAGATTTGGCTTTAGACAATACTTTATTGTTTTATTGTGCAGTCAATCCTAAAATGTAAAAAGGCTGTTCTATTTTTTTATACTATTCGATCGTGTTGTTATGCATTTTTCTAGGGAACAGTTGTTTTTGTTTGTAGTTCAAAGCTGGTTAGGTACATCGTAAAAATTGTTCATAATGATGAGTACAATGACTTCATTTCAGGTTGCTAATGCCGCGGCAAACTTTGATTGCGCGATGTAGCAATTGTCAGCTGTAGTTCACATGCTGTGCGATAGATGTCGCTATAATGACATTTATTTTAATTGGACCAGCAGAATTGCACCATAAACCCTCGGAAACAGTAGTTTTAAACAGAATAACTAAAGTACTCATGCCTAAGACGAAGACTCAAAGCGAATCATAAAACTGACACCTTTTACAGAAAAGGAGGGAAAAGTAAAATATAAAAATCTGAATGAAGGAAACATCACAGTTTTCGACGTTGCATTTTCTTTTACCAACGAATCAGGACTACACAAGATTTTTTTAGTCTCACAGAGAAGCCGAAAGCTCTTTTATCTACAAAAATTATGAAGCTCCGTTCAAATTATGGAATATTTGCGGGGTAATGTAAAAGGAATAAATGTCTTCTTGCTGCAAGGTTTTACCTTGATCTGTGTTTGTGTTGGTGGTTATCAGTTATGTGCCATACACGTACTTCGTTTTTTAAAATTTACTTATATTTAAAAGCCTTAAAAAACTACCTTTACAGGTTCAACCTAATGCGATAACCTAGACACATACTGAATAACAAAACTTAACATGCTAAAAAAAAATATAACACCAAATCTTATTTTGAAATCACTCTTTTTAACAATTATTTTAGTCATGCCTTGCAGCATAACATGACGCCTGTAATCCCAAAAGCGTTAGGCAGAGGTGTACCTATTAGTACACCCACATTTCGCCAGTTATGTTAAAGTACCATAATTATGTAACATATTTTATTTGGCGCGAGCCTATTGCCGTCCACCGGACACAAATCTAGAGACTCCGAGGCTGCAACTGAGAAATTCCTGATGGAAAACCCAATATAATAACACTTTGCCCGACCTGGAAATCAAACCCAAAACCTCACTACCACTACGGTACCACTAGACCAACGAGGCAGTCTAAAATTCACACCAAAAAATCAATTGGGACCAGGGACTGAATACCGATATAATTTTCGTATCGATACCAAAATATTTGGGTATACATTTATCGATATTGATACCGATATTTTTATTCAGTAAGTGTACATCGGGAACAATAAAATCTCCTACAGATGTACGAGTAACAATATTACCTAATACCTAGACCTAGGTAGGTACGTGTCTTCTAGGCAATGTTGACTTTAATATCAACAGCCAATCACAGGAATTTACGCTCGCTTGACTATTAATGACAGCGCTTTATTGCTGCAAGCTGCTTTATTGGTTAAATGTTTAATTAGTTGAGAAAAATTAAGAGGAAACACGGGCGGAGAGATGTTTGAAAATTAGGTAGGTATAACAACGTGGCAACCATGGTGGCAACGGTGCCAGTGTTTGAAGCACTTGCCCCATTGACAGCGATGCGGACGAGTTTATTGATGCCCTAGGCACCTATAAGCTTCCTCCTTTATGGTTAAGGTTCCGTACCCGAAGGGTGCTAATGCTAACGGGACCCTATTAGGTACTAAGCCTCCGCTGTCCGTCAGTCCGTCCGTCCGTCGGGTCGTTCAGCGGGCTGTATCTCATGAACCGTAAGGGCATACATTTAATAGTAGAAGATATTTAAGTAAGTAGGTATTGCCATTAATGTATCGAGACAAAAACGCAAAAAAGACGGGTGTCTTATTGTATGGGGACCCCCTTTCATTTTTAACTTTTACATATTTATTTATTTGTTGGTAGGTATAGCGGCAATAGATGACATATTTGTATTTCAACTCACTAGCTATTAGGGCCTCAGCACATGGCGTATTTTAAACGCGCAAACGACTCGCGTTTTAATCGGTATCTACGGCGCAGACAACGCGTGTTCTTGAAATTGTCTTGAAACGCGAGTCGTCTGCGCGTTTAAAATACGCCGTGTGCTGAGGCCCTAATAGCTAGTGAGTTGAAATACAAATATGTCATCTATTGCCGCTATACCTACCAACAAATAAATAAATATGTAAAAGTTAAAAATGAAAGGGGGTCCCCATACAATAAGACACCCGTCTTTTTTGCGTTTTTGTCTCGATACATTAATGGCAATACCTACTTACTTAAATATCTTCTACTATTAAATGTAGGTACGGAATCTTTCATGTGCGTTCCGACTAGCACTTGACCAGTTTTAATAAATTGTACATATCTATACCTACCTACCTACTTTGTATTTTTATTATTATGTAATTAAAAACACATACATAATAATTATTAAAATAAGCCAGTAATGAGCCGTGACAACATGAAGCTCAGAAGCTCACAACATAATCTGTAGTGACGAGTAGCACTTAGGTACGTATGCCATAGGTACAGTAGCGGTCATAAGTGCAGTAGCATGCTAATGTTTGAATTGCTGTGAACACGGGGTACAGGCCGCACACCTACATCTGTTTATATAAGTGATGTATTCAAAGTTAAAGTCAAAGTCAAATCATTTATTTAATTAGGCCATTATAAGGCACTTTTTAACGTATTAACACAGTACCTACGTACACCTCAAAATTCGCACACGACGTCCAAATGTTAACCAAAGTGTCAATCGATTTGCTTTGTAGATTGCTACTCCACTTATGACCGCTACTGTACCTACATAAGCTTTCTGAATACTTACATGGTATAGTTCGAAACTATCAACTAGTACAGCATACGCAGTGTATTATCATGTAAGTTATATTGGTATATCTCTTACCTCGCTTTCAAAGTTAGTGATAACATACCCGCTGGTTCGGAATAATGTATTATAACACTTGTGCTGTTTGAAGTTTCGGTTATACACTGTGGTTATACCGTTGAACTAATATATCAAAGAAAAGTACAAAGATATAGGTACGTACCTACCTACCTATAGTAACTTAATTTTTTAATGGTTCCGTGCCCGAAGGATTAGACAGGTAGATAGGTACTATGGCTGCTGTAACGACTAATAATACCTAAAAATAAAATAAAGTAACAAATTAAAGTGGTCTCAATACAAAAGACGTGTTTTTGGTGTACGGTGGTACCACAGTATAAAATAACCCTTATTGTAGGTATTGTACAGTCAACAAAGTAGATAGGTATGCAGGGTCGTCAGTATAGTTGGGGTTAAACCGATGGATGTTAACAAATGTAATTTCATTTAAAAATAGATACTAAACAGTTCATTAATTAAGTTAAGTTTCAATCGTAGACATCCATCCATCGGTTTCAAAGAAAACCTCAACTATATCTGACGACCCTGCATAGGTACCTACGGCTCATCTAATTTTCACCGAGAGGTTTTTACAAAATAGACTTGCTAATGCTCATTTTCTATCGAGTAAGAGAAGGTATTACAGAATACTGCTGCTGTTGATTGAAATATAACACTACATACGAGTCCCTAGCCTCGTTTAAACATATTGAAATTCGTCTCAATATCCACGACTGTGTGAATAGATAACATAGCTGTACATGGGGAATACAAAAGGCAAACCTTATTAAGGCATCCGTGAACTCGGAAACTCGCCAAAAATTCTCCGACAATAGTTACAAGTTTATTAGAATTCATCCGAAGATTGTAACAATGTTCGTCCGACCGTGTAATGGAGACAAAATGAAAACGACCTTGTAATCTCACAAATTGGGTGCTCCGGTACTCCGAATGTATTATCTCTTCAAGTTAGACTTTCACTCATTCCTCAGTAATGAGTTCACCACAGAATTAGGAGAAAAACTGCTGAAAATGTAATGAGAAAATGTATTAAATTCTTTCTAATCTTCTCAAGTCTGAAGAATACATTTTTCTGGTGGAAGAAGAAATCTTCCACGGAATTAATGAGAGGGACGTGGATTGTTTTTTAAAAAGGAGAATTTGTTTTTGATAACGATAATGCTTAATTGTTTTGAGCATCTTTTTGCTTTTCTAGAGATGAAACACAAAAAAGTTATTTATCAAGTGGTCTTCAATTATGTAAGTACTACCTACCTACTTACACACGCTTTGCCAGAAAATTTTCATCCGTTTCGTAGAATCAGGAGAAAAAAATGTAATTCAATCCAACAAAAAACCCGACTGCGTAAAAACTTAAAAAGTGATTTTTAAATAAAAACAAAACTGAGTAAAAAAATAACTTTGGAAATGAAAAGAAAAAAAAGTCCGTTAGTGTAAAATTATAGCTAAAGAGAGAGTCACAAAAACGTGTAAACAAAATCTTACACACTTTTGCCAAGAGCAAAAATATCAAAATTAACTCAGAACAGAAGCGAAATCATCCCAAAAGGTTCCAATATTGCCAATATATTCCCTATTATTACCCCAAACGTAACAAAAAGGACACAAGCTATCCAATATTAAGTGCCCTAAAACATCTGCAGAGGTCTGATCGAGCCTTGATGATGTCTTTTAACGCCCAAAACCACTTAGTAACTTACCAATATTATAGCAACCTTCATAGTTAACACCGACCCAAGGCTAATCTCTTATTAATTCTGACAAAGTTACCCAACATCCCAACAAAGGAAAACGGACCTTGTATCTTTAAGCTAAAGTTGCAGAGAACCGTTTCTATAACTTTGTACCAAAGTCACGAACTATAGAACTCCTCATTGTTTTAGCAGTCCCTTGAAAGCGGGAAGTAATGGCTGAACGCATCATGGGAATGATTGAACTCAATACTTTGGTAATGGTTTTTAAGAAAACTTAACAGACTGTTAAGATTTTCAACAATATTCTTTGCTGGTTATATTTTTATTGGTTTTTGTTGAAAAAGTTAGGCCAGGTACCTACGTAAAATAAAAGGAAAGTGGAATATTTTTATCAGTACATAAAACTTTGTGAATTCGCGTGAAATAACAGGACAAGAAGTTGTAAAACGATTTATAACTTTTCTTTGTGTGCCAGCCGGATTATTCTGATAAAAACTTCAACTGCTCACCTCGAGCTCACTTCAGCTATATTCACCGAGGGAGATTTTTTACAGAATAGGACTGCTGGATTGTTTTTAGTACTTAGGATTGCGTAAATGATCTGAGTCAGAGTCAGTCTCTCTGACTTGGTTTTTGATAAAACTCTAAAATGGAAATTAGGTACTTACCTACCTATCTATTTCATAATGAAAATCATTGTCATATGAAATCTGACAAATACATGATACAATACATAGCTTGAGAAACAATACATGAATAGGAAAACATGTAAATGCGTTACACAATAACCTCAGATTCCATACATCTTTTTTTCAGAATAAACAAAATAAACAATTCACCTTCATACAACACGTTTCTCACGATGCCACTCCACCTGATTAGACCATCTCGTCTCGAGCAATTACGTCACGACAACTCGATCAAGTCGCACGTCAACGCAGCCATTCGGATTTCGTCGGGGTAAGCTCAGCAATATGTCGTCACCGACACCCTTATTCGTCGGAATGACGTTTTCGACGTCCGACATCGAGCGGCGAGCGTTCGAGTGTAAATGATGTGCCAACGTTGGAATAAACGTCACTCGTCCGCGATCCGGCCAATGGCGAGGAGGTACGAATATTGGGGAAGGAATGTGATGCGTTTTGCTTTTGTTTTTTTTTTGGATTAGAGGTGAATAGCGTTCTCTCGTGAAACAAAGGGTGCGCCGAGTAAATGTAACCTCATATTAATCGATTTTTGAAATTGAAAATACCTAATAATAATTATTTATTTAGTTTTAAGGCTTTATCCATAAATCAATGGGTGAGACTAATTGTGCTGTTCGTATAATAAGTATAGGTACCTGTTTATAATTGAGGTCGTAAAGCAGCAGCTGGCCGCGCACAATGCTTGCTGCTCGAATCTCGATACTCGCACGCATAAACATACCCGTATATAATAGAAAGAGACAGAAAGAAAGGTCACCTGGAGGGGACATAACGCGTTTTACTTACGTGACGATTTTTGCCAGTAAACTCCTACTGCAAGCGGCCTTATAGAATATCATTCCAAAAAAACAAACATTTAAGATCTCTAATCTCTATATTCTCTATACTATAAGTAGGTATATCAGTTTAAGGGTTGAAGAAGAAGAATCAGTTTAATAGAATAAGGGTTAAAGAAGAAGAATTTAATAAAGCAATAAATTTTAATATTAAATTCTGTCTAGATAACTCTGAACTTAGTAGCTCTATGGTTGAAAGCACACTCAATTTAAATTGTGAGCTCGATTTAGATCCTCGATTTCAATCAACTATCACATGCTACGTGCCTTCGTGATACATCATGTACCTATTATTTTATAATCTATACTAAATACTATATATAATATATGTATATTGTATATATTGTATATAATATTATAAAGAGGTAACATTTGTTTGTAAGTTTGTATGTAGGGGGTAATCTCCGGAAGTAATGAACCGATTTTGAAAATTGTTTCACAAATTGGAAGCTACGTTAACACTGAGTGCTATAGGCTATATTTTATTATCAAAAAAATAAGGATCCGTAAGAAAAATCAGTTTAAGTCCCATTCAATGGGGGGCGAGCCTATTGCCATTAACCGGGCACAAATATCATATTTTTATTTATTTAACAAAGTAAAATCTTACCATCAGTACCTTCAAAACTTGAAAGACTATTTACCTTGTTATAATCCTTTTTAGTGTACTTCTAAGTCGGTTTAACGTCTCAAAACGGTATTCTAGACTATAAATTAACACTAAAATTGTCTAGACAAAAGATAATGTCTTTAAAACTTTCATTTATTATTATTACTTACATTTATCTGTTGTTAAGACAGGCTTGGTTATCAAAAATGAAGTTTAAAATCAAACTATAAAAGTTTATTAGCAGCTTCTGCCGTATTTGTGAACATTATGCTTACATAATATATAATTAAAAACATTTAAATAAATTTATGTGGGTATGCAACCTTAATTTTAGTTTACCAGAAACCAGAAAAGAGGTCATTGTACTCATTATGCTAAACTTTTGCTATGAGACCAACACTAAGTAAGACGACATTTCGTATAGAACCGCGCGGGCGTCCATTTAACGCAGTTTCAGCCCAAAATCGAAAATAAATATCAAATGATCCACAAATTCATGTTATGCAGATGTAAATGCATGGATCAGCTAATTCTTTTTTTACACACAACATCACACCTGTAATCCCCGAAGGGTTAGGCAGAGGTGTACATATTAGTACACCTACATTTCGCCAGTTATGTTTAAGTCCCATGTAATAGGGGGCGAGTCTATTGTCATCAACCGGGCACAAATCCAGACTCCGAGGCTGCTACTGAGAAATTCCTAATGGAAAAACCCAATAACACTTTGCCCGACCTGGGAATCGAACCCAAGACCTCATGCTCAGCAGTCGCGTTTTGCAACCACGAGACCCACGAGGCAGTTTTTTTACATGTGTGCCATAAGTATTTCATCTAATTCCTTTTAGCCGTATAAGCGTGAAATTTTTTTAAAGCATTGGTTACTGCGCCACTTCCTGGGGTCGAAGCGTGATGTTTTATAAGCATTCTCCTATAACAATCCTCGATAAACGGGCTATACCGGGTTATTTTTAAAACACCAGCAACCTGAAAAGGGGGTCATTGAAAAAAAAAAATAGCTGTTTCCTACAAAAATGCTACACAACACGATCAATTTTTTTTCATGATTTCGGGGTTAGTCCCATAGTAAAAATTGTTCATAATGATGAGTACAATGACCCCTTATCAGGTTTCTAGTGTTTTAAAAATAACCCTGTATATCACAAAAATATTCTTTCAAATCGAATCACTCGTTCCTAATATTGGCGCATTCAAACGAACTCTTCAGCTTTTTACTATAGAAATGATGAACCAAATTAGCCTAATAAAAAACAATTCTATTCCATTGTAATAAGCTTCAAGATAGTACGGATAAGCCATTCATATCTTTCAAAGGTTCTCACAGTCCAACAAAACAAAACTTAATACACTTTCCATTAAGTACTGATTACTTGAAAGCTCTTTGTCGTCACGTTCTAAGACAATGCACTCGTTATAGAGGATAGACTGATCATAATGTACTTATGGTACTTATGTGATGGTACCTATGGAAGATGACACGTCTTCAGGTCATTGGCTAGTGAGAATAAGACTCAAAATTGCTTAACATAATTAGACGTCTGTATTGCTTATAAGGGTATTATTAAAAAGGGCTTATTTCTTAGGTTAATCAACTTAAAACTTAACGGCAGGTTTGGCTGAGTAATCGGCTGCTAATCTGCATTTCGCAAGTTTGATTCCCGCACGGCATAAAGACCGTGTGGCTTTGTGTGGAGTTGTTTCGCGCCTGGACTCTGGCTGTTTGTGTATAATGAATTCATATATTTTGAAATGCATCCACGAGACATAAGAAAAATTCCTAGCGTTTTTAAAAAACATAAAAGCAATTAAAAAAACCTTGCAATTTTGCATAAATCGGAACCTAAGTAAAAATAATAAAGGTAGATCATATTAGTTTTTTTTCCGCTATTGGAAATTAAGAGTGTTTGTAGGGAAAGTACGAAAACTACGCGGACGAAGTACCGGGGAAAGTACAAGGTAGTTAAACATAACCACAGGTTTTAGAAAAACAGCATTACGGTCTATGTTTTCACAAAAAAAGATAACCAATAAAAGGTCAATCAGAATTTTATTAAGTAGTTACAGCAAAACAAGTAATTTTTTTTAACCCCCCATTACCAACTTTACTACAGCTAAACCACATTTTATCAATGTTTAAACAGCATTATCAAATGAAACCGCTCGAAGCGAGGCGTGGGTTAGAAAAACGTAATAAGTGAAGTACTTAGAGTTAGCAGTCTTGTACCACGTACGGCCTTAAGTGAGGCGGTACGTGATCACTGGGGTACTTATAATGGTATCTACTTAGGTAGGTGTAGGATAGAAAGATGTGTGTGAGTGTAGAGTGAATTTTGGAGGATTGTGTGTTTTTAAGTCGGTAGAGTACGACTTGGGATTTTAATAATAATTTTTGTTTGCGACGTTAAAACGTTCCGGAATTTTTCCTGTCATAGTTGCGTTTACAAACATATAAACAAACAGCCAGACCCGGAACAACTATCTGAGGCCATACAAGTATTTGTTTCGTTCGGGAATCGAAACCGACACACAGCATAGCAGTCAATAGCTCAGCCACTAAACAAATCGTGTCATCATTTGGATATTGCTTTTTATTTTTTGTGTATTGTATTATTATTTAATTATACTGTGTATATTTATTGGGTTTCTTAACAAAAAAGGAAAATAATATCTTGAAAATAGAACATTATTATCATAATGAGTTATGCCTTTTTCTAAGCACAGAACTTTAATTGGCAGTGGGACCATTTCAAACTTTAACAGAAGTTACGAATCAAAATTACCTAAAAATGTACGTACGTCGTACGTACCTACCTAGAAGCAAAAACAATTTTACACCTTCAAATAACAGTACAAAAAAGAACTGGCAAAAAAGCAACAATTTTGTTTTATCAATGACAAATAAACATGTTCTCGATTCACAGTTCAATCGTGACTCGAGGCCAGAGACAAATTCCGTCGACTCTCTGTTGTCTATACATCGGTAATTTACCCTTTTTTTACTTACATACTCAACCAGGTCTCTCAGAATATCGGACGTGTAAGGCTGCGTTCATATGCAGCGTTTTTTAAGGCGCTTCCCTAACCAAATAACGTTGAGCATCCGTTCCGTCTTAGCCGCACGCCACTTTCTCTCAGAATTCAGGCAATATTTTTGGAATTATTTTAATAAAAAAACAAACGAGCTTTTGCAATGAAATAAAACGTGTATTATTTATATTTTTTAATTAATGATTAGTGCAATATTAAGCATATAATCAATAATTTTAGTCATCTTTTTGCAAGGAGGTTTCAAATGTACATTTAAAAAAATTAGAACGTGCAATGTCATGTTAAGACATCGAAAATTAATAATGTGCTTTTAGATGCCGTTTATTTCCCTTAATTAATTAGATAATAGCCTCTAAAAACGCACTATCGCAAGGTTTCGGTCGAGGTAGCGCCTTAACATGTTCCTACGCGGATGAAGTTGTTGGCCGAAGCTAGTATTGAAAATCGGTAAAATGACATTTCTATAGACATCCATTTCTCAGGAAATTACGAGGTATTTCAACGTAAGAAGCCACAAAAAATCTAAACATTGGAAAGTCACTAAAAGTTTAATGAAATATTCGTGTTTCCTGCGGCAGCTTATTAATGGTAATAGGGCTTTGCCATGAGGGACGTGACATTTAGAAAATTCATAAATAAAAATGGAAAAAAAGAAACGACAAGATTTGTGAAATAACAACGGTAGAAATTACTTTGAAATTAATTCCAAAATCCTAAAAAAAAACCATTAGGTATAATGTTTATACAAGTTAATTTGTAAGACATTGTTTTTATTGAAGTTTCCTGTAGGGAAGACGAGAATTTATAGGTAGGTATCTAACCTCCAGCTTCCGAACGAAAAATTAATGTTAAAAATATCAAACGAGCGTGATACTGTGTTTGGATGTTGATAATTTAGCCAACCAATCACTGCACCTTATACACGGGTCCGTCACAAAATATGCACATTTTGCGAAGTGCTCATTTGAGAACTGCCCGTTGTAAGTGCGCTATGCAAAGTCAACGTTTTTTGTCCGGAACCACAAGCTTTTGACAATTTGTCATATTAATTTTTAGTTCGCGAAATCGTGGGTTAGCCAATAAAAAAAAAACCGCGAAAAAATTCCCAGCGTTCGCCCGCCAAATCTATAACTGGACTAAACCAGTTTCGTCCCGTCACGCCCGTCGGAAACAGGACACAAAGGGGCACTCCGCAATCACGCTGTTTGTAAATCTTTCACGTAGGCACGTGAGCCGGAATATTGAGTATTGACTCACACGGCTGCATACTAAATAATAATCGTGTTGCCGACTAAATATTGTGGTTGCTAGAACTAATGTTATTGCCATCACGCTTTCCCCAGAGGGATAAGCAGAATAGAATTAAAAAAAAAGCTTGCTAGGGCTCGCTTGATATTTTTTTTTTTACCTTACTCCTTGGTTTTGTACCCGAAAGGTGCCAACGGGAACGTAGGTACTGTCCATCCGTTTATCACAGGGCTGTATCAGAATCTTTAGAACCGTAATTGGTAGATATTTGAAATTATCACAGAGTTTTACTAGGCCCACAGTAACAGACATGTCAAACTAACACCCCGCTGTTTTGCGTCGGGAGTTAAAAATAAAATCGTCCACGTTCATAATATACGCGCACCCGACACCTTTCTGAAGAACCTCAAATGAAACAAAACATTGTGTCAAGACAAGAACTGGTTTGTTTTCTAAAAGCCTTCATATAACAACAATACTAATAACTTATTTACTCCATCCATTTTATGTGACGTCAACAACCCAAACGCGACTTCAAAAAACACATTCCCTTTTTCAAATCAAAAAACATATTTACATAGGTACAGGCAACATCAAAAGTATGCGAGAATTTGTCTCCAAACTTATTTAATGAGGGTTACTCATTAATAATTAAAAGTCGGACGATTCGAGGAGACTCGAGCAGAAATTACTCTGAAAAGTTAAGTTGAAGCCAAGTTTATTTATTTGACGGAAACACATTTCTAACCATTTATCTCTGAGAGTTGGATAGGGATTTGGGAGTGGCGGAAAGTTTTTTTATTTACATAAGTATCTACCTACATGCCTTTGGTGAGCATTACTGTGTTTTAAGTATATCTAATATGTATTCAATAAAATATGTCGTGCCTCGGAAAGCATGTTAAGCCGTTGATTACAGATCTTTGACATATCAACTTTTATTTATTTAGGTACTTAGGTAAGTATATAGATTTACTTTGTTACACTGCCTTGTAAGTTGGTCTGGTCGCAAAGTGCGACTGCTGAGCATGAGGTCTAAGGTTCGATTCCCAGGTCAGGCAGTGTTATTGGAGTTTTCCATCAGGAATTTCTCGGTAGCAGCCTCGGAGTCTGGATTTGTACCCGGTTGATGGCAATAGGCTCGCCCCCAATCACATGGGACTTAAATATAACTGGCGAAATGTGGGCGTACTAATGGGTACACCTCTGCCTATCCCTTCAGCTTTATAATCATCATATTCTTATAACTCAGTTACGATAGACTTTACTTAAGTACCACCACACCTAAAACCCGCTAACTACAATACCGCTACAACTAGAAAACTATTAAATGTTCGACTAAACTGCTTTCAAACACAACTCGGGAACAAGCAAACACAACAACACCCTTTGAGCGAAACTTTCCAAATAGAACCTGACCACTGACATACGTCACAAGCGACGATTAATCAATTAGCTATCGACTTTGCAGCGGAACCCTTGTTTATTGCGCTACGACATTTTAGAGGGCTGCGGTTTTTGATTTGTAGATCTGTGTGCTGAACCCTGAATTATGGTATTGAAAGGAATTTTCGTGAGGGTTTTCGGTATTATGGCACATTTGTATGGTACAAGTAGTGAGGTCTCATGTGGTGATTCTATAGTTGAAACCGTGTTTTAGAGGAGAAAAATGCATTAAGTACTCTATGTTGCGCGGGCTTGCGGACGGCGAGTAATGGGTAGCTCGCCGTCCGATCAAGGACCATGCCCGGGTCGACGGCGCGTTCTATTCGCGCGCGCCTCAAAGAGCTGTCAGCACAGGGACGGGGCCCCAATAGGGGCCAAACGCCTGCCGGGGTTGCGGGACGTCTTAACGGGATACCGTGGCGCCGGAACGTAAAGGGCAACAGAAGGAACAGGGTGGTTTTTTAGTCAGTAAAAGTCTGACAGTCCCTTCCGCCCCACCCAGGCCGGAAGGAGTCATTTGATGATTTTTACCACCTAAAAAAAAAAAAAAAAGTACTCTTTGTTAAAAACTATACCTATAAACAAATATTATAAATCTTTATTAATTAAACCTATATAACATAAGTAACATCACGCCGGGTTAGGCGGAGGTGTAGTGTTTTTAGGGTTAGGCAGAGGTGTAGTGTTTTTCAGGAAATATGTAGAAATATGAATTCAATTTCTAAAACAAGAAAGAAAAAGAAGGATAAGCATTTTTATTTATTCTTTATTTCTTTTCTTTATTATTTTTTTTCTCAGTAGCAGCCTCGGAGTCTGGGTTCGAGCCTGGTTGATGACAATAGGCTCGCCCCCTATTACATGGGACCTTAACATAACTGGTAAAATATGGGTGTACTAATGGGTACACTTTTGGCGTGATGTTATGATTACTCATTTTGAATACCAGCGGCTATACTATTACAATCCAGATTACTTCAACCAATATTTTTGTACTCGATAACCGGGGCGCTAGATTTACAAAACTGGCCAAGTACGAGTCACACACAAAGGGTTCCTTTCCTTACCACCTTACAATATAATTAGATACCAGACACAAAAAAAAACACGTTTCTTGAATGGGGACACCCTTTTTTTTTCTTTATTTATTTAAACTTTATGCATCAAAAGTACAAAGGCGGACTTAATGCCTTAGGCATCCTCTAACAGTCAACCGAAGGTGGTAAAGAGATAACATGGTACGTGCAAATAACTAACTAAACTTTAACTTTAGTATATTTCTACTATTTGTTGTAATAGCGGCAATAGAAATACTCTCTGTGAAAATGTTATTTCTCAACCTATTATGGTTACCTAATGAGATACAGTCGGACGAACTGACTGCAAAGGCTTAGCAAAAGAATATCTTTGGCACACTTCAGATACGGAACCCTGAAAGTATTAGGTAGGTATATAGCAGAAAAGCTCGCAAAAAGAATATTTATAGTGGAATCAGAAATAATCCGTAGCGAACAATAATGTAACTGAAATTCACAACTATTTTTGTTACCGTTCGTTATTACGAGGCGTATTGCCAAAATTTCAACAGACTTCAAACCAACTTCGACTTCAAGAGGTTGTTTGTGAGCACGCCAATGTGGCGTGTAATGAACCGACTTCGAATCTCTGCGGTTGTCACGAAGTTTGTATTTTGTTTCTGAGAAAAATAAAACGAATAAAAGGGAATTATTGAATTGTACGGTGAGCCGGTTTTATTAAAATAGGAGGGGGGGGATTCAATGACTAGTTTCTGCCCGTGACTTCGTGTTCTTTTTAACCGACTTCAAAAAAAGGAGGAGGTTATCAATTCGACCGTATTTTTTTTATGTTTTTAGCTCTTAACTTGCGACTGGGTGAACCGATTTTCATGATTCTTTTTTTATTTGAAAGCTGGTGCTTCCCGTGTGGTCCCATTGTCACCATTTCAATATCTGATGATGAACTTCGGAGATATGGAATGGAACTCCTCACAGAATCACAGCAGCAATATCGTAACAAGTGAAATTGCTTTGTTTATATACGTGTAGTCGATGACTGACTGAAGGAAAAGGGGGGGTTACGTCAAACCCCTCCTACCAGTTACCAAAATTAAATATATCGTGTGAGGTATTGTTTGAAAGGGCTTTTTGTAAGGATTTCAAAAATTAATACACAAAAGCACTAAAAAGTGAAAAATAAAAAGCTTTTTTACAAAGAAAGATAACCGCCTTCAAAAACTACAAAATAAAAATAACTTTAGTTTTGGAAGTCGGTGGCAATACTTACCTACATAACAAAAAACAAAACCAAAGCCGCCAACTTCCAAAACTAAAGTTATTTTTATTTTGTAGTTTTTGAAGGCGGTTATCTTTCTTTGTAAAAAAGCTTTTTATTTTCATAATTTTTCTTAGCGAAATAAAAAGTAGCCTATGTCCTTCCTTGGAATTCTGACTTACCCCGTACCAAATTTCATTAAAATCGGCTCAGTGGTTTAGTCGTGAAAGCGTAACAGATGATGAGAGGATTTTTTTGGTTTTGCTATGCCCTCAGGGTCCATAACGATCTCAATTGTTTAAGTTACTATCAAAGTATACTTATGAAGAAGCAATAAAGGTATTGAGAATAGATTTAATCTTTCTCCTAGGTCTTTTTGAGGCCTCAAGAATTGGCGTTGATTTGTTTGCTATGATGCACATGTTTTTCCAGATTCTGACTTGCCCATCCTAGCCTTTCATATGTCTAACCACTTGCCATCATCGCCCTGTTTGTTTACCCACGTATAAGATGGAACTTAAACTTACGTTCCGTGTTTGCAAGCACTTGCTTCTAGTATAAACTAACTTTAGTTTATCCTGAAGTTTAGTTTAGTTTTTAGTTAGAAGATATTTTAAGTCTTAATATTTTATTTTGTCTGAATTTCGAAGTTCGAGAATTAGTCATTTGGATTTAGGCACATCAATAAAAACATCTTGACTAAACTGTGTAGAAAGAAAAGAAGAAAGAAAGAAAGAAAAGCTTAGCTTATGATGTGTGTCTCCAGACCGATTTCGGCCACGACGGCTAATCTCAGTGGAGACCAAGGACGCAGCAGATATTATAGGTAGTGCACATGTTTTTGCGCACCGCAAACGTGCACTCTGCAACTCTTCCCTCACTCCGGTACTTACCTCATATTCCGATGGAACAGCAATCTGACACAACTGGGGAGAGATCAGGTGCATGACAAACGTCTTAACGTGCTTCCCTAGGCATGACTGTGTTTAAACATATGGATTTATACAGTTTAGTTGATTGAACTTGATTGTTGATTATTTTTTGTGTCGCTTAGTAATTTTTTCCTTTCTACCATCGATATTATTGCTAATATCGACGGTGAAAAGGTAAAAAATACCAAGAGACAATTTGATCGTGTTGTAGGCACATCCAACCTACACATACATAAACTCACGCCTTTTTCCCATGGGGGTAGGCAGAAACCAAAGAACGATACCTGCTACGATCCTTACATACTCCTTTCGCCTCATCCACGTTCATACAGCTTGTCATACAAGCACGCCGGTTACGAGTACTGCGCACCTGACCTTTCAACCACCCAACAACAAGTACAAAAAGACAATTGTGATTTGGACTTAAAATCTTTCGAAAGAATAATGTTGAATTAATTATTCACGAGAACCAAACAGCTTTTATTAGAAAAAAATAATAATTTAGAGTTCTGAGTACACCAGCTGCAACTTTCTGACAAACTAACCGACAATTCAATTGCCTGTAAATGCTTTAATTTAAATAAAAGCTTTGACTTTTCACTGGATTTTTGCTTAATTTCAATTGGTTAATGTTCCTGCACTCCGCCTCAAAGGAAAGTCAACCTTGGACACAGTTCAGAAGTCTCAAAAAACAAAACCCGCGGCGGTATTCCAGTAATTTCATCCAGCGTATTGCCAAACCCCAGTCATCTAAACTTCGAGCAGTTTCCAACGCGATGTTCCATAATAATGAACCATCTTCCAGTGTTGTCTGTTTGTCAAAAAGTTTGCGCTTTTGCCAGTCGAAAAGTTGTGCGGTTGTTGACTGTCTATTGTTTTTATGATTGTTAGTTTGTTTTTATTGAGTAAAATAGTGGAGGAGAATAACTATGACATGATTTTATTGTACTTTTTACCTTTTTTCTTTTTTTTTGTTTCCTTGCGAGGGCTTTACCGGCAGCGCGCTCTAAACAAAAACAGTCTAGCTTAGCTTACCCTATACACGTATACACCTACTAAACAGCCTACTATAAATGTATAATATATGTAGTATCCTACTATATAAGGGTCCCGAGTACTATATTTCTGAAAAAAGTATATGGTAGGCCAAACTACTATATTTAAAAGGCATACTTGTTAAAACTAAACTGCTTTTCTTGCTAAATCTACGCACTATTTTGAAGAAATTACTAATAAATTGTGTGTATAACATAGCTATAATTTAGGTAGTGTATTGATTTAAAACACCAACAAATAAGACATGTAGTAGGTACACACAAAACACTTAAAAACAAAACTACCAGCGACTGCTGTGCATGAGGTCTTGGGTTCGATTCCGAGGTCGGGCAAAGTGTTATTGGGGTTTTTCATCAGGAATTTCTCAGTAGCAGCCTCGTAGTCTGGATTTGTGCTCGGTTGATGGCAAATAGGCTCGCCCCCTATTACATGGGACTTAAACATAACTGGCGAAATGTGGGTTTACTAAAACAAAAAAATAAATACATACCGTTAGCTACATAGGTATATTACATTATGTTATATTTTATTTAACAGGCACATAAGGTAGGATTAGGACCCACATAAAATTATCTTAAACCTAATTATTTCCCGACCTTTTTCTAATTAAGATAATCCAGAACCATTTGTTTACATGAATAGGTAATATGTACTTTGCGATCTCCGAGGACAAAATAAATTAATAACATCAACTACCACATACGGGCAGTTCGTGAATTATTAAAGAAAATATTATTATTATGGCGCTCAGGGAAATGCTTCGAAAATTACAAAAGAAAATAATAACTGGCCCTACACAAAAGCAATCGTATTTATTTCGGTATTACGTCTAAATAAATATATACGGATGTCACTGTTAGACTTTACAACTGTAGTTTTGGAAAAATTACTAGAATAGGCAAGGTGGTCTTGTAATTGGGGAAAAATATCGGTTCGTTGTCACTAGTTCCAGTAACAGTTCCATGATGGAACTACTGTTGATTTTTATTATCACTAGTTCCATTATATAAGAATCTTAAAATAATGGAACTAATGTTGATTTTTTTTATCACTAGTTCCATTAGGCACTTGTGAAATTTTTTAAGGGTGTAATAATACTAGGGGTCAAAACACTTAGGTTTTATGATAATTTTATTCAATAAAATCAAAATAATGGAACTAATGTTGAATTTTTTATCACTAGTTCCAGCTTATTATTTTAGTCTGCCCAGCCTTTTTCCCAAAGGTTGGATTTCAGTCCAAACGGGTTCAACTGAATACAAGTGTTTTACATGGAGCAACTACCAAACTGACGTCCTTATAGTTACTGGGTGACACAATACCTACATGTCAATTTTGAGTAGATATCAAAATAAGTATTCGAGTGGAAGTTACTCCACATCTGAGTTGTTATCTGTTTCTTAATAAAGATATTTAGTCTTTGGTAAGCATTAAACTGCATTTAATTAATACCATTTGATAAGAACATACCAAGCAGTCTATAGTGACAGGAAGTTGGGGAGGAAGAAAACTCTAAATTAAAGAATAGAAATAATTAAGATTTAAAGAATTTAAAACCTGAATGAAAAATAACTCAAATATCACTTTTTCATTATTTTTCAATTCAAAGTCAAAGTCAAAACATTTATTTCAATTAGACCATTTACAGGCACTTTTAAATTGTCAAGGAGTCGGTCAGTTAGTCCGAAAAATGAAGCTAGTTGCTCGTTCCAAAACGGAGGTAGGCCTCTATGGAGAAGAACGAGCAAGAAACTCCACGGCACTCTTTTAAATTAGGTTTTTACAAAATCCTGGTTACATTATTCTTGTTGTTAATTCCAACACGAAGCACTAAAGTAGTTGCTAAACTAAAGTAGATAAAGAAATACGATGATTATCTGCTTATTGTTACTGTTTAGTCTTACTAGATTGTTAAACACAAGATGGTTTAAAAGAGAACACATCCTACTAAACTCGAACGTTTATGTGGATGGATGGAGGACGTTTGTTACTCTTTCACGCTTTAACGGTTGAATGGAAATAGCTTGGCACACGTATTGATCTAGCTTAACACAATTTTATCTCATTTTTGAGTTCCCGTAGGATAATTTAGAACTTTGTTGTAATTTGGAAGCCTACACAGACAAAACCACGGGCAAAACCTTGTTCAAATTAAATGAGTGCAATATAAAACCAGTTACCTGCGTATAAGTAAACATTTTCATGAAACATAATTAAAAACAAGAATTCCATAACAAAAGCCATACCCGAACATACACCTCGATCCCAAAACCCATTACAAAGACGCACCGCAATTTTAATAAAACCTTATTCATACCGTCCCACCGTCCAGTCATTCCGCTAATGGTCTGAAATCACACTGACACCGCAACACGTACCTAATAACATTGGCTGAGGCAATAATAATGTCCAATAACGCCCTTTTATGATTTACTTTTGTGGGTGAACATACGAAATAAAATCGTATGTGATATTTCCTTGCTACCTATAACATGAACTATGGTGATTGAAAACCACGATAACCGGTTCTGGTAATGGGAGTTTACTTGTGTATATGTTTTGTGTTATGGGGTCTTAATGGCTGTATTTGGCGAACGGTATAGTAAATTGTATCGGAGAATGGGACTGGTATCATTCCTGTACGATTTATGTAAGTTATGTTATTTTGCGTAGGTGTACAACCCTTGTACTCAGTGGCGACGGAAGAACTGAACTTAATGTGGGCAACAGATTTTTGCGAGGCCCTCTGGTAATGCAAAAAGAAATGGGATTTGAAAATCTATTGAAACTAATAACAGTAATTAATTTTTCGTCGTTTTAAACGCAACAGAAAATTGTACTCGTCCTGCCTTCGAGGCGCGAGGCCCTTAGGAGTGCGAGGCCGTAGGCGATGGCTCACGTCGCCGACGCCTTACGCCGCCTTTGCTTGTACAGTCAACAAAAGAGATCCAGGGTTGTCAGATATAGTTTAAGTTTTCTTAGAAACAGCAGCTCATGTTCAGCAGTAGCGCTGTGCGACCACTAAACTAACATGACAGTCAAATAAATTATAAAAAATATGAATACTATTTTGAAGCAAAAAGCTTTAATTCATAGTATTCATTTGTTTTGTAAGTAAACACATCTTCTCGACACCCATACGTACACCATATTTTCCCTCAAAAAATTTTAAATACATTCAAGGGTATTTACGTCAAGATTGGAACATTGTTTTTAAACCGAACCCTTGATCATGGTGTTATAAATTTTTCACGTGAATCTGACCCTTATTCATAATGGAGCAGGGTGGCCATTGTTTATGTTAAAATGATTGTTTACCAAGGAAATATTGAATTTATTAGGATTTTAATTCTCGTATTTAAATGATGAGGTATTTTTTTAATCTTATATTTTGACTCGCATTTTTATTCCGTTCACAAAATTTTGATTATGTTTCTTCCCGTGGTCTGTTTTATGAAATGTAAGTATGAAATAAATTACATAATTTGTCGATATCAGATTGCACATTCTACTACCTAATTAAAAACGTTTAAAATCTAATTGCAATCTCATCTCAGCGGCAATTAATCTCAAAAAATGTTGGTAAATTGAAGGCTTTTTTTTTTCAAATTGAATGAAACTACGATCATCCCTAAGGCGCCCATTACACGGTAGGTTTTGCCATGGCAAAACCATGGCACATTTCCATCAATCATGACTGATGGTGAATGATGGAATTTTATCGCCTACAATTTTCGTCATGCAAACGTCAATCATCGCATTAGACGATAGGTTTTCCGTCAGTCAAAATTTCTTGCCATGGTTTTGCCATGGCAAAACCTACCGTGTATGGGCGCCTAAAAGTTAGTAGAATTGGCTCCCTGACATCTTCAAAATATCTGCCAAATATGGTGATTATAACACCCTAGGTATGTAGTGTAGGTGTTCATTGAGCGTACATGCAACGCAAACGCAGCGTCTACGAGACGTCGACCAACTTCAGTAGCAAATGATAAAATCTTCGGCAAGAAATATTGCACAGAAAATGTTGCACAGAAAATAAAATACGGTTTTATTGTAAATAATTAAAAAATCTAATTAAAATAATAAATATCTACCTAAACTATGTACCTACTTACAAGAAATATTAATCAAAGTAACAGTAAAAACTACAGTCAATTTTGAAATCTCATGAGAAATTCACCAAGAACTCGAAAGTATTTACACGACAAGGTTTGCAAACAAAAACCCTTATTACAAATGAAACTAAAATAACGCAGTTAATAGACGAATTAAAGTTTAATAACGCTCTCATTTATGGAATTTAAACTTTATGGACTTGTAACAAAGGTTTTTATTGAGAAGCTTGAAGCAGGAGTTCAATTTATCTAGTTGACTAGTAGTAAAATGTTGATTATGTACCTATGTTTTAGTTTCGTCATTCGTTCTTTGTGTTGGCTCGAAATCTTTACTAATATTATAAAGCCGAAGAGTTTGTTTGTGTGTTTGATCGCGCTAAACTCAGGAATTTATAATCCGATTTAATATATTTGCGTTATAGGTATGCTAGTATTACAAAAGTGGCAGACTTGGTAATATATTTGATCTCGTCTGGATTTTGACGATAATTAATTTTTGAGGAATAGGTACTGACTGATACATTATGGTTCGACAAGGTAGGTAATCTACATACGGAGGGAGGAGGTACTAGGAGCTCCTAAACGCAATGATAAAAACTTTGTGTAGAATCAGACATCGAAGTACCTAATATATTTCAAACTTCAAATTTTGTCAGAAGCATTTCATACCGGAAGTATACAAACCGGACACAAAAAGCGAATTCAATAAAATCTTAACTCAATAAAAATACATTTAAAACAAACAAACGTAAAAAATCCAATAACGGATAGGTATAACATAAAACTTGAATCGGTAAAAATCGGTCTCACCTACACCGAGTCGAGTCGGACTCTAGCAAATCGACTTAATTCCGCCTTTTATCGGATTAGGCGTCGATATCTGCCGATTACAAAACGAAAGGCTCCCGGGGTTGTCTTTGCCTCGCTCGAAGCCGTAATTCTTCGCATAGCATCGTTAATTTAAAACTAAATGCTCCGAGCTCGAAACAATAGATTGTCACATAAATAACTTTAAAGGAAAAAAGGGGGAAAGTCGAGAGGGGGCGAGGAAATTTATACTCTACGTAACTTTGCCAGAAATTTCGAGGCCAGAAACTCGAATTTCGACTGTAGTACTCGACCCGATTGGTAATTCATGAGGATTATACAGCTTTCACGTAATTCGGGATTCTAAACGCTGATTAGTTAGAAAGATCTACATGAAAAAAAGCTGAATTATTCATTAATGCTAAGAATAGATTTGGGTAAGAGTAATCTGGAAATTGAATGAAGCTTAATAAAATGTTCGAATTACATAAAGTAATTTGTGTTAGTGAAAAGGTAGCCTTTTTGTGCTACCTGGGTCCTTTTTGTGAGTATAGCTTCCATTTTGTTCACCTAATAAGATTTCTTCTTTAGCTCTGTATCATTTTGGACCAAGAACCCCAGAGTCGATGAACCTACTAGTCATGCTTGAAATTTTGGCGATAAATGGAAGCAATATTGTATGTTAGTCTTTCACAATACTGAAAAACATAAATATAAAACACACTTAAATAAATAAGTAAATGGGTAACAAAATAGACACTACGAACTTTAAGACCATGTACTTTGGTATTTTTTTATTGAACAAATAAAGACTTTGCCAATTTACACTTTGAAAAACATAAACGTATTTACTTATTTATTTAAGTAACATGGAAGACCTACAGCTAGAAGAAAACAGACTAGTGACAGAAAATTAGACTGACAGCCAATTGCAGGTCTTCACTTATAAGATACAGGATAACACTATGATCTGTGGACACTACAGTAGCCTACAAGAACAAAACAAAATAAAGAAAGAAATTACTGAATAACTTACCTATATACTACACAGCTAAACAAAAAAAAAATTGATGAAATAATAGTGAAGCACTCGTAACCGGCGTGCTTGTATGACGAGATGTATGAACGTAGATGAAAGGAGGAGGCGAAAGGAGTACATAAGGATCGTAGCAGGTGGCATTCTGTGGTTCTGCCTTCCCCCATGGGAAAAAGGCGTGAGTTTGTGTATGTATGTATGTATAATAGCGAAGCAGCATTTTTTTTATTAACCGACGAAAAATTTTTGTTTCTAGAATCATATACTGACACTAGTAAAAATTTTCGTTACAACGTCCTTTCACTGATCTACAATCAGCCAGAATCTTCATACATGGCTTAATGTTAATGGCATGCCTACATTTCCTCATACCATTTAATGCACTGCTTACCCCCGTACAAATGTGAAGCTCTTATTAATAACTGAACACAATGAGATGTAACCAACATAACGCGTTAAGGGTGCTTGCACACGATAGTGCTCCTCGTAAAACTCAGTGCGAAGACAACATTACAATACATCGCTTGCAAGGCGCCCTTTTGGGGTTCTTTGGAGAAACTCTCTATCTGCGCCTGTATTGTTCATACATCTGGTCATACAAGCACGCCGGTTACACACAACAATATCATGATGAGAAACATATATTATTTAACTACTTTAAAGATCATCTGTTTCTTTCACAGCCCATAATTATCAGGGATAAGCCATCCCAAGTCTGGCTTACACAAAAAAATGAAAGCATACAGAACCCAAATACAATCCAGACACGCATTTCTATCTCTCTTTTCTCACAACAGACGGTAATAAGTATTTATGGGCCACACACAATAACCCATTAGTTGGCCATGTTAGCACGGCCCATAGCCCTTAATGGCCTTACGTACTTACTAATTACAGCGGGTTATATATCTGCTAGTCCTCTATTGTGATTAAAGGATTTATGAATGGTTAGATTAAAGAAGGGAGTTTTTGGGAGGGCCTGTAATTGTTCAGATTTCTCTACAATATTTTTTTTCACACTAGGCGTTTTTTCTGTGTCGTGGGTGCGTTTACAAGCTTATAAACTCACATACACAAACAGCCAGTCCTGGAAAACTCTCTGTAAACCATCAGCCAATCGCACAGCCATTTTTTTTTTTGGTGCTAAATGTCATCAAATGAGTCCTTCCGCCCTGTGTGGGAAGGAAGATACTGTCAGACTTTTAGCGACTAAAAAACCACCCTGTTCCTTCTGTTGCCCTTTGCGTTCTGGGGCCACGGCATCCTGTCAAGACGTCCCGCGACCCCGGCATCGCTCAGCCATGGCGCCAACCGACAATAAACTAAACCTAGTCTTTATCCATTGATTTCCTTAAAGTGAGGTTTGAAATTATACTCTTTCTATAAGTAGGGTACTTAACTACTTACAATTTGTTGCATCATTTTGCCTTAAATACCCATAATATTGGTATACAACCTTTTAATGGATTCCGTTTCTGTTCATTGTGTTTGAACTAATCACAAAAACGGATGGCCATGATTGCGTAATTAGGAAAGCTTTGATGTATTATAATTTTAAGTCTTTCGACGATCTCTGATACCGTAAACATTATCTTATTTTGTAAAACAGGTATTTTATCTACAAATTAATCCTTAATTTTAGCATTAAACGGTAGAAGAGGCCCTCGGGGTTTCGAAAATAGATAATTTTGGGCCAAAGAGTTTTTGCTCTCAAAATTTAATGAGAGCGGAAGAGCGTATAAAATTATATTTTTTCTTGGAAAACCTTTTTCTTAAAACAAACCTTTCGTTTTCCTTGACACACTGGCCACCAAAAAGAGGAACAAGAACTCCAAATTTAAAAATGGAACACATCAAAAAGCGCGGGGAACAATCGCTCACTTTTTGTTTCTTTCAACAGACAAAGGAGGTTTGTGCGCTGCAGGCGATACCATGTCTTCAAGTTTTGCTCGACCAGGTTCACAAGCCCTTTATTTCTTGGTTGTTTTATTTTACAAAGTTTCTAGTTAAAATGGTCGCTTCAGACATGAAATACTGAGTGTCTTCGTATGAAACGCGTGTCATGTATGCGTCCGCAGTTGTCAGAGTGATGCCTTTTGATCGTTGTTCCCTGCTGATTGTTTTATGATCTACCTACGAGTTATAATTTCTAGTACAATTGTATCTTAGATCTTTTAGATGCCTTAGTTTAAGCTTTGTTGTATAACAAGACTAAAGCGATTACTAGAAATGTATGTCAGAATTACTATACATTATAGTTCATTAGTTGAATATGATAATAACTAGAGTTTTGTAAAAACTTGTTTAAAAAGAGTGTCCGTAGAGTTTCTTGCTCGTTTTTCTGCATAGAGAGGTATCTATGGTCTCTCTTCCAAAAAGTATGTAGGTACTACTACATGCACTTGGCAACGAGCATCTAGCTTCAATTTTTTGAATAACTGACTGATTTCTTGACTGTTTGACTTTTCAAAAAACACTTTCCAAAATACGTTTATCACTTAGTTTGATAAACTATCAAATAGCTAGGTTTTAGTATAAAAATACAATATTTATTCCATCAACTGCCGTACCATTAAATGTTAGAAATATCGCGGCACAAGTCGAACATTTCAACCAAACTATTCAGCACTCAACCGCGACTTCGAACTTAATTCTTTTGCGCAAGTCATCGGCACTTCTGACCGTCACTTTCTCACTAATTAGTTCCAAACTGTCAAACAAAACATTTTTGAGGCCCTCTAATGAGTAGACCACAAACTTTGAAGTACCGTTAGTGAGAAAATCAAGAAAACTGAAGCGTCTACTAAAAAGTTGTGAACTGCAAAGTGTGCGTCAAAACTTACACCATCTGTAGCGGCGATAGTTGGAGACCATTTCTCACGTTTGATTTATAAACGCAGCCAAGTAGTGTGGCTTTTAAAATGGCGAATAGAAACGATGTTAGAAGCTGAGTGATTTAGTAAATTCAACATACGACCTTAATTACATGGGTATAAGGTCTTTGACGTTGAGAAATGAGCAATAGAAAGAAAAGATGAGCAAGACAAACTTGGATGTTAATGGCGCACGGTGACTTAGTGGACGATGCCCATTTGAAATAAACCACAAACACATACACCTAACAAAATAAAACCAAAATGGTTTCGAAGCAGAAAACGATTTTATTAATTCTTCCGCGAATTTTCATTATTGAGAACAAACAACACCAATTAACGTCCAAATTGATGGAAATTAACATCCTTTGTTTCAGGAAAACGCTATGTAATCAGCTTAGACTTAAGTTTGCGAGTACCTATCTAACTATTAAATTTTGTAGATCAAGGTTTTAGGTTTACATCAAAGATTAACATTCGTTTAACGGCATGTAAATAGAAAATGGTTTTGTGAAATGGATAATAGGTATCTTCCCAACCAAATTTCTGTAACGGCTTTTTACCCTACCTGGGAATCAAACCCAGAACCTAACACTCAGCAGTGGCACTTACGAGGCACGAGGCCAACTTACGGGGCAGTTAAATTAAAGCTATACTGATATTATGAAGAGATAATTTTATGTGTTTAAGTAATCTCTTAACATAGAGGTCCGATTACAAAAAATATTTTACTAATCGAAAGCCACACTCTTACTGACTGCCTGAGTTCTATGGTAGGTTTCACGGGCTAAATGTACCCTATTATTTAGGTAAAGTAGATACATTAGCCTGAACAAAGATTGTCTTAACCATTGGTTTAAAGGTAGGGATGATCATTTGATGAGCTTGAACCACTATGTTGGACAATAGGGAGATGTAATCCATGGTCTGCCTGCTCATACAGAGAATTTTCTTCCACTTTCACATTCTTGCCACTCTGAAGTAGCATTTAAACCCAGCCTTCTCCCGAAATTCTTTACGCGGTTTTCGTGGCTACTCATATATTAACACTTCAAGCAACGCCTGGGGCTACTCAAGTATGTGTGGGGCTATTTGCCACAGTTATGTTTGCACAGTTTGCATCCCCTCATATTGGTCCTTTATCAAAAGCTTTTGCTGAAATACTTCGTTCAATTTCGGATGAAGTGGTTGTCATTATTCAAAATATGGAATTTCATCTTTCTTTGAAACAAATGACTGTCTGAATTTGATTGCTTGATGTGAACAAAAAATAGACTCTATTAACATTAGTAATAGAGGCGAATTAAGTATTAAAGGAGACGGGGATTTCTGGACCTGAATTGTAATAAGTAGAGATATAAAAGCCGCAGAATTTTCAGCGATATCTATGCTAGTTTTGGCACCACTTTCATCTTTTTACAACCCAGGTCCAAGATTGTATGAAAGCGTATTTGAATCGCGTATTCGCGCGAAGACTCGCGGATTCTTGTATCTGGATCGAAATGGTGGAAGCGCATGAAGCTTCCTGTGTTCGAGTATCACGATGTGACGCGAGTATTTACCCGACTCGGACGCTACGCATCATTCGCGTCTTTATATTTACTGAGAACAAAGTACGGTACCAATTTAAGTATGCTCTGACGTGTTAATAAATGTGGCGACACTTCGCTTCGATTTTGCGCCAATGTAGGTAAATGAAGTCTTGGATTTTTTTAAGGCCGTTTGTCCACCGCCGCCGTCACCGGACCGTCACCGAGAACGAGATTATTTCGGGCCGAGTTTAAGATGACGTGACGGCGATCGTTTGTCCACCGCGCCGATATATCGGTGGTTCAGTCGTGTTTTGTATTGCCGTTGCCGGCACAGGTCACGCCGATCTACTCGAAACTCGGCGGCCGGGATGACGGTGCTCGGGTGACGGACTTGCGGTGGACACGCGGCTATAGTAGTCTATGTATCAGTACTTCGGCGCCGTCATCTCGTTCTCGTTGACGTTCCGGTGACGGCGGCGGTGGACAAACGGCCACATCTGCAAGGTAACATACTGCGCTTGACGGTGAATATGATGGCTGTCCATTCTCACATCAAGACCCTTTCTTCCACCGCTCATGAGATCATGTTAAAAACAATTCGTACGTCATAAGCATTTTTTCGTACAAAAGCATGAGTAGTCAGAAACGTAATTCAAGTTGATTTAACTAAAAAATCAACATGGATGTTTGAATAATACGAAATAAAAATATAATCGCTAGAGAAAAAATCTGAATCTCAATATTTGCGCACCCAACATCTAAAGAAAACGTATTAACATACACATACTAAAAATAACTAAACCAATCCACAACTAAACTACACACTCACCATTTCTATTTGAATCTAACTAAAGTAAACACGGAGGACGGTAGCGAAAGCTCCTTAATGTAAGGTACTTGGCAAACTTTTAATATACGCGCTCTAATAGAACACGCGCCAACTTTTACACGGAGTTAACCTTAGTATAGAACTACATACGGGAGGGAAGGATGATGAACAGTCGCACAAACTATTTTGGTATATTTTTCTTTAACAATGTTGTTAGTACTGTGTGCCCCTAGATGAAATGAGACACCAACCGAGGATTATCCCTGTCCATAAGACAAAAACAAACAAGTACACCCAAGGACAACCCCCGGTTGGTGCTGGATTATTACAGGATATGGGACTATGGGTTTGGGTTGATAAAGTAAACTGGTTATCTGGGACTATGGAAGAACTATTGCGGTATTATACACGGATAAAGTGACTTGCACACTCAATAAATGGGCCCCCGAAAACGGTCGGAAGCACATAGTGACGTAGCAACAAGGAAGGCGACATATTCTGAGGTGCTTGAGGAGTAGAGAGGTATTCCACGGGTATCAGGACAATTCTAGAAGTGCGGTCAAAATAGCACGTTTGTTACGAATCTCCACATTGGTTTACATCCTTAATACGTCACACACAAAGGTCCAGTTAAAAACTATCGTCAGTCTTTCTTTCTTTCACTTAAACCGGCCAATTAAGGCAAGAGAGAGGTGGGAACTTTGTTACTGGAGGTAACAAACAACAGGGTTAGAGAAACCCAGCAAGCAAAATAACCCAGTTGGTCAACCATAATGCCAGTAAGTACAATCAGTTAGAAAAGTGCCCCAACTTCGCCACGTGTTCACTCGTTTGGAAATTAAAAACATGGCTTTTGAAGTTCTAAAGAGGAAAGTTAACTGCCTACGACTGTACCTACATCTTAAAGGGTTCAAGGTATACCCCTGAAAAGTTATTACCCTATTCTATAAACAGGGTAAAGGTTTTTGTTGGAGTTTCGCTTTTGGAAGAAAAGTAGAATATTATTTTCTTAGGATTGATTTCTATCTTTTTTCGATCGTTGAAAAAAAAATACTGGCAGGTAGGTAACTTCACCTTTTCAAAACACGAGTAGTAAAAACGTTTCCTCGCGTAGTCCTACAGTATTTTTTTTTGTGTTTCTTATTGAATCGAGCTAAATAAATATTTTTACGTTCTCACTTTTCTTTTCTGTTTTCTTTTGCCGTAACTTGAAAACCCTTGACATCTAACCAGTATGTAGCCTCTGTAGGTAATATACAAAGGTAACCTATATAATGTATTTGTATAAAGTGTAATAAAAAATCATCACCCTGAGGTAAACTGGTCGAAAATTAAAAGAGTATTTTTTACATGTGCATAAAGTTGAAATAAATAAATAAGTAAGACATCTAAGACATTAGCCCATAGACTACCTAATAATTTGTATAATAAAATCGCATAAATAAAGTTTCTAAGTGCACATTACAGTTTCACGTTACATAATTTAAAGGAATTCTACTTATTCACCTCACGTTTGTAAGCCTTGAGCTGTGGTCCCGTTTGTTCCTATTTCGGACATCTTTAATTTGTTTTACGGCTAAAAATAGGTTCGGACGAAAATAAACGGTGTCTAGGTTAAGTTAATTTTCGTGGGTGTTATCAATCTTATCTAAACTAACTAAAATATCACGTTTTGTTCTTCTTCGTGTGGCTGGCACGCCAGTTTTTAGCGTGCCGTACCCGAAGAGTAAAACGGGACGCTATTACTAAGACTCCGCTGTCCGTCCGTCTGTCACAAGGCTGTATCTCATGAACCGTGATAGTTAGACAGTTAAATTTTTTACAGATTACGTATTCCTGTTGCCGCTATAACAAAAAATCCAAAAAAAACAGAATAAAATAGATATTTAAGGGAGCTCCCGTACAACAAACGTGATTTTTCTGCTCGTTTTTAAAGATATGAACCTTTCGTGCGTGTCTGACTAGCACTTGGGTTTTTTTAAATATGGGTGGCCCAAATCATTGCCACTACCACGACATCGTTGGTGGCAGCACAAAGGTCACTTTGGATGCATGTTTTTGGGGCACAGAGGGCAAGATAGAAGATGGAGCATGGTCTGCATGGTTTGTGACTCGGCCCCACATCCACACCCTGCAGTTGATTCGTCACGATTCGTAACTCCAACCAACAAAGTGGGGGTCCACTTTGTTGGTTGGAGTTATACTTTTCTACTTACGTTCTGTGGCGGTTCAGGGACTAGAATATCACATAATACAATCTTTAACTTATGTTTCATTAATAAAGAGAAGGATGTGAGTATGTAAGGATCGTAGCACATCTTCTACGATCCTTACAGAACGCCACCGCGTTCTGTGGTTTCTGCCCACCCCCATGGGAAAAAGGCGTGACTTTATATAATAATATGTATCATTAGTAAAAATTCTGATTCTGATTCTAATCACTACTAACTTAGCTGTTTTATTTGAATAAAATTCATCTTCTCAGAAAATCACACCTTTCCCAAATAAAATACTACCCATTTAAGACCCTACCTATAACATTGAGCGTCATCCATCAACCTGTTCGGAGCAAATCTCCAGACGTGTCCTCTCTCTGATCCCACCGGACCGAGTCTACGGACGGTACCGACGCCCCCGTACGCCCGCTTTTTCCCCAAATTACGGCACCGCTCAAATCCACGTTGAAATGTGGACGCTATGTCCTAATAAGCTAGGCGACTCCGCTTTTTGTCAGATGTAACTGTGATTTTAAGGAATTAAAGGGTTTTTGGCTTTGCTACCTGAGATAAAAGTCTGGATTTTGGGCTAGGGACTTTTTGGAAAAGTGTAGCATTTTCGGGTTGAACCCTTAATCTTGGGATTAAGTGGGGAAAGAGTTATTGAGGTTTTATACGGCTTATTGGCTTTTACTGTTTTCTAGTCATTAGGGTGGAGCTTGAAACGTTAAAGAAGTGAAAGGGAGGTTAAATGATGGGATATTTTTCGTCCCATTGCTGGACAAAAGCCTCCCGAAGTCCTTCTTTCCCGCGCCACTTCAAACCGACCCTCGAGGTACGCGTCCAGATCATCGCACGGCCTCCTAATGCGCCGTCCTGGGCGACGATGTTCATCATCAGGCACGGACTGCTCGCTCGCTCGCTGCTGCTGCTGCCCAAGCGATCACTATGCATGCAGCAGATGTGACCCACCCAGTCCTATTTTATCCGATTTTGTCGAAATTAAATCTTAGTTACAAACTTCTTTGTTGGCTTAGGCGACTTCACCCGCGTGGAAGTCAAAGTCAAATTTGTTTTTGGCTGACAGCTCCTGCCTGTTAGCTAAACAGCTTCATAATAGGTCAAATAGTTTTCGTGATTTTGTCTTTAATTAGTGATTGACCTTCTACATAAAATAAATTAGGTAGGTACTTAAATTGCCAGACAATGTAGAATCTTTAATTTGTTTTTCAGGAAGGACATTTAACCTTAGAATCATTAATCATTCCAGAGACCACGACTTCTTATTCAAAAGACAGAATTAACACTAATTTGTTCTTTCCCAAATTAATATAAGTAATTTTGTGTTTACTCTGTAATTTGTTGCCCTATAAACATAGAACGTGGTGAGAAAACTTGATTATTTATTTATTTACCTAATATACTTGGGTTTTCATAAAGTAAAGGATTTATTATATGTCATTTCTTAACATTTTTCGGGTGAAGAACTTAATTTTAACATGTTATTATTATGGCGTAGGGTAAATATTTTAGGTAATACGTAAATTATTTTTAGCAAAAGGGTGTGGGTAATCATATTGTATACTTTATCGAAATCGTGTGTTCTTAGAATTCTTTTTTTATTTCTGAAACCCAATTGATACGTACCAGAAATCAATTTCTATTTCTAGACACGAGCTACTCAAGTTCCGAACACAAAATATTCAGAAAAAAAATAATCCTCTTTTAGATTTCAATAAGAAAAGTTATTTTTTTGTTTTAAGAGGTAATCTCTGGAAGTGTAGTACTTATATTTATAATATTTTTTATTTTATTTTAAGTTAATACTATGTTGCTGTGCCCTAACAGGGTCCATAACTGTACGGTCGGGGTCATAAGTGCAGTAGCATGCTTTTTTTTGAGGTGGTAAAAATCATCAAATGAGTCCTTCCGCCCGGTTTGAACTGCTGTGAACACGCGGTACAAGCCATACCTACATCTGTGTGTATAAGTGATGTATTCAAAGTTAAAGTCAAAGTCAAATCATATATTATTTAATAAGGCCAATAAAAGGCACTTTTGAATGTAATAACACACTACCTACGTACACCTCAAAATTCGCACACGACGTCGAAAGGTCGTAAGTTTAACCAAAACGTCAATCGATTTGCTTTGTAGATTGCTACTCCACTTATGACCCCGACCGTACTTTGACTTTAAGCAATATTTAACATCTTTTTATACACATTATGGTATGCAATAAATGAATATGAATATGTAGGTACTAGTCTAAAATGCTTTGGATTCACTGATAGAAATCTAAAGTATTGCCGAGTGCCATGTTTTATGGTGTAGGTACTTAACTTCCACGCGGGCAAAGTCACGGGCAGAAGCTAATCTAACCTTCTACTTATACGTTACCGAATTTCAAAGGGTAGCATTGAATCCTCTGACCTACTTGACAATTTCGCGTCGGCAAATTTTGTGAAGTCCTTTGAAATATTTAAGTGAAATTTCTAGAATAATGTTACTGGACTTTACATGTAATCATGATACCTAACTAGGGTTGTCATATGACACTTTTCTGGTATAGTGTCGGTTTTAAATCGACTTGACAGAGGTAAAGTAAACAATCAAGTAGTAGAAATGTAGCAGACCCTTATGAATAAATGGTATATTTTTTGAATATTTTAAGTGTTATTGGGTTTTTCCATCAGGAACTTCTCAGTAGCAGCCTCGGAGTCTGGATTTGTGCCCGGTTAATGGCAATAGGCTCGCCCCCTTTTACATGGGACGTAAACGTAACTGGCGAAATGAGGGTGTACTAATGGGTACACCTTTGCCTAACCTTTCGGGGATTACAGGCGTGAGGTTACGAGACAGGTCATAAAAAGTATGACAGTTGATTAGTGGAGTCTTCTACTGAATTTAAAACTTTCCGTTAACAACCCTACCGGCCACGAAGTACGATCATTTTATTATTAACGTGTGGCCTTTCGGCCAGGGGCTTACGACTCATACATTTTATATTTGGCCACAAACAAACAAAACAGAATATTTTGACTAAATAACGGTTTCCAGACATATTTCAATATTCTTGGCCTTTGGTCTAGCCTTGACGGTTTTGACAGTTTATTTCGTAAATTAAATCCTTTTTTGTGATATTGAGCTTTCATAAATATTTTTTTTGCGTTGAGGTCTTTTTGTACCTTTTTGTGTTTATCGTAAATATGGGCCAGTGGTTAAAGTGCTCGCCTTTCATGCATGAAGTTGTGGATTTGATACTTTGCAAGTATGTACAGTAGCGGTCATAAGTAGAGTAGCAATCTCACAAAACAATAGATTGATATTTTTTAACTTACGATCTTTCGACGCTGTGTGCGAATTATGAGGTGTTCCTAGGTACTGTGTTAATACATAATCACTTTACACTCATATGTAGGTACGGTCTGTACAGCGTGTTCACAGCAATTCAAACCTTAGCATGCTACTGCACTTATGACCGCTTACTGTACCTTATAATGTGACTTTTTCAATTTATGTGCTTTTTAAGTTTATCTTCTAGTCTATCTAAGTCTGTCTTCCATATTAGTTAAATTAATAAATAAAAACTAACTTACTTGCAGTTTACTTTAACTTGACAGCAAGTTGTAATTTCAGATTTCATTAATAAAACTATTTTAACCAACTTATATTGCTGTACCAATCTCTCTAGAAAATAGAAAAACCTATTATATATTATTCTGTTTGAAAATCTAGTACCTACAAGACCTAAATCTTAGGACTAGGCGATAAAAATTCCACGTCTAGCAATAAAACAGTCTATGAGAATTTCGCCTACTATACACCCCTAAGTATACAAATAGGGATAAGAAATAATAAAATCGCGGCTAGGTAGCCCCATAGGGATTGTTTCGGCAAATTTGGACTAAGGAATTTAATATAAATCCGGGGTGAAAAGGGGTTGGACCTTGCCCCATGATTATTAGTCTTGGGTGCCTAAAATTGCGCTTTGAGTTTGTCATTTTGGCTTTAAAAATAAGATTTTTTAAAGTATCTGTGTTGTTTGCCACAATTTTTGAAGTCAAATATATTTTCAGTATTTGTTTGGATATGTGGGTATTGTTGTAGTGATTAGACAATATCTGTAACATTTTATTATGTTATGTAAATGCTATCGTTCGGTTATGATACAAAAAACTACTTCAACACAAAAATTTGCTAACAAATTGTAAAGCGCGCGTGTTATCCAGGTTTTCTTACGATGTTCTTCCTCAACCGATGTTAGTGATATGAGTCTAAGATAAATTAGGATAGTACGTGTGCATTGAAATTTATGCATAAAACTTCATGCATAAGAGGTTCCTTAATTACTGGGCCATCACGATATCGAAAATTAAAATACTAATTTAGTTTTAAAAGTTAAGCAATGATTAGTAATTATGTAATTTAACTCATTTGAACTCGTTCCGTTTCCTAACCATTAAGGGAAAGAAACTAAAATTTGACTAGTTAGGTACAGCTCCAAGTACCTAAATAAAGAGATCTTGCTTTGTACTAGTGACCTCAAAATGTATATAGGTACCACACACTAAGAAGTAAGAAAGGAAACACCAAAGTATAAAAACAAAAACAAAAAACATCTATCAGACCACTCTATACATTTTAGGCCCACTCAAACTAAGTACCTACTAAATGTAGAAATTACAGAGCAATTTCTAGCAAAGACTTTGGGAGGCAATTCGTTTTATCTGAAACATTAGCTGCGAAACATCTACGCTTTCAGTGTTATACCCACTCAATATCGAGCATAATCTTGTTTTTTATGTAGATAATAAGTTGTTTGGGAGACGTCGTCCATTATGTTGACTTTTTTTTATAGACTTCTTGCAGGCCTGACTTTCTGAGATGTTGGGTCATATGGCTCTTTCAACCAATGCGTTTGTTTGGTGGCCGGACTGCTGTCTGGCTGGAGGCCCTAATTTTTAAGCCACTACAGAAAAGTCCGGTTGAACAGCCGACAACCTCCTAGGTTTCTAAGTAGTATTATTATGTAATACTAGCTTTTGCCCGCGACTTCGTCCGCGTAAATGTCGGACCCCCGTTCATCCCCTTAGAGGTTAAATTTAAAAAAATCCTTTCTTAGCGGATGCCTACGTCATAACATCTACCTGCATGCCAAATTTCAGCCCGATCCGTCCAGTGGTTTGGGCTGTGCGTTGATAGATCACTATGTCAGTCAGTCAGTCACCTTTGAGTTATATACATATATTTAAGATACACCAACGCAAACAATGGCTACTACAAATAAGTACCTATGTTGTGCAGTATTAAAAATTAGTTTTTAGGCCTTATTTTTTTTCAATTATTAATATATTAGTACTTATTATACATATATTAGTTTATTATTTATTTATTTATTTAATTTACAACGGTTTTTAAACCAATTACAGTAAATCAATCTGAAAAAACGTACTTAATTACATAAATGCAATAAACATGTGCTTCAACGATACGTGAAAAACATGGTAAAAAAAATAAAAAAAAATAACAAAGGTTTAAAAAGAAATAAAAGAAAAGAAAACATGGTACATGGTGGTGGTGGTTTATATTGTGAGCATCACACAATATATTAGTTTATATTATGGGTACCTTATTTTAATTCGATTTGAATCTAGATGAGACCTAAAAATAGCAGCCTATTATTGTCCCATTGCAAGGCAAAGACCTCTTCTCATACAAAGAAGGCACGAGCATTGATTACCGCTCTTGCTCTAGGCGGATTGACGATTTCAGACTTTTATTCATTATATTTATTATGTCTAGGTTTCCTAAGTTTGAAAACAAAAATTGTGCTACAGAAATGTTGAAAACATGCATTACTTAAGACGATATAAATCACTACTCACTACATAGTATAAAACAAAGTCGCTTCCCTGTCTGTCTGTCCCTATATATGCTTAGATATTTAAAACTACGCAACGGATTTTGATGCGGTTTTAATAGATAGAATAATTCAAGAGGAAGGTTTATAAATACGTATAATACATGCACCCGTGCGAAGCCGGGGCGGGTCGCTAGTAAATTATAAAATGAAATACATTTTACGACATTGATATTCTGATCGTCACCTCATCTCAACCCAAAACCACATTAAAATCAAACAAAATAGTATTACGTAAACAACAAAACAAACAAATCAAACCTCAAACGATACTGTTGTAAATAATAATGGTTTTATAACAAGATAAGGGCGCATTTTCTTTAACGCGATCACAGATACTTCGTAAAAGTTAATCTAAAAACGAGTTCGAGTTTGTTTGCACTGCGTTAAGAGAATGGGGTGATAAAAATAATAACATTGCGAGTAACAATGTTGGCAGCGTGTTGATGAAACTTTTACTTCAGTTGAATGAGTTAAACTATGGTTATACTGTGTGGTTGGGTACTGTGATTATTCTGGAGAATAGCTGACTATTGTAATATAACTTTTCCATACAGTTAACTATTGCAGATACTGGTGTTGATTTTATTATGCACGACCTAAACTTAATGTAGACTATTTTTATATTTTTCTCTGTAATAAAACATGAAAGGGACGGGCATAAATAGGGGCTGTCAATTTTAGTTGATCTGAAACTTCCATACAAATTATAGTTGACATGTCAGAACGCATTGATTAAAAACACGGAAAAGTTCAAGGCAGAACTAATTTGACATCTCTAATTTAGTCTCATTTTCTTTTCTTTCGCTGTATATTAATAAGAAATGCCAATTCTCCAATTTTAGTTTAGTTCGCGAACAAAGGAATCGGCACCAAAGTCACGGGAATGGTGTAAATTCTTAAAATTTATTTCAGATCAAAAACAGTTTTGTCGTGGCATTATAACTATTACAACTTTGAGAATAGACCATTTTTATTGAGCTGTATTTCGAAAATCCTATGTTTCTATTATACCTACTTCAGAAGAAAATCGCTTTTGAATTTCGTCGGTGCGCTTGCCAAATCTGATATGTGCATTTGAAGGACTTTCTGAATATTATAAAAATACAACAGAATATAGCAAAAAATATCTAATTTAGTCTATTGCAAATTTTTTTCCAGTTATAATTTTCACAATGACAGTTTTTGCCATCGATGTGTCGATAAAAATCAATGCCATCTAGCGAAAAAACGAATAAACAAAAATGCACATATCAGGTTTGGCAAGCGCACCGACGATTTCTAGTATTACAACGGCACCTCAACATTAGAAATGAAAAGAAAGAATGAAAGAAATTTACTTATTTGACAAAGCATTCATATAAATGGTTCAAGCTGATACGAGAAAATCGAAAAAAATATTATTCATAATATTATACAACACAAAAAATCTTGATACAATATCATATTAGAATTTTCTTCAGAGCAATGTGACCTCTATATTCCAAAACCCAATTACTAAGAAAACCGATATTGTACGATTCGACGGGCTGTCAGATTTTCGGGCTTCAGACTGCCCGACGACTGTCATCGATATATACGTAGGTATGACATTTGGGACCAATGGCTTAACTTGCTCTCGAAGGCTCGAAGGGGTGTCGATATGAAAACGGACGACAGTCTGGAGCCTCGATCGGAGATAGGTACTAATCTTACCAATCAATGCATCAGAATCAGGGCCCGATCTAGCTATTTAGCCGCTCCGGGCAAAAATAATATACGCCGCCCTTTACACTAGCACCATATACATAAGTCAGCTTGCTATTTTAAAGATGGGATGATATATGTATTGTGTTAATTGTATAATATTCACTAATAATATTCACTACGGCTCCTGAACATGTTATCATCTGCCTAGCCTTTTCCCAACTATGTTGGGGTCGGCTTCCAGTCTAACCGGATGCAGCTGAGTACCAGTATTTTACATGGAGCGACTGCCTATCTGACCTCCACAACCCAGTGACGGGTAATACGATACCCCTAGGTAAGACTGGTTGTCAGACTTTCAAGCTTCTGACGACTCGTAACGACTGTCAAAGATCCACGTATGACAGCCGGGACCAACAGCTAAACGTGCTTTCCGAGGCACGTAATGATGTCAGTAATGTCTAAGATAAACTTTAGAAAGTACAGTCAGCAACAAAAGTCGATTAACATTTATGATTTTTAAATCCTAATTATTAAGTACAATATTAAAAGTAAAACGCAATGAATATAAAATTGAGATATTATAAACCCTTAGCTATTACCTGAAATTCTGTAAGCCAGTACATTATGTGTTTAGTGTCTGTTTAAAAAATATAAAAGAGTAACATTGTTAATCGACTTTTGTTGCTGACTGTACCTATGTGATGTTGTGTTAATTGCATAATATTCACTACGGCTCTTGAACATGTCATCATCTGCCTAGCCTTTTCCCAACTATGTTGGGGTCGGCTTCCAGTCTAACCGGATGCAGCTGAGTATTACCAGTATTTTACATGGAGCGACTGCCTATCTGACCTCCACAACCCAGTGACTGGGTAGTATGATACCCCTAGGTAAGACTGGTTGTCAGACTTTCAAGCTTCTGACGACTCGTAACGACTGTCAAAGATCCACGTATGACAGCCGGGACCAACAGCTTAACTTGCTTTCCGAGGCACGGAATGATGTCAGTAATGTCTAAGATAAACTTTAGAAAGTACATATGAATTGAAAAAGTCACATTGGTACTTGCCCGGATTCGAATCCACAACCTCATGCATGAGAGGCGGGCGCCTTAACCGCTAGGCCATCACGCCGTCCTCCTGAACATTGTATTGTACAAAAATTCATGAGAGTATGTTTGACTTCGTGCGACCGCCCGGTATTCTCAATTTTGCCGCCCCTCATTTTTGCCACTCTGGGCATTTGCCTGGCTTGCCCCCCTTAGATCGGGCCCTGATCAGAATCAGTCACGAAATCCTACTAATCCTACTAATATTATAAATGTGAAAGTTTTTGAAGATGTTTGGAAGTTTGTTACTCAATTAAGCCGTAAACCGTAAGTCATAAACCGTTGAACAGATTTGGATAAAAATTGGCACATAGGTAGACCATTTCCTGGATTAACACATATATGGTACTTTTTATCCCGGTAATGTGTTCCCTTGGGATAAAAGTTCAACTTATTTATTTACGTTTTACGCGACGAAGCCGCGGGCGGAAGCTAGTAATGAATACTTCTATAGACCTTCGGATTCTCAACGAAAATTCTTGAAAAAAAAACTACCTCCCTGCCAAATTCCATCTTTATATGTCAAGCGGTTTTCGATATTTCGTAATGAGTGAATGACCTTTCGCTTTTATATATTTAGAAGGTAACTTTTAGGTTAACTTTAATAATATTGCATTATCTTTCTCAACTCTAGTGTGTTAAATCTTGTTCAAAGCTTTTAATAGCCAGCGTCTAATACTTCCCATATATTGTTTAGATCCTTTTAAATGTATAGCACAGACTATAAACGACTTTAGTATGGTCATACAACGTAATATACAGTTCATTTATTTTATCTTTATAAATAAACGTAGGTACGAATATCCGTTTTTGTTCTATACAGTTATATCAATAAAGTGCTTTTTTGACAAGCAAAGGCTTCGCGTTAACTAGGCATTAATGTAAGTAATTTTTCAGCCAGTATTTTAAACCATAAAATGTTAAGCCATATACATTTTTGCTTTTGTCCAACAAAACCACGCAAGCAAACCACTGCAATGTACCTAGTATCTTGATAAATTTTAATCAAAATCTTTCGGTCGTATTTGCATAGCCCTCTAAATATCATGAAACCCTTGAATTTGCATCGAAATGAGCGTAAAATGACCAAAACCCTCATTAAAGGGCGGCTAGGAGAGCCAGACCTTTATTCTTTTGTCTATGCTTTTGTTAGGCAGCCATGTTGTTCGTCCGCCATTTTGTGACGACGAGATTTGTTCATGAAAAAGTTGTATTGTATTAAGCTATTGTTGTTTTTATTACAAAAATAAGTTTTTTGTGGATTTAGCGACATTATTAAAGTTTTATGAAAACATAGCAGAGCTAAATGTTTTTAGTTTCATGACTTTATGAATTTTTTACTCCGTTCATTTTCATATTTTGGCCGTTATTGTAGATAACTTAAAAGGTTTTATTAAGCTTAAATATCTTCGAAAACCCGTTTTTATAGAGGTCTATAATCTTATTTTATTACAATAACATTTTCATGGGCACACTACTGATAAAAAGTTTATGGATTAACTACTAACTTTTAAAGTCTATAATACTATCTTAGACTAGTTTATATGAGTTAGGTACTAGTTTATAGTCGCGAGTACATTCATGTGAATGTCCAATTTCACATGGTTTAAATAAAATTGTTTTCGCGCGGAACTCTAATTCTTTTTCTAAAAAAAATATCTGCCAGTGAAAATCGCGTCAAAATCGATCCAGTTGTTTTGAAGATTAGCTGGAATATACTGACGTATGGACAAAAAAAATTGAATGGATTTTTTGATAAGTACAGTCTGTTGGCAAGGACGTCTGACCCACCATAAAAATAAACGAATTTGGACCCTCAGCTTGTAGCATTAAGGTTTATTCAATTTATATGAGCTTATCAAACTAGTGCTCGAGAACTCGATGAACAAATACAATAATAATACAGACACGCAAATTTGATCTTTATTACGTTAGCATTAGGTTATATATTATAACTACTTGTTATAATATTATTAGTGTAATAGCTTATTTTAATGATTGCATTCAAGTAATTCTGGTCTCGTGGCCTGTATATAAGACTGCGAAAAACGAGTTGTGAGATCAAATCCTGCGACGAACTTATTGTTTTGCTTTCAATTTAGAATTTATTTAAAAACTATTTCTTGTATTATTGTAAAGAACTATAGACGGATAATCTTCAAATAAAAACTTTCTAAAATGGTAATATTTTCACATAACTTGTAATAAGTGGGTAGTTGAAAAATTAATATTAGTATTCATTATAAAACTGGTATTTTCAAATGCTACGGGTATGCAGTGACTACGCGCAAACATATTTTACCTTGCCTTACTAAATTCTGTGAACTTTAAAGTTATTTAATTTACCCACCAGTTTAAAAGATAAATTGACGTAAATCATATTGCTCGTTCTATAATAATGCAACCAATATTGTAGAAATGAAAACAAATTAAAAAAGAAACTGATAATAGGTGGACTGTGTTTTGACACCCACATGTTGTTAGTCGCCAATCCAGCATCAAACCGCTAAGCCACAAGAACTTGTTGGGAATACGCGAAATTAAAGATTGGTTTGTAATAAAATTATGTTGTGTAACTTAAAAGCTTTTCAACTTTAATGTCAACGAGATAAGGATTAAAATAACTTAACAAAATTATATATAATTCTGGTAGCTCCGACAATGTTACCTTAAAGTTACGTGTTAAAGATCAAATTTGCGTGTCTGTTTTGTTATTGTATTCGTTCATCGAGTTCTCGAGCACTTGTCTGATAAGCTCATATAAATTGAATAAACCTTAATGTTACAGGCTGAGGGTCCGAATTCGTTTGTTTTTAGGGTGGGTCGGACATCTTTGCCAACAGACTGTACCATGTAAACATTCATAATGCTTTATGCTGAGAATGAGGTCTTGGGTTCAATTCCCTGGTCGGGCAAAGTGTTATTGAATTTTCTATCAGGAATTTTTCAGTAGCAGCCTTGGACTCTGGATTTGTGCCCGGTTGATAGCAATAGGCTCGCCTCCTATTACATGGGACTTAAAAAAAACTGACGAAATGTGGGTTTACTGATGAGTAGACGCCTCTGCCGACTCTGCCTAACCTTTCGGGGATTACAGGCGTGATGTTATGATGTTTATGTTACCTATACCTATATCGTATTGTAAAATACACACAATTAATGAAAACTTCTTTGCTTGAGGCTTGAGCCTTAAAAAACTTTGCTTTAAGTAATGTAGGTCGCATACCATTTCTTTGAGGTGTGCAAATGTTAATTAAAGTCCACTGCAGGCATTATACCTCACACCATACTTGAGCAGAAAAAACTCTAATTCTTAACACAACATTTCTTCTGGCAAACTATTTTTTAAAGACTCCAAATATAGTTGGGGAATTTTCTCTTGTTAGTAGGTCATGCAAGCTTGGGGGTTGTACTATGTTATAAGCGACAGCGATTTTAGAACTGTCTAGGGCATTTTATTCCAGCCAAATTTTATATATATTTATTTAATGTACGGTCGAAAAGGCTATTTGGTTTACAGACAATAATAATTATCTTTCTGCTATAATGCCATTCATTGTTATTTTTGTGTTTACTTTTTAAGCTGGTGGTGTCTTATAATTTTGAATCCTATTTAGAGTGATTTAAAAAAATTGACATACTCAAAACATTGTTTGAAAGTAGTTGCAAGTTAGCTGCATGTTTACCAAATCGCTTGTTCGACTGTACCTAACTGTACCTATAAATTATTGTAAAACATATTCTTTTTTTAAAGAGTATGTACAGTCAACCTAGTAGATAGGTATGCAGGGTCGTCAGATATAGTTGGGATTTTCTTAGAAACCGATGGATGTCTTCGATTAAAACTTAACATAATTAATGAACTGTTTAGTATGATCTATTTTTTAAATTAAATTACATTTGTTAACATCCATCGGTTTCTAAGAAAACCTCAACTATATCTGACGACCCTGCATACCTATCTACTTTGTTGGCTGTACTTTGTGATTTTTAACTCATTCTTTATAAACTAACAGATAAACTTACTAGAAAATTCAACCCTTAGGTATATGAGACTAATATAAAATATCTCCTATTTTTTTTACAACTAGAGTCCATAACTTAGAGTAGAACGCAATAAAGCACGCAGTGGGACATCGTTCCGCATTCCAATGTCTCCTTCCAGTTTACTTTCACAGAAAATATATAGCGGAAAAATGTGTTCCAAATGCGACCACTTCGGTATTTGACACAGTGTATAAGATTACCCTAAATTATTCTGAGAGATAGCAAAGCTTAGATTAAAATTCAGCGAAAAAAGTAGCATTTTTGCGAAACTATGGAACCTACCCTATTACGATGTTGTCCTTACAATATCGTACTTATTTACTATGCCATAAGGTAGCACCTAAGCACGTTGAAGTTCATCGAGATTCGATTTCTGCAAAATCGACTTGATTTCACGCGATACCTTATACATGCGATTGCGAATTCACGTCATCTAAGTATAAGCAGAGTAAAAGGTCATACTAAAGGTACTACTTATCCTCAAAAATAAAGCATAATATCAACACAATTACAAAAAACTTTTCCCTCCAAATAATAACTCAACATTATCTGTTTCTTACCAAATTTCTTTCTTAAAAACAATCTTAAAACGCCATGAAACATTCAAAGCATAATCATTTTTCATTTTTAATTAGTTCATTATAAACTGTTATGTCCATTTTCGTCGCCAGATGTTACAATAAATTTTTAAAGTATTGCTTTCACCTTTTTTTTTTACTGAACATTTTTATCATTTGGTAATGTATAGTCAATTTGTGTAATTAACTTTTTATATCGCTTTTTTAATTGGTAGTATCGATATTGTATTTTGTTCTATTGCTATTAGCAATATATGGAGCTTGATCCTTATCCAAATAAATACGTTATTTATCACAAGCCTCGTTGGTCCAGTGGTAGCAAAGCGCGACTTCTGAGCATGAGGTCTTTGGTTCGATTCCCAGGTCGGGTCGGGCAAACTGTTATTGGGTTTTTCCATCAGTAGCAGCTTCGGAGTCTGGATTTGTGCCCGGTTGAAGGCAATAGGCTCGCCACCTATTACATGGGACTTATAACTGGCGAAATGTGGTTGTTCTAAAGGGGACACCTCTGCCTAACCCTTCGGGGATTACAGGCGTGATGTTATGTTACGTCACTCATCATAAGTATTGAGTTATGAACAAAATTGTCCATGACATCGTTTGATTTCAATGAATATCTTTAAGATATTTTCTTTTTTATTGTGTGGGCAGTAGGTAAGGTCTTACGACCCCACACACCCTAGTGTCAGAGTTTCTAAACCGCCTCAAGGGCCTCTGACATGGTTTAAGGTCAAGCCTCGGCTGACTTACCGGTACTTTAGTCAGAACAATAGAAAATTAATTGTGTCTCATTACGTGGGACTTGAGTAATTAAGTGGGACAGTAATAGGCTGGTATAAGTCCAGGTTTCCTTACGATGTTTTCACGCAGACGAAGTCGCGGGCAAAAGCTAGTAAAACAAAGTATATATAGGCCTATACTACACGGGCGGTTCTAACGCCGCGGGAATCCGCTTCTGAACCGCACTAGACTCAATTATATATGGACATTGTATGCTACAAACTACACTGCGCGGTTTCCCGCCGCGGTTTGCAGGCGGGAGAAATTCGACCGCCGCATGCAGCGTCAAACCGCCGCTGTTAACCGCCGTTTAAAACTACACGGGTGGTTATCCGCTATTGCGTCATTCTGTGCGGGACGTTCTCGCTCGCTCGTCGTGTGTGCGCTTGCGTGGCTAGTTATCATTGGCGGATCCATGTTAAAATGAACACAAAACACAGCTACCGCGACCTGGTTTGCGGGAGCTTTGTCGAGCGGATTCCCGCGGCGGGAGAACCGCCCGTGTAGCATAGCCCAAAGCAAGCTCGAACCTCCAAAGCGGCATAAAATATAGATTATGTGTTCAACCTCCACACTTTAGACTGATCCAGGCATTATCACTATCATGAATTCGTATTGAAGATATTAATGTTTGAATTATGTTTTAGGATATTGAAAAGCCATTTTTTTATTGTTGTAGGTACCTACTGATTTTTCTACTTCTATTTATTGGGTACGTGAGCTGTGGTTTAAGTTGGTGATAGCCTAGATTTTTCTGGTAGATATAATCTGTATTTCCTGATATTAAACTTATGTGAAACAATTTACTAACTTTAAAATAGCCAGCGAGAGCATTTGAGTGCTCTTTTTTACAAGCTTTTATTTAGCTTGCACTGTTCATATGAGGGTTGTCTTTTTTTTAGCTGGGACTGTTCCCGTACTTTTAAAATAGCTTCTGCCTACGATTTCGTCTGCATAAACTTCAGAATTACTTAAATCAAAGTCCTAAATTATCCTGCCGGTAAACAAAAATGGGGTATAAATTTATGCTATGCTAGCGGACTAGATCAATCTATGTGTGTCTCAACTTATTTCGTTTAGCCGTTTAAGCGTAAAGGAGTTACAAATATATACATCCACCATCCATCCTTACAAGCTTTCACGTTTATACCTAGTAAGATTTGAATTTCATTTCTAGGAAATCACGGCGCGATTTCGACCCACGCCGTGTTCTTGGAAGTGTTTAGCCGATTGATTCTATAATAATCTACCTCAGTTATTATTATTTTCTTCCTTAAAACTCAGCGCGGGGCAGGGTTCCATTACCAGATCGGTGTAAAAAGTGTTATTGCGTCTATCCAGTAGGAATTTCTCAGCAGCAGCTCGGAGTAGGAAGTTGGTGGTGTGGCACCCCCGTGCCTCAGAAACTACGTAAAGCCTTTGGTTTTTTTTTTTTTAGTTGGTAAAAATCACCAAATGACTCCTTCCGCCCTGGGTGGGGTGGAAGGGACTGTCAGACTTTTACTGACTAAAAAACCACCCTGTTCCTTCCGTTGCCCTTTACGTTCCGGGGCCACGGTATCCTGTTAAGACGTCCCGCAACCCCGGAGACGTCCCGCAACCCCGGAAGCCTTTGGTCCTGCCCCCAATCTCGCCCCAATCGTATCGGATTGCCGTCCTGTCAGACTATGAGAGTGAGGGAAGATGCAGTGCACCTATATTTGCGCGCACACTTATGCTCTATAATATCTCCTACATACTTGGCTGGTCTCCATTAAGATTGGCAGCCGTGACCAAAATTCGGTCAGGAGTTTAAGAAGAAACGCGAGAGAAGAGACTTTTGAAAATTAGGTATCAGAAGAAACTATCGCTGTCGCTCTGCGAGCTTCGGCGTGCGGAAAATAAAACAAAAATAAAATTTAAATATAAAAATAAAATAACACTTCTTATAATGAGTGTGAACTTCTAAATCACATTAATTATCAGTCACATAAGTTACCGCGGCCCTAGAACGCAAAGGATATTAGGAAGAAACTGGATGGGTTTTAGTCAGTAAAAGTCTGACACTAGCTTTCGCTACGCCTAAGCGAAAGAAATAATTTGATGATTTCCCATCCTTAAGAGGAAACGCGAGAGGAGAGACTTTTGAAAATTAGGTATCAGAAGAAACTATCGCTGTCGCTCTGCGAGCTTCGGCGTGCGAAAAGGACAACTGCAGATCCGACTGAATAGCCTAATAAAAAAGCCATAATTCGGGGTTTAGCTCTCGCCTATTTTCTTCTCCAATATTGAACCAATATAAAAGATATTTCATAAACTAAATAAGAAGGATAAATACTATGCCCCTATATTTTTATTTTATCATGAATAGTTTTTAAATATGTATACTAAGCCGCTGTTCACAGCGGCAATTTTGAGCATTTTCTGTGGGTTCTACTGCTTATAAAATAATGTCTCATTAAAAAGGAAAACATAGGGGCATAAAAATAGTTGATATTTACTTTATTCTAAAAAATCATTGCTTTAAAGTCATAAACCAGAAAGAAAACAGGCGAGAGCGTTTGTATGGTGAAAAGTTCACCCGCGTTTCCTCTTAAAGAAGACAGCTTACCATCCCTAATCTTTAATTATCTTTGTTCTAGAAGAACCCAAACATCTTCAAATTAACTTTAACCACATATCTTAAACCTCAACCGCTATTAACTGCACAACGTCGCCTCGTTAACATCCGTCTCCTATTTAAAGTTGTAATTACAAAAATAACTGTCTAAGTATGGGTTCATCAAAATTCCGTATTCGTTAACTTTCTCCGTGAAACAATTCCGCTTCGATGCGAGTCTGCTTAAAAGGTGCACTCGTGGTATTGTCGGAGCATTTGATCCTGCAAGGGGGCCTACCACCATCTCTTAAAACAGTATCATTTAAATATTACTTTGCCTTGCACACTGTTCGATGTTCCTGTTGCGTTGTTCCTCAACGCTCGGCTCAGCGCCGAGAGTTGAGGAACAACGGCAGAAATTACAAAATAATATTAAAATAATAGTAGTACTAAGTAGTCTGTTGTATAGTAGTAATAAGTTTTAAGAGATGACGTAGGCCCCCAAGTCACTCCCGTATTTAATTCCTCACGTACAAGCCTGAACATCTTCAGCCTGCCTTTGCATCATGGTAGGTACCTATCTTGTACTACATTATCAATGAACGTTGATTTGTGAATCATTGCCATATTAATTTACAAAAGTCCCTAAAAAAGCTACAAAGATTCATAAATCCTGAGTTCCTAACCGAAGACAATGTCCAAGATAAACTTAGAAAGTTTATATGAATATTGAAAAAGTCAAATTGGTATTTACCGGGTATCGTTAGACAACCTCATGTGTGAGAGGCGGGCATCTTAACCTAGGCCGTCACGTCTTATCATACCATCGATCACTAATAACAAACTATTATACTAATATTATAAAAAGGTTATGTTTGGCAGGTTATACCTGGTAATATCTGAATTTACTGAACCGATTTTATAAAATCTTTTGCAAATTGGAAGCTACGTCATCACGGAGTGCTCTATGTTATAACATAGAGCACTCCGTGATGACGTAGCTTCATAAAGCTAATTTTTTGATAATAAAATATATACTACTCAAAACAAAATAGGGCCCACCACGTTTTTAGTGTGAAATTAAAAAGTATTAATGTTTATCATGTTTTTATGGACAGACGTATTTAGGCTAGGGATTAAGAAAGTGTTTAAACGTAATCAAGAATCAAAGTTGTTAATTTTTTTGTAAATCAGACACAAAAACACTTTTTAGGGAAATTGCAGCAAAATAATGAGAAAAGTAAATTTCACTTTTCACTATTTTTTTTTTGTACCTGTGGCTTGAGCGATGTTATGCTTAGAAGCGAGTGAGGCCTTCTCTACTCCGTGTGCACTCCCTGAGCCTATCAGGTACACTTTTAATCAGATGGGTAACGTTTTGTTCCAGTATTCGCTAAAACAGACTTTGTGCGCGTTTATGAGCTCCTGAAGACTATTCACCTGACTGTTGTTCTTTTTGGGGCTGCTATTCAGTTGATCCCATAAATATTCAATGAAATTTAGGTCGGGACTCATTGCAGGCCATGGCAAAACCGAGATACTGGTATCAAAAAGAGCTCTTTGTGTAATACAGGCCGTATGTAGACGAGCCTTATCTTGCATATAAAAAAAAACCAGAACCCACTCTTTGTGAAAATGGAATGATATGAAGTCAGACTACTCGCTAAACATAACTGGTAGCAGTTACAGTACCCTCATTCAGAATTACCAGCTCTGTTTTGCACGCCAAGCGAATTTCCGCCCACACCGTAACACTTGAACCCCAGAAACGGTTGGTTCCATGGATGAATGATTCTGTAAAACGTTCGCCTTATTTTCTCCACACTTGTATTTGTTTGTGATCACTATAAAACTTGAATTTACATTTGTCTATAAAGAGTAGCGCACCAAAGTTAGCCTTGGTCCAGTACAAATTTTGGCGAGCGTACCTTAAACGCTCTGCATGATGAGCCCTTGTCAGTTTGAGTCAAACAGCACATACTCTAAAACATTGGCCATCTTCGTGGAGTGGATTACAAATGATTTGATCACTGAATTGTGTACTATTTGATTGCCACAATCGGGTTTGTAAAGCCCAGACAGTTAAAATATTCTCCCGACGTGCAGTTAACCTGATATAGCGATCTTCAGGAGCAGTTATAGCTCTAGGACTTCCTTTTCTAAGACTCCTAGCTACACTTCCGATTTTCTGGTACATCTCCTACATGTTTCGGATAGCTCTTTGCGACACACCGACATGTATTGCTACAGACTTCTGAGATTTTTCCCCTGAAGCAGGACCACTGCTCTCGCTGCGGTTTTCATGTCCTTATGACGCCCAGAACTAGCCATAGTAATCATTATTATCACAAAAATCAAATAAAACTGTCCAAGAAAGCAACGACTACCAACAACAACTACAGTCACATTGAGAACATAAGTAAAAGAATTTGTGCATTTTACGTTTTTTCAAGCACTTCACTTTTTCTGTCTTCCCACTTGAATTAAACCCTCAAGTTTTCGCTCGAAACATTGATAAAGATTCACAAACAAGTCAACTACATAATCTAATGCTTCATTTTGCTAATTAGTATCTCTTGAATAATTCTAAGACAAAAATTGAAAATAAATAGTGGTGGGCCCTATTTTGTTTTGAGTAGTATATTTTATTATCAAAAAATTAGCTTGTATGGTAAAATGCTAGTATGGTATAAAAATTCAAAAATAAAGTTGAAGAAAGAATGTAAAGAATCTAGCTTTCAATATCAAACGCAGATACATTAACGAACGTACACAAGAGGAAACTGTGAACCGAGACTTTCCGAATGTTAACAAAGGAAGCGTCAAAACGCGAACTCCTAATTTCCACAGTTATATTGCTCCATCGCGTAATTAAAACATCACTCATTTATGACGTAGTTTGGGAAACCAGGCTTTCATACAATAATTGGTAATCCAAATGGCGATTACAAAATTGATGGATAAAAAGTCAAATATTCCAGTCAAATAGTCCAGTTCTATTAAAATAGTCTATCAAAAAAGTCAAATATTCCAGTCAAATAGTCCAGTTCTATCAAAATAGTTTATCAAAAAAGTCAAATATTCCAGTCAAATAGTCCAGTTCTATCAAAATCGCCCAACACACAATTTTTCAATAATAATAATTTCATTACGTCAAACTAAATAAATGTTCCAGAGATATAACATTATTATCCAGCATAATAGTCGTCAGATATAGTTTAAGTTTTCTTGGATATCTTCGATTGAATCTTAACTAAATTAATGAACTGTTAATTGTTAATTATTAATCTACTATTTAAATTAAAAAAAAAAACTTTTTATTTAAAAACATCCCATCCATATCTTTTTTTGATTTTACATCAAAACCCTTACCTTACAACAGATAAAAAATTATAGTGTTAAAAATCCAAAATGCGATCAATTACTTCAAAACATTCGAGAAATTTGGATGAGGGTTGGCTTTCGCAGAACCACCCCTAATGTCATGACACTCAGTCATATAAATCTTCATATAATTAATTAAGCGTAAGAAAATAAACTACTCAAATCAAAAACCCGTCAAATGAACACGCGGAAGTAACGGCTTTCGGCACTAAAAACAAAACTTTCAAACCATTAAAATGTTCACAACCCAACCCTCATTATTCTATGAATGCCGCCGTTCCTTTCATAAAACTATCCCATATGCTTTAATTACGACACCATCATTAACTATAGGGTTATTACCATTCGGTTCCGCCACTAATTGCACAAAGTTCATTCGGATATTCTCGTTAAAAGTCGTCTTTCGTCGAGACGTCCGCGTCAGCCTTTTGCGAACAAGTTCAAAGTTGCACTTTGCTCGTGTGGTTTTTGAGTTGAATTGTGTGATGTCTTTTTGAAATATGGTGTCGTATACGAGGGGTTGTTTTGTTGTGTTTGAGAGTGACTTTTGTGTAGTTTAGCAGGAGGGGGTTAGAATATGAAAGGGTATACAGGGATTAAAGGTCCGGTTACACCGGAACGGAGAACTTGCGGGCGCGGTCAGACACAGGACCACGGCATTATGCTGAGCGTCAGTCGTTTCGCGCGTTGGTGGCGCATATTTCCGTTTATGAGTTTTTTTTTCAGATTTATTAGGTATTTGTTTTTTGACTTCTGTTTTTTTAAACAATATTGCTGTACTGTTTAAAATTTTCCTACTTAATTATATTTATTTACAATTTTATTCGCCTCTAGCCTTACTTAAACCAGAGACTTCAATAATACTTTGATATAAGAAGTAACTTAATATTTTATAAGTAAATAAAGAAGATAAGTACCTATTTACAAAATACAAATGAAATCTCTTAAAAGGCCGAAAGAACTTTCTATTCCCAAATTATATACGAAATTGTTAATCGCAAAAAGAGCCTTAAAAGGTTCCTGGCGGAAGTTAAAATTGTCTTCTTTTATAGGCGTTAAGTAAATATTTGAAAAAAAAACATTCTGTTAGTTCGACAATGGTGCCAATTCCCTTGTTCACAAACTAAACTAAAATTAGACTATTTCTATCTTTTTTTGTCCAATAAAACAAGAAAGAGACTAATGTAAATAAGAGCTGTCAAATTTAGTCAATCTGACACATCCCATACAATTATAGTTGACATCCTATAACGTGCAGATTAAAAATACGGAAAAGTTCAAGGCAAAACTAATTTGACATCTTTAACTTAGTTCTTAAATGTCATCGTCCTTTTCTTTCGTTGTATGTCAGTATAAGAGATATCAATTCTCTTTTAGTCTAGTTTGTGAACAAGGGAATCGGCACCAGTATAATTATCTTATAACTAAAATTAACATGTTACGATGACACATTTCCTTGTCTTTTAAATCGTAAATAACAGCTTCTAAAACAAAAAACCTTAGTACCAAATAAACCTAAGTAAATTCAATCCACCAAGCAAACAGTACCGAAATTTCCGATAAAGATTTAGAGAACATCACGACGTTTATCGAAGAAAGCATTATCATGCATTAAAATTCGGCTCCACAGCAAATTGTTATCGTCGAACCTAATGATGTATTTGCATGGGAAAAGAGTTCCTTCCAGTCGACGGGAAGTTGTTACGTAAACACTGCAAGGAGTATCGGGACCTAGGTACATTCTGATTTGATGAGTGTCTTTAAAATTGTTTTTTTTAAATCGTGTGTTTGGACAGTTTATATGTTCTCAATAAGTTCTTAAAAAAGGTCAGGTGCGCAGTACTCGTAACATGCTTGGTTGACGAGATGTGGCAAAAGGAGTATGCAAGGATCGTAGTAGGTGGCGTTCTGTGGTTTCTGCCTACCCCCATGGAAAAAAGGCGTGAGTTTATGTATGGATGCATGTGTAAGTTCTTTTGTTATGATTAATTATTTATTGATTCTTCTTCAAAGTTGATTTCTACATACAAACTTTAAACCCTCGTTTCGTCCCCTTAGGGGGTGAATTATGGAAAATCCTTTCTTAGTGGATGTCTACTAACTATAAACTACCTCCCTGCCAAATTTTATCTTTATACGTCAATCGGTTTTCGATATATCGTGATGACTGTGTGACCTTTCGCTTATATATATTCAGAATTTCAGATTTGAAAGTACCTACTCCTAAACGTGCAAAACTTTAACTGTAATATGTAAAGTTTCAACATTTTCGATCATTGCTGGCAATCTCGCAGCCATACACAGCCGAGAGAAAGCCTGTTTAGCAGCACCATGAAATAAATAATCCTATCACAATTTTCTTCTCAATATGGAAAATTCCAAAAGCATTTTTCCTTTTTTTCTTTTTCCTTATTTTCCCAACAACAAATCTCAATACTACAATCATATATAAATAGTTGATGGTGGATGGAAATTTATGGCAAAACAGAGCCATAGATCTATGAGGGTGAATAAATCAGCATAAATGTCTCGTCGGGGTAGGCGCGAAAGTCAACATTGTCTTTGGATTTCTTTGTAGTTTCATTAAAAACGCAAACGATGTTTAATTTATGGTTAAATATTTAAAGGGTCTTGACTTAACTGATTGATTTTTATTGATGGATACTTCTTTTTATTTTTCATTTTTATGTCCTACTAGATTTTGCCGCGACTTCCTAGCCTCCGTTGTCCGTTCGTCTGTCAGTGGCCTGTCTCTTCTAAACTGTAGAGTTGACATTTTCACAAATAATTTTGTTTTGTTTTCTCTTTGTCCGTGTATCGTTCGGTTTTGACTTTGACTTCGTCTGCGTCCCAAAAAAAAAAGTAGCCTATGACTATATGGCCCGTAGAAACTATTACTTAATCTGTGCTGTGACCTTTGTTGGGGTTCAAACTTAACCCGTATCGGTTCAGTGGTTTGGTCGTGAAACGTATCAGACAGGCAGACAGACAGAGTTACTTTAGCATTTTATAATATTACTACGGATCTATACAGTGCAACAGTCTCTCAAAAAACATCAAACATACACGCATAACTTACGTATTATACATATAGGGTGACTGGTAATTAGTGTACGATATTTATACCATGATTTCACAAACAACTAAACGAAAAAAATTAAAAAAAAATTGGGGGGAGACATTAGAACAATAACACTCCATCAGCCGTAACTTAACTTAGTTATCCCTTTTTGCAAACAAAACTATTCAACTTTCAACATTTATTATTCTTTTTTCGTTCAACTTTCAAATTATAAAAATATCGTACACTAATTTTACGTATTTTCCGCCATGCTTTATGCTCACTTTAACATCACGGTGTAAACTAGGTCAATTTAGATGTACTAGATCTTATTAGAGTTAAATATATATTTAAACCGTCGCTAAGGTATTCCCTAAGGAGCTCAGGCTTAGTACATAGTTACACGTCCGTACATTAGGGTTGGGCTGAAACACGTTTTAATTGAACAAATGTAGTATCGATTATACAAGAATTGATAGATACTTTAATACAGACGGAAACATGTTTAAAATCATTTATAAAGATACCTACTATAATTAATTTTTAAAAACTTGTTTCTCAGAATTGGTTTAGCAATTGTTTCTCGGAATGGGTAGGTAACTCTTTTGTTCTTGGGTTGTATCAAAGTCAAAATAGATACGAGAAAAAAGAACTGAATCTAGCTGCCAAACCGAGAACTACAGCAGCTGGTTCGTAATACAAAGTAAAAAAATAAACCGTTAAATTATTAAATTTTACACGTTTGCTCATAAATACTGTGTTTCTGTAATGTTTATTCAGCTTTTATTTTTAATAAATAAGTAGTGAAATCAGACTAATTATTAATAATTAATAAATTAGCCACTTGACAATGACATCTTGTTCAAGTGGGTATAAATAACGTTGAATAAAAAAAAATGCAATCTAAACGATAATCGATACAAATCAAAATCTCAACTCGCTACAACTAATTACGAATCTTTGTCCCCACACTAACCTGTTCGTTTAACCTCTAGGGGGATGCTAGCGACACTACATGTGAGCTTATTTCCCACTCGCGTTTGTTAACGTTTAGATACCACCAGCTTTGTATACCCCGGCCACATAATAGATAGGTAGATACAGAAGGTCAGGAACATACAACGAGCGAAAACGCACAGACATTTAGTAAGTTCATTTCAAACTATAATAAATATAATAATTAATATATTAATATAATATATATATATATTATATTAATATATTATTTCAATATATTATATTATATATTTAAGAATATATTATATTCTTAATCTTTCTTATTTTTATTATGTACTGCCTCGTTGGTCTAGTGGTCGCAAAGTGGGACTGCTGAGCATGAGGTCTTGGGTTCGATTCCCAGGTCGAGCAAAGTGTTAATGGGTTTTTCCATCAGAAATTTCTCAGTAACATCCTCGGAGTCTGGATTTGTGCCCGGTTGATGGCAATAAGCTCGTCCCCTATTACATGGGACTTAAACATAACTGGCGAAATGTGGGTGTATTAATGGGTACACCTCTGCCTAACCCCTCGAGGATTACAGGCGTGATGTTATGTTGTTGTGTTATGTACATATATTCATAGTATAATAATAAATTATAGAAACGTGTGAACGTGTTTTAAATAAATGTATAGTGTTCGATATTGTTGTGCTATGAACTATATGCTTTATGCCAGCGTTTCCCAAAGTGGGCGATAACGCCCCCTTGAGGGCGCTGCAGGCCTAAAGTGGGGTAAGAGACCCAGAAAAAACGGGGCGTTGTGTAGAGTTTTGGGGAGCGATTTGTAATCAATCTACTAAGTGGTTTTTAAGTAGGTGAAAAAATGGAGGCGCTAGAAAATAATTTATTCTCAAAGTGGACAGTAGACAAAATAAATTAAGTATGGGAACCCCTGCTTATGCTATTATCTAATTGCATAGTCTGAAATGGGCTTCAAGTTGTTCAACTACCTCTGGTTGGATTGCTTGCTCAGTTCTTCCCTCCCCTGGCAGGATATGAGCTTGCCTAGCTAACCTGGCTTACAGGTAGACTCCATCATCCTCGGCGGCCATTACTCTACAGCCACAGTTCCATTTGAAAAATGCGTGTGACACACACACGCCGCGTCGATGTGTGCGTGCGTGTTTTCGTTCGTCGTATGTAGTTGGCTTTCTGTACCTTTCTATTGTGTGTCATAATGCAGGCAACACGTTACACAAGCGACTATAATCGATGCGGAAAATAATTCGATTACTGCAGAATCGATTATTGAATTAGGGTTATTGTACTCGATGGTATTGTGAGCGAGTGTTATTGATAGGGGTTTAGGTTATGGGGATTGAGCATGCCTTGGGGGTTATAATTATGGATACAGCTGCACTGATAACGTTATCAAGTTTTATTGATAGCAGCCTAATTGCCTCTGATCACACAGAGAAGTCTTAAACATTGATCAGTCTGTTTTTTCAAAGACAAGGACTTTTTAAAATTGTACTAAAATAATATAACATATCATCACGCCTGTAATCCCCAAAGGATTAGGCAGAGGTGTACCCATCAATACACCCACATTTTTGCTGGTTATATTTCAGTTGGGACTTAAACAAAACCACCGAAATAGGTGAAAGGTGTATTGATAGGCCATGAACCGGGCAAAAATCCATTCTCCGAGGCTGCCACTGAAAAATTCCTAATGGATAAACCCAATAACACTTTGCCCAACTTAGGAATAGAACCCAAGTGCTCATGCTTAGCAGTTGGGCTTTGCGACCACTGCACACCGTGGGTGTACAAATAGGTACACCTCTGCCTACCCCTACGGGGATTTCCGTCGTGATGTTTGTTATGTTGTTTCAGCTTAAAAACTTATTTACACTGAAAACAAGTAAGAAATGAAACAAAGTAAAGTTTAAAAGGAAAATGTATAGAAAAAAGCTGTCATTACCATATTTTATTGGCAAACAAAGAATAAATAAAGTATGACAACAATAATCCTGAAAGCGCAAGAAAAATAGCGCGGTTACAGTGTTGACAAGTTTACGATGGACACAGATGTAAAGTTTGACTAGATGTGCTATTGATCGCGAAAGGCGAGCACGCTCCCTTGATGGGAACACCCAGGTAGTATTTAGTCAGTAAGAGTCTCACAGACCTGCAAAAAAAAAAGTTATTCATATTCATATTCATTTATTTGCATACCATAATGTGTGAAATAGATGTTACATAAGGCTTAAAGCTAAGGCCAAGGTCAAAGCTAAGCTAAGGTCAAGTGCGGAGTACTCGTAATCGACGTGCTTGTATGACGAGATGTATGCACGTAGATGAGGCGAAAGGAGTATGTAAGGACCGTAGCAGGTGGCGTTCTGTGGTTTCTGCCTACCCCCATGGGAAAAAGGCGTGAGTTTATGTATGTATGTATGTAAAGCTGAGGTACAGTTATGGACCCTGTTAGCGCACAGCAACATTGGGTATAACTAAAAATAAAAATTGGAAAATAAAACAAAAATAAAATTTTAATATAAAAATAAAATAGGTAACACTTCTTATAAATGATAGTGAACTTCTAAATCACATTAATTATCAGTCACATAAGTTACCGCGGCCCTAGAACGCAAAGGACATTAGGAATAACACGAATGTGTTTTAGTCAGTAAAAGTCTGACACCCTTTCGGTCTGCCCAAAGCAGAAGAAATAATTTGATGATTTCCCATCTTTAAAAAAGAAAAGAGTCTGATAGACCACCCCGGAACAAAAAATAACAAAAATTAAGTTTAAATAAAATTTCCCGTGTTTAGAATTAAGGTTAGGTATCAGCTGGCCGCGCACAATACTTGCTGCACGCACCCCCACACTCGTTTAAATAATAAAAATGAGACGGAAACAAAATGTGGGAGTCGCCTTCGATAACGAATCGAGATTTTTTTCAATTAGGCAGACAGTTCTGGATACTACCGCGTACAAACAACCAAACAAAAAACGTTCAGAAAGGGTAACGCTTTTTACTTACGTGACGATTTCTGCCAGTTAACTCCTACCGCAAACCACATTAGGGAAATTCGTACCAAAACGGTGTGACGTTTACTTTTACCACATCTGAGATCGTACTTCAAGGGCTATAAAGCTGTCATGATTACCTAATGCTTGTGTAATTATACAGGCTAATCCTTTGTAGGCTATGTAATTACTCCACAGAGTGTGCCGTACCTAATTATCATCACTAATGAAGGTTCTTTTCATATACCACATGTTAAACAGGTCAAATAAATATCCTAACTAATATTATAAATGCGAAAGTAACTCTGTCTGTCTGTCTGTCTTTCTGTCTGTCTGTCTGTCTGTCTGTCTTTTCTTCACGCCTAAACTACTAAACCGATTTGTGTGAAATTTGGTACAGGGTAAGTGTGAACCCCAACAAAGGACATAGGCTACTTTTTATTCGACTTCGACTTCGACTTCGACTTCGTCTGTGTCCGCGATAACCGACATAAAATATACGCGGACGAAGTCGCGGGCGAAAGCTAGTAAGGATTATAAAAAGAAAGAAATAAATGATGCCACTTCTGGGGTGCAATTCTACTAACTTTTAGAAACGATCGCAATATAATCTCTGTCTCAATCTGTCAAAAATGCCTCTAATTCGATGAGATGACTTAGCGCAACAACTAGTGTGTCATAATTCTAGTCGCAATATCATAATTGCGACAGGATTTGAACGTTTTAGATTTATTAGAATTGGCTTACTGATTTAAAAATTTATCTTTTCTTCAGCGGCGCTTTTGATGCCTGTACCAAAATGCATATTATTATTTCAGTTCCAGCTATATTTAATCTGTTGTCCATTCGCGGTCCGCGCAGGACATTGTTGTTTATGCTGTACGTTTTAGTTTTTATCGTCCAAGGCCATAAAATGTTCTGTAACCAGTATACGCCAATGTTTTTCTACTATTTGGAATAAGCTGTTGTTAGTTTTTGACTTTAGACTTGCACTACTAAGGCTCGATCTCGATCGACAATCTTATAAAGACTGCAAGCTGCTTTCTAACCGGTCCTATTGGAAATTGGTAGGAAATCTGTATGTTCAGCAGTGGACGTCCTTTTTGAAGTGAAAACTTCTTTAGCGGCGTTGAGCACTTTTTCTGTAATGGGTATAAAATCTTAAACTCGCGTCAGGACACGTGCGCGTCAGGACACGTGACCTGATCGAAAAAGCGTAAGACGGATGGAGAGTAGACAGCTATCCCCTCTCTACGGCGCGGCGAAAATGTATGCCTGGGCCTACTGTTTCGTTTAGACAGCGCAGGGCGCTTGCGCGAATGTTCGTGTATGTTAAACGTAAACGTAAACGTTAATAATCAAGTTTTCACTTCTGCCGGCACTCCCGGAGTGCAACCCGTTTTTTTTTTGAGGTGGTAAAAATCATCAAATGAGTCCTTCCGTCCTGGGTGGGGCGGAAGGGACTGTCAGACTTTTACTGACTAAAAAACCACCCTGTTCCGTCTGTTGCCCTTTACGTTCCGGGGCCACGGTATCCTGTTAAGACGTCCCGCAACCCCGGCAGGCGTTTGGCCCCGTTGGGGGCCCCGTCCCTGTGCTGACAGCTCTTTGAGGCGCGCGCGAACAGAACGCGCCGTCGACCCGGGCATGGTCCTTGATCGGACGGCGAGCTACCCATTACTCGCCGTCCGCAAGCCCGCGCCTACGGTGGCCGGATGTCGCCTCGCGGCGTCCAAGGTGGATATGATGATGATGATGATGACTAATGCTCCGCTGTCTGTGCTTCTGTCACAGGGCTGTATTTTTTGAACCGTAATTGGTACTCACTTGAAACTGTCACAGAGTGTGTATTACTATTGCCCTTCTAACTAACCTAAAATACACTTGAAAATTAAAGAGGGTCCCTAGTCCCTCTCTGTATAATAAGTAAGTACGTGTTTTTTTTTATGTACCTAGTGTAAAATATTGTGGTGCGGTAGTATGAAACCCGCCATATGCAAATCCGACTCGGTAGGTAGGTACCAAAGGTAGTTTAGTATGAAGAAGAATGGGTAAGAAACTCCATAATACCCTTTAAAAAAATGTTTTACAATTACTTGTACCTATGGGTACATTATTTCACTAATTAAACTAAAAATAGCTACAAAACATTTAAGTATATAAAATTCAAAACTTTGAACCCCCTTAGGGGGTGAATTTTGGAAAATCCTTTCTTAGCGGGAGTTTACTAACTACAATCTACCTCCCTGCCAAATTTCATCTTTATACGTCAAACTGTTTTCAATATTTCGTGATGAGTGAGTGATCTTTCGCTTTTATGTATTTATATTTTGTCATCAATCGCTTATCTAACGGCCCCAGGCTTAAAACTAAAAAATGTGACGGCAATTTCTGGACGAACGAGTTTTGTTTTTGTTGCAATTGTACGCAACTAACGTTTTAGAACGTTTATATTGGCAACTGTTGCTGGCGCCTTTTTATGGAGTTTCACACTTTGTTGCTGAAACGAAGCGTGAGTTGGTTTTGGAAAATAAAACTGTGATTTGTTGTTCCAAAGTGTTCTGTTTTTTTGAGAAATTGCCATATAAGTAGTGTATTCAAAGTGCATTCCTGCTAGGAGCTAGGCCATTGCTGAGGTTTGATTCCTAGGTTCATGATTTTAGGGTGGATTCCTAGTAAAAGTTGTTCATAACGATGAGTACAATGACCCTTTTTCAGGTTTTTGGCAATTATCAATGACCCTGTATAGTATAGTGGTCTAATTGAAATAAATGTTTTGACTTTGAGTTCGTTCCCGTTACTCACACATAACTTCATCTAGATCTCCATAAAAATATGTAAATCAAAATCAAAGTGAATAGAAATTAATATCATATACCTACTGACAAAAAGATAGACTGATTGACAAGCAGATTGATTGCGTGTTAGCCACCTAACCCTTTCATTTCGCGTCACAGCCATGGCTTTGGGTTGCGTGGTTACAAAAATTGGTTTGGCTGTGCTGAAGTCGGGTAAGGTTTTTAGGTCAACAGTTTATTAAGATTATTTTTCTTCACCCATCATTTCTTGTAGGTATTGGTAAAAGCGCATAATCCATTAATAATACTAGCCATATTCAGGAAAGTGATAGTGGAACTAATTGCTGTAATATAAAAATGGCTATCCTTAGGCTATTTTGAAACTATTATTCCAATAACTTGATTAATCAATAACTTTATCGAAACTGAAGCCCACTTGTGCCAAAACCTTTAAGTATTTAATTGATAACACCAAGTTACATTACAAATTATACAAGTATTACTTCACATTTTCTAATTAAACCTCATGTTAACTCTGAGTTGAGTTTTTGGCACAAGTGGACATCAATGAAGTACGTACCTACATTATCCCTCTAGCAGTACAGTACCTAGTTATTATTATCGTGTGATAACTTAGTACTTTTAAACAACAAATCCTCATCATTTCCACATCACTTCTACCATCGTTTGCTCATACGCCTCCAGGAAGCACGTGTCATCAATCACAACGCGTCTGTAAGCGTCTTGGTCGGGGTAAATCTCTCTTTTTTACCCCATGACGTCATCCGGGTAAAACTCCCCCTACATCACAGATACCCGCATTATCTAGCCTGTTTGTGTTTTGAATTTTTTTTTATTATTTACCCCTACTTTGGTCGGTGTATGGAATAGATATACATTTTGCTTCAAGATGTTTTTGGATGTGTGATCTATTTGCACCTTTACCTTCTCCATTTGGAAAGCTTTATTTTTTTGTATGGGAAGGTTTATTATCCAGAAGAATTTGATTTGGAAATAGATACATCATATAAAAAAATTGAATTTCTGGTCAGCAGAACATTTAGCTTTTCTTCTGAGAGCAAATCAAAAGTTATACATACATAGATGTAAAGCATTTAATGCACAATAAAAATATCATAAGAATAAAAAGTTTACTTAAAAATAAATAATTCTAAACCCCTATCCCTCAACAATTTCAAAAGTAATCCAAACCTTTGAAGATTGCACTAAACGTGAGTAGGTACGTTTACAAAACTCAAAAGCGGTGCAATCACAAAGAGAGTCCAAATTATCAAGTACCCGAGTACACGGCCCCTATTCAGAGTATGAATGAAGCCCCCAAATCAGTCAGAGACAGTAATCAGAACCAGACACTCCCCCAGAAGTAGATGATAGAAAAATAAAAGATCTCAACATTTATACGGAATGAAAAAAGAATTAATTTGAGGGAACATCTGCTAGTTAAATAAAAACAAAAGTTGTTTCAATAGATTTTCAAAGGGGAATAAGCGATTATGTAAAGAATAATTATTTTTGCGAAGCTTTTAAATGAAATGAGGATTCTAACTTTACAGTGTTCAAAGTTGTTTTTATTTGCATTAATTGTTTTCTGAATTCCCAGAAAATAAAAAATAAAGATGAATTTCTAAAAGTGATGTTGATTGTTTTAAATGTATATTTGTGTTTTATTTCTCTCTCTTGTATTTTGAGTTTTGTTTTTTTTCATATGTACTTATTTGGTTTCAACCGAAACCGTTGCAATTAAAGTAAAATATTTAAATAAATGATATCTGTAGGCCAATTATCTTAATCAAAAACGTTCAAATTCCAATCTCAACTTTATCTCAGTGACAATCAATGTCAAAAATGTAGGTCAAGTCGAGGTATTTCTGGCAAATAGTTGCACTAATTGCTTTGTGTTTGTGATATTACATATAAACTAAAATATCTAGTTGAAGTTTTCGAAGGGTTTTGTCTTAAGCCACTTGAGACAAAGCGTTTGGTTTTACGATTAGGTCTGGGAGCTGATCCTGTGAGGATAACGATCTTCTGCAGACTATAGCCATTGATTTAACTACTTGACTTCTACAGTACATTGCTCTTTACATTGCATTTTTAAGTGTAGCCTTGAGATTTTATGTTATTAGATGGCAAACAAAGCGAACGTAGAATTGGCTTTCTGCAATTATTATTTCCCTAAGTCTCTAATAAAATTTTAAATCTGAAACCAAAATGTTCGGAAATACATACATTTTAACCTCCGACGCAAAAACGACAGGATGTTTTATTTTGACGTGTCTGTGTGTGTGTCTATCTGTGGCATCGTAGCTCCCGTACGGATGAACCAACTTTGATTTTGTTTTTTTTATGAGACTTGAATTAGTCGGGAGTGTTCATAGCTATGTTTTGTCTGGGTTTTTTTATATTATTTATTATACGTCACACAATGCTGATGTTTCCCGGTCCCGATTGTATTTAGACCTATCTGTCAGAGTAAAATTCTGAATGCCGGATCTAAAATTTTTAAATAAGTAAATTCCCTTAAAGCAAAGGTGTTGAGTAAAAAGTATTCGTTTGTTAGATTCTGAATTCCGAATCAGAAAAGATCCAAGGTCAGAGACATTATAATAAGAAATCATTGAGCAACAAGAACCAAAATAACAAAATACCTAATCATATTCTAAACCTCCAAGCAAGCATTACGTAACGCAATCAAAGAAAATCCCTCGAAACGTTGCGAATTCTAATAAAGACAATGGTAATTAAATAATTTCATATGTATCTAATGAACTTTATTTATCCGTCGGCCTAGCCTGATGTTTATTATGGAAATCTTACGACCCTGTACCAAGGTGCTGTGACTATTGTTATTATAATAGACTTCAGTGGACTCCATACAACTCGATTCCTACCGGTTTCAATTTGGAAATTCGGAAAAGCTACCATTCCGCCATTGAAAAATGGCACAGTCTATCTACTATCTACTCCTGCTTTCCTTCTGTCACTAGTCCCGTTATTTGGGTTAGGCTGCTTACAGACGAGCAGCATTTTGCTGTCGACAGAGCCAACTTCAGCAGCTTCCTCTATCGACAGCTGAAGTTGGCTGCAAAGTGCTACTCGTCTGTACGCGGCCTAACCCAATGAAAAGTGAGGATTTCCTCACTAACTAAATAATAACAAAATTAAAGCGGATGTACCGTTTTAATTTTATTATTGTTTCGAAGTTTTATGTTTTGGTTAATTATAAATTTTAGAAATTGTAAATAAAAAAATCCCTACACAAAATTAAGCAATGTTTGCTTCAGGTTTCCCTCTTACGACCATTAACCCTTCGCCACTGACAGCCTTTGAAATTCATAGAAATAATAGATATAAAACTTTATCTATACTAATCTATACTAATATAATATTATAAAGCTGCAGTGTTTGTTTGTTTGTTTGTTTGTTTGAACGCGCTAATCTCTGGAACTACTGGTCCGATTTGAAAAATTCTTTCAGTGTTAGATAGATTAGTTATCGAGGAAGGCTATAGGCTATATACCATCACGCTACGACCTACGGGAGCGGAGCAGTAACCAAAGACGCGGGTGTAACCGCGGCGGACAGCTAGTAATAGATATAAAAAATAATAGATATAAAAAAATGGAGAACTACGTAGTTGTGGCCAGTGAGCAAAAATAAATGAATTCCTCAGAAGTCTCTAGACCGTCTGAAATAGTACGTAACGTAAACGTCAACTTTAGTAGTCGTTTTCGAAAAATACGTGGACATTGGACGTACATATTTAGCATCTCAGTGTCAAATGCCGACATTTTGCAAAAATATCCAATAAAATTGAGTATCCCGATATTGCGTATCGTTCCACATCTTGGTAGTGAGGCCTGAACCTAATTATGGCGACGCTCATTTTGGCGCGAAAATGTGACAGTTCGTTAGAATATGCCGGCCGCATCTTGGCGGGAAATGGAATTGTTAGGTTATGAGAGAAATAAGTTTATACTCGCAGACGACTGGGAACAAATGGGAAGCGTAATGTAGAAATTTAGTAATGTGTACTCTGTCGCTGGAGCAGAATATTAGGTTATTTGGGCTGTGATGTTGAATGAAACTGTCTTGTTAATGTGTTTATTACTTTGCTTGCTCTAGTATACATATAATTTGACAAACATTATTTCACACTTTACAGTATGTTTTGTTAGTAAATACAAAGAAAACCGAGTCAGTAAACAATATCATTTACTGCACAAAATGGCGGCGGGCGGGAAAATGTAAAATGAAACGAAACAAAAATCAAATTAACGATAGGCACAGCCAGGTTGCGACACGGGGATATTTTTTTAAATTAAAACAAGATTAAAACAGGAAAAAGAAGTAAGTATTTGCCTGTGAAATGAGTAATCTCGGAACAGACAAAGACACTTGATGAAAAACTTGAGGGAGATGAAAAAGAAACATTGGAAATTAATTTTGTCGGCTTTGAAGTTTGTCATAATAATGAAAGATTTTGTCAAAATATCTGCAAATGTAACAGCCGGGTGCTCAGAAATGTTAGATTGCTTGCAGAGTTTGTGTTAATTGGAAAGACGTAATTTTTTTCGTGTTTTTTTTTGACATCAACTTAGAGGTTAAATATCGGAAGTCGTTGCAAGAAAACGAAATTAAGAACAGGCAAAAATATTTGGCAAAACATTTACAAATTCATTATTATAATAGAATTTTAAATTGACGAAATTTAAAGAAAATAGCATGATCTTTATTGATCCTTGACAAACCTTTGATCTTTCAATAATACACTTCAGTAAAATCCCACAAAAAGCACAAAAACAAAAGTAACACAACAAAATCGTGCAGCTACAGACAAATAAATATTTACAAAAAAAAATACATGTCTTACCTGAAAGCTGAAGGAAATTACGTGGAAAATAATGACGTTGACAATAATTTGACGCTGCCGAGATGTGTTGAGGGACCCTTTTCACACCCTTTTTACAAAAACCCCATGTCAGTGGAACCCGGATTGGCTTATTCGAACCGTAAATATAACCGGGCGATACATGCTGGAATACAATACATTTTCTGGTTGAACATTTTTGTGATACATTTTTGAAATGTTTTACAAATGGAATGTTATATTTGGTTGCGTTATGGTTATTTTATAAAAATTTTCGTTGCATGACTATGAGGTGGTCGTGGCTAAGTAATAACACCATCACTGGTCTATTCATCAGGTTAAGCTACGCTTATCGGGTTTGTCTGTGGATGGGTGACCATCTTTACACACCGAGACTCCTGCGTAACTTAAAAAGCGTGGATCTATGACAGTCGTATCGTCAGAAGGGTTATGGTATTTCCCAGTTACTGGGCTGTGGAGGTAAGGTAAAGGTATAGGTAGCCGCTACACGTAAAATATTATATATATATATTCAGCTGCATCCGGTTAGACTGGAAGCCGACCCCAACAAAATTTACATAGTTACTTTTTAGCCAAATCAATTGATTAACTACTATTGGTTTTAAAGCTACTAAAATCTAATTTTACTGTTAATTGAAAATTAATCGGATTTTCATTGGTTGTGTCTTGAATAATAAAGAAAATACAAATCTACTAAATCTAAACGAAACATTCACTTAGGTTTCAATATACCAACTACAACTGACGTTCAAAGGTCAGGTGCGGAGTACTCGTAACCGGCGTGCTTGTATGACGAGATGCCTATGAACGTAGATGAGGCGAAAGGAGTAGGTATGTAAGGATCGTAGCAGGTGGCGTTCTGTGATTTCTGCGTACCCCCATGGGAAAAAGGCGTGAGTTTATGTATGTATGTAACTGACGTTTCCTACATCGCACAATTAAAGTTCTTCTTTACATTAGCATAATACAGAAAACCACAACAACCGTCGGGCAGTAAACCCACCAGACACAACACCCGTCTGGTCGGAGGATCCTCCCTTTTCATCAAAAGATGAGAAACTTTACACCCACTTTCTCATACCTCTAAACTACACACATCAAAAGTGTCTAGGGATCAACATCCCTAACATTTGTTAGGGATGTTGATCCCTAGACACTTTTGATGTGTATAAATACACATTGTAAATATTATTTGAAACGTTACAAATGTGAAATATTATTTTATTCACGTTCACAACTGTCACATAAAGTTTGTAACAGCACCTGAGGAGCAATGAATAGATTCGCAAAAGATTTGAAAGTTACATTAAAAATACAATTCATGTACCTAAGTACCTATTTTCTTTAAAAAGAAAATGTATGGCAGTTTTAAATTAATTTAGCCAAACTTTTAGAATAAATTATTATTTTAAAATCATAAATTTTATTTTTTAGGACGAGTGTGTTTCTAATAATATATTTCAGTTTTTTATACAAGACTAGCTTCAGCCCGAGACTTTATCTGAGTAGACTTTAGAATTAGGTCCGATAAATCAAATAAGAAATTAAAGCTGATGGGACAGACTGCCCGGCAAAATTGTATGGAGCTTTCATAATTAAATCTCTTTATGGGCTGTGGAGGTAACTATCAGGGACATCCATGATCGCCCAGATAGCGATGGCCCAGATAGCGACGTGTGACAAGAGTAGGATAGGAATACTTTGCCTTGCGCAATGTTGGATTTTTAACGCTAGGCTCAGCGCTGAGAGTTGAAAATCCAAAAATAGAAATTACAAAATAACATTAAAATGGTACTGGTTTAAGAGATGGTGTTCTGCTCAGCCGGTGTGATTAAAAACATACCAACTATTACATTTATAATTTTAGCATTTTAGTAAGTTTTTTATACTAATAGGTAAGTATTTGTTTATTTAACTTCGTCCAAACACAATATAGGAATAAAAATTACGTTGTTGTTTATCGACTAATAAGGATGATAAATATATTGTTAGCTAAAATATAATATTCTACTAAAATATTTCCACATTGTATCATCGAAAACTACCAAAGACATTTCAATAATTTTTCATTCCCCTTCCAGAAAAATTCTTAACAAATGTACGAGAATATCTCTAAATAATTCATGACCTGAACGAACAACAACGTTTAATAATAAGCTTCCATTACTTACCAAAACATAAATAGGTACCATGTGTACAGTCTGCAAAATAATTTGGTTGGAAATCGACTTACAAAGAAAACATGGTTATTGACTGACACAGACCATGTGCATACAAATATAACAGAGGAGAAGGCAAAACAAACAGAAGGCAATAAATAAAAAATAAAAAAAATTGATAAGACATTATTGTGTGCCCAACAGCTGCGCCAATGAATGTATGGATGGATGTTTGTTACTTAATCACGCTAGAACGGCTAAACGGATGTAGATGAAATTTGCCACAGAGATAAATTATAGTCTAAATTGCACATAATATGATATTTTTTATCCCGGAAAAATGTACGGTTCCCATGGAATAACTTTGACGTGGGCGAAGTTGTGGGCCGAACCTAGTTCCACGTAAATTGTGGCGAAGCCTAAAAGGAACCCAATAAGACATACTCAACGACGAGCTAGCCTAGATAAACAGGCCGACAGACTGAACACCGACATGACTTTACTTCGACGGGGCTCATAGCAGATGTGTATACTTCTTTTTTTATAATCTTGTCGTTTTTGGGGGGTAGGGGGTCGTAGCAGGAGGGTCACAGTTTTGACCTAACCTAACCTAAACTTGTTTTTAAATAATTAACCTTTATTCACATCTACTATGAGCCCTGTCGGCGAAGAGTCCCGTCGAAGCAGTCTTTTTTGTGTTCAATCTGTCGGCATAGTGTCTGTCGATATTGTCGTACACTGTCAGCACACGCATAACATGGATTAAAAAGTAGTTGTCTATGTTTCGCTGCCAGTATAATACGCGCCACGAAAGATGAGACTTGACAAGCGTTAGTAATGGGGAGATTGCGCAGGTATGGATGTACGAAATAGCTATCCATATTTTGTGTATCTATTCAGGGATATTTCGATGACATTTAGATTAAAATTCTTAACAATATCATAATATTTATTACGAAATAATAAAGTTTGTGTGATGTGTCAAGTGTCATCTTTCGGGGTCGCGAGACGTCTTAACTAAATACCGTGGCCCCGGAACGCAAAGGGCAACAGAAGGAACAGTCCCGATTCCGCCCCACCCAGGGCGGAAGGACTCATTTGATGATTTTTACTACCCCCCAAAAAAAAAGTCTTATCTTTCGTGGCGCGTATTGTACACGTAGTTATCTGGTTTATCAACTGTACTTAAACGGCCGTAGAAATGCGTAGACAGTTGTTGTGTACTACATATATTAATATAACGTTTATATACAAGCTGAATCATGCCCGTAATATTATATGGAGACGTTATTTGCTTTTTTTTTTGCTTAATTCATCATAAAGATATAGGGTTGTCACTACCGTTGTTATAATAGTGTCTAGTCTTTTAGTAACAGTGGAATTTGGATTTATTTTTGTATTTATTTATTTATTTTATTTTATTTCTTAAGAATATTTACAGCTAGGATACAGATAGTTGACAGTAACAGATAGAGCAAGTAACAGGTAGGTAGTAACAGTAGTCAGATAGTTTAGTTTATGTATACGTACGCACATATCGTACGTTTGTAAAGTAATGATAAAAATATCGGCCTATTATTGTCACAATGCAGTGCAAAGGCCTCTTCTTATACCATAATTATTTATTACTACCTCCTGCCTGCGACTTCGCCCGCGTAAATGACGGTTATCGCGGCCACATATGAATTCCCGTAATAAAAGTATATATGGCTATGTGATTTCTTGGGGTTCAAACTTACCCCGTGCCAAATTTTATCAAAATCGGTTTAGTCCTGAAAGCGTAACAGACAAACAAACAGAGTTAATGTCGTATTTATATTATACCTACACACATAATTATTAAACAAGCAATTACTTTCACTGATACACCTCCAGGCTATACTTAAAAAGTTTGTTTTTTTTTTAAATTAAATTCTTACGCGGTACGATAAAGGTAGATTCCCAAATTAATTCCTCAAGCACTTAATTTTTTTTTTTTTTTTACCTAAAGCAACTCGATGCCAGCCCTGAGAGTACGGCAACCAATCAATTGAGCGAATCACATCGTCGACTATTCTGTCGAGTCGCTAACTACAACACAAGATAATTGATACTATTTGTGATATTTTTCCGAGTTCCGGTTTTGTATGCATAGCATATTTCCTTCCTTGTTTTTATTTTAATACAAGCTTAACATACAACCTTTGACATTCGGCTACAGTATAGCTTTATTTTATAACAGTAAAAGTTAAAGTAAACATAACATAACATCACGCCTGTAATCCCCGAAGAGTTAGGCAGAGGTGTACTTATTATAGTACACCCACATTTCGCCAGTTATGTTAAGTCCCATGTAATAGGGGGCGAGCCTATTGCCATCAACTGGGCACAAATCCAGACTCCGAGGCTGCTACTGAGAAATTCCTGATGGAAAAACCCAATAACACTTTGCCCGACCTGGGAATCGAACCCAAGACCTCATGCTCAAAGTAAATGTACACAATAAAATATGACTGATTTTGTACAGTCGAATAAGTCATTTGGTATATACAGGCAGCTAACTAACAACTACTTTTAAACAATGTTTTAAGTGTGTCAATTATTATTGTTGTAAATCACTCTTAATAGGTTTCAGTAATATTAAAATAACAATGTATTCTATGATAATTATTATAATATTGTTGTCTGTAATTATTGTTGCTTGTTCGACTGTACACTGATTTTGTAGTTATGATACTTGGGGGTGTGTTTTTATATTCATTGCTAGGTATTGCCAGGTCCCAAATAAACCTTATTTCTAAAAGCATAGAATACCTATTCACCATAGGTCTGACAGATAGCCCTCTGTGCAGAGGATGCATGGAGGCGGAAGAAACACCACAGTACGTGCTCTTGGAGTGCAGAAATGTGGCGGATCAACGGGCACGGACTCTTCAATCGCCGGCATCGCTCCCCGAAGCCTGCAGCAGTCTGAAAAGGCTGCTGGCATTCTGGGAGGACCTGGGATGGTTGGAGTAATTTTGAGGATATTTCTTCACCCGTACATTGGCCCAATAAAGAGGCTAAGTGCGGAAACAGCCCAACTAACCTAACGTAAGCATAGAATACCATATTATTTACACTATCTTATCTTCGTTTATCAAAGCACCAGCAAAGAAACAAGTCAAAAACGAACTAAAACTTTTCCCTTCGTTACTCCGCAACACAAATAAATCTCATCGCCAAAGCGAAGACAAATTATTAACATTCCATAATTAACAGGAAAATTATTAAAGTACGCCAAACAGTATTGGACTGACGCTATCGCGGACCACAGGAACGATTAATAAAGAAGGATGGCGAGGGTGGACCCAAGTTATTCAAAAATTAACGGAGCAATGTGAACGGTCTAGTTTATATTAATTATAATAACAAGTTTATAAGTATTCTACATAAAAAATACTGAATTATTCTGAATTGGGAATCAAAAATTATTATTGATATCAACTTAATAATAAAATAATCATCGGGCAGTTCCCGAACGCAACTTATACACTCCTTTCTACGCTAATGATTCGATAAAAGACGTTCGTTCGTAAGAAGGTCGTTTTCGCTTGGCGATTTTCTTTCATAAGGCTAAGAACTCACGAAGCGATTTTCACCCGCGTCCGCCGCTGTTGCGGGCCCGCAGTTTCTGTAGAATGTAAGTGCAATAGCGCACGCGGCCAGCGGCCACACCGTGCGGCCAGGTGCGCGCGCTCTGTGGCGATTTCATACTAAGGGCTCCCACACATAAACACGATACGACGTCGCGTCGTACAATGATGCGGCGTCGTTTCACGATACGACGTCGCGTCGTGGAAATCTACAATTCGACGTCGTAACGAGTCGATGCACGACGTCGTATCGTGAAACGACGCCGCATCATTGTACGACGCGACGTCGTATCGTGTTTATGTGTGGGAGCCCTAAGGTGTGTATCTCGATGGCCGCCGCGGCCTGGCCGCTAGTGCGCTATTGCTCTAAAAAATCAAAACACATTCTACGAGGCGTTTACGACCGCGGTGTGCGCGGTTGCTTGTGGAACCCGCTGCACCAGCGGGCTACTAGTAGAATCGCGTGGGCTGCGGTCACCCGCAGCCTGGCGAGTTAGAGCAATAGCGCACTAGCGGCCATGGCCGCAGCGGCCATCGAGATACATACCTTAGTATGAAATCGCCACAGAGCGCGCGCACCTGGCCGCACGGTTTGGCCGCTGGCCGCGTGCGGCCAGGTGCGCGCTCTCTGTGGCGATTTCATACTAAGGTATGTATCTCGATGGCCGCCGCGGCCTGGCCGCTGCGGCCAGACCGCTAGTGCGCTATTGCTCTTACGCCCGCGCTTTCTTCGATCGGTTGGCGGACGACCACAGTGACAGCTCGTTTCTTCGCCCGCCACGTTTGCGAGCGATTATCGCAACCGCGACGGCTGTGTAACCACACAGAACTCCAGGCTCGTAAGTTTGGGCTGGCCTACTATCGCTATGGGCGCGGATAGGTATGCGCTTCGTGAGTTCTTAGCCTAAATGTCAGAGTCAAATTGCATTTTTTTTCTATTTGTGTCAATGTCAATTTGTGTTCAGCGGCTACCGTTAATACAAATAATATTTCTGCGATTTTGTGACGACTTGGCTTTACCTTTGATTGATTATCCTTTATAACAATCTAGACTACGGCATTTACGACTGGATAACGATTTGCAAGCGATTCGGAGTTCGTCAATTATCAGAATGCGTTGTGTAAATTGTCAATTACGCATTGGTCGTTTGCGAAGGCATCGCTTATCTGAAGAAAGTGATCAAATCGTTGAAAGAGTTCAGAGATGGGTGTATCCACGCGATGTGAGTATATATGTAATTTAATTTGTTGAATGACATGAATACAATTCAAATCACAGATTAAGAGGAGCTAGCAAAAACAGAAAATTCTTTTTGAGGCTAGTTTTTATTGTAGTTCCATAATACTCTTATCATAATGATGCTCCTCCTAATCGTTTTATCGCATAGTGCAACACGGGCCACCAGACTGGAGGGGCGACAAAATAGCGTATTTTTTCAATACAGAAGTCTGTCATTTTTTGCGTGGGGAAATCTGCGCTACGCACACTTTCTCAATACCCCACACAAAAACAATCGTCTGTCGCTACGAAACTCACACATAAAAATAATAACAATACACTAACAATTTCGTACACACATAGATACATTTTGTGTCATAACAGTATACAGACGTGATGCAACTACATTGACAAGTTGCATTCAACTATTGCTGTAACAGCTGTCGATACGCATTATCGATAAATTAAAAAACTCGGTTATGGAAATCAGGTTTTAAAAATGATATAATATTATAATTAAGGTAGGGCTTTATTTATTACTATTTCAATAGTTATCAATTAAAAAATAAATAAAACTATGTAGGTATAATTTAAAAAACTTATCTATTACTGGTTTTTAAAATGAATAATTTTTCAAAGTCAAAGTATTTAAGTATTAATGCTGCTTTTTTATACTGTGATTTGTGAAATCATTTTCATGTGAATGGTAACTGATAGAGGGAAATAACTCTTTGCCAATTATCTTTTTTAATGTTTTGGCACGATTTGGTGTGTGGTACAAAATCGTGTAGGTGTAGGACGACTATTCAGCCGCGCAGCTAGATTTAGTCTAGTACGCAGTGCTACTGCAACTAGTTTTATTGCACGAAAAAAATCGTCTGTCGCTACGAACCTTACACATAACAATAAAAACAATACCTACGATAACAATTTCCTACACACATAGATACATTCTGTGTCATTACAGTGTAACGATGTGACGCAACTGCATTGATAAGTTGCAACAGCCGTTGCTGTAACAAGTGTCGATATGAATTATAGATAAATTCAAATTCCCGGTTAGGGAATCAGGTTTTGAAAAAAATATAATCTATACTATATAATATTATAAAGAGGTAACATTTGTTTGTAAGTTTGTATGTTTGTAAGTTTGTATGTAGGGGGTAATCTCCGGATCTACTGAACCGATTTTGAAAATTCTTTCGGAAATTGGAAGCTACGTTATCACTGAGTGCTATAGGCTATATTTTATTTTAGAAAAAATAGGGGTCCGTAAGATATTTGGGTTTTTCGGACCCAAGGTGTAAAAAATCATCCAAAAAAGGGTTGGGGTAGGGTACGGTAGGGGTAGGGGTAGGTTAGGGTAGGGGTAGGGTAGCGTAGGGTAGGGGTAAGGTAGGGTAAGGCAGGGTTAGGGTAGGGGTAGGGTAAGGCAGGGTTAGGGTAGGGGTGTTGGGGATACCACGCGAACGAAGTCGCGGCGGGTCAGCTAGTATTATAATAAAGATATGACTTTATTTAGTACTATTTCAATAGTTATTAATTAAAAATAAAATATAAGTTTGTGGTTTAATTTAAAAAATCGGTGATGGATTTATCTATTACTGGTGGCCTACCGCCATCTCTTAAAACAATATTATTTAAATATTACTTTGCCTTCCGAACTGTTAGATTTTCAACGCTCAGTTCAGCGCCGAGAGTTGAAAATCCAACAACACAAATAACAAGTAATATTAAAATAATATTGTTTTAAGAGCTGGCGGTAGGCGCCCAGGATTTTAGATTTATCATTTCTGTGGGTTTGCTTTTGTCATTAAGTAAGTAATTCTTGTATCAGCATAATTTTCCATTAACATCCTACATAACTACATCTTAGGGACCGTTCACACAGACCGGCTCGGAGAGGAGAGCAGATTCTTATCACGTTGAAAACAGAGTTTTTAGTATTTGTAGTAAGGTTTATTTTTGCATGTGCACTGCTTTTGTCATTAAGAATGCTTGAACGCGCTTGGTGTGAAATAATAAGAGGAGCCGACCGGCTCCGATCGCGTAGGTACATTTTCTCGTTCGCGCAGCCGATCGGCTCCGATTGCGTCCGGTCTGTGTGAAAAGAAAAATGCGCGCCGATGCTCTCCGAGCCGGTGTGTGTGAACGGACTCTTGGTCTTTAGTCTTTGCAAATGCAAATGTCATATAAGGACTGATGGTAAGTAAATATTTTTATCGATAACAATCTACAAAGTAACAACACTATCGCACTTGGTGACAGGGACATCACAGTGCTGTGGTCCATTTGCACATCATACATTTTGACAAAGGCGAACGCATGCGTATGGCTACTCCCCTCCGGACCACCGCGCGCCGGTGGCCCGTGTTGCTCTATGTTTTAACGTTAATCATCAGGTAATCCACTGAGGTGGCATGCAGATAAACTTCGAATAAAAGTCATAGACCCGACAAGTACCAAAAAATCCCGAAACTTAAACGATAGAGATCACTCGTCATGCAGAACTGTCAACTGAACAATACGGCTCCGATTGAGTTTCATAATACCAAAAATTACACAACTAATAAGCCCAACGGAATAAGTAAGAAATACGTTTATTTTGGATTGATTGTGGAATTTTTTTGAGGTTTAAAAAATAAACATTTAAGCAATGAATTAATATGAAATTGCTATTAATTATGTATTTCCAAAATAATTTTCGTACTGTATTTTTCTTTTCGAGATTACTGGTGTTTTTAATTTTAAAAAACTACCTCAACGCCATCTCCATTGGTAGAATAGGCATGATGACAATAACGTGAAATCGATAAAACAGATATTTTATAATTTGTTTTTTCTTAAACCATGGTAATAATAATTTTTAGATAACTGGGGAAGACTGTATTTGCCACTCATGTTGGGAGTTAATATATCATACTCCAAATGAAGAACAAGAAACCCGACGACAACTTGGCCATCGTAATGTCTGTGTTGGATGTGGCAGATCTGTTTTGAGGATCAGGAGCAGGCAGGTTCTTCGACCTGACATGACTGAAAGGGATACTCAAATCGTAAACATAATATCTGAATGGATAGCACCCCGACAGGTTGGTTACGAAATAATTAAATATTCTATCTGCCTATCCATATTATTGTTTTTACATTTGTATTTTTAATAACTTTTTAATGGTATTGTTTCAGTTAACCTTTAGTGACGAAATATGTGTGCCATGCAATATGCGGGCAGAGAGAATGGTAAACAGTATTCATAGAAGCAGCTCTGCTCTTGTTGTACCTTCCACAATCAATCAGCCTACATCTTCTCAACAGATAGAGCAAGTGATAGAAGTTGAAGAGGTGGGTCCATCAACCTCTGAACGTCCATTGGAGGAAACATCTACCGAAATTAACTCGGTAGAGGATGAAGAGGTTAGTCCAGCAACCTCAAGACGCTCATTACAGGATACATCTGCTGAACAGATTACGTTGCCCACGTTGAGAAGAGCAGCTGACACTGCTCGTCGTTGCTTATTTTTGGAGTGCAATGACGCTGAAAAACGACGTGTGCTTGATGGGCTTAGAAAAAGAATTATTAAGGATTTTAATTTCTATATTCCTAGAAATGCTAGAATATGCAATTTTCACATAGGTAGCAATTTATTTCATGAATTGTATGCTGCTGAAAATTCAATTTCAAGATTTAGTGCTGCACACATAGAAGAAATTGTGTTTTTGCTGTCAGATGACACAAAATTGGATTTCCAAAATCCCGAAAATATTGATGATCATCTATTTAAATACTGGTTTGGACGGACAAAAATAGAATTCAATGAAATTCTGATAGAAATACCCCGATTAAACTATCCAAAAATTAAAATCGGTTTTAGTGCACTTCTGTGTAAAATGCGTACTGGAGACAGTGATGAAAGAATCTCAGCACTTTTTCAAGTGCCAAGAAGAACACTTGAAGATTACATGAACCAGGCGCGAGAAATTCTTTGCCAAGATTATGTGCCTAGACATTTAGGATGGCAGCATAAATCAAGGGATGAATTTGTTGCCAGAAATTCTTTTCTTGCCGAATACCTTTTTGGCAATCTTGAAGAGCCTATTGAACGAAGGCGTTTAATTGCTATTGCTGATGGCACCTATTTATATACTCAAAAGAGCAGCAACTATTTATTTCAAAAAGAAACATATTCCCTCCACAAATATTACAATTTGGTAAAACCATTTTTGATAGTTTGTTGCGACGGCTACATCATAGAAGCACGCGGACCTTATCCAGCCACCAAAAATGATGCTTCTATAATGAAAGACATTAGTTCAGAACGAGGTGCTTTTACAGATTTATTTAGAGAGGATGACGTTTTTATCTTAGACCGTGGATTCAGAGACTGTGAAGATGACATGACAGCCAGAGGTTTGTTAGTGCATATGCCCGAAATAATATCACAAGGAGAAAGGCAACTTTCGACTCTCCAAGCCAATATCTCTCGATGTGTCACAATGAATAGATGGGTTGTTGAAGCTGTCAATGGGAGGTTCAGTAGGGATTTTAAAATATTCCGTGAGAATTATTTTAATAAAAGGTGCCCTCATATTATGCAAGAATTTTCAATTGCTGCAGCCTTAATAAACCATTTTGCTGTACAATTTAGAGAACGAACAAATGTTAATGAGATAATACAAATAATTGAACAAAAAATATTTGAAAATAATGAGTTGGCACAGGTGGTTCAGCAAAATAATCTTAATATGAGGCAGACTATGTTCCATAATATAACATATTCTAATATACAGTTCCCTGAATTGACAATAAATGATCTGGAACTTATTGCTCTTGGTACATACCAAATAAGGCAAGCAAAATCATATGTAGGGGAGCACCTAAAAGCCCACGGAATATATGCTGTAGAAGTTTCCCGAGATCGGACTCCTTTAGAAGGGTTCTTTGTTGGCAACGACCCATTTATTCTACGTGCACGAATTAAATCTAGACATATAGGTAGCAAGTCCTATTATGCATATATTGCAGTAGATAGGAGGCTTGAGGGGCGAAATGCCATATTAGGCTATTATTGCCACTGTCCGGTGGGAACACGGACAGTGGGCTGTTGCTCACATATTATGAGCATTTTATGGTACATGGGTTATGCTAGACACCAAGGGTATGTCGCTGCACCAGCTAGCTTCCTAGATGACCTTTTAATCAGATAAAAAAAATCTCTTTATAAAAAAAGACAACCGCCTTCAAAAACTACAAAATAAAAAAATGATATTTTTTATTTTGTAGTTTTTAATAAAAAAGATTTTTATTTTTCACTTATAAGTGCTTGTCGTAAATATTTGAAATCTTTACAAAAAACCCTTTCAATCGATACCTCACACGATATATTTAATTTTGGTAAGTGGGTTGACGTACCCCTTCTCCCTCTTCCTTAAGTCAGTCATCGACTACACGTATAAACAAAGCAATTGTACTTGTTACGACAGTTCTGCTGTGATCCTATAAAGAGTTTCGTTCCATATCCGAAGTTCATCATCAGACCATGACAATATTTCAATGGGACCAATTCGGAAGTATACTATTTCAAACAAAAAAAGAATCATCTAAATCAACTCATAATTGGCGGAGTAATCGCGTAACATATAGTAAATACAAAAAAAAAACATACCGCCGAATTGAGAACCGACTTCAAAAAGGTTTTTGAAGTCGGTTGAAAAGATTAGTTTTTGTAAAATATTATCAAGGAATGCAATATAAGACTAAAGGAAGATACAGTGTTTATATTATGTCTTAAATATATACATAACATGACATTACGCCTGTAATTCCTGAAGGGTCAGGCACATAAGGGGTAATCCCATATTTTGCCAGGTATGTTTAAGTCCCATGTAATAGGGGGTAAGCCTATTGCCATCAAGCGGTCACAAATCCAGACTCTGAGGCTGCTACTGGGAAATTCCTGATGGAAAAACCGAATAATACTCTGCCCGACCTCCGATTCCCGACCGGAATCGAACCCAAGACCTCATGCTCAGAAATCGCGCTTTGCGACCACTAGACCAACGAGGCAGTCTTAAGTATTTTATAAGTAATTGCAAAATAAATAAAAGATAATTATACAAAAAAAATGTTGTTTTATTGAACAAAACTCTAGTTAAATATAGATAAAAGCAGCATATCCACTGTGCTTATATAGAATATTCCAGGAGATCTAAAGCTGACTCCTTATGCTGTGATATTATAATTAATATACAGGTGAATTTGGCTAAACGGGTGTGTGACCGCTAAAACATTATAGTATCAGAATAAAAATCTCTATCAATAAAGGTATTTTTGATAGAGATTTTTGTTCCTATCCAGTACCATTTTGATAGGACATGAGAGGATGCCCTAGAAGGGCATAGGGACACTAACCTTGGGTATTGGTAATGTCCTTAAACAGGTCAGGTACATACTTCGCAATTAGCGTGCATGTATCTCGTGAAAGTGGCCGTGGTAAAAGGAAAAGGTACGTTAGAATCGTAGCAAGTGGCGTATCTGCCTCTTGCTCACGCCTTTTTCTTGTGATATATCGGGCAAACAGGCGTGAGATAATGTACTACCTAAGTATGATTGTATAAATAAGCCATATTACTACTAAATAATAAACAACAATTGCGAGTCTAGATCTTTTTAGGTTATAATCTTCCACGTTTCATATCTTTTTTCTCCCAACTTTTTCAAACTACTTTCCATTTGTTTTTTTGTTAGTCTTAGGTCGTTCTTTAACTACAAATCAGTTTCAATATATCACACTACTTCTATCACTGGGTCCCAAATTACATGCCTTCTCGCCATTCTCCTTTACAGAACGCTCGCTTTTAATCCTCACCGATATTCAGAGTAGACTAGCGATAGGTTTGAGCGATGAGAGATTAGCGATAGTAGTTTTTTTACACAACTGCAGACAAGAAACTTGGTTTTGACACTAGGGGGTGTGGGGTCGTAAGACCTTACTGCTAAAGAAGAAGAGAAAGAAGACGCCAGGAAACCTGGAAATCTATACTAATATTATAAAGAGGTAACATTTGTTTGTAAGTTTGTATGTTTGTAAGTTTGTAAGTTTGTATGTAGGGGGTAATCTCCGGATCTACTGAACCGATTTTGAAAATTCTTTCGGAAATTGGAAGCTACGTTATCACTGAGTGCTATAGGCTATATTTTATTTTAGAAAAAATAGGGGTCCGTAAGATATTTGGGTTTTTCGGACCCAAGGTGTAAAAAATCATCCAAAAAAGTTCCTTATTTGGCGTACGCCGCCTAAACTATAAAAGATAGAACCATAAAATGTTCTAATTAATTAAAGACTTTAAAAATATCTACAAAAAAATCCCCGACACACTATACCTATCTATTTCGAGTTAAACACAACAACCATTTTTTTATTTAAAAATCTTGATTTTTTTTAGAACTTCATTTATTAAACGCATTTATTTTACACATGTCATTACTCCTTATCAAAATAAACTATTTTGTCACAAAGTACTGTTTATGTAGATAATATTAAGTCTTTAATTCATTAAAATTTGACGTTTGGTTTGAAAGTTATAGCGAAATCAATCTCTATCTCTTATCGCTAAAACTCGAGAATGGCTGGGCTGATTTAGCTGATTTTGGTTTTGAAATGTTCGTGGAGGTCTAGGGAAGGTTTAAATGGTGAGAAAATATGGGATAGAATAGGGTAGGGGTAGGGTAGGGGTAGAGTAGGGGTAGGGTAGGGGTAGAGTAGGGGTAGGGTAGGGGTAGGGTAGGGTAGGGGTAGGGTAGGGGTAGCGTAGGGGTAGGGTAGGGGTAGGGTAGGGGTGGGTAGGGGTAGGGTAGGGGTAGGGTAGGGGTAGGGTAGGGTAGGGGTAGGGTAGGGGTAGGGTAGGGGTAGGGTAGGGGTAGGGTAGGGGTAGGGTAGGGGTAGGGTAGGGGTAGGGTAGGGGTAGGGTAGGGGTAGGGTAGGGGTAGGGTAGGGGTAGGGTAGGGGTAGGGTAGGGGTAGGGTAGGGGTAGGGTAGGGGTAGAGTTGAGGTAGGGTAGGGGTAGGGGTAGAGTTGGGTAGGGGGTAGGGTAAGGCAGGGTTAGGGTAGGGGTATTTGTAGTGTAGGATACCACGCGAACGAAGTCGCGGCGGGTCAGCTAGTTAATAGTATAAGTTTAAAATCGTCAATCCGCAGGTGATCAATGCTTGTGCCTTCTCTTTATGAGAAGGGGCCTTTACCTCGCATTGGAACAATAATAGGCTCAAATTAGAATTTCTATTATTGCTACGCGATTAAATACATTAAAAAACTTACCCAAGGCATAAAGTTGAAGTTATTTCAAGTCGCTTCCTCTTATAAAATGAACCTAATCCTATACGAAATAGGTTTTAATTCAAATTATCGATTTCCTTCCGAGCTTGCTGTTGATACTCTTGAGCTAAGTTTTGAGACTAGTTTCTAGTCTAAATGAGACTAGTTTTTGATACGGTTACATTTATATTGATTCTTTATTCCACTACATACCTAGCCTGGAAAGAATTTTGCAAAAAAGAAAGAATCCAGATTTCAGCTGCTTTAAAAAAAACGTATATTTATATCCTAATGTTATGTACTAACCCTAAACATTTCTATTATAATCCCAGGATTATCCCAACTTCAATACCAAGTATATCGATTAGCCGCACAGTTTACCAAATTGTTAGTTATGTTTATGTAGGCAACATAACTAGTGCTTACAACTTCCAAGTTGCAACATCTAGAACTGTTACGCAACCCTAGGGTACAACTTTCTAGTGTTTACTACTAGGTGAAATGTAATCGTCCAACAAACAAATCAGAATATCCACTTCGAACGAATCACATATCAGAAAGGTTTGTACAGGTTGAAATTTAAACAAAAAAAAATGCATGGTAAAAGCTGAATACTTTTGTTTTTAATAAATTGTTAGTAAAAAAAAAAAAAATTTTATAAACAAGCTTTTTTAGTGTGATGTTACTAACTTTATCGTTATCTACTCTTCAAGCCCTTTCATTTGATACCCATGTCATAGGGATTAAGAAAAAATATGTAGGTATTTCTCCATCTTGGAACGGCAGCCATATTGAAATTATTACATTATTGGATATTGTATTGTCACCTGAGTGCTAAGTGTGAGTTTTTTCACTCACGTTCGATTGCGAGCGCGTTAGTATTTTGTATGGGAAATAAAGTTTTCCTAGTGATCACCAGATGGCGCTATAACTTTTTCCCATATAAAATTTTAACGCGCTCGCACTCGAACGTGAGTGAAAAAACTCACACTTAGCACTCAGAATTATAGGAGTAAGTATGCAAAATTTCAGCTCAATCGGATACCAACAGATGGTCGAAAAATTATTTGCAAATGAAAGGACAACTTACATACGAACAGTGCAAGCTAAATAAAAGCTTGTAAAAAGGGATAAGTAAATTAAATTTCATCTGATGGTGTATTTTAGTTATTGGAGTGATTGGTGCCATACGACAACCCAACTCTCAATGAAACTAATTTAATTGAAATAAATGTTTCAACTTCGACTTTATGGTGGTCAACCTTCTGGATTTACTTATTTTGTACTCTCACTTACTTCTATTGTTGCTTAGGCGGTAATTATAGCGTATAATAACTTCCTTAGGGACTACTTTATACATCTTAATAATTATAAAGTTAAGACTAAATTCTCAAGTAGGTTATATTAGGTACCATTCATTTTTATTTAATTTGATTTATGTAATTCAATACTGAATCCATGATAAAAGCGTAAGTAACAGGTAACGCGTCGCATGAATAAATAAATTATACAAAACAAAATAAAATCAGTCTCGACTTGACTACCTCGTTGGTGTAGTGGTCGTAATGCGCGACTATTCACCATGAGGTCTTGGATTTGATTCCCAGGTCGGGCAAAAGTGTTATTAGGTTTTTCCATTAGGAATTCCTCAGTAGCAGCCTCGGAGTCTCCGATTGATGGCAATAGGCTCGACCCCTATTACTTGGAACTTAAAAATAACTGGCGAAATGTGGGTGTACTAATGGACACCTCAATGTACATCTCTGCCTAATCCTTCGGGGATTACAGGCGCGATGTTGTTACAAAATAAAATATTGTGTAAAAAAATGTTTCAATACTGAGTCAGACATTTTTATTCCCTCTGGTTTCACTTTCCTAACATAACTTTTAACGGTATGTCAACAATTCAGAATTATGTGGCGTAATATTGGGCTGAACACATTCTAAAAGACAATAACATACAGGACTGCAATAAATATTGTTTTCGCTCATTTCCGATAAACGGGCAACACTGAGGCAGGCTGGTCAGTCACTAAATCAGTCATAATTACTGCTATAAATGTCGCGGACGCGAGCGTTTTGTATGGCTAAGCTGGGGTTGCCAGGTCATGGTACAAAGTCACCGGAAATCTACAAAAATTTCAATGATTCTTATGATACAAAAAAATACAAAATGGTTTATTGCTTCAACAATTTTACATTTACACTTTTTGTGTGAGGAGCTCCCCTGCTATGATATTGCTTTAAAAATATTTAGTTCTATATGTAACTAACACGTGGTTTAATTACAAAAAATTATGTCATACATATCGGGCCCGTATTAGCAACTAACTCATAGTTAGAAAGGTAACCCTGGCTGTCAAAAGTAGGCTTTACAATCATAAGACTAAAGTTTGCACTAATTTATGACATTTGTGTTAGTTTCTCATGCCCAAATTTTGTTTTCAAGCGCTTACTTCATTTACTGCTTAGACACTTGATCAGCTTTTTAAAATCGAATACCGGGTAACGTAATTCTCTTTGTTAGTTATAAAACCATACGGACTTTAAAAACTGGCTCTTTTCCCCTTATTTTCCCAAAATCACAACTTTCAAAGCTGGCAACCCAGAGCTAACCCGGCGAATATCAGCGACAAATAAAACGCACGATATTGGTGCGATAAAACAAATTTTATTGTTGTTGTAAGCAATAATACTGTATCGCTGTTTGGTATTAAGGGTTTTTTCTGTTTGTATCACTGTTGACCTAAGGTCGATAGGGTCATATTTGTAACCTCTATCCCTCTGTGAGGGACGAGAAGAAGATTTATTTATTTATTATTTATTTATTATAAATAAGATTGGGTGGTTATGTAAAAAAGATGCCATCAGACAGACAAAAAAAATTAAAATACCCCGACGGCGGCCATCTTAAACCGATTTTCATCAAACATAGGTAAGAACACTCCCGACTAAATTTACCTTACAAACAAAAAAAAAAACAATATCAAAATAGGTTCATCCGTTCGGAAGCTACGATTTGCCCCCGTTCGTTTTTGCGCCTTGAAGCCAAAGTCAAAGGCGAAGCATTTATTTTAATTAATTAGACCATTAAAAGGAACTTTTAAACGTTGCATACTTACTCTTTTAAAATAAATGATTACACGACAAACGTTCTATAACCTTTAAGACTTATGTATCCTGCTTTTATATGTGTATGAAGTTCCATTCTATCGGTTTTATTCGGTTCATTCATTTCGAAAAATATTTGTACGTTTTGTATGAAATGCCGTACGGCGAAAACGCTTTTAAAATGACATAGTTCTTGCGGCTCTGGGACCTCATTCCACAAAGTTTTCTATTTCTAGAAAATCCATACTAATTCACACAACATCCTTTGTTTGTTACCGTCAATTTGTGTTTGCGTGGAATATTTGATAATGTGCCAACAGCCCGTCCCTTAGGACCATGTCATTAAACATTTATACCACGTGTAGTTACCGAACACCTTTTGTACATATTGTTTGTTTACAATGTTAGTACTAATTGGTGATTTATTAGTATGTGTTGTGGCGTGAATGGTTTTATTAATAACTTGATTATTTAGGTGCGGGAAAATATGGGGTAGGTAAGTATTAGTATATGAGGACTTTATCGACAGCGCGCTATATCAAAAAAGAGAAAGAAAAGAAAGAAAAGAAAGAAAAGAAAGAAAAGAAAGAAAAGAAAGAAAAGAAAGAAAAGAAAGAAAAGAAAGAAAAGAAAGAAAAGAAAGAAAAGAAAGAAAAGAAAGAAAAGAAAGAAAAGAAAGAAAAGAAAGAAAAGAAAGAAAAGAAAGAAAAGAAAGAAAAGAAAGAAAAGAAAGAAAAGAAAGAAAAGAAAGAAAAGAAAGAAAAGAAAGAAAAGAAAGAAAAGAAAGAAAAGAAAGAAAAGAAAGAAAAGAAAGAAAAGAAGGAAACGAAAGAAAATATTTTCAAACACAGTTATTTGACGAGATACTGACTTTAAGGGATAACTAAACTTTCTATTAACGAAAGAATTTTCAGAATCGGACAAGTAAATCTAGAGATTAGCGAGTAACAAACAAACTCTGTAGCTTTATAATATTAGTATTGGTTCAAATAAAAACCTTCAGAACCAGTCAACAAAATAACTTACAACCTATTTACAAAATAAATATCGTAATATGAAAATCTTTATCCGCCATTCCGCGAAAAAAATACACAAACACTCACATAAAATAGGTTTTTATTGTAAATAAATCTCTAAAAGGGATCTCTAATAACATTATAGGATGTCATTTGAAAAGCAATTTTCTCTATATCAGTTCAAAGTCTATAGTTATTTGAGACGCGACATGATTTGTAAACGATGTGGCTTTAGGCTAATAATAGATAGGATATCTAATCTATACTTAATATTATAAAGCTGAATTTGTTTGTTAAATCGCACTAATCTCTGGAACTACTAGTTAGAATTGGAAAAAAAAAAATTGTATATGATATCCAGATTCATGCGGAATAGGCTAAGCTGAAGACATCACGCTACGACTTAGCCATGGGATCGGTGCAGTAACCAGACGTAACTCAACGCGGGTGAAACCGCGAGATTTAGCTAGTTTGTACTACAACTTGCTATATTAATAAATGTTTATTTTGAAAATTGGTCCTACGATACTTCAAGCCACGTAAAAAAATGTTGGTTAGGTATTTAACGTTGATTGTAATTTTCTAATCTATTAAAAACATATTTATCTACATATTAGATGTGCAATTATAGCTAGATGGTAATGTAACACATAAACACAAAGATGTAATTAATTTAATCATTAAGAGATTCTGGGTTTTGGAAAAACTAAGCTCATTTTCATTACAATAGGTACTATAATAACAAAACGAAAATCAATAGATTGACGTTCGGTGCTGATTAACTAATAACCTGTAAGTACAGTCAGCAACAGAAGTCGATTAACATTATGATTTTAAAATCCTAATTATTAAGTACAATATTAAAAGTAAAACGCAATGAATATAAAATTAAGATAAAATAAACCCTTAGCTATTGCCTGAAATTCGGAAAGCCAGTACATTATGTGTTGTGTCTGTTTAAATGATATAAAAACTAACATTGTTAATCGACTTTTGCTGCTGACTTCACCTAGCAACAATAAAAAAATATCAAAACTGTTAAACTTTTATTCACCATTGGGTAAAACAATTAAAACAGAAAAACCCAAAAAAAATGAAGAATGAACCATTAAAATGATATCATCCGCAAACAAAGGGTGATTCCGTAACAAAAAATGGAGGAACCCACAATAGTATTTAGCTAATCTAACAAGATACCATCTCAGGGGACCGGTTAGATCACATTTAGTGCTTAAAATCTTAAAGCGAAAAACAGAGTTCAACATAATAGAAAGGGAAGGGTCCCCGAAGCAATAACAGTTTTAATTACGTTAAAAATTATGTTGGAACCAACTTTTCCGGTTGGTATCTTTGCCAGTCCATTTCATTTAACGGTAATGTTTATTTCTGAAAGTAACGATGGCCGCAATTTAATATTTTTTTACTTTTATATTGAAAACTTCCGTTGGTCTCGTGGTGGCAAGCGTGCTCAGCGTGGTCTTGGGTTGGATTCTCAGGTCGGGCAAATTGTTACTGGTACTAATAAAACATGTATTTACGTAATACGTGGTATAGAATGATGTTGTTGGTGTTTTCCGTTTCAATGTCTCTGTAGTAGCCCGAAGTTTTGAAGATGGTGTAGATACACAAACAGTGGAGAAATATTTTTATTTTATTATTCTGTATTAATAATGTTAACTCGATCCTTTGTCAATGTGACACCTACGTGCCTCGTAAAGCCGTTGATCCCGGCTTCCATTCGTAAATCTTTGACAGTCGTTACGGGTCTGATAACCGAGGTGCGGTTCAAAAAATACAATCCTGTAACCATAGAGCAACACGGACCACCGGCATGGTGCTCCGTGTTCCGGTGGCCCGGTCCGGTTCGGTGGTCCGTGTTGCTCTATGCCTGTGACAGACGGACTTACAGACAGACAGCGGAAACTTAGTAATATAATCAGTTAACAGTATTTGATTACGGAATAATAAAAAAACTTCCAAATTCAATGTTCAAAAACAAAAAAAGAAACGACAATAAACACAATCAAAGTAAGAAACTTAACAAATTTTATCCTGCAAATCACAAGCAATAATACTAATTCGAAATTCAAACTCAAACGACTTGCCGATGCGCAATGTAGCCTGAAACAATCAACATGGCGAACTCTTGAACAGTTATCAGCAATTAACAGGCCTCACAGAAGTTACTGCCACGATAATCGGTTGAAACAAAATTAACACAACTTCAAAATCAGTTCTCTTTGCTCGTTCACGACTTTATAAGCGTCCTTTCTTATCGATTTTAATATTAACAGCTTCAATCTCCGTACTTTCTTTAGAAGTTTCTTGGTCCAAATCAGTTTGGAACTTGGATGTTTTGAGTATTATCTTGGCTATCTATCTTTGCTGGATGGGTGGAGTCATGTTATTGGATGTTGGTCTCATGGTTGTTAGAACAGCTGCTGAACGTTGGCTTTTGGTGTTCGATTTCCAGGTGGGGCAGTGGGCTTTTGCATTACGAATTTCACAGTAGCAGCCTTGAGTTTGGAAATCGATGATGAGACACCCGCGAACCTCGGAAAGCACGTGGAGTCGTTGGTCGCCCTAAGAAGACCTACACTGACCTTATTGGTGAGGTTCTTCAGAAAGGTCAGGTGCGGAGTACTCGTAACCGGAGTGCTTGTATGACGAGATGTATGAACGTGGATGAGGCGAAAGGAGTATGTAAGGATCGTAGCAGGTGGCGTTCTGTGGTTTCTGCCTACCCCCGTGAGGAGAGGTTTTTGCCTTGCAGTGTAGCAATAATAGACTGGTATTATTTTTATTACAGGCAATGAAAAAATAGTGTCTTAACTGTAAATGCAACCAGAAGAAGGTCATCAAAAATGGCTACCGACCTTATCTGGCGGCTGCAAGTGCCAAATTCGCACAGTTTTAAAGTTAATTTCCTTATTGCAATCATCTTGGCAGAGTAACATGGTCCAATGGAATTTCATTGCACTCGTTTTAGATATGAAAGGTAGGATAAGGAGGGGGGCGGCGTTCAATTGTTTTTTTCTAAAGTATAAAGAACCCCTTCTTTATACTTTAGACGTTCTATGTATCTGTATTTTCTGTAAAACCGTGGAACACAACGCAAAATAGTCCATAGTAACCTAAAACTACAAGAGAATTCTTAGGTTTTGCAAAAAAAAAAGGAAATTAAAAATTTATTTATGTATAAAAAAAAATTTTTTATTTGAACGCAGGTAGGTTTCGGTCACTGCTCACAAAATTTTGTGGTAAAACGAATGTTAAGAATCTGAGTTGCAAAATCCCGGCTACATACCAACGTTTATTGAATTTAGTACTTTATACGGATTTATAGGAATAGTAGGCACCTGGCGATGTAAAAACGTACACCGGAATTAATATACCTATACAGAGAAATAATACAGGGTTATTTTTAAAACACCAGCAACTCGAAAAGGGGTCATTGTACTCATCATTATGAACAACTTTTTTTATGGGACCAATCCTGAAATCCTGAAAAATCAACTGTTCCCTACAAAAATGCCATACAACACAATCATAATATATGAAACAGCTGTTTTTTTTTTCATGATTTCAGGTTTGGTTCTATAAAAAAAATTGTTCATAATGATGAGTACAATGACCCCTTTTCAGGATGCTGGTGGTTTAAAAATAACCCTGTATACACCGGAAACCGCTGGATGCGTGTACGCAAGACCGGTCATTGTGTCTCTGTCTTTAAGGGGAGCCTGTCCAGCAGTGGACTTCGATCAGCTGAATTGATGATGATGATAATGACACTGAAATAAATGCCTTAATCTTCCATATACCACCTTTTTTGTCGATTTTGTCATGGAGAATTGAGAATGAGAATCAGTGAGGGTGTAAATGACATTGATAGGTGTGATTGTGTTGCAAGTTTGCAACAACAACTGTTGTTATTGTAATTGTTGTAACAGTAACACGAGCATCATTTAAATCGCCTCGCCAGCATCAATCATCACACTTCGTCTTCATCAACAATGTCTCACGAAGGATACAGGCAACTAACAATTATTCAAGTCAACTATAGAACAATGTTTGTTCCGCACAATATCGAACTTTGACTAAAGTAGTATAGGACAGGTGTACACTGAGAGGGGCACTGAGTATTTAGAACAGAAAAAGTGGTTTGTAAAACTAAGATATTACATGGGCCAGGTCCAAGCGAACCAACTCTCGTGGTACGCCTCCATCAAAGTCAAAGTCACATACATTTATTTTAATTAGACCATTTACAGGCATTTTTTAATTGTCAAGGAGTCGGTCGGTTAGTCAGAAAGTTGAAGCTAAGTATACACATCAAAAGTGTCTAGGCACTTTTGATGTTTATACTTAGACACTTTTGATGTGTGTAGTTGCTTGTTCCATAACGGAGGAAAGCCTCTATGGAGAACAACGAGCAAAAAAACTCCAATCTTTTCGTTTTTACAAAATCCTGGTTACAATATTTTTTTTTGCTTCTACGTGTTAATGTGATGATGTGGCAACCTCTTGTTGGGTCTATATTTTATGTAAATACATATATCCTTACAATAAAATAAATCGGCGTTCAATATCCAAAATCATTACAATAACTAGGTACTAAGTAGAACATAGGTATTACTTTCTTAATCATCTGTCCGCATGCATGCAAAAAATGACCTTGTAACCGCCCCAGATAATCTCAGAATCGTGTAATACCAACAATATTGTTTATAATACCTACATTTAAGTCTAATCTACCTCTTCGAGGAAAATAAGACAGATATTATTGTTATGTGTAGTGTATAATTCCACAAAATACAATTTATCAAATCTTAATAAACAAATATAATAAAGCTTGAGGGTTTTTTGTTTGTTTGAACACTGGAAAATTTACCAGTCGGATTGGAAAAACTTGAGGTGTCAAGGGACACCCGGATGGAACGAAGTTATATGAGAGAAAGAGAGAGAGAGAGAGAGAGACAGACAGAGAAACACGCGCACGCCGCACGGCTTACAGCTATAGCAAAAAATGTCGTTACAACTTTTGTTCTTAATTTTTTCCGTCTAGCCCCCTTTCGCAACGCGCGATAAGGAATTTCGTTCCAAAAATATTTTTGTGTATTATAGCCAGGTTCATGAGGAATAGTATAGGCTATATAATATACACGCTGTGTCCCATGGGAGTAGAGCAGTAACCAAAGGAGTAATTTAACGCGGGTGAAAATATCCACGCGGCGAGGTCTTCGGCAGAAGCAAGTAATATTATAAAAGTGAGTAGTAGTACTCGTTTTGACAAAATCCTTTTGCATTATAGCCGTTTATTGGGGAAGATTATAGGTTATATAACATTACGCTAAGACCAAAGAGGGAGCGGAGTAGTAATCAAAGAGGGTTATTCCACTGTGCTCCAGGAATGCGTAGCACTGCGCTCCAAATTTTTATTACCTATATTATTTAAAAAATTATAAGTACCAAAATCGTTCCCCAGCGCTCCAAAATGAAATAAGTAGAGTCAGCATTACAAGTCAAACCAAATTGTTAAATTAAAATAAAGTGGTTCTCTAGAGAAGTTATGTCTTGAAATTGTTGGGTAATGGTGTCTACTACCCAGTTGAAGAATAAGCAGGGATAGCTGCAGTTATGTGCTTGTATTCTAGTTTTAAGAAAACTTTTCTAATCTGAAACTGTGATTTTTTCATTGTTTTTTTTAGAAAAAAAGTATTGTTAAACGTGACGTTGTGATTGTGACAAAATAAACATAGTAGATATGTATATTCTATTTTTATGATATTTAATATACTTGCCTTAGGTTTCATGCTAAATTTATTTTTTTGCTAATTCTACTCAACATTTCTTGGAGCGCGGTGGAACTAAAATATCCCAATATTTTAATCGCTAAAAATTCTTGGAGTGCAGTGGAATCAATGTATGAACATTAAAATTATGAAAACAATGGATTTTGGAGCGCAGTGGAATAACCCATCAAAGATATGTATTTACAGTACCCGGCGATAAATATTGCACATCGACCTTTATCGTATTTCGTATTTTATACAAAGAATAAAAAGAATTAAATTATCAAAAGAAGCAAATCATAATTGTTTTAACAGCTCCTAATAGATACCGGACTGTTTGTATTTCGTGCGACAGAGATAACTCTCTACGAAGCCGACATTAGCCGATTGTCTCTTTCCAAAGGTCGATGTGCAATATTTATCGCCGGATACTGTACGTATTATGATGTAGTACTTTTTATGTAGGTATGGTAAATTGCATTCACGTGTACTTATGTATGATTCTGTATGCAAATATTGTAAAACATTGATTTATAAAAAGAGTACGTATGGAGTTTCTTACCCATTCTTCTCCATACAAAGCTACCTTTAGGAAGAGGCAACTACTTAGATTCAATTCTTTTTTTTCTTGTATGACGTTTAAAAGTGCCTTCTAATGATCTAGTTGAAATAAATGATTTGACTTTTACTTTGAGCCGTAACTTAACACAGGTAAAACCGCGTGGTATTGCTAGTGTCTGATAAAGGAGAATGGCGAGAGTACACGTAATTTGGGACCCAGTGATAGAAGTAGTGTGTAATATTGAAACTGATTTGCAGTTAAAGAACGACTTAAGGCTAACCAAAAATCAAATGGAAAGTAGTTTGAAAAAGTTGGGAGAAAAAAAATATGAAAGGTGGAAGATTATAACCTAAAATAATTTAAGACTTGCAATTATTGGTTATTATTTATATTACATACTATATTATTATTATTTATTTTTATTCCGATGCTAATTATCAGTCATATACCCGTTTAGCCAGATTCACCAGTAATTAATATTTTTGCGTAATATCACAGGATAAGGAGGCAGCTTTATATCTCCTGGAATATTCTTTAAAAGCACAGTTGATGTACTTTTATCTACATTTACCAGAGTGTTGAATAAAACAACATTTATTTATTTAAAAACTTTTGTTTATTTTGTAATTATGTACTTGTAAAATATTCAAGACATACAAACATTGTATCTTCCTTTAATCTTGTTTTGCGTTCCTAGATAGTATTTTATAATAAATAATCTTTTTACCTAATCAAAAGATTATCTAAGAAGCTAGCTGGTGCAGCGACATAGCTTTGGTGTCTGGGATAATCCACCTACCATAAAATGCTCATACCATGTGAGCAAGAGTCCACATTTATGTCCAATGGCGATAACAACAACAAGAGCAGAGTTTCTGTGAGAACTGTCCACCACTCTGCCTGCAAATAGCATGGCACACATATTTTATTGTTAAAGATTAACTGAAACAATAAAGAAGTAAAAAGTTGACAAAAATACAAATACAATGTAAAAATAATATGGATAAAAAGAATATTTATTAATTTCATAACCAACCTGTCGGGGTGTTTGACCATATCTTTTGGTCAATAAAAATAGTTAAAAATACTGCTTGATAAAACTTAAACCATTTTTATTGCTGTTATAAAATAATTAATCTTAATTTGACATCTTTGTTATATAGAGTTTCCATGGTTACGGTATGACATTACACTTTACTTTCTTTTTAGGTTTCTTTTTTTCAAGCATAAATACTTTTTACATATTAATGTAAAAAGTATTTATGCTCGACATTAAACACGGGGTCTTATCCATTCAGATATTATTGTAACGTTTTCTATTCGGATTACCATTTCAGTCATGTCAGGACGAAGAAACTGATTTTCAACTACTCCTTATTCTCAAAATAGATTGCCACATGCAGCACAGACATTACAATGGTCGAGTTGTTAGTTGTTGTAGGGTTTCTTGTTCAGAAATTCAACAAATTAGTTCACATATATACTCACATCGCGCGGGTACACCCATCTCTGAACTCTTTTAACAATTTGATGACTTTTTCGGACAAGCGATGTCTTCTGTGTAATTTACAATAATGCACCGCATTTGAACAGTTTGACAAAGTCCAAATCACTTGCAAATCGTCATCCAGTAGTAAATGCCGTAATTTAGGTTGGTATACAGCATAATCAGTCCAAAGGTAAAGCCAAGTCGTCAAGAATTTACAAAATCGCCGATATATTATTTGTTTTTTACAACGCTAACCGTTGAAAATAGTGTTGCCTATCGATAGTCGACTATCGCTAAACTATCGATAGCCTATCGATAGTATCCATATTATCTATAGATAGTATGATACAGTTTACGTATTTTTATAATGATATACAAAAATAGTATCGAAAGTATTAGTTCCGATAATATCGATACTATCGAAGTCCAGCATATGTTTAGGAACAATACTGTCGATAGTATTGATGGTATCGATAGTGTGAGCTATCGAAAAAACTATCGATGTTGTAATACTATTGATAGTTTTACAAACTATCAGTATCGATAGTATTACTTTAAAAAATCGATATACTATTGATAGTATTATCATGTAATAGTATCGATCCTATCGATACTCTTGATTCCAATAAATAGTACAATTAGGTAATTTGTGATATCGATAGTATCAGTGGTTTAGCATTGTTACTAGTTTTCGAGGTCATCTATCGATAGAGAAACTATCGACAGTTGGGCAACTCTAGTTGAAAACAAAAATGTCAACAAAAATGCCGTCAGTGTCAATTTGATACTGACGTTCCGTTTCTCCGTTTCATGTAATCCATTACGTATGATGTATCAAAATAATGAGTCTTATTTTTTTTACGGTCTATTTACATGGTTCGTATGTTTCATCGTTATGGGTTTTCAGAATATTTAACAACTTTTTAACAAGATGTATAAGAATAAAAGAAGGAAAATCACCAAGCGAAAACGAACTACTTTTTATCTAATCATTAGCCTAGAAAGAAATGTAACTTTAAGTTTCGTTTAGAAACTGCACGATGATTATTTTTTATTAAATAGGGATAATTGATAATTTTGATTCCCGATTTGTAAAAACTTAGTATTTTTTTGTACAACACTTATTAACTTGATATTATAATTGATATAAATTAGACCTGGCACAGTGCTCCATTAATTTTGGGTCCGCTCTCGCCATCCTTCAAAACAATTTATCAAATACAAAAATATAACAGCAGTAGTAAATCCAGAAGTTACTTAGTGTAACACTAACTTAACCCCAGGTAGTGATAGCCGAGTCAATTTAAGTTGGCAACTTAATTTATACAACTTTAGCCATACCTGCTCGAGACTTGTGGCCATTGTTGAACATTGCCCGTCTTAGCTAAAGCGAGCAAATTGAGCACCCAAACGCTAGTACAATGTTGTTGGAAGTTTTTATCGCGTATTGTGAAGCTATTTGTATGTTAAGTGACCCTGATAAGGTTGATAACAATGGGTTTCTTTGATAGGAATACTCTCGGAAAATCTGTATCGTTTCAGAGTAGAAAATTCGTTTTAGAAGTAGTATCGATTTGTTGGCTGTTTTGTTGGTCTATTGCAGGGGTGGCGAACCTTTTGTGAATGTGTCATTTATAATGACTAATAGAAAAAATAATGTGACTATGACGTTACTATCAAAGAATCTTGACATAACATCACGCCTGTAATCCTCGAAAGGTGAGGCAGAGGTGCAACCATTATTATTATTATTTTTTCCCATGTAATAGGGAGCGAGCCTATTGCCATCAACCAGGCACAAATCCAGACTCCGAGGCTGCTACTGAGAAATTCCTTGATGGAAAAACTTAATAACACTTTGCACGACCTGGAAATTGAACCCAAGACCACATGCTCATCAGTCGTGCTTTCCGACTACTGGGCGAATGAGGCAGTAACTTTATTCTAAGCAGTCCAGTTACTTCATTTTTCAAAATACGATAGTACGAAATTTCAAAACATGTTGCATTTATCAAAATGTCAAAAATTCATCATAAATATTACCTACGTCACCAGTCAAAATGTGGTATCGCAATGCACAAAGCCCACAAATCTATTTTTGGCAAAATATTTTGATACCTCCCGGCAAACGAGTCCGTGAAGTTTTTCCTACAAAACAACTGGCTGACAGTTACACCGAACTATAAAGTGTGCGTGTGTGGTGATCTTTTAAAAAAAAGATATGTTTTTGTAAATAATTGTTGAAATATGATGGTAAAGTAAAAAAATTGTTAAACCTGAAGTAAAAAAGTTGTGGTGAAAAAACTAGATCACTCTATTCTCTTTTGAACGTCATTTTCAAGAAAAAAATTATAATATTGAATCGAAATTAATTTAATTTAGATTTAATTGTGTTCCTGTCAGATAATTTACTTTGGCTTAAGAAGTCTACGCAGACAGAGTAGTGGGCAGAAGCTAGTCAGTAGTCAGCTTTTATTTTGACTACAATAATTTGCGTAATTTTGTTTTTTAAATACGGCTAATTATAAATATTGATAAGTTGTATTTTTTACGATAACAAGGTTAATTTATACATTTTGAATTGAGGAACGCTGATTTGTTATGTAACAAATCTTTAATCCACAATATTGGGTACTAGACACGTCTACCAATTCACAGCAGAGGTGTACCCATTAATACACCCACATTTCGCCAGTTATGTTTGTTTAAGTCCCATGTAACAGGGGGCGAGCCTATTGCTATCAACCGAGCACAAATTCAGACTCCGAGGTTTCTACTTAGAAATTCCTGATGGAAAACCCCAAAAAACTTTGCCCGATCGCGCTTATACTATTTAGTTGTAAAATCGACCGAGAAGGGTTAATTCGTTTATTTTTTGTCGGCTATGCCTACAGTTATTTAGACAATACATCACTACGAATTTGCCTTTTTTTAGAGAAAATTCTCATGGATAGGGTTGCGTCGGACTCTTACCGATTCAAAACCCCTCGGTTCCTCCTGCTCCCATAAATCGGTAACCCGGTATTCTCTTGACGCATGATCCGCGTCCAAACTGGGTCCTAAAATTCCCCCAATTACTCCACTAAACTATTGACATACAGCCCCATTTGAATGAACTAACCGGTTTTAACATTATTTTTCAAACAATTAATGGAAGATTAGTTAACCATATCAATAGGACGCTTCCACCAACTGATAACAGCGCCATTAGGACAACTAATGCATTTTGTTATGAGATAGTAAGTATCGTTTGCGCCGTACGGCATTTCCTAATGATAAAAATTGTTTTGTTTTGCAAATAAATATGGTTACAAAAGTTCTTACAATAGTAGTTCGTACTTAGCTTATCATATTTACTCATAACATAATGACATGTTTGCTAAACAATTAGATCATTTGAAACAAACAAACACACAAACAGGGGCGCCGAGTTTTTAAAATTCCCGTGGGTGCTCCAGCTTTTTTAATTACATACTTAGCTACTTATATATATATTTTTGTTATTTAATAGACACAAGAAAATATTATAGAATTATTTTAGATATTCATAATCGTGGGTGCTCGGCACCCACTATTTACCTCTCGTGGCTGCTGGAGCACCCGAGCACCCACGGAGTCGGCGCCCCTGCATACAAACTTTCATTGCATTTTTTTAATATTAAGACCGTTGAGGCAAGTATGCATGTGCGCGGGAGTTTTAACTCTCTTGGAAGAGCTGGTCACCATTAGGTATGGCTGATAATGTAAAAATGAAAAAAAAAATACGAAATCTTGGTATGGACCTGTCAATCGCGTTCATAATAAATAGATTTTATAAAAATATATACTGCAACAGTCAACTGAACATAATAAGTAGTATTTCGAAAGTAATCTCGCTATTGCTCCCAGAAGACACTATATTAGCACTCAAACATATCATAACATCACGCCTGCAATCCCCAAAGGGTTAGGCAGAGGTGTACACATTAGTATACTTACCCACGTTTCGCTAGTTATGTTCAAGTCCCATGTAATAGGGGGCGAGCCAATTGCCATCAACCGGGCACAAATCCAGACTCCGAGGCTGCTATTGAGAAATTATTTAAATTAAATTATTTATAGAACCCTAATGAAAGGTTCTAATGATCCAAAATTAGATGATAACCGTTTAAATAGAGCAGTTCACATAAATATTATCATTCGTGAATCCGACCTTACAGTGTAAAGAACAGAGGAACACAATTCTTCAAAATGAAGGTTTACACTGTAGTGCTATTACTCGCTGCTGTGGTATTTGTGGAGTGTGGACATACCTTTATGGGGAGTAATGTAATGCGGCCCCTAGTGTACCATAAGGAGGCTCGGTTTGCATCGAAAATCTTCCAGAAGAGGGTTGAGTATTTGAACTTCACTCTGCCTGTCCATGGCTATTTGAGAAGTATTCAGGTAATTTGTTGGTATTTGTTCTTCTTTTTGTGATAAACTAGCTTTCGATTTCCATAACTACCCTTTGTCAAAGAATGTTTATGCAAAATTTGAAGTAGATTGGATCAAGAAATCACGTTGTCCCATACAAACTTTGTCCCCCTATTTCACGCTCAAAGAGGTTCCGAAAAATCCTTTCTTATCGGATGCCTACGTCATATGACACACACCCTCCAAGTTTCAGGTCTCTACAGCTTAGCGGTTTAGGCTGTCCGTTGTTCCATCAGTCAGTCATTCAGGACAAATCATTTTATATGTATAAATACGTATAGAAGATTTGTGATTTATTTGTCATAAACTGAGGATAATCTGATACTGATAAGTCATCTCATACAAGAACACACAACCCCCCCCAGTCAGTCCGCTCCATGTAAAATACTGGTATGCAGCTGCACCCGGTTAGACTGGAAGCTGACCCAAACATAGTTGGGAGAAGGCTAAGCTATTTCTATATCATTAATATTATAATTTTTTCAGGGTATCTTGGCCTACGACCTGACGCACTCCGGCGCATCAGCTAACGTTACACATGGTGGCGTCGGCTACAACTTCGTGAACCTTCGGATGAAGAGCGATCGCGGCAAGCAGTTACGCTACGATGTTTATATTTATGCTTGATTTTGTAATTTTTTTTTTGTAATACATATTTTTTATGTGAGAAGGTACTCTCTTTTTGTTTTTGATCTGATCTTGGAATCAAACAGCTAAGTGAATCATAAATACATAAAAAGTATTTATAACGGGTATAAAAATATATTAGCGAAACTAAAATAATATAAAGTTACAAGTTTTTTCCCATCATTGCAATTTTTTTTTCTGGACCATATCTGGGGATCATACGGAGTTTTTAAAGTTCGAACGTCCGACTTTATTTTTTGTTTTTCCGAAAAGTTTTAAATGATATAAATTTATATTTCACTGCAGTTGTAGGTAGGTACTTACTCTTGCATAATCACATTTTATTTTGCGTGCGTCACACTGCGCACTGCCTCATTAAAAGTAAATTCAGTGGTCGCAAAGCGCGACTGCTGATCATCATGGTCTCAGGTTCGATTCCCAGGTTGGGCAAAGTGTTATTGGGTTTTTCCATTAGGAATTTCTCAGTAGCTGCCTCGGAGTCTAGATTTGAGCCCGGTTGACAGCAAGCTCGCCCCGTATTACATGGGACTTAAACATAACTGGCGAAATGTGGGTGTAGGTACTAATGGGTACACCTCTGCCTAACCCTTCGGGGTTTACAGGCGTGATGTTATGATGTTTAAATGTAGTTTTACTCGAAATATAAAGGTTCTTATACCATTTGTCAAGGTAACAACTCAACAATAACACGTTTTTTTTTTCTTATCCATCTTAGAATTCCCCGTATCGAAATTCTAATGGACGAGAACGAGGGTTGTGTCGGACTCTTGCTATTAAAACTCCACGGTTCCTCCTGCTACCATAAATCGGGAACCCGGCATTTTCTTGACCCACGATCCGCGCCCAAACTGGGTCCTAGAATTCCCACCAATTACTCCACTAAACTATTGACATACCATTTGAATAAACACAACTAACCGGTTTACAAATTTTTAAAACATTCAATTTTTACACGACTGCCCCAAAAAAAAAGAGTGTTATGTGTTCAGGGTTAATGTATGTATGTATGTATGTGAGTTTCTTTATTCCACCATAACTTTTAAACGCCTGAACCGATTTAGATGTATGGGGTATCGTTACAATCCTTGCATCGTTCCGAGTAACATAGGCTAGTAAAAAATAAAAAGAAACCGGTGTGGTCACTTTAAAACGTAAATTAATACCAGCCTCAATTTATTTTTTTCATAAATCTGGTCGTGTCTATGTTTATCGTCTAGAATTTGACAAGTAGATTAAAAAAAAATATAATACTGCGAATAAAAAACGTCGTAAAAAAAACTGTCGAGTAAACAAAGTACAAATATGTGCAATTTTTGCAGTCGTGTTTTTTAATTTTTAATTTTATCAACTGATAACACCGCCATTAGGAAAACGAATGCATTTTGTTACAGTTACCTTAACACCAATAAAAACGGGTAAGGTTGAGGACAAAGTATTGAGAGGGTTCTGCACGTTTTTGTCAATTATTTTAAGTCGTTTTATAAAAAAACTAGCTTTTGCCGTTTTACCCTGAAAGGTCACTCACTCACTCACTCAAACCGCTTGACGTATAAAGATGAAATTTAGCAGGAAGGTAGTTCATAGTTAGTAGATATCCGCTAAGAACGGATTTCTCGCCCCGGCAGAAGCTAGTAGATTCTATAAAAATAAATACTGCAACAGTCAACTGAAGACACAAGACCAGCCTTTCCCAAAGTGGGATATAACGCCCCCTTGTGGGCGCTGCAGGCCTGGGGAAAGAGACCCAGAAAATAAAAAAGTTGGGGCGCTGTGAAGAGGCTTGGGGAGCTATTTGTAATTTCATCTACGAGGCGGTTTTTAAGTAGGTGAAAAAATTGGGGTCGCTAGAAAATAATTTATTCTCAAAGTGGGCAGTAGACAAAATAAGTTTGGGATCCCCAGCACTAGACTGTTAGGGAACCCTAATTACAGGTTGAAACTATCTAAAATAACAGGTAAAATATAACAATTCACTTAAACACTAACATTCGTGAAACCGACCTCACAGTGTAAAGAACAGAGGAACACAAAATTCTTCAAAATGAAGGTTTACACTGTAGTGCTACTACTCGCTGCTGTGATCTTCGTGGAGTGTGGACATACCTTTATGGGGAGTAATGTAATGCGGGATCTGGTGTACCATAAGGAGACTCGGTCTTCACCGAGAACCTCCCCGAACAGGGCTGAGTATGTGAACTTCACTTTGCCTGCTGCCCCTGGCTGTATGAGAAGTATTCAGGTAATAAACATCACGCCTGTAATCTGTAGGATGTAGTGACAAAGATAGAAAAGGGTATGCTTAGATGGTTTGGTCATGTTGAGAGGATAAGTGAAAGACGATTAACAAAAGGTATTTATATGGCAGAGGTGAGTGGCAACGCAGGGAGGAGTCGCCCTAGGAAGACCTTCACTGACCTTATTGGTGAGGTTCTTCAGAAAGGTCACTAGGTGCGCAGTACTCGTAATCGGCGTACTTGTATGAACGTAGATGAGGCGAAAGGAGTATGTAAGGATCGTAGCAGGTTGCGTTCTGTCGTTTTTGCCTACCCCCATGGGAAAAAGGCGTGAGTTTATGTATGTATGTATGCCTGTAATCCCCGATGGGTGAGGCAGAGGTGTACCCGGTAGTCAACCCACATTTCGCCAGTTATGTTTAAGTCTCATGTAATAGGGAGCGAGCCTATTGCCATCAACCGGGCACAAATCCAGACTCCGAGGCTGCTACTGAGAAATTCCTGATGAAAAAACTTAATAACACTTTGCTCTACCTGGGAATCGAACCCAAGACCTTACGCTCAGCAGTCGCGCTTTGCGACCACTAGAACAACTAGGCAGTCCAAAGAAGTATTCAGGTAATTTGTTGATATATGTTCTCTTTGCCATAAACTTAGGATATTATCCTGATTCTGATATGCCATTGCATCCCAGAACAGACCACCCCGTGTTCATACTTTTGTGTATACAATATAATAACACATTATCCGACATGGGAATCGAACCCAAGACCTCATGCTCAGCAGTCGTGCTATGCGACCACTAGACCAACGAGGCAGTCAACTTAGATTGGCTATATTATTATTTTTATTATTTTTTCCAGGGTATCTTGGCCTACGACCTGATGCACTCCGACGCATCAGTTAACGTAACAAATGGTGGCATCGGATACAGCTTCGTGACCCTTCGATTTAAGGGCAATCGCAGCAAGCCGTTACATTACGAAGTTTATATTTATGTTTAATTTTGCAATAAATACTTATTTGAGTACTCTCTTTTTCTTTTTCTTGATCTCATCTTGGAATTAAACAGCTAACAGAATCATAAACACATAAAAAGTATTTATAACGGGTATAGAAAGACCCACACATATGGGACGTGGGTGTAGGTACTAATGGGTAAATATCTGCCTAACCTTTCGGGGATTACTTGCGTGATGTTTTGTATTTTTACATTTAAAAGAAGTCGTTTCACAGCAATATGTTTTACTCAATCACTTATTTTGAAAAGATACATCACGGAGCCTATAAGCACGCATACTGGAAGTATGTCTTTTTTACACCCCATATTATAGCCCAAACGAATAGAGCCTTATAACCAGCAGTGATCGACTTTCCGCTAAACTAATCATGATAATGATGATAGCTCAAAGTTGATTCATCTGAGTGTAATGTAAGTCAATGACTTTTTGGAAAAGTCCCGGAAAATACATAATTATATGCTATGAGGAAAGGTCACCAAAAATACGAGGGGAAAAACTACACTTCTATGTAAACGCAGCCCCCAACCGTCGCGTCTGTCGGTCTTGTCACACGCTATCAGGTGGACTCGGTTTTTTACCATTTTGTTATTTCCAAGCCAATCCAAGCCGCAGAGAGTCCGAACCGAAGCCACTGCGGTAAAACTAAACTGACAGGACATCCTATTTCATTTTTATATTTACTGTTTAGCTTTTTTGAGTTCATTTATAACGGCAAGGATTTTTGGCGATTGTCATTAGGATCGCGGAGTTTTATTGGCTTGTAATTAGACTAAGTTTTAGTTTTAATTGTGTACTTACTCCTTTTCTTTTCTTAGTTTTTTTTTTAAATCGTGTTATATGCGCAAAACATAGTGCATGCAGTGTTCTTCTTTAGGTGATGGGGCACTTAAACTTAAGTTTGGAATGTAACATAACATATAACATGTAATAGTGTACTCATTGTTGGAGAGCCACATAAAATAAATAAAATCGTCTACTAACTATAAGCTATCTCCCTGCCTAACATCTTTGTGTCAAGCGGTTTTCTATATTTCGTGATAAGTGAGTGACCTTTGCTTTTATATATTTAGATTATCAAAGACTAACATCAATTCATAATTATGTACTTTCTAAGTTTATCTTAGACATTACTGACGGTCGTTACGGGTCGTCAGAAGCCCTAAAATCTGACAACCAGTCTTACTAATGGGTATCGTTTTACCCAGTTACTGGGTTGTGAGGTCAGATAGGCAGTCGCTCCATGTAAAATACCGGTATTCAGCTGCATCCGGTTAGACTGGAAGCCGACCCAAACATAGTTGGGATAAGGCTAGGCAAATGATTATTGTCAAAGACTAACATCGGCAGAAGTAACCTAAACTTTTCATATTCCAGGAACCAAACAGCGACCATATTTCTAAGTAAACAATCAGAACCAAAATTCGCGGTCACGAACCAAATCGTGATAAACTAGACCAAAATCGTGAAGATAACTATGTCACATGAAATTATAATTATCTTTGAGTAATTACGACCAAACGATGACACCCAGTTTATCACACATAGATTATTAAAAGGTAAAAACGTACATAAACAATGTTATTATTCATTCGCTCATAAACCGTCGTATCGTTCGGACGTCCTCACCTCTCTCTGTCTTTATTATATTTTGAAAATGAAGCTGTGCATTTTGGCGTTTCTGTTAGCTGCTGTGGCGTATGTGGAGTGCGACCATACCTTCCTGGGTACCAACGTTCTTCGGCCGATGGTATACCATCATGATGTCGAGTACGGTTCCAAGATCTTCAGAAAGAGGGTAGAGAATATGTACTTCTCGTTGCCGGCAGTGCCTTCCAATGTAGGACGTGCTATTCAGGTGAGGTTTTTAAAAGTTTTTGGTATACATCTATAGGGTGGACCTGATTCATTATTATCTTATTAACCGGAAGATGCTGCATAACTGTGCATAAGTCCAATAACTTAGCGCAATTCAAAAAATAATTAAAGTTTTTTTTTTCGTTGCTTTGTAAACCCGGTTAATTTTTAATGAATAGTAAAATTAGATTTTTAGTTGCTTTTAAATAAATAAATAACTTAACGTTATAGTTTGAATGTTAAATGGTTAATTGCAATCCATAATGTACTTAGTTTACAGGTGGTAAATAAAAATCATCTAAAACGATTTATTTCAGACAAATGGGTTATAAATTATTTTTAATTACTATAAATTATAATTACGATTATTATGCTAGCCTTTAGGGCATTTGCTCCATTGACAGTGATGCGGACGAATTTTTTGATGCTCTATAACAGGGGTCGCCAATCAGTTCTGCTCGGGGTCCGTTTTAAGAAATGAAATGACCTTCGCGGTCCGCACAACATTTTATAGAAAAAAATATTTATTAAACAAATGTAATTACGGAAATAACAAAGGTATTTTTTTTTATATCAATGAGAAAAATGACACACTGCGACAATCCGGGGGATACATTTTATTAAATTACGTACTCTGTAGTGCAAGTTGCTGTGTGCTCGCGGTCCGCACAGCATGGGTCGGCGGTCCGGATGCGGACCGCGGTCCGCCATTTGGTGACCCCTGCTCTATAAGAATAGATTCTTTCTTTCCTTTCTTCTTTCTTTTCTATAAATGTTGATACTTTATATTTTTTTTATTATTATTCTTAAGTTAATAAAAAATGATATAATTGTAAAAAAAACATGGACGCTGTTTACTGTTGCCGTACAAAATCATTGGGTAATCGCGTTTTGACATGAAAAGAATGTTAATTGAATTGTTGGTGTCAAGTACCCAATTCCCGCTAGGTCATCGGTCTACGTTGTAGGGGACTGCCAACCCTCCGTCTTCCGGTGCGCGCACCTACATAATATTATTGTGAAGTTATTTTAAACTAGCAGTCTTCCCGCGACATTGTTCGCGTTATTTTTTATACAGATCTCTTATTTTTTGATAATGCAATATAACCTATAGCACTCAATGATAACGTAGCTTCCAATTTGCGAAAGAATTTTCAAAATCGGATCTGTAGATCCATTACATTACATACCAAGCTAATATTTTTTTATAAAAATGTAACTTATAACAGTCATTTAGATACACAAGGAAAAAAAACAATTGTAATCGCGTCCTCATTACTTATAGGGGATCCCCATAAGAGGCGGGGTTTAACAAAAACGTCACAAAGATAATGTTTTTCCCGTACAATAGAGATATTAACGCATTCATCAAACAGTTACAGTTCTCATCATGGGACTTAAACATAACTGGCGAAATGTGGGTGTACTAATGGGTACACCTCTGCCTAACCCATCGTGGATTACAGGCGTGATTTTATGTTAAGTATGTTGTATTATCAAGGTGTCGCGGTCGGTCAGTTAGTCAGAAAGTTGAAGCTACTTGCTTTTTCCAAAACGTAGGCCACTTTAAATAAGAAAAAGCATGAAACTCCACAGACACAATTTCATATCAGTTTTTACAAAATCCTGGTTACTTTATTCTTGTTGTTTATATCTATGACATAAGATTTTTATTTAAGGCAATAGGTTATCGACATGACACTCGATTACAGCGGTTATATATGTAGATAACGCTGTCCAAAAAGCGCCCAATAAATTATGCAATTACCTACTTGACGATAGGTATTCTTTATCTTACTAAGCGTAGTAACTATTACCTAAGCTGCAATTATACTAAGCCCGCCCCGCGTGTCGCCACGCGTGGTATAGCTATCGGTTTCATACTGCACTTAGTATAGGACTGATGATCACATTAGTCCCGCCCCGCGTGGCGTGGAGCAACCGACTAAATGTATGAAACCGATAGCTTTCCCACGCGTGGCGACACGCGGGGCGGGCCAAGTATAATTGCAGCTTTATCTTCGCGAAAGGGGCGTACGTTCCCATGATCCTCGGCGTACATGTAGGAATCACACCGGGGTGGTTTTTAGTTAGTAAGAGTCTGACAGACCCCTCCCTTCTCTAGGATGGAGGATTTTCTAAGCCGGGGGAAAAAAAAAGTATCTGGTCCACGTATGGGCAACGTATGGCCTCGGTTTTTTAATCACAAATTGTATACTTTAACTACGTTGTCGGTGGTAGCCATTAAATCTTCCTGCGTGCAGGGTACGCTACGGTATTTGAGATGGGCCATCGTATGTGCTGTACCGCACAATCCGGTCAAGTCGCTACCATTACTGAATCCCCACCTAAACATAATAATATATGGTCCTTGCTCCGACCGACCAGAGTTATTAATTTGAAAGCAAATAAAAATTATATTTTACTGTTCATTGAAAATTCTGGGTTTTCTGAGTTAAAATAACGTGTTTCTTTAGAGAAGTTATATCTTAGAATTATTGGTTAATAATATCAACTACCCAATTATCTCCATCGCTAATTAAGCTTAGATGTGAAAAACCCACTAACGTTTTTGTTTAAGATAACGTTCTGTTGATATACTAACATTGTAATGACCATAATCACTGAGCTCGTGACTTATGAGTCAGAAGGATTGTATTTGAACCAAATAACATTAAGGCGCTCCACCCACTGCCCCGCGCCCCGTCGCGTAGCGCGGGATGGCAGATTTTACCGTTGTATGCAAGTATCTCAATTTATATAGAAATCACGCCTAGCACAACACACTGCCGACGCGGAAACGAGCGGGAAGGCGCACCGCGCGCAGATTCTGCCAATCTGCGTGGAAGCGCGGGGCGTGCCGCGGGATATGACACACCGGCTCCACAGCCCCGGGCGTGATTTTATACTGCAAAGACGTTTGCACGATGGATTTCGACGTAGACAAATTTATTCAGCGCGAGGCCGTCGTAATCTGCTTCACCGCGCGGGGGAGCAGATTTCACCGCTAAGTAAGGCAGATCTGCGCCTCCGTCGCCGCGCGCGTTATCTGTCGCTCTGCTCACCGCGGCGGGACGCATCTTCAGTGGGTGGAGCGCCTAAGACGACCGCTATCCCGCCGACAAACTGTTACGCAGTTTGGTGGGTGTATTGAACGTTCAAAATGTTTGGTCCAGAAATATGTATTTTTTTTTGCAGTGAAAACTTTTTTAGCGGCGTTGAGCACTTTTTCTGTAATGGGTATAAAATCTTAAACTCGCGTCAGGACACGTGCGCGTCAGGACACGTGACCTGATCGAAAAAGCGTAAGACGGATGGAGAGTAGACAGCTATCCCCTCTCTACGGCGCGGCGAAAATGTATGCCTGGGCCTACTGTTTCGTTTAGACAGCGCAGGGCGCTTGCGCGAATGTTCGTGTATGTTAAACGTAAACGTAAACGTTAATAATCAAGTTTTCACTTCTGCCGGCACTCCCGGAGTGCAACCCGTTTTTTTTTTTAATAGACTTACTTCTAGTACCTTTGTATGGTCCACTTGATTAAACATTGTACTGTTTCCAGGGTATCCTCGCGTACGACTTGACACACACAGATGCGACTGCCAACGTGACTCAAGGCGGACTCGGCTTCAACTTCGTAAACCTTCGGATGAAGAGCAGCCGCGGCGAAAAGATACATTTTGACGTCTATATTTATGCTTAAATTCTATCAATACAGAACAAGTTACACATAAATAAAGGAGAATTCATATTGCCATATCTGAACTATTTTTTATTTTATTTCCTACGTTACTTACATATTGATATTATATTTTAATAACTGTATAAGTTTACTTTGTCATCTAATTTTTATGTAGTATTAAGTGCCAGTGGCGTGCACAGAGTTTTTAGACAGGGTAGGCAGAAAATTTAAAAGCTATTTAAGCTAGGTGTTGAGAATAACAACATTAAAACACGGTTTATACTGACCACGTTTACTTTAAAGTTTCTTCAATTTTAAATTTAATTATAGCGTGTACAATGTCTGGCGAGTGCGCCGGTGTCGTTGGCGAAGTGACGCTCGCAGTGTTGCCAACTTCCGCCCCTGCTCTTTGGTCGTTATAGTGTTGCAGGGCCGGAACACTAGGTATCTTACCAAACATGTAAAGTGCATTACAATAATGTCTTACAAATACATGGCAATTACAATATTACCTAATTATTTAGTACTTGTGTACTTGTGTTATTTAGATAATTATTTGTTTTCAATGATTTTTAAATCTCTTTTTTGATTATTTTCTCATGTACAATTTTTTGCACCTGCAATGTTATCTCTTCACCACCTTTGGTTGACTGGTAGAGAATGCCTAAGGGTCAGTTTACACCGAGAGGCGACGCGACGCGACGCAACGTGACGATACTTGAAGAGGCCAGTGACTTCGACGCAAGACGCATCGCAACGTCCGTCGCCGCTCTTGCACGTCGCGCGTACCGGCGATTCACCGCTGTGTCGCGATGCGTCTCGCGGCGCCGCGCGGCGCAGCGCGGCGTAGAGCGACGCATCGCGACGTATTGCTGCGTGGTGTAACGTATTCTAAATTCTAACAATGAAATGTGTATCTTTTCGTGTAGAAAATAAAGTTAAATTTTGAGTCGCTCTTTTAAAGTGTGCACGCAGCGTCGCGTCGCGTCGCGTCTCGGTGTAAACTGACCCTAAGGCATTAAGTCCGCCTTTGTACCTTTTTGTTGCATAAAGTTTAAATATAAAAAGCTTGTAATAAATAAATCTTTCCCTTTCCTTATTCATAGAAAGGTTCAGGTAATACAGGGCATTCATCGTACTGTCTAGAAATATGGATGGATTGATTTAAAGTCAAACTCAAAACAGTTACCTACATATTTACAAATTGATAATTAACAAATATAAAAAACAATGTTATGTAATTTAATAAGCAGGCGGCAATCAGCAACTCTGCTAGGTATGTATAATTTTTTCCTATATAGGTACTTAGGCTTATCTTATTTTTTTTGTGGAGTAGGTACCTACCTAGGTAATGTTTTTATACACATATTATTTACTAGTTTTTGCCCACGATTTCGTCCGCAGTAACATTAGTCGTCAATAATTAAAACAATAGCTGTTCCATACATTTTGACTGTGTAAGTAATGCACTTTCGCATGGAATTATGGAAACCATGGTAAAAGATGATGTTCCTTTCTTTTATAGGATGGGAAATAAAAGCATTAAATGACATCTTCGGCTCTGGGCGGAGCGGAAGGGAGTGTCAGATCCTTGTTGACAAAAACCCATCCGTGTTGCTCCTAATGGCCTTTGCGTTCCAGGGCCTTGTTGAGTCTCTCGAACAAATTCAGCAACCCTGGCAGATACAGGCCGTAGCGGGCCCCGTCTACTATGCTGACATGTATTGAGGCGCGTATGGAACACAACGCGCCATCAACCAGATTCTGGGGGCCTACCACTATGTCTTAATAACATAATAACAGTATTATTTTAAGACAAGCTGTCCGCCGCGGTTACACCCGCGTCTTTGGTTACTGCTCCGCTCCCGTAGGTCGTAGCGTGATGGTATATAGCTTATAGCCTTCCTCGATAACTAATCTATCTAACACTGAAAGAATTTTTCAAATCGGACCAGTAGTTCCAGAGATTAGCGCGTTCAAACAAACAAACAAACAAACAAACAAATAAACACTGCAGCTTTATAATATTAGTATAGATTACTTCGTCTTGCACTCCGTTGGACTTTCAACACTATGCTCAGCACCTTAAGGTTGACAATCCAACAATGAAAATTACAAAGTAACATTGAAATAATGCCGCCTGGTTCTGACGATGTCTCTCGTTATGTTTGTGTGTTTTAAGCAGACACTAATAGAAGATAATCTTCACCAAAATCGCCACATTATTATGACCTTTATTACTTTTTCTTGGTACCTACTGTTATCAAAGTGGAGCTATTGTTTATAATATGGCATTCAAAACATCTTTCAAAATAGCTGGAAGAGATAACGGACCTAGGTATAGATGGAAACTTATCTAGGATGAAAGGTCAAAAAGTTTCTTCCAATTAAGTAACAGTCAAAAGGTTACCTAGTTAAGTATATTGTACCTATTTAAATAATGAAGTTACAACCGGCTGTCCAAGAATTCTAGTTAATTTTAAAACGAGTTCTAGCTTTAATCTAAGCTTTGAACCAGTTATTAGGCATGCTCGTATTTTGAACATTATTCTGTGTAAAAGATTCCGTCCTATAAAGATTTTTCGTTGCTATGCTATTGCCATACAAAGTTTACGCGGGAATAGCGTTTGACAGCCCATAAAAAGGATGAAAATCATCAAATGATCAAATGATTGATGTCAATTGATTATTGATGTCTATTTGACAGCTATCAGATTCATGTCTGCAAGTTATGTCAATTTTTGAATTTGACAGCTGCTCGAACGATTCTCTTCTACTCATTCCGTCGAAGAATAAGGGCCTTATCACACTAGCGGATTGCGAGCGTATTCAAAGCGGAAACGAACGCGGACGCGATGGAAACGAAACGTATTCGCCTCGCGTCCGCGACGTCTCCGCTGCGCAGCCGCGGCGTGTTCGCGACGCATTCGCTGCGCGCCCGCTCCGCTTTGAATACGCTCGCAATCCGCTAGTGTGATAAGGCCCTAAGGGTGTGATATTAATGTTGTAGAAATCACGCAAGAACAAAACTTCCCAACCGGCTTCTGAGATACGAGAACATTCCCACGTAGCACAGATATTTTCAAATTGCCCAACCATTGGTAGCTAATATGAATTCCTCTCGGGTCAGGACTCACACAGTCATATATATTTCATTTTAGTGAAATATGCTAGGAATGTGCTGTATTACTGTTTAAGAGTTAACGTTTAAATATTGGAAGCTTTAATTTTAAACAATAACTGCTTATTTACAAGGTGCAGTTTTGCGTGCTTGTCAAATTCAAGAAGGTAGTAAATGCAAGTAAATTTCAACACAACAAATGCAAAAGTAAGTTTGTTTGTTTGTTTGTCACCTTTTCACGCCTAAACCACAAAACCGATCATCCTGAAATTCTGCATATTCGTTGTCAGGTGTACAGAAACGGACATAGGTTACTTTTCATCCCGAAATAAAGTACTGTTCCCGAGAAAAACAACAATAACGTTCTTATGATAATAGATGGCGCCACTTGTCACGACCCGCGGGTAAAAAAACCACGCGGATGAAGTCGCGGACAGAAAGCTAGTCAATAATAAAATAAATAAGTAATTTTTTCTGGGTTTAGGCAAGCGGACCGATGAAACGACGCACGCACTCAGTGATAATAATATAGTCGCACGACATGCCTACGATAGCATACGTAATGGGTGATTCTGTTCTTTGAGAATGGTGTGTTGTGTACTGAAATACTGTCAAATAGGTATTATAAAAAAAAAACAAGTAGGTAGGTATTTTATATTTTTTTAAACAAATATTTAATTATTATAAGTTCAGGTTTCCTCACGATATTTTCTATCACCGCATCTAAGATAATCTTAAAAGTACATGATGAATTGAAAAATTCACATTACTAACTTGCCGCGTTTCAAACTCATAACAGGCAAGCGCCTTAACCTCTAAACCATCACAATTTTAACTAGCTGCCAGATGAAAAAGCACCCTAGCACCTACGACATAAGGGTGAAGTAATTTATTAAAACCCATGAACGACCGTTACACCTGTAATTTAACTTAACACCTTCAAACATTTGCCCAGTAGGTACCTGCTGGCCTAAACCAACACAAGGTTAGTTATAGCTAATTCAAGTTGTATAAGTTCTATATTTACATAAACACATACAGTTTAACTTGAACATGAAAACAGAACTTGGTTATAACTTGGCGAAATTTTGGTGGGTTATTCTTTGTTATTTCTTATGTGTTATTATTGTTGTACAAGTTTTGTTTTTTAATCTGATTGTTGTTATGTGACATTGGAAAAGCAGAGTTTTAATGTTTACTATGTAGAGTATTTTGTTTTTAATTTATAATCATTATGGCATACAGTGTTGTAGTAACGATACGCCTAGACATATTTTTGGAGCAATCCTCCTCGTTGCACGTTGCTTGCCTTGCATAATGTAGTAGGTAAGGTATCTCGATTTAGGTACTTGACAATCTAGGACTAACTTTTAAAAACGATCGCAATCTATAATCTGTCTCAATGTGTCAAAAATGCCGCTAATTTACATAGGTATTATTTTTGACATTGATTGTCGCTGTTAAGAATTTAAACTTTTTATTTGTAGAAAATGGCCTTCAGATTTATCTAGCCATGATCTGGTAGACTGCATCACCTTTCAGAAGAAAAAATTATGTATACTAAGAAATCAAAAAAAGAACTAATTTTCAAAACACCAATAAAAGTTTCATAAACGGCTTAGTATCGACGCAAAAGACACAACAAAATAGATCTCACTTACAAAGATCGACACACAACTCGTCAGAGGGAGACTCTTTAGCAGGAAGAAGTCTTCAGTGGAGTGGATATCAGGAGGCTGTAAGTGTGCTTCCGGCGAGGGCCCGCGTCAAAGCGCCGCCGGATGTGTCAATTTGAAGCCGGCGCCATCTTGGAATCTCGTTGACTCCGGGATGTGTGGCATTTGAAATCTACTTTTATGGATCTTGACCTACATGTTATTATGAGTCTTTTCAATTTGTGTACCTATTTAATTTCTTAAGTTTTAACCTCTCGAATGTCTTATGTTACACAGTTCGACATAAGCCATTGTCTTACTATTGTGTTACTAATTAGACATTCAACGGGTTAAATAAAAATAAATACAAATAAATATTCATTGCTTCATTAAACGCTATACATACAACTTGTACCTGAATAAAAGCAAATCAATTTAACATAGACTAAGTATCATTACACACAACAACAACTAGAACAACACTATCTATTCGATAATTGAATAATCGATTTACTTTATAGTCTGTGCTCGAGTAGTCGAGTTATCGCCATTAAACCTCATTCACTAATGAAGTGTGCGACCATTTATCACGGGAGGCGCTCGCACTGAATTTGTTGGTTCCCGGGCATTTGTCCGCCAAATATTGTGACAGGGGTATGACAAGCAAACTAATTACTTATCCACATCTTTACACACTGTCCGTTTCGAATTTTAATTTTATTATGCTTACCTTGATGGCAGTAGACCACAAAGGAGATGGTGGGATGGCTTGAACGGTTTCCTTGTGGATTTGTAAGACGAAGCGCAAAGTTACGACCGATGGAGGGAATGGAACTGTTATGAGCTAATAATAATATTAATTACTACTACTACTTTGATGGCGATTTAAGTACTTAAAGCCTATCCTACTACAGCACAGAGGTACCTACTATCGCAAATACCTCCACTCCTGCAGATCGTGCGTTAGGTTACCATCACTCTTGCTTACTGTGGGCACAGAATAACGTGGGTAAGCAGGTAAGTACTTAATGACCAATAAGAGTAGGTGTACGGTGTAGGTAACACCGTTCTTCGGTGTTCGGGGTAAGTAGGTAAGTTGAAATGGTTTGAATACGAGCCATCAGAACGTTTGCAATAGAAAAAATATTAAAATTTATTCAAACCTATTCAGTTTGGTCCATCATTTTACTAATTTTGGATGAGCAGTGTCCTTTTTATTTGAATGCAGTAGCAATGTTATCAAGTCGAATGTATAAAACCATAAAACAATACGCATTATGTCACGCGGTATAAGATCAAAAGTCACCTAAAGCAGTCAAAAGTAATAAAAAAGTTACGCAAATAAAGACACTCCAACGAAGTTTGGAGTAATCTTTTTCTGCACGTACTAATATTCAGTGGAGCAAAGTTTTATTTAATTTTTTACGTGACTTCCTTACAGCACCTTGGAGTCTCAGGCCTCGAATAAAGTACGGGGTTCATGTGGGGGTAAATGCTTTTAACTTACCTTTAAATGTTCGGATTATTTAATAAAATTATTAAGAAAATAATTGAGGAACTTAATAATTTTCTTAGTAATTAGTCTATAAGTCTTCAATTTATTTGGATTATTCAATTAGGAAACGTATGTGACAGAGTTATAAAATAAATGAATGTGATGGATTGTGTGAAGAATGATATGAAAGAAACCATGCATGCAGGTAAAACCAGGATATAATTTAAGTATAAGTAAGTTTATTTTAAAGTTGGTTTTAGCTTGTTCATTTTTTAGTTTTCAGAAATTCTCTTTATCAGTTATAGTTAAAAAAAAAACAAATACCTAATACCTTCATTTATAAAATCAAAGTAGGTACCAAAAGTTACTTCTAACATGACAACACTTTACTTTTCAGTTATTGTAATCTAACATCTAAATGAAGACATGTAGCTCTCATTTCCAAAAAGCATACCAGCACCAATAAATAAAGTATTTTGATGTAAATTTCGGTATATTTCCACACCATGAACTTAATGTGCGTGGAAACGCAACCGTCGTCTATACTCGTATATCACGTCGGGTCGGTTCACACATGAAATGTTTTACAATTTACTTCACGCGATAATGTATGGATCGCATCGTCGTACATGTATAGTTAAGGGCAAAAGCATATGTATACACTTAGCGAAATTTAAAAGAGAGTTCCTTGCAGAATATATCGGCAACGTGAGTAGGTAAGTAGGTTGTACAAAAAAAATCGTTAATGATTTTCACTCAGAATTTGCTAAGCCTCGACACTGAATCATAGTCTAAGTAAAAATAATAATAATATCAGCTTATACTGTCCCACTGCAGTACAAAGGCCTCTTCTCATACAAAAAAGGAACGAGCATCAAAAATCATCAAATGAGTCCTTCCGCCCTGGGTACCGGAAGGGACTGTCAGACTTTTACTGACTACAAAACCACCCTGTTCCTTCTGTTGCCCTTTACGTTCCGGGGCCACGGTATTCTGTTAAGACGTCCTGCAACCCCGGCTTGATGACCACACTTCAAAACGGATTGGCGATTTCAGAGTTACCTCTAATACATTATAAGTCCAAGATTTCTCACTATGTATTCTTCAGAAAGTACATATAATTGAAAAAGTCTCATTGGTACTTCCCCTAGCCCGGTTGCACACCAACCTAATGCATAACAGGCCTTAAACACTAGGCCATCACGATGGTCTAAGTATGTATGTCACGGCTAATAGCCGAAGTGCGGCTACACCTAGTTTTAGCAGGCTACAACTAGGTGCAGCCGACCACATACGGTTAAACTTAGATGTATCCTACTTATCTTCGGTTAATTCGGGACTTGGGGCACCCCGACTAGGACAGGTTAGGTTAGAAGGGGATGGCAGGGTCCAATGAGCGAGCGAAGCGGGCGAACAGACCCTGCCATCACCTTCGTGGTTATTTTTTTTGTAATCCACCCAGAAGTAGGAGCCCTGCGAAGCGGGGCTCCGTCGAACATTTCCGGCGGGAAAAACGGCTGCACCTAGTTCTAACCGCTATAATGAAGGCTAAACCTAGTTCTAACCAAAGATAAGTAGGATACATCTAAGTTTAACCGCATGTGGTCGGCTGCACCTAGTTGTAGCCGGCTAAAACTAGGTGCAACCGCACTTCGGCTATTAGCCGTAACATGTATAAATATATTTTGTCCTTGACAGTACTACTGCAGTTCACAGTTGGGTTATATCTCGCATCTCAGTTCTTGGCTAAAAGGTCATTCAAAGTCTGAGATAAATATTTTAGATAGTGTATTTTCGTAAGTATATTTTGATAGTACTTAAGTATGATTATATCGGTTTAATCTTCAGTTACGATTTCAAGATTATCTAAGTAGGTAAACCAAATTTTGCAGTAAATTATGATAATGTCAGTTTAGTTCAATAAAGTTTGAACCTTTTTGTGTACATAGCAAAGTCTTCGCCTCCCCTTTTTGATTTTAGAATGGTCTTTTCGGCTGCGCACTCTGAAAAAAAAATATATTTATAAACTACCATGCGAAAAGCTACCAATGGAAATCCAAAATGGCGGTTCCAGACGACTTTAGTAAAAAATCTTGCAGACATAGAGACATAGAGACAGAGATATAAAAACAAACCTTTAAAAGGTACCTAAGTAATGGACAAATCGTGTTATAATAGCGAAAAAATTGTATTACCCATAGTTTTGCCGAGTGGCAAATAATTTTTTCCCTTTTCTTTACGCAGTTTTCTTTTATTTTTCCTGTAAAACTTTGCTAAGCTTTCAGAGCCTAGTTTAATTGCCAGTTCGAATTTGTTTAGCCGATTTCTTAGATTTTTGTTCATTGAAATAATACGCGCCCATGTATTGTGCGTGCGAGCTGCAATTCGTAGTGATGTGTTGTCTAAATAACTGTAGGGATAGACAAAAAAAAACAAATCATCCTCCTCTGTCATTTTGCAACTAAGTAGGTAATACCAGTCCACAATAGGTGTTGCCAATTATGAAATAATTAGGTAGGTACATACTTTATATATACAGACTATTATTATAAAGTATGTACCTAGACAAATCTAGATTCTGGGCTGATTTTCTAATCTTTCTTTATCGTGAGGGTAGTAAGGTCTTACGACCCCACACACCCTAGTGTCAGAGTTTCTAAACCGCCTCAAGGGCCTCTGACATGGTTTGGTATTTTCTAATAATTATTGTAAAAAACTAATAACATTTTGCTCGACCCTGGAATTGAGCCTGACACCACACCACGAAACCAGCAAGTCTTTCAATATGGTACTTATTTAATTAATTTAATTATTATTATACTTACCATATTTCTACACTAAAAAAAAACAAGCACCGTAAACAAAATGCAAAAAAAAAATATGAAAAAAGTTAACTTATAAAATATAACCTCGTCGTCAGTAACTCACGAAAATATTTTCCAAGACATCTCCAGTGGCAAAGCAGTAATGGCATCTCGTCTCGTTTCTTTGTAAAATGTTTTAGCGCCAAAAACGAAAATACCACTGCCGTACATTGTCAACAAGTTACAAATAAATTACAGAAAATATGTGAGTAATTTAGAAAATTAACTAACGTGGGTATTTCATTGAAAATAAAATTTTGACTTCGTGTAACCTAAATATTTTTTTGTTGAAGTTGGCTGGCAGTGCTGGCACTGGCACCCACCGTAGCTTAGTCTGCTGTAGGTATATTATGTCATGTATGTATTTTACTATATTCTGCTTCGTGGTCAGTCCTGCCATCTGTGTATTAAGGAGTGAAAAGTTTTCTCAAAAAATTCTAATCAAGGCCGTATTTATTTTACTAACTAAAAAAAAATCTAAACGTTTTGGTTTTGAAGAGCCTAATTAGGGTGGCTATCATAATAAATTATTGTAAAATGGTAGTTTTTAATAATCTTATTTTATTATTCGATTTTATTTATTGAAAATGTCAGATTTGTCACAATTAGCCAAATTTATTTTTATAAATGTGATAAATTATTCAACTATTTTTCATATACATCAAAATTTAAGAGATCCTTAATTACTCCTTGATATTTATCAGCTGCGGTCAGGAACGACGTAGTGCCTTTTGCCAAAAGTTTTCCTTGTTCATTGTAAAAGTACGTTTCTACCACTGAAGAATTGCCGCTTTTTAATGTTTTAGTCTCCACGTTTATTTTTTCACCATCACCAGCCAAACCGACGTAACTGTAGACAAATATTAAAATAATTAAGTAGGTACATATTAAAAACACAGGTTAAAAAACAATAATCCCAATAGGTGAGTTGCTACCTGTAATTGTTAATTAGTTTTACAATCCACTTATCGATGTTAATTATGACCATTTTATTTATTGTTTCTCAGAAATATTTTTTAAAGAATGTCTGATATTCTGTCTGGTACCTACTTGATATTTAGACTGGTGGTCCAAGACAATCTGCTATCAGTGTTGCTGAGCTGTGTGTAAAACGATAATACGTCTGTCACAGCCGCAATGAAACCTCCATGCAGAGATCCCCCCATATTGCACATAGTTCTGTCCACAGTAAATGTGCCTTGAAATGTCCCGTTTGAAACCGATTGCCATTTCACCTAAAAAGAAAATGGGACATTGTACAAAAAAAAAATATAAGTCATTTTTTTACAACTTATCACTAATAACTAACAATGCACAATGTTGTGCATAGTAACAATTGCAAATTAGTTATCACTGTCGTGTATTTGCATAATAGACATTAAAAAGCACATTAAATATTTCAAGAAATTATTTATCATAACTATTACATCTTTATATCCTTCAAAATATATTGCTGCCATTAATAGATTCTTTGTTTTTCTTTGATACATAAATATACTCGTACCTAGTGTAGGTATCTACATGTACCATGTACTATTCATATAGCTTGATTGAATTAACGAATATTTATTCGAAAACTTCAAAAAAAGCCCATTCGGTTTATGTTTGGGCTTTGACCGGGACACGGGGGCGTTCCGCACCCTTGCAGGTATTATTGACTCGCCATCAACACAGGCTGGGTCCCGTCACCAAGTGTGGCCGCACTGACTTCAGAAATACGGGCGGGGAGCACCTCACGCGCCTTACTCTCGAACCTGCCTCTGTTTTGGCGACAGACTGACCCCTAGTGCGCCGCCTGCAGACCGTATTTTTCGGTAGCTAGAGATCTTACTGCGGCCTCAGAAATGGAAGGATGTAAGCCTCCCTCTCCCGTTCCGCCGCCTTCTTGGCAGTTATCACCTTGCAGAAGGACGCGACGGCGTCCCAAGCACTCTCGCTTCCGACCTGGACAAAACAAAGTCCGGGAGCGAGAGGTTACCTGCAGTTGTCCGCTGCCTTAGCTGGTCACTCGAACACTGCGTGTCCCCGAGGCAGCCCTGACAATAATGGCACCTAGGCACCACGACGTCTCCCGCCCTATGAAACATAGGTCCTTTCCGAAGCATCAGTGTCCAGAAGGCACCTACGTCAACCGGAAGGTGAGGGCAATATGACGCTTCTCCAGCGATTCCTTTAACACGGACTTACCACCGCTATTGCATATACTACATCATACTCATACACTATACCTACCTGCTGAATGTAAGGCTGAAACCGCTCCTATTGTAACGTCAATATGAGGTTAATACCTAATAATAACTGTGATAATCAGAAACAAATATTATTTTGGTTAGCGTTAATATAGAGCAGCTATGTTTGTTCAGCACATAGAAAGATGCTGCTATCTTAGTGCTTCTATAATCTCGAGAGATTACAGTCCGGAGACGCTCACTTTATAAAAATACTGATGCTAACGTTATTTCATAACTAATACAGTACCGAAAAAATACTCGTACTTAATCTAAACTGCATCATCTTAAGATCGGTATCAGTGCCATTATAAATGAATTCAGTAAAGTAGGTACCTACCAAAACAAACAATAAATGTCATCAGATGAAAACGTACCTAACTACACTCGGCATTTTCTTATAATGTAGGTACCTACTTACCCATAAGTGTTTTAAACGAATTTTAGATAAGTGTTGTTGATATTTTGCTAACATTTATCTACTTTTGCATTACCTACATCTCCGTTGTTTTAGTAAGTACCTATCTATAATTGACTAACAAAATTAGGCCCTAAACGTTATTTTGGCTGGCTTTAGGTACTTTAATGTAGTCATTCTACGTGCTAGCATTATCGTGATCTAGAAAAAATACTTTGATTATAAATTTTATCATACATTTTTTTTTCACGAATTTTTCGGCCTAACGTTCTGGGTCATTTTACGCTATCAGGTTGAATGCAGTAGATAGCTACTAACTCGTACTCGATAAGAAAATAAACCAAGCATGTACAGAAACTATCAATGTGGTTTTTGAATTTAATAATTGATAAATTGTAAGTAGATACATCCATAAACTTTTATTTTAAGGTACTTATACTGTTTCTAGTCAGGTCAGGTTTGTAATAAAAAACCCACCCAGTTCATGATCTGAATAGGTCACTAAAACAATATACCTGTCTGCATGGACTTGTACGGTTAGAGGGAGATGCTAAAACATGAAAAAAAAAATGAGTTGAACTTCATTCCTGTAACCACCATTCCACACATCTAAGTTTTTATGTATAAAAATATTATAGATAATTATTAAAATGAATAAATGTCTTTGGTTTTCACTGACTTACTATTTTTTCCTTTCCAATCTAGAGTAGTATTTGGTGTTTTTGGGTCTAATGATTTGCAGAACCTGTCGTTTAAAATTAAATATTTTTATAGAAAATCCTAAGTACAAACACAAAGTACATAAACAAGATAATACCGTACCTTGCTGAGAACAGCACCATGGTCAAAAGTAGTCCTCTTCGCTAGAAGATCCATCGCTTTTAGAAGACGAGCAGCCCTTCCGCTTGTAGCCATATTTGTAAACACTTTCAAAAATAAGCGTAAATGTTGTGGCATTTGCGTTTTCGCGGTCTTTTATATTTTCCGAATCGAAGATTTTGGTGTTGCTGACTGATATAATTATGTAGAATTTGTGAAATATTATTTAATACAAACATACGACAACTAATAATAACTTTACGCTAAAACTTTTTTTATTTAATTCAACTATTTATTTATTTTTTTTACCCTCCTAAATAGAAAACAAAAATATAAAATTGTTTTGGTAGATTTTGGTAGAAACTGTGAGTAAAGCTGTGAAAGGTAGTCTGGCAACTCAGGCCGGATCAACAAGCGAGCGGTCTGCTTAGGTCGGTTTCTTCGCAAAATTTACAAAAATATAATTGTCCTCGTAGTTTCCTACGTTTTGTTGTTATCTCGAAGTGTATTTGTTCCAGTTATTCCATTGTTTAATTTCTATATATAATTAACTACTTAGAAATGTTTGGAGACTCAACGTAATCTAAGTGACAGATGTTACGGTGTTAACTCGCGCCACTTTTGGATCAATTACCTTTTTTTGATTGAATTAACTATGGAAGAAAGCAAGGATACAATCGTTGAAATGGAGTGTAACCTACCAGAGTCAGGTAACGGTAGTATTCATTTAGTAATTACTTTTTATATTCACGCTCATGTTTGACGTTCGTTCGTATAAACCGACCGAAATTAAAAAGTCGTCATGTAACTTTCAGTCTAATATGATTTATTGGATATTTTCGCTATTACTTACAAATTTAAATGCAATTTATATACGAATGTTTAATATTTGATGAAATCTTTTATTCTGTATCCGAGAATAATCTTAATATTATCAAAATTAATAGATTCATGTAGTTATTGCTTGCTATTGTATCGTCCTATTTTTCTTAGTCGTGTTATAATCCAAACATCAATAGGGTTTTTGTATCTGATCTATTTTTGAATTACAAATACATTTTAGTTTATCGTCGCGCTTGTTATTTCTTCTGAGCAATTGTGTCGTATCGTCGTATGAATGATTGGAGATAATATGCATATTTCTATATTGAATGAATTGTATTTGTAGTCATGTACTTCATTTTTTAAGGTTAGAATGAAAGTTGGACTCATTGTGCCACTTGTGTAGCATAGATATGGGTTATATTTTTTTATTGGCATCTATTTCATTAAAATATAATAAAAATTACTTAGATTTGTGCGTAGAATTGGGATTATTAATCAGAAAAGCTTTTATGGCTTACATCTCACTACATTTTTGGTACAAGACACTATAGTAATCATTGATGGGTGTAAAAAAGCAACATAGTAGTATCTTAAAAAAACACAGTTGTTGTGATTTTCAATTTATTCAAATTTTTTTTTTTTTTATTCCGTAGAGATTTATTGATTTTTCTATTTCATACATACACTCATAACATCATGGCTGTTTTCCCCGAAGTGTTATGCAGAGGTGTAGCTATTAGTACACCCACATTTCATTTATGTTTAAGTCACATGTAAAAGGGGCGAGCCCATTGCCATCAACCAGGCACAAATCCAGACTCCGAAGCTGCTACTGACAAATTCCTGATAACCCAATAACATTTTGCCCCACATGGGAATCGAACCCAAGGCCTCATGCTCAGCAGTCACGCATTGCGACCACTAGGCCAACGGGGCAGTCTAGTTAAAATCTTAATTAATTTTGAATAAACTTATTAATGAAATTCTGTGCATATTTAGCTGCATCCTTTTAGACTGGAAGCTAACACAGTTGGGAAAAAGCCGGACTAATGTTAATAATTAATTATAAATTGTGACCATAACTATATACATATATGATTATAAAATAGATTATCCTATAAATAATTTAAAATTAAATGTAATAAAAAATTGCCCGGTCACTGGCTCATCCCAAAAACCATATTAATAAAATCAATTAATAAGAACCTTGAACATAGAATGCCTTAAATAACACAATACTATTGACTCCGTTTCAGACAAGTTGCAACATGTCCCCATAGAACTAGTTTGCTCTAGACTTAGCCGAGTTATGTATAAAATAATGGGCCTCTTGGGTTCTTTATCCTTGACAGAAACAAGCAAGTCTGTTAAACCACTTGCACTTTTTTTGAAGCCTGTCTTTTTATGTTTTTTAAGACATTTATGAACAGCTCTCATAAAAATAATTTAAAAAAATAATAAAATAAACAAAATGACATTAAATTTTTTATTTTTTTCAGCACCAGCCTCCGATATCTCTTCTGAAGAAGTCCCTTCTGTAAAAGCGGCAGGAGACACTTTGGAGACTAAAGTAAATAAGGATGATTCTCAGAATCTGTTTCCAGATAGCCCGGTTTATGAGCCTGATGATGATATTGTGGTTTGTTTACAGTTTATATTTTTTATACCATAAACAATGTAGTTAAAATCAAAATGAAAGTGTCACAACATTTAGAATTATAAAAGAGAATGTAATCTAGTTTAGTTTATTATCTGAACCCCCAGTTTTTTAATTGTGCCAAATTGTGGAGAGCCTGGTGTTGTCATTTTTTTTATTTTTATGTCTTAACTTTGCTCAGTTAGTTTAAGCTTTCTTTCTTTGTTTAGTTTGTAAGCAGTTTTGCCCTATACATTTTATTGAGAATGCTCTATATACCTCTATATTAAAAATAATACTTTGTTACAAGTACTTTGTAGTTTACTGTCAACGCGTTATGTATGTACGGTTGGTGTACTTTAATATTATTTGGTTGTTGATAATTTATTTATTAAATAAATAAATTATCAACAACCAATCATGTAGCTTTAAGGCCCCATGCGCTAACAGTTGTATCTTGAAATCTATGAAAATTATGGGCATGTAACTTATCTAACCCTGTGTCTTAAAAATATATTTTCACATTTTCAGGCTATTAGCAGTGAAACTGACGACATACACGTTATTTCGTCAGATACAAAGTCAGGTAAGACAAACATACAAATTAACTGTAAAAAAGATAAGTACCACAATACTAAATGTAAAATGTAAATTACAGAAGAACCAATCGCCCAACCTAAAAGAAAACTCTCGGACGACCCCTCAGACAGCAGCGCGAAGATCCAAAAGCTAGAACTTGTCGACGATGAATTTGCTGTATCCACCCAGACCCTGGACAACGAAGTATCCGAGATCACAAGTGCAACGAAACGGAAGATCGAAGACTTAGAGCTTCCATCGACCTCCCGCGTTCGCACCCCCCTCCGCTCAAGTCCTAGGAGACTTAAAAGATCCAACAGTGCTGAAATTTGCAAACCTAAAACACCAAAGACCCCAAAATCTAGACCAGCCAGCGTCGACATCACCAAGTCTAGAAAAACACCGCGCAAAGTACAAATAGAACTGGCCAAAGACGAGCCGAAGGAAGTCTTAGTTATCTCCGACAGCTCAAGCTCGCGACCCAGCGTAGAGTTCGTAGCAGAAATACCTCCACCAAAAGTTCCAGAAACTATAGTCGAGGAAAATTCGGAGTTCGACGACTCCCAGGGTTTCCATCTTGAACTTTCTCCGAACCATGACAGCACAGAAAATGGCGTCACAATAAAAACACTGAGTAACAGCGACCCTGTGCTTGATAGGAACAGGAAAGAAGTAAATGATGAAAAGATAAGTGAAACTAAAAGTGAGGGGTACAAATACTCAGATCAGAGCGATTTGTCGCAACCTAGATCCAAAGATTATCATATAGAGAAGACAACGGACCAGGAGAGCACTGATAGTGTCGGGTCAATAAACTTGGAGAGCCCAGAACATATTCACACTGTTGCTTCCAAATTAATTTCGAAACTGTCCAATGGAGACTCATCTACTCCTACTGAGATTGTGGATGGCAAGGTAAGTGCTGAAGACAGTGATAGCACTCCCGATATGACGAAGCTTAACTCTATTAAGATCAAGAGAGGAAAGAATGAATCTTTCAGGTCTAGTAATAATGCTACTCCATCGACGATTTCGCCGCTTCCTAATGGCCATTCTTTGCCAATCAACACGCCGCATATACCAGTGTTTGACGTCCATATCAGTCATAATGAAGATAACGAATTTATGTCGCTCTATGTCGTCCGCACCGATAATGACCTCGGTATGGACATGTGTCGAGAATACCAGAGACTTTCCAAAAGGTTTACGATGGATCCCTACATGGCTGATGTGTCTGTCAGCAATTCTCCGTCAAGCGTTACCAGTGGTGGCATGATCAACTTACCGAATAGAACCTCTTTCGCATCTACAGTCAGTTCAACATCAACATCTAGTAACCGGACCAGCGATGGTGCGTTCGTTGTACCGCAACCGCCGCGGAAATCTATCGCAAACCCAGCAACATCAGTCAAGGGATATGACGCCTTAATGAAGAAGCTACAAGACATAGTATCGCATATCCGGGAGGCTTCCGTAGATGATATGGGGTTGAGTGATGATAAAGTTTCTGTCGGTATTCAAACGTCTGTTTCTAATGATAGTACCATGAGCAATGGTAACGCTAGTCCAGATGAAGTAAACAAATGCGATAAGGCAACGCCAAAGAGCTCGTTGAAAAAGACTCGCGTGCGTGGTCGACGGCACATAGCCGGGAAAACTAAGCGAGCATTACTGCCAACCCAGCCCGAAGAGCCGGAGTACATGCACGGGATGAACTCACCAGAAATGGTGCCAACTAACGGCGAAAATGGAAAGGATTCCCCAGTGAAGTCTCCCAAAGACGAAAAGCCTTTATCGTCTTTGGTTGTGACGCCAAAATCTGTCAGCAAATTGAAGACGAAGCGACGACCTACGTCTCCACGCCCGGCCACCCCAGTAGAAAAAGCCGTAGTGAAGCCTGAATACCCGGGATTTGCGCCAGAAACGGTCGTGTTGGCCAAATGGGTGGACAAACGTTACTATTCAGGTAAAGTGTTAGAGATAACTGAGCCAAACAAATATTTGATCAAATTTGACGATGGCCAAAGCAAGATTTTGTTGGACGATTTCATAATTTTCGGTGATATGAAGACGTTGCCTTTGGAGGGGCAGTCGGTGTACGCTATGGTGGATGAGGAGCAGAATTATGAGCCTGGGTTGGTGCTTGGCGTTGAAGAAAATGATAGTGGGACTGTTACCTACAAATGTACTACTGATGGGTGAGTTATTTTGTACTTTATTTTGCTTGCGACTTCGTCCGCGTAAATCTATACTATTAATATTATAAAGCTGCAGTGTTTGTTTGTTTGTTTGAACGCGCTAATCTCTGGAACTGCTGGTCCGATTTGAATGATTCTTTCAGTGTTAGATAGATTAGTTATCGAGGAAGGCTATAGGCTATATATCATCACGCTATAGCCTACGGGAGCGGAGCAGTAACCAAAGACGTGGGTGTAACCGCGGCGGACAGCTAGTTTCAGATATTGCGAATACAGATGATAATAATAATAATACCAGCCTCTAATTGTCCCACTGCAGGGCAAAGGTTTCTTCTCATCCAGAGAAGGCAAGAGCATTGATCACCACGCTTTGTCAAGGCAGATTGGCGATTCCAGACTTATATTCATTATTATAAGTCCTGGTTTCCTCACGATGTTTTCCTTCACTGTTGTCAGTGAAGTCCAAGATAAACTTAAAAAGTACATACGAATTGAAAAAGTCACATTGGTATTAAACCCGCAATTTCATGCATGAGACGCCATCTTAACCACTGTGCCGATATGATAATCTAACTTATAATAATTAAAACAATAAATATGTTTCCTTTCAGCGATACCCTCGTAATGGTGACAGCTAGCGAGCTTTACCTCACCGAGGACCAGGCGCGCTCGCTCAAAGACTCTGCGCGCACGCACTCACCGTCCGCACCGTCCACGCCGCGACGCAGACATAACCGGGAACTAGATCTAGATAATATTATACAGGTACATTAAAAAAAAAACTTAAAATTAAACAGCTATATTTAGTTTTTGAAGTAATGGGTAAAATTAATTAAAAAATTACTTGGGACACATGGTACTTAAACATAACTGGCGAAATGTGGGTGTAGTGTTGGGTACACCTCTGCCTAACCCTTCGGGGATTACAGACGTGATATTACGAATTACGATGTGTCGTAAAGAAGAATTTCATGCAATTGTGTAGCCAGTATTGTATATACAGAAAAACTTAAGAATACTATTAAAAAAGGCCTAAATAAATTTTCAGGGACCTCGCAGTGCTCGTAGCAGAGACAAGGGTAGTTCGAGCGCGCGCAAACGTGTCGCCTCACCAAAGAGTCCGAAAGCATCCACATCTGGTATTTCAGGTAACAATTTAAACACGTCGGCCATTATTCCGAACGAGGAGTTGTAGGTCAGTGTTACCAGACGACCTGATTTTACTACAGAGCAGTGGGAATTGGGTAGTTGACTGACTAATAATTTCAAGATATAACATCTCTAAAGAAACACTTTATTTTAACTCTGAAAACCTGATTAATTTTTAATTAACTGTAAAGTTAGATTTTTAATTGATTCCAAATTAATAAATAGTCAATTGAGTCTGGTGTCTTAGATGACACCAAATAAATAAATAATCTCTAAACAGATCTAACCTATTTACAGATTCTGTGTGCTAAGTTTTAAAAGTACAAAAAAAGAAGCAGTTTTTAAAAGCACTTAATGTAGGACTTACAAGAATATTTAAATAAATACAGAGTGTTAGTGTAAACACCGTTATCCTTGAAACCAGTGGTTTGGTTTCGCTTATAGAACGTAAATTCAATGAAAAAAAAAAAATATTTTTTAAAGTAAAGTCTCCATTTTTCCTCAAAATTATTTCAATTATTTTTGTGTTTTTATTACAATGATGTAATCAGTTAAAACTTATGTAGGTAGTTATAACGGACGGCCAGTGCAGCAGGTCAACGCCCTTGGTAGTGATTACGTAACTCGGGCCATGAATTTACGGATGGAGTCGGACAGAAACTTTTTGAATTTTTGAAAGAAAAATTCGTTTATTTATTTTTAAATTCAGATAAACATTTTTATAATTAAATCAAGTACCTCTGGTTTTAGTGACAACGGTGTTTACCCTTACAGGCTGTATAAGTATAATGAATTTCTTAGTTTCGTTTTCATAGAATGATTGTCTTATTAATCACGATTGTTTTTACTGGAAGTGTTTCAAAATCCCGATTTGCCTGTAAAAAAATCTGGTAACGCTTGTATATTATTATGTGTACTAAGCCTACGTACCAGTTTAAGGGGGTATTTCACCAACCTATCATTAAACAAATTCGATTATTGAACTTTGTATTGTAGACGCGTTTAAACAAACAAGCAACCAAAAAAAACTCTTTAGCTTTATTGTTTTAGTATAGATTAATAGTGATTTTGATAATAATGAATTGTGTAACGCAGTCTTATTAGGATGCGCGTGCTAGGCGTGGCGCCGCTCACGGGAGCGTACCCCTCCCGCCTGCGCCACGCCACCGACAGTTTACGCAAGATGGCGAATGTAAACGTCACGCTCGCAATACACTCTATTATAATTCTGTCTTTCATTTCTTTTTCTTTGTTTATTTGTATGTGCGTGTGTGTGCGTGCTGTGTGTTTTGTATTTTTACTTTAAATATATTATTTTTACTGTAATGCGTCGAATCATTAACATCCTTTCATCATCCATCCATAACATCATAATATCCCCTGAACAACTCTTCTAAAATTGGTTTAAATGCTATTTTATTTCTAGGTCACATTTTAATTATTTGAATAGTGAAATACTACATTATTGATTTGTTGGTGAAATACTCCCTAAGTCCTATGCAATATCTCATTGCCATTATTTGAACACAAATCCAGACCGAAAACAGCAAATTCTAGTGGAAATATTCAAAAAACTTTCCTAACCCCGGACATTTAACTCAGAACCTTTAAACCTTACACTAATTTATTTACTTAAGTTTTTTCGCAACAAATATAAAAGTATAAAAGCGGACTTATTGCCTTTTACCAGTCAAGCAAAGGTAATAAAGAGATAACATAGCAGGTGTTATGGTGCTAGCGTAAAACAAAAATAATAATAATAATAAACGCCATTGTCACATAATATATGTGACAAACGAAATCTTACCCCGAACGCCAACGTCACAAATATATGACAAAATACACGTCGCACCATATTATGAAATATACAATTTAATAAAGTTTTGGAATCTCTATTTTTATGAAGGTCATTTGTCAGAAAAAGTGGCCTGGCGTCAGGGGTACGGCGATTCGTTTATATTCTATCTTTATTTAGTTTGTTCACTACCAACAACCATATATGTATACCTAGACTCCTAATAACAAACGACCGATGTCTGTCAACACATTAGGCATAAGTCTTATAACCGTCGTCACTCACCAATAGTCACCAAGTTCGTATTAGTTTCGACCACTCCTGTGAGCCGTAAACATGCACTGACCTTGAGTTAGCCAATCAGAACGCAGTACCCCGTCCCCCTCGTACCTCAGCAAGTTGGCAGAATAGTTTTCGTGCGTTAGATCGTGTATAGGCGTCTATAGGCTGTATGGTCGTTGTTCACTACACACTACTATTTCGATAAACTTGATACGGCCCGGATAGCTCAGTCGGTAGAGCATTGGACTTTTAATCCAAGGGTCCAGGGTTCAAGTCCCTGTTCGGGCGGCTACTTTTTTTTTATTTAGTTATGTTTTATTCATTTTAATAAAGATTGTACATATGTATTATTACATTATTTTTCCATTTTAAATAATTATATTCAAACTATATTTTAGAGATAGTGCGAATGCTATAGAGTCTCATGATGCGCAAATTAAAACCTTGCCTTTTAAAAACTTAGTTGAGAACATTTTCAAAAAATTGTGTTTTCCGCTATATTTGACTGAATTTAGGTTTTCTATACAAACAGAGATTTCCAATTTTATTATCTTTTTAACACGCTTATATTAGCTTCACTTGTAAGTATGTATGTAAGAAAATCTAGGAAACTTAATTTGACCCACTTCCCGGTCTTCGAAATGAAATTCGAAGACCGGGAAAAAAAATCCGGAAATTTTTCGGATGAAATTTTGCACACGCTCTGAGTTCTGATGACATTAGATGACTAGCTAAGAAACGTCATTACAAATCCAATATGGCGGCCTCCCCAAGATGGCGGACTGGCTGTTTGAAATCCACCCCCATGATATGGGTATCAAATGAAAGAGTTTGCTGTCAGGAATACGAAAAAATAGTCACGTGACTTAAATCCAATATGGCGGACGTCCAGGATGGCGGACAGGCTATTCGAAATGCATCCCCATGATATGGGTATCAAATGAAAGGGTTTGCTGAACGGGATACGAAAAAAAATCCATTTGTAATTTTTAAGCGTGTTTTTTTAGTTTTTTAAACTATTAAAAGTTATTTTAAATAAGCCATTTCGAAAATGTTCTCAACTAACTTTTTAGACCTCAGTATCCCATTTATGTGTAGGAAGTTTCATTAAAAACGGTTCATTAATTCCCAAAAATTTGGACTTTAAAGTTTGTCTGAAATGCCGTGCGGCGTATACGCTCTTTACTTCGACGCGGACCAAGTAGCGGGCGGAAGCTAGTGTAATAATGAATGGAGTAGGTATAGATAAGTATTGGTCAAGGTCAAGAAATCTTGATAGCATTGACATAACGACAAAGTGGTCGTAACTTGGTAACTGATGTATTTTCAAGTAGCTGATATACAAATATTGTATAGATAAACATTACAATAGTATTTATCAGTTACCAATCTAGTGTGTACATTCGTTATCTACTATCAATAAGTGGTTTGAAGTATTTATTTAAGTAGACATCTTCATACTAAATTAGGTGACTTTTCATTTATTTGATTTGTAATCTTTCTGTCGTCGAAAGTATATAAGAATATGAACAACTTTGAATGTCCCTATATTTTAGAAATAATAAAAATAAATTGCCCATGAATTAAGGTCAGCCTGTATATAATTTTATATCTAATTTAAATATTCAAAGAATTAATACATTGCAGAAACAAAAATAAGTTTACTTTTTTCTTTCGTTTACATTCCAAAGAATATTTAAAATTAGGCGGTTATAATTTTAAATGTTCTTTTGCTTTGACTTGATAATAAATGTTAAACAGAATTTGTATAAAATTATATGCATCATAGACTATGGGCAAATAGGCCCTATACCTTATAAAATAAGGATTATAATATTATTAGTATACTAATAGTACTGAAAAAAAAAACATTCATAGACTGGCCTGTTGGTCTAGTGGTTTAGTGACCCTGACTGCTATGCCGGGGGTCGTGGGTTCGATTCCCACCCAGGACAAATGTTTGTGTGATGAGCACGATCATTTGTTCTGTGTCTGGGTGTAATTTATCTATAATAATATGTATGTATTTAGAAATATATAAGTATGTTTATCAGTTGTCTAGTACCCATAACACAAGCTCTGCTTAGCTTGGGACTAGATGGCGTTGTGTGATAGTTCAGGAATATTATTATTATTAAGCTGCTTTCTAACTTCCACTTCCTTGCCCTAGGTGTAAAAACTAAGAGCACGCCCATTGGTCGCAAGCGCTTGGCGAGCGAAAGCAGTGAAATGAGCGAGAGTAGCAACTCAGCCCCACCCGTCAGGCTCGAGGAGGTGGCCGGAGTCGAGCCTGAGGTACAGCGCACCCCCAGGAAGATAGACGGCGTTAAAGGTGAGATACTAAGTGAGAAACCAATTTAATACATAAAATAATTCATTAGTCACATATTTAAGTGTTAATTTATAATTAGAAATAAGTACATGCCCCAAATTTTGCTTTAATTGAATATTAGTACATACTTAAAAATTATCTGCTAGTTTTTTTTGTTTAATAATGTGTTAGGCACTCAGGCTAACGTAGCTTTAGCTGTGGTCTATTAGAGAAACATATTTCAGAATTGGACCAGTGGTTCCGGAGATTAGCTCTTACTTAACTGACAGAGACGAAGACACGGGCAGAAGGTAGTTGCCTTTAATATCCCCGTTATCTGTCAGCATTGTCATGTAAGGCTCTTGACAGACGGACTGCATTTCAACTGCACTCCGACTGCTAAATTGCAGTTTTAATACAGTTACCACGACTGCAATGAAACTGCTAGCCGACCGCGCAGACGGTGTGCAGTTGGAGTGCAGTTCCAACGACTACGTGCAGCCCGATTGCAGTCGGCGTGCAGTTGGTTGACAGTTTTAATTGTAGTCGTGCTAACTGCGTTCAAACTGCATTTTGGCAGTCGGAGTGCCGTTGAAATGCAGTCCGTCTGTCTAGAGTCTAACTGACATGAAGTAATCTGAGTATCAAAATTAAAAAGCATCTATGGACTTGATCAGTACTCAATCAATTAGCTCACTAATCTACAAAGAAATAAGTCACAAAATTGCTAAAAATCCACCTCTCTCCGCAGCCGGTCCATTGCAGCTAAAAGGTGCATCTAAACAGAACATTGGCAAGAAGAACTCCAAGCTGACTAAATTCGAGAACGATGAGGATACGGTATCCAAAATGGGACCGATACCGGGACCGGATTCCAAGCTGTTCGCGGGTCTACACTTCTTGCTGACGTGTACTGAGACGCCGCGACGGACACGCACCGCCGTCACTACTGATAAAGTAATTGGTTTATTCTTTTTTTTTTATCGACGCTCTAGGATTTTTTTCTGTATCGTGAGTGAATTTACAAACATAATAAACTTATATACACAAACAGCTAGACCCGGAAAAACTATCTCAATCAATCAATCTGCTTAGCCTTTTCCCAACTATGTTGGGGTCGGCTTACAGTCTTACCGTATGCAGCTGTATACCAGTATTTTGTGTGGAGCGAATACCTATCTGACCCCCATAACTCAGTAACTGGATAATACGATACTCCTTGGTAAAGATTGGTTGTCAGACTATCAGGCTTCTGACGACTCTTAACGACTGTCAAAGATCCACGTATGACAGCCGGGACCAACGGCTTAACCACTTGCACGTTTTGGGTGACCATAGTCACAAAAAAAAATCTTGACACACACGTCATGGATACCACAGTTACAATTATGAGGGAAGCACGGAAACATGAATTACGGGTTGATTACGGGTTTTTCGTGTATAGGGCTATGGTTTTTAGTACAGAGGAATAGTTACAGATGGCTCTAAAACCAAGTGCGGTACATTATTCAACACTCTGAGGTTGGTACAACGACTTGAAGTCAAGTGTGTTTTCTGTGTGATTGCGGTGAACGTGTCGCTGTAATTATGTCGTAAGTGCTCTTGTTTTATTACTTATTTCTAAAAGTGTAATATATTACAATTTTCTAGACAATGTACACGTTACAATGGTATATAATAATCATACTCTTTTAATCTCCAACGTTGTTAAATTTAGCAAAAGAAGTGTTCGAGTGCCGTTTTTAGAGGTTACCGGTCGGTTTTTGGTTTGTTCACGGACTGTAGAAATGTTGTGCAACAGAAATGACGCCCTAATTTCATGAAATAAACTATCTAGAATAATAAATTACATACAAACAATCAATTACGTTCATATTTTTTAGCAGATTCAACGAAATGAGTAATACGATACGCACCGTTCAAGTGCCTGTGACTGTAGTAACCAATAACGTTTGTAAAAGTAAGGTTTGTGCAGACGAGCTTTTGGTGGAGAATTTTTGAGGCTAGCTGAACTCAAAAATTCGCACAATTTGGATGTGCAAGGAGTGCATGGTAAACTTGTGCATCCTGGGCTGTTTTAGGGATTACCACAAACCCTAAATATAATGTTATTTTTATTTGTTATTTTGTATTTTACTTTTTATTACATATTTTTTTTTGTGACTTTCCTCTTTTATTTCTTCTTCTACCAATACCTACCCTACCGTACCCTACCCCTACAAATACCCCTACCCTACCTCTACCTCTACCCTACCCTACATCTACCCTAATCTACCTCTACTCTACCCTACCCTACCCTACCTCTACCCTACCCTACCTTTACCCCACCCTACCTCTACCCTACCTCTACCCCACCCTACCTCTACCCTACCCTACCTCTACCTTACCCTACCTCTACCCTACCCTATTATATATATATATATAAACTGGGAGTCGGGGCCGCGGTAGGCCACGAAGGAGATGCCGGGACGAACTGGAGGGATGAGGGAAGGAGTGGAGGGAGGCCTTTGCCCAGAAGTGGGACAGAATAGGCTAGCTAAAAAAAATAAAACAAAGTAATAATAAATAAAAATGTATTTATTTCTTATTAAAATAATAATAATAATCATTTATTTATAAAAAGGGGCACATTTACAGTAAAATATATTGACAATTAAAAATAGAACACAGCAAATAAAACAATATTAAAAACAAAAACACGAAGTACAATAATTATTAAGTATAGTCAAAAATAAAACGCCCGTCTGCACAGTCCCGGGCGGCCATATTGCTTTTTTTCTCGAGTATCGAAGGTCGTCCGACCTCCGGTACTTGAGACTCGAGGACTCTGATTTGAAAAATTTATTTTAAATACTTCTCATGAATGTAATTTAGATCTTTTGCTATCATCTTGAAGGAAATATAGTCTACTTTATTTACATATTTTTATAACTGATAAAGGTAGCTTAATTTAATTACGAAAAATAAAATTGCCGTGAAATCAGAAAAAAATAATTACTTTTTTAAATTTAACATTTTTTTTAAATATGTACATGTAGGTTTGAAGCATATATTTTTATTTAAGTTTATTCTCTATACTCTAACGTAATCAATGTTAATTTTTATTTTAAAATTGCTCTAATACTTTTCTTTTGGCAAACGTTTTTATCGGGGACGACCGCGGCGTTATGCGGTGGTGCGATTGCGCGGTGGCATCGCGACGTAAGACCCACATGACAACTCGCGAGCGTCGACGTGCAAGTGGGTAACGTGCTTTCCGAGGCCCGGAATGACGTCAATGATGTCTAAGATCTTTAGAAAATACATATGAATTGAAAAAAGTCACATTGGCACTTACCCAGATTCGAACCCACAACCTCATGCATGAGAGGCGATCGCCTCAACCACTGGGCCATCACGACACGAAAACATCTATATTATCAAATCTTCGTTTCTGCAGGCCACCCAAAGCGCTGAGACCCGTCATTACTCTTCCGAAGAAGATGGCGAGACCACCTCTTCCGTAGCTGGCACAGACACAGAAGACTTGGAGTTCTGCGACCGACCATTCAATAAGGAGCGGCTCAAGGAACAGCTGGAAGCCGGCGGAGGGATCGTGTACAGGTAAATACAAGGAAAAAACGAAAAATTTAAAGAAACGCTACACCTATACAGTAAGTATTGATTTTCAAGTAACTAAAGTACGAGAAAAATATTTTTAGGGATTTTAGGTAACTTAGGTCCGACTTGGTAAGTGCTCATATAGTAATAATAAACATTTATTTTAGACATTATCTATAGGGTACAGTCATGTGAACAAAACAAAAAGTAAAAAAACACAAGAAACATTGATTAAGAACATGTTGATTTTACTGCCAAAGTGCGCCAATAGATGTTTCACATCAAAGTCAAATCATTTATTTCAGGCATTATAAGGAACTTTTGAACGACACTACAAAAAAAATTGAATTGAATCTAGTTGCCCCTTCCAAAAGGTATTTTTGTACGGAGAAGAATCATAAGCAAGAAACTCCATACATAATCTTTTAAAATCAATGTTTTTCAATTTTTATTTGCTTATAGAATCATACATTATTAATTACACGTAAACGCAATGTACCTTATATAAAAAATAATATCAAAACACGCCAAATCAAATCAAAAACAAATTTCAAACCTCTTTTCAGCCATTTCGACGACGTACCAAAAAACAAGTACACCGTTTGCAAGCTCATCGCTCCTCGTCCCTGTCTCACTGCCAAGTACATCCAGTGCCTGGCAGCGGATATCCGTTCAGTGTCTCACGGCTGGGTCATCATGAGTTGTATCGAGAATACTCTGCACGATATCGACTCTTTCGCTCTGCCCGCCGGATGGTCTATCCTTAAACAGAGGTTTATTAACTGGGTAAGTAATATTAAAGATACATTTTTTTTTTAGGTGGTAAAAATCATCAAATGACTCCTTCCGCTGGGTGGGGCGGAAGGGACTGTCAGACTTTTACTGACTAAAAACCACCCTGTTCCTTCTGTTGCCCTTTACGTTCCGGGGCCACGGTATCCTGTTAAGACGTCCCGCAACCCCGGCATTAAAGATACATACAGTAGAAATAAACGTTTTGAAAAAAATTCAAAACGTTTGTATTTACAAAGCGTCACCAATAATCACAATGCATGTGTGTGTACTGAGACGGCTGTCAAACAAAAATAAATCTAGCGATTTGTTGCTCGACTAGCGGCATTGTTGTGATTAGCCGAGTCATAATCGGTCAAGTTTAAATTTATTCTAACCAATTGTATATCTAGAAGTCTTCTTGATCCTATTTTAAATATGTATCTCTGATGATCAATAAGGTTTCCACACTTCTAAATCTTAACGTGTATTATTTTCCCAGGTGCCGCCCTCAGGCAAGCGTAACGCAACATTCTTCAAAGACAAGATCATTCTCCTATGCGGAGATCAGGACACTTTCGTCAAGTTCTGGGAGAGAGTGTGCACCCTCGCCGGCGCCACCACTCGAGTGGTCAACGAGGAAGACCTGAACATGTCTGGAGCCCTAGCGCTGGTCACCGAGTGGGACTGCCCCCACGAAGTACAGAACAAAGCGAACCAAGACAACATCCCCCTTGTATCCACTACCTGGGTCGTGCAGAGCCTAATAGAGGCCCGCGTCATCGCCCCCACCTCCCACGAAAAGTTTTCATTTATGTTCACAGAGCCAGAATGATCCTGGGACTTTAAAAAGATCCTCATAATACGTGATAATTGACACTTGAGGTGACGCGACAGTGACGCTTAGTGTTAGTGAAGTGAAACAGACGAATAACTTGCTTACCAGTGGCTTAGGCAGCTTCGTTAAACGAATATGTTGATCACTTTTGAACTTGTCATTTTGCAACATGACAAATGCCAAGATTCTAAGAACTATCAACATTTTTATGGGCCAACTGTACATGGTTGTTAAAGTACAAAGTATATTGGTTACGCTAGGCATAAATTTACAGAGTATAAACAAGTATTGATAACAGCTTATGATATATAAAAGTTTATATAGTATTAACAAATGCTTAGCTTCAAATGTTATAACTATATGTTGCTATTTTTCTAAGCGGAAGTTGATCAAAATAAATATTTTATTCACAACTTATTGCGCTGCCTAGACTACTGGTTAGTAAGATTATAAAGTTAAAAAACAATGTTTAAGTGTAAAACGTGTACTGCAAGCAAGTGCAGGTTAAGTGAACTTGTTAATAATGTTTAAGAAATGTGCGTAATATGGACTACAACGTTTTCCATTTGACTGGTTGAAGCAAAGGTAATGTGCAGCTGGCACCTATTTTGAGTGCTCGATTTAAAACATTAAGCAACGATTAAAGCATTTTTTCATTAACCGATGTAATAGCTTTCGCCTACCGCATTTTTACCTTTGATCTCTCATGATGAATAATGTACTTGTATTGTTGGTTTTAAAACTGTATGAGGTAGGGGCTCCCAAAGATTTTCGATTGGCACCGCACTTACATGTTAATTATTTTGTTTCGGCGCCCTAGTTAGTCGAAATAGGGTACAATGATACTATATTATGAAGCTGAGTTTTTATATTTAGCAAGTGAGCGACACATGCAGCGCGCGCAATTTGAATTGTTTATTTTGCCGCGAATACCCAAGGTTAGTTTCAGGAGTGTGGTTTAAAGTAACACCTCACGGGGCCCTTCATTACTCTCTACAGCGCACACTTTGGAAACCCTTGGTCTGAGATAATCATGATCGTATCAGCAGTAGCGGTCAATGGGTTACCTAAAATTTGTTTTTTGAAAGCGTCTTATCAAGATGAAATAAACTCTTAACTTGTAAAAGGTTCATACTGCGACTGATTTCCAAACTAATATTTGTGAAAGGATTAGCCAATCGGCGCTAAATATCGCTAAATGGTGCGCGCTGATTGGCTAAATAAATACATTAATTTCTACTCAAGGCCTTACTATGTATTCGGTTTTCTACATAAACACGGCTTAATCCTATTTGGGCAACTGTTTAATAGCGAAAATCCCGATATTTTATTTGCAGGACAAAAATTCAGTTGTCGAAATGGGATTCAAGTTGCTTGAATCATTGTTTTTATAGTAAGTGACACTAAAAAGTTCAAAGACTTGCTGACTTTAAAAGAATGATAATATAGGTAGCTAAGTATAATCTAATAGAAAATAAATTGGTATTCTATTGTATATGGTCTCATCTAGCTGTAAGAATTTATATAAAAATTGTCATTTCTGTGAATAGAGTTGATAAAAGTCATCAATTAAAATTGTATCGATTTAAAATCGATGTTTAGCCAAAGCGAGCTAATAATAATAATGTTTAATTTACTATCTTGAACAATATATTAATAAGGATCATGTCTCGTTTGTTATTTATTTTTAATTGATTTTATTTCACTCTAAAAAGTAGGGATATTGGTGTCGATTCTATTATGCACGAACTAAACTTTATTTTGGCTGTTTCTTTCTTTTTCTCTCCAATTAAATAAGAAAGGGACGGATGTAAATAGGAGCTGTCAAATTTAGTCAATTTGACACATCCATACAATTAAAGTTGACATTTTAGAGCATATACCTAGATTAAAAATATGAAGAAGTTGGAGGCGAAACTAATTTGACATCTCTAACTTAGTTTGTAAGTGTCACTGTCCTTCTCTTTAGCTGTATGTCAGTAAGAGATGCCAATTCTCTAAATTTAGTCTAGTTTGTGAATAAGGGAATCGGTACCGTTGTATGAGGTTTCTTGGTATGGTAAGTTATAAAATCAGTTTGTTATTTTTTTCTTAATTTTTTTTACCTTAAATTTGACATTTGTTCCTTTATAATAATAATAATAATGATTGAATCATGGATTTTAGACAGTATTTTGTTTTTGTATAAAATTTTGACATGTAACTAAGTATGTCACAAAATTAGGAATAAGGATGCTCGATGTTAATAATTATTGTTTATTTCTATTTCACATTGACATTCTATTTGATTTCTCAATATTGAAATTGGGTCTTTCATGTCGTTCAAATAAAGGTCTTTTTTACATTTTGACTAAATGCAAGTGGTATTTTTTTGTGTGATAAAGTCCTTGGAAAAAGTCCAATCTATAACTGCAATTCAGCTGGTCAAGTAAAGGAAAGCAGTAGATTTATACTCACTTGCATTACTCAAAATGTAACAAAACAATATTTCTCCGATAAAATTTCTACGGTAATATAGTTATAATCGAGATTATAATAAAGAAGAGGGTAGGAATCGAGGTAGGTGATGCTAGGAAAATATACCTGATTACTAAATTAAACAAATCAGTGTATTGTGTAATAGGTATTATTAACGAGATATTGGTGAAAGGCCGGTCTATTCTGTAGAATGTCTTTCGTGTGAGTGATCTTACTGTTGCTAGGGATTGTCTTCTCACCTCACCTATAGTTCATTTAAGATAACATTAGAAAAATACAACTGTATACATGAATCTGGCTATCATATAAAAAAATAATGTTTCCAATCAGACTAGAAGTTCCAGAGATCTCATCAACTTTATTAATTATTATGTATAGTAGCTTGCTCTAGATGGGCCCTGTCCCTGTATCAAAATTTGCTGGGGCCCTTCTACCTAACCGCGGATTCGGGGCCCCTGTTGGGGCCTGTCGGGGCCCATCTTTAATACGGTAGCAGCTACGCCCCTGTGTATAAGATATCTGCCGTTATTTAGCAGTGATTTTTCTTATGTTATCTTGAATGAAGTATAAATTCACTATATTGTGTTTTTTTAATCTCAGAGTCTAAATAAGCTGTCAAGCTTCATAAGTCAAACATAACAATAATGTGCTTTAGGCACATGAACTTAAAGCACACCTTTTCAATATAACATCACGCCTGTAATCCCCGAAGGGTTAGGCAGAGGTGTACCGATTAGTACACCCACATTTCGCGAGTTATGTTTTAAGTCCCATGGCATCTAATAGGGGGCGAGCCTACTGCCATCAACCGGCACAAATTCAGGCTACTACGGGGAAACTCCTGATGGAAAAACCCAACAACCTTTTTCAAGTTTGACCTATAAAACCGTTAAATCAGACTCGTGAGATTAAAAAAAATAACATTCTAAAAAAGATTTTTTACAGAATAGTTCACTTGTTGATCTCTGTGAAAGGGAGCAAGGTTTGCATGATTGTTTAAAATTTAAGGGTAATACTGGAATTATGTACAAGTAGGGAAATGTTGACATTTAACATAATTCGATCTGACTTTGTACATAGTTATTGTGATGTTTTTCTAATTGCAGCACACACTAGTTCTTCATGCGTTTTGAGAGCTGCTTAGTTTATTATAATGGTGTTACTGTCTATATAAATAAGGATGAGTTTTGCGTGAACGTGACGCGTGCGATTAAATATACAGGGTTATTTTTAAAACACCAGAAACTTGAAAAGGGGTCGTTGTACTAATCATTACGATCAACTTTTTCTATGGGACCAACCCTGTAATCATGAAAAAAAATCAGCTGTTTCCTACAAAAATGCTAAACAACACAATTTTATGTATGAAACACCTGATTTTTTTCATGATTACAGGGTTGGTCCCATAGAAAAAGTTGTTCATAATGATGAGTACAATAACCCCTTTTTAGGTTTCTGGTGTTTTAAAAATAACCCTGTATAAACGAGTAAATGACTCCAATACTAGTTGCAGTCAAATAATTTGTTGAATAATTATTGTAAATTTTTATAAACAGTTGATAAACATACTAAAATTAATGGGGTTTGTTGAAAACCATGCCAAATTCTTAAACATTATGCAATAGAAATGGACAATGTAATCCTGTCAATATATGTGATGGTGAATCTTGTACAGTAAAATATAATCTATTCTAATCTGAATGTGTATATAATACTAGATTTTGAATGTTTTGAGACTAGTCTTAATTACATACAGTATAAAGAATATTCCTATATTGTGCATGTGTGTGGCTGCCAATAGATATAATATGATATTGTGCTAAAATAACAAAAGGTCTAGGTAAACAAGGGCTGGTGTGTGCCAACGCCAATCAAAATTGATGTAAATTTTCTTGAAGTGACCTTTAGTGTGTAAGAGCATTTTTTTTAGTCTTGAAACTGATTTTTTTTTACTACGTACATTTTGTCGTCTTGTGTTGCATTTCTTTTTGATGTTTTGTTTTTTTTTTGTTATCTATCATTGTATCTTCGTTGTTAAGGAGTCAGATAGACATGTAATGTGTAAACTATGAATAAAATGATAGAAGTAAATGAGGTTTCGTTTATTTTAGTCTGGAAGGGTATAGTAATTTTAGATGATTTGCAGTTTGGATGTGCCATCAGTGTAGCCGATAAAGCACTGTAAAGGCAGCTAAAAGTGGAAAAATTCAAATCACAGATATATAGAAACGAAATGGTAACATTTTTGCATGAATTTACAGTTTGCGTACCTATAAAAAAGTAGTTGTATTGACCACAAACAAGTGCATGCAGTTCCTTGTCATTTAAAACAGCGCCATCTAGGTTTTAAAAAGAACATTATTTAAGCGACATCTAGTGAATTACTTACTAACGAATTAAAAGTGCAACAGCACTTCACGCTAAAGTAATTTTAAAACTCCGCTAGATGTCGCTAATAGTAAGTGATTGTACATTACATTGAAGAAGACAATATTGTTGTTTTCCATCCACCGTGTCGCGTCCAGTTTTTATTTAACTATCTGATCTGGTAAGTTTTTTACTATTACAATAATTCTCTGTTTGTTTTCAGCCTGTTTTCGTCTGTTTACGTCCATCGCTCCACAGATTGCAGTGATTAGGTACCTACCTACTCCGTTCCGGAAGACGCGGTCCATTCCACGGAATAAAGTTAGTATCGTGAATCATTTTAGGTAAGTAGGTACTTAAATTAATACATAATTCAATTTTCATCAGATTATGTAACCAAAAAGGCAAGAATTTGACTTGTTGATTTAGCTGAATTTATTTATTACGGTAGGTAGGTGACGCGATTTTCAGCTACAATAATTGACTTTAAATGAACTAGCGGTTTCTCATACGATGCCTAGTTATTTAGTAACCTGATAATGAACCTACTTATAGTTAAAAATTCTACCTACTTACTGCACAAAGATACCCTTATGCAAGTCAATGACACGAGATACGGGGCACTGAACTACACAACGATACCTATATCAATCCATACTAATATTATAAATGCGAAAGTGTGTCTGTCTGCCTGTCTGTCTGTCTGTTACCTCTTCACGCTTAAACCGCTGAATCGATTTTGATGAAATTTGGCATGGAGATAGTTTAAGATCCGAGGAAGAACATAGGTACTTTTAGCCCGAAAATCACCCCCTAAGGCGGTGAAAAGGGGGGTGGAAGTTTGTATGCAAGTACGATATAAACAAGTTCCACGCGGACGTAGTCGCGGGCAAAAGCTAGTACCAACATAATGGTGGTAGGTATTTAGAGAATATAGTCATTTTAATTAACTGATAGAGCAAACTTCTAGACCCTGTAATTATTTGAAATTAGAAGATTTCAAAATCGAACGAATTATTTTAAAAAAAAGAACAGGATTCCAAGAGAACATTGTATACCAACCGAACGAAGTCAAAAAATGAAATATTCCCTCTTTTCCAATTAAAAAAAAACTAAAACTTTCAAAAACAACACCCGACCTCATTGGTAGATAAAATGTATAAAAAGCAAAACTCATTTATCACGAAACAATACAGTCAGTGTGGCTGACCTGGGGTGATACTGTAACCCCAGCAAAAGTGTATCATTTGTAACCCTAGGCCAGCATAGGGCCAAGCTTAAGGTTACCTATATAAAGCATCTTTGGTCCGTTTTGTCAATCCAGTTAACTTGAAACACACGTTATTGGTGGTCGCTTAAGGGTAAAATTTGATAATTCAAAAGTTCTAACTTGACATGATACTACATACAGAAAACTATTCAAATGATACCAAATGACGCTGGGATGTTTTGTAACGATACTAAGATGACGGCAGTGTGGTGGTTCACAACCCTTCAGAAAGTGTTGCAGTTAAAAAGTGCAGTGACTTGAAAGTGCGGAATTCGTGAAGAATATTTTGATGTGGAATTGGATTGCAGTGCGTTAAATAAGGCTTTGAATGTAGCCTAGGAATTATCTACCTATTCCTTGAGGTTTTGAACGTAGCCTAAGATACGAGTATTTTCACATTCCTTGATTAAGGTATACCTGTATATTTTTAGCTGGAAGTACCTTTTCTTTTGTTGGTATACATTATTTTCGCATGCGCAGATAGCAGGATGTAAGCTTTGAACTAAGTGATCGTAATTATTAATTGAAAATCTTTACCTGAAAAGAGAAGAGGAAAATAAAGTGTTTCAAAATGGGAAAGTAGAGATGATGATACGACAGGATACGACGGGAAAGCTTTCGGAACATGGCATAGAATGCCTAGGTACTTGGAAAGTTGATAATAATCTCAATTTATGGAAGAACTACTTACCTACATGAACTATTGAAATAATGCTTAAAAATGCTGGCGCACCAGCCTATGCTATAGACTCATCTCGACTGTTCTGCTTCTTAGCTTGTCAATGGTTAATATTCAGTTGGCCACCACCTTGACGCCGTCAGTAGCGTCCATCGATTCCTGAAGCGTGCAAACGGCAAGCAGGATACGAAAACATAACACAGTGTCCTATTGTTTGTGGAACATCACCACATCTGGTTTGTCGATAGCTGTTATTGTGCAACCCAAAGCGAATGTAACAGCAAATGGAGTACTGTAAACAGCTGACTGTCAATTTTTAAAGTACAGTCCTACCAACTTATCTGTGAAATGAAACGTCCTCATTTCAAACTATCTGTCCTTTTTAGCCTCACTACTTATCTGTGAACTAAAAGAGAACGGCACTATCGATTCATTTCACAGATAAGTTGGTCTGACTGTAGCAAGAATTATCTATAGCTTTCAGCACTTAGAAGTTATAAGGTAGGTTAGGTACAACCTTTGTGCTTGTAGTAACTACCGAAGTGGTGCATATGCTGTGTAAGTAGATCTCAAAAACAAAAAAATTGTCAATGTATCTGCAAGTTTTAATTTTGTTTACGAGCATAATGTCTCGGGTTTCATATCCGTATGATGCAAAATATTTATATGACCTACAGATCCGGGTCTAGTTGTTTGTGCATACTTATGTGTTTATATATTTGTATAACGTTAAAGGGCGTAGCATTTTTTCAGCGCTAAACAAAATAGTTACTTACTTTTATATACAAGACAAGACACAGTACAATACTTAGACCAAAGTGAAATTGTAAGTAGGTATACCTACTAACCAAATTACACAAGCCTGTTTTTAATATCAATATTGTTTATGAACTTAGGTACCGCGTTAAGCGGCTGTGTTCTAAATAAATACGTATGTACGTACAATACATATTTCCCTTACATAATTATTTACATTATATACCGTACCTACATACTGTTATCAGGCTCTTGTCAAAGTTTATCATGCACGTTCATTTCGACATCACTCAAGTGGTTATCACGTCTGTATTTTAATTGGGACATATTATGTTTAAATATTGCTCTGTTTTTAATAAACTTTTTTTTTCATATTTTGTCTTATTTGTATTTTCGTGCCTGATTCCTAATTTCCTATTTCCAAAATAATATTTAGCTTTTAATATTCTTAGATAGGTAAGTTACCTGTTTAATCTTCATGGATCTATTAGTTTATGGCCCAAAGACTATAAATTAATCATTTCTCTATGCTTATAGAGAAATCTATAATAAAATAGCTATGGGCTGCAAAGTGAACGACGTTCAAAATCTAGTTGCAATACCATCTCAACGACAGTCAATGTCAAAAACTAGTCAAAATTTTAGCTTCATTTTTTGGCAGATTACCTAAGACTGTTCTTAAAATTAAAAATACAGAAATTGTCTCTGATCTCGACTGGCCATAAATTAAAAATCATTTGATAGCATAATTTGACATTTAGTAACGTTTAAATATCGATATGTAATCTTTTATTTATCTAGACACTAAAGTAACACTGATTTCTACAAAACAAAACTACTTATCCCAAAAAAATAACATTCACTCCCCAGGCAGCGCCAGGGGACGTATACAAGCTGCCGATAAGCACAAGACATGTCAGCGAAGTAAGATAAAGCTTTTATGAACGTTATAAATGAGCAGTTGTTTACGTACAGCTATCGCTGGTGATAAAGAGCGTTGAGATCATACGTTTTAATATATAAAATTATTGTACGATAGGTATTTAGATGAATTATGTTTCCTTCATTATGAGATGATGTTTTAGAGGTTTGTTTTAGGCATTAAATAAGTTTGAATACACTTTCTTTGGATTTATTTATAGGTTACACCTTGTCATTATTATCTATCATTATGATGCTTGTCTATGGATAGGCACTATACCTACATCAGATCACTTTACTTAAGTAGATTTAGCTGGGATTTATCTGGAGGTGGTTTTAATGGTAGGTACCTATATTTATATCAGTTCTTTGTCTGCAAGAAGCGGAGAGATACTAGTATTCTGTATCCCTACTTACTACTAGGCTATTTTTAATATTGTAAATGTCCGAAATAAATATTATCATTATTGTCGTTTAGGGCAGATATAATTTAAGTATTCTTATCAAAATTGTATTTAATATAAATAAGATATATATATGTATTTGTGTATATAAAAAATTTAAAAATGTTCAAAAACGTAACCCAACATTATTGGGAACAGAGTCAGGTTATTACCTAAAAATAAAATAATTCTAACTAAAAAAAAAAGTTGCTTTGATTCGAGATTTTTGTTACAAAAACGTCAGTTTTCTCTCCATAAAAAACGTCAACACTCATAGACAAAGAAAGTATACGGCGTCAACAAGCACCATAGATAAGAATAAAATGGTGTTAAAAGAACCCCCAAAAATCATATTCTGAGGGAAAGCATCCCTAGAGAACAGTGAATACTATCTCTTACCATTTGGAGTACCGAAATACTTATATAGCGGTTATGATAATAAACGGTTTTTTGTTGATATCGGGAAGATGACAGTAGGTAGTAGTATGGTGAACTGGATACGGCATTTTTATCTGGTTCTTTTTTCAAATTAAGAACTTATTATCAAGGAGCTAACTCGTTAGTTCCTAGATAAACCAACCCTGAAATCGCGAAAGGAAGCTGATCCATAAAAAACAAATTAAATTCATCTATCTCGACAAAATAATATAATGGATTTATTTTTTACGATTTCTGGTTTAGTCCCATAGCAAAAGAACTTCATAATAATGAGTACAATGACCTCTTTACAGGTTTTATGGTAAACTAAGAATAAGCTTGTACTATAGTTTTGAATTTTTCAACCTCAGAAAGAAAGTTCGCTCTGTGAACCTATTGCACTTTTAGTCAAACATTTTGTTGAAGTTTCTCTGAAGCTCCTGCTAATATTTTTAAGACTGCATTATTTTATTAAAAAGTTGTTTAAGAAAAAAGTAAATCAAAGAACGTCAAAATTTTAACTTTATTCCATTGAGATATTTTGGGAAAATTACTATATTATGTATTTCTTTTAATACTTCAAGTCCCACGTAATGAGACACAAATTGATTATCTATTGTTCTGACATACCGGTATGACAGCCGGACCTTGAGTGGCTTCGGAAATCAGACATCACCATATATCTCGCTAAACCCCGTACCGACTACGTTATACATACAATATGTGATCGTAAATTAGTAACTGAAAACCTCCTAACACAGCTGAAAGCCCATCAAATCGCTATCAATGTGTGCGTGTCGCTTCAGCCAATGGTGACACGGCTCGGGTCGTGACCTCGCGTCATTGGTGGGGTCACGCCTTGCGTAATTACTTACTGAAAGCGTGAAGACTTGGTTCTAAGTGGAGGTTATAGAGCTGGAAGTAAATTCTTTGTTGAGAGCTGCCCCGCTCCGTCTTTATGCATAGGTAGTGGCTGAAATTAGGTAAAAAATTAAGTCAAACAATAAGTAAGTACCTTTGTAATAAAAAGAAAAACGGACAAATAGGGACCACTAATCAATTGACAATATAGAACTGTGACGTCATTTATTTTCCAACTCAATTGACTTAATATTTATTGATTTCAAAGCCACGAAATTTTTTTTACAATAAATCGATAATTCATCGGGTTTCGTGAAGTAATTATAATGAAAATGGCCCTGCTGCTGCCGAAATGCTGTCCCCGTAAAGTTCGTGTCGATACGAGAAGAAGAGTATCCTGGGTAAGTACTTAGCATGTTTTACATAAAATCACGCCTGTTATCTCCAAAGGGATAGGCAGAGGTGTACCATAATGTACACCCATATTTCACCAGATAAAAGTCCCATGCTGTGCTTAGGGGTTGCCATGAAGCGGGCACAAATCCAGACTCCGAGCCTGCTACTGAGAAATACCTAAATAAAAAATCCAATAACACTTTGCCCGACCTGGGAATCGCGCTTTGCGACCACTAGACTAACGAGGCAGTAAGTATAATTTCTATACTTACCTAAGCACGCAGAGCATGTAGAGGCTATAATCTACTTAAGTTATGTAACTATGTATCGACCAACGTTTATGCACAATCGTATGGAAATAAGCAGTGTCAATGCAGTTAACTTTATTCAACCTTATTACATTGTAATGAGGAATGTTTTAGCTCAGCTGGGTACCTATTTAACACGGCTTCATTCGGTCTTTGACCTGCTACGCATATAACGAAAGAAAAAATATGGATACCTACTTAGTGATGTAATTTGTATGTAGTATTTTGCGCAGAAACCTAATTCTTTTTTTAAATAAAAGTAGCTTAAATACTACTTGTAACATTAGCTATCTGCTTGTGAAAGTCTCGTCAAAACCGGTCTAGCCGTTTCGGGATACGCGGAACAAACAGACAGACAAAAATTCTAAAAATTGTTTTTTTTGGTATATCGTGTAAACATTCATATGCGTTTATTAAAAAGCTGTTATCCTTACTAATATTATAAATGCGAAAGTAACTCTGTCTGTCTGTCTGTCTCGCTTTCACGCCTAAACCACTGAACCGATTTTGATGAAATTTTGTACAGAGATACACTAGAGCTTGGAAAAGTACATCGGCTACCTTTTGTCGCGAAAAAACGACCTTTGGTCACGATAACCGACATCCACGCGGACGAAGCCGCGGGCATCAGCTAGTTTAGACATAAACAGACACTTCAATTTTATTTACCTACTAGCTTTTGCCCGCGACTTCGTCCGCGTATATGTCGGTTATCGCGGACGCAGACGAAGTCGAAGTCGAAGTCGAATAAAAAGTAGCCTATGTCCTTTGTTGGGGTTCACACTTACCCTGTACCAAATTTCACACAAATCGGTTCAGTAGTTTAGGCGTGAAGAAAAGACAGACAGACAGAGTTACTTTCGCATTTATAATATTAGTTAGGATTTGTAGGTATAGATTCTTAGGCCCATAAATTCCGAGTTACTTTATATTAACTTCGAAAAACGAGAATAAAATTGACGAAAGTATAGGTTAGTTTTGAGACAACTAAAATTCAATTATGGGCCAGAATTTCAAGTGACAGATCAAAACACATAGAAGTCATGCAAATTTCCACTCAAACGATCTAAAATCAAGATACATATTTCAACAACATTTCAAAAGGCCTGGCAGTACTGGTAAATCGTTCATTTAGCTCGACCTGCAATGTCAAGGTAGTGGACTGACCGCGTGGCGGGGCGGGGTCACCACCCCCCGCTCTATTGATTTTCAGCACGAAGACGCCGCTTTCTTGTTACTTGCCCTGAAAAGCGCTGAAAATTCGCAATTGTATAGTATAGCGAAGTTATTGAGATTTGCAGGGCTTTTTAGCTTTTCATAAGGTTTTAAAACATGTCTAAATATGTTTTAGAAGCGGTAAAAGGTTAGTAGTAGGTAGTTATTGCTAAATACACAGTAGTCTAAAGTAACACACAGTAAACAAAATTAATTTACAGTAAGTTTTCATAGCTTGTGACCTCGTTTTTTCTAAATATATATCTTCCCCGTAAAGTGAAAAGTCATTAACAGAAATAACAGAAAAACCATGTTTTCAGATAGGTAATAAAGGGTTAAAAATAAATAAATATAAATCGACATAACTCTGATTTGCCAATACATTACTTTATGTTTTTAGCTTTATTTTGAAGGAAATAAAATAAAGTTTATAATAAGTAGCGACACGCTCCGGCTTCGCACAAGTTCAATGTAGATACATAAACCTTCCTCTTAAATCACTCTATCTATTGAAAAAAAAAACCGCATCAAAATCCGATGCGTAGTTTTAAAGGTCTAAGCATACATAGAGACAGACAGACAGCGGGAAGTGACTTTATTTTACACTATGTAGTAAAGAGCTACATTAAGTAAAAAAACTTCTAATAAAAAAACCAAACTAATTAATTGTTCTCTTTGAATTTGCAGATCTGTCTGGATTTATGCCCGGTTGATGGCAATAGGCTCGCCCCCTATTACATGAGACTTTAACATAACTGGCGAAATGTGGGTGTGCTACACCTCTGCCTAACCGTTCGAGGATTACTAGGCGTGATGTTATGTTATAATATTCAAATTCAAAGGACTGAGACACAACATAAGGCCACATTCAAACCAGCGTTTATAATAACAGCTCATTCACAAACGAGTCTGAACTGACATCAAACAGCAGAGAGCTCCCGCCCTCATTAGACCTTCCCTTTGATCTCGACCTGCTGTATGTAGGCTTTATAACTATACGTACGAACGTACAACGTTTACACAATGTGTGTGGATGAAGCCTATATGCACTGTATTAGGGTTGTAGCGGAGGCGCGATGTGGAAAGAAAGATTAATAAAATTCATGTTTTATTAAAGAAACTAGCTTTTGGGGTTCAAACTTACCCCGTACCAAATTTCTTAAAAATCTGTTCAGTATTAGCAATATTAGTAAGAATAGAAAGTCAAAAAGTCTTAATTTAAAATAGGCACATAGACTTTCTTATTTAAACTTGACTGGTACTTAAAGGTAATCGAAATTAAGAAGAGGCAAATTATAATTCACATCAGAGCAAATTTTTTACTATTTCGCTAGCAACACAGCAGAACAGCCTCCTCGCGAGTTATATGTCAACATAAATAAACCTCTGTTACACCTCTTCTTTACGGATGCGGATGCGGAAGTACGAATTTCGATCTCTCGCGGAAGTTCCGCACTTACGGAGGCGGACGCGAGGTTCCGTTACAACCCTACACTGTATTTACTTTGAAAGGGTCAGTTCACACCGAGACGCGACGCGACGCGGCGCAACGTGACGATACTTGAAGAGGCCAGTGACTTCGCGCTGCGCCGCGCTGCGCCGCGCGGCGCCGCGCGGCGCAGCGCGGCGTAGAGCGACGCATCGCGACGTAGTGCTGCGTGGTGTAACGTATTCTAAATTCTTACAATGAAATGTGTATCTTTTCGTGTAGAAAATAAAGTTATATTTTGAGCTTTTAAAGTGTGCACGCAGCGTCGCGTCGCGTCGCGTCTCGGTGTGACCTGACCCTAAGTCTGCGGTTATTTTTTTTTGTAAAAGGGATCTTATTTAACGTTTTACAAAAGCTGTTTGTGTCGTTTGTGTACTATTTGTTTTTGTATTTCTTAGTATACTCTAGAAAGTGGAAATTATATGTTTTTCTTACTCCTCCGCTATTCTTTTCTGATTATTTTCGTTGCGATTAATCGTTACTGACTGTTAATCGTTTCTCTGAGACTCGTTGAGCTTCATTGCCTCGGCGCTTTTCTGGTGGCCTCCACTGTTGATTCTGGCTTTCAGGAATTGCAGTGGGTGGGAACAGTGTGGTGGGCTTGTCCCATAAAAAAAATACTATATTCTAGCCGCTACTATGTCCTTTCTTGGGGGTCAAGCTTAAGCCCAACACACACAGAGAGAGCGGGACGGGAACGGGACATGAGCGGGACGTGAGCGGAACATGAGCGTGACGTGAGCGGGACATGAGCGGGACGTGAGCGTTGAGTGTGTGGACAACGATATAAATACAAGGAATACAACCCGACGACACGCTCACGTCCCGCTGCCGCACTCTGTGTGGTTCAATTGGGTAGTTGACACTATTAATAAATAATTCCAAGACATAACTTCTTTAAAAAAACGCTTTATTTTAGCCCTGAAAACCCGATTAATTTTCAATTTACTGCAAAATTAGATTTTTTGTGGCTTTTAAATCAATAAATAGTTACTGTTATACAATAATTGAGTTGGCAAATAAGTGACGTCAAAGCGTGCTAATACCATACAAAATCTATGAAAGAATCGCGTTTTGACAGGTCATAAAAAGTACGTCAATTGATGGTGGTGTCAAGGGCAACTAGCCTATAAATTAAGCGTAACAAATAAACATTCTCACTTCTCACTTGAAATCCGTATCTTATAGATATGTTTCAAAAAAGAAATTTTCAAACTCCATAATTAAATCCAGTCACTTATTACCTACCTACTTTCCATTAAAAAATAAATGCCTATTTTTTAATCACCTCAATCAGATCCGGTAACAGGCAAGCTAAGGTTGTAAGGGGATGATCCGCTTTCATCCCGTTCGTCCCCCATTCATCCCCGTTCATCCGGCCGCCGTCCTTTGATCCGGGCACACTGCTCAACGGTTGACGCAAATTGTAAGCTAGTGAGCTTATCGGAAAATATTGGAGGATTGGAAGGATTACGGTTTTTTTTATAAAATGTCGGTAGGTAGGTAGTTGGTTTATGCAACTACCTACTAGCTGTGAGCTGTCAAATAGTTTTTTTGTTAATAGTGTTAACAAAGAACTATTTTAAAGAAGTGAGTTTGCGCAATTGTCTCTGACACATGCTACGCCGTAGCTCGAGCGCTACGGAAGTCAATCTATACTTCTAAACTTATAAATTGTAAGTTTAAAAGCGTTAATCTATTAACCAAAAGTCCGATTCTAAAAATTCTTTGGCTAATAGCAAATATCTAATCCAGACTAATATTATTAATGTGAAAGTAACTTTCCCTGTCTGTCTGTTACACATAACACGACTAAACTGAAACGATATTGCTGAAATTTCATCAAAATAGTTTCAGTTTAGTCGTTAAGACTTTTTATTCCGCGACTTCGTCTGAACCGACATTTACGCGGATGAAGTCGCGTTCAAAAGCTAGTACTTAGTAAATAATTTTACTGAGTGCTATGAGCTATATTAATTCTCAATAAAATTAGGGATCTGGGATCTGTAAGAAAAGTCTGATGTCTAGATGACTTGAAATTGACTGAAAACCTGAAAAGAGGTATTTGTACTTATTATTATGAAAAACTTTACGAAAGAGCCAACCCTGAAGTCGTAAAAAAATTTCAACAATTCAATGCAATAAGATCGTGTTCTAAAGCATTTTCAAAGAGAACAGCTGATTATTTTTTCGTCAATTACCCTGGCCGCACACGGGCCACCGAACACAGCTACAAAACGCCGCCATCGACGTATTTCCTGTAGTTCCATACATTATAATTATATGGACTCGCCGGTCGGACTCGTCGGTGGTCGCCACAACGGCGCTTCTAGCTTCAGGTGGCGGCGTTTGTGGCGACGTTTGTGGCTGTCGCGTGTGGCCCGTATGCGGCAGCATTAACAATCAATCTATATACCTAACTGCTAGTAATTGGTACGTCAGACATTTTTTTCTGATTGCCGAAATTATACATACCTACGTACGTACTTACTAGATCAATTCCACAATTGATTTGCCCCCATATGTACAGCTAAACAAGTACAATACAAAACAAAATCAACTCAGTAAGCCGACCAGTTAATTACGGGAAGTGAACCACGCTAGTCGTAATTAGTGAGACAGGTTGACGCGCCACAAACACTGCTGTGCGCCCTAGACTAAATATTGTAGCAGTCGGAAATGTAGAGGATACTGTTATAATTATTAAACTACAGCTTCTGCTTGCTACTTCGTCAACCCTAAAATCATGAAATAAAAATGAGCTGTTCCATCCATACATTATGTTGTAAACCATTTTTGCAGGGAACAGCTGTTTTCTTTTTCATGATTTCAGGGTTGAAAAAGTTAAGTTATAAAAAGTTGTTCATAATGAGTACAATAACCCCTTTTCAGGTTTCTGGTAAATTTGCAATAACCCTGTTAATCATTTAAAAAAAACAAGATGGCGCATTTTAAAATAAAAAAATACTTTTTTTTTATTTTTGTTTGTAATAGGTTATCTTATTTATTAAGTGTTTTAGTATACATAATTATGTGTTATTGAAATAAATAATCCGATGAAATAAAGATAAGTATTTATATTTATATTCCTGACTAACACTCAAGCTAAAAAAAAAACTACGTCCTCATTTATAAATGGTCCCATTCCATTCGTATTGAACTCTGTATCCCATTCAAATATTAGTGAATTCGCCTAAATAGGCGCGCAGTTAATTAGCGGGATTGAACCGCGATACCCGCGCTGATTTAGGTACTAACACAACCTGTAGACAGACTGTAAATACATTGGTAGAAATTACTGAAACCAGGGACTGTCAAAATTACATATACATCATGACATATTTTACCTAGATTATTAAAACAGAACAATGGTTTTTTTAAGAATTAAAAAAAAAATATATATGGGTTTGCTTTTAATTCTAGTCTAGGTCAGAGGAAACTCCTAGTGTGGGGCAACTTTAAAAAAGATAAAGAAAACAAAGATAGAAAGAATGATTTAATTATTTTAATTATTGACAAATTGTATTGGCTCGTTGCCAGAAGTAAGATTAGTATTATAGAGAGATACTTACCTAATGCTTACACCAAAGCATCTCAATTTAAAAAACCCCAAAAAGTAATCACACATAACTCGAATGAAATCCAAACATTTTAAGCACAAATAAAGATCGGATAACAAATCGGAACGGGGTGTCGATAAGTGGTGTAAAACCCGTATTATAGCAAAACCATTTAAGCATGACCTCCACCAAGCCGCTGAATTACCTCTTTAGTTCCTTAAAATTGCATAGTAGGAGGGACAGGGGAGGTCTAAGTTAAATGGTCGTCGATTACGACTCGGATTGTCAAGTCTTCGAGTGGCAGAAAATCGCATCAGTGATCGAATAGGGATGCGACTCGCGGTTTTTTCGGATCTCGTTTGCATTTCGATAGTGAGAGGATTATTCGTAATGCGATCAGATCGCCTTCTATGTTGTGTTTGTGTACTTACTTATGTGTGTATGTTTGTGTGTTAATCTCGTGCGAATGCGTGATAATGTGATTATGTTTGTTAGGTGTTGTTGGGAAAGATTTGGGTGGGTGAAAAGTAAACATTTGTGACTTGTGTAGTAGCGTTTTATTCGTATTAAAACGTAGGAAATGTAATGAATAATAAATAGCTCCATGACAACGTGTTTTGTAAAAGATCAAACTTTTTAAGAATCTGATTTACTTATAGTTAGATATTGGCACACACTACTCTTAAAGTAGCTCTTATTGCACCGGTTGTAGGTTACACATAATGTAGCGTGTTACACACGAGTGCTTTTTTCTTTACATTACCGCACCGGTGTAGAAATAGACTTTTTTAATTTTGAAAATAGATTGAATTAATCATATATAGGTATATATCAAGCTTAATTAAAATCGGTATGTTAATTTTCAAGGACGTTAAAAGATTTTTTGAGATACCTAGCTTCCTTGCGGTTTAAATACTCTTGTATCGTGATATTCGTGATTGTGTATGTTTGTATGAAATGATCTGCTAACTAATTTAATCAGAGCTTATTCGGAGGTGGTGAAACAGACCCTAAAGTCTTGTAATCTTCAGATTAGCGGCTGTTCAACAAACGTATCGGGGGAGCGGTTAAGCCCTTCTTATCTTAACCCTCCGTGATGACAGCTTACGACGAATGATAAACTAATTTTTAAATAAAGAAGCCGAGTTTTTAAAACTGAATACTTAGATAAGTCCAATTTTAAAATATAAAGTTTTATTATACGACTTATTGGGAACTTACTGAGAACGTTCGTCAAACAAATTCGCGAATAAAGGTGAAAGAAAAATAAAAGCGAAAGTTTAGTTTGACGAATGTTGTTCACTTTTTTACGAATCACGGTTAAAAGGCTTAAAGGAATCAGCAGTTTGATACACATTTGATATGTTTCTGTGGCGTAATTAAGGCCCTTTATTGATTTAAAATTGATTTTTTTTATGAAAAAAAAAAAATAGCCAGTAGGTAGGCAGTGATATGAAACACTGTTTGATTGTAATTATTTTCCCCATTTAGGCGGAAAAATAATAAGAGCGGTATAAGTGCGGTATAAGCATAGTTAGTGAGCAACATCGAGATCGTCATGAGAAAACTTGCAAAGAGAAGCGTCAAGTTTGCGGGCTCTACGCCATCGAAACCATAAGGGCAGAAGTTAATTTAAAATAAAGTCTAATATTAAATCCAATATTAAAATATAAACTCTTAATATTGGACTTATTCAGTGTTTAATTGAACGTTCATATCAGACATAGTCGTCGTTATAATACATATTTCTATCTTCAGACTATTTTTAAACCAGTTACAGAGCTAAAAACAGTACGCATGACTTAAACAGCTCCAAAACTGCAATTAGCGCCATTCATATTAGGAACCGAACGCCAAATTAAAGAAAGTTATTTTCAATTCGGAAATCCTTGCACAGAATGAGCGGAATTCATACAAAAAGCACGGAATTCCGAGGGGCGGAACCACCTGTGCATAATCCGCATACTTTCACGGCTCTAATGATACAGGCTGGTTCGAAATTTGAATTTGTGTTTATTTTTCTTTTTGGAGTACCTAAGTAGGTATGATTTTGAGATTCGTGATGGAAATAAAAATGATCGTTTTTTCTAAATAGAAAAATACAAATTATTGCGTAATATAAGTATAACGCGCGTTTTCTTATTGGATGTGAAAACATTTACAAAAAAGGAAGGCAGGTGTCTAATAGGGTATTTCATTTTTGTAAATGTTTTAGTTTGAGTACCTAATCTAGGATACTTACAGAAATTCGATCGGGATGATATTATTATCACTTAGCTTCTGCCCGCGGCTTCGCTCGTGTAAAAAGTAACTTTCCGTAAATAAGTTGAACCTATTCATGTGCCAATTTTCATACAAATCTGTTCAACGGTTCTAAAAAAATGGAGTAACAAATATGCAAACATTTAAACATCTTCACAAACTTTCACATTTATAATATTATATAGGATTAGTAGAATGTGTTTTTTTTTTTGCAAACAACAAAATAAAAAAAAATGTTTTGAAGGAAAATAATTTTTGTTTCTTGAAATTACCATACATACTCACACCCTGTATCTCGCAACTCGATCCCGTGGGAGCGGCAGACGCATCATTTCTACCAATATACCTTAACCAGGAAATAACTGTTTTTGTTGGCGCACTGGGTAGAGAGTAAATCATACGAGCAAGCATCAGTAGGTAGGCACCCTAATCTAGTGATTATTGGAAGTTGCGGTAAAGTATAGGAATAAACTGAGTATAGTCAACCAAAATAAGATATTGCTTTAACTTAGGTATTCAAAATGGCAATGGCAATAGGCTCGCCCCCCTATTTACATGGGACTTAAATATAACTGGCGAAATGTGGGTATACTAATGGGTACACCTTTGCCTAACCCTTCGGGTTATGTTACTCAAAATATTATTGAGCATAAACAGCCATAGACTTGAGAACAACCATATGTAGGCCATGTATAGATATTTCCAATAATCCAACATCAGACACGGAATCTAATTGACACTAATAAGAAAATATACATTACAAACAATTTTAAAACACTACAACACACTTATTCTACCATAACCAATAATTATTAGTCCCATAACAATCGCCACCCCACTTATTAGCCACTGCTTGTCTATGGGAATGCTGTCCAAACTTTTTTTCCATTTCCTGATGCGTGATTTGTACGCTGTCAGCGAAAACATTTGGTTTTCAAACGTCACCTGTTCACTGGTTCCCACGAAATGGGTCACATGTGTTCTAATTACAAAATCTGCATAGAATACGAATATTTGAATGTCCTTACATTGTTTAAAATCGGTTTGAAGTTCGATTTTTGAATTTGGGTCATTGGTAATTCGAGGTTTAGACATTTTGCTAGTCAAGAAAATTACTTATTTGAGACAATTAAATGTATTGTTTTCTACCTAATTCTTAAAGATAAATTGACAATTATTATGAACAGAAATTACATCATAATCATAATCGTTATTAAAAGATAAGGGAAACACTCCATTTCGTATTTGGAACTCTAAATTCTCGCCGAAAAGTTTTTGACCATAAAAGTTTTATAGCCCACAAAACGTATTTAAGTGTTTTTCCAATATTTCAATAAAATAAGTCATAAAACTTAAACAAGGTGGTTTGTTACTGATAAGGGGTGTTAAAACTTAATTTATTATGACGTTTTCTACTTTTGAAGATTTGAAATCATAATTTCTGAGATGTTTATTGGGAAGTGGTTTATTAATCCACAGAGTAAGATAAACGTTTAATTTTACTACGCTGTAGTCAGAAAAAGGGTTAATGTTATTTTATTTTGTAAAAATATTGTAAAAGAAATCCATAAAAAAAATTAACTCACACGACGTGGGTACGTAATGCATTCAAATATTTGGAAATAGCAACATTATCAAATCATACATAACACTACACTACACTAGTAAAAATGATAGTAAATTATAATTATGCTCAGTAAGTATCGGTCTTCTACATATACTTAGTTTTGAACTTTTGACAAACTAAAAAAAATAGTAAAAAATAACATATACATACAACAAATAATAATTAATTTAAAAAAATCCTAATTTCTGAGTGCACCTACTTCTTGATTGATTACTAATTACACAAAATTACAAAATGACAAAGTTTTGCCCGAAACTTTGTCCGCGTAAATGTCGTACCCCGTACCAAATTTCATCAAAATGAGTTCAGTGATTTAGCCATGAAAGCGTAACAAACACACAAAGTAACTTTCGCATTGATAATATTAGTAAGGTTCAGTATCTACGAGCACATTCCATTTTAAAAGTAGCCATTTCTTATTCGAAGACAGTTTAAGAAAACTCAGGTGCGATAATGGCTCATTGAAGTGCAATAAATCATTAGCTGATGGCAAACCTTCACAGATTAATTCCGTGCCGCGTCGTCGACTTGGTCTTACTAATTTTAGGGGGTAACTACGGGTTCTAAAGTCGAATTTGAGGGAAGTCAAGAGCGATGGTACCTATCCTAAACTTTTAGCGTAACGAAACACTAAACAAAGCCATTTAATTGTATGGAACCTTACATTAAATGAAAGACACTATCTATAATTAATAAAAATAAGAACAAATACTTTATTGGTAATATTTTTTAAGTAAAATAGTTTCATTCTTTACATTTACTTTTAAATAAAGGATGAAACTATTACCTACACTTAGTAATTGTTTGACCTTATTGGTTAGGTCCTTCAGAAAGGTCGGGTGCGCAGTACCTACTCGTAACCGGCGTCCTTGTATGACGAGATGTATGAACGTGGACGAGGCGAAAAGATCGTAGCAGGTGGCTTTCTGGGGTTTCTGCCTACCCTGATGGGAAAAAGGTGTGAATTTTTGTATGTATGTATGTAAAATCAAACAATCCAATGCTAAAAATAAATTCGCGGTACCCGTACATACTGCGGAATCAACTTCAATTGCTGGTTAAAAAATTCTTGCGTAAAAATTCTTGTGTAATACTCGTTCTTCTTTACCGGTTACCGAGTCACTTCTCGTCTTTTTTACTACCATCATATTTTCAACCGTTTTACTCACTGAGACATCTTACAAATCTTGACTCTCATCTTTTACAAAATATCTTATTAGCAAACTAAATATCCAATTAGTTTGAAATAAAAAGTACCCACAATATAGTTTGTCTACAGTTCATTCATTGTACAAGTTACATCCGTGCCAAGACATCAAAGTACCGGAACACAACCCACCCACATGTCCAGGATTTCCACGACAATTGTACAGAAATATCCATAAAATTAATTGTTACTAATGTAACTACTTTCACACGAGACACCGCCAGAAATTACCGTGACACTACCCGTAATGTCCAATGTCTCTTTTATCTCCAATTACCAACTTAAATTTACTGTTGAAAAACAAAACGACACAGAAAAATGAACCTAATCCCCACACGTTAAGAATAAATGCTAGATTGAACTGGTAGTAAATATAAATTTGTTAGAATTTTGATGTCTCAATACTCATTGACAGCTGCGGTCAGCCATTTTGAATTTTTTGACAGATTTACGATGTCCACCCACAGTTGGCATGCGACCAACTTTTTATGGATACTATTACATGGTCATTAATGTTTTCCTATTGTGAATTGTATTGTAATGACATTATTATATTGTAGAGGAATATTGTGCAAAGATTGATAGGCGTTTGAGTTCGAATGACGGTTATCTTTGATGCTTTTTGTCTATGATTAAAAAAAATGGTGTTGATTTATGCTTTCTTTATTTACACTGACGGGTCACGTGCCGTCTAAGCATAGAGTGTCCACGAAGTTTCTTGCTCGTTCTTCTCCATAGAGGTCTACTTACGTTTTGGAACGAGCAACTAGCTTTAACTTTTTGACTAACCGACCGAATCCTTCACTATTTAAAAGTGCCTGTAAATGGTCTTATTGAAATAAATGCTTGTATTTTTTCCCGATTTCGTTATATTTTAAATCTTTTTAGTCATATTACTGCGATAGATTTTCAGTTGATTTTGTTGGAGTCAGTAGGTAATTCACAAGGATAACAGTTAATGGTTAAAAGATAAAAGATAAAAGATAATTTATTTGTCAAACATGCGTTTACATAAACTGACTAATCAGACATGCAAGGTATTAATTAACAGATGTTGAGCGTCCATGTTTGGTTTGGTTTCTACATTAAGTTGCAACAAGCATTATGGTTCTTTTAATTTAAGCATTTGGTGCCAGATTTCTGTGGCGCTGGAGTTGCTGTAGTCGTAGCGTGATAATAATTAAAAGGCCTATACCAGGGGTAGCCAACTTGATAAGACCCAAAATCGACATTTTGCTGACCAAATCCGGAGCGATCTACCAATTACATACTTCTAAAAATTATCAATGAAACGTTCAGTATACAATTACTTATGTAAGATTTTTTTTTTTACTTAAAGTCTGTCACACGTATTTATATTTTTTGCCTTGCCGCAATCGATTGGACTAATAGCCGCGATCGACCAGTTGGCCATCTCTGGCCTATAGTATTCCTCATGCATCTGGCTATCAAATACAGAAAGATTTTTCCAATCCGACTGATAGTTCCAAAGATTAGCGCTTTTAAACAAACAAACAAACAAAAAACAGCTTTATTTTATAAGTATAGATGAAGGACAGAGACATTACAATCCAAAGACCGAATCTAATTATAGCGAAGCCCTAGCAACTATCACTAGGGCACGGTACTTACCTACTTACACACAACTATGTCTACAATAGAAAAAGTTACGATTTCGTTTCCGTCTTTGGTAACTTAACTTCCGTTTGCTTCGAGGCTTCTTATTAGGGTGACCAATTAACTCGGACATAATAAAATTGAAAAAACATATACCTAAGAAAGAAAAAAAGAAAAACAAAAAATCACGGATGTCTTGCTAAGGACTAATGTTTGCGGCATTGGGGCTATCTTATACCTGACCAGCTGCGGTGGTCTGGACTCTGGACACGTTGTGAGGATACCTGACGAGACTGTGGCCATTTTCTTTTCTGAAGTAAAGGACGGCAACCGGAGACCATGGCCTAGTACTTACCTTCTCTTTCCGAAGACTGAGAAGGATTATTCTAAATCTGAAAGCTCTGTAAGAGAAGTGAGCTTGGGGTGAGTTGCTATAATTCCTAGTATGAGGACCGCGGTATCGCGCTGGATGCAATCCGCTTCCAACCGGTCCTATTGGTTTGTAGGGGAGACCTATGTTCAACAGTGGACGTCATACTGCTGATATGATGATGATAATTATGATGATGAGTATCAGGTCGCATCACAGCTTACTTTAAGCTTAATGCCTCATTTAGACGATGCAAGAAATATCGTGCGATTTGACGTACATTGCGGGACCGCGCGGCTGTCATGTCAAAAGTGACTGATCATTGACGGGAATGTACCACAACTTGCACGATATTTCTCGCACCGTCTAAATCAGCCTTAACTCACTTAAATTCACTGAAAGACTTTTTCCAGAACAGACCAGCTGATGTTCTAAACAAACATGGTCACCTCACAATCACTGGAGTAGTCACCGCAATAGTATTACATGTCAAACGCAATCTTCTTACCCCTCCCTACCCCCTCCTTAGGTTGGCCCGTCTTTAACCGCCCGTTTGTAAGGCTTCACGCAAAACTTGAGTACCTACCTGGTAGTGGCCTAAAGATTTCTTAAAGATTTGGTGTAGCTACGGGACCAACGTCTTAAACAAATGGATTAGAATTTTAGGCTTGTTCAGTTCTTTCTAAAAAAAATGGTCAGATTTTTAAATACCTTTCAGTTTATTCTAAGAAAAAAGAGTTAGGTTTTAGGAATCGTTCTTTCAATTTTAGGATTCTTTTAAGTTTTCGGTAAGTTGCCTTTGGTAACCTGTAATAACAAAAGATAAAAAAGGCACTCAAAAGTGAAAAATAAAAAGCTTTTTTGCAAAAAAATAAAACCGCCTTCAAAAACTACAAAATAAAAAAAAAATAACTTTAGTTTTGGAAGTCGGTGGCAATATCTACATAACAAAAAACAAAACCAAAGCCACCGACTTCCAAAACTAAAGTTATTTTTTTATTTTGTAGTTTTTGAAGGCGGTTTTATTTTTTTGCAAAAAAGCTTTTTATTTTTCACTTTTTAGTGCTTGTGTGTTAATGTTTGAAATCCTTACAAAAAGCCCTTTCAAACAATACCTCACACGATATATTTAATTTTGAAAAGTAGTAGTAGTAGGTTGACGTACCCCCTCCCTCTCTTCCTTCAGTCAGTCATCGACTACACGTCGTAAACAAAGCAATTTTACTTGTTACGACAGTTATGCTGTAATTCTATAAGGAGTTCCGTTCCATATCTCCGAAGTTCATCATCAGATCATGACATTATTTCTATGGGACCTATTCGGAAGTAAGTATACTCTTTCAAACAAAAAAAGAATCATCCAAATCTATTCATAATTGGCTGAGAAATCAGGTAACATACATACAAAAAAAAAAAAACATACGCGCCGAATTGAGAACCTTTTTGAAGTCGGTTGAAAATTAGATCATTTAAATATTTTCTTAAATATAAACAACAAGGTTTTTTTTCTTACTCCTCCGCTATTCGTTTTTGATTAATCAAATCGTTGCGGTATCCAATACAGTTGAATCGTTTCTCCGATACTCATCAAGCTTCATTGCTTCGGTGCTTTTCTGGCGGTCGTCACTGTTGATTCCATCAGGAGTTGCAGTGGTTGGAAAAAATAAGACGAGCTCGTCCCAAAAAAAATCTTACAAGAGGTAGAGTCAAATATAAAAATATAGTATTGGTGGTAGTAAGAACTATCTTTCTGAAAAACAAGGTAGGTTAGTAGGTACCTTCCTACTTTTTTCTTGAAGCTTCATCTAATCTTCTTCCTGAAAATAATAAATTAGTACGGTTGACTAATAATATTTACTTATCTGTGTTGATAATATTTATCATACGAGTCTTCAAAACAGATGGGAGTTTTTTTTTACATTTATCTACTTCTACCTTACGCACCTAATTTAAACTCTTAAGTACAATTTTTAAGAATCAAAGTCCTTTAACAAAACTGTTTGAACAAATACCTTAATTATATACGATTTTAAGCTTTATTAATACTGACACTACAGTTCAATTTGTTTTATTAATGGTCTTTACAAATCATACAAGCGGTTTCCAACCTTAATGCAAAAGAAAAAAGTCCATTTTCGAATAAGTTGAATTTTCAAGTGATTTATGAAGAAAATGAACTAAAACTTATTAATAAACTACAAGAATGTGAGAGTGGAAGTGGGGTTAGGGGTGAGTTCCGCCATTAGGGTGTTTGAACATCTCTAATGGTTCCTGAAAGATATACCTTGGGGTAAAGGTGACGTCACATTACGCATGGAGAATACCCATATGCCGATAGGTATGTATGTAAGTAAGTTATGGGAATAGGAAATGCAAATACCGCATGACTGCCGGTTTTTGGCCGGGTTTTTACAAGCTTTTATTTAGCTTGCACTGTTCTGTATGTATGTAAGTTGTCCATTCAAAATTTGCAAATCATTTTTCGACCATTTGTTGATATCCGTTTGAGCTGATATCTTGCATACACCTTTAGTTCTGATAACAATTAGAAAGAAAGAAAGAAAGAAAAACATTTTATTCACGTGAAAGTGACGCATACAAAATAATTCTACAACAGCCCAAACAAGTTGGTACTCTTAATCTAAAGAAAGAATAAAAAAAAAACTAATAATACTTAATAATAAAAATAAAAAAAAGATTGCGCCACTACCGCGCGAAACGGCCGCGCGAATACAATGTCCAATACTCAATTATTGTAATAATTTTAAATTAAAGCTTGTTTTTTAAAATATTTTTTAATTAGTTTGTTCCATCAGGAATTTCTCAGTAGCAGCCTCGGAGTCTGAAATTGTGCCCGGTAGAAGGCAGTAGGCTCACCCAAACATGGGGCTTAAACATTACTGGCGAAATGTGGGAACAATAACACTTTGCCCGACCTGGGATTAAAACCCAAGACCTCATGCTCAACAGTCGCGCTTTGCGACCACTAGACCAACGAGGCAGTCCTTTAATATCATATTAGACACAAAAGTCCATTCTATTCTAAGCCAACGTTTAATAACAGTTTATAATAAAGCAGAACATGAGTAGAATTAAACATCAGTTGTCTTTGCCATATAACCAAAAGGGAAATGCAAGGAACACAACAATAAGACACTGTCCGGAAGTTCAGTGGTAACCGGACACTGCAGGGGACACGTGCTACTTCCTTGCCGGACACTTGAGAACTGATACCACTTCCACTGACCAAGGGCACTTCAGAGTCCCCTGATATGGTATCTGTGTAAGTACCACAAAGAATTTGTATAATTAGGTACCTACTAATGGTGCTTTTTAGGGTTCTGTCAAAGGCGATGGGATGGGTAGCTGCTCGGCGTATTACGGGTTCAATTCTCTCACGGAGCAAATATTTGTATGGCCTACAGATAGTGTCATGTGAGTTTATGTTTGTAAATGCACTTACGATACAGGAGACAATCATACTATGGGGCAACGTTTTTATTTAAAAAAAAAGGTTTGGTAGCTGGAACCTATTATTAAGCCTCTGTTGTCCGGTCGTCTGTCTATCACCAGGCTTTATCTGATGAACCGTAAATAGGTAGAGAGTTGAAATTTTTACAGAGTGTGTATTACTATTGCTGCTATAGCAACAAATAAATATAAAAAGAAATTAAAGTTAAAATTTAAAGGGTGTTGATCTTATAAGAAACGTGTTTTTTTTGTATGTAGTATTAAACCTTTCGTGGTGCGAGTCCGACTTCCACTTGGCCTGCATTTTTTTTTCCTTTTTCAGTAGGTATATAATCTTATCTTAAATCTATTAATTAAAATAAAGTTAATAGCTTTTTACATAACATTTAATTAATCTGATTTTCTCACCATTTAGGTATCAAATAGTTTGAATTCTATTCTTAAGTGCCATAAAGCTATAAAAAATTAAAAACATATATTTAAAAAAGGAACTATAGGTAGGTACTAATGCCTTAGTTGTGTATGATTTTACAAACCACATAAGTAGCTATAAAAATCACATAAAAAAGTTGGAAAATAAAAAAGGAATCCTACGAAGAAATAGAATAACGCTCTCGTAATAAATGTTGCCTTAAAAGCTGCTATTAAAATTCATTGCTGCTGAACATATTTCCCTTATAACTGGGTTGCCAGTTGTGAAATTAAAAATTGCACGTTGCATTCTTAAATTAAACACTAAGTATACTATACCACACAACTTCTCGTAAAAGTCAGAGCATGGAATGATACATGGATGAAAAAAAAATTACTTTTCACATTCTCGATTGGTTTTACACACTGAAACGCTGCAGTGACAAAATACTAATATCCTTAGTACTTAACATATTTCTTCTTTTAAGAGTTACTAAAATCATTGTAATAAAAATACAAAATCAGCCATACCATACTAGAATAATGACATAAAAATTCCAAAATATCCCGAATTTGAGCAAAACTCCAAAATTGGCAACACACGTTTTTATAACAAGACTATTCGTAGTCTTCCCGCCATATTATTTCCATACTTACAGACACAACGACAAAGTTACAAATGCTATCCAAAAATATAATTTTAATAGAAAATGATACTTATTTAGTTGTGTTATGGTGAAATTCAGCATAAACGTATGTAAAATGTAAGTTTGTGATAGTGTTGCGATACCAAATCGTGAAGACGGGGATGTTGACGAAATGTGTCAGTTTTATAACCATTTTTGGGAAGTTGAATAATACTGGCCTGAATAGACTTTATTTTATTCATTGTTGGTTTAAAATTCGAATAAATTGGCCTGTCAGCGTGTTTTTTTTCTTTTATCGTGTTTTTGGAGTAGGTAGGTACTTACAGCTATGTAAGTTAATATTCTAACATTTTTGACTGACCTACTTAATTAAAAATACCTTTATTTCGATTTGCCGTGAATATAAGACCAGCTGCTATGCAGAGCTATATTTATTCGGCTCGCCGCACACATAGAAAATTTGTAAAACTGAAATTTGTTAAGATGTTCTTGCTTATATTCCAGGGAAACCGTCAATTTTTCTTGGATAAAAAGTAGCCTAATGTGCTACTCCAGACTAGTCCAGACTAGAAAGATAGCACAGATGCTATCTTTCATCTAAAACCGTTCAGGTGTGATTGAGTAACAAACATCCAGCCATCCACACTTTCGGATTTATAATATACTAGCGACCCGCCCTGGCTTCGCACGGGTGCATGTATTATACATATAAACCTTCCTCTTGAATCACTCTATCTATTAAAAAAAACCGCATCAAAATCCAATGCGTAGTTTTAAAGATCTAAGCATATATAGGGACAGACAGACAGACAGACAGGGAAAGCGACTTTATTACACGACTGCCCCAAAAAAAGGAGTGTTATGTGTTCAGGGTTAATGTATGTATGTATGTATGTATGTATGTATGTATGTATGTGAGTTTCTTTATTCCACCACAACTTTTAAACGCCTGAACCGATTTAGATGTATGGGGTATCGTTACAATCCTTGCATCGTTCCGAGTAACATAGGCTAGTTAAAAATAAAAAGAAACCGGTGTGGTCACTTTAAAACGTAAATTAATACCAGCCTCAATTTATTTTTTTAATGAATCTGGTCGTGTCTAGGTTTATCGTCTAGAATTTGACAAGTAGATTAAAAAAATATATAAGTAACACTGTAAATAAAAAACGTCGTAAAAAAAACTGACGAGTAAACAAAGTACAAATATGTGCAATTTTTGCAGTCGTGTTTTTTTATTTTTTAATTATAATAGCTTGTTTTATAATATGTAGTGAAGTAGTTGTGGTTTTCTAAACAGTTTTGCCTAGGTTATGTGTACTCTACCGGTTATATAACACCGCAATATCATTATATCACCGATTTGCTCTACCGATTTTACTTAAAAGTTACATCATCTTACCAAAAAAGCGCTTAAAGCCTAGCAAAGCGTCTGCATTAAATCAGGTTACAAGCGCAATATATCGCGTTCCGCGCTCAATGTAGCGGAACGCATCAAATCCATACTTGTAATGGGGCTACGTTCCATTTTTAAACTTATTACAATTTATTGCTTTATATTTGCACGGTTTCTGAATTCAAATATTTTGTCTCCCCCTACCGTGAAAAATTGGAGGGATTTTAACAGATTTATTGAAAAAAATGTGTCGTTATTTTTGCTTTGTCCGCCATGTCCGGTGGAAACTCGTAAAATCTATACTCATACCAACAAACATAAGAAATCTTCTTCTACATAATATTGTTCTAAGAATTACATCAAAATTCAAGCCAGCTGTTTTCCAGATAACCCAAATTAAAACGAACAGACAGACACAATCGACTTAAATTCACTCGAATACTACTTCTGAAACACATTACAAACTGCAGTAGCCGAAAGCTTGCGATAAGATTACCGTATCTTAAAACATTCACTAAGAAAATAGCACTAAAGTTCAAATTTCTGACAGCTGGTATCAGTATTCGGTATCCATTAACTCCGGTCAGAAGTCATGGACGAAAGATCTGGCGGTTGCGTGGTTTATTTTTAAATTTAGAATGAATGAGTGATGTTTTGCCAGTGTCTTTTTATCAATGGATAGGTCGAATGAGAACTTTTTTTTAATTTAACTTAAAAATAATATGACATTATGTTTTTTTTTTGCTATTTCTTTGGAACGAAATTCCATAACGCGGGAGTTGACTGGCAGAAATTGTCACGTAATGAAAAAGCGTTATGGAAGTCCAGAAACGTCGTTCGTAACGGACACACACATACATAAATTACACACACATGTAAAAAAAAAAGAATATATGTGTAATTTATGCATGTGTGTGCATGTACATACGCGCCTCCTGATTCGGAAACTCGATCCGGAAACCGGACGTTTGCGCCCAGCCTAAGATTTTTGTAGTACCTACCTAGATATGCGCTGTCTAATGGATACTAACTTCCCCACAGCACAATATTGTTTTTTTGGTTAGTTTATTTGTAATCTTATGATTCTGCTGTTTGTTCAAAATATCATACAAAATTATCTACAGTTAGAAGTTAGTATCCATTAGACAGCGCATATCTAGGTAGGTACTACAAAAATCTTAGGCTGGGCGCAAACGTCCGGTTTCCGGATCGAGTTTCCGAATCAGGAGGCGCGTATGTACATGCACACACATGCATAAATTACACATATATTCTTTTTTTTTTACATGTGTGTGTAATTTATGTATGTGTGTGTACCTATGTACATACACGCCTCCTGATTCGGAAACCCGATCCGGAAACCGGACGTTTGCGCCCATCCTTAAAGCCATCACACAAGGTGACAAACTGTCTGTGACGTTGTTTACCGTGTTCTTTTGTTTTGGCAATCTACTCTGAGATCCAATCAGAATTAGAAACAGTAGCAAACTGTTAATATTACATCACGCCTGTATTCCTAGTACACCTACATTTTGCCAGTTATGTTTTAAGTCCCATATAGGGCTCAACCGGGCACAAGTCCAGACTCCGAGGCTGCACCTGAGAATTTACACATACATACATAAACTCGCGCCTTTTTCCCATGGAGGTAGGCAGAAACCACAGAACGCCACCTGCTACGATCCTCAAATACTCCTTTTGCCTCATCTACGTTCATACATCTCGTCATACAAGCACGCCGAAAGAAAAAAAAAATTAAAACAAAAACCCAAAAATTCCTGATATCACTTTGCGTACCTGGAAATCATTTTGCGATCACTAGACAAACGAGGCAATCAAACTGTTGAACTTTCGTCAAAATACGATCACTCCATCCCATATTTTCCATCTCAAAATCCTCCCAAAAGCCGTATATCCAGAAATACATAGTATAAAGTCACGCAAAGGACATTATCTCCAACCGTTTCCTAAAAACCCCAAGTTTATTTTCCTCGTAAGATAAGACTTCACATTAATAGCACTTCGGCCATCTATTCGAAGCTGAAAGATCTCTTACAGTTTAATGGGAGATATTTTTTGTGCATGGGAGGGGTTAAAGGTGACGGACCAATGGCGGCTCGTGACGTCACGCGGATAAAGAAGAGAGATAGAGTGGGATGAGAGATTTCTATTCTTGGAGCGTCTGGTACAGGTACAGGCGTGGAGAAATTGATTGGGGTTTGGGAAATTAATTGTTGTGTGCAAGAAAATTGGAAGGTGGTTGTTGCTAGGAAATATTTGTCACTTTTACTTTATTGGGTGTCTTGAAAGGCCTTAAAAGGGCCGCTTCGCCGGTCTAGTGGTCGCAAAACGCGTCTGCTGACCATGAGGTCTTGGGTTCGATTTCCAGGTCGGGCAAAGTGTTACTGGGTTTTTCCATCAGGAATTTCTTAGCACCAACCTCGAAGTTTGCATTTGTGCCCGGTTGATGGCAATAGGCTCGCCTCCTATTACATGGGATTTAAACATACATAACTGGCGAAATGTGGGTGTACTAATGGGTATCTACACCTCTGCCTAACTCTCCGGGCGTGATGTTCATAGTGAACATGTGTTATTCATAGTGAACGCAGAGTTTTAAATACCTATGTAATAGGTATATCAATACTTTAATTTCACAACTATTTTTCTTTTATTGTTTTGTATGTAGGTATTGCTGTTGGTGTACCAAGTAAATCAATAAATGTTCGGTGTTATTCTAAAAGTATACCAAATTGTGAGGGCCAAGATTCCTATTTGATTGATACGATAATTTCATGTATTGAGTCCTTCTAAACAAGACCGCTATAGCTTCCTATAATCATGCATAGGTTTTAAACTCTCTGAAATAAAACAGCCTAGTTCAATGAACATGAAAGCACTTTTGTATACGACTGTACTAGTTTGGTTTATTCTCGTCGACTGCACGTGGACGGTGAGCGTCGAAGTCGGAATAGGTACTGGCAGACTTTATGTTTTACTTTTAGGACATAGGTATGTACCTACATAGGTAGGTAGATACCGTGGGCATATTGTGGGTATAATTAGTGATCGATATACATGATTGTGCTCATGATAACATATAATTTTTCCAAAGAAACGATTTCCTGTATTTTTGCAATGATTTCTAATTTTTTTTTTGTATTGTCGTTTTCAGAGAATCGGTTTAAGGTCTTAACGTTATGTACCCAGTTTAAAGTGGCATAACATAACGCCTGTAATAACTAAAGGGTTAGGCAGAGATGTAGGTACCTATTAGTACATCCACATTATTTAAAATTTAAAATGATTTAAAGTCGATTTTTACTTATTTCTGGGCTCATGCCTGAATAAGACTAATTCCTACATAAACTGATTTAAAAAACAAAATTCATCTTATAACATACTTTAGAAACTAAAGCAGATTAATATGACCATTTCGATGTCAGCCCTTAAAATGTCAATCAGCAATCTGATAATTAAAAAAAAAAACTAATATCGTAATTCTTTTTTCAAAAATCTAAATCCATACACACTCATTTCAAATATTTTACCAAAAAATCTGTCCCCAGCGAGCCATATTTAGTATTTCAAACGTTTACAAGAGACACTTCATTTACCCATCACAGTCAACTGGCAACGAAGCCCCGCAATATTTACTGTCGAACAAATCACTTTGGAAACGAAAATAAATAAAATACGCATAGAAAAAACTCATTCCGTACAATTAAAAAAAGCTCTCTGTTATTTAGATTTCCATAAATACTCTACGGTCGACTAAAGTTTTTGAGATACATCTTCCTGAATGGTTTTTTGAGTGTCGACCGGGAAGTTTCGAGTTCGTGACGAAATTTTCTGTCGAAAGTTTTTTTAAGCGAAGAGATTTTTGTGTGGTTTTCAGAAGGTTATGGTTTAGGTTTATTTTGAATATGGATTCTATGTAATTCAGTAAAAAAAAAGATAATCTTTATTTTTTTTAATCATACGAATACCGAGTTATTGGCGTTTGTAGCAAAAGTTCACTCATTCACTTATAAACCTTGACATGTAGTTTATATTTTATTAGAGTCCAAAGTAATAAAAAACTTTTGGTTTTTGACTTTTACGCGGACGATGTCGCGGGCAAAAGATAGTTAAAAAGCGCTTGTGCAATGGTACATACAGTTACTGATGATAATAAAATAATATTTAGACTACATAATTATCATTTGGTCATGAGCTATTTGTACCTATTAAGTATTTTAATAAGTATTTATCTTATCATCTCTGTAAAAATTATGCCAAGTTTTAAAAACATCTTGTAAATGTATGTTTATTATGCAAGATATCGAAATATCACTTCTGAGTAATCCATATTTTTTAACGACTATTATAAAAAATATCGATAACGAAAACACGCGGGCTTGTCCACATTTCGACGTCATTGTATTTATTTGAGTTTCAAATCCTCGCCACAGTTTCTGTCGACATAAATCGTAAGCGCGACATTTCCGACAAATACACGCTTTGCCACGCTAACGACGTTTTGTTCACGATTGTACTATTTACTTATTTATTCTTTCGCTAGATAATTAAAGTGTTATAAATAGTTTTGTGCATGATTGTACTTTTTGCACCTATTCTACAAAAAGTACAATCACGCAGTATGATTTTTAAAGATTTTGTGAAGCCTAAAATATTTTAATTTAATTTTAAAAGGTAGTTTTACTACTTTTGTATAATTATGCGAAAGTTTGGATAGATTAATGTTTGTTTTTCAATGACGCCAGAACATCTGAACGATTGTGGATAAAATTTGGCACGATAAATTTTGGCAGATGAAAATTTACCGTTCCCGTAGTGACTTTGACGTGGACGATGTCGCGGGCTGAAATTAGTACCTTTAGTAAATTGTATACCTACTGAAAAAAATCAGTCCCAGATTGAAATATCTTAATCTATTTATAAATGCACGTACAGTCGAAAATAGTCATACAAATGATGCAATACGAGGAACTACGTATACTACAATAGCTTGTAAGGTGTTCATGTCTGACTCAAGGTAGCGCCAGGCATATTACAAAAGCTTTGCCTGGACTGTGCTGCCTATTGAGCGCTTGACAGTCGAGCAATATAGAGAAAATTGAACGGAAGGCGATCCGAGAGAATCAATGAGTTTAAAATAGGAACCTATGAACGTAGCTAGTGACGTCACATATGATTTAAAAGGTTAGTAAACACTATCTATAATTCTATACTAATGTATTATACTAGCTTTTGCCCGCGACTGTGTCCGTGAAAATGTCGGTTATCGCGGACGCAGATGAAGTCGTGGAATAAAAAATAACCCTAGTCCTTTCTTATTTTATCGAAATCGTTTAAGTGGTTTAGTTGTGTAAACGTAACAGACAGACAGACAGAGTTAGATACTTTCGCATTTATAATATTAGTATAATATGGATATAAACTGAAGAGATTTTTTGTTTGTTTAGTTAAACGCGTTAATCTCTGGTATTACCAGTCGGTATGGGAAAAAATCTTTTTGTATACATATGATATTTCATAAGGAATAGTATAAGCTATATAACATCACGTTACGACCCACGGGAGAAAAGCACTATCCAAAAACGTAAAATCAGAAGTCGCGGGCAGAAGCTAGCTAACCAATAAATCCAAGATACAACTTGCCCAAAAAACATTTTATTTTAGTTCTGAAACCCCGATTGATTTTCAGTTAATTGTAAAAATCGATTTTTAGTTGCTTTGAAATCAATAAATAGCAAGTCAATTGAGTTGGCAAATAAGTGACGTCAGATTGCTAATCTGTGAGGGAATCGCGTTTTGACAGCTCATAATAAATAAGTATGTCAATAATTGATTAGTGTTATCTAGTTGTCTATTGGCCAATTATTAATTTAAAGTTTATTACAGCCAGTGACAACAATTCTATTTTTAAAAAAGTCACGAGAATGTGAATGTGTCATGTATCATCATATAATTTTTTTTATATGCTATCTAAGGTCAAGGTAACAATAAGAAAATCCTATTCAAACCTAACGGACTTATAGACAATTAATCATTTCCACTGCGTACTACAAAAACGAAACAAACCGGAAGGTCGAGTCCACAATGACCAACAAGTGGACAGTTCTCAAGGGCCCCTTATCAATATTCAAGAAATTCTACTTTTTCTATTCACGCATAAATTTTGTCCGCGACCATTATCCGCGAATTCGGACAGAAGGACTTGCAAGAACATTAATTATAAATCCATCGCGAATGACTAGAGGTCACCGTTTGATGCGTGAGAATGCATTCGGATCAAAGGACCCTATTTGAATATGCCCTTCGGTGAAAGAAAACATGGCTTTGTGAGCCGTCGGTCAGCCATTGTAGCGCGGTGCAGTGTCATCGTATTATTATTCAAATTTAAGCAGGTGATGCAAACAGAACTGACCTATGGCTATTTTTTTTCGTTGCAGTAAATTTTTATTTACAATACGCAATTATTGGGTTGCGTGAATTTGAATTCTGGTTTTATTCAAATTTTGAATTTTGTTGAAAATATTCCTTTTCTGGGGTTCATCTCAAATATTAATGCTCAAATGCATTTTATTTTTGGTCTTTCGAGTCGTTTGTGTTTTATTATTATTTATAGATGCAATGAAAATATAGTTCTAAAGTAGGTACCGTTAAACCAAAAATAGTTTGTATTTTTTTATTTGAGCTTTGTATAGATTAATTTTGATGTCATAATTATCTAAAAATGCTTAAGATGCTTTAATTGTAGGTAACCTGGGACTCCGTCGTGAAAGCATAAATGACGAAAACAATCCAATCTTAATACTTCTACTACTTACTATTATAAACGCAAAAGTTTGTAAAGATGGATGTATGGCTGGTTATAGATGTCTGTAACTCTTTCACGCTTAAAGTGTTAAATGGAGTTAGCTATATTTGGCACCCATAATTTTTTTATCTAGCTTACACATACACATAGATTCTCATTCCGTTGTTGTAATTTGGAAATTTGGCTTAATTCTGATGTCTTGGCAGTCGAAGTCGCGCGCCGAAATTAGTATTCAATACTTTTAGCTCCTCCATTTATTCAATACCACAAAAATCTCATATCGCAAACATAATTCATCAAATCTACTTCAGATCCGTACTTATTATACCCGGCCCCTGTTTAACAAAGATTTGGGAAAAAAATGGGAAAATATCCTCTATCGGGTTGGTCATCAATCAATGTGGATTACTGGACGATCGCTATTTTAATCATTATACCCTCGAGGATTGAAATGGAGGTTGGAATATGAAGATGTTCTGGACCGAACAAAGTTGTGGTCTTAATCTTTAGATTTTTAGGTGATATTACTGTTAACAGCATGGCCTTTATTTTTTTGTAAACAATTTTAGCACAATAGCATATTCTGTAAAAATCTTTCTAGGTAAATTTTGGTGAAATGAGGTTAAGATGATGTGTGGTGTATGGGGGTGTGTTCTTGCGTTAGGTGGTATAACAGCTCACCTCACTTTAGTTTTTTATAGAATAAACCGGCTATTTTACATTCATTTACGAGTAGGTAAGTATTAAAAAACGACTAATGCGTCTATCCCATAATTTTTATTATTGTTCACATAAGTAATTAAGTATACCTATTTAAATGTATTAAACTTTTCTGTGAACTTGAGGCGAGCTTTCATTCCCTAGCGTTAGGTGGGATGACAGATCACGTCACCTAAACAAGATGGCCAATAATTATACAGACCTGTACCCCAGTTTGTACAGATATAAAATTGTTGTCATTTAATAGAATTCCTGTACACTTGGAGCACATTTTATCCATCTCCTTTACCGAGAGAGATTTTTACAGAATAGATAGCACTACAGATGGTTTGATGACCTCAATTGTAAAGTATACAGATCCAGTCAACGCCATAACAGTACCTACCTAACGTCGCTCTGCACCACAAAACTCACTCTATCAAGAACACATAACTTTTACATTTTATAAAAACAGCAACTTTACCATATTGAGGGGGAGTGTTTAGCTTTGGTTTAAGCGTTAGAGATAAAATTTTACGAGTTCTCTGAGGGAAAGAGTCAGTGAAGCGCAGGATTGTGTCCATTATAGATATTGGATGGACTGTATTTTTAGCGTGGAGTTATAGCTTTTTAGCATATAGGCTAGGTTATGCTTGGGATTTTAAGTACGCAGAAAATATAGAATTAAGTACTAGCACTTGCCAGTAGACTTTCGAATTAGGTCAAACTCTTGAATTATCTAAAGGGAACACAAATAAATTTCTTTTTGTTAAGCTTGATCTGTGTGTGCCAATCTTTAGCTAATTCCGTTCAGACGTTTTAGCTAGAAAGAGTAACAAACATCCATCCATTCTCACAAACTTAGATCAGTTAGTATCTAACAGTTATGAGTTACATCAATATATACCTAGTAATGGTTTGAGAGCGGAATTTAACTACACACATCAAAAGTGTCTAGGGATCAACATCCCTAACATTTGTTAGGGATGTTGATCCCTAGACACTTTTGATGTGTATATTTTATGCTCATATTTTTTTTATAGTGCCTGCAGATTCATTCCGGGTCTGGGTCGAAAAGTCTGACAACCAGTCTTACCAAGGGGCATCGTATTACCCAGTTATTGGGTTGTGGAGGTCAGATAGGCAATCGCTTTATGTAAAATACTGGTATCCAGCTCCATACAACATAGTTGGGAAAAGGCTAGGCAGATTTATTAATCGCATTCATCACGTTTGTTTGTCTTCTAACCTATCTAATATGACGGACAGTATAAACATTCGTACCCCAACAGACAATGGACTCGTACCCCATCGCTTGCCGTCAAAGGGTTGTCCGTTGATCCATTGAGCTGGCCTCCTATTGAGATAGTGTGAAGATAACACCATGTCATATTTATGCCACTTACGCGGTTTGGTCGGATTTTTTTACCAGTTGCCAGAAAGTCGTAAATTTTTATGGCATGGATTAGTAAGCCATTTTGGTGAATAATGTCAGTGCTTTATTGTTTGCATCGATTATGGAAAGCTCAATCTATGTATGTACCTATCTACATAACTATTGTAGAAAAAAATGTGAATATTGCAACGTGTTTAAGGAATTAAATTTTCAATATCTTTATTTACTTAGACTGTCTGCATGACTGTCCGTCCGTCTGTAGGGCTGTATCTTTTGAACTGTAATAGGTAAACATTTGTAATTTTTCAGAGTATTAATTACTATGGCCGCTAAACAACAAATAATAAAAATAAATTAAAGGTAAAAATTAAAGAGGTCCTCATACAATAAAACGTGTTTTTTATACGTATGTACCTTTCGTGTGCGAATTTGACTCGCACTTGCACGTGGCCGATTTTTTTTATAATTTTCCTTTATGAGGTATTTTAATTTCATGCTTAACAGTTCCCACTGCATTCGGAAAATCAAACTTCTCGATAACTCGTTATCATTGGACATGAAAAAGACCAAACATATCGTCGTGATGTATTTTGGTCCTTTTGCCCATATATTTCAAGTTCATAATAATATTTAAGTAAATAAATCTGCAAATAACTAACAATTTATTCAAATGGAAATAAAATGCACATAGAGGAAGTATTAGCGGTATTCGATGGGTGGACCTTCACGATTTATATTTTGATATCCATACTGGGTCCGAGGGCTAGCCACCGTGATTACTATCCAACGGACCTGGCTAAGGAAAACTATGGAATGGACTTAAAGATTTTTTTTATGTTATAATTTCACGCGTTTATGATTTTTTTTTTACCAAAAATGTAGACTAGCTTTGAAAATCAATTGAATTGTTTGTTTTATTATTTATTATGAGTTCAAAGTTTAATTTAATTATGAATCGCGAGCATGATAAAAAAAAGTATTTATTGATTAGAACTTTTTTATTTAAATCTCATTCGTTTTGACTAAATCCGATGCGTATTCTTATTCTAGTAATTATTGTACTATTTTCAAGTGCAAGTATTTACAAAAACAAAATCACAAATAATAATAAAAGAATCCACTGCCATCTTAACCCTCAACTACGAACGTGTGTCCAAGAAATTTTACAGTGCAATTTTATTTATAGCAAAATTATACGGTGGTCGCTATGTCCGTGAGAAACGTACAGCGGGGACATCGGGGAAGCCGGACAACGGCTTATTCTTATAGATTTTAGGACATTTGAATAATGCACCCGATAGTTTGAAAAAATAGGGAGATTCGCTACGATAGGGCGATATTATTTTTTGTTTTGTTGCAGTTCGTATTATGATTTTCTAGAATAAAAACTTGTTTACCTTTTGCATATAGAAATGTGTATGACTAGCTTCTGCTCGCAAATTCGTCTGAGTAGAATAAAGCCAAAGTACCAAGTTATCCCGCGAGAACATAAAACGGGATAAAAATTAATGTGTTAAGCTGGATCTATAACAGTATGTGTGCCAAATTGCAGTTAATTTCGTTTAGCCGTTTAAGCGGCAAGGAGTTATAAACATACGTCAATACATCCTCACAAACTTTCTCGTTTATAATACTATTGACATTTATTTAAAGACATGAATTTGACTGCCTCGTTGGTCTAGTGGTCGCAAAGCACGACTGCTGAGCATGAGGTCTTAGGTTCGATTCCCAGGTCGGGCAAAGTGTTATTGGGTTTTTCCATCAGGAATTTCTCAGTAGCAGCCTCGGAGTCTGGATTTGTGCCCGGTTGATGGCAATAGGCTCGCCCCCTATTACATGGGACTTAAACATAACTGGCGAAATGTGGGTGTACTAATGGGTACGTCTCTGCCTAACCCTACGGGGATTACAGGCGTGATGTTAATGAATATTGACAAGATTTTCTTAATTGGTTTATCATCAATGAGTATCTTCGAGAATATTTCGAGTGTCTTCGAGAATATTTTATTTTTTAAATGTCATGTGAGTGACTCTTTTAGATGGGTACACGAAAAAGAAAAAAATACTTATAGTAAAGTCCTCTTGTTGCACTTATTTCTGACTGAGCTCTCCTGAAACATTTTTCATAAGGAATTTCTTAAAGAAAGCGCAATACTTATGCATGCATACCTCTATAACGTACCAAGAGGGTCGTCTCTGTAAATATTAATCTCGTAAATTTTATGTCAATAGTGTCCCTCCTACCCTCTTTGATGGATAGGGGTACGATATTGATGTAATATATAATAATATTTGTACTAAAATGCCTCATTTTGGGGTTAATATATTCATCGGGGTACTTTACGATTTTTTTCCACGAAGATGGGTTAGTCGATGGTGTGTTGTTTCTCCGCAGTCTTTATTTTGTTGTCAATAAGTATAGGTTGAAAAATTAATTAATACTCTATAATGCAACAAAAAGTGCAAAGGCGGACCTAATGTCTTAGGCATTCTGTAACAGTCAACCAAAGGTAGTGAAGAGAGAACATGGAAGGTGTAAATTATTGTTCTAGCGTAAAACAACAAAATAAGAGATTAAAAAAAACTATTCATATTTACATAAATAAAAAGAAGTATACAAAATTATTTAAATTCTACATACTTACTTTAAAAACCATTTATTTTAGTGTTAATATAGTAGACCATACATAGTTGCCAAAAATATTGACACAGCTACCCCAATTTAAAAATATACATTTCTGACAACACGACCGGTTATCTTTTTTTTCAAAAATCCCCATAAATATTTAATCCACGGAGGCACATCTAAGAAAACATAAAAAATGTTTTCATAGCCACTCGGTGCGAATAGCTTACCAATTTGCTTATCTTTTGAAATCTTTTTGTAAAAAAAAAGATGTGGAGTGACCACTAACAAGCTCTATTTAAAAGAGAGCATCTCACGCCCTGAGAATTTTGAAACATTTTCCCTATTTTTATATCTTTTTTTTGGTCCTTGTAGATTACTTGACCAGGGGACAGAAAAGTACGTGCCAGCTGCGAACGTGAATTTCTGGTAAGTTCGATAATATCTAGCTTTTAAGTAGATGATTTAACAAAGTTCAATCGTGGTAATAAACGTAAAAAATAGGAAAATTTCGGTCTAGCCTAGAAAATTCTATACGACAATATTAAAACAGCACAAGACAAAAAAATACAAACATTTTAGGGCGTAGATAATCGTATAGGACAATTCTTTAGCATTTTATCAATCATTTTATCACAGTTTTACAGTTTAAATTATAATATTGTGCGTATCAACAATTCAACACATATAAGTACCTAATTTCGAGAATAAGGGCTAATTTTTCAATCGTCAGATAACTCTTAACGGAGGGATAAATATGGTGGTTTGACAGCTTTTGTATAGAAAATATGCCAAACTGTCATATTTATTCTTTGAATAAAAGTTATCTGACTATTGAAAAATCAGCCCTAAGTGCAATAAACGCGCCTTAAATTTTAAACCTAGCTCTAATCGAAAATTCAAATAAACATTCATACCGGATTGCCGTCAAAGTTCCAATTTTAAAAGATAACGATCTTATGTTCCAAATTCGAAAGCAAAACATGTCGGCATAATAAAGACGGTGCAGACGACCGCACAAAAGTGCAGGCATGCATTGTCCGAACTCCTTGCGTAAACTTGGCACAAAATATAATTGCCTTGGCCCCCTCGGCCATTCACGCATTACGGGATTTAAAAAAAAAGTGCAATGGAAAAAAAATAAGATGACATTTCGTATTCAAAACATATGTCATTTTCTGTATCGATGTATCCATTGTTGCATCTGGACGTTCCTTATTAGCAAACCGTGAAGGCAATGACGTTTCCCATGACGGCTAAATTTTATATTCGAATTATTTTTACGATTTACGGATTCTTCGGACGACATAATTTTATTGTTGCGAATTCGGAAGCGACACGGATTAGTTCCGTGTATGCATGGATGCATATTTATTATTTGGAAATATACATTTTTGCATTAAAGGTAGTGTGAATTTGAGAATTTGCGTATGTTGACCCATTTATTCCTTGTGTCCAAGTGACATTCTATTGCTTCTCTTTTGTTCATTCTGACACACACAGGAATTTTATGAGTTGATTTGACACAGCCGCTTAAGATTACAGAATAAAACGATTATTATTCAACATTTTTTTTTTTAAGTTTACTGACATCATTCCGTGCCTCGGAAAGCACGTTAAGCTGTTGGTCCCGGCTGTCATACGTGGATCTTTGACAGTCGTTACGAGTCGTCAGAAGCTTGAAAGTCTGACAACCAGTCTTACCTAGGGGTATCGTATTACCCAGTTACTGGGTTGTGGAGGTCAGATAGGCAGTCGCTCCATGTAAAATACTGGTACTGAGCTGCATCCGGTTAGACTGGAAGCCGACCCTAACATAGTTGGGAAAAGGCTAGGCAGATGATGATGATTCAACATTTTTATTACGAAATAATGACATAAAACTTATAAAGAAAATAACATTACAGTAGTGCAATAGGTATGTAAAAAAAGAGAAGAAGAGCTCATAGGACATCAAAAAATTCGTTCGCATTGGTATCAAAGGAACAAGTGCCCAAAAGACTGGCAGCATTGCCAGGTTATATGGCAATGTATTTTTTTGGCTTCAGAATATACCATCCCTCTGATCACATGAAGAGTCGACCGCTTGAGTATGTTTTGAAGTGTGTTCATTATTTTATGCTAAGAATATTTAAAATAACGATCCTAAGGAATAATTTGCTCATTCACTCATACATAACATAACATAACATCACGCCTGTTATCCCCGAAGGGTTAGGCAGAGGTGTACCCATTAGTACACCTACATTTCGCCAGTTATGTTTAAGTCCCATGTAATAGGGGGCGAGCCTATTGCCATCAACCGGGCACAAAATCCAGACTCCGAGGCTGCTACTGAGAAATTCCTGATGGAAAAACCCAATAACACTTTGCCCGACCCGGGAATCGAACCCAAGACCTCATGCTCAGCAGTCGCGCTTTGCGACCACTAGACCAACGAGGCAGTCACTCATACATTTTGCCAAATAAAAGCTAAAAAGAAAAATCTCGCTGTAAACAAATGCATGTTAACACATTCAAAAACCGCGTGTGGGTAAAAACTACCCCATCAGTTAATAATCCTCATCGATATGGCTCTGATTACGTCGACAACAAAAGTCTAGATGTTTCAGATAACCCTGCATTGGGGTGCAAAACAACCCCAGGGTAATGTAGGGTTGAACGTACTTGTGTTACTATTTTCTGAATTAATTCCTTATTACTAATATGCATACTTACTGTTTAAAATGCCAAAAATGTTATTAATTACTTAGTTTAAAAATTAGCTTATGAATTCTTTTTATGAATTATCAAAAACAAGCTTTTTCTCGCGACTTCGTCCGCGTAAATGTCGGTTATTGCAGACGCAGACGAAGTCGAACAAAAAGTCGCCTATTTCCATTGTTGGAGTTAAAACTTACCCCGTACCCTAAATTTCTTTAAAATCAGTTCAGTAGTTTAGTCGTAAATTCAAGTGGAACAGACAGGCAGAAATAGTTACTTTCCTATTGTTACAAGTACATAGATTTAGTGGTTTTCAAAGTTTTATGCGTAGTTTTTTTCTACCTAAATACAGATTTATGATAGAGTTTAATAATTTAGTAGATAAAGTACAAAAACAAAATACAGTAAATATCTGCAAACAAAAAGTAAAATTAGTCATGTTATTTTCCTCTCTGCAGTTTGCTTCAAGGAATAATATTATAATTATAATGAGGTTATTTTTATCTTATCAGTCCGTTTCATTCTACAAAACAAAAATAATGACGTATTTTCCTTTAAAAAAATAATTTCAGTCTGTTTTCTGGAGAAAAATATCTAGGTATCTTTTAATTTAAAATATATTTTTATTAGGGCAACCCTATTCCCACAAAAGGTGACTACACTGAAAGCCCACGCAATGAGTGACATAATAACCAAACTACAGATCACAGATAAGCTATTAATTTGGCTCAAGTATCCTTTTTCATATCAAAATTATGCTCCCGGCCGCAAATTTACATTTACTGCTATCAAATAATCCAATAAACTTTAACACATTCTCATAAGGACTATTTTCGTTTGTGTTTTAATTTTAGTATTGAAATATTGACATGGTTTTTTAATAACCAAGAAATTGATACGAAGCTCTTTTATGTGGCAACACAAAAGCTATATTGTTTTCTCAGCATTTGAACCGCGAATATGTTACCCTTGATTGGGGCGAGATTATTTTATATGGCAACCCTCTGGTGATTGATTAATAGGGAGATCAGAGAGGACTTCGTTTGAGAAAAAATATAAGTGTTATTATAACTGCGTGAGACTGTTCTATAGTATCATATGGTTGGTGTACTGAAAACCATACATATATCTATTATAATCTATATTAAAATTCTAATTAAAAATTGTATTTTTTTGCGTAACTTCCGTATAAAACTGTAAACATTCATATTAATTTTGTAACATCACATGACATCACGCCTGTAATCCCCGAGGGGTTAGGCAGAGGTGTACCCATTCATACACCCACATTACGCCAGTTATGTATAAGTCCCATGTAATAGGGGGCGAACCTATTGCCATCAACCGAGCACAAATCCAGACTCCAAGGCTGCTACTGAGAAATTCCTGATGGAAAAACCCAACAACATTTTACTCGACCTGGGAATCGACCACTACACCAACAAGGCAGGCTTTTGCGATCGACTGAACTAATAACCGCGATCGACAGGTTGACTACCCCTGCTGTGAGCGAGTAAACACAATTTAATTACAAGTTATTCATACTATTTCAATTATAATTAAAACCATTAATCTCAGGGTTAATAATTACGTTATGTATGTTTGTACAATGTTGGTGGGGTCATCTGATTGAAGTCAGTTCAGTCATAAACACGCGGTATTATGTCTAATAATGTGCAAAGGTCTTCATTTATGTTTTGATAGAACGAGGTCGGGAGTACTAATTATGTGTCGCAAATTGTATGGTTGTATATGATATTTGTTATCAATTATAAACCATGTTTTCAAGCATAGAAAACAGAATAATTTACAGGGCTTCCTAAACTTTAAAGATAGCGGAACACCAGCCTAAAACCTTTTATTTTATGGAACCCCATAATCAAATGATCAACACTGATATTTATATATGAACAATTTATTTTAAGAAATAAGTAATAGTAAAGTAGGCGGTAGGTAGGTGAACTACACTCTTACGGCGAATGCACGTCCGTTCAAACCTACCTACATGTGGCTACGTAAATAAAATAAATTAATTATGTAATGAATTTCTTCTAATCACATATTGTGTGCTATTTTTAAATAATATTTGTAACTGTGTTACAAATATTATTACAGCTATTTTACGGAACCCCTAGGTTCCGCGGAACCCACTTTGGAAATCCCTGCTTTAGAAGCTTTTCTTCTTCCTCTTCTTGGTCTTTGCCCACGACTTCGTCTGCGTGAATGAATAAAATGTAAGTTCGAGATCATCTAATTCGATTTCGATAGACAGAGTTACTTTTGCATGTATGGATTAAGTTATTCGAGTGACAAGATGTGGGCGGCCCACGTGATGCTGTGAACGACGCCTTTGGAAATCTATGACATACCAGACAATACTATATCTGATTTACCATCCCACATAAATAATAATAATAATACCAGACTATTATTGTCCCATTGCCTCTCCTCATACAGAAAAGGCAATGATCAATGCTGATGAATTTTCTGTATGAGAAATGTCTGAAATTGCCAATGGTGACGCTAGTACCTACAAGGCAGATTGGCGATTTCAGACTTAAATTAATCATAAGTCCAGGTTTCCCCAAGATGTTTTCCTTCACTGACGTCCAAGATCAACTCAGAAAGAACATATTCATCCCGATCCAAAGTCGAAATGCCTCTACATATTATAATGCCCAGATAAACCAGTCTTTCAGCCACTTTAATTTCATTTTAAAAGTTTATCCACCAGCCAGACCGACCGACATTTTTGCATAGATAAGTTTCTGGTATTAATCTCTAAAACCCACTCAATATTTAACCTAACTGTAAAAACGAACCCTCTCGATGCCGGGGCGGGGTCATATTGACAAATTTACGACAGTTTTTGCTAATTTCATCCCTTTTTTTTTCTAAAATTTTATGGTTCCTGTCAGTGGTGAACGGTTTTGCGGCGGTTTTTTGTTTTAAAGATTATCAACCTGTCTTAAGGTGTTAAGTCAATCTTATCGAAATCCCTGTTCGGACTTGACAGGTTTTTTGTGATAAATAACCTAATTTTTCTTTGAGTGTAAACAAAATTGATGTGTTGCGTTTATTTTTAGAATGGTGAATTTGTTTTTATGACGGATGCCTATACTTGATACTTAGCTTGAAATACGTTAAAGTGTTCATCTTTTCATATACATATTTATCTCAAAGTGTTGACATTTATTTATTTTTTTAAACTTTATGCACATGTAAAAAATACGGACGGAATGCGGACTTAATGCCTTAGGTATTCTATTCTAACAAAACATGGATATCTCATAGATATCTTAGTATTAAAAATTCAGCTTTCGTATGTTTGTGTCCGAAGAAGTTGGAAAGTAGGTAGGCAGTCCATGTATTGACTTAATATTTTTTCACAATGTTGCATTTTAAAAGAAGAGTGTTTTTCCACTATAATTATCATGCTAGTAGGATTTATCTAGTCTGTTCTATCTAAAATTACATAACAATAGGTAAGTAGAATCACTAACAGGCCTCTTTTTGACACACAAACTTATTTACGACCCCACAAGCTTGTTTTGTTATTCCACAAGTTAATTAGTGACCTCATATGGTAGACGTTAAGGTCACATGAAAGTCATAAACTTGTCAAAGAAAATGAAATTCATTTCTACTGACTACTGTTCCGGTCCGTTATTTTGACAAAAACCAATTTATTTTTTGCCAAATCATTTAAAACTGAATATTTTGTTTTTTGTGTGTTATTACTAAGTAGGTTTTAAAAAATACTCGCCGTAATAAAATTATTGATATCAATATCAAATATCGTAACTAATAATATCAAACATAACTCTCAACAAAACCCAATAAAAGGGTTGAAAAGCACCCCAAAACACACCAAAACCACTTTTTAAATACTTCTTAAACCCGTCGACTCGTGCCTTTGCGCAGCATCCCAACCCTACCGCCGCCTCTGTTAACCCGAGAACGCGTGCCGGGATCAATACGACCCACCTCCGAGATACCTCAACCCCTATTGTACCCGTTTATCTCGGGCACAATCCCTTTTTATCCCTTTTACAGGGCTAAAGGGTACATGAATCGTGCGCAAGGATTCTGTAGTTATCGCGTGCGTATTGTTAAGATGGAAACGAGATGGTAGCCCTTATTTTTTTGAAGACATTTTGCCCCTTTATGTAAACACCAGTTAGTTTTTATCTTTTATTGGGTACAGATTTTTTTTATTTTTACATAAACGTGTGTTGTCAAAAAAGTTCGAAAATTTGAATTTTAACTGTCAAATATGAAGTTTAGAAAAAAATAATAATAATTGAATTGTCATTGACAGAAATGGTTTCTTTAACGTCTAAATTCCCAGTAAAATTCCAGTTTGTAAAGAAATTTCAGTTCAAAATCAAGTTTGAGCGCGATCCGCGATTCTCAGCACACATTTCAACCGCGTGAACTCACCCCGTGGGACCACACATGCGCTCTGAATGAAACTTCAACAATCTTCAATATCCAAAACCAGATTCCTTTCTTCATCAATATTCACAATATTAGAAGAAGCCCCTTTTTTACTTATCTTTTTTTCTATAGGGTTGTACGTAACGTCTTTTTTCTTTGGACGAAAAATACGATGGTGACCCATGACCTGTGTCCTTTTGAATGTTTGAAATCTAGTTTGTATGAAAAAAGCGTGTCTGGCTGTTTTGTTTGGTGTTCACAATGAAGTGAATACATGTCCGAGACTGATTGTATGTGGTCGGAGCAGTTTGCGTTCTCCTATGTGACTAGTAGACGTTATATTCTATGTATATAACAGTGTATGTTACTAGAACATAAATCGTGTAACGTTCTTCTAGTAGATATGTATTTTTTTTTATGTAGTGCATAGTTTTTTTTAAGTAGAGGCCTATGCCTAGCAGTGGGACAGTATGGGCTAATTATAATATAATATAAAATAATATTGTAACGCAAGACTTTTTTTTGTATTTGGTAAAGTCGAGCTATTTTAAGATATAGGCTTATAAAGATTAATGAGGTATTTAAGTAGGTATAATATTTACTTTACTAAAAAACTAAGGAGTGTTAACCACCATCAATCACTCTTCAAAATGATTTCATCATTAATAACTACGAATTATCTAAGATCTATTAATAATATTTCTAATCGCAATATACTCGTGCCAACCGCCTCTTTGTATCACGTGTTCTAAATTTAAAAAAAGGAATAAGTAACATTTTTGTTAAAAACTTTTTTGCAAAAAAATCCCCCACGACACACAATAGACTTTACGCTCCCGTTAAGTAACCCAATTTTTACACCATAAATAAAAAGAAAAAAAAAACGTAAAAGGTAACGGTCTTCCGTATTCCTTTTTTTTTTTAAAAAAAAGGTCCGAGTATGTAAGAATTAATTTATGTAACGCCTCAATGCTTACACAGAAAGTGGGTATTGAGAGCGAAAATTAGGCCACATTCATAGAATTTTTTTTCTTGAAGTTTTTTTAATCTTTTTTACCTTTTTCGTAATGTTTTGTGACAATATTGACAGATCAGGCCCCGTTGAAGCTTTGACGTTGTGTTCGAGGATTTGTAAACAATCTCATTGAAAATTAATACCGTTTTTGAAAGTTTCTAAGAGGCTGATTGGCTTCATTGTTGAATGTTTTTTGTTGGTGTCTCAAGTTTTCAGTGGCTATGAATTTTGATGAGTTTGTTTTTTGACAACTTTTTTAGTAGGTTTGTAGGGCAAATAATAATATTTTCTTTTGAAATGTTATGTGGGAGTACAGAGCTTTTTTTTCGTAAGCTATAACAGCATATAACAGATTTTTTTTTACTTTAGTGACTGTTATTTTTTTCAATTATTCATATTACATTCCAAAAAATACCAATTTCAGCTACTAAATAAACTTCTCGAATGTTCTATTTATGAAAGATATATAAGATTTAATAACTTAACCCTGCCCTAATCTTTCAATTCCAAAAAACGAGTTCTCAACAAAATAAAAAGTCTCAGCATCCGTAACCGTTTAAGGGTTAATAATGGTAATGACAACCATAACCCTTATCCACGTGCCGAGATGAGGGTTAAGTTAAAAATGTGAAGATGGCAGAAAGGGTGACTTTATGTAATTGTTACTTAAACTTATCTTTATGAAGTTTTTTTTTATTTTTATTGTTGTTTTATATTTCGTGCCATTGAAATAAATGTTTGGAAAAGTGGTTTTTTAATGGTCAAAATGTCTGATTAAATATCGTAGGTAAATAAACAATGTAATGTTTTGTGTTTACAAACATATAACATAAACTGACATACACCACCACGATACACTAGTGTGGGGTAATATTTGTTTTAATTAATTATTGATGATTATTTTTATGAAACTTTGTTACCTGAAAATTATATTTTGTTTTCTAATTACTTAGAAATTTAATAAATTGTGGAAGTAGGTTCGCCCCCTATTACATGGGACTTAAACATAACTAGCGAAATGTGGGTGCAGTAATGGATACACCTCTGCCTAACCCATCGGGGATTACAGGCGTGATGTTATGTCTCCTCAGGAAATTCACTAGAATTGTCTCATTTGTCGGATAAAACATGTTATTCCTTCTACACCAGATTTTTATATATGGAAGTTAAAATTGGTTTCATTAAATAGAGTAAAATCTTTACGTGGATTAACCAATTTTCTGATTGTGAAACCCAAAGAAAAATCGAAACACAATATGGAGCGGTCAAGTACAATAACTTGTGCATTGATTAATCTAGCCTCATGGGAAATATGATGTTGTCAAGGGTGATCTGTACGATTGGGATATTATCTGGCCTCTTGTTAATATAAGTAAGTACATTAATAAGCACGAATATGTACATGGAAAAAAATATTTCTTTAATTTTTTTTTATATTTGAGATGACATCTATCTCGTAGAAGGGATTCAAAACATTTTATCCGTAATACAACGTAACATACAATAAAATCAATATTATAGATGAAAATCTCTTTTTAATGTTGCTAAGTGTATAACTATAGGTACCTACATGTTTATGCTTGCTAAAAAAAAAGATGATGACGGTAAAATTATCATATTATGTAAGTAAATGTACAAATAATACCTATATCGCCCTAAAATGCCTATAGTGATAAAATTAGATTTTCGAAAGGAATCATTGAAGAGTATTTTTGACACTTGAGTAACTTTCAGCTTTATTACCTACTAGCTTAAATTGATACGTGGAACGCAAAGATCTGCTTGTCCATCGCACGTGTCCTATACGATATAGATGTATTAAAGTATATAATGCTCATGAGATACTCTTCTTAAACACGTTCCATTATCTCCAAAATTCTTTTATTCACAAAGAATTTGAGGATGCGTTTTAATATTCTTTTCAACGCCACCCAATCTTTCAAAAGGAGGTTCTCATCCCAAATCTAATAACTGCCGTGACTAGCTACTCTCGATGCACCCGACTGCCTCTCTTTGTGTTCAACAGCGAATCAACAGTGGGTTAATCGTTCAGATTAAGTGGCATTAACGCTCCCACACAATCCTATCACTTGCCAACAAATCTCATTTCTACTGCACTTTAATCCTATACCACAACCTGTACTATAAAAACTGCATAATTTTTATTTCAACAACCATTACGGGCTCAAAGCTGTTGGTAATGCAATCTGGCTTTGCAAATGCGGTAATGTATAATAGATGTTGTGAAATTGTAGATCGTAGGTATCGTTTCCCCTAAAAGCTCTCGCTCGCTAGTCAATTAAGTGATCAGCTCAGGGGTTCTGCACAATTGGTCGCCTCCGCACAAAGCGACGGTGGCGCCGCGCTACTATATTGTGTACAACTCGCTACGGTTTTATTAGACGGATTGTGAGGGATGACGCTTTTTTGAAGGATTATAACTGAAGCATATTTGAGGTATTAATATTGAGGGTATTAGGAAGCTAATAATGCACGAATTGAATGGATGTTAATACGCGAATGCACATTAAGTTATTGTTGTGTTTATCCGAAACAGTTTAGGCGGTAGAATTATATTTATAATGATGTTAAAAAATGAATACCTATCGTATTTTCTTGAGCATAGAGTCAATAAACTTCCAATTACCAGAACAGCGACTACAATGCACAGTTTTCTTACTGTAAACTCAGATTTATTTCAATCCGTCCATCTTTCAGTGGAAATGAAAAAATAGCCAACCGGATCTATTTTTATGGCAATTTTTTTCGCAATGCAGACGCGGCGAGTCGCCGGGCCCCGGGCGTCCGTGCGTGAAATCGGATCATGAACGAGTTACTCGAGCGCGACCAATAGTTGAGAGCCTCTGACCGTACCATGGATTTTAGAATTACTTTTTTCCGGGAAACTTTGAATTTTAACGCTGCGGATAAAAGCGTGGGCATGGATTTTTGTGAAGCCTTTATGGATTTCAGGCAAAAAATATGTACCAATCTCTGTTTTACTTCGTCGTCTGCCTAGCCTTTTCCCAACTATGTTGGGGTCGACTTCCAGTCTAACCGGATGCAGCTGAATACCAGTATTTTGCATAGAGCGACTGCCTACCTGACCTCCACAACCCAGTAACTGGGTAATACGATACCCCTTGGTAAGACTGGTTGTCAGAATCTCTGTTTTACTTATTATGTATTTATTTTGTCTATAAACACTCTGCGTTGACTTTATGAAGTAGTTAAATGCAGTATAATGTATATTTGCATAGATTTTAATTCTTTTAAAATATTAAATTATCTTGTCGCAGTGTTTTTTACCAAACGCCTTCGCTATGTCTGGACCGATTTTTATATTTTGTGTGCATATAGGGTAAATCTGACAATCAATTATTCGTACCAAAAAAAAATATGGCGGTACGTATTTCGCTGGGTCAGCTAGTATTTATATAAAATAAATTATTTGATTTTGTAAAAACAATATCTTACCTACCTACTTTGAAGCAACTTTTTTACAAACTAATCTATCGAACATTTTCCTTATTTATAACATAACTAGGTATAGCTATATAAGACAGGGAAGAACATACAAACATTTTGTGATAAAGCTTGCATGGAGTTAGCACGTGAGGTGGCCAGATAACCTTAGACCGATGTCTTATCATCGAAGAAAAATAACTGACCGACTTCTACTAAGGAATTGTAGTAGTGGCGTCAGTTGTGTTACAAAACGTTTATTTATTTATTTAAACTTTATGCAACAAAAAAAGTACAAAAGCGGACTTAATGCCTTATGCATTCTCTACGAGTCAACCAAAGGTGGTGAAGAGATAACAAAGCAGGTGCAAAAAATTGTACATGAGTAAAGAAACGATCGTTTAAAAATCATCGAAAACAATTATCTAAATATTTTTAATCGTACACAAGTACGAAATAATTAAAATAGGTACATGTATAAATTACAATACATAAACTCATAAATACAATATATAATATCATATATACCTACTTACAAATAAATACTCGTACATAATATCTTAAAATATCATCATCTTATCTTTATCTTATCATCTTTTGCTAAGAATATTTGAGCTTATTCTCCCAAAATGAGCCAATCTATTAATTTAATAATATTCCAAAAGGTTATATTATTATCCAGCAAAAACAAGTTATGTACAGTTAACAAAAGAGATATGTATGCAGGGTCGTCAGATGTAGTTGAAGCTTTCTTAGAAACCGATGGATGTTTACAAATGTAATTTAATTTAAAAAGTAGATAATAAATAGTTCATTAATTAAGTTTCATTCGAAGACATTCATCGGTTTCTATAAAAAGTACAAAATTCTATAAAAATAGAACAAGTCTTTATGTATGTAAGTTGACTGAATTTAACAAAATTGTCAGAAGTTTTGAATTAATTTATTGTTTTAAACCCTTTCTGCTAAACGACTAAGACACACTACAATTGAATCTGACTCAAATCTAAATTAAAACACATTACCCCAAAATGCACAGGACAAAAACATTTAACGGATGCATCATCAAAAACACAGAATAAAAGGTGATAAATACATCATTTTTACAAACAAGACCCGACAAGACACATTGGCAGACGTTCTTAATTTATCCAGTAGCACACAAACAAAGGAACAAACGAACAAACAGACAAACAAAACAACAAACATGTGATTTAACGCTGACATGCTTGATACTTTTTCGTCGTTTTAACGTATCGATCTTAGTGTAAATTGTAATGGGGACTGATTGATTTATTCAGAGTGTTACTGGGAATATTTGGCATTGTTGTAAAGTTTATTTATGGTTGTTTGTTAGTACTTAATCTGTAGTGGTGACGTCAGGTTTTGATAGTTTGTCTTGTACGTATAGGATTATCTTCTTCAGCATTTTATACCTACCTACTATTATGTTTTTCTTTTTCTCCAAGCTCTTAGATCTTTTGCCTTGAAACCTACCAGCTGTGCAATTACCTCGTTTACGATATCATACTTGGGTTTAGTACTTTGCCCAACCGGCCTATTCTGTAAAAATTTAAAGCGAGCTGTCAATTCCTGACGGTGAATCCCAGGGACATTTTTACTAAATAGACAGGCTGTCAATACCTGATATCAGTTGGGATGATAGCTCACTTCAAGTTCACTGCCCCATTATTATGGGATGTTTTTTACAGAACAGCACTGCCTCTTGTTAATCTAGTTTACTATCTAGACAGGCACTGGAGTTATGTTATTGAACCCTTAGGAAAGACCCTTAGGTCCTTCAGACACCTAGATACTCAAAAATACATCTCCCAAACTGTATGTGCTACCATTACATTCCGTCGCGAGTAGCCGCTGAATGGCGAAGCTATCTCAAAGTCTGACGATTGATACATGTGACATTATACGACATGTGTTTGTGTGCGTTTTATTTGACAATTTATGTGTCCCACAAAACGTAAAGTACTTTTGAAGTAATGTGAAGTGTCTTACAGTTTTTATTTCTTACGGTAAGTGAAATTTTTAGTGCCGATGTCGTTTCGGTGGGGACCGCATCAAGCGGCGGAGCGTTGGTTTCTTTTTTCTGATGTAAGGATTTAAATCGGCGCGTGGTACGGTCAAGCAATTGTTTAGTTGGGATTTTCTATTTCAATTAAATTAATAATTTCATTGTTTTTAAAGATTTAGGGAGTATTTTACACTTATGTGGGTCAAGTCAGCTGTTGTCAACAAAAAAATCACTGGTTTTGTATCGTATCCGTTCAGACGCAAAAAGTTGAATAAATACGTACGGAGATGGGTCTCCATACTAAACTTTGAACTACTACTTATCGCTAATATTATCAAAATCGTTAAAGCTCTTAAGATAGTAAGTAAACAGGCCACTCTACGCAGTGCCTGCACTGCTATGATCAGAGGTTTAGGTTTAGATTTTTTAGGAACAATCGTAATCTACACATGTAATTTATTGACATTGATTGCCGAAGAAATAAGATTGCAACTAGATTTTTAACGTTTTTAATGAGTAAACTCGGCTCTCAGTTCCTAACTATACATAAATAAACAAGCATACCTATATAAAATCTCCAAACTAAAACAATTATCTTAAATAACACTTTTTCTCAACATCCCCAAATACAGAGTCCCAAGCATCCTCCCTCAAATTAAGCATCCAGTCCCTAAACTCAACACAAAAAAACGACAAAATATCCTGAAAAAACGCAAAGAAAGAAAGAACAGCGCGGTCGGGGGACGTCTCGGGCACCCGGGTACCTGCACCCAATTACTCAGTCACCCAAATGGGGGGTAGGGGTAGGGGGGGATGACATACAGACACCGCTGTCACGATCGATGATAACTCCGGAGATAAGTTTACTGCGGTACCGCCTTGAAAGGAATGGAGAATATGGTTTATTTTAGAGATAGTTCTTATTACAAGCTTTTATTTAGCTTGCACTGTTCGTATGTAAGTATGTATGTAGGTATGTAAGTTGTTTGTATGTATGTGAGTTGGTAACCATTTTTCAACCATTTGTTGATATCCGATTAAGCTGAAATTTTGCTACACCTTTAGTTCTGATGACAATATGCCTAATACTTAATAAGGAAATAATTTTAAATTAAAGCTTGTTTTTAAAAATATTTTTTTGATTAGTTTAATTTTAAAGATAATCTGGTATTGCCATTCTTATATTTTTCGCATTTATAATATTAATAAGGATAAAGGGATGCCCAGGAAATGCTGACGTCATAACTTGGAGACGTTTATGGGAGATTGGCTAAGGAAGAGTGAAAGGCTATGAAGGAGACCTTTGCCCAGCAGTGGGACAGTAAAAGTATAAAGAAGAAAAATAATATAAGGAATATAAACAGATAAAAATTTTCGTCATTAATTTAAAAAAATTCCATGAAGTTCCATACAAAATGCAACACCACTATACGGTCAGCATGTATGGGTAAATAATAGGTGATCTTTTTTAGGTCCAGAATCATGTACTGAATTCACAGAACGTTTTCCTTACGATCTTCCTTTCACCTCGTATACTGACATACATAAAAATTCTACTGTACCATTCTGTACAAATATTCCTATTAATATACCCACCAAGTACTACCAGTGGGTTCCTCACAACAGCTCATCCGGATCGGAATCGAACACACGACTTCTTGATAACCAGCCAACGTTTTAGACATTGAGCTATGGTAATTGTACAAGACGAAATACCTGAAAACATAAATCACTTTTGGAATTACATTAAACATAATGTCACTTGTCAATTGATCTTAATTCTGTTAAAATGAGCTAACCCACAATCTCCCAATAACTATGTAAACTAATTCAATATGACAAAATATTGTGTTAAATTACAATTTATTATTTCGAAAAATGATCACTAAAAAAATGTATGTGGGTTAGTTCGTTTTCGCAGAATTTTCCCCAATTGCTTGACACTTTTGATATGATTTGTAGCTGACAAAGTACCTCTAACTAAGGTCAACCTTTTCATAGGCCGATTGTACTCAAGCGCGGATCTAGTTTTCAAATCAGGTGGTGTCATATAATAGTGTCTAGTCAGGCCACGCTCCGTTTGGATTACAGTAATATCAAATTAAAAGGGAATAATAAGCCCAGGGGGGGTTATGACCCCCATGACCATCCGACCCCCTAGATCCAACCTTGATTGTACTGAAGACGAAACGTTACGTTTCAAAGATGTCTTTTCAAGAAATTTCACTCACACAGCCAATTATCTATAGACTGTAAGTAACAATACGTAGCATAGAAATGCGTAGGTGTGTTGGGCGGGGTCGACCTCTGACCCGCCCTCGGCTACCCCCTCACCTCGCCCACTTCACCCCCGCTCTTTCACCTTAGGGGTGAAATCCCAAGCCTTCTTGTTATTTATTTTTAAAGGGAAATTTACTTCAGGCTTTGAGGCGGTAAATGGTTGGTTATATGGTATAGTATGTACCTATAGAGCTAAAAGGTTTTGTCTATTTAAGGGTAAGAGGAAAACGTCGTGAGGAAACTTGGACTTATCTTAATGTATAAAAGCGATAGGTCACCTCACTCATCACGAAATATCGAAAACCGTTTGATGTATAAAGATGTAATTTGGCAGGGAGGTAGTTAATAGTTAGTAGACGTTCTCTAAGAAAGCATTTTTTTATTCACCCCCATTTTTTTAGGTTATAAAAATCATAAAATGACTCCTTCCGCCCTGGGTGGGGCGGAAGGGACTGTCAGACTTTTACTGACTAAAGAACCACCCTGTTCCTTCTGTTGCCCTTTAAGTACGTTCCGGGGCCACGGTATCCTGTTATTCACCCCCTAAGGGTATGAAACCCGAATTCAACGCGAGCGTAGCCGCGGGCAAAAGTTAGTACCTAATTAATATGAGTCTGAAATTGACGCCTTAAGCAAGCGTGGTGATCAATGCTCGTGTCTTCTCTCTATGAGAAGAGGACTTTGCTCTGCAAAGAGACAACCATAAGCTGGTATAACTTACTAAAGGTAATATCTCCTTTTGATGGTTGGTGTGTCCATACAAACCCGAAAATGTAGAAGTAACATCATTCTTCTAAAATATTCTAAATTGTTCTTAAACAGTTGTAATTGAACTAGACATGTGTCTAAAGTATAAATAAAAGATTTTTCCTGATACCTCGCTACATACAAAAGTAGTCCACCTTAATTTTGGTCTAGATAGAATAAGAGCACTAATATCTAGGCTTGTTGTTGGTCCAATACCTTAATTTCAAAATGATACGATACTAAAAATCTCGGACGTGAAAACTGGCTAGGTAGGTAATTGAAATTTTGTGGATAGGATAAAATAGCTAGATAATTAATATAGCTAGTGAAGCTTATTATATCCTTATCCAGATCCATTCAGTAATTCTGGCGTGATTGAGGAACAGACATCCATCCATTCAAACTTTCGCATTCATAAAAAATCACCCAAACACACACATATACTTGCAGCCTCAACTAATTTCGTACAAGACATATTTTTAAAGAATAAATATACAATTTGTGTTAAGTGAATACCCTAATCAGAAAGTTTTGTGAGTGAAGAAGCAGCCCTGTACCTTCATCTGTCACGTAGCCCGGGCATAGCTCGTCTCCCCTGAACTTAAGGGCAAGTTACTAACTATGCCAACAAACTACCAGGTAGGTTATTTTTCTAAACGGGTATATATTATTAAAATATGTATATTATATCCATAAGTACATCGTGAGGTCGTGAGGATCGTTGGTCTAGTAGTCGCAAAGCGCAACTGCTGAGCATGAGGTCTTGGGTTCGATTCCCAAGCCGGGCAGTGTTATTGGGTTATTCCATCAGGAAATTCTTAATAGTAGCTTCGGAGTCTGGATTTGTGCCCGGTTGATGGCTATAGGCTCGCCCTCTATTACGTGGGACTTATTATAACTGGCGAGATGTGGGTGTTAGTAGGTATACTGATAGGTAGGTACACCTCTGTCTAACCCTTCGGGGATTACAGGCGTGATGTTATGTTACATCGTGAGGAAACCTGGACTTTGGACCTGGAATAAAAAGTTGTCTATGTCCTTTCTTAGCGTTCAAACTTCATCGAATTTCATTGAAATCGGTTCAGTGGTTTCGTCGTTAAAGCGTCATCATCTGCCTAGCCTTTTCCCAACTACGTTGGAGTCGGCTTCCAGTCTAACCGGATGCAGCTGAATACCAGTATTTTACATGGAGCGCCTGCCTGTCTGAGCTCCACATCCCAGTAACTGGGTAATACGATACTTACCCCCTGGTAAGAAAACGTAGCGTTTAGTCGTTAAAGCGTAAGACACATATAGGTACAGACAGAGTTACTTTACCGCATTTATAATATTAATATGGATTAGGGTTTCTCTTCGAGAGTTCTCGAAGCGAGAATTCCCGGGAAATTTTGCCTTACTCGACACGAGAAAAAAGTGGTCGAGAAATCGAGAAATCGAGAAATTCAGCCAAAAATTTTAAAAACTAAAAATAAACGTTGTTGATTGATAAATGTTGTTGAATATTGCATAAAAAGCGTAGTTTTATTGTTAAATCACACATATTTAAAAAAAATCCATATTTCTCGACAACCCGGGAATTCCCGGGAAATAGTAGTCGAGAATTCTCGTGCTCCGGGAAATAAAAAAGGTCGAGAAATGAGAAACCCTAAAATGGATATATAAAAGGTACCGTTACTGACTGACTGAACTATCAACACACAGCTCAAACCACTGAATATTTTTAATCTATACGTTTTAAGATGTCAACAATAATTGTATGGGATGTGTCAGATTGACTAAGTTTGACAGCTCTTATTTACATAAGTCTCTTTCTTGTTTTATTGGACAGAAAAAGATAGAATTAGTCTAATTTTAGTTTAGTTTGTGAACAAGGGAATCGGCGCCATTGTTTAGTTCATTTACGTAGATAAAAATATCAAAGTGCTATAGGCTAAACTCAATTCAGTTAACATTCAGTAAGTAAACACGTGGCCTTTCATTTGTAAGACAGAATGATGACACTGTGTTGAATAACATTGCGTAATACCTACTTTTATACTAATAATATTTTAGAGAGGTAAAAGGGGTTTGCGTAAAAGTGGCGTCATTTTGAAGTTGGATGGCCACTAATGAAACTTAGATATTTCGAAAGATCAGAATAATGCGATCAAAAACTAATATGGACACATTTCTCTAAACCTTATCGGAACGGAGATATTTGGTTTTGATAGCTCATTAAACACGAAGAAGTTATTATACCTATATATTCTTATAAACCCTTTTAAGGTTCTGAGGTTTTTTAGTAACTACCTACTTACCGCAACCTAAAGATAAACTACTATAACATGGCGCGCCCCTCCACAAATTCAAAACGTTTGAAAGTATTTGTGAAAGTATTAACGTGTGCGTACAAACAAACTCACAATGTGTGCGTACTGAGACGGCTCTCGAAACAAAAACAAATCAGCGATTTGTTGCTCGACTAGCGGCGTCATGACATACTCTATGAAAATGACACGTGCGTTGTCTTGTGCGGTCTTGCTAGTTATGATTAGTTGACCAACAAATCTGCCGGCCTGCTAATGAATACTACAACTACATGGAAACTCTTTCATATGGATATGGCTACACACATTGAAATAGTAATATGGAGGGGCGCGTCATGCTATAGTAGTTTTTTTTGTAACTATAAGTGTTAATGTGTTATTTCAAATTAAAAAACAAAAAGTCTCTAAAACACTATTATCTCGAAACTACCTTTTTGCACTTAATGACTTCTTGCTCTACAACGAGGTAATGTGTCTTTATTATTTTCCAAGACCCAAAAGTAACGTAACATTGACACATGGTCGTAAAACAGTAAAGTCAATCTCTAAAAAAACCTTCAAAAACATATCTAAGATTTCTGTACGCAGGACAGTAATTGAAGATTTTATATTGACGAAATTTTTAAAATCTTCAAATGCAAATATCTCAACTGCGATATAACTTAGAATAAAAATAATTGAACATATATTATGTGTACTTAACAACACAACAAAGTAACATAATAATTAATTGTGGCCACTGAAAAAAAACATGACGCCGCTAGTCCATACTAAATTAATCAATGCCTTTTGTTAGTTTTTTTGTGAGAAGTTGGCAATCTCTGAAAGGTACCTTTAGGTAACTTTTTACATTACCACCATGGCATAGCTTTTATGATATCTTGACATACTCACAGACACAATCGCGGGTAAAAACTAGTCATTAATAAATTAAGGATGTTCCTATTGCACATTTTAGTGCAATGTTGTATGGATAAGGTGGCCCTAGAAAGAAAACAATGTGAATGTAAAACATTCACATTTTTTTATTAAAAATTCGTATTAGAATTTCAAATATTGAAATCCAATTGGAAGTAGGTAGGTAGTTAGAATATTTTTATTCAATCCATAATTTAAATGTTGCATCATTGCAAAAATAGTATTGTTTCAGTCACTGAAAACTTAGTCACTACCTACATGTGAATGTTTGAATAAACTCAAAATTTTCAAACTAAGATAGAAAAACTTAAAGCCACAGCATTCAGATTACTGAAACAGTAACATCTGAAAACATTAACAAACTCCACATCAGCATAAACTAACAAAAACTAAATAAAAACTCATACCACCTCATCATACAACCTCATACTAAAAACGGCATAACTCAAAATTAACAAAAAATTGTCGAATCATAGTGTCGCGTCGGCGATGCGTCAAACAGCATCGACGTCACGCTGTCAAGTGCGCGGGAGTACCGCCCCCCCCCCTCCCGCGTGAGGCCACGCCCCCGGCGCACGCGCCGCCTACCGGCGATCTAGATTGATCTAGATCTAAATAACGTAACATGCGTTTCAATGTGAGCCATTGTGCTTTACACGTATTGGTGCGAAAATACAAATATTCATTCAGTGAGTGAATATGTATTAGTTCGTAATGTGTTATTGGTTTTCAATTTATTTTTTTATTAGGTCATTGACTTGATAGAACATGACGATGAGCATTGTTGTAGTTTATCTATACTATCCTACCTATCTTTATAATCTATCCTTTTTAATGATAAATATAATCATAAACGACCATGACATAAACAAAAATATAACCTAAATTCATAAAAGCACACAATGTTAAAATAATCGCCATAATAATACATACATTACAGTTAAAAGGAGAGCCACTTGATCACCTGTATGTGGATAGTTAAGTATACGGAGTGCCTATCAGCCCGCAGAAATATGGAGGCAGCGGGAAAGTTGATACAAAGTAGGATTTTCAGGTACAGTCTGACGCGCAAGCACTGAAATGTGAGCGAGATTATTTTTATTAACATATTCTTCGAAAATATGTTGATATAAAATAATGCTGGATTTAAAAGAGAAGCGTAAGGTGTTGTGTTCCATATAAGTCTAGTGAGTTAAAATAAATAACTGAATTGAGTTTTGCTACAATTAAATGATAAGAAAAAGTCGATTATATGAAGTAAAGATTCGAGGTTAATAAAAGAACTATGAAATAAAAACATACCCAAACAGATGATAAAGTCGTTATCCTAACGTCTAACCTATTAAAAACAAGTTCGCTCTATTCATAAACAGAGCTAGAAAGAGACAGAAACACATTGCATAATAAAACACGACTCTTCTAAAAACGTTGCACAAATAAACTCGGAACAATAAAGCCCAAACCGCCCAACGAATTTTCTTACCGACGGTACTCGGCTGAAAGATTTCCACCCCGCGCCGGGGGGAGGGGGGCCGCGGTCGAGGTGGCGGGGCCTTCGCTCCCTGCCCCTGCAGGCCACCGGGCCAATGGCGGCGCGGCGCGCCCTGGCCCGACCCGGCTCAGTCGCGCCTGAACCGCGACCCTTGACACACAAGCGCGTCGCGCGGTCTCTTGCCCTGTGACGGCAACCGGCATCATCACGCACGGAGCGCTAGTTTACGGCGGGGTCGGAGGCCCGGGGCTTTGCCCTCCGAGAGCCCCTGACCTCCCGCCTCTCGAACTCGGCTTTCGCGGTAGCTGGCGGGAAGACGAGCTTCTGCCGTCTACGCCCGCGAGCCAGGCCGCGTCGACGCAAAGCGGCTCCTCCGCGACGGATAAGGGCCAGAATGTGGAGTGTGTGGTCTGCGGCGACAAGTCGTCGGGGAAACACTACGGCCAGTTCACTTGTGAGGGTACGTAATCTTGTGTGAAGTGAAAGTGAACTAGTGTTTTAGCGACGGAAATTAGCCGTGTGTGCGGTGCCGTGTCCCTTTGATTTTGAGTGATCGAGGACTTGGGTTCTGTAGGATCTTGGTGCGTGATAAGAAGTTTTCGCGAAGATATTTAACTAGTAATATTAGAGTAGAACTAGGTGAGGCTAAAGAAAATGGGACCAAAATAACAAAAACTTGCCAAAATATTGAGTTAAAAAACTTTTCTAAATCGTTGTCAAATGAGGCGTAGAAAGTCGAAACTTTTGAGAAAAGTTGAAAACTCACAGCTTTAAGTGGGAATACCTTAAAATTCGCAAAAAAAAAAGTCCGTCGATAGTAGATCAATGACATGTTACTAAAAACTAAACAAGTTGCGATACGAGACTATTAATTAACATGATGGATGATGATCGAACGTAACACCAATTATCGTATCAAACGGAATTATTATTACGATTTTAGCCATTTTTATTTCGTTAACAAAATTTGTGTGCTATGCAATGTTCTCAATCTCAAAAGTATTAGATATTTTCCCATAACTATTTCCTTACCAAAATAATTGATATTAAAAAATTCTGCCGAATTAATTTTTATAAAGGTTTATACAAGAATGATAATTTTTGTTCCCCTTTTGACCTTTAAAATGTCATTTGCGAGGACTCGGCTCGCGACATTTCTAATCAGAATGCAATAGGACAAAGTTTTCAGTGTCTGTCTCTAAAGATAAGGGGTTCCTCACTTTTATGCAAATTACGCGATATTGTTGTTTTTTGACTTATGCCGTTTTGGCTTCGGGTTGAATTAGGGCGGTAAGCTACAATTTATTTTAATTGCATTCTGAGTTATGATTTTAATAGCTACTTTGGTGTAACAAAGTTAATTCGTTTTTAACTAAATCAAAAAATTAAAATAAAAACCTAAGTAGTTTAGAAAATAATTTACGACAAGCTATAAAATAGTCAAACCGCTTAAATGTACCGCAGAAAAATAAAAATGCACTTTAAAAAAAATAAAAAACTAAAAATAACAAAACTAAAACTAAAAATCGTCAAGCACCAAGTGAAACGTGTCACCGTAAACCACAATTACAGGTGCATGTCACCAAATAATTACGTACAAGTGGTGTAGATGACCGCAAGCGATGTGCCTTGGGAACGCCGTCTTTACACCTTATTGTTTCAGAAGAACTGCTTTCTATACTGATCTGATTACTTTGTTAACTCAAGACTGTTAATCATACTAGGTACTGATATTTTCTATGACAAGGGTTCATTTAAAATACTCGTAGTTAAAGTATAAAACTATAAAGACATAATTTTAAGCGGATTTTGAACCCTATTTTATCTCGATGAAGTTATAGTGTTTTAGAAGATATTTCTATTTGATTGTAGCTTTCGGGTAAGTCTAATGATATTTGTGCTGAATTTTGTGTGAAAACATAATTAAGTTAAAAGGTGGATTTTTTGGCTAACTCGACAGTTTCTCCTTAGTTTTATTGGTTGCTTTTGCCCGAAACTTCGTCTTCATAAATGTCGGTTATCGCGGACGCAGACATAGTCGCGGAATGAAAAGTAGCCTAAATAACTTACCCTGTATTTTTTTATCAAAATCGGTTCAGTGGTTTAGTTGTGACAGTGTTACAGATAGACCGACAGACAGAGTTACTTTCGCATTTATAATATTAGTAAGGATTTTACGAAATACCAAAAAAGTAAAATTTGATTTTGGATTCCGCTAAAAATCCAAAAAATAAAAATAAAAAGCGCCAGTATCGCGATAGTAACCCGACCCGCTGATGACATAATAGTTGGCATCAAGTGTAGTCATTACATTGGTCTCTCAGCCTTGACCCTGGGTCCTCGGGTGAGGCAACCTTTATGAACCATACTTTCGTGATATGCGCGTGTAAACAAAACGCTTTCAAAAGGGACGCTCTCATTGTTGTTATTATTTTTTTACTTTTTAGTTTCATAACCTGTTTTATTTATTTTTATTTTTAGTGAAACATTCACAAAACAACATGCAACTGGATATTGGATGTCATGCTGGTTTTAAGTGTCAATGTCAAATTAAAAAGAGATTTAGAGAAAAAAAAAAGATATTTATTTCTTAGTTATAATCTATCCGGAGTAGATATTTCATTTTCTTAATTTGCTAGATACTGAATGTCTGAATATTTATTAGCATTATCGTTCTTTAGTACTACTTTTTGGCCGTGTAAATGTCGGTTATCGTGGTCGCAGACGAAGTCGCGAAATAAAAAGTAGCTGTCTTTAAAATCGGTTCAGTAGTTTAGTCGTGAAAGCGTTACAGATGGACAGACACAATTACATTCACATTTATAATATTGGTATGGATATACAATAACTTCATACAATTTTCATAAATAGGCTTCGAAGATTTACAAAGTACCTACTAATCAGAAACCTTGGAATCATCTTCCATCTCTTGTTTAGTTACAACTAGCTGTGCCTACGGTTTCCAGCCCTTTACATTTGGGGCGTTTGCGTTTCGGTTTACGGCCCTAAGTGGAATCATTTCTTACTTAAAAAATTCGACATTTGGCACCTCGGATCGGATCAATAGGTTGGGATATTTATTTTCTCTTAGCTGCCATACAAGCGGGTGTCCAAAGTGGAATACGTCACGGGAACGTACGCGCCTTCCGCGATCCCCGACCCTGGTGCTGGCCCGCCTCAACCAGTCCCAACTGACTTAAAACAATCTAGAAACTTACCACTTATATCTGTTCATTCATTGCACACACTCAAAACGACCATTGCATTGTATTTCTAACTTGTCAGAATTAAAACGTTGTTAATTCACACAATAGTTTCCGTTGGTATTTCAGCTTTTGTTGGTTGCGCAACCATGATAGCTGGCTCTTACAGGTTGTCAGTCAACTTTCAAATGAGGTTTATGAAATGTATAAGGGATTTTGTAAGTATGTTGACGATGTAAAGGAAATACTTGTCGGAGATATTGTTGGAGGTTTAGAAGTGATAGAAGATGAATCTGTTGAGTAATAGCTTTTTTGTTAATTCTTCGTCTTTTTGCATCATCTCTTGCATGGGTATGACTCATTTGGTTTGAATTGGAGTTATTGTAGGTACTTTTGTAAGTTACTGTACTGTGCTACTGATAATGTTCATGAGACATTAGATTGCGCTCTTCTAGTTCTTTATTCTTATCCTTTGGGTAGTTAGATCCATTTTCGTTATCCTTCTTCAACTGGTTTTGCGTTCCTTGTTTAATTATTTCTGTTTGTTGCAACTTTTTATTACCTACTTTAATTTTTTTTACTCGTGCGCTACATTAAATAATACTGCATTTTCAAATTCATTTTTCGATCCAATCATTTCTAATTTATCGACTCTAAATTCAAATGTAATCAACGAAACTAGCTTTACTACGCCATTCGCTTCACCGCTTTTATCACTGAACAACAAAGTTCAAGCTTAAATTATTCCAAAATAAAGCCAAGTATCCGGTATATTTTTTACAAAACTAATTGGTCGCAAACTATTTTCGTCATGTTATCGATATAGGCAGACCTGGCGCCAGTAAGGTCTCGACCTTTGATATCAAACGCCTCGGAACCGATAAATGTAATTTAAACTAGAAAATTCATTCCTCTTTGTCTGTCATAGGATTATGATTACGTAATTCTGAAAATATGTGGACGGGGGACTGGTAGAATGTTTGGTAAATATTGGTCTATTCTTGCGATGATCGCTAACAGAATGGATTGCCCTTATATCTGGCAATGCTGCAGCAGGCATTATTGCTACCATGTAAGTGTTCGTTTTTGTCTGTGTATGTGCTGCTCCTTTCATCTGTATCCTTTTATGTATCTGTTTGTATATGAGTCTTGTTACGTGAATTAAACTTTTATTTATTTATTATGGTGAGCATGCTTTGTTAATTCATTGGCGTCAGCGCGATGAATCTTGTCGTCTATCTTATGGAGAATTTCTAGAGGTTAAATGAATGTTTGGAGTCTTATATTTGTAACACTTCACACTATTATTTTATCATTACATTTGATACTGAAGTTCTTCCACTTCGTCTAAGAACATGTTATATTCTTAAGACATGTCTACTTTCAAACATTTATATCTTTGAAAGCGCGTGAGAAGCTTTTATTTATTCAAGAAACTGGATGTTATTACTGTCACTATTTACTGGTTATTTGATATTACTTCCCATTTGAAAATTACCCGATAGGTAATATGCATTATGCGGTCTTAAACACCATTAACGTAAGTCGCTACCATCCGAATAAAAAGATTTGTTTCTCCACTAAATATGTAAAAATCCAACTAAACGTGTACGTTAATATACCACAAATCTACATAAGTTGTACAATATTTCAGCTGTGCTATCACACGATAACTCCCTAAGAGTGTATCGATAAAGCGCATTAGTGTTGTGCTCATAAAGTGTTATTTTGATGTCGACAAATCCACTTTATTAGCGCTCGGACCCCCCGCTGATGGAATTAGAACCCTGTCGAAGTGAGACCGTGCAGTCTCTGAGGTCAACTTGTAGTAAAAATGTTTATAGGCGTTATAACGACAAAGTCCCTGGCCGAAGCGCTTCTTTTGACTTAAATGCTCGCGTCCGTGAGCGACAATAGTGATCGCAGTTGACACCTGGGTGAAGGGATGTGTGGTGTCGATGAATTGTTTTTGTCGATAGTTTACAAATTTTTACTGTACCATTTTAGGAAATGATAAAATCGATAGTACTTAATTCATACATTTTACAGTTGAAAATAACTTTTTCCCGAAATATCAGGAAAGTTAAAAAAAATCTTTAATTTTTTTACACCTTACATTATTGATGTCTGGACATAATAAACTCCACGCCATCTTGCCACTTCAGTAATAACCAAAAGCTTTTAAATTACAATATTGAATAGATTTTGAATCATAAAACATTATCTTTATCACCTTTACTTTGATAACACACCTCGTAGATCTTATTTTGAAAACATCGCTTTGTACTGACGCAAAACATGCAATAAATTATTATTTAAATTTCATTATACAAAATAAATATCACAGCAATGAATAATGCCGTCGTGCTATCGACAAGCGGTGGCATCACTATCGACCACTACAACCGGTCAGTTTATGGTATGTTTTGTCCGGCGATACCGTGGCAGTTAACCCTATCTTTACGAGCGACTCTAAACATAAGTGTCTTTCCGAACTTATTTATTTTTATCTCATTCCACTTTTTAAATTGAATCCAAGTTCGGCGCGTGTGTGGTTCTCCTCTTTCCACTAAAACTGTCAATAAAACGTTCGTACGTCTTGAATCATGTCGCCTTTTAATGAAAATTTGACTCTTTTTAATATATTATTTATGTGAATTAAACAAGTACTAGCTACACCTTAATAAGGTAAACATTCGACCGTGTGACGTTAACGACCATTTTCGAAATTTAAAAGCCGCCATATTGTTAAAGAGTACGCGTGTTTGTCACGTCGTAAATCCAAAATTTATATTTTCCACTCTCGATAAACGTGAGTAGTTTTATTGAGAATGTATTGTAAATTAATTTTATTGTTGATTTAAAAAGAAAAGTTGGATCCATAACGTTGATTGATTAAGAAAATTATGTATCCAAGTTTTACGATAAAATGGATGTCGATGTCCGTCCGTCGGTACATTTAAATGTAAATCATCAGCCCTTTACGTCGCATTTTAAATGGTTTATTGTTAAATTGTATTAATATTCATTATTTGCTTCATTAAGCGCCTGAGGGCAGCACATAAATTAAAACTGAGGTGCTTTTGTGAAGGAAATGCAAGTAATAAAAAATAAAAAAAAATCAACTAAAATGTACGGTAATCTATTTCCGATCTATTATAAAATCCAGTACCTACAATCGGGTAACAAAGTCAATCAATTTGCAATTTAGATTTTTTATTTTAATCAAAGTTATTTCGCTGTACGAACACTTGACGATAAGAAAAGATTACCGTATAATTTCAAGACTTAAATATTTCGAAACCCAAATAAATTAAAATGCATAATATCATTAACTTCGACAGTTACAATGCTCTTTTGTTAGTACGTCTATAAACCTATTCTCAAACCAGTCAAGTGTCCATCTACATACATTAAAATTATTAACAATTGTTCGCCAACACCGTACGCTCGTATGTTCGTGTGTGTGCCGATACATTCTCGAGAACAGGACCTAGATCATTAAGGCGATCCGATGGGTCATTAAAGCGAGTAATTTTTCATTAGACTCCTTCTTTTGTGCATTCGTGTCTTAATGAAATGATTAAGGGAAGTTGAGTATCGATATGTATGTTGATGTCTATACGTGTGTGCGCGCATCACTATTTTAAATTGCAAAATATTTTTGCGATAATTTATTTTGTTATTTCGGACTTTGGTTTTTGTTTCATATAATGAGCTTATCGAGTTATTTCTCTACTTACATTATAATATGTAGGTACCTACATTTTATGGCTTGCATCAGACGGTCTCTATCCTAGTTTTTAAACAACATAATATCACCCCTGTAATTCCCGTAGGGTTAGGCAAAGGTGTACCCATTAGTTCACCAACATTTCATCAACCGGGCACAAAGCCAGACTCCAAGTCTGATACTGGCAAATTTTCTGATGGAAAAACCCAACAACACTTTGCCCGACCTGGGAATCGAACCCAAGACCTCATGCTCAGCAGTCACGCTTTCCGACCACTAAACCAGCGAGGCAGGCAGGCGTGGCAGATTTTTTAAATAAAAGTCTTTATTAAACGCAAGATTCATTTTATTCGTAAACAACTAAATTATTCCATTAAAGTTAAAATGACAGACATTTATACGAATAATGGTATATTATTTTGCACTTGTATTTCGATGTCAAGGCCAAATCTATATTAGAATCGAGATCTTGGCCTTATAATAATCGAAGGCTCTAACGACCTGAGTCCTAACTCAATGATTGATGGACATCATTAATGACCAGCACGAATAATTGATTTACTTCTAATTCAATTTTAAGGATCGTTACGATTTTAATACTGTTTTGTTGTAAGTTCATTAACTGTTTTTTGAATTACGAATGTTAAGGAAGTCAAAACTTATTGGAAGAAAAATTGTCGATGCTTTTTTACAATGAGGTCGCACTATACGACTTTAAAAATGGAATGGCCAATCATTTAAATAATATGAACGTTTGAAGAAATCAAATTCCTTGAATATAGTATGCATCGTAAAGCAATGAAGATAAAAATAATATTATTTTTATAGTTCTTATAAAACATTCAAGATTATCTACATTTAATTATCACTACTACTGCCACAAATCCATAAATCTAGAAGAAAAGCGGAAACTCTTGTCTTACAAGACAACAGCACTGGCCACTAAATGAAGATTTAATGGCGTTTAGCTATCTTTATTTATTACACTAGCAACACCAACAGGTGCTGTAAATACCTATTATATCAAATTAGGGGTTCAATTCTTTTATTTTGATAACTTTAGTTTTAGATAACATAAACTTAGATTTAGGTGAAAAAATTATAAAAATATTGCAGTTTTTTTTATATTCTCAATTGTCGTACGTTTTGAAATCTGATATTTAGAGGAAAAATCGCGTTTTGATCTTAGTTTTTATTTGTCAAAAATGCCTCTAATTTAACTAAATTTTTGTTAAGCATTTATTGTCGCATAAATGAGATTGTTATAATTTTGTAATCGTGTTATTACAGAAAAAAGAACTTTAACTAAATAGTTTAGTTTTTTCTTTTCAATATTTTAGAGCATCGATTTAATTTTGCCAAATTCAAAAACCGAACATGTATCATATTTTTTTCTATGTCATCATTTAAATGTCAATACTTTTAAGTCTTATACGAATGTTGCCTGTTACAAAATTGCAAGCAATACACGACGAGGTCACGTTCTCAATAAAGGCATTTGAGTAGATGACTGATATTTATTATTAATCACTTTGATGGGATTTTTATGGCATACAACAACACTTGCATGCCTATAAATTTAAAATTCCACCTGACGTATCTATGATAATAGAGTTGCGCTCGTCTATGCATTTGATTTTTTGTCTATGGCTTGAGAGTACAAAGAGATTCCTTAATAAGTGAGGTTTTTTCTCCACATTACTTGGAGGCACGTACCGTGTCGTGTGCATTCCAACTATTTTGATGGCTCCGTTGGCGCAGTGGCTTAGCGATTGGCTGCTGCGCTGCATATCGCGGGTTGGATTCCCGCACGAAGTAAATATTTGTATGGTCTGCAGGTAGTTGTTCCGGGTCTGGCTGTTTGTGTATATGAGCACCCATGATATAGAAGAATTTATAAGGCTTTATAAGTTCACGCCATGACACACGGGAGTAGAGCAGTAAGCAAAGACGTAACATAACGCCGGTCAAAAAAAAGCACGAGGGCAGAAGCTGTTGATGGTGTTGCTTCATCAACATTAAACGAACCTTCAACGCGAAGTACTAATGAAAGCCTAATTCCGATTACACCTATAGTCAAGTATAGAGCAGTAGACTTCAAACATTAGTTCAATTTCTCGCGCCATGTCGACCAGTACTCGATAAGCCATAGAGCGTTCTAAACTGACAGGCTGTAAATAATGTTACCGCTTTCCCGCACAAAACCATCCGTTACCTTCATTCTCTCACAGGCTTCATTCATAAATCACAAGACAACGTATGCGCATAATTGCAATTTTAATGAACCTGAATTCTTCAATGAATCCCTTCTAGAAATAACTAAAGAAAACTCAGTAACTGCAATATTCAATTGTGTTTGTGGTACAATAATGTCGTCCGTATGCCCGGTCAGTCGCAAGTCGCATTGCGCAACAGCCCTGCGACTTTTATTACGGTGATAACTCATTGTGGCTATAATATTCGCTAGTGAAGTCGTAAAGGTGATGCATGATGCATGGGAAGGGACACCATCCAGCCACTTACACTTTTTCGAACTTTGAACTCGACAGGTCATAAAATGTACAACTACACTGAAAAAAAATATAATATGACCACACACAATGACTCCATATTTCCGAATTTCGAAGATCCGAATTTGTTCTGGCAACTATGCTATCTTGTTTAAAAGTAATTAGATAAATAATTATTCCAAACATTTTGTTGCCAACAAAGAGAAAATGGATCTTAGTTGACTCGTATTTTTTCAGTGTAACTGTGGACACCGAGATTCAGTTTTTGTTAAGATATCTGTATGACTGGCTGTAGGTAAAAATTGATTGAATATTATCTAGATATAACTACTACATGACTGTCGTGATGGCCAAGTGATTTAAACCCCAGACTTTTATGCATGAGGTTGCGGGTACTAACCTGACAATACTTTCTAAGTTTATCTTAGACATCACTGTCATCGGTGAAGGAGAACATCGTGAGGAAACTAGCCTTATAATAATTATGCGTGGTGATCAATGCCTTCTTTGTATGAGAGCCTTTGCTCTGCAATAGGACAATAACAGGCTAGAAATATTCAATGTAAAGAGACATAAGAAGCTATATTTATTGATTCAACATGATTTAGATTACTTTGTTTAACAGAATTCAATAGTTTAAGCTGTTAAGATCTAAAGAGTTACACTAGAACCAATGAAGTCAGTGCTAATTAACAATATAGCATCCATTACTTACATTATTCTCTTTTAAAGCCTCCTCATTACTGTGCAATTCAAAATCTAGTTCATAACTTCTATCAATATTCTCTTGCATACCTGACTTATCAAAATATTTAAGCGCCATCAGCTTTCTATTTTATATTTCAAATTCCTCATATTTTAGCTTGTCATTTATCAGAATACTGGCCAAAATTTTCTCGTATCCATTATAAAACCCGCCATTACGGTCAAGCTGATGTTACGTCACCTCTCGTGCTATATGTAGGTCAGCAGTAACCTGTAATCTAGGCGTCATTAGTTCGCCAATAATTGTGGACACTACACTTTACTGCTGATGGAGTTCCGCATCTCTGTTAGTGTTTTAAAATCTTTAATTTTTATTTGTAGCTATCATATTAAGCTTAACGTTGAAAATAGTTCTCTTCTGTGGCTGTTCATGTTTTATTTCTTCATTATCTTAGTCTTTGTCTTGGTAATTTTTATCTTTCCCTAAAATGTATACTCCAATTATTAGGTCTACTTCTTCTTTTTTTTTAGCTTTGCTAAGAGTAACAGTAGGGTTAAGTATTACATATATAAGAACCAATGTGTGTGTATGTCTTACCATTAAGCGTTTAGCGTCTCATATAGTACGGTATGCTTTACTTTGTGGTATGAAAACATCATTAACTGTGGCACCAGCTCCTTCAACGTTTATAACACTTACAATATTGATAAGTATCAAAATCTTCGCATTATTTTCATGAGCATGCCTATATCCATCATCGTATATAAATAAAACATATTATTATACAATTTTGTTTTCATTAACACAAGTACCTACTGAACCCAACACATCAGTAGTGATCGCTTGCCGAGTTTATTTCTTTATAATGCGTCAACCATTGCCAAGTTGACATTCAAGCAACCTGTCTGTTTATTCACATTTCGATTGTATTTAATGATACTCGTATCATACCTAGTTCTTTATTTTACCTACTATTAGTCACCTGTCGAACATTTTACAAAAGTAGGTATTGTTGTTTTTGCATCTTTTTGCAGAAAAATGAACCTTAACACAATCGGTGTCGTGCTTCCTGATAAGTATACCTTAGTGGTCGCAAAGCGCGACTGCTGAGCATGAGGTCTTAGGATCGATTCCCAGGTCGGGCAAAGTGTTATTGGGTTTTTCCATCAGGAATTTCTCAGTAGCAGCCTTGAAGTCTGGATTTGTGCCCGCTTAGTGGCAAGAGGCTCGCCCCCTATTACATGGGACTTTAACATAACTGACGAAATGTGGGATACACTTCTGCCTAACCCTTCGGGGATTACAGGCGTGATGTTATGTGAGCAATACACGTTGTAAACTGCGGAGTCTTTCAATTTCAAGTTCATCGGTACAGAAACCTTTACGAACCATTAAAACAAGTATGAAAGCACGATAACTACATAAAATTTCTCTTCCTTTTACAACTTCAGTCCTAAGTTATGACCAGTATTTTAATGATTTTAATGACTGTTCATATTAAACAGTTATTTATTCCCTTCTATTAGGAGAATAATGTTAATTTATAGCTAGTATTTAGTGTATATTAGTTTGCCAATTGCTGATTATGGACAGAATGTTAATTGTGTCTGTCTCTCTTTCATTTTCGTTGCTAAGGCGTTTGCAGTTGTTAGGGCTCCATACAACTCTATTTCTACTGGCTTCCCTTCAGAAGTTTTGACTAACAGCTACTCTGCAGCCATGAAAAGCATGAGGTCTTGGGTTCCATCCGGCCACCGTAGGCGCGGGCTTGCGGATGGCGAGTAATGGGTAGCTCGCCGTCCGATCAAGGACCATGCCCTGGTCGACGGCGCGTTCTGTTCGCGCGCGCCTCAAAGAGCTGTCAGCACAGGGACGGGGCCAAACGCCTGCCAGGGTTGCGGGACGTCTTTATAGGATACCGTGGCCCCGGAACGTAAAGGGCAACAGAAGAAACAGGGTGGTTTTTTTAGTCAGTAAAAGTCTGACAGTCCCTTCCGCCCCACCCAGGCCGGAAGGACTCATTTGATGATTTTTACCACCTTAAAAAAAAAAGGTCAGGCAAGTGTTATCGGGATTTTCCGTCAGGAATCTCTCAGTTGCAGCAACGGAGTCTGGATTTGTGCTCGGTTGATGGCAATAGGCTCGCCCCGTATCACATAGGACTCAAACATAACTGGCGAAATGTTGGTGTACTAATGGGTACACCTCTACCTAATCTTTCGGGGATCGGAAATGTCAACATCACATCTGTATTTCTTCTATACTTTAAGTTTGTCGTCGTATAAATTCTTCTTAAAGAAATAAACTCAAGCCATTCTCTGTTCAGCCGCGATGCACTATCTACTTACTTCCAGTTCACTTTCTCAACAATTCCCGGGATTTATGTCAAAGAATCTAAGCCTGTACCATTGTTTTTATTTTCACTTCAAATCTTTATGTCGATGCACTCTTTATCATCTCGCGTGGAACACAATTTGCAACTGCTGATGTTCCCAACGATAAGTAGTAATTGGGAGGCAGTGTTCCCGAACAGGTGGTGTGCGGACCAGCGGCGGAAACGCTGCGGTTGGAACGCGGAGAGTCGGAATGTCAGATTGAACAGTACTTTTGCAATAGGTAATAAAATAATAATAATAATAACAGCATATTCTTGTCCCACTGCAGAGGAAAGGCCTCCTCTACAGAGAAGGCACGAGCATTGATCACCACGCTTGCTCAAGGCAGATAATTAAACGCTTGTTTTTGTTTTAGATTAGCTAATCACCCCAACTTCGTACGGGTGCATATTTCCAATTTTTCCGAAAATTCAATTTCAATCAATTTTTCAATTTGATTCAATCAAAAATCTTTTTTATTTTTTGTCAAACAGAAAATAATACTTTTGCCAAAAATAAAAAAAAAAACCATTCAAGAAATGATCATTAAATGGTACCTCATTTAATATCGCTGTAAGCATTTTAAGGAATAAAAAAAAACCTAAAATTAAAAAAAAAACCATAGGACATTTTCGAATGGGCGTCTAACCCGCCGCACGTGGCGACAGCCTGCGGTAACCGCACAGCGGCTTATCTGCGCACCACGTACGTGAGCAAACCTCTAACGGTATCGCGCAACTAGCAAGAAACCTCGCAGGGAACTGCGCTTTGTTGCCTAAACACGCTGAATTTTCAGTTGCCTGCTTATTCTTTAGCGTCGACGGTTTATAGTGATATTTTTGAAATTACGGTTGTGTTTTGTTATTTGCGGGATTGTTATTGGTGTCTGTAAAATCGGCTAAGTGCGAGTGGGAAGCAAACATTAATAATAATAATAATTCATTTAATTCAGATAAAATAATCCATACACAAAATAAAATCCATTCAAAATTAAAATTAAGAGTTCCTTACAATATTTAACACTTCTGTTGGTATCTAAGTAATTGTCCTTTCAAAATTTGCAAACCATTTGTCGACCATTTTCTGTTAAAATCCGATTGAGCTGAAATTTTGCATACACCTTTAGTTTTGATGACAATACAATGTCCAATACTCAATATAATAAGTTTTAATTATAGCTTGTTTTTAAAAATATTTTTTTAATTTATTTTTTCTTCATCATCATCATATAAAGCAGTCTTGGTTATAGTCCTATTTCTAAAGACGTCTAATAGAAATTTAAATTTAGAACAATTTTCCCGTCGCCTCTAGTCCAGCCATCTTCCAATCTATGGTCACGATTTTGAATAGTGAGATAATTATAATTGCTAATAAGTCCACTTTACCAAAGACAACACCTTCAATTAAATCCTTAGGGTACAATCCTTATCCTTAAAATTGGTCGTGATGGCCCAATGGTACGAGACAGTGGGTTCGTAGCCGGGCACACGCAAGTACCAATGTAATGTAATGTTTATCTTGGACATCATTGACGTCGGTGAAGGAATTTTGCACCATTGTGAGGACCCATGCAACATTGTGAGGAAAACTGGACTTACAATAATTCATATAAAGTATGAAATCGCCAATCCACCTTGAGCAAGCGTAGTGATCAATGCTCGTGCTCTCTCTGTAAGAGAAGAGGCTTTTGTCCAGCAGTGGGACAGCAATATAGGCTGGTGGTTATTGATTTATATAATCTTCTAATAAAAGGCAACCGTTACTGGACTGACAGATCTATCAAAACATAGATCAAACCACTGAACGGATTGCGCTTCAATTTAGAACGCAGATAGTTACCATGACGTAGGCATGTATTAAAAAAGCATTTACTAAAATTCACCCCCTAAGGGGATGAAAAGGGGGGTCCAAAGATTCTACAAAAAATTAAGATTAGATACTTTCGACGCGTGTATTATTCAATAAAATGGAGAATTTTACGTTTAACAGCCAATATTTCCCTTTTTGAATGGTCATTGGCTACTGTAAACATGTAGGTACCTATAACAGTTTCGAAAGACTATTTCCTCATTATTCATTCTGAATAACAAAAGCCTTGTAACTGCGAACAATATAAAAATACTCAGTAAATAGTTACACAAGAATAATTTACGTAGAAGAAAAAAACAGGGTTCTGTATCATTTTAATCTATACTTAATAATATTATAAAGCTGCAGTGTTTGTTTGTTTGTTTGTTTGAACGCGCTAATCTCTGGAACTACTGGTCCGATTTGAAAAATTCTTTCAGTGTTAGATAGATTAGTTATCGAGGAAGGCTATAAACCATCACGCTACGACTTACGGGAGCAGTAACTAAAGACGCGGGTGTAACCGCGGCGGACAGCTAGTATATTATATAAATTACGCGTCACATTATTTGTACGGGATGGACTCTTAAACTACTTAACCGATTTTAATCAAATTTGTAGGTACACCGTGTGCAGTTTGATCCAACTTAAAAGATACCATAGTTTTTATCTCAATTATTTTTCTTAATATTTTTTTATTGCAAACCTGAGCCACAGCAACGCATGGGCCGATCAGTTAGTTATCTATAAAAACGAGCAAAACAATCACGTTTGTTGTATAGGAGCCCCCTTAAATATTTATTTGTTTCTGTATTTTTAGTATTTTTGTTCTTTCATCAGTGAAAATTTCAACTGTCTAACTAACACGGTTCATGAGATACAGCCTGTTGAAAGACGGACAGACGGCCGGACGGACAGCGGAGTCTTAGAAATAGTTAGGGTCGCGTTTTACCCTTTCGATACGGAACTCTAAAAACAAGATATTGTACTTTGAAACGTAAGTCTTTTAACATTTTACTGTATCTTGCTCTATAAGGAACAAAGTATTCTTACTTAAACATTTATGTACCTACGAACAATTTGCGCAGGTTAAATATTATCAACTGACCATAATGTATGTAATTTGTATAAGGAACTCTTTGTGTGGATATTAAAAATGAAAAAAAAAACTGTTGGCAACATTGTTTATTCTCTATTTTGTTCAATATTTTACGTAACAGTAGCTAGTCATACTAATATCATAAATGCAAAAGTAACTCTGTCTGTCTGTGTGTTTGTCACTTTATTATGGCAAAACAACAGAAGGCCAATTTCTACGTTCAAATTCTAGTCGCAATCTCATCTCAGCACCAGTCAATGTCAAAATATCTAGGTAAATTAGAGGGGGGTTTGACAGATTTAGACTAAGATTATATTGCGATCGTTCCTAAAAATAAGTAGAATTGCCCCCCTTAGACTGATCGTTTGTTTTATAAAGAGGTGGTTTGGGATCTAAAAAAGAACATAGGGTACTTTTTTACACAGACGAAGTCATGAGCAAAAGCTAGTATCATCATATTATACATAAAGCGATTAACACACGGCAATGCGCACCGCCGCGGTAGGTGGTGAAGCGGATCTCATGTCGCAATGGCCTCTATGAAATCCGTCGATGCCATAAACACGTACTCCGCCCGACCGCGCAGTAGAGCGGTGCAATCCGCTTTGCCGCCACCGCTATCCGCGGCGCTGCGCGGTGCCGTGTGTTAATCGCCTAACTTAGTTAAAACGTAAAAGCTGATACTTAAACATACCCTAACTTTACGACCATTTTTAGCTCCATATAAAAGAAACGTAATACCCATAATTAAACAGATAGCAATTAAAATGAAGAAGTTTACTTTATAACGAAACTATAATTTTTATAGCTCCGATTTTATTTCGGAAGTCAAAACGTTTAAGATATCGAATCGTTCGATTGTAATCTAAGATCACAGGTTCAAATCGATAGATGGGAGTCTGCGCACGATTTGTAGAAGTATCGATTTACTGTGCCTTTGGAATAAAAGAAAATGAGTGCCTAATGTAACTTGAAACAACTATTAAGTTTCAAGTGTTGATGGGAATCAAGAAGTCTTGAGTATCATTCCCGATAGGTTTAATAGCAGCTTTACTTGAAGATGATACATTTCAAGTGATAACCCAGTTGTTAAATCTTCCGCCTCTAATGGATGAAGTTATGGGTTTAGAACCAGGCAAGAACCAATGTGACTTCAAATCAGATATACTTTGCTTTAGTTTGGACATCACTGACATTGATGATGGAAAACATCGTGAGGAAACGACTTTGATTCATATAAATCTGAAATCTTTAATATGCCTTGAGCAAGCGCGGATCAATGCCTAAATATTAGTGTCGTTATCCTATCTACTAAACATCAAGTTACCACTCAAGCCCTGGCTGACTTATCGGTATGACAGAACAATAAATAATCAATTGTGTCTCATTAACGTGGGACTTGAAGTTTACTTATTGACCAAAATAAGATTGCACTACTTTTTTAAGAAGTGTGCAGTCGAAAAATTCTCTTAATACTGTGTATATAGGTATCAATATAATATTGTATTCTTATTTTGCATCATTTGGTTCACCTACATCGCTCAGTATCTCTTAGATATCTAGGTAGCACCATCAAGCAGGCTCTCACAGTGGACTGAAGCAATAGGTAACCAATACAGCCTTTCATTTGTAGATAAACATGGATAAATTATATCTTTGATATTTAAATGTACTAATACATAATGATTAGCTGTTTGCATAACATCCTTACAAATGCACGGAGCCGCCCAAGTACGGTGTTTTATTAGTTTACTAGTGTTTGTCCCCTTTGTCGCAAGCGCAGGTGAAGTCGCGGAATAAAAAAGCTTTTTATTTTTCACTTTTTAGTGCTTGTGTGCTAATGTTTGAAATCCTTCCAAAGAGCCCTTTCAAACAATACCTCACACGATATATTTAATTTTGGAAAGTAGTGGGTTGACTTACCCCCTCCCTCTCTTCCTTCATCGACTACACGTATAAACAAAGCAATTAAGCAATTTTACTTGTTACGACAGTTATGCTGTGATCCTATACGGAGTTCCGTTCCATATCTCCGAAGTTCATCATCAGATCATGACAATATTTCTATGGGACCTATTCGGAAGTATACTCTTTCAAACAAAAAAAGAATCATCCAAATCTATTCATAATTGGCTGAGAAATCAGGTAACAAACATACAAAAAAAAAAAACATACGCGCCGAATTGGGAACCTCCTTCTTTTTGAAGTCGGTTGAAAAGTAGCCTATGTCCTTTCTTGGGGTTCAAACTTACCCCGTACCAAATTTCATCAATGTCAGTTCAGTGGTTTCGTCGTGAAAGCGTAACATAGACAGATAGAATTACTTTAGAATTTATAATATAAGTATGGATTGAATAGCTAGCAGACATACCTAATACTTCTACTCTGAATTTGGAAAAGCATATAAAACTTAAAAATATAAGTACATAGTTTGATAAATTGCCTCAAAGTCGAAGCCACTTTTGAATTGTCAAGGAGTTGGCTAGTGAGTCAGAAAGTTGAAGTTACTTGCTCGTTCCAAAACGTAAGCAGTCTTTATAGAGAAGAACGAGCAAGAAATTTTATGGATTTTTTTATATTCTTGATGCTTCTAAATGGGGAAACATTTTTTTTTAAGTTTAAGTACCTTTGTCTTCTATCTTCTACCTAGCATAAACTTTTTCTTCCAAGTTTTACAACTTTCTTTCCATTTTAGTTTGTGCTACTTTTATGTAGTTCTAAAAGTACTAATAAGTTTTCATAATGCACGATGCTCTTATACAGTGAGTCCCAATTTGCATGCAAGCTCGTCATTCTCCAATTTTCCATAAATGATTGTGCTCATATGACAACGAAGATGTTTTGATGATTTGGTGACTACCTACTAACTTATAAGGTTTTTTTTTTATTGAAAGTCCGAACGCCATAAGTACTAAGTTTTAGCATTTCCTAGTAGAACATCAAATGACTCTCAACCTTATTGACTTTAAAAGTTCAACATACATCATAGTGTTTTGAGTAAGGCGCCATGTAGCGCGTTCTAAAGCAAATTATTTCTTATTCTAATATTTACGCATAATATATTCATGAGATTGGTCTTAACTGTCTTAAGATCGTTAAGTTGGTATTTTAACTGTTTTATAAATTCGTATATATTTGACGCTTCCATACAAATCGCCATATTTCGATATCGGGTAGCCATTGATATATGGTATTATGCTAATAGGTTTAAGCATATTAACAAAATAGGCTAACAAATAATTACTACCGACAATCATAAAGTATAGTAAATTATTAGGATATCCCCATGTTTGCATACGATCACAAAATATGGGAGCTTGTTGACAGACTCGAATATTTTACACGCTGATGATGATATACGCAGAGACTTCCGAATTTTAAACATGCTGTCGCATCAAAGCCAGATTTATGAAGTGATTATATTAGTAGAATACCGAACCATCTTAGCAAAATATTTCAAATTATTCTCAAAAAAGTATTTCGAACTGATCATGCTCAAAGTGAAAGTGTAAAAATTAACATTACAAATGTAAAATCTCTCCCACAGGTTGCAAATCCTTTTTCAAGAGGTCGGTGAGGAGGAATCTGACATACTCCTGCAGGGGAAATAGAAACTGTCCAATCGACCAACACCATAGGAACCAATGCCAGTACTGCAGGCTAAGAAAATGTCTCAAAATGGGCATGAGGCGAGAAGGTGAGTCAAAAATATTATGAGAAAATCTATCAAATTTTAAAGAAGTCAGCATGAAATTTTCAATTTGTCTACCAGGTCAAAATTTTGGTAAATACATACTAACAAAATTGGCAACGTAGATAGATGAGCAACTAACATCCATGCCTATATTGAGACATTTCATACGCGTTTTAAACTGAAATTTTCTTTTGTTCACCGGTACTTTTTGTCAGTATGTAAGTATTAGGTGATAAGATACTATAAATTCGCAAGTTTTTTTGCTTTAGTATGATGACAATATGAATGTTCTCACACCGAATCCTTTACATTTGCGTATTTTGTAGATTTCGATATATTTTTGTCCTTATTTACTTTTCCATTAGATTGAAGTTCTATTGAACTCTCTTCCTTTTTCTAGTATCTTGTGTTTATGCTTCATTCCTTTATTTTGAATCTAAAATCTACAATTCTATATTTAACGACCACAGTAAATTAATTTGATTGAATCATGACCTTATCTTCTGTTACAATTATAACAAAATTATTAGTTGCTACTGATAAATGACATAATACATCAATAATACTAGAATATGCGGTGTTACTAACACAAAAAGCTCGCTTTAAAGATACATTGATTGTCACAAGTATAATTAGTGAAATCATTAATCTTGTCGAGTCATTAGTGGAGAGACTGCCCAAGGGCACTACTCTAAGTAACTGTTGACGATCAATGTTAATATAAAGTTATGGGCTGTAATAGGTTATTATTACGATGGAATTAATATGGCTGGTTATTGTTTTAAAGACAGCACTGTGATTGATGGTATTGAGGAATTCTTGTGACCTCATTACGTTTCAAGAAGCAGTGATAACAATTTTGAAACGAAAAACAAACGTATTTTTTGTGCGTTAGTTGATGGAGAAAAAGAGTTTATCTTTTGTTTACTTAAATGTGTAATATTTGCGTGTATAGTAATAGTTTTGTGTCAGGTCAAGGCTGTTCAGAAACGAGTGAACCTTGACGAACTGTCAGCTTTATTATGTGCGACAATATTGCTTTTTACAGCCCATTGAATACAACATTGTGAAAACAGCATATGGTGTTTCTTTAACTTTTAACGAACAATGGAAAATTTAAACTACTGCAGTGTAACTAATGCTTTTTGCTTTTCCAAATCGTCCAGCAGTTGTCCTGTTAAATGCCATTATCTTACACATATTCGTACGACATTCACCAGCTGCTCATAAAACAAAAAGTTATTGCGCTCTTGATCATTTCAAAACATTATCATGACCAAAAATTCGCATATAGCTAAAATTATTTACTTACTCAAAACTCGGAACGGCACAGGTGCACATTTTAAAAGATAACACGCGACCAAAGTAATTTCCTCATGTCATAAAGGAAACGGTCTTGACGGAGGGCACCGAGGTTGAAGAGTTCATAACGTGGACGGAACACCCGCTGAGGCGCTTATTATAACCCATATAGACCCCAATGGCACCCGTTTGACGACCTCTCGCATTAAATTTTTGTTTCTAAATAAAATTTTTTCTTCGCAATCTATTTCGGCTTTTTTAACGACACCTGCTCTTATATGGACCTCGTTATAACCTTCCATAATATTTATTATTTTCCAAACATGATCGTCGGCTTCATTATCGTTCTCTGTATCTGTGATTCCTACAAAACTTTTTACGAGTCCCACCTTTGCGTCATTAGGGTTGCTCCCTTTGATAATGTAGAGGCCAGTTCATACCGGAAAGGACACGGTAACCCGCTGCTCTCATTCAACCCTTGAGGACCACATTGAGTCTCTCGACCCCGTCATATTTTGGGCAACAAACGATTTGTTTGCCCTCAGAACAAAAGAAAGGTGCGAACTCCAGTCTCCTTTTTATACGAGATTAACTGTTAATAGAAAAAAAAAGTAAGTGTGCCCCTTTTGTCGCTTTGTAATCGTCTTAGATATCAAACTGGTAGATGCAGAGATTAGAGGAGATCTTTTGTACGTTTTTTTTATTATTGTTTCATAGTTGGTGGATGTTTTGTAAAACGTTTTAAAGCTTTGAAAAGGTCCATTGAAGATGAAGCTACCACCTAATACGTTTAATTGTGATAGAACTTGATGTAAGAGATATGTTTTTTGTGTGTTGTACGATCTTTGGTTTATGTAACCGTTGTAAATGAGTGGTCAGTTTTGCTTTTAACTTTTTTATGAATGTTGTTATTTGTTAGGGTTTGACATTTAAGAGAGAGCTCTTGTTGATATTAATATTACCTATATGTTCGTCCATGGTGTCATTTATTAGCTGTCCTGCTTTCTCTTCTACATATATGACAATGCATCCTTTTCTAATCATCCATACTTAAAATATATACTAACGGTCTTTCAGTTCATTTAATTCCATTCATTAATCCTGGTACATTATCAGTGTATCACAACCGAATAGGGCATAAATGATCCATAATTTGAGTACAGTTATCAACTCTATGCAAATGCAAATATGAAACAAAGCGTACATATGGATTGATTAATTAAACGCATTAGTAAACCGGTTTATTAAAAAGTGCATAAAAGGTGAACGTGTAGTATGCCTCGGCTTTGCCCGTCACTTGAACAATGGTGAAGCACCTTTTGTTCGTATCGCATCAATCACTTCTCATTGTTTGCTATATCTTAATAAGTTTTTGTGTTATGCCGGTCATTTAGAAAGATAGGTCCCCCCGGCCTGAATTTTAATGGGCGATTTTTGCGGGTAGATTGAAAAGTGTCTTCCGTGTTGTTTTTGGAAATGATGAGAGTTATTTTGGGATGAATTGGATTAATATGCAAGGTGTGGTCGGTTTTAGACTTGAGTGATGGTTTTTTTTTAAACAATTTTGTTTTTAAGTTTGCTCCTATTGTTGGTTGACATCTTTATTTAATTAGGTTAGTAGGGTACTATAGTTAGAGTAAATCTTTACTAATTAGGTGTAATCCCCGAAGGGTTAGAGGTGTACCCTCACATTTTGCCAGTACACTCACATTTTGCCAGTTATGTTCAAGTCCCATGTAATAGGGGGCGAGCCTATTGCCATCCAAGGCTGCTACTGAGAAATTCGTAATGGAAAAACCCAATAACACATTGACAAGACCTCATGCTCAGCAGTCGCGCTTTACGACCATTAGACCAACGAGGCGGTATTTATAAATTACATATTCTTATTCTCAACATTTCTTAAGCCATACACAGTCCACTTAGCAACAAAACTTTTAAGCTTCCATAACCTTTCGCTTCGACTACCGTCACAAATGAATCCATGCACAAATGACCACTGACCATACACAATATGCATTGTTCCGAACTTGTCAAAAACATCATCTTTACGTTCCCAGGACATGATCGAAGGCGCAAAATTACTGCAATATTTTCCCCTTACGCCTTAAACACGCCTCTACGTCACAAAGACGTAGGTTCTTAGAGGGTGGGTTGTTGGACACCTGGTTATTGTGGGTCAACTGACCGTAAGGGTTTGTTTGGATTAGACCAGTCCTAGTATTGCAAATATTGAAGCGTGAGAAACGTAACGTTTTTGCTGTTTGCTGCTAATGGATTGTGGTTATGATTTATTATTGAGGATTATGGGTTGACTGGAACTGATTCTTTTAGCTTTGGAAGCATGGGATCAAAGAAAGAAATATTATTTAGGTATAAATACATGTAGGTTATGTCGTTAGTTTTAATGAGCGTTATTTAGGGCAAATTTCGACAATCTGCCCCAAATAATAATAACTACATTGTTTAACTAAACTGACCTCAACGATAACACATAGCACTTACAAATAACGTTTCATAAGGTTTTACCCACAGATTGATCCAACTTAATCGCGTCAACAATCAGTACGAAGTACGAACGCTTTGGACGACGAGAATAACTCAGCACACACAGACCGCCTGTGTGTGCGTCATAGCCGAAAGATTATATCACTTCTAGTGAGCATAATAACTGTGACATGTCTTACGACGCTCTCGTACTGCGTGTAATGGCCTCTTTCTCGGAAAAACAGACTCTTACCGACCGACATAAAGATACAATCGTAACGCACGCTTTCCCACGGAACGTCGCGAAAACACCCCATCCCTGGACACTGGTCAAAAGTTATAACACTACCAAAACATTAATTAAAAGGTGAAACATCAACCAGTTTTTGGCAAGGTGCACGACCCTCCGATACCGGCTAAGCTAATTATATTTCCGCACGTTTTATCACGCATTTGCATGAGAATCGGGGTACAACTACAATAGAAAACGCCACGCTAATCTCTTATAGTAAAGGTTTTTGTACGCAGGTATAAGGACGGGTCTCCGCTCAATAGTTGTTAGAAACTTGATAGGTTTTCACTATAAACATCGGCTTTACAGTGTACGGTAGTGAATATTAAATTTCACATCGCGATGAAAGGAGATTTCATCAAGTTATTGTGCCCTTAAAATGGATACTTTATGTCATACCCGTGCACTTTTCCTCATGGTGTACTACTAAGTCCAAAGTAGTACCATTCAGAAAGTGGCAGCATGGGGTCACGTACGAAGATATTGGATTTAAAGATTTCAATTCTTATTACACAAATACTCGGGTCAAACTTCACAATGGATGAAACCGTTTGCTTTAGAAGACTTTTAGAAAATCATAAAGTTGGCGTAGAATTACACATTGAATTTGTTAACAGTATTAAAATTACATTTACAATATAAAGGCTAGCTTCGACGGCACGCTTCCACACAACCTTTATTAAATCTAAACCCATTCAATATGATCAAAAGGCTCTTTTAACATAAAAACGTGGGCAAGTTCCAACAAATTCAAGTGAACAAAATCCATTCTGAACAAATCGTAAACTCCGAAGCGAAATGGCGTCACAAAAAGGCATCAAAGTGTAAAATCATTTGTGTCGGATTAAAAAAGGAGCTAGTGAACGAGCGTGAGATGTATACCACTATCAATCAACCGGTGATTTATATTCGTCCGTATGATGTATCGCCGAGCGAGCCACACGAAATGGTAAAAGTATCCGATAATTAACTTTTTAAAATTTGACGGACGCCTTCATCTCGGTCAGGGAAATAAACCTTTTTATTTTTGTGTAAAAAGATGAACAAGTATCATCGTCGAATGTGGCAGATTGTGAAATTCCTTTGTCTGTGTTGTGTAGATGATCAAAAAACCTGTTGCTTGCGACAAACACGCTGGTATGCGGAATGTGTCTATGGTATCATTTCTAATGGCGCCAACAATACATTTTGTTATTTAATTATTTAAATCTGTTCATACATTATGAATGTTACGTAGTTTTTGCATTATATTAATTAATTGCTACATTTTTGTCGCTTCATTTCGTCTTATATGGTGGATATTAATGATATCAATTGTGTGATCTAAGGCGATTGAGTGACCTGTCAAATGATGTAATCTTTAAACTTAGTAAATATTTTCTTGCCCGTGGATGATTATTAATAATTCATTGGCATATCCTTTTTAGACGAATTAATAATCAATTAGGATTCCTTGCCCATAAAAGGAGTAAATGTTAACGAAAGTGCTGATAATAATTTTGAAACAACAACAAAATGAAGAAGAAATTCCGACGCTGATAAAAGAATAACGAATCGTAAATTCACCATTCATCAACCTGTACCCAACATGGCACTGTATGGCCCGTCAAAATATTCTACAGGGGGTTACCTCAATAGCGTTCCACTTGCCGGCACGGGATCGAACGTGGACCCCCGCGGCGAGCAGCCCGTTCCTAACGAACTGTGTAGGTGATTTATCTGAACGTACTCTCACACTTTCGATACTAATTCCTTTACGATGTGTGATGTTGGCTCATGAAATATATCTGCGGAAGATTTAATATCTAATTTACGTTTATCGGCGGCATGTATTGTGTTTAGTTTTTCATTTTCTTTAATATTGAATTTAACATCAGTGGAAGCATAAATTGTCGTATTAATAACAATTTTAAATTCGCCATTCACAGGAAGATCACTAAAGAACAGATGAATTTCTGAATCAATTTTTATAAACTACATAAGTACTTTTCACTTCATCATTTTTCGTATCATGTTAACAATTAAAATGCTTTTCCTAAACATACATTTCTCTATCAAAAATTCCAACTTAATGTAGTTGCAGAAAATAACGTAAACATTTTGCTCATAGCATCCACGTGAAAGGTCGTCTAAATCAACATTGATAGGGCTCCTACAGGTGAAATTTTCTCACAGCCGACTCGTTCCGTTCTAACGTCGCTCGTATAATCTTGAATACTTGGAGAGTAATGCACGGTCCGCATGTATATTGGTTACTACGTTAGTAGTCTCAGGAAACCTGTTCTGTCTGGTCGTGCCCTCTGTACCGTATCCAGCTATAGCACATCTGCATCCAACATTATAGTTTCACTTTATATTTAAACATCATTGCTTATAAACTTCACATTCAGTACGTAGTCTACCTCGGAATTTTAGATTTCCATCTCGCGACCAGATACCAATCAAGGTCAAAGAATGTTAACAAATGCGGATTCTTTAAATTATATATTGCTGACAGACTAATGGAATAGTGAAGCGCCCATCAAAATCATAGATTACGAACAAATAAAAACAACAGACCGAGTTATCTTAAAACAAAAACTAATTTAATATGTTAATGTCAGTGATGGCTCAATAAAATTAACGATAACAGTCCATAATAATCATGGCCGTATTTAAAATTGAAACAACTTTTTCTCTCGACCTGTCGCTTGGAATTCATCTAGCGTCCGCATCTCTATATGTCAGTCCGTCTGTACGTCCGTCATTACACGTGAATCATCCTCGGTATCGTGCGCTGAGAATTTCGTGAGGTCACAGTTTACTATAGCGGTTTAGGCGCCCTGCGGTCGTTTGCCTGACAGAGACGGCGCCATCCAACTGTCCATGTGCTTGAAAAGGATACGGTATGTCTTCTCTGTCTAACGCCGACCGTTTCGTGACCCCACAGCTAATCACATATCTGCAAGCGTATTATGATTATCGCAAGGCTTCGTTTCGTCTTCGTCGCTCGTACGTTGTTGTGGTCAGTGACTCTGTGCATGGTGCCTTCGTTTTGTTTCTCCCTAACATCATTTTATATGCACAATTTGCTTTGAGATATCTTGGAAATTTATTATACATCTTGAAAGCTTCTTGTGGACAAATAATCCTCTTTTGTTATCAGACATAAGTAAATACGGATGAAATGAGGGTTAATGTCGTTTGTCACGTGTTAAGTAATATGTGCATTAATGTCATCGTCAGTTTCCGATACATTTGCATGTTCATTTATCAGTGGATGGGTGTAACGAAACAGATTTACCTGTTGCCGGTCTGACATAAATCTCTCGCGGCATTTAATAAGTCGATAATTACAAAAACCCGACGCGAGCTAATGGGGTTGTGGAGTGCTCAACAGGAATGCGCTTAATTCCCAGCACGTGCCTCCCAATAGCTTTATTATACAAATCTTTAACGTTTCCCAACCAAGTTTATCTTTTACGATAACTTTAATTATTTGATTTGGTACTGTTTTGATGTCTTCCGTGTCCGGTTTTCAGTGTTCATTTAGATATGCAGTTCTTGGTGGGCGGCTTTGTTTACATTCCTTAGAGTTAACGACTTTCTATTGAATGTCGATATCGTCTCCAACATTCCTTTTCGCTTAGAAGAATCTATATCTACCGCTGGGTGCAACAAATCAAAATCGTACGTTTATCGTTCCATGTCGCACTAATCGAGGTTCTAATCGTGTGTCCCATCCGTCACTGACTTTACGTCTACTACTTTCTACATTAGTAACAGACAAATCTCTAATCTGTATATTAGAAACAATATTTCTCACTGTCGTAAAAGCCGAGAATTTCCTAATGATATCAAAACACAACCGTTAGAGCAACAAAAGGTGGATGGTCGACCATTTGTCGGTGTTCAAGAGTCGGGCGACAAGTCGCGTGCTAGGCTCTTGTTGAAAAATGTTCGACATAAATAACGGATTATCAACTTGTATCGAGTCGTAACGAGATAGTGGCTAACAACTAAAATAAATAGGCGAACGGTAAATGAAGTTGTGTACCAAACTTTACAATTTAAAACGTTCGGATGATGTATAATATGTATCTTTTAAAGTAAGTAATGACTGCGAGTTGCCTTCGTTAATGTTACAATTTATGACTGGATATTTATACGTTGTTGGTCGTTTTGTGAGTCATTAGCCGTGAAATGTTATCTTGATTAGTGTTTACGTATTGATTGACGAGATAACTTACTTTAATGGCGTTAAAGTCTTTTGTTTTGTCTTTTTATTGTTTGTCTTCGTGTATTGTGTTTATGACTCTGGTAGGATCTATTATTGGTTATCCTTTAGACTGCAAAATAAAAGACCCTCCTGCATTGTTTCCTTGGTAAATTCAGGTCCAATGACCAGCTTCAGATGGGATAACAGCTTAACTCAAAGTCTTTACCTAAATTCATCCAGAAAGCCTGATACCTTTTTTATTATGTTCAATACTCAAATATGTACTCCACCTCATCTTCTTCCTATAGTAGAAATTCATATAATGATGAGAACTCATCATTGTCTTTAGTTATGACCTAGCTAGCTTGAATTTGTTGCTACAAGAAGCTTAGTTTTTATAAGCTCTTTGAATGTTTAGCCATCATCGTCATCATTCGTCTGAAAGACTGCTACTTTACATAGACCTGGACAATGCATCGCTACAATGGTCACGTGCTTTTTGAATTCATCGCAATTTTCTTCTCATAATAATTATAGATATCAGTTTAGTTTCTATTAGTATATTTAGCATCCGGACATATTGTAACGAAATAATCTATCTATACAAAAGCGGAAGGTCTCTCTTTCATTCAATGACTAACTAAATACAAAACCGAAAAACCACTAGATAGATCTATGAAGCTGAAATTGGATAGGTAGGTAGTTCATGGGTAGAAGACATAGAGCTATGGACTGATTTTGACGACAAACCTGAATAAAGGTGGTCTTTGATTTCCACGCACACGATGCCATGGGCAAAAACTAGTAGTAAATATCAACAATACTTATCTCAAAGATTAATTCTATCTTCCCTATGTCGGTAAAATGTAAAACTGCAGTTTTTATTGTTGAAGGAATTTGAATTATTACGTGGAATTATAATATTATTACTGCCACTTCTTGAGAAGTAATTAACGTGGTTCTGTAACGATTATAATATTTAATTCATTCTTTGCCACTTCGCTTTGTCATATGGCGTGTTTTACTCAAGCTTTGGCTCTTAGAGGATCAGCAGGATTATAAGTTAGTAAACATTTGGCATCTCATTCTTCCTAATCAAAATCTTGAGGGGCAATTCCCGTATTTTTACAAACGTTCGCAATCTCATCTCAGTCTTAATCTGTCAAAAATATTTTTTACATAATATTTACCTAAATTTTTGACTGTCGTTGAGGTGATATTGCGACTAGATTCTCAAAGTTTTTAATTATAGGATTCACCTTCTGTTCAATAAAACCAACAGATCTCTATGAATCACAAAAAAATAATCATTAAAGTTTATTTGGCTTTTTTTAGATCTAAGTAGTAAAATACATTTTAAATATTCTCTAGTTCATGATAGTCATAAGTAGATATCCATATTTGAGTAGAGTTCTTCAAGTATCTGCAAAAGAAGTTCCTTTAATTTTTGTTTCTTCTTGTGATTATTACAGGGTATTTGATTGACAGAAGTATCCTACACTAGTACTAATAATAACCTGTTTTTTTAGCTTAGTGTTAACAGTGATTTCCCTTTTATTTTTGTTCCTCTGCTGAATAAACAGTCTCATACCTTGAAGTACTCATTTAGCCGTCACTGCTAGTCACAGTCCTATGTCTAATTTGGGTGAAATAATACCATTTTCTTGCTTCTCTTTCTTTCTATGTCGTGGCTGTCAATTCTAAAGACAGGTGTAACATTTATTGACTGCTATCAAGCCAGTCACTTTGTAAAACGGCTAAATTTTTGCAATCTGATTAATTTGCCAAATAACTGGTTCTATACGGTTTAGGTAAAATGCTAAATTGATAATGAGCTTAAAAGCCTTTCAATAAGGCACAAATCTCGAAATCTGTCATTGTTGTTTAAATAAATGAATATTAACACATTCTTTGAATGATGTATTCATTCACTATTCTATGATTTCTCTATAATTAAATGAACACATCACTTATTTAACGTTTTCTTTAAAGCTGTTAATTTAAACAGTATAAACGGTAACACGCCTATAAAACGTATCCTTGAAAAAACAAAATGGCATAACTCCATAAAACATGATTTTCGAATATCAACTTTGAGTTCCTAAAACTAGAATAATTTTTAGCGTACTTAAAATTTTTGAACAAGGACTTGAGTCCTTTTATTTCTAAGTATAGCTTAAGCGTGGTATCACAATGTTGGAATCTAAATTGCGTACCAGTTTAGTTTTATTAATATTTGTTATGCAAATACAAGTTTATTGAGAATCAATTTAATATTTATTCTTCATAGCATCCATCAGTTCGCTGGAACAAATTAGTACAGGGCCAGTAATTTAGGGTTGTCCTTTCAGGAATATTGTCAGTACTTATGATTTTATCAATGGTAAACAAAACTTTAAAAGCTAGCACATAAAAGTCAGTTTACCTAAACTGCTTCACAATCACTGACATTGAAAAGTGCCCCAAGTACCAGTAAGTACCACTAGCTAAAAAATAATAATACCGTACGAAGGGGTTGAAAATGGGAGAAACAGACATTGAAACACTCGAGTGCGTCAGATTGATATACAGACATTCAGCTTGATGTCCTTGTCGTGCTGACCCATAATCTGACAATTATGTGTGTTGGGCTTCCCTACTAGAATGGGCAAGAAACTCTATACATACTCTTTTAAAATCAATATTTCACAATATTTTACTAATTGTTGTTCATACGTATACATTGAATGAAGTTCAAAGTTGATAATATTGTACTTAGTAGGTCAGCGCATCTCCTTTCTCTTACTAACCTTTTCCCTTTGGCTGAGGCACCTATTACAAGTTTATTTGTACCCGATTTCTATATCTTACTACCCGTTATTGTTAAACCTCTCATATCTTTACCGACATCGAAGCGTGGTGTTCATAGTTTAGCTCAGACATCTCGTTCCAGATGCCATTGGCATTTATCTCATTCAGCGATTTTCTAAGAACATTATTGCAGACCTTTACCTCCATTACCTCCATCTATTCTGTAAAAATGTCCCACGGAGAATTTAGGGAGTGAGTTAGGAGTGAGTTTGGGGTGATCTATGAATCCTCTAGCATTGACTTCACCTAAATTCACCAAGGAAAATTTTGACAGAATACACCAGCTGTTACTCAGAAATGAACCCAATGGTAAGCTCCTTAACGACAGAAATCAGTATATTCTCTTGCCAATTTCAACTCTCTAAGAAGGAATGAGTTTCTTGCAAAAGACTTCTTAAGCTTATAACCTTAAATATCAAACTTTACTGACTATGAGTACAGTTTGACAGCCCTACAGTAATTGTGGGGCATTTAAATAGTTATAAACGATACACTAACTACAGTTACTTTATCCTTATGACAATCGTTAATTGTAGCAAATTATAGTTTAGAATATGTACTTGAGAACGTCGATCGGTATTGAGTCATTGAGTCAATAAATTAATAAAACATCCATTATAGCATCAAACGTAGGTATTGTTAAGGGGGGATGCAGGGGGGTGTCATTGGGGTCATGACCCCCACCTGGGCTAGGTATAGCGGTTGACCTCTGATATTTTTCTAATATCATTAGTAAGTTTGTTAAAATACTTTGTATGAAGGCAAACAAATTTTAATACACCCACATAATAATGACTATGTGATGTTATTGAAATTATATGAATACAAGCTTCTGCCCGCGGCTTCGCCCGCGTAAAATTTGGCTTTCCGTAAAGTAAGTTGAACCCCGAGATTGGTGTAAATTGGTGTAAAGTGCCCATCAGCTTTTGCCACTTTTGTCAAGGTACCAACAACTACTAACTGTTGCATAACCAAATTCATTGGAATTTTGAAAGTTAATTCAAATTAAATATTAAATCTTTATTGCAATCCATAATGTGAAACTAATCGGTGGTAGGTGTTAAAAGTGGAAACAATTATGGAGAGGACAGTTAATTGTAGGCACCACTCACTAAAGGAGACCAATATGGCTTGAAAATTGGGAACTTAATAGTCCAAAATCATCATCATAATACGGGGATTATCAATGAGCGTTTTCTGTAAGAAATAAAGCCTTTATAGCGGCCTTTCCCAAAATGGGCGATAACGCCCCCTTGTGGGCGCTGCAGGCCTAAAGGGGGGGCGGTAAGAGACCCAGAAAAAAAATCGGGGCATTGTGTAGAGGCTTGGTGAGCGATTTGTAATTTTTAGTTCTACTAGGTAAATAATTTTCTCAAAGTAAGCAGTAGACAAAATAAGTTTGGGAACGACTGCTTTATAGCATCACCAATGGTAACTTTGCATGTGTGTCCAAGCTGTTATCCCACAATAACTAGGGCTGGTGGCGGGCTGGAGTACTCCTGGCCGGGCTGGTTGCTGGTCCCACCTTCCAGGCCAGCGGTGACCACCAGCAGTATCTCCCTTGGGGAGTCGCTGTTAAGGTTTGCATTGCATTACACGTTAAGGTAACTGGGCTTTTGTTAGAAAATTAACCGAGTGATGTTTTTTGAGGGAGTAAAGTATTTGCTTGGACGATGCTTAGAGCCAGTTATCCATAGACTTGTGAGGCTTAGACCTAGATTTATAGACAAGCTTTAGTTTTTTTTTACTGCAATTTATGACATAGTCTGATGCGGATTGTATGGAGCTCCTAATTAAACTATATCCCATATGCTGGAGTGTCCCAATTATCCGTTCAACTGCACCCTAGAAAATCTGAATTGAGCTTCTGACGCAGCAATAAACTTGGCCACCTATTATATAGGCTTAAGTATTATAAACTAGCGGCGCCGCCCGGCTTCACATGGGGGCAATGTAGATACAAAAACCTTGCTCTTGAATTACTCTATATTCTATTGATGAAAACCGCTGTAAAATCCGATGCGTAGGTAGTTTAAAAGATCTAAACGTACAGACGGCGGGAAGCGACTTTGTTTTATATTATGTTAAATGTGGAAAACAATTTTACCCTTCCATAGTCAAAAAGCCCATCTTAATAGTTAGTAGTCGTCTAACTATAAATTCATCTGTGTCCATTATTTATTAGCCACTGTGATAAAAGGCCGTATCTTTACGAGTTTAGGTTAACCGTTTTTCTTTATGGCGAGAAAATGATTTAATGTCATTCTTTATTGGCGCCAATTCGATAATCAAACCGGTTATTTGTTTCTTTTTTTTTATTTAAAGAGCCCTATGTAGGATACTCTTTCACGTTAGATGGCCAGTATTTTTGACTGTATTCTAAAAAGAAAACACTTTTTGCTAAGCTTTGTGCCTCCTTTTATAGCAGATAACTAACTTGCTTGTATTTATCTCCATCTTTTAGCTTGGTATAAAACAAAATCGTTTCCCGCCAGACGGCGCGCGGCGGGAAACGCTTAGATCTTTTAAAATCCGCAACGGATTTTAATGCGGTTTTTACCATTGATAAAGTGATTCAAGAGTAAGGTTTATACGTATCCCTGGTAAAACGGGGTGAATAGAGAGGCATGGGTGAATCGAGACGGAACTTTAAAAGGGATTTTAACGTTAAACTAATAAAGTTTGTCGAAGAAGATCAATTTGTAAATTATAATTCAGTAAAAACAGGAGTCTTTTTTGCCAACAAACTATATTATTTTAACATTAAAATCTCTTTTAAAGTTTCGTTCCGATTCACCCCTGCCTTTCTATTCACCCCGTTTTACGTAGTTAGTATGTTATAAATGGTGTAGGTTATCTACTAGTTTGATCTGGCACCAATAACTAAAAACCTCGCCAGCAGTGGTATTCTGTTAAAGTCTTCATCAGTGAATAGGCTAGTTGACAGTTTGACACCACCAATTAATTGACGTACCTACTTTTTATGACCTGTCAAAACGCGATTCTTCCATGGATTTTGTATGGCAATATCGAACTGTGACGTCACTTATTTGGCAACTCAATTGGCTATTTATTGATATAAAAGAAACAAAAAATAAAATGTTATAGTTAATTGAAAATTAATCGGGTTTTCAGGGCTAAAATAAAGCCTTTCTTTAAAGAGGGTATGTCTTGGAATTATTGGTTAATTACCCAATTTAGGTGTAAAGTGAGTATGAGGTAAGATGTCACTTCACCTTAATTCAAGGAGGAATATTATACTTGCAGAATAACTCAGTAGGAATAATTTAATAATAGCATATTATAAGCATTACTGTTCATTGCTAAATAATGTCTACAGTTGATGACCATTACAAATTTTTAACTAGTAAAAATATTACCAAAGTATCAAGATTTAATTATCTTCATACATTTCATGCTTTTTGTTTCGTTTTGAGTTTTCGCTATAGAGGTGTCAAGACGTCAATCATAACGGACATAAGTGTTTTTGTATGAAAAAATTATGTGCTACGATTTTTTTGATACTTTTTGACGTTTGGCTTTTTTTTTGGTGAAACTAGTATTTTTAGCTCAGTGATTATTTTATTAATAGGAAAAGGAAAGAGCTTTTTTGACTCTTAGGTTTGAAATTAAAATAATAGTAACTTCAGTTTTACCATACATTTTTTTAAAGTTTAAAAGAATATTTTCGACGGCCTAACGAAATCTAGTTATAACCAAAATTTGACTCTACTACGCTTGTATGGAACGCGCTGTCGATCGCATAACTCTATGTGAAATTAGGTATTGTCTTTAGCATCATAAAATGACGAATGACTATAAAATTATTAATCTATTCGCGCGTACCTAGGTCGTTGTAATTATCTATCTAAATAGCAGCTAGGTATTAAATGAGCAATTCTAACTAGCCTACAACTTTTCTTAGATACAAAGTACCTCACCATCGTCGGATCTCAGAAATGACATGACATATTGTTTCCTCAACGCAATCTGTGTCAAGATCACACTTTGCCAATCACGACTAATCTCCAACCACCCTTATTATAAGGCCATAAGGTCGAAAATTCTTTAAATTAAACGAAAATAATAAGTTTGCCGTCATCTGTGTACGGATCTCGAATAAAAACGTTGTAAAGAGATCATTTAGTGTGGTCGCCACGTAAATAGGTTGGACGTGTCATGTTTTGTGAATATTGTGTCGCAATTTTCTGAGATGTTTCTACATTTTTCCATAATAAAAAAGAAACAAAACAATAACAATGTTCTTTTTCCAAATTAGTTTTAATTTTATTTAAAAACAAGGATGTCCTCAGCTCGTCTCTATTGCCATTCCACACGAATACTTGTCTATGACTCACCTTTGACCATAAACAATTATAATAAGCTTTTTCCATTCACGTTAAAAAAAACCTAACTATTTTTAATTTATTTACCAAACTGACACATTACTGACGTTACCGTTACCCAGTAGCCTTTTAATTTATAATAAACACATTGCTAATTTTCACTTAATCCTATGAACTATGCGCGGTGGGTGCCGAACGATTTAATCAACGTTATTTATACGAGAGAAATTTGAAATGAGACGTAGTCTTATGCAAATCAAAGCTAATGGACCTAGTTGTATTAAACCTTACGGAAAGCCCACTCATATTAACGCTAATTTACATTAATTTCCATTCATAAACTTCCATCTGTCAATGACCATTATTGATTCTCTATGCTATTAAGAAAATGTTCAGTTTGAAATGACGTTTTCGCGCGTTCACAATTCGAATCGTAATTAGTGTTGGACGCGATCGAACAATCGCTTTGTTGGAGTCGCGCCGAGTGGTCATCGATTATACGAGCAGATAGTGATGTTCCGTCGATGTCGAGACGTACCGGAGATGTATCGGCAGATAGTGTAATGACGCGCTATTAGGCTAGGTGTCGACGCGGCGGCGCGGCGTGGGAGAGCCCGCGTCCTACATTTCCTTCTGAAACCGGCTAATCACGCGCGCAATTACATGATGATGTCTACATGACATGAATAATAATTCATGTCATGTAGACCAATTAATGATCCCATCTTCATTAATTTTATAGACTTAGATAACTTTATTTTTATTTAAAATCTCAGGTTCTAAATTCAAATAAAAAAGAATAAAAATAGATACAAATTTATTCTTATCTAAATCTAGAACAAGATTTTAAATTAACAAAAACAGTCATTTAATGTTATACCTACTTAAATATTTTATTATAAAAATGTGAACACAATCAAGATAAAAACTAATTGACGATTCAAAAATGTTTATTGAGATTAAAGACATCAAACTATAAAACTGTAAAAATACCGGAAACAGTTTATTAAAATAAACATTTAAAAAATGCAGCACTTAGTACACGTAGGTAGGTATTATACTTATATCAAGAAAATACCAACAGACGTATCTATTTAATTACATAATATAATCACGCCTGTAATCCCCGAAGGGTTAGGCAGAAGTGTAGGTACTTATTAGTACACCCACATTTCGCCAGTTATGTTTAAGTCCCATGTAATATGGGGCAAGCCTAATGCCATCAACCGGGCACAAATCCTAACTCTGAGGCTGCTACTGAGAAATTCCTGATGGAAAACACTTTGCTCGACTGCCCGACGAGCAGTCGCGCTTTGCTACCACTAGACCAAAGAGGCTGTATTCCTTTATAATTTATAGAAAACTAGCTTCCGCCCGCGACTTCGTCCGCGTCAAAGTGAATATAATTTGGCTCGCATATTATTATAGTTATAACGTAGGTAGGCATGCGCTAAGAAAGGATTTTCTAAAATCACCTCCTAAGCACCATTTAGCTACTAAGATAAAAAAATGCGATGCATGTGCGATCGTTTTTTTTGGCATTATTATTATTATAATTAGCCTATTTAGTCCCACTGCTGGGCAAAAGCATGCATTCCTTGCATCGGTCGCGAATTTTTGCATTTTTAATAAAAAATTAGTAGATGGTTTGGTCATGTTGAGAGGATGAGTGAAAAACGATTAACAAAAGGTAGGTATTTATATGGCAAAGGTGAGTGGCAACGCAGGGAGGGGTCGCCCTAGGAAGACCTACACTGACCTTATTGGTGAGGTTCTTCAGAATAAGGTGCGCAGTACTCGTAACCGGCGTGCTTGTATGACGAAATGTATGAACGTGGATGAGGCGAAAGAAGTATGTAAGGATCGTAGCCAGGTGGCGTTCTGTGGTTTCTGCCTACCCCCATGGGAAAAAGGCGTGAGGTTATGTATGTATGTATGTAATAAAAAATAATAACTTTGAACAATTACCTATTCAAAACAGTATCGTTTACGATTCGCAAATCGATTTACAAAACACACGTAAATAGTGTTGTTAACCAGTAACCACTGTTATTTACCAGGTATCGATTTAAATACATGCAGAACCAGTAAACAACTACATACCATTGTAAATATTTACGTTTAATTCTAAGCTAATAATAGCCTGTGAATGAATCAATCATCATTGTCATGTTTTTGACGTTAATTTTAGTTTATACAAGTTTTTCCTTGTCTATTAATTACTTTTTTAACCTAATGTACTTACTTTGTTAGAAGGCTTTATGTTGGAGCTTAATTTACATAACATAACATCACGCCTGTAATCCCCGAAGGGTTAGGCAGAGGTGTACCCACTCGTATACTTACTTACCCACATTTCGCCAGTTATGTTTAAGTCCCAGGGGGCGAGCCTATTGCCATCAACCGGGCAAAAATCCAGACTCCGAGGCTGCTACTGAGAAATTCCTGTCGAAAAACTCAATAACGCTTTTTGCCCGACCTGGGAATCAAATCTAGGACCCCACTTGGGCCACCACCATAGTAAAGTAACTAGAGTAGGTAAAGAATTACCCTGTCTCTGCTACAATATGTTATTACCAGCACTATCCCCGCGACTTCGTTTGCGTGATTTTTCTTACGGATCCCTAATTTTTTTTTAAAGTAAAATATAGTTTATAACTCTCAGTGATAACGTAGGTTCTTGCAAAATCATTTTCTAAATCGGTTCAGTAGATCCAGAGATTACCCTCTACAACCTCACAAACTAACAAACTTTTCTTCTACTTTATAAGATAAGTACCTATATATACATAGATTATAATCTTTTTATATTATAATCTTTGTTGCGTCACAATCGACTTTCTGTAAAAGTTGTCATTAAATTCGATGTCTGATCATAAAAGCGACAAGCGAAGTACACCTGCTGTTTTAGTACACATTACGTATTTACAGCTTTGACTACTAATTGCAAACATGGAATAATGAGCTGACTAATTTATAATATCGTAATTATTTGTAAAGTAGGAACTGGTAATGTTACACCGAACGTTACTCCTGAATTATTGGGTGCGAACCCAGAGTTCAGCGAAATGTAATTGAGATTTGTGTGAATATAATGTGGTCGTTTCATGTAGAATTAATGGTGTGAGAACTTCTTGGTCTACTGCTTCTTAAACTATTTCTGCTTTTTAAATTTAGAATTGTATCCCTAACGTGTTTCTGTTTCTTTTGTTCCAGCTGTACAAAGAGGTCGAGTACCTCCCACGCAGCCGGCAGGGCTATCCCTACCTGGCCAGTACGCGCTGGCCAACGGCGACCCCTCCGCTGGCCTCAACAGCCACCCCTACCTCTCCTCCTACATCTCTCTGCTCCTCAGAGCAGAACCCTACCCCACCTCCCGGTATGGCCAGTGCGTCCAACCCGCCAACGTCATGGGAATAGACAATATCTGCGAACTAGCCGCGAGGCTACTCTTCTCCGCCGTAGAATGGGCGCGGAACATCCCCTTCTTCCCCGAACTCCAAGTGACAGACCAGGTCGCGTTGCTAAGACTCGTCTGGTCGGAACTGTTCGTCCTGAACGCGTCTCAGTGTTCCATGCCCCTCCACGTGGCGCCGTTACTGGCGGCCGCGGGACTCCACGCGTCGCCGATGGCGGCCGACCGAGTCGTGGCGTTCATGGACCACATCAGGATCTTCCAAGAGCAAGTGGAGAAGCTGAAAGCGCTCCACGTCGACTCGGCGGAGTATTCCTGTCTGAAGGCCATCGTCCTCTTCACGACAGGTAAAATTTTAGACAGTCTTTTTGGGGAGGCGCGGTTGTTGCTTTACAGAGTGGCGGGGGCTGGCGGCTCTGTCACCAACTATGGAGAGTTGCTCGTGTTGGTGAGGACGCACTTGGATGCGTACGCCGAGGCGGCGCGAGTGCAGATACAGCAGCCGCCAGCTCCGCAGCCGTCTACCGCTTCATCCGGGTACTATTCCACTTTGGACACGTCTCTTGGCGTCAACTCCTCGCTGTCTTACGGGAGCTTCCTATCAACACCTTCTAGATTACCACCTAACTACACTAGTAGTCCTAGAATGCCTGAGGCTAGTACATCATCACCATTTAAACTATGGGAGGGTAGTGGGAAGCTTCCTAAGACGGACCAGGGAGGTTGACGTCTTACCGCATCGGTTACGGGTCGGAACTGAGGTGTCGGGTTATGACGGAACGCTTGGCGTACGTTCGGAGACGCTCGCGTATTTAACCGTTCGCGTATTGCTAGAATATGTTTATATACGGGGATAATAACTCTCGCTCCCCGAAGCGACTACATCCGTGCGGGGAGAACGCGACTTATTGTTCTCAAAGATTTCATCGCGTATCTCGCGTTATTGTAAATATTACGTATAAAATACGTGATATATTAGGCATAGCTTCGTTGAAAACGATTACTAATATCGTCGAGACGTCATAACGTATTAAGTTTTAATTTATTTTCATGTAGATAACTAACTTTTAATATGAATACACGCGCGTAATTTATTACTTACTACTTTCGTTTCATTTTCGTTTTATGTTTTTAACCCTTTTTTATTAATTTAATTAAGCTTTCGATGATAAATTTGGATTAACGATGTTTTATAAAAATGTTGATTTTGGCAAAAATGTTCGTAATTAACAATAATTTATTGGATGGATGATTTATAAATCAAATTACTTTGGTGTTTATAGTTAGTTGCCAACAGATTTATGAAGTCCATACATCGTTTAGGGGATTAGTCGACTACTGAAGTTACAATTCATATGTCTTATTTGATAAATGTATGACTGTCTACAGTTTTTCTAAAATATATAGACTTTAATTTAATCTTTATACCTATTAAAGAAGTTAATTAAGAAACTTGTATGGAATGTGGTCTTAAATGATTGCGTAAATATTGTGCAACCAGAAATCTGAAATGAATCATTATTTATTATTAGAAATACTTAACTAAAACTTATTTATTGTTTTGTAATTTTGGAATAATTTTGCCATAATTAACAAAAACATTTTAAATAAATCTCTATAAATACGTAATAAATAAATCTTGGAAATAGCTGTAGATATAAGGACGTTCTATATTTCGTCAACAATTAGGTGTTATTTTATTCAAATATGATTAGAAAATACAATTACATTTCCTACACTACATACACACATACATTACATACATACATATATAGACATACTTTAAAATTACTATTCAAAATTATAGGTTTTGGTAAGTAAGAACCTAGTAAGCGCCAAGCGACTGGTCAACTATTCACATGATTAGAGGCCTGGCCTTTTCTTGGGCCAAAAAATCAGCATTGCCATACAACGTGGCAATGTTGCCAGCCTTTTGGGCACCTGCCCCATTGACAGAGATGCGGACAAGTTCGTTGTTGCCCAATAAGTTTCCCCCTTTTTATTTTATTTGTACCTACATATCTTTTAATGTTTTTATTATTTATAGGTTTTGTGTTTTGATTAAAAATGAACCAACTTGAAAAAATACCTATGTTTATTTAATCTAAAGAACTTAGTAGATAAATATAGGTAAAGTTACGTTCAGGTTATATAGTAAAATTCATGATTACTGAAAGAATCCACAGGATTAATTTCGAGAATATTGATGAAAGTAATTCTCACGGATTTAACTAAAATGATAATCATTGTAAATAATAATCTTATTTGCATATTAGGTATTAAACAAGTAAGTACAGCACAATAACTTAGCTAGAAATTAATACAGAAATAGGTAGGTAGTAAACTTTCGCTTTCCCAGGCTTACGATCGCGAAATTTCCAGTTTTACAACATATTAAAAGTCTTTGACAAATTTTAATGGCTACTTGTATAATTTTATCCGACATTAACTTTTAGGGTTGTAATCGTGGCGTAATGCGGATATTATTTTTATTTCCATTTAAATAATTCGCGTAATGCCTAATTTGGAGTTAGGAATTATTAGTGTAATTTCGGAACAATAATCTTATTTTATTGGTCATTTCAAGTTTATAATTATTTCACATTTTATTATTATTTTATTTAGTACCTATACTTTTCTATGGAAATCTTGAATGTGTACAATATAAATAACGTTCGATTTTTTAAGTTTTATTTTACGTTTTTTAGACGATGATTTTATCATGTTCGATATTTAATTAATAAATATCGTAAAAATATATAGCAAAAAAACCCCGAGTCATATTTTACACCTTCTACTAAATCAGACTACTGGTTACTCGATGACATTAAAACATCATAATTAAGGCCTCAAATAAGATGTAAACAAATTCGTAAAACAAGATGTTTCGTATAATTAATAAGTTTATATTTAAAATAATAATAAACTATCTAATTATACCTAAAAGATCAAATTTCACGCTCGAACGCCCATTATATTGGTTGGTCATTGTTTCCGTTAGGTTTAAATTTTATTTTCGAATCTTAACTCTTTCAGTAACAAGAAATCAATAATTTAGAAAAACGTGGTCATTACGTATTCAAACATTCCAAATTCAATACATATTATCGTTAGAAAAATTAAAAACACCCAGTATTTATTTTCACATACCTACAGTTTATTTAATGTCCGTCAACTTTACCGCATTTTGTACCATCCACATCACAACTCCCCGTCTCCTACGATTGTTAGCACGAAACTCGTCCCGCACTCGTCGGTTAGTCGTCCGATAATCTCTCGAGCGCGTGACGAGACGCTTCCGACATGTCTACGACACTTTCGCCACATACAGCGGAGTGTTAGACTTTTAGCAAACCTACATTAGCAGACTGTAGATTAATATTTACTGTGTTGATTGTTTAAGTTTGATAGACGAACTGGGAATAGCAAGTTTCGACGACAATACCCATTCATATAGAATAACTGTAATAGATTTAAAACCGAAAAACTTTATTAAATAAGATAATTTTACGGAAAAGACATCCTTTAAATCCTTGTATCAAATAGATTAGTTATTTTAGTGCGACACTTGAGTAATTTTAATACTGGCACTAAAATAACAAGCTAAAACAAATAACAATCAATTGTCAATTTCAATTACTAGTCCGATCGTATGGCACAAGTCTCAACATAACTACTTCAATAATGATTATAATTTAGTGGTGTATCACAGTTTTAGTGGTCGTTTGCGGCTTGTGGTGTAGTCGACGCAACGGTAGTAAACAGTTGAATGCGTAAAGTTAGCAGACAGACAGTGATTGAAGGATATTACAAGTTCGGATATATCCGAGATAATTATCTCGACTGTCAAATGGCCATCGCATTGCAAGGGTTGGGCATAAAATAGGTAGTTCAAATTTTGAATGTGAATTTGATAATTCCGTGGTTAAAATTCTATTTTTTTTTTGAGCGTCATAAATTCGTTGTTCTTAGTTATCCTTAGTTGTCTATGATTTTATAAAATAAATATTAAGTTCGATGTTTAAGTTTTAATCGAAAAACATCGAATAGAAATTGTGTCTATTGTAGTAAGAATGCTTGGTTGATCGATTACCGACGTCATTGATGATGTTCTTGTGTAGGTACGAATAAAGCGATGAACGTAAAAATGTGATGAATACAGTATAGGTTTAGTCATTATATTATTATGGCTTTAATATAAACTCACCATGACAGGTGTCGTGACTAAATTTTTTATTTAAAATATTGATTCGTCATTTTTTATTTAGTTTTCTTTACGGGTATCGGTATTTTTTTGTGGAAGAGTGTAGACTTTTTAATATACCTAAGGTTTTAAATTGACATTGACATTTGTATGTGGCCACAAAATGACAGTAGCGTTGAAAAAGAAAACTGTCAAATTGGAGAATCGATCGGTTGGAAAAAAGTTTAAAGATTTGATTGGATTATTTTTAATTGATGCCTTAATTATTCAATAGTATTATGTAGGTAAGCACATTTAATACTTTATCTTTCAATTTTATAAAAATACAAGTATTTTTTTCCAAGCACAGAAACCCGTCATGTCCAACATAGACAAACCTCCATACTAAGCCATACTTTTTCCCGATCCTTATCGCAATTTAACATAACAGATATAAGTACGACACAACACTGTCACTACACTAAACTGAATATAAAACTAGTTAGAAGTAGGTACTGAACGACCAATATAACTTAAGCTCCCTCATTCCTCTCTCCCGTGTTAACGGAAAAGGTTTTGTTCCTTCATAGAGGGGTCTAGTGTGATTGGTTCGGTATTACGCCTGGGGGTACGATGAATATGCAACACCAATAAATGTAGTTTTATCCACGCCGGCTAACTTTCTCCGTCCACGGGCACAACTCGACTCGGTCGGGTAATAGTTGCACGAACTAACTTTGCGATGTAGTTGGATTACCGTAGATTGATTTTTTAATTTTAATTTGGGCGGGCGTTGTAGTGTTGTTGAACGAAATAAAACTAAATTATTGATAATTTCTGTTTTTAAAATAAAAATACACATGGAAAAGTTTCTCCTAAAAATATGTCGTAGATATAATGATTTACAAACTGTTATATAAAAAAGCGGTCCTTATGTACACGTTGATAACCACGTAGGTACGTACGTAATAAACGTAGGTATAATATACCTACATTTTATATTATAATATTGCACGCCACTGCCACAATTTATGTTTGAAACTGAATGAACAGTGTTTTTATTGCATGACTTGGCTTTATTATTATTACAACAGGAAAAACTAGCTAATTATGAGATATGACATTATTACAGGCTAAGCAACACTTAACAAGCTTATCAATTATTTTTTTCACAGAAAACAAACGACGGTAATTTATTTTAAAATTAACATAAACGTCATAATCCGTTAAGAATTGAATATTTAATTCTGAAGCTTAATAATTAACATGCGAAGAAAAACGTAGGTTTCTTGTAGATAAACAATACACACAGTTCTTATTGTATTTGAAACTAGCGAACCACCCCGGCATCGCACGACTGCAAATTTCCGACTTTTCTGTGGATTTACAAAAAAAATATCGGGAAATTACGAACACAACAAAACAAAACATCTGCGAATCGGTCCAGCCGTTCTCGAGTTTTGCGCTTAGCAACACATTGAGCTATTCATTTTTATTTAAATAATACATAGAAGATAAACTGGATGAGCTTTGTATGTTGTGGCCTTGTTTCCCAAACAATGAATAAAATTATTAGTCCTTTATCCTAAAATTTTCTTTTAACGTGCCGAATATCGAATGATGGTATAGGAAAAAATCAAAAGGTTGTATGTAGTACCTAGTGCTTCCTTGCACTAAATATTCATCTCACATCACTATTAACAAAAGTTTAAAGCGTGTTAATAAAGTAGGTAATCATTCTTTTTTTTCTAGCAATAAAAAACAGTTAAATATTCGAACGCTGGTAAAAAGTTGTATCGTGCAGAATTTTAATTTATTTTTTAGTGACAGCTTATTGAACGAGTTCTTTTTTTAAACATACTTGAGCCGATAATTTATGGGTTGTTTGATTAAATAAATCTAAATCGATCTGCTTGGATTTAACACTTAGTAATCAATAAAATATTTATAATAAAAAACGCGGTGGAACTAACACTTTAAAATATTCTCTTATTTTATTTTATAATTTTCTCAAGATAATTACGAAAATTATGTTTAAGAATATATATAAGTTTTGTCCATAGACAATCTATATCATCTACTTTGTTCTATTCAAAAATAAGGTAAAGTCACCAACTGATATCTCTATACAAAATATACAATACAATAACATCACGCCTAAGCTGTTATCTCCGAAGGGTTAGGCAGAGGTGTATCCATTAGTACACCCCCATTTCGCCAGTTAAGTTTAAGTCCCATGTAACAGAGGGCGAGCCTATTAATTGCTATCAACCGGGCACAAATCCAGACTCCGAGGCTGCTACTGAGAAATTCCTGATGGAAAAACCCAATAACACCGGCCGACCTGGGAATCGGACCCAAGACCTCATGCTCAGCTGTCGTGGTTTGCGACCAACGAGGCAATCCACACAACAGACAATACAATATACGACGTTAAAGGTACGCAAAATTGGTACCTTTCACAGAAAACGAGACTCACACATTTTAAACTACGGAGCTACAATGTAACAAACTCGACCAAACTCAGCAACGTAACCATGACAACGCATTCTGTAACAGAAATCACAATTACAACTTATTAGACACAAATCAATATAAAATTATTCATATGGCCGACCACCACAGTTCTCAGAAGTACAATTTATTAAGAGGTTACGTAATTTTCTAAGTGTCATAAATTTTATATCTATGAGGGCATTTAGTTGCATTTAAAGGACCTCTCACACTTTGCTTGGAAATTTGATTCCGAATAATCTTCACTATCACTACATAGTATAAAACAAAATCGCTTCCGTCTGTCTGTCCCTATGTATGCTTAGATCTTCAAAACTGCGCAACAGATTTTGATGCGGTTTTTTTTAATAGATAGAGTGATTCAAGAGGAAGGTTGATGTATTTACATTGCACCCGTGCGAAGCCGGGGCGGGTCCCTAGTAGACAATATAAATGCAAAACTTTGAATGGATGGATGTTTGTAACTCAATCATGCCAAAACGGATCTGGATTAAATTAGGCACAGAGATAGATACACATAGGCTTCTTTTTATTCCGGAAAAATGTACGGTTCTCTTGGGATAATAATATCAACTTTGATGTGAATGAAGCCGTGTGCGGAAGCTAGCAACTTTCCGTAAAGTAAGTTGAACTATTATCCCAAGGGAACACATCACCGGGATTAAAAGTATCCTATGTGTTAATCCAAGAAATGGTCTATCTATGTGCCAATTTTCATCCAAATCTGTTCATCCGTTTACGCGTGATTGATTAACAAACATCTAAACATCTAAATTACTTCACAAACTTTCACATTTATAATTTAGATTGTCAGATAACTTTTATCCAAGAAATGATTTTTCAATCGTCAGATAACTCTTAACGGAAGGATAAATATCCGCCATATTTATCCTTCCGTTAAGAGTTCTTGTATAGAAACATTGACAGCTCTTGTATAGAAAATAATAATATGTCAAACTGTCATATTTATTCTTTGGATAAAAGTTATCTGACTATCTAAATTATAAATGTAAAAGTTTGTGAAGTAGTTTATATGTTTTGATGTTTGTTACTCAATTAACGTAAACCGTTGAACTGATTTGGATGAAAATTGGCACACAGGTAGGCTGTTTTCTAGACTAACATATAGGATTTCTTGGGCAGCATATTACACAATCAGCCAATCTTCTCACATAGTGTGGAAGGCTCTTTAAACTTAGATTACGCATAGTCACGTATGGTGCGTGTTGCTATATTGTATTTATTTATTTATACTCGCATATGAATTTCTTTAGGTATTTAGGTTACCGATTGTCACCTACTGTCCCTTTGTATAGCTTTAATTGTTTCTAATAATAACTTTCCTCGTCGGTCTAGTGGTCGGAAAGCGTGACGTCTGCGCATGAAGTTTTGGGTTTGATTCCCAGGTCGGGCAAAGTGTTATTGGGTTTTTCCATCAGGAATTTCTGAGTAGTAGCCTCGGAGTCTGCATTTGTGCCCGGTTGATGGCAATAGGCTCGCCCCCTAATTCATGGGGCTTAAATATAACTGGTGAAATGTGGGATTAGTACACCAGTAGGGGACAACAGTTGAGTTTAGTTAGCGACAGTTCGAAACAGTTTGCCTCGGAAAGCACATATCTCTCCCCGGTAATGTCGGATTCCCGTTCCATCTGAGTATGGCAGGCACCTGCCTTTGCGCATACACTTGTGCACTATAATTCTTCTGCGTACTTGGCAATACCTCGCTTTCAAAGCCGATGATTCATAAAACTTTAACCGTAATTCATAACGGGGATTCCCCATTCCCCTATCAACATTCTATTTTTAAATTTGAATCCAGTTCCGCATCGAGTAATATACTATTTTATTTAATACGTTAACACTTCAAAAACAAAAGACGGTTCCCTCGAGCACATCCTTCAGTTAAAACCGATGGTGACAAATATAGCTATCTCGTTCTAGCTGTAGGTGCAGCAGGTTAGTGTGAGTAGTGTGTACGTCTGGATAACGGTACACAGTTCGTGACGGCGAGGCCGCGGGACGAGTCACGATTTGAAAAAGTGTCGGGCCGACGGGACGAAGTCCCTGCGTTCCGAGATGATATTGTTTGGTGCAAGTTATAAGCTGAATACCTCGTAGATTTGAACCGTGTTAACCTGTAGTGGCATGGACAGAGTAGGCGCAGTGGCTGAGCCATTGGCTGTAATGCTGCGTGGCGCGGGCTCGATTCCCGCATGTAACAAATCTTCGTATGGTACAGATAGTTATATCGGGTCTGGCAGTTGGTGTTTATAATAAATAATAAATAAATAAATCATTATAATATTATCAGGCAACTGTGGCCCATAGAAAAAAAATACACAAAATAATCTTATAAAAATAAAAATAAACTAATTAATACATACCTACATTGTTATTATTATGAGTTTAGGTATTTGTTTGTAAACACACTCACATTATAGGAAGAAGTCTTAGTGTCCCCGTTACTTTAATATATGACTGCACCCGCGACCTCGACCGCGCTCTCAAGTTACCCGCTCCAGTATGACGGCGCTTTAAGAGGAAATGCGGTGGTCTATTCTCCATAGAAACGTTCTCACCTGTTTTCTTTCTGGTTTACGGTCTTAGAGCAAAGATTTTTTACAGTAAAATAAATATCAACTACTTGTATGTTCCTATGTTTTCCTTTTTGATGATTCATTATATTTAAAAGCACTAGAACCCTCAAAAAATGCTCAAAATTGCCTATTTAGACCACTGTCAATAAAGCCCTAGTGTACAAATTTGACAACTGTTATTGAAAAAAGAAAAACATAGAGCCATAGTATATATCCTAATTATTCAGTTTACGAAATATCTTTTAAATTGGTCTAATATTGGATGAGGAAATAGGCGAGAGCCAAACCTCGAATTAACACTTTTTACTTACGCTGTTCAGTCGGATCTGCAGTTGTCTTTGTCGCACGAATTTGAAGGCGGGGTCGCGGGACGGTCTGCTTATACGTATACAGATGGGAAAAATGATGTGTAGTAGTTGAAATTAATATCGATAAACTAATGTTGTAAACAGTTATCGATAAACACATTTACATTTTTTGCATGTGCTCTTTAGTGGGAAATACAAATACTTTAAGAGCTCATATAGACTACAGGCCCATGTCCAAAAATGGTGGGTCATATGAACCACCAGGTGACGTATATAGGACGATATAAGAGCATAAAATAATAAGATTCAGCACTATGCCGTTACTTGTAAGCTGTATAACTGAGAGTGCTTCATTCTGTACGGCATCAGTTTCATACTGTTTCAATACAGCTATTATTATTATCCATTATTCCGTAACGCCGTACAAAAATTATGCGACAAGGGGAAAAAATCGAGGGTTGCAACCCCCTCTCTTTCCGTGGTCCGGGGGGAGATTTGAAAAAGTACGGCTTCGGTTCCAAAACATTATCTAGCACTCAAAAGTACTATTAAATATAATGCCGTCAAAAATTATTGTTCATTTGAATGTAAATTAATAATTATCTTAATTTCATGGTATACTTGATTTATAAAGCTGTAAAATCATTTGACTCTGTGCGGCAACTTTTTTTTTAACATGATATTGTAAAATACAATTGTTATATAGTATTGCCGTTCAAAAGAAACTGTTCTAAAAAAAATTATAGAGAAATACAAAAAAACTGATTTTTTTTTCAATTATTGCGAAAGTTTAAATAATCATAGATTAATAAAATATAGCAATTTTCTACATTTTTCCCTTGTGTTAAATAGTATTAAGATACATAAATTAGGAAAAAATGATGCCGTACATTTTACTGCAGACCATATCTTTTCATATCATTTCGTTCTATGGATTTTTCCTTGAGTTGTTTTTCCCCTACAAACCTTTGGACCAACGAAAATGTTCGACATGTAAAAAAATATTATCTATGCATAAAATACTTTCAAAATAAATTAATTTTATGTAGTTTCAAATCACCCCCCGGACCACAGAAAGAGAGGGGGTTGCAACCCTCGATTTTTCCCCTTGTTGCATGATTTTTGTACGGCGTTGCGGAATAATGGATTAGAAGCTGTATTTAAACAGTATGAAACTGATGCCGTACAGAATGAAATGACCAAATTTACCCTGGAAATTGTCAAAAAATAAAAAAAAATACCGACTTTGTGGCGCACCATTTTTGTACGGCACTGCGCGCTTTCTTATTATTTTTCATGGATCCATCGATGGTAAAAATGCCGTACAAAAATATATGACCAAAATGTACTTACTCTACCTGCACAAAAAACAGTAAATAATATTAGGGGATGTATGTATCCATTTTTATTTTAAATGCTGAATGAAAAAACCATTGAAAGTTACAATCTAATGTTGTACATTTATTCTATTATTCTATTTATTCTATTCCTTCGACGACAGCAGTATTTACATAAGCCGAATCAAAAGAGTAGCAGGGAGAACAAGTCCAATAAACAAGCCAAAATAATAAGATCAATCACTTCGTGTAGTTAGATACCGAACGATGCGAACACCAAAAATATCAGGCACTACTGACTCGGACAATAATTACACGACACGGTGCGGCGGCATCGGCAGCGCGCGTCTTACACGCACACACTGTCAACTTACACACACATAGGGGCGGCCGGCCGCCGAGCGCTCGCAGAGCGACAGCGATAGTTTCTTCAAATACCTAATTTACAAAAGTCTCTCCGACCGCATTTCCTCTTAAGCTATCTATTATCATCTATGTATTGTTCATCCCTCGGAACCCTTTATGCCAAGCAACATCAACGTAATGTCCAGTCACTGACATAATATTTAACACTAGTTTCTACCCGCGACTTCGTCTGCCTACGCAGACGCGCTATCAAAGCGCTAAACTATCCCAAGGGAACACTAACACGGGGTGAAAATTCCTATGTGTTAAGCTAGATCTATATAGGTATAGCCGTTTTATCGGACGGACAGGATCCTAATAGTAGTAGGAAGAAAGATAGTAAGAAGAAAGATTTTCTTCTCAATTTCGTCATCTATCCGTCCTCTCTTCTCACTTGGACCACACAGAGCAAGCTGCATACTGCAACAGTACTACACGTTCTTTATATCAGCGAAACTTTAATACATGAAACACAACATGTATACTTAGGAAAATTTACTACGAAGTATACCTATTTCAGCTCGCTTATCTAAAGTTACGGTTACTGGAAGATATTTTGTATGAGACTGTTTTGTTGGTTATAAGGACTTGATCTGTTAAGATTGGTTGTAAGTCCCGTAAAAATTGGCTTTCTTATTAAAGCCCCTGCCATACTGGAGCGGTCAACTTGTAAGCGCGGTCAGTTACGATTTTAACAGTCGTAATAATATTTCCTTTAAAAATAAATATAATTATTATTGATGAGTTGGCTTTGGTTCCTCGTACGCCTTTCAAAAGTCCGGGAGTTAATCTGTGGTCCGGGTCCCGAGTTACTTACATAAAGTAAATATAAAAAATAATAAAGACATTTATTTCGGATTAATTACACTCATGAGCAATCAATTACAGTGCAGAAAAATACATTAACAAGAAATTCAAATAAATTATTGGTTATTTAATAGATTTTAACTTGTGTAATTGTGCATGCTGTGGTCTGTTATACCTTTGATCGTTTGACCAATATTTAAATGTCATGTTTGTGTATATCTTTTTTTGGAGATCTTAAATAAATAAATTAATAAATACTCGTAATTATAAAATAAATAAAAATATTTATTACAGGCATTGCAGGAGCAAATAACGATAATGTTGAATTAGGAACAGCACTTTACCTTAGGTACAACATAATTCTACACATCCCAATACGATGTAGCATAATAGCAATAGTCCTTAACATGTCACCACTTAGCCGATAGCCGTTGGTCTATGAACATGTCCATGGCCCGGGCGATAGCCTCCGATCCTTACAACCTGTTCCCGCAGTTAACTCAACAAATTGCTCGAATATACTGATATTGAGTTTTATTCGGGCAAAGTCTTATTGGGTTTTTCCATCAGGAATTTCTCAGTAGCAGCCTCGGAGTCTGGATTTGTGCCCGGTTGATGGGCAATAGGCTCGCCCCCTATTATATGGGACTTAAACTTAACTGGCGAAATGTGGACGTGTACTAATGGGTATACCTCTGCCTAACCCTTCGGGGATTACAGGTGTGATGTTATGTTATGAGTTTTATTGTTTTTTGGGATTCCGTACATCAAAAGAACAAATCAGAAGCTTAATAAGATCGCTCTTGTCTGTCACAATCACAAAGCGGTTTTTCTGAAGATCTACGTAACTAAGTACTTTAACGTAGGAATTTGAATTTAGTGTTTGAATATTATAGCGCGTACACTCAGTTATTAGCGAAGATAAAATAATTTTGTTTTTTTTTTATAGACACGTATTTATGTTTTTTGGTTAGCTTTCAAGACTAACTTTTGCCTGCGACTAAGTTCGCTTGAATTTTCATACGGTTCACTACGTTTTTTTACAATAAAATTTATTCTTTAGCACTCAGGCATAACGTAGTTTTCTACTAGCGAAAGAATTTTCCAAATCGGCCCAGTATATTCAGGAGATAAGCGCGATCAAAAAAAAATATAACAAATTATTTAACTTTATAATATTAGTAAATGATCTTGAAAAATATACAGGATGTATTTACCGCCACCTCTCTAAGTGACACTTCTAGATGTAGAATATCAAGTATCAACAACGTTTACAGTACCCAGCGATAAATATTGCACATCAACCTTTATCGTTTTTCGTATTTTATACAAAGAAATAGATACCGGACTGTTTGTATTTCGTGCGACAGAAATAACGCTCTACGAAGCCGAAATTAGCCGATTGTCTCTTTCCAAAGGTCGATGTGCAATATTTATCGCCGGGTACTGTACTTGATGATACTTGATATTGATATTCTGTAGTTAACTTAATTTTAACGTTCACTTGAAGACAGGATGATTAAGCTTTATTTCACCTGTTTAAATTACACAGTAAACCTAATAACCTCTTTACATTATGCCACAGGCACACAACCTCATATTCTAAGCACCCACAATCTGAATGACAAATCAAAAACTTTTTAAACCTCAACAATAACTTTGTCGAGTCCAAATTTGGCTATTGTGAGCCGAACCGAGATGGCAACCAACCAGCTTGTCGTACGCTTCCTGACCGCGCCAATCACCAACCTATTGTACCCAGATTACTTGCAAATTCTATTAAAATATACCTACCCAAGAAATTTTCGCAGAGCCAAAAATTTTAACAACCATTGTGCCTATATTCGCGTCATTATAAAATACAAATAAAGGAACCACGCAATGGATGCGGTAGTGCAAAATAATTGTATAACGGCATGTGGTTTTGTGGTCAAGATATATGGATTTCCTATGACTATCGGGTTTTTGATTGAAATGTCAGTTACACGATGTATGATAGGAATTTGTTGAGAAATTGATTGTACGACCATTATTCTTGGGTTGTCTTTACATGCTGGCCAACATGAATGCAAACATCGTATTAATATACGGATAAAATAGAGAGAATTTCGTCTGAGGCGTAGCAATTTTGCTATCAAGTATTGATTGTAAAAAATATTTAAAAATGGAACATTTTAAAAATATTTTTCGGAATAATTCGCCCGCGACTAAAAGCTCTGCTAAAGAGAATTATTAAAAAATATACTCTTTCATATAAATATGATCTCCTTGCTTCAATATTACGGCGAAAGCTTCCCAATATGTTCCATCACAAACAATTTTCGCGAAAACCACAATAAACAATATGAAATGTAACAAAAGGGAGACGAGCAATAAAACATACACAGATGTGTACCGAATTCTGAGGTCACACTCGTTGCATAATATTAATAATACACAAAAAAAAACACAACAAATATACGAAAAATTGATATTCGCCCGTTTCCAATTGGACCCTCGTCACGTTGTCAAAGATTCAAACATGGAATCACTGCAGTTTTCCTGACAAGAGAATACGCACTCTAATTTCTATCGCACAAAATGCAATTTTGTACAACTTATTTTATTGAAAGAAATCGACTACGATCTATCAATCGAATAAAGTCGTAACTTTTAACCCTGGCAATTAGTTAAACACTTTATTTACACGACATAGAATTGCAATTTGAATGATAGAAAAATGTTAACCCTAAAAAGTTGAATGCAAATATTAATCAGGATGATAAGTGTGGGGTGTTATATTCTTGTTCGGATTGCGTTTGTCTGTCTGTTTATCTGATGACATCGTGACGGGTTGGTAAGGGTTGTAACAACAACACGTGCAGGTTTTATCAGTGACCAGAGATAATTCGCTTCAACGCTTGGAATAAAAGACCTTTTTGGTGTTGTGGATTCATTCATCTTGTTGATCTCGTTATGCAGGGAGTCCTGAGCCAAACTTTTTTTTTCCGAGTCTAGAAAGAAAGAAAGAAGGTTTATTTGACACAGGCCAAGTGAACACAAAAATAATAAAACAAACGGGCAATAAAAAAAAACAGTCTTTAATAGGTGCTTGTGGGTGTGAGGGTGGGATTATTATTTTAATTAAAAAATTACGATTTTTGACAGATTAAAAAATGTTTTTTCAAGAAAGGGGAATAATGGGGTATAAAAAGACATTTATCACATAACCGTTAACTAAGCATACTGCCCATCAAACTAAGCAACACTGAGCAAAAATTATTGGTGGGAAAAAACATTTTTTTTTGTTCGAAAAATCACAGACGCAAATGATTGTGCTTATGGGTGCACACAACAGTAAAAAGGACGTGTCATATTTAAAGTATAGTAAGATCATTTAAAACTTATTTTCAATTTATCTTCGTAACCAGAAGGGTATGGCTCCAGAACAAAAATAATTAGACAAACATAATGATATAACAACTTTCGGCTTCTTACAGCTTTATTTACAAGCGATATAGATAGATGACTCCCAAAAATTCAAATCTCTATTTCCGTACTACAAAAGCTCATCACCAGTAAATTCTCCTATCTAACAGATAACGCAATCGGTTTCGAGTACCCAAGCAACCACTCGAAACCAAATAAAGCAGAACATTAGTTCGTGCAACCAATATTAATTAGCAGATGTTTATCTCGTCTTATTTAGAGCCTGCCGTGAGCATGTCCGCCTGACCCTGCCTAGGTCGTCATATATACCGCTAGAGGGTTATACCACAGAATAAAATAGTTACAGAGTGTCTAGGCGAGAACGCGGTATGTCAGCACGCACACATTTATTGATGAAACGATATAATATACACTGTGGCTAACCTGACTACAGCAACAGCATTCAAACATTTGCGATGTTTTTATCAAAACCGTTTTTTCCTTTTACGATAATTTCGATTGATTTATTATTATTTTTTAAAAACGATGACGTTTAGATTTTTATGTTTTTACGATTTTATATTATTTTTTGTATTATTCGTATTATATTGTTTTTTTTTTTTTATTAACTAGCGACTCATCTCGGCTTCGTACGGGAAGAGCAAAATAAAACAGAAAAATAGATCCGCTTTTTTCGCCGTCGCCAACAATTTGAAAAATTGCGTTAATATACCTTATAACCTTGCCTGCAATCAATTAAAAATGAACCCTTTATTTACCGCATGTAGATACAAAATAGCAACACCATGCTGCAACATTTTAATAGTGCATAGTCAATTAGCTAGAACTCACTAATGTTCGCTTGAGGACTAAAATAAGATCCGCACTGACCTTTAATGGTGTATTAGTAGATATTTACATTGTATTGTTGCTTGTTTTCGTGCTAAGTGCCTATACAGTTTATAGGATTGTGTATTTAATGGCTCATCGTTAGTCTGGGTAGATACGGTTATTTGAAACAGGTTGTAGTTACGTTAGTTCACCTACATAGATGGTTTTAACTTTTATTACGTTAATAGGCGTTAGGGGAAAGCAACATCTTATATATTATAAGCTTTTCTATATTTTGATCATAAGAACAAAATGTAAAGAAAAATAATATACGCCCTAACATGTACTTATTTACATTTAACGTTTTACCTGGTAACGGGTACAATTTTTTAAAGTAATATAACAAAAAAAAAACAATATTATCTAAGTGAACTGTTAGTCCAATAACAAGTTACTTACTTAAAAAAAAATTGCAAAAAATGGCGCAATTTTTTTTTTACATATTTATTAAAAATGGCACAAGCATTTCTAGCTGGGATAAAACAAAGCATGCAGAATTTCAGGGTTAGGTATTCAATGATATTTTTATGTACAGATAAGGGCAATATTATTAGTGTAATAAATTATGCTTTTAAACGATTGGGTTAACAGTTTTATCGGTAAATTATGATTGCATATCGATAATTTAAACATTGTTGTACCGAAACCAAAAATTCTTTTATACGCGTCTTTAAAATGCCAACAGAACAGGAAAGTTCAACAACAATATTATTATATTTTCATTTATTGACCCAACATTGGTGCATCGAATTATTTTCATAAAATATAACAATAAACAAAATGTAATCGGATTGGAAACGGCAAGATGTTTGTAAAGAAAAATATATTGAATATTTTATCGACCATTGTTTCCAGGTCAGTAATATTAAAGACAATTTGTTGTTTTTATTTCATATTTTTATTATTAAAAAAATAACCGACTGACCGCGACTGTATGAGGTTAAACAAAATCGATATTTCGAACATAATATCACGCCTGTAATCCTCGAAGGGTTAGGCAGAGGTGCCCCTATTAGTACACCCACATTTCGCCAGTTATGTTTCAGTCTCATGTAATAGGGGGCGAGCCTATAGCCATCAACTGAGCACAAATCCAGACTTCCAGGCTACTACTAAGAAATTCCAGAAAAACCCATGCAATAACACTTGAGGCAGTCGATATTTCGAATCACCCTTTTTTTTCAATGCCATACCACTTTTAACAAGTGCAGCAATCATAGATTAAGTTAACCGCAATAAAACCTATAATTAATGGCAATAACGTAACTATAACTATAATAAATGACTGCTCAGTTAACCCTAAATCGCGCTCGTACGTGATAGGTTAGCAACCAGCCTGTTCTCGTTCGATCTTTAACCTGAACCTAATAGATCTGGCACACAACTTGGCGGTTGACATATTTTTGACGTAAGACGTCAGAAATTTTCTACTTAGTTTAGGAATGTTTTGTATGCAAATCGAGTAATTGTTATCAACAGTTCATTGTTTAATATGAGTAGATTTAGACGTGTACCAATTGCTAATTAAGTATCGAATGTTACTATACATGCTGAAACAAAAATGGTATTAATATAGGTAATCTACTGCAAAAGATTCTAAGCATCACTCAAAGTTGCGAATCATTATTTCAATTAGACCATTAAAAGTACACTTTGCAAAAAAGCATATTATTATGGATTATATCCAAGATAAGAAGGTTTAGACACATTCTGGTCCTGCTCCATAAGACATTTATTTATTCTAGACAAAATAAAACTGATTGCTAATTTAACCTGCCTAATTTGTTATAAAGTAGCTTCTGCCCGCGGCTTCGCCCGCGTAAAAAGAAACTTTTCGTAAAGTAAGATAAACCATTAACCGAAAGGAACACATTACCAAGATAAAATGTATCTCTTGTGTTAATCCAGGAAATGGTCCATCCGTAAAAAGATTTGGATGAAAATAATCACCTTTATTTTCATCCAAATCTGTTTAACGGTTTACGTGTGATTGAGTAACAAACATCTAAACATCTAATCATCTTCACAAACTTTAACATTGTAATATTAGTTGGATGATTTTAAGACTCTTCTTTCGTACGTTCCGTTTTTCCAAAATAAATAATATCACAATAGAAATAACACCACAGAGAGAAATCAGCATAATTACCCATAACCCATCAACTGCGATCGATAAATGAGAAGCTAAAAACAGTGAGTCAAGGGGTTGGCGGGACCGAGACAATGGCGTAGGGTTGCGGTCACAGATGTCGTTTATCGGACGCTCGCCTAATCTTTAACCCTCCCAGCATTTGAGGGTTGTGTTTACGAAAACAGTAAATGAATTTGATTGGTTTGTAGCTTTTGTTGTTTCTTATTTTAAAATATTAATATCAATTATCGAAATATTCCAAAATAGTAATATTCTATTCCTTCTAGTAGAAAAAACCTTAGTCATGTTAAACTAGGTCTTTGCTGAATAATTCTACTAATCGAAATCTAATCTCAGTCTCAATCTGTCAATAATGACTTTAATATACCTATCGTTTGTCGCTAGATTGCGACTAGATTTTAAACTTTTTTAATCAACAGAATTGGCCTTCAAAAACCATTTGATGTTTCAGATTTTTAAATTCTCATATAAACTTATAGTTCACGGCTAATAGCCGAAGTGCGGCTACACCTAGTTTTAGCCGGCTACAACTAGGTGCAGCCGACCACATGCGGTTAAACTTAGATGTATCCTACTTACCTTCGGTTAATTCGGGACTTGGGGCACCCCGACTAGACCCTGCCATCACCTTCGTGGTTATTTTTTTTGTAATCCACCCAGAAGTAGGAGCCGTCGAGCATTTCCGGCGGGAAAAACGGCTGCACCTAGTTCTAACCGCTATAATGAAGGCTAAACCTAGTTCTAACCGAAGATAAGTAGGATACATCTAAGTTTAACCGCATGTGGTCGGCTGCACCTAGTTGTAGCCGGCTAAAACTAGGTGCAACCGCACTTCGGCTATTAGCCGTAACATATACATATACACACATAAACTCACGCTTTTTTCCCGTGAGGTTAGGCAGAAACCTTAGAACGCCACCTGCTACGATCCTAACATACTCCGTATTACTATTAAAAATATAGGAATATCCAGTTACCCCTTTCTTCGATAGGATATGTAAATACCGCTCAGCAATGATAGCGGTATAACTTTTTAGACGTTGTTTGTTCAAATCACTCTGGGTAGTAAGGGGGTGACCACATTAATTGAATTACGTGTCGCTTCACATTACGGCTGCGTTGGGTTTACTATTTGAGTTTACTTTATGACTACTCACATAAATTGGTGTAAGAACTACCCTACGTCTACGGTGTTATGATTGTAAGTACTTAGGTGTTTTACTTTTAGAGCCTGTGAAGGGAATGTAATCATCTTTTATGAAGATTTGAAAGGTTCATGCTACGAATGTTTTTTTTTTGGTAGAAAAAATGTTTGAAATCTTATGGTTTTTTTAATCTAAATCTATACCTAGAATATATCTAAAAGAATTTTGTAATGTTAAAAAATGATTTGAAAGGATCAATTAATTTTTTATTTTTTTGGCAGAAAAGATTTCGATATCTTATGGTTTTTTAAACTAGATCCATATTCAAAATAATTTTATGATTTTTTTTGTTGTTTTTAATGTTTTTTATAAAATTGTAACTAACAACTAACTCTGACACTAGAGTGTGTGGGGTCGTAAGACCTTACTGCCCACACGATAAAGAAAGAAGATAAAATTCTTGACAGAGGTACTCGTACCTAATAAATGTGTAAGAATAAAGCCTTTTCCCATCTTTTGTCAACAAATTCCCTTTTAATTCACACCGATTAGATGATTGTACGCGCTTATCACCCCACTAGTTCCGCGCCAAACAACCCGAACAGAATGATTCGCCCAAACTAAGGACAGACGTCACCAACTACTTGTATCTTGCCATTGTCTTCGACCGCCGAAGTTCGGGTCTGATAAGGAGATGGGCCCACAATGTATAGGTCCCAAGTTTGTTAACATGGGGATTTGAAAAGCCGTTGAAACCGTTTAGACGTTGCAAAAGCGACAGGTGAAACGCTTTTCTTTGCTTATCTGTGTTTACTGTGATAAATTCGAATAAGGAACGCGATGTTTGTGGTTTTACCTGCGTATTCCATTTTCAAATCTATTCTTTGTTGTCAGTCGACAAAAAAAGTTAAAAATTAAATATGCGTCGGAATAATTTTACATTCTAGAAATAAATAAATGGAATTGCATTAGATATTTGACAGAACTTTAAATATCAAAATGTCTACGTAAATTACACACATTTTTACGACACCTTTCGTTTTCCCAATATCGAAAACGACAAATTACAAAACGACAGTTTACAATTGTCGTTTAAAAAAATAAATTAGAAAAATAATTGGATTCGGTGTACACATGTGACAAAAAAATAGTCAGAAATGTCTTGTAAACTCGTAATATTCTCGTAAAATGCGTGTAACAACAGTTTCGGGTCGTAAAAGGCGTAAAGTGAAGAGTGGGATACTTTACGAATGCGCTCGTTGACGGCACCCCGGGGCTCGCATTAACACCGATATTACTATTATCGCTGTGTATTCGTATTAATGCCTCCAGATTACATTAACCAAACTACCGGCCGGCGACGGGTTAACTCTGTTTGAGTTTGTGAACACCGCGATGTCGGTGGAAACGTTTACACATCATTTTGTATTTGGAAATTAATTATTGGCGTTTTTTCTTTTTTATTGTTTACTGTTTGCAAATAAAATAAATATTTAATTACATTAATATTTAACCGATTTACTTTGAAACTAAATAAAATTGAAGCCATGCTACGGAACTCATAAACATTATAAAAAAATCGTGAATCGATTTTTTTAATAGGTAAATAAAAATAATTCCGGCCTATCATTGTGCCATTGTAGAGCAAGAGCCTCTTCTCTTACAGAGAAGGTACGAACATTCATCACGACGTTTACTCAAGGCGGATTGGCGATTTTTGACTTATATAAAGCGTTAGACTTATATATAGGTAGCTACTTTTCCTCATAAATCTGGCTGTCATAATATATGTCATACAAAAATATTTTGTAACACAACTGGTAGATTCAGAGATTAGGGGGTTTAAACGTTTAATTCGCGTTTTAACGTTTTATATTTATTTAGACAAGTCCAGGTTTCTACATGACGTTATCCATCACCGGCTTTTTTCATCTATACCACTGAAGAGTTTGATTGTTTGAAAGCGCTAATCTCCGGAAATATTAGTCCGACTTGTTATAAAAAAAATGGGGAAAAAAATGGGAAAAAATGGGATAAAAAATCACACGAGTTGTTTATTTTTCGAAACGTCACGTGTAAATAAAACCCCCTGTAACGGGCTATGTATAGCCCATTCGCCGGTTGCACAACACAGCATTGTTCGCAGGGGTCGAGGTCCAATGCTTAGCTGACCCTTAATTGATTTGTGTCGGGCTTAAACACAGCTTAGCGTCATTACGAGCTAATCAAATGATAGTTGTGCTTATCGCTTTAATGATGTTCATTAAGGATTAGGGTTCGTTGTTATTAGGAAATGGTGGGTTAGGAAATGTTTAGTGTATGGTAAATAAAGGTTTTTTTTTTAGTTTTTCCTTCAGGAATTTCTCAGTCTACACCTCTGCCTAACACTTCGGGGATTACAGGCGTGATGTTATAAGTATTATGTTATTAGGACAAATTTTACTACGGGACCAAACCTGCAATCATGAAAAAAAAATCAGCTGTTCTTTAGAAAAAATCTTTACAACACATTCATAAATTATGGAACAGCAGATTTTTTTTAATTGTGTACGATATGCAGATTTTAGATGGACAATATATATTGTCCATCCGTGTTAGCCTATAGGCTATAACATCACGCTACGATCCACAGGATCGGAGCAGTAAGTAAAGACGTAAAGCGGGAGATAATAACCACACGGACAAAATCGCAGGCAGAAGCTAGTTTTATAAAATAATCTTTACTAGACAATCTTTGTTTTACATCCCATTACCTAAATTATAGCTCTATAATAGGAAAATAAGCAAAACCATCATGCACTACTAAAACAATTTTCTCCAACCCCAAACCACTATCCTAATATTTCAGTACCTGACCACACTGACCACGTAATCGACCATTAAAGGGTTAACAGCCCCGCACGAAACAAGAATAGCCACAAATCAGTGAGATATTCAATCTCGGGTACAATAACATTAGAATATCGGCTAAACGGCTAAAGTAAGGGGGTTTAGCGTCATTGCGATAACTAAGGGTTAAGTCTAAGTGTTAGTGCTGGATATGACATTGTTTTAAGTGTCATTAAAGAATGTGTAGTTGACCCTTCTGTCATATTTAAAAAAGGAATGCACTATTTTTATTTTATTTTATTGTTTTTATATTGAAGAAATGGACAGTGTTTTATGCAACAAATTAATTAATCGACAAATAAAATATATCTTGGCCTATCACACCTGACATCGATGAAGGAAAATACCTATCGTAAAGAAACCTGGCCTTTTATTTTATTAATATAAGTCTGAAATCGCCAATCCGCCTTGAGCAAAGCCTTCTCAGTATGAGAAGATGCCTTTTTTGCCTTGCAGTGGGACGACAGTAATAGGCTGATATTATTTTTTATGGTTTTATTCTAAAATAATATAGAAAGTGCTCAGTGTTTTAATGCAACACATTGATTCATTTTCCAAACACTTAAATTTAAACAATGACCTAGTCTAATTCCAGACGAAAATTAAGAAAAAGATGATCTATACCGTCTTCCTCGGTATCCAAGGTCTTAATTTAAACGTCAACCACCACACGCCACAAACACACAAACATATTCGTTGCTCATCCAGCTCAACTAATTCCTTACTTAACGATCTGTAAAGGGAGAAGGAAGGGATAAGGTGAAGGGCTCCGAACAAATTAAGGGATCCTAATGGTTATCGCTCGGATCTACGGTAGGTAATGTTTAAACTGGCCCTTACACGCGCTAGATGAATTTTAATGTCCCCAAGTGTAGTGTGATGGCTGATGTGAAACACAAGATGGTGGACGTGTAATCGGGTTATGAGGCTTTTGAGTACGTTTTCTAAGATTATGTTATTGTTTATATGCTGTTTTATGTTTGGGAGATGCTGATACTGATTTCGTGAATAGTTTCAATTGTTTTATAGTAGTACCTATTTTATTAAATAAACTAACGAACTTAGGTACTAATCTTTTTCTAAAATATCTGCAAGTGTCCTCGTCAAAATCAGTGCAGCCGTTTATGGATTTTGTCATGTAGTAATCATGGAACATTTAAAATATTTACTATTAAATATTTACTAGTTATTCAGTGACAGTCTCGTTCGTCCAGTGGTCGAAAAGCGCAACAGCTGAGCATGAGATCTTGGGTTCTATTCCTAGGTCGGGCAAAGTGTTATTGGATTTTTCCATCAGGAATTTCTCAGTAGCAGCCTCGGAGTCTGGATCTGTGCCCGGTTGATGGCAATAGGCTAGCACCCTATTACATGGGACTTAAACATAACTGGCTAAAAATGGGTGTACTAAGCCTCTGCCAAACCCTTCGGGAATTACAGGCGTGATGTTATGTTATATAAAATATTTCTGTACTTGACGATAAATTCACTTACTCGGAGGTCTAATAATCCCAGAAAACTTGTCCAAAAAATTAAAAACAGCAACAAAATCACTATGCTCACACTCACACAGTAACAACTTTAATTCAATTTCTTTTTCTCCGCCGCCATCTTTAACAGTCATAAATAATTGTCAGCAATATTAATTACGATGTTGTCTTAATTTAAAGACGTACGCGCCATTCATCTTCTAAGACTTACTCTCGTGTGCCGTAATTATTCAAATTATCTCCTTATCAGGTCAAAACAGTTTTCCAACACCCTCCTGAAATAACCAAATATTTCATGTCAATATCACCTTTATGTACAGTGCAGTAAGGTTGGGATTCGGTTGGTTGGAAACGGGATTTTTGTTTTGCAAATGTCTCCTTTATCAGTCTCGCTTTTGATATTTTAATTTACAGTTTTGTTTTAATTAATCTTTGTTTTGGTAGTGTTATGGTTTGGTTCTGTTGTAAAGGACGTTTAATTTCGTTTTGTTTATTATTTGGCTGCAGAATGCGCAAGCACAGAGTCCCTTTTTTAAATTCTGAACTTGATCAATGATCTATACAAGTAAATTAAATTGGAGTGCCTGTTTGTTAAATCAAAATCACAGTTTTGTACTAATATTATTTTCTATAAGTTTCTGTGTCTGTCTTTTTGTTCCGGCTAAGCACAGAAACGGCTGCACCGATTTTGACGGGACTTTCACTAGTAAATTAAGAAACTTTTATTTTAGGTAAAGAATTAGGAATCCGCGCAAAAAAATGTCCCCATATTGAATAAAAAATACAACGGTCTTACAATAAATATAATTTAAAAATAATAAATATAACATATATACATAACAATGTGAAAAATGTAAAGAATGTGAAAATTAATATAATAAATAAATAATAAAAAAAATAAATAAAAAAAAAAACAATAAAAAGCTTTTTTACAAAAAAAGACAACCGCCTTCAAAAACTACAAAATAAAAATAACTTTAGTTTGGAAGTCGGCGGCTTTGGTTTTGTTTTTTGTTATGTAGGTATTGCCACCGACTTCCAAACTAAAGTTATTTTTTATTTTGTAGTTTTTGAAGGCGGTTGTCTTTTTTTGTAAAAAAGCTTTTTATTTTTCACTTTTTAGTGCTTGTGTGTTAATGTTTAAAATCCTTAATAAAAGCCCTTTCGAACAATACCTCACACGATACATTTAATTTAGAAAAATGCTCACAAAATAAAAAGCACTAAACCAAATTGGATGACATTTTTATGGGACCAAATGGCAAGTATACTGCATCGAACAAAAAAAGAATCACACTAATCGGACTAGAAACCTCGGAGTAATCGGTGTACATACATAAAAAAAAAAAAAAAATACCGGCCGAATTGAGAACCTCCTTCGTTTTTTGATGTCGGTTAAAAATAGAGTCATTCGGGTCAACTGTGCGCACTTTGCACTTTCAAGCCTCGTTGTGTCTAGGAATAGGACAATTTCGGAATGAAAGACATTGTTGCGAGTAGAGTATTTATTTGGCTATCAATTGCAATAACAAAAAAAACCATCAATTTCTTATTTATTTTTATATTTAACAATAATCAGAGAAAGTCGGAATGCGTACACTTGCCCCTAATTGCGGGAAAGTGTGCGCACCCTTGTGGGGTAAGTAGACGCAGTAGATAAGTGTACATAATACTTAAATTATCATGATTAATGCTATATCACGACATCTTTTAAATAATTAAGTATTTCTTTGGAATCATATAAGAATACCACGATATCAAACATAAATTTTTACTTGAGATCAATCAAACTTATATTAATAATAGGTACTTATGGTAATTTAAAAGTAACAACAGTAATTTAAGAAACTGAAGATTTGAAAACAAAATTATAACAATATTCAGACTTTAATTCAGACTTAAAGTAGAGTAGAGTAAAAAAAAAAAACTAAATCATATAATATTAGTCCACGCCCACGCGCACACTTACCCGCGCACACTTTACCCGAGTAGCCAAAATTCAAACAAATGACAACTAAGTTCAAAATATTCAACATAACCTAAAATGATGTGTACAATTTTCAAGCTAAATATGTGTTTATTCAACAAAAAAAAACTTACCTTTGTAAATTTATAATCTCGTATGTGACAATGTTTTCCAGGACACAGAAAATTATCGATTTCACACCGAGAAACACTTTTTAGCAAATAAATTTAAAACGAAACGTGATGCGGCGTCCGAGTTTGTCGCGTTTGTATTCCCTCGCTGTGGCCTCTGATTGACCGGAACTAATACCCCACCCCCCGCGCCTCGTCTAGGAGATATGTGCAATTCGCACACTTACCCGCTGCGTACGGTTACCCCGAATGACTCTATATATATATATAATATTTATAACAGAGATTAATTAAAAAATAACAATTAAATATAGGTATAATTCATAAGTTGAATCCTCAATCAAAACATAAATCTTCGAAAACCTATTTAACTTTAATATTAAAATCACCAAAATGTTAGGAAATTCCTCTATGCAACTCATAATCTCTTTGTGTGGATGTAGATGGGCCACATAAAGTCGCGAATCCAACACCATTCGTGTACGTAATCTCATTTGTATGTTAAATGCAAGTAGCTTCGACATCGAGTATCTTAGACCATAAGTTACACCCAACTGATAGCGAGATATCGATCTAATCTATCGATGCACGTTTATCGAGTCGTTTGAATCGATACAAACTTATCGATACAGCATTTGTCACGAACACTCAGTGCGTCGGGACAAATCTTGTTAAGGGGAGGTAATTCCGTTAATTGTTGTTTGTAATTGGTCTGGTTTGTGATATAAGGGGTTTATAGTGGTCAGGCTTGCATGCTAATGTGGAGAACGTACTTGTAAGTAGATAATATTAATGATAATGCAGTATGTTTATTTTACACAGTTTGAATGAAATCTCGAGGCATATAGGATTGTATTTATACCTACTCTAGCTTCTGCAGCCATCTTCGTTTAGGTAATTTTTAAGTACTTATACCATAAACATAGCATATTATTATTATGACAGTCAAAAATAGAATAAGTTTTATATCATTGAATATTTTTTTTAATCGAACTAGGACTTCCACAAAATATAAAAAAAATAAAAATCCCTCCTAAAATAAATAAAAATAAAACAAAATCTATTACTAGACAAAATCTTATTTTTTGCGCACTTTTTATCCATACTATTCATCCTTCCATATTAATATTATTAATTCAAATGTAACTTTGTCTGTCTGGGACGCTTTTACGACTAAACCACTGAACCGATTTTGATGAAAATTCGTACGGGGTAAGTTTGAACCCCAAGGAAGGATATAGGCTACTTTTTATTCTGCGACTTCGCCTCTGTACGCGATTACCGACATTTAAAAAAATACATTAAGTAATAATATGTTACATGTACAGACGCCAGCACATCAACCTACCTCAATCTGTCAAATTTCTTTAATAGATTTTCAACCTTATCACAATACTGGAAGGTAAAATTCGACAGATTCGGATAGGTTGATCTGCTGGCGTCTGTACATAATTATCTTTTGTTGGTTTAATCTTAAAAAACAAAAGACAGTCGGTACCAATAAATTAAAATACACATGACCTCACATAAGATTCCTCTTAAAATGTCTACAAAGAAAGAGTTCTAAGATTTACTTAAAGACACCGCAACGATGTAGATTCAATCGATCGGCCCATTGTTTCAAATTTATTCGATTTATCGATATAATGCGAGCATCGATAAGTTTTATAGAGCGTGGGAATATCGATCTTTCATAATTATTTGTTGAATATTATCTGGATCTTGAGATATTTTGCGATGAATTTTGCCAATACTTTATAGTAATGTAAATAATTTCTTGACTGTAGGTACAGTTACGAGCAAAAACAAGTATACACTTAGCAACATTATGAAACGATTTTCTTCGAATGTATTGATTGAAATGTCATAATTTTAGGAATATAGTATTTTGAATTAAATATTAGCATACTAGGTACTATGAAATAGGTCTCACAACAAAGTTACAACCATTATTTCACAAGAAAATCGCTTTTGAATTTTGCTAAGTGTTTTGTAGTGTTTTTGCTCGTGACTGTACATGCTATAATTAAGGAATATCATTGTTGAGCAGTTTAATAAACTACATTGATTGGTCCGTTCTCTTTTTCTAGCAATTGCGTAAAATGCATTTACTTAGACTATCATTCAAACTGGCTTCTGCCCGGTTTCGTAAGCCTGAATGTTATCTCGGGGTTTTATTATTTTTGCGCGAAACCCTAATCTTTTTTCTAAAATAAAACTATCCTAAGTTGCTCCTTATAACATGAGCTATCTGCCAGTGATAGTCTCGTCAAAATCGGTTCAGCCGTTTCGGAAAAAAGCTGGAACGAACAGACAGACCGACAGACAAAAAAAATGTTTATTTTTTTGGATAATTACCATATTTTTTTAATAAAAAGCTGTCATCTTGACATTACAAACATTCTCGCAAAACATCGCAAAACATCTTCATTTTTATTTATTTGTATACTGATAGATAGATGAACTATTTAATGTCATATTTTTCTTAAAGTCTTCAAGATACAATCAGATTACAGACATCTGACAGAGCCGATATATTATCCTAACACACATAACAAATTTTTAAGATAACTCCAAGTTAATTACTCTAAAAAACAACGTTATCTTATAGATCAGCGCATAGTGCCCATGTTTTATAGTTTTCGTTTGGGGTGTGGTCCAATGTACAAGCGGAAGCGATTAACGTAGACACTCGGATATATAATAGTTTTTTGTGACACAATTTATTATGTCATCATGATTGTGTCAAACCTAATTCAAAAGGAGCAATTTTAATCCTTTTCTATTTATTATTATTTTCCTCTTGATTAACTCCCACAGATAACATAAACTTACTCACCTGACAGTTGACGTTTCACCAACTGTCAAAATGCGTCAAATGTCACTTGTGACGTTTCGTTATATTACAGATACCACGTTTTCATTAATTACTAATGCGATGCTACATAACGCGTCAACGAACTGATGATACTGTTTTGTTAAACTGGATTTATTATTAAACACATAAAAGACATTGCAGTAACATAACTGCATCTTAGTTGCAAACATGAATTTTATGTACCTTATAATTGAAGTAACGTGTAAAATGTACCTACTTAATTTTATAGCCCCAGCCTAGTATCTACACAACCAATAATACCTGGCTAGTCCTGATATCGTGATTTCGAAACCTCAGATAAATTGCTACGTGTATGTGCATACCCATCAAAAGTTATCGTTTACGACAGATTGGTAGGTAATGTGATGCCTGGATGAAGCAATATTATCTTGGTGGAATACCTATAATATCAAAGAGTCTTCAATTTTGATTGTCTGTCCCTCGAACTTCGCGCAAAAGTCGCCTCAAAAAGCCATTTATAAATTCTCCATTATAAAAAAAGCTGGCAATTACGCATTACGTTACATCTTTGGGTACTGCTCCGCTCCCGTGGGTCGTAGCGTGACATTATATAGCCTATACTAATCCTCTTGAATCTGGTTATCATATACAAAACGATTTTTTCAATCCAACTGGTAGTTTTGAAAATTAACGCATTTAAACAAAAAAACTTTTCAGCCTTTTCTACAATCTCCCATACTGCACAAAAACACTTACAACTTTGAGTATTCCGGGTCTTGTGGTGTTAAGTGGTATTAGCCAGTTTGTTTTAAGTCAACTCTTTACCAGAATACATTTAGATTACCAAAAACATCTTCTAAGCTCATATTTAAAGCTCGGCTTCAAATCAAATCTACAAAGTTCAACTTCTAAATAGTTTTCTTTTATTAAACCATAAACATTACAACCATCCAAAAAAAAACTATAAAATCCTCTACCCTTGCACTGAACGCACCACACGCCGCGTCTGTCCGTCTGTCAGAGCAACGTTGACAGGTGTTAAATCGTACGCAGAGCGGTGCGCGTACGCATTGTAATTAGTTGAGTCATGGCTATTAAGTAATACCTGTTCCTTTCAACTGTTGCGTTGTTTGAATGGGTACGGAAATGTTTTCGACTACATTTTTAGAGATTTCAAAAATTGTTATAAAACTTGAATTTATTATTTGCTAGTTTTTACTTGCGGCTTCGCTTGTGTTGCGTTAGATTGTAGATTTTATCAATCAAGTTTTTTCAAGATGAAATGTATTATGTTCTTTTCTGTATACCTGATAAAGTGTTTCACGCTGATCGGTTAAGTAGTTAAGGCATGATAGCGTAACAAACAAACAAATAAACTCATTTTCGCATTTATTAAATTAGTAAGGATTTCTAAAATAATTACTGTATTTAGAAAAGCTGTAAAAGCTAACTATATCAATCATAAATGATCTCAAAGTAACAAAATATTTTACTACTTTCTCAAAAAAAGCTTCACCTCAGTTAAAAAAAAATTATCTCTTCCTCTTCTTGTATGATAAAGTTCATCTCCTTAATGAAGACTCTCCAATTTGTTTAACTATCAATAAACTCCTTCACCACCGTTTCCTTAATTTACGATGAAACTGATATCTTCACGGCTCCGCACATAAACCGCGCGAGATTTTCACCCGTCTAACGGTTTAAACCAATAAAGCGTAGATCAAATGAGCATATCTGAGCGCAGGGCATCCATTCACGCTGCTTGCCTATTAAATCAATGTCCACCGTATATGTATTACAGTACAGTCTGTCTGTCTGTCACGCGATACGAAGAAACATTGGCGCTGGGCGAGCCCTCGACTCGAACAGATGTTTTCACTATTCGATTTTGTTCAAGAATTTCAAGAACCGTGAAACATGACGATGCACTACCAAGTAAAAATAATAAATAATTTTATGGACCAAATAAAACCTATTGAGAATTACACTTACAAGAACTGATTTACGACTCTCAAATAGCCGTGTAATCCGTTGAACCGATGATACACTACAATTTAAACAATAATATACCGTCTTCTAAACCATAGAACAAAAGGCGTGACCCAATACCTATGAATAATCATAAAACCACATTAAGGAATTAGACGTTGCACGCCCAATAACTCTATCTTAACATTTACAACGCGACCGATTGAAATAGTCATCAACAAACAAACAATATAGTGCACCTGACACACCAACATAACACAGCAGGTTAATGTAAGTTCACACGTGAACCTAAGGTGAGAGCGATCCACCGGCGGCAAGGCCGAGAAAACCGATCAATTTAAAATGAAACTTACCTGACACGTAATAAGGTCAACATTCCCACGGTCGATGTTTAAAACACAATTAAGAAAGTATCCAATAAGGCTCGGAATATGTGGTTGGAATGTGGACTGTGTTAGAAGGTGGTAAGGTTGGTATTGTGTGGGTCCTTGTTCGCGAACCGGTTGGATCGGTCGCGAACTTTTACCTATAAATTTGTGTCGGCTAGCCGGCATGCGGCGGGCGTGCTCCGTGTCTAGAAGCTCTCGTATAGTTGAGCTTATGTTATAGGAAATTAGAGGGACATAGCGGAAAACATACCATATTGCCTAGTTATAAGATTCAATTTCGTATTTCAAGGCGATATTGTATTGTATGACGCCAAAACCAGTTTTTTAGAACTTTGGTCTTATTATTCTCAACCTTACCAAAATCTAAACAAATTCACTCATCAGTCAATTTAAATTCGCGGCTTACGATTTACAATAAGATTAATAAGCTAAACATACATTATAAAACGAGAGCAAAACCTTTATCTCATTTGAAAAAAGAACGCTAAATTACAAGCGCCTGTTAAAAATCGCTCTCTCTTACACTCGCACCCCACCCTTATCCAAGGGCATGATGCATTTCACAACGAGTCAATTAAAAGCAACATCATTACTGCAATCTGTTTTTACCGAGCACAGCTACATGGTAATACTGTTGCACTTTCATGCTATACCGTAACAGAACGAGACATGTCGAGAAAACTAAAATATTTCCGCTTTAGATGGGACAAAGTCATAATATTATGCTTTTCTTACACTCGTTTCTTGCTGATTTTAAGGCGCGTCCTCACTGGAAGCGTGGTATTCCCGTTAGAGATGGAACCAATTCATAATGTGTAATATATTGACATACTTCACATTACGAAAATCAGAAGGTCAATCCTCATTAAAAAAAAAACTTTCAAAATTATTCGCAATCTCATCTCAGCGACAGTCAATGTCAAAAAATGTTAAATTCCAATGTCCAATTCCGCATCTGCGGGATTCAAAATAAGGGATTGGGCATGTGGGATCCGCGGGATTAGCGGGATTGACTTTTTTTTGTTTTAATTTGTTATTTTTAATATAAATATGGATTAAAAGAAGTTAACAAAAAAATTATTTATATTAAAAAAAACACATTTTAATAATAATCCCGCATGTTTGCGGGATTACGATTTTGTTGCGGGATTGGATTCCCTAATTATAACCAATTTAGACGACTGTCAAAGAATGACAATTATTGTGATTTAAATACACAACAATTTGAGTTTACTGTCAATTAGCGAAATAATAAGTATCCCTGACTGTACTAACAACATAACGATGTTTGCCATCATTAACAACTTTGTTGCCAACACACGCAACAGAGCTAAAGCTGGCAACATATTTGTAACATCTTACTCCACATAATTCTGCCTTATTACCCACCTGACTATTTACAAAGCTTTATCATTCATCTTTTCGTGCCTTGTCACAAGTCTGTTCCAAACTTAGTAAGTATAGGTACTCTATGACCTGGCAGATTCAAACCTGTTACGAGTACATACACTATGACCCGGTTACGTTCTTAGATTATTACAGGCAATTATTGCTTGAGATTATATGGCTATAAATCCAGATGCAAATGGGTAAGTTTAGTTGGTTATACTTAGAATATTTTTTAATGAATTTTGGTAGGGAAACACAGTCCACGCGTGCATAATAAAAGAAAACTTTAAAAAACTTTTTTTTTTAAAACATAACTAAGGTCCAGTAAACAATCAAATATTAGAAATAATTTTATTTATTTATTTATTTATAGCAATGTTGAAAATTGTATGCAAGATAAAATTACGCGCGACGTTTATTATTTCATAATCTCCGGAACTACTGGTCCAATTCTGAAAATTATTTAGCAAATAGGAAGCTGCGTTATCCCTGCTATAGATAATTACAAAAAAAAATAAAGATCCGCAAGTAAATTCACACTAACAAAGTCGCGACCAAAAGTTAATAAGAAATAAACATCCATTCCATCATACAAATAATATTTATTATTAGTAAATATTCAAACATCTTTCAGTAACGAAACACATTACACGGCTACTTGATACACTACTTAATCAATGGTTATACGAACACAGGTGAAATACGGCCCTGTATCTTCATAACATATTCCTAGCATCTAACAGAAAGATTTAGTGTTAAAAGATGCACTAAATATAAGGCCCTGCCAGATAGTCTGCTAGTCTAAATAAAACTGCATTGAAAATGAGTAAAGCAAATGAGAATAGTTTTATTATTAGTATGGATTATAACATAACATCACGCCTGTAATCTGCGATGGGTGAGGCAGAGGTGGACGCCGTTTCGCTTGAAAATAAAAACAAACAAACAAACGTATAAACGATACAACAACAATATACAATCAACAATAACAATACAACACAACAACAAACAATCAATTACAACAATAACAATAATACAACAACAACACACAATAATTAACTTTATACACAACTTTTGAATAATAACAAAACTAATGAACTATATTATACTATTTTTAATAAAACTTTACCTATTAAATTTTATTCTTATTTATACATAAAACACAAATCCAAATCGTAAAGATTGAAATATTTTATAATGAGAGAGCATTCTATTTTTTATTATTATTATTCGACCTTCTGCGACGACCATAGATTCCCAATTTTTTTTTAAGAAGTTAATGAAAAATACACAGACAGATTAAAATTTAGACAGCCTACTTAATATATTTTAATACAATTTAAGAAAGAGCCCTTCGGACGTGTACATGCAGTGTGAACGCACTTAGCACTAAAAGCCTAATTCTTTATGCACCCTTACGGCTTTTTAGCGCCAGGCGCCATTTTACTTTGTCCAAGTGTTCGAGTTATTTATAGCAAGGTATTATGTTATTCGCTAAGAGATTGTCAGGAAAAACTGTTGTGATTTTTTTAAATGTCGAATTTATTTTTCCATTTGCTTAATATTCGATTATTTCTTTTATTCATTTTATTATTATTTTGATTTTTCATTGTGTATTCTGAATTTTGTTTTCTGTTTCTTATAACTTACAAATTTTTATTAAGTATGAATACTTGTTAGCTAGTTGTTAACTTATTGTGCATGCTGTGGTCTCCTAGAAGTGAAAGAGACAGGAGTACATTTACATAATACCTTTTGTTGGCTATGGATATATCTTGACATGTGTATATATTTCGTTGGCGATCCTAAAAAATAAATAAAATATATATAAATATCTTTGTAGGTATAGAGATACTACAACATTTTTTTTATAGATTCATATTTTGGTACTTACTTAATCATCATATACCTAATTACCTATACTTATTTTGCATATCTAAAATCAATTTGATACCTTCATAAAAATTCAAGCCTAATTTATTTCAACCAAATAAAATTATAAAATCAAAGAAATAGACATTATAAATTCATGCATTATCCCATGAAATTAAAATCTCAAATTACGAATTAATGAACGCGGCTTGCTATAGGCCGTCTCATCCGCACCATGTTTAATTATTTAAACCATTACTTTAAACAATTTACATAAAACTGTTTACAACTAATTTATTTATACATAAAATTAATAAATTAATCAACACCGTAACGTTATTAAGATATCATTTAAATTGTTTGAGATTAAGACCCGTTGTCACGGACCAATTACAATTTTAACAAATGAAGTAACAAAAAACTTGAATTATACAATTATGACTTGTAAAGAAAATATGAATGCATCGCTAAGTATTAGTGACTTCTTGGTGTTCAATAAGATAATACAACCATTATAACATGACCCCTTTCCCGAAGACGAGACTCGACATTCGAGTGTCTTATACTTTAGTCAGGTTTGTTGAATGTACGCTTAAAAGCAGCTGTGATATCGTATTTCACGGATTCATAATTTAATTTGAATAGGCAATTGGATGTAATCTTGCAATTACCAGTTTGTATTTATTGCATCCTAAACTGGAAACGAAGTATATACTGTATGCAGTATTTTAACCAATAAGGTGTGTTGACTAGTCGCTTGCTAAGCTGTGTGTTAATGTAGGTTTAACACTTTTGATTACATTAAAATCTATGCACAAATATTAAGTCATTATTTTCTTTACTAAAAATAGCGTTAATGTTATGAAACCTTCAATTTAAATGATCATTAATAATTAAATATTCAAAATAATATCACACATTTAATTACTACCACTCGGTCATTATAGATAGACCATTACCATAGACCACTTAAGTAAGTAAAAAATCTTTATTTCTCTAAGTTAAAGAAAATTGTTTAAAATGTATCCCTTTAACCAGTTAACTGCCATAAATCAATAACTTAATATTAAAAACAAAGTGAATCTGAGTACGCCACATACAGCTTTTATAAAAAAATACAGCATCCGCCATCTCGGTGCTCGGTCCTTAGTCCACTAGCGCCAATGGTATTGACGCGCGACCATTGATTTATACGCGCCAACCCCCGGAATGAATAAAGAACTAACGGCCCCGAGCGGCCATTTGTCTCTATCCTTTATGGTAAATGGGAGATTTAGGAGTTTTTATTTAGTAGTAAGAAAAGTCGACCACAATGGCCAAAGTATTGGAAAACAAAAGATCTTGAAATAAAACTTTTTACTCCATAATTTGTCTATGATTCGCAATGCAGTTCCGTTAAAGTTGTAAGCATAAAAAATACATTTAAAATGTCACACACGAAAAGTACTGCAGATTTTTATGAAACAAAAATGACAAATGGTGTTGGCAGATCGCCTATATTTCATCAAAAGAACATTTTAAAAACTGCAATACCGAAAAACATTAATAACTAAGTGAAAATATAATGTCCCCTCGCATTCCGCGACTCCCCCAAACTATATTCCGAAAAACAAGAGGAAACTATTTTCGTCGAACAAAAAAATGTTTCCGGCAGAAGATTTATAGGCCACCTTACTCACAGCATAGGCCCTCTTCGTATAAAACGCGTGAAATGAAGTGTTTCCCTCCCCCTTTGGTTTTTTCTTCACTTTTTCCTTAGCCACAGATTTTTTATTGCTCAATTAATCCAATAAATTCGCGTTGATGTGCGTTTTGACTCGTGTAACAGGGCTTTTAAATTTTATTTCTTCTTTTTGGTTTGAAAATGGAACGATGTTTACAGATCATTAGCAGCTGTCACTTTTAAATATGGAATTCTTTTTGCGTTTTGTTTGTTTTAATTTTAATTAGTGCATGGTTTATACAGCAAACAAAATTTAAATATAATGATACTTAAATATAAATGTAGCCAAAATGGACATGAGCATCCCAATAAGTTTTAAACATAAATATGTAGCAAAAATACCAATTGCGCATTCCGAAATTCCCCTCAAAAAACATGTAATGCTACCCGGGTATGTGTATCAAACTTTCAAATATCATACGGTCAGTCAATAAAAGGTTCACGAATGGACATTCGCGTCACGTACGCCCTCACTTGTCGCTATACCCATTGCTGAAATTGATATACATCACTCGCCAATATCAAATACACTTCAAATAACTCTTAACACAATGGAATAAAAGCCATGTTAGTAAAATTTGCACGCAGTCATAAATTGGCCGCATAACCTATGCCCAAAATTGGTTGACCCGTAAGTCCGATTTTCAATGTTTGAACATGGAATATCCGGAACAGTGAGAAAGGTCTAACTGAAATGGTGTTCTTAAGGCTTGACCGCGCACTTTCTTCAGGGCTCTGGGCGCCTGGTCTCAATTGCTTGAGAAATATTATTAGTATGAAGGTCTGTGGACCGTCAGAGATGATAAAATAAAAAATGTTGGAATTGAATTGTATTTTTTTTTTGTTAGAAACAGATGGACGATGTATTTATTTTAAGAATTTACCAACATACTACTCTAATACTATTTTAAGTAGTAATTTGTGGAAAATGTAGTATTTTCCACAGATTACTACTTAAAACTAATACAACGATCAGCAAACGTTAACTGTAGTCAGGATACGTAGAGATATTAGAGGTTACTGTTGATCCTTCAGAATTATGATTCGCATAAATGGACTAATCATGCGTATTAACGCTACTTTTAGAAGTGGCATTTTTAAACACTATAGTCAGTTAGCAAATAGGATAATAATATGTTACAAGGGATTACTGCTAAGTCTCTGAGTTACCTATCTTCAGTTTCTGACCGCAAGAAACTTATCAAAACGTTGCCAACTTTAATAAACGCATTTATAATCACAGTCCGTCGATTCAACCCGTTCGCTGCTACGATAAAAGTCGCAACGAACATTAACAGATTTCGTCCAAAGATAAACATTATGGACACGACGTAGGCGGCGCCGGGGGCGTCTCCCTGTGATATACGATACCCGACAACGATTGTATCGATTCAATTAATTAACATATCTATATGTAACATATTTGTATTACAAATAAGCGTAGGTACAAACTTTCTATAATTTATATTCTACTATTTCAGATAACGAAAACGACGAATTCTCTTACTTTAAATAAAACAATATTTTAAAACTTTCCAATATAATATTTTAAAATAACATAATAATTACTGTCAAAATAAATATATGTAGAACTAAAAATACTGCTCTTTAATTTCCGATTAGTGTAAAGTATTAACATGGAAACGATTTTATTAAGTCTCCTTTTAAGTAAATATAGGAATATTTACTCATTTTATTGTCGGTATAATTTTAATTATTAATTCATATCGAATATTTATTCAACAAAATTGACAATACTGAATATATTAATCAGAAAAAAGTATTTTTTTATCAGCACTATTTATTGAGAACTGGTTTATTTATCTAAAAAGTAAGTTTATTTTATTTTTCATATTGATTTGTTATTTCCTGTTCCTTATTGTCCTAATGGTGCCTATTAAAACGAATGAAAAACAATATAAAGTTTTAAATAACTATCTATATTCTGTGTGAAGACATTTATTTTCTTAAATAAATAAAAATATCGCTACACAAAATGCTGGTCTAATTTAAAAAATGGAGCGCTCATGACCAATTTTGTGTGAAAAATTAACAGTCACAGATTTTACAGATTTATTATAAGTCACGATAAGTCATGGTCGCATTTCACGGTTGACGTAAGACCGCCATGATGAACAATGTTACTTAAAAGGTAATAGGTAATTGATTTTAAACAGTGTTTTTTTTTTATTTAATATTCGGTTATTAGGGCAACTGTTGCCTGTCTGATGAAATGACAGTGGTGTTACGAGTGCTATTCTTTTGGTTTTTTTTAGCACTCTCAATGGTGTTGCCTCAAACTGTTTTATTACAAAATTTTGGTGATGGCTCTTTTAATATTATTTTCGAACATTTTTTTTACTACAGTAACTGCCTACAATGTTTAAAATTATTGACAATAATTATAATAACGTGTAAAATTATGACAGAAACAGCGAAATGAATTAGCGATTTTTTTCACCAACAAAATCATTTTTAGATATGTTATCTATCAATATCAATAGCTTTTAGTCGAAAATCACTTTTTTATTTCGCTTAGTTTAAAAATCACAACTTCTTTTTACACATGGCCGTAAAAATAAATTATCAACTTTGTGTATTTCATTTTTTTCTGTTTTGTTTTTGCTTTTGCATGCATTTTCATTTTTCTGTTTTTTTTTTCTTTCATTCACTCTGCATGGTCTTTAAAATAAATGTGGTGACGGTTACTCTTGGTGGTGGTAAACTGTAAAAAAAATCATGATAACCCTATATTAACCACATTTTCTTTCTGTTATGAGCATTATTCACCTAAAGTAACCAGTCCACTGTAGCACTGTCAATCTGTCACTAACATTCGAGCATTGGAGCGCAAGGGGTACAATCGACCATCATCATGACGGTGAGTAAAAAGCACTAACTCAGTAAAACAAGGTTGGTTGAAGCGAGTTGTTGTAAAATGCGTTTCTCATTATTTGGTTAACAGAATAACATTTATTCTTATTTCTTATCACAGAGCTTTAAGGCATCTTCATACATTACCTACAGGTGCGATATTATCACAGGGTGATATTGAAATATCTATTCGCAGAACAACTTTAACACGCGCGACCCTTCACATATAGTTGAAGTACGCAACCTGGGGTATCATATCACGCGTGTGTGAAGTGTGGAGAGGCCTTTAAGATATGATTCGCTTCAATTAACGCTAGGCCTATTTTTAATGATTATGTCATTGTTAAATTACTGTGTAAGTGCATTCTGCAATATAATTGTTATGTAAGTTCTCTGCGATTTATGACTCTTGATGGCAGTACCTATAATTGTCGTTAGGTTTGTAAGCTTTTATTAAAGTTTAAACAGCTACTTTAATAAAACTACAATAAAATTTTAAAGATAATTTTGCAGATTGCATTTACGATAATTTTGTAATTTTATTTTATGCTATTTTGTTTTATTTTAGTTGCATTTTTATATTATTTTAGATATTCCATCGCACTATTAAAATGATAACCTTCATATTCCATTTATTTAAAAATTTACTAAAAATACTAACCCTATTTTGCCGCGGTGGGTCCAACGGGCCCCGGTAGGGAGACGCGGCTAATAAGTGAAACAGAGATTTATGAGTGCACAGATATGCAAATAGAAATTTGCGGTCCCCCGCCGATAAAAAGACGCCGAGGCCCCGCGGGGCACTGTTTGTCCAAATGTCGGGGGATGACGGCCTTCTAATTATTTTGGATCATAAATATCTACTTATGAAGTGTGCAAAGCTTTTATATTATTTTTCAACGTTTGTTTGGTGTGATAAGACAATTCAAGTAAAAAAACTGCCCCTTTAAGAGTTAATCAAGACTCTCAAATTAATTCAATAAAGTTCAAATTCGTTTATCCCAGTATCATTAAAAAAAAACAATATACGCATTATTAGACCCCAAACAACGGAAATCCCTAAAGAGGCACTTCACATAGGTTCCTATCTCCGGCCATAAGTTGTCTCATAGATTATTTACTATTTAGTCTTACCACTAAACTCTCTCTGCGAGGTGTTAACTCGAAGCTATCTCACCAACGTATCAGAAATCCTTGTACTTAATGGTTTTTATCAAACCCAGCCTTATCTTCCAGCGAGGTTATCGTGTAATTCGTGAAACTTGTTAAGCCTAGATTCAGTTATCTCGCTCAACGCTCTTACTTTGTAAGGGGATTGCTAATTATTCGCACCGCCGCCGGTAGAAGGTGACGGCATGCCTAACAAGATTATGTTATTTCACTCGTTCCCGTTAATCTCGTTCCTGTTCTGAAGTAAGGAAGTTTTAGTGTTAGATTAGATGTTTTGAAGTGTTTTGACGATGTTTCTGTCTGCAGGGAAGTGAATTTAATTGGTGCTTGACTTTGTACTTGGAGATAAGAAAATATTTTTGAAAATACTCCAAAATATTTTGTCTTATCTGATCTTCAAACTAAATATAGCAAAAAGAACTTAGTAAAAAGTGATTCGCAAGCGTATTTTTCAAAGAAAAAGTAAATAGGAACTAAAATTTAACGTCCATTGGGATGTAAGTACAAAAAAACTAAATCAACAAACACAAAAACCAACTTTATTAGTAATGAAATAAAAACAAACTTTGCAATTTTAGTAAATCAAAAGCGGATTCCGGCAAAGCAAACAGCAAGAGTGCGGTAGACCATACGATGTATGTCCCATGTCCACGTTTGAGCTTGTTTGCTCATTAGTGGCAGCGAAGGGAGCATCGGCCTGTCACCGCCTGTCACTCGGAGACTGTCACCTCTGTGGATGTATGAATAGTTGATTGATATGTGGAATTAGAGATGCTAGGTGTTTTAGGGTTGGAGATGTAGTGCCTATGTTTTTGAGTGTTGTAATTTGTTATTAATTATTCTGTACAGTGATAGTAAACTTTAGATGTTGGCATTTGAGTTTTATAAAAGATGCGGGTAGTGCAGGACCGGACATTGTGGTTATCTTTAGGAGGCCTATATCCAGTAGTGGACGTCGTTCGGTTGATATGATGATGGTGATGAAGATACTTTTGGGCATTTTAATTTCAACTCGTAAGCTTAGTTCCCCTTTTTTCGCAGTTTTGTTTCATTTATTGGAGAAATCTTTTACCATGGACTTGGTATAAGATTCTAGACCCGTAAGACTTAAGATTTTTGTCGGTTATTAAAATAAAATCATCTGTTCCATATATTTTGACCTTATGGGTGTTGCACTTTTGTATTCCATCGCGAGGGTGTTGAATCATTTACTGAATCAATAGTAAAAGTTTTCATTAGAAAATCCTCCAATAAACATCAACCCACTCTTTCATTTCCACAAATCGTTATTCAGTCATCCGATGAACTTTCACACAGATGCAAATTCTGCCCCAATATAGGTAGGTATACATTACAGCTTCGGTGTAAAACTCTAGTAGCAAAATAAATCCGGGATTCTGGACCCCTCGGCGACAGATTGTTAATACTGACCGTCGACGACCTAACGAGCTGTGACCGCATGAATATGCAGCGGTCGTGCGCTACAAGGACGAATTAATTAAATTTGTCCACACCTAGCGGTGTATTGTAGTTAAAAAACGGATTTTTATTGAAATTTGTGGTCAGTCGAGAGGGATATCAAGTTGAGTTAGTCGTTGATAACATACCTACACAATTTATTGAAAAAATGCAGTAGTGATCTTATTCTCAATGGTGTAAAATTGACAATAGTTTGAAATAACAGTACTTTGTAGAAAACAAATCTGCTAACAAACAAAGAAAACCTAATTAATTATCTTGTTAAAAAAGTTATCTTTTAGTGAAAAACAAACTATAGTACTTAGTACTTAATTTTTGTCCAAAAATTCTACATTAGATGTAAACAGTAAAGGTGGCGCCTCCTAAGTACTTAATCTAAGAAAGTTTCTAAGGCGATAACTTTCATCACATTGCTATCTCGGTAATCATAATAAATAAACAATTAAAGTTTCTAAGACTTCTCTATATGCACAAAATATGGTGTCTTATCGAGATATTATTTCCATTACTTACGGATAAAAAGCCTTGTGTTTAATCTAAGCTCATAAAAGTTACGAGTTTTATATCGACCCATTATCTCGGTTAGAAAAAGTATTTTTATTGTAAGATAATATTTTGAACTTAAAATGTGTCACAATATTAAACAGTGGCAGACGTAGGCGGTACTCTTTGTTCGAACAAAAACATAATAAAGCATGCGCCCGCGCAATTCCAGTGGCGGCGCCGCCAGCGACATCTGTCCGTACCCGCAATTATGGCAGATTTATAAGTTAATCGCGCATTTGACGCGTGAGATTAATACCTTGTGAAAATAATCACATGGTTTTTTGTCTCGAGTGTAATCAACAGTAAATGGGAAGCTGTAATTTTATTTTTTTCGCGCGGTCGTTTTGACGCGTGCTCTGCATTGTAGGGTTACTTGATCATTGGTTGCGTAGTTTTTTGTTGTGGTTATATGTTACAGCTCCCCTATACAACGTGTAACGGAAGGGGTATATACATACAAAGAGTAAGGCTTCTTTGGATGATAACTAACGATATGGCGAGGGTTTCAGCTCAAAATAAAATACTCTAAGAATTGATACCAAATTTTCGGTATCATCGATTTCTTAAATTGAAATCATAACAAACGTGTCTCCGCACTACGTGGGTCAATAACTTTCCACGTTACTTGCATAAACCACAATAAATCTCTTCGGCAATTCTGCGTGCCTAGTACCCTAGTAACCTAACGCAGGCGGCGTCACGAAAATGAAAGAAGAAGCCGCCGCTAAAGCGAGCGCGCAATACAAGAACCTACATACTTTGTTCAGGGACTCCGGGACATTGCGCAGCATGTCTGGTGTTATGGTGATGAAAGCAGCCTCAATAAGTACTTTCATTTCGTCCACTGTATCGCACCGCACTGAGTACACTGTATTTTTGATGTATTTTGCCATCTTCTGCTCCGACACACAACATCATTTCAAAATATTCACTATCACTCAACGACATTTTGAAAGCACAAAAAGAAAAAGTCAATTGTAGGCTCAGTATTGAACTAATTAATACGCGAATCACACGAATAAGTATTAGAAACAAGTCTAAACTGCACGCGGAATAGTCGACAACTGACGAGAGTGAAGAACAATAAAAATAACACTAAATAAAGGTCCAATTTCTGCTATAATTGTCGGCACCAGTGGTGAGCACAGATTGTAGGATTTCGCGCATGTACACTTTTGGCCAAATAAAGGCTAATACATTTATTCATTTTCTATGTCTTTTAAAAAATTATTATTATTATTATTTATTTTACTCGTTAAAATTTCAAGACAGTTTCACGTAAAAACTGATCAAAACTTACGTAAAAAATTTACGTAAGTTTTTACAAAATTTAGGTAGGATAACTAGTTTCGTCCCTTATTATTACTTATTCCCGAGTAAACAGTAAAATCTTAAAGCTTTGCTTAATTTAGTAAATTGACTTACATTTTTAAAGATGGGGTTCAATGTGGTGACCTTGGTATTGTATGCACAAGGCCGCTCGTTTGTTCATGGACACCTGGACATTGCGTAGCATGTCTGGTGTTATTGTACAGAAAGCGGCCTCAATCCGCATTTTCATTTGGTCCACTGTATCACACTGCACTGCGTACACTATGTTTTTAATGTACCCCCACAAAAAAAAGTCCAACGGGGTTAGGTCTGGGGACCGCGGAGGCCAAGCCACACTTCTACTACCACGCCCGATCCACTGGGGAAAGCGTGCATCTAAATAATGGCGCACATCCCGAGCAAAGTGTGCCGGTGCACCGTCATGTTGAAAAACTAAGTTATTCCCCATCACAAGATTCACATAACTTGATACTGGTAGCACTGTGAGGACATCGTCTAATTCAGTCCTTAAGAAGGTTAAATAATTTTGGCCGTTTAAGCTTTGTGGCAAGAAAACTGGTCCTACGACGACATCTCCGATTATTCCTGCCCACACGTTCAGTCGCCATTGGTGTTGGAATGACGACTCTGTCGAAGCATGTGGGTTTGTGTGAGACCAAACATGTTCATTATGGATGTTACTTATTCCCGCTCTCGTGAAGGATGCCTCATCGGTCCATAGCACTCTTGAACCAAAATCTGGCGAAGTTTCTAACTGGCCTCGGTACCACTCGCAAAAGGCCACACGAGGCAAAAAATCTGCCGGTATCAGCTCCTGGGTGCGACGGAAGTGGTATGGGTGCTGACCGTCATTGCTCAACACTCGCCATACCTGCATATGGTTAGAGGCACCCAGCGCTAATGCAGCCCGACGTGTGCTAGTGCGTGGATTTTGCTCAAAATGCTCCAGTACCGCTTCTTCAAATTCTGGATCGATAGTACTCGGGCGGCCCTCTAAAGCAGTAGCGTGGAATGATCCAGTTCCATGCAGACGATGTACCATCCGACTAAAACACGCCAACGAAGGCAGTTGTCGTCGCTGGTCTTCTGGTCTACCCTCGATAAACCGGTGACGGTACAGTTCTCGGGCAGCTCGCAAATTGCCATCTTCTGCTCCGACACACAACATCATTTCATAATATTCACTATTACTCAACGACATTTTGAAACCACAAAAAGAAAAAGTCAATTGTAGGCTCAGTACTGAACTAATTAATACGCGAATCACACGAATAATTAGAAACAAGTCTAAACTGCACGCGGAATAGTCGACGACTGACGAGAGTGACGAACAATAAAAATAACACTAAATAAAGGTCCAATTTCTGCTATAATTGTCAGCACCAGTGGTGAGCACAGATTGTAGGATTTCGCGCATGTACACTTTTGGCCAAATAAAGGCTAATACATATTCATTTTCAATGTCTTTTAAAAAATTAAAAAAGTTTATAACACATCAATTTTATAAAAAGAAATAATAAAAATGAACTTTATTAAACAAAAAACACAACAAATACGAAATAACGAAAAAAAAAAAACAACTAATACGTAATAACCAAAAAAAAAACTATTGAAAAATTCAAAACCTATGTCACTAAAATTGCACAAAAGTGTACAGCAGCCGAATGACAGGATAGGATAGTCCAATAGACGATGAGCATCGATTGACGAACCAATCGCGTGCAGCGAACTGCAGCATCGGCGTCCCCCGCCTTCTTCATTCCGCCAAAGAGACCAAAAAATTAACAAATGCGCAGGCTGTGACATTTATGCTGACGTCTTGTGCCGGTACCTATGTATACCCTGGTATAGGGTCGGTGTAATTGTTAGTGTCCATAACTACCTACTACCATTAAAAATGTTGTTGAAGATTATTTTACAATTTAAAAATTCGTCTCAACTCCGATAAAGTTTTTAACCGACTTCCAAAAGGAGGAGGTTCTCAATTCTGATGTTTTTTTATGCTTATCTACCTGTTTGTTAAAATCTAATATTTAAAAATAAAATAAGATAAGAAATAAAATAAGAGTTAATTACGTAATTTAAAATCAATATTGAACAATAATTCATTTAAATCCACTAAAGATCATGTTATTATGATTGAGGTACCTACCTACATTGGAGCTTAAAAATGTTGCGACATTTTTAATCTAAGGTTGTACGTTTGTAATGCGTCAGAGTCTGATGAACTTTCATTACGCAATAAAATAAATCAAGATTCATCATCATCAGCCTATGTTCCCGATGCTGAGACACAGGCCTTCTCTCTGTGAGAGGGAGTGAGCCATAATCCACAACGCGGGCCCAGTGCGGGTTGACACATAATTATTATCAAATTGGTTCTAGGACAACATCGTGAATGTTTTCCTTCACCGTTTTGAGAGTGGTGATGAAATAAATAATACAAAGTACTACTAGCCTGACTGGGTTCGAATCCATGAAGTACCTAACTCATAATCATAAGTTGAGGCCTATACCACTGGGTTATTATAACATTATTTAAGTTATTTTAAACAATTCAAAGTTGTCTGTACCAGGACTAATTTAAAATACACGGACATCAATATTGTTCACTTTACCCTAAACCATTTTTTAATTCGGCGATAACAATTCCTATTTTTTATGCAGTGCTAGTACTTTAATTATTTTCTTTTACCAGTTTACTGCAACTGACCACGCCCCCTAAACCTAAAGGGGGGTTTACACGGGTCGATTTTAGCCGTGCGGCTAGTCGCTTCACAAATCACCTCATCGTGCTGCATCGCTTGCTTATTTACACAGGTGACTAAAATTGCCTGCGGCTCGGTCATTCCCTTAGACAAAACACGCGCGAAGCACAACTTCATGCGGCGGGCGACCGCCTGCGACTGATCGATTACACGGTCGATTTTAGTCACCAGCCGCATGCGGCCGGTCGCCGCGCGGCCAAAGTCGGATACTACCCTACTTTGGGGCTTGCGGCTTTAGTCACTTGCGATCTAGCCGAATTGCCATTTAGACAATCGATTTTCGCCGCGCGGCAGAAATTGTGCGGCTTTAGTCACCCGTGTAAACCCCACATAAGTACGACGAAATCAGGGTTCTTTATGCAAAGGATTTTCATTTTTGCAATATCAATTCTCATTACTCATGCAGTCTTAGTACTTTATTTAATTTCTTTTCACATTAAGAACCATTTTTGCGACATTTTGCGACATAGAAAAAGTCAGTAATATTATTTTTCAAACAAAAAATAAACAACTTTATTAAAAAAAAACATGAACGGAACCCATTGTCATTTTAATTGTACCAGGACTCCAAGACACGATAAGGACTGCAACTGACCACGCCCCCTAAACCTAAGTACGACGAAATCAGGGTTCTTCATGCAAAGGATTTTCATTTTTGCAATATCAATTCTCATTACTCATGCAGTCTTAGTACTTTATTTAATTTCTTTTTACATTAAGAACCGTTTTGCGACATAGGAAAGTCAGTAATATTATTTTTCAAACAAAAATAAACATGCGGAACCATTTCTCTAGAAATACCAGGAGTAAGAGGTTTATTTTTACTTACAAATAGTTCGCTGACACCGATCAGCTGACTTAGTGCTAGTGATGTGTTTATTAGAATTTTAAAAGTTCGGTTTCTGGTATCGATGTTTTTAAAAATCTCATAACTTCAATACACGTAAAGATAGGATTTAAAAAACCTTGCCATATCGTTTGGTATCATCCAAAGAAGCCCTGCCTTCTCGATGTATATACCCCTTCCGTTACACGTTGTATAATTCGATGTTTAATACTACAGTTCGCAATATTCAATTTTACACTTAATAATGGTTATCTGAAATGCTTTTGAAAACTTTTTTGATCAATGATTAGTGGTCAGAGAGTGTAGGGGTGTCAACTCGACGTGTCGCGACTCAAGTGACGTGTGTGCAGATATGATTATCCTCGCCCCTAGGGGTGGCGGATAAAAAACTGCATACGTGCTTGCGTTGGTCGTGGATAAATCTGATGAAATTACTCACGAATATTTGACTATTATTTAGTGAACGACTTTTTTCTTAACTTAAATTTTGATTCTCGTATTCTTTTAGATATTTATGGCTGTCAATTAAGAATACGATAACTACGCAGAGCTGGAAATTTTAACTTTAAAAAATTCTTTAATAATTCATATAAAACATCACAAACAGAAAAATATAACTTGTATAGTGTAAGTACTGTGGCAAAAGTAGGTACTAAGGATTTAATAAAAAAATATTTTTAACAATAAAAAAATCTTAATTCAAACAATCCTCAGACTTATCCCACTTGTAACACCCATGTGTCAACCCACCGGATTGTAGAGGCAAAAGTCGCGGTTGATACGAGATTGCGGCGAGACGCGACCGCGGGTCGTTTTGAACCGAGGGTCGCACCCCGCGTGTTAGGGTTACAAGTTTTGTGGCTTGTCACACTTTAGGTATTCGGGTTATCCTATTGAGGAATGAGGTTCAGCTATTTTAGGGTTTACAGAGATATTTATTGGAGTACATTTTGGTTCAAGAGTCAATAACTTATTAAGGGTTTTTTTTAAACAGTATGTCATAAAAAAACCAAATTAAATTTTTTGTATTGGTGATAAATGACTACCTAGTTATGTTTTGATTAAATTGAAAGACGTTTTACATAATTCTGAAAATTATAGTCTAATAAAAAACCCGCATCTATTTTAACCCAAAACCACAAATTCCCTATTTGAATTCACAAATAAAATTACCTAAAAAGCTCATTAAAAGTATCATCAGTGTAATATCGAGTCGTGATTTCCGTTGTCGACGAACTTCTTCTTTTGTGCTGTTTAATTGTGGAGCTACACACGGCGAATTAACCAAATGAGGGCGATACACTGCTGTGTACTGGTCTCCTTAGCTTGAGTACAATCGAAGGGAACCTGATTTGCAGAAATTGGAAATATTTTTCCGTATTTGGAAAGTTAGAATTGTTTTCTGTGACTCTGATTCGGTTTTATTGCCTCTGTTTGTGTTTCTTTTGGATCATTTATTGCAAGTTAGTTCAGTTCTAATGGTCGAAAACTAATTTATGTTGATTTTATTCAAAATTAAAATTTTCGGAAGCCTGCTCGTTAGTTTTTTATCGACTTGACTTTTTCATAAATAGGAAATTAAAAATATTATAAGACTATAAAATATGACCCGCAGTTCATTAACTCCAAACTTAAAATAATCTTCAAAATCACGTCCTCAATTAAAAAACGGATGAAAAAAATCATTTCACATTTTATTGACGAAAATGAAACATGATCTCACATGACACTAAATCACCTTATAAAACCCATAATTAGTACTAAAAACTAATGCGTTTGCCCACACAGGGGCTTATCCAAAACCCATCTCGGTAGAACTGTACAATTAAACAAAAGGACTCTCATGATCGGCGCAGGCGCTCACGAAGCAACCATTAGCGCAGCACCGTGGGCGTAATTAAAAGAGTTACAATACAGTACTGGCGAATTAAAAACAATTAACTGGGACCCGAATTGAGCACAATGGTCGTCCTGCGCACGACTTACACAAAATGTTCGGCCGTACGGCTGGCGAACACGGCCCGGACCGTGTTCCCGCGTGAAATGCGACCCGTCCGATGCGGAAGACGCGTTTGTTTGGCGAAATTAATTTTGTAATTAGTGAGCTTTTTGACGCGCGCAGCGGTAGGGTTAAATTTTTATTTTTGTGTATTTATTTATGTATTGATTTGACGTGTCGTTGAAGTCTTTTTAAGGAAAAAATGAGGAAAGAAATAATTTTATTTATTTTGAAAACCGTCATAATACCTACCGTACCTACAGTGGGTTATTCTCCACCGTTCAGTTTATTGGTGTATCACAAAAATCAATCATGTGACTTGAATAAAAACCCGACTGTGCTAATCGAGCCGTCAAATTGGGTTTTCAACGTTTAAGCTTGTTCTGCGAAAGTGCTGAATCGCACTGACACCCCACCGCCACGGGGTGAGGGTGTGACATTAGTAGCATTTTTCTCTTTTTTCACGGTACTGCGATTCTATTACCGCCTCTAAAGCGCAGGCCACACCGCCAGCTAGCGGGCGGGCGGGCTAAGCGGGCGAACATCGTTTCACCTCCTTACATACTTCGGTTCACACCGCGAGCTACCGACTAACCTGACGAGCTAAGCTAACGAAATATCCGACGATTCCCAGCTAGCGGGCGGGCGGGGCGGGCGAACATCGTTTCACCTCTTTACATACTTCGGTTCACACCGCGAGCTACCGACTAACCTAACGAGCTAAGCTAACGAAATATCCGTCGCTCGTCAGTCCGTAGTTTTCGGTGTGAACCCCATAGTTTAGCTCGCCAATATTTCGCGTAGTTTGTATAGTTTCCTTCGTTCGCTTCGCCCGCCCGCTTAGCCCGCCCGCCCGCTAGCTGGCGGTGTGGCCTGCGCTTTAATCTACGAGCCCGCATTGGACCAGTGACGTCATCGTCGTCACGCTTGACTTTTTTATTAATTTCAAATTTCGAACTGTGATACGGTTGGAAATATTTTTTTATTTAATTAAGTGGCGACTCTAATGAGGGCTGCCGCAGTGTCGTGTTTCGTTGTATAGAATTTTATTTTTGAGGGTGCCTGAGGGCATCTCTTATTGTTAATGTCCCTCGCTTTAAATTATCGGTTATCAGTACTGTATCGTTTTACAGCTAGTAGTGTGTTCATTGTTGTTGAACATAATGGTTTTTTTTTTCACAAAAAAAATTTCTGCTATAGTAGGTATAGTGCTTGATTGATCTTTTCTTTCGTAATTTTTTTTCTACAAAATTATATTTTAAACAAAATAAAATTACATTTAAAAAAAAAAGATAAAGCTTGACCAAAATTTTTTGCTCACCTCTTTTTTGTATCGTTACTGATTAACGCTGCGACATAAAAACAATACACTATAACATCTCTTCTAAGCTAGACAGTCGGTCGAAAAAGTGAACAAAACCCCCTCAATAGTCTGGCGAAAAAATCGTGCACTACATGCATCGTGTAGTACGACAATGCGACTTTTTGTCGGTCGGTCCGTGGCTTTTTGAACTGGAATTTTTTCACTCCATTCGGTCGACGGGCAGGAGAGCTTTATTTCACCCCGTCAGCGGTTAGGGTTGATAGGATTATGCTTTTTTTTTATTCACAGAAAGATACTCGCGATGCTTATTTTCAATTATCTATTTTTAGTAGGTTGATAACATTTTTATTACTGTTACAAATATTTTACTTAAGAGTAAAATAGAACTAAAATTCCGCTAAATCTATCATAAAATACAAATAAAATTCTTCTTCTTCCATTGGTAACAAAAGTGTTCCACCCATTAAACCAACATGGTTTCTTAAAATGCTTAGGTATTTTATTGAAATCTTTAATAAAGTAAGCACAAATTTTGAAGCTCACATTTCTAGGAAAAAATCTAAGTACCAGTAGGTACTTAGATCATTAGAGGATAAATAAAAGATTTTTAAAAAAATTACAAGTATGTAATTTTTTTTTAAGTATACAGAAAAAAAATCACAACCCTAACCCAACCGTGCATTAGTTTCCAACTCGGACAGTAGCCGTCCTCCCGTTCCGTGTACTACCTACAGTCGTGTCCAGCTGAACGCTAAGTGTTGACAGTGTCACAAATGAAACTGTACGCGACTGTACACTATTCAAAATCACCATTTTTGTTTCATAATGCTGCCACCACTACCTCCCAACATTTTGTTCTAATGAATAGGTACTTATGTGTATGCAAAATGAATGTTAAAATTAATTTCCAATTATTTTAAAACTGTCAGATAACATTTATTCAAGCTTTAGTCTTAAAAAATAATAATGTCAAATATTTTATTTATTTTTCTTTCAATAAAAGTAATGCGACAATCGAAAAATCTTCAGCAATCATTCATTCCGCGAGTCATTCATTCAAACATAACGGTCTATTTCGTTCTAGATTCAAAATGGCGTTTTATTAATGTCATCAATACTCTTCGAAACTAGACCGAACGGAATCGATTGTCAAACAACTATTCACGTAAGTAATCAGTTCAAGTTACATCATAAATAAAAAAGACAATCCACTTGTTAATTCCATTAAAAAAACACAATAGATAATGCCCAATGAGCAATAATTGAGTTTAATCTTTAAATTGAGCAATAATCATGTCGTTACTGAACCGAGATAATCTCCGATCATAAACAATAGCAACAACATTTTTGTTGGTAAATGAAAAGCTTAGTGCCATAATAGACGGTTCAACGGTATCGATAAAGATCGATTCCGAAGCACGTGTTACACGTTTTAGACAATACGTTAAGCTGAGCACTTTCGATCCGCTCGAAGTGACTTTGTCAAGAGGTATCGTCGGTGTCAAGTGCGCACTGATCTTCGTCGATCGCTACTACAAAGCTTGTAGTACGTGATTAAACCGCGAATGTCAAAGTGCAAAGATCGGCCCTTTGTTGCGCTCCCATCAGTCAATGCTTCCCGTACTGATGTGTTCATTCATCAAAAAATTGCTCGCGGCAAGTTATACGTGCGTATTTTATGGGGGTTTAATGGAAACTTATGGGTACTTATGGTGGGAAAGATTTATATTTTAATACTTGGAACAATATCTTAGTTTCCCTTCCCTTGGGCGTTACATTGCTGCAAAAAAAGGTACAAAGTGTCGATTATAGTGATTAGGATTTCAAAAATGAAACGCACCGCAACTCGGTTTGCAATTATGAAAAATAATAATCACAATATCTTTATAAAATTATAATTATGAAATATATTTAAAGTACTTACTAGTAATGTAAATAATGTATATTAAATGTATTGTAGTGTAGTATAAGTAACGAACCTTCCATGGTTCGGTAATTACGTTAATTTAGTCGACGTAAAATCAGCTAAATGCCTGTCAGTTAACGAGTGGTTCCAAACAGCTATTCAGTACAGGCTAATAAATTCTGGATTTTAATGCTTTTATTCTGATTCGCGCCACATATCATAATCGGTGGCTCGCCCCGAACACGAGTGTGTGTCAATCTTTCGTTTTTCCGCCACGAGCGCGCGGTCAGACCTCTTTGTTATTCAAATTAAACACGCCCAGATGGACAGCACGGGGGAATAATTAACTTATGTATTTTAAAAATACCTTTTAACGGCGTAAATGGAAGCATTTTAGCATCTAAATTGTGGCTTAAAGAAATTTTAATGTACGCCGGTAATGTGTAAATATTTTCAGTATTAATCACCGCTTCGGTATCTTGGACATCAAAATGATCATGGCTTGAATCAACGGCATAAAACAAGTTTTCTATACATCGTGTGATTTAAGCTTACTTTAAATTTAATCTCACTACTAAAGCTAGGATCCAGCCTAACAGGTGATTTACTCCATCGTTAGTGAAGGCTAATTCTTCCGCGTTCTCGCGTATCTGCGTTGTTTCTATCTCGCTCTAGCGATGCGGGGCAGGTTTACGACGTCATTAATGTTATCACAACGATGCGATGGGACGCCGCGCGCCGCTACAAACTCACAGCGTACGGAACTTGCGTTAGTTGGCGTCCGACTATGAAATAATGTTATGATACTTATTTCGGATTTCTACTACATTGCTGTATTTTTTCCTAGTAGCAAAATTTACGTTATTGGATTCGGTGTTGTGCTAGCAATGGAATTTGTGGCGAAACTTAATCCGTGTTTCGTTTATTGGCCCTAGAGTATAAGATGTAGGGTTTGTGACACCGCTCGTTGAAGTTTATGCGAAAACGATAGCCCTGTTTATAGTGTGATCGTAGTGTTGTTTGATTATACGCCATTCGTATTCGTTCCGTATCATTAAAGATAAAAGTTTATACGTTTTAATGTAATGAAAAGCGGTATTAAACAGAAATATGTGATTTAATGTTCATTTTCAATTTGATTGGAGCTATTTGAATGTATATGAGGTGTTTACAACTTCCTTTTGAGTGGAGTGTAAATGAAAAAAGGTTTTATATGGCGTATCATAAAACTGGAAGTAGGTTATTCATGATTATCACTATGGTGGTAATAAACTTTCTATAGAAAAACGCTGTCGCAAAATAATCGATGCGATGTTCAATTATTTTTATTATTTGATTGGCTTATCATAAAATTTATGATTAATTAACTAAAATATTTAAGAGAGATATGGTAGGAACATCGGAATACTTTGCAGTTTAAATATTTAAAAGAGTGCCGTTGAGTAACTTGCTCGTTCTTCTCCGTAGAGGCCTACCTCCGTTTTGGAACGAGCAACTAGCTTCAACTTTCGGACTGACCGCGACTCCTTGACAATTCAAAAGTAGCCTGTAAATGGTCTAATTGAAATAAATGTTTTGACTTTGACGTTTGACCTTGATGTGTATTTTTTTTAAACGCGTATGCTGTGCGTAGGTATACCACGTAAAGCCGTTTATCCCGAATTTGATTTCTTCCCGATCGTGCCGAATTGTCGTCCTATTTTACTTTGAGATTGAAGGAAGAGGGAATGATCCTGTCTTTGCGCACACATTTGTGCACTATACCTTACATTTTCCGCGTTCTTCTCCGCGACTAGTCTCCATCGAAATTGGTCACTGTGACAAAAAATTCGTCGAAGTACTTTTTTTTTAAACAAGTTCCGTACTTATTAATTTGTTATAATCTATAGTCAATAAATATTTGACAACCGCTTCTATAATTGACAATAACTTCTGTGATACATAAGATAACCTAAAAAAAATATTTCCAATATTCTAATCATCATAAATATCAAATCAATCAGATCCAATCAACGAAAACTACTAATTAACCTTTCATCTGTTTATTAACAACATAATTAATTATTTAAATAAAATGGCCCGACTAATTAATACCCAATCAATAAAACCCTATTAAGTATTAACTTATTGCATTTTTACTCGATTGCGGCGGAACTGTAAGGTTTAGTAATGGTTTTGACCGTTCGTATGTATGTGTAAGAATGTTTTCTCGGAGATAAAATCTAATATATAGACAAATAGGGCGTCTTCCGATTTATAGTGCATGTTTTTGATTTTCCCAATGATAAATGAATTATATTATTTTAACCGATTTTTTATAAGTACTTATTCCCGTTTGTGCAGCACCTATTTTTTGAGCACCAAAGGTATTCCCACTGAGTGGTGCTCTAACACCACGTTAAAATATGATTGGTGCACAATGCATAGGTGCTCAAACGGGAATACTTCGATTTTTAATCTTTGTTGTTTGGGTACCTAAATGTAATAAATAAACTTTTTAAAAATGGAAAACGTTTCAAACTTCAAACTAAAGCAGGGTACACACTGACCGCATTCCGTCTTGCGCGGTGTCAGTGTGCCATTATACGTTACGAACTCGGGACCTCGCTATCAGTGACGTGACACCGGGCCAATTGTGAACGACTCCCTGACCCACTTGCGAACTGTATTGTTCTTTTGTCAGTCAAATGACTGTTCAGGAGGATGTGCTTTGTAATGTGACGTCACGTGTGACCTGTCAGGTCACTTCTTGCCCTTTTAGAGAATAGGTAAGGGTTTGTGGAAAATGTAACGAATTTTCATATCAAAATAGGTTTGAAAATTAAACACACGTTTTGAAGGGGGAAATGCTATGTTGCAGTTATGTGAGAGCTTTAAGCCGTAAGTACACGGTGTATTTTGAATGCGCTGACGACGCCCAGATGACGCGCGTATATGCGCTCCAAACGAGATTCAAACGCAACCTTGTAACCTACCAACAATCATCTACGGTGGAGAAAACGCGCGTTTAAATAACGCCGTCTGCTTCAAGCGCATTTTACAAGACCATAAACATGCAATTATTTCTTTGCTGTGTACTGTAAATTTAATTGTGCACGTTACCCCAGCACTGGAAGTCGTTACGCATTAAACTTTACAGAATAGAAGTTGAATTTTCTCCAAAATTATCAAATCCCGTTACAATATGACTCTATTAAAAAGTCAGTTCCACTATAACTGCGACGCATTCTCTGCATATACATTTTAAAATTATGTAGGTATGTCATTCAAGATGCCGTTACAATATCATTATGTTTAAGAATTCACATAAAAAGTGGAAAAATATTCTTCAACAATTTTTTGTAATTTCTTCATCGAAAAACTTTATATTTTACTTGAGAAAATTGTGGGGTACCGTAAAGGTCGGTACGGTAGCCAGTATTTTTGTGGCGTCGTCGGCGTCGTAAAGTGTAGTTGGCTTGCCGCGTCGGTAGCGCCACCCGCCGTGTAGTTTATGCCGCGCGATCTTGCGATATTGCGCCAATGTTATGTGCACGCACCTTTATGGTATTATGTTACGTGCCTTAGAAGTTATATGCGATTTGCTTTAAGTTATTCTTAATCCGTATTAGGTAAATCTAATTTGCAGATTTAATTTACAGTATGAGGTGTATTCTCGTTTATGACGTGGTCGGATAAATTATTTAACAATCTCGCGCCTAAAATGGTAAGCGATCGCTGACCATAGACAATAAATGCCTTATTAGTATTATTTATGGAATACTTACATATCAATTTTCCGTAGACGGTTGTAGCTTCCAAGATTAAACGGTTTTGTCCACTTAATACAAAAACTATAAAACTAAAACTTTAATTCAATGACTTTTTTATTAAGATTCGATCTCGCATTTAATATCATTGTGTGAAATACGAGAAAAAGTGCTTGAATTATTTATTTTTTAGTCTTTAATTTACGATAAGAGGGATTAGTAATTCAATTGGAATAAACTTCTTCAGATTTGGTTGTCTAAGCTGATTTTTAAGAGAATTTAAAACGGAATTACTCTAGTTCAATAAAAATGTTTCACCGTTCGTATGTGGGGTCACAGCACTAGTAGGTAAACTACAAATTATTATTTTTTTGTCACACCTTTGGTAGTATAGAAATCCCAATATTAAAAGCACGTGGCAACATTAGTAGATTGTCAGACAACACCCCCACAGGGAACCGTTGTTAAAAATACCATTGTAATATCAACAAAAACCTATTTACAAATACTCTGCAAACGCCCACTCAAAAGGTGTTTATTTAAAATTTTATTTCACAATGCTAAAATGTCACATTTTTTTTTTCATTTTTCGCGCCATTTGATGCTGTTTGACATTACCAACTTTTAAAAGTACTCCTCTAAACGTTTGCTGAATAAATAACATCCTTGCTCCTTCGTTTTAAGAATGACTAAGTTCGATTTTCAATTTTCGTAACGGTAAATATTAAGTTGTTCGACAAGACTGGCCGTGTCTTTTTTTTTCTTCTTTCGGACACGTGTCTATACCTTTGGACGTCCAATTTGTGTCTATTGATCTATTGTTGAAAATCTTTTGAATTTAATACTTTTCAATGTTATTAACTGTCATAAAAGTTAGATGTATTTTTTTTCTTTTATTTATTGAATCATTTTACTGACGTCAATGTGCTAAATGTCTGTTGTAACAAATGGTTATTACTTAGCAGTAATAGCATTTTCGGATTACTTACGGTTTTTTTCCATTACAGTTAGCTACTGTTCAATATTGTAATATTAGGCATTTATTTATTATTTATTTATTAGGTCTTAATTCTCATTGGGTTTTTTGAGTATGACTTGATGTATTGGTAACATTTAAAATGTTTTGACCCTAAAACGCGTTCGGATTCGCAATACTTTTCTTGTTGATAAATGGACACAGTCAAAGTCAAAGGATTTATTTCAAAGTTACAGGCACTTTTGAATTGTCAGGAGTCGGTTAGTAAGTCAGAAAGTTGAAGCTAGTTGCTCGTTCCAAAACGTAGGTAAACCTCTATGCAGGAGCAGGAAACTTCACGAACACTTTTTTAATTAGGTTTTTACAAAATCCTCTTTACAATATTGAGATATTTATGATGATAGATCATTCCTTTCTTGGAAGTTGAATGAATAAGTTATCAAATGAATAATTTATAATTTTATCAAACTATCATTGATACGACATTACATTAGCTAATACCTAACGCAATAAAAATTATTTTTTGCAAAAATGTCAATCTTTAGCGACTCTACTCAAAATCGCTAAATGTTTCCGTAGAATAAAAATTCTAAAATCAAGAAAAAATCACATCGTTAAAATAACCTAAATTAAAGTAAACACACATACGATACCTATCTATATTTACAGCACATTATAAACGTAAATAAACATCTCGTATCAGATAAGAAGGGTGTTATTCTCAAGATCCGAATCTTGGTGACAAACACCACGGGGTCCTATTGTGGTAGCTAAAATTTGCTTCGCTATTTCCGATCTACTTACAAGATTATTTTATTATTGTTAAACCGTTCGAGATTATATCGAGTTGGAGTGTGCCCTAAAATACAGAATTGAATGTCTTAAATGGGTTATGTTGCAAGACCGGGTGCTTGCTTAAGCAAGTATCAATGTTACTTTTTCAATGCATAATGTACTTTCTAAGTTCAAAAATAAGGTCAGAAATAAGAATATCAGTAGAAGTTTGAAAGTGGCTCGTTTGTCTTGGTATGAGTTTGTGAAGAAGAGGAATGAAACGCATTGTGACCAAGACAGTTATGAACAGGAATGTGGGTGGATGGAGAGGAAGACGAAGACCAAAGAAAAGATGGATTGTGTAAAGAATGATATGAGAGAAAAGGGAGTCATGTCAGTCAATCATAGCATGACGGCTTACAGGACGGATTGGAAAAAGAAAACGTGTTGCCGCGACCCCAAGTAACATGGGACAAGGGCAGGAAGATGATGATTTACTATCACTTATTATTTTCAAGTCGATGGTACATCCTCGTAGGCCACGTTTATCGAAGCATCAGTGGCGTTTTGAATGTTCTATAAAGTGATGATACTATCACCTAGACTTCAAAATCACTCTATCAGGGCAAGTCCATTCCATGTCATGTTTTTTCGTGCAAAAGTGCATCAAATAATCCATAATAGTCAACGTCATAAATTGTAATCTTTTCTTCATAATTTTGTTCACCTAATTCTCGAATTATCTCAGTACGTGCCGCCTCGGCTATTGTCGGAAATTCTTCGTCCATCTTCGCAGGCTGTACAAACATCTGCTTTGCCGCCTACGGTTTGCAGTTACGCCTCCCAGCATCAAAAGATTATAGATTTCTAAAGACGGCTGTTTGCTCTTTCATTTTGTGGCCTTTTTATTACATCAATGGTCTGTTAGGATTAAATGATATTTGTTATAAAGTTATAAACGTTTGTTGGTTTTTAAACGGATTAGGTATTGTGTTTATTTCTTTTTAAGTTTCGATTTATTTGTAGGTTTATAATAGACTAACTTTTGCTCGCGACTTCGTTCGTGTAAATGTATGCGGGGTATTTTCTGTCGAAACCCTAGGTTCTCCATAAAATATAGGCTTTCTGCCCGTAAATGTCCCGTCAAAATCGGTTCAGCCATTTTGGAGACAATCAGACAAGACGGAGAGATAAAAATTAGTTTTTTCGTGTATTTACCGTGCACATTTTCGTATTTATTTTATAAAAAGCTGTTATTTTAACATTACAAGCAGATACTTAGATTTTACTTATTTGTATAGAAGATTGATGAGATTTGATATTGTTAAAATAAATATTAAAATGTTTGAAATTCTTAACTTGTCCATTTTTAACGTAGACGAGCGTAAAGTACCTACAATTCGTAACGGCCAATAGGAGAATCATTTAACGGCCAATTACAATCACTATAAACTTCCAAATGATAAAAAATGCTCCAATCACTCGGCAAATAAACCAAAAAGAATACACAGCACACAAATTAAATACAATCAACGAAGCGATGAAAGTTAAAAGGCATTGATATAAAAAGCGTGTCACTATAAACACCCGCATAACCCGTAAATCGACTAATGAGAGACGATTATTTTATTTTCATAAACGATACACTCGCCATTGATGCGGGCCATCGATTTTATTCTCGATTATCACCCTTTAGTCGAGTATTTAATGAGAGTCAATGAGATTCGTCACACTGAAATCTGGAGAGCAATCGGTTTGTGGAATAACGATTTGTTGATATTCTAACTGGTGATGTAAATATGGATACTTTAACAGCAGAGAGCTTATAGAAATTGACGAAGAAATATAGAGACCTTTGTGAACAACTCAGCAATTTGTTTTTGTGGATGCGTAAAGCGCATACAAACATACATTCACAGCTTTTCACAAACAGCCAGACCCGAAACAACTATCTATAGGCCGCTACAAATATTTGTTCCGTGTAAAATCGAACCCGCAATATTCAGCGCAGCAGGTAAGTCAAGGCTCAGCCAATGCGCCAACCGTGTCGTCAAATTAAAAGATACAAACAATGATACAGCTGTAAATGAACATACAAATAATGAAAACGAAGCCAAAATATCCAAAACTTCAACCAACTGGTTTAATGATGATTGATACATTAAATTACTCGACTATCTGGCTCGCTAACAAACAATTGTTACGACCTCTGAGTTGTATGTCGTACTCAAAATTGTAGCTATTAGATAATATACATCCACAATATTTACAGAGTCATCATATTGTTTAGTATAGTCAATAAGTGTCTTATGAGAGACTCTTCAAGTGTTGGACGAGCCTCTTGCTATTAAGCAATAGTTGTTTGTTATAACTACAATAACAGAATGTTTGCCACGTCTACGTTTTCTAGCTAAAATCTGCAATATCTTTTATTGTCCCACTGCAGGGCAAATAAATGCCTCTTCTCGTACAGAGAACGCATGAGCATTGATCACCACGCTTGCTCAAGGCGGTTCGTCAATTTCAGACTTATGTTCATTATAAGTAGTCCAGGTTTCCTCACGATGTTTTCCTTCACCGATGTCAGTGATGTCCAAGATATACTTAGAAAGTACAATATGATTTTAAAAAGTCTAGGTACTTGCATGGTTGAATCAACAACATCATGGGCAACGATTAAAAATACTTACCATTTATTTTCATTTTCCTTAACATCTTTTACAACACTTCCTTATCACTCTTTCAATGCACCGCTTACTTCTTCTTTATCCGCAATATTTGTACTATCAAAAACAATCTTTTCCTCTTCAATATCTATACCTACACAAAGTCCTCTGCCCAGGCTATCAATAGGTACTTCAAACCAAGCCCTCGACTCATCGGCGCCAGGAGGCAAACTTATAAGTTTATAAGCATTCATTGGTCATGATAGAACATTGATTCACTGGGTCAAATCTGTTGACACTACCATCAATACTGTTTAAGAACGGGCTTCGAATCATGCGCAGTAGGGTTTATTAGTGTGCGATGTCTGTACCTACTGGGTGTGTATTTTAACAGATTTTTGTAATTGTATTGAATTTTGGGAAGATCAAAATGACTTTAAAAACTTTGGTAATTAAAAATCGCAGTAGTTATTCTCTCTGAATGGAGACTTGGACGAAATTGAAAATATGGCTCACTAGGAAAGATTTTTCCTAGTGAGGAACCGAACCCTTTTTAGGACCCGGTTAAATTATTATTCCACGGGGGCCATACACTTTAGCTTATATATATTATTCCAGGCCATAATCTATCTCTGCCCTAAATTGTAGCCAGATTCGTTTAGTCATTCTGGCATGATTGAGTAACAAACACCCATCCATCTCAACTTCTGCATTTATAATAGTAGTAAAATTGATCCGTAGGTACCTGGTTGAAAATATGTGACATTCTCTAGATTGAAAGATTCCCCAAAATCTCCATAAATTCTCATTAGGCCATGTGCTCCTTGGCAGATCGAAACAAACTCCTTAAACTGATCAACATCAACGCAATCAACAATTACACAGCTAACGAATGACGTCATTCATTCAAAACCTACTTTAAAATTTAACACGACACTCCTTCATCCATTCAATTAGGTTCATTCGTTCATTCCGACCAATATTTACTGCATCTACGGCGGGGTCGTTTCAATTAAAATATATTACATTGTTACGATGTCCGGCGGGCGAAGGGTTAATTGCTATTGCACCGTCTTTGCCTGATCTTTGGTCTTTTGGATCATTGTCGTACACCTTTCGATTTGATAGCGCAGGGTTGAGATTGGCTGCCCTTAGATTCTTTGTCGAAATTGGAATTTCTGTGAGTTGAATCTTATTTCTATAATGTTTTCAAATTGTTAGCGTTAAATTCTTTGCTTTTGCAATTTAATAAATAAACTTATTAGTGTAGTGACGTTTTTATTTTCAAGTTTAATACGATCAGAAAACCAATTTTTAAAATGTTTGTCTGTCTGTCTGTCCGGCTACACCGATTATGACGGGATTTTCACCAGCAGATAACTGAAGCAGTCAAATGTGTTGACGAAGTCGCGACTCGCGATCATATGCAAGTCTTCACTAAACTTTTACACTTCACTGCCAAACTTTGATTGTTTATAACAATGATTCTATTTACCATTTCTCTTCTCTATATTTTTAGCATGTTTAGCCTCTTTATTTCATATACCATCCTCTTTAGTTCTTTATTTTGTATTCAACCTCTTTGCTCAAAAGCATTGCACCGACAAGAGATCGCTCTATTATTGCTATTAAGACTGGGTTCAACTCCACAGCCACCTGCTCCGCTTGCCTACTCTTGACCTCCTTCGTGTAGCTTTCAATCGTCGTAGTTAACTATCCTAGTTAGTAGAGAGATGCTGTGTTCAATGGTACAGTCAACAAAACAGATAGGGTCGTCAGATATAGTTGAAGTTATCTTAGGACCCGATGGATGTTATCAAATATAATTTAATTTAAAAAGAAGATAATAAACAGTACATTAATTAAATTAAATTTCAATCGAATACACCCGTTGGTTTTTAAGAAAACTTCAACTATATCTGACGATCCTGGATACCTATCTGTTTTGTTGACTTTACCTTCTCTACTTATGCAAGGTTTGGTTTATTTACTAGTCCTCTTGGTTTTGCTAGGAATTCTTTATTTTACCTTATGTGCAATATTTACAGACTTGGGTAACCTATAAAAAAACAATAATTTTATTAGGAAACTATTCCAAACAGTAGGTTTTAATAGAGAATAACTATTAAGAAACTTAATGAACACTCTTTTGAAATCATTAAATATTACAGTTCACATTATTCATGTTAATCCTACGGGTAGTCGTATGTTATGTATGCTATTTGAATATTTTCAACGTCATCATTCTAATATAATTCATACATCTACATACATATAAAGTTCATAGTAACTTAAGGATGTAGCAAGTCAAGATAGTAAATTCAAGCTCATATATCCTTACCACTATTAATTTACCAAGCCATCTTTCTCCGTCGTTTTGCGCGGAAATGCAAATTACACAACTTATTGTCCAGCTTACAAACAAACGTCTCACAACATCCTTCAATATGCTCAAAAATACCTCATTCAAGTTTCAACTTTAACACCGCAGCTGAAACCTCAATTTCGTCTCCACAGATTTTTCTGTTCTTTTCTTAGAGTATCCCCATCTAAAAATCAACTTAAACTTGATAAAGATAAGGTAGAATTTCTTTCGTGTGCCCCCAAGTGTATCAATTATCAAGCAGCTGTCACCATTTAGTGGCATCGCTGGAACAATTAGGACAAGTGACCACAATTACGGTCCCAGGATTGCGTCATCGTGTCCCAAGATGCTATGGAGCGTAGACACACGAATTAGAATTAATAGTTGCCTTTTATTGAATGAAAATGTAGGTTGTTAGGACTTCGGGCCTCCTATGACGTCATTTTAGTTGATAACATGATATATACACATCAAAAAAGTCTAGGGATCAACATCCCTAACAAATGTTAGGGATGTTGATCCCTAGACTTTTTTGATGTGTGTAGTAGGGTGTTGTGTGTTGTTATGTGATCACCATTGAGCGGTAGACACACCTTGGTGCTTTAAGCATTAATAGAAATTTCATTCACATCTTGATCCTAGTTATACTAAGCAGATTATGTGTGTTATACCCACTTTTGTCTCCTTACTGCCTATCAAGTAAAGTACAATTTCCTACAACATAGTTAATGTTTTCATTTTTGAATTTGAATCTTTATGTGCATGTTTGAAAAATTATGGCTTAAAAAATTAAATCGAAATGCTTTTTAAAGGAAACTAAACCACAATACAGTCCACACTACAACCTGTTAAAAAACTTACAGATAAAAATGAACTACACACACACACACTGCTCAGATTTATTTTTTACGCAATCACACAAAAGATAATTACAGACACACATAAAAGTTGCACTACACTTTGCCATCAATTTACGATCGATGATTTTCTAATCGAATTTCTAATCCACTTGTTAACATTTTCATCAAATTGTTCTGCAACAGATACCTATATACCTCCAGTATCAAAATACCTATAAACGCCAGTATAAACCTGAATTATCAAACAGATAATTGTCTTACCCACTTGAAGCATTCTCATCGCACAACTAGGTTAATTTATAATTACCCGTGATGATTACATGTCAGTTTTAATGTTAGTTGAACATACAACTTGTTTCATTAGATGTTACGTAGCTTGATTAGCGTTTTTATAACCTTGTTGCTCGGTGAAGACTTAGCTAATAAATATTGTTTTTTATTCGTGGGTTTCATTACCGTTGCAGAATAAGCCAAAAACAGTGAACAATATCCTGACGGCTTTATAATAATAGAAAGGGACAGAGTGAAAGAGAAAGAGAGACAAGGTCGTCTGGGGGGACATATCACTTTTTCCTTACGTGACGTTAACTTACACGCAGTTCACACGTTAAAAAAATTCGTTCCAAAAAAAATTGAGCACTGGCTAAAATTTTATTTTTTATTATTGACGAATGAACTTGAATCAGTATACTGATCTGACATAATATGTCAGATAGTATCTACAATTATGTCACATTCACAATACGGAGTTTATAAAGACACCATCACAAAACTCTCAAACTCTTGCAGCGCGCAATGTAACGGGAGACATGCAACAGTCCAGAGGTTGTGCTGGTAGGTAAGTATTTAAAGTTGAGGCATAACATTCAAAAATAATAAAAAAAAACATACGTTAAGAAAAAATCAATTTTGACCTATAAGTTCCCAAGTATTGACCAGAAAAAAAAAGAATGGAAAGAACACACCCGTTATAATTGACCGCCATTGCAACCACTTTCCAGAATGACGCATATTATCTAGGCTTCATAATACCTCTATCTTTCTCCTCCACCCAAAAACAAGAGACGATCACCGCTAATCAGCTCCGACGTTCATAACACTTACCCAGAACCACTGATGCAGACATCTGGTCGAGATCATAACGACGTTGTTGTTTACCGAGCCATATCTTAGTATATAACAATAAAAAATATTAATGTGCCGCGCAAATGTGCCGGGGGCCTAATCGCATTACGACGTACCCTACGTCGCTGCAACCATTCACGGGTTATTATGCTTATTCGTTTTTATTTGAGGGTAGTCAGGGATTAATCTTGTCTTTGTTTTCGGTTACTTCCTTAAGATTTGAAAAAGGAACGTTTTATTTTTTAGTAAAGGGTTTGGAGATTATAACTATAAATCATTTTGTGCTTGCAAAGAGACGCAAAATGATTGCGCTAAACTGTTTTTTTTGCCAGTTAAAACTTGATAGAACTTTTTTCTACCTTAGTTGCCTTAACTTGTTCTTCCTTTATTCCAATTAAAGTAATATAAAATAGGAGTTAGACGTACGGGAAAGTATTCGACGACCGTTTTCGTCCATATTCCACTTAAGTTCGCATCCTTAAGATGACACTTTTGCGAAAAAGATCATCAATATCACTTCATACGTATACTCCGGCAAATCTCAATAGAGACTAGCCAAGTATCTACGCAGAGCGTGTTCCTAAACACAGATGTAGTTCCTCTTCACTACTCTTTCTTATTCCAATGGGATAACAATTTGGGACAATTGGGGAGAATCAAGGCACAGGACCAACGGTTTTACGTGCTTTCCGAGGCACGGGGGTTACACCACCATTTTACAAACTCCGAGCTGAAAAATCCCAATATTACTTTATACTTTGCAGTCATCTTTTCTTTTTTTTGTCATCCTCATGTACAGTCAGCAAAACAGATAGGTATACAGGGTCGTCAGATATAGTTGAAGTTTTCTAAGAAACCGATGGATGTCTTTGACTGAAACTTAACCTAAATAAAGAACTATTTATTATCTACGTTTTAAATTAAATTACATTCGAAAACATCCATCGGTTTCTAAGAAAACTTCAACTATATCTGACGACTCTGCATACCTATCTGTTTTGCTGTGTGTACTTCCTCCGTCATGGGAATGACGGAAAGTCATGCCAGACTCTTACCGGCTAACACCACAGCAGTATTCCACCTCTGCCTATGGCTAGGAGTGCGCGATACAGATAGCAGCAGGTCCCTCTTCCCCCTGCGGCCATTCCCATAATGACCGCACCTACTCTCGAGATTTTGCAGTCATCTATCCTGTCTTATCAAAACTATTCTGTCTTTCACATCGCGCTCACTTAAAACTTACTTCAACAGAAACTTAACACTGTATTAATCAAGGTTTATCTCTATTACAAACACATAATTTAAGTACGATGACCTAACAGCTTAATTTCTTCACCACTAAATACAACAATAAATCACAGATATGATTATTTAATCTTAGGAAATCCACACATTGCATTACACGCGTTAAAATAATCGCGCGTTAAATGAATTATTGAAGGAAAAGTCACGTTTTGTCTTGCTGTCGATTGCTTTTTCGTTATTTGGGTGATTCGAATAGAAGTAAAAAGAGCCACATCACGCCTGCAATCCCCGAAGGGTTAGGCAGAGGTGTACCCATTAGTACACCCACATGTCGCCAGTTATGTTTAAGTCTCATATAATAGGGGGCGAGCCCATTGCCATCAACCGGGCACAATTCCAAACTCCGAGACTGCTACTGAGAAATTCCTGACAGAAATACCCAATAACACTTTCCCCGACCTTGGTTGAATCGAACCCAAGACCTCATGCTTAGCAGTCGCGCTTTGCGACCACTAGACCAACGAGGCAATCGCCTATACCAACTATAAAAGCTAATATAACTTTTAATAGTTCCCTAGAAACACTTCAAACGATTGAAAAGCTAGTTTTCTTTCAATATTGCGACACGCGATTTCCGCGATAGACATGTCATAACTCTTTATGTCCCCCATGGATTCATCGAATACTTCATTAAGAAATAACATAACAGCTTTGACGCCTTAGTGCAACAATTTGACATATAAGTGCTAATAGATGGAACACAAAGCTTTTGCGGTAACATGATGAAACCAGCGGTTAATACAGACTCCAACTAACAGTTAATTAGGATTCTTAAGAAGTTGTTAAACACATAAAATAATAATTAATGTATCTGGGATTTAGGTTACTGTGATAACTCTTAAATAATGCGATATTTCATAGAGTTAAATAAGAAAATTATTTAATGTAGTTAAGTAGTATCAGAATATTTTATGATTTACTAAAAGTACAATCAATAAGGAAGATTTTAAGTTACCATGACAGTCCGATACAGATGAAGTTTTTCTAAAAAGAAGAAGTGTTTTTAGATTAAGTAGTAATATAAGAATGAAATACTTAGCTCATTAATTAAATTAAACTTATACTTCTACTTCCATCTGTTTTTAAGAAAACTTCAAGTAATATCTGACTCACCTTGGGTAGGTTACTTATCTCTTTTGTTGACCCAGCATAAAGGCACATAAATAAGGCACCTTAAAGATATAATTACTTCAAAAACGCACATTTCAAAAGCTCACCAATGTGCCAGCACCCTTAATCTTTATTATTATTGACAAAACGAAATAAGACAAAATAACCAAGTTAAATGTAGCAAACGTTTTTCTATTACATTAAACCTTTTTTTGATGGCAACATTTAGTATAAAAGCACAGGTATTTTCGGCGTTAGAGGGGAATAAAATAGATTTATGACACATTAAAAACAATAATAAGAGATTATGACGACAATTTAGAGAAACAAAGGTATAATAGACAGGAAAAGAAAAATTTCGGTTACATTATAAGACAAAATCTGCCAAACCGGTGGACATACGTATATTTAGTCCTGGAAATTGGCTATAAAGGGTCCTAAATTATAGTAAGTCCAAAATATTAGTAACAGTGTAAACTAACGTATACCTTTCTTCTTTCCAGACGCGTGTGGTCTGTCAGACGTTCCACACATAGAGAGTCTACAGGAGAAGTCCCAGTGCGCCCTCGAGGAGTACTGCAGGAGTCAGTACCCAAACCAGCCCACCAGGTTCGGCAAACTCCTCCTACGACTACCCTCCCTACGGACGGTCAGCTCACAAGTAATAGAACAGCTCTTCTTCGTGAGACTCGTCGGCAAGACGCCCATAGAAACCCTCATCAGGGACATGCTACTCTCCGGGAGCTCCTTCTCGTGGCCTTACATGGCGACCATGTGACATACGATGTGGAGGCAGCTGGCAGCGGCATGATCCACGCCCTACGGCTTCCCGCCGTACCTGCCGAGCCAGCGGTTCGACCCATTCCAAAGGTACCAGCGCGAAGCCCAGCCTGAGGATGCCGTGACCTCCTCGAGCGAATTCCACGAGACAGAAGCGAGTGAAGAGTACTTCGGGTCAAGAACCAGCAGGGAAAGCGAGAGAGCCGATCCGACTTTCGATCCCATATCAGCTTTCTACGCTCCGAAATCGAGCGAAGAGTTCGAAACGACTTCGGATACTCAGAAAAACGCGCAAAAATCCCTGATGATAGACAATTTGTTGAACATACGACAAGAGTGTAGTATACCGGATATGAAATAACGTTGTTCAGTGGGGGTCTTTAGTGTATTAGTTCAAGTTTTTTTGTTCCTCTGTAAAAATAGTTTACTATTTAATATTGTAAATAAAAAATGTTTTTATTATTGTAAATTGATAGTTAAGAGTTTTCTACGATGATGGATGGATTCTTTTTTATTTTATTTTATGTATTTTTTTCTGATTCTTCTTTTTGTAGTAATTGTATGAAAAGCAATTTTGGATTGTTAATGCAATAAAATGTACATCGGTCGTGCAATGTTGGTGTGTAGTTACATGTATAGAGATAGATAAAGTTTTTCGAAGATTGTGAAGTCTTTTATACGGCTAAGTAGGAAAGCGAGCATTTTCGGTATAAACTGACCTCTTATTCTACGGAAACCGTTTACAATGCAAGGTCAGCTTATATTGGATAACTTGATATGTCGTCATGTGTACGAAGCATCCTCAACTTCTTAAACTGGGACTGGAAACCGAGTCATATCAAAAGGAAAGACAGTAGTACAGTATATAAATATTTTATACTTAAACTTTCATATTTCAAAATCCCAAATTTTTTTGATAATAATAATGTAGCCAAGTACCCAGGGAAAGCGTAGCTTCTTTTTACTGAAAGAATTTTCAGAATCGGACCAATAGTTATGGAGATTAGCGAGTTCAAACAACCAAACAAACTTAGAGCTATAGTAATTATAGGTTTTCGAAATCATGTCTTTCATCGGTATACATTCCCAGTTTAATAACATAAATAGACAGATGTATAAACATACGAATATGATAAGACAAAGTTCTTTTTATTATATTTTCGACTGGTGCTGTAATAACTCAAATATTTACGTAGTTTTACGTATTTTCTTATTTACTGATTCCGTAAAGCATTTATAGGTATGTATCGTTCCTTTAAAAACAACTTTTACAAATAATTTTATTATTATTTTTAGAAAAAAAAAATGTAAAATATGTTTGAGTAATGTTGTTTTTGTTCTTTTACTTATGTGTGTCTATAAAATGTATAAACAATAGTGAGAAATACAAATTTAGAAATAGTAACTATACAGAAATGTTTTTATTTATAATTATAATAATCTTTAGCGCAACGATTTTTTTTATTAAAATATATCTATTTTATTTTTTTCTTTTGACAATAGTCATTTTAGATATTTTTGAATTTGTAATTAGATATTGCAAATTGTGGAATTGTCATGGTAATCTTATACGTTTGAACACTAGAACTTTTGCTTGTAACGTAGCATCAATTAAAGAATTAAACCGGCCTTCCGCTGTTCGCGTGTGGCCGATTATAAATGGCCAATAAAATATAATCTTTTTGAAAGTATTATTTTATAATTGAAACCAATCAAAACATTTTTTAAACTTATATAATACAACACTATAATCTTATATAATCAAAGTAACAAAATGTAACATTACAAGCAAATGTTTACACATCGAGCAATTGTTTTAATTTACAACAAAGTAAAGAAAAATATAAACACTTAGTAAAACAAAAGCAATGTATTTATTCGCAATAATCTGTACAGTAAATGGTTGTAAAATATGTCGGTGTGTGTATGAGAATGTATGGAGTTGTATAAAAAATTAAATATTAATGAGGAATAAAAGATGTCTCTCTGGATTTTGATTAATTTTGTTTTATTGTCACCAAATTCGAAACACAAGAATAATAAAAAAATAAATTACTAAAATGAAAATACAAAGAAAGAAACAAAATGGGACTAGGAAAAAGAATAATAATATATTCTAAATACAATCAAAGTAATAGAATCATTCAGTAGGTACGACCATAAATAGATCAGATATGCTTTCGTTGAAAGCATATTTTATACGTTCGACCAGTATTGTAAGATTATGCCTACACAGATGAACATATTATATACATACCTCTAAAATCATAACCCTCCTTTGCCTTTGCCATAGGTAGTCAGGCAAAAGATAAAAACAAATAAAAAACATCTGGTCTTCAAAAAATTAATAAACAAACACAGCAGGAGTACCTACATACCCTTTCGAATTAAAAAAGAATTTTGATCGACAAATTACTGTCGCAGGAATTGTTGACATGATTTAAAAAAAATACAGTCGAACGTAGAACCTCCTCCTTTTTTCAAAGTCGATTAAAAAGGAAAGTGTCACACAATCATAACAAAAATCACAACACTATCTACTAAATCACTGACATCAAAGTATACATCAAACTACCCTCCCCTTAACAAAATCAAAAGTCAAAATCAAATCGCTACACACGGAAGCGGTCATTTACACTAATCACCCAATTATAACAAACAGGAGTCTATCCGGTGTTAGCTTGACATCACAGATAATACAGAAAACCCACAGTGAACAAAACATTATAGGGACTGATTTTTAAACGTCAGAAATCATATCGAGCCATTACCGCCGACTTAGTGTAACCGACAAAAACCAAATTTTACAGGAGAAGGTTTTTTTTAAATATTTTTATAAATAATTGCGCTATTAAATTGAAATTTGACATATAGTAATGATTTTTGAAACTTTAGGTGTAACGGTTAAAATTTTCAAAAAAACGATAGGTTTTGAGGCTTTTTTGGCGTTTACAATATTTTTGCTGTCTCAAACAAACGAGTAACCTGGTTAAAGTTATAACGCAAGCGACAATTAGCCATTTAAACTATGGATCTATTTTCATAAGTTTAATACATTGTTGACTGTCTCGTTGGTCTAGTGGTAGGAAAACGCGACTGCTAAGCATGGGGTTCAATTCCCAGGTCGGTACACCTCTGCCTAACCCTTCGGGGATTACAGGCGTCATGCTATGTAGGTCATCATCTGCCTAGCCTTTTCCCAACTATGTTGAGGTCGGCTTCTAGTCTTACGGGATGCACCTGAATACCATTATTTTACATGGAGCGACTGCCTATCTGACCTCCACAACCCAGTAACTTCTCTCTGAAACACTATCACCAAAGAAAAGGAAGAAAAGAATAACAGGAAGTTCGCTGATAACTTCAGGGCCAATGTTTGTTAAACTGTTCTGGAAACAGGTAAGATTGGCTCAAGGGGTGACAGGAACATCAACTATGAACGTTGTGAGAGCAGAAGATGGATGCCTATTAAGCGAAGAATGTAAGGTTTTGGAACGCTGGAAGGGATATTTTGAAAGTTTGTTTCTCGATCAGGATAGCATGCAAGGAGTGGGCAACTGGGCGGAAGCCAGTTTTGAAGACCCATACTTAGATGTAGATGAAGAGAATGAAATAAAGATGGATGAGATTGTAAGAGCACTGAGAGGTATGAAAGTTGGCAAAGCTGCAGGCTATGATAGTGTCTGTCGAAATGTTAAAGAACGGTGACGGGGTGGTAGCAAGCCTGTTGTGCTTGATCTTTAATACCTTATTATAGTTATGGTCGTGTGCCGGATGACTGGTGTAAGGCTGTAATTGTTCCACTATATAAAGGAAAAGGCTTAAAGCAGGAATGTAAAAACTACCGCGGCATTAGTCTTAAGCGTTGTCGGCAAACTGTATGCGAAAGTTTTAATTAATAGGGTGATAGGAACTAGGTGATAGGACTGATGAGAAAATTTGAGATGTGCAAGCGGGATTTAGATAGGGAATGGGCTGTATGAATCAGATCTTGTCTTTAAGGTGTATAGCCGAAAAACATCTGCCAAAGTACAAGAAGTCTATTGCGCTTTCGTAGATTTGGAGAAGGCCTATGACAGTGTGTGGAGGGAAGAATTATGGTCGACTCTATCCATGTATGGTGTGGACGGACGCTTGATATGAGCACTGAAATCTTTATACAAAGATTCCAGTGCTTGTGTTAGGATAAATGGGGCATACACTGACTGGTTTTGCATCTCAAGAGGTGTAAGACAGGGCTGTGTAGCGTCTCCTTGGCTGTTCAACCTATACATGGATAGTTGTTTGGCGGATTTAAGAGAGAGTGTGGATTAAGGATATCCATCCTTAATCCACACTCTCTCTTAAATCAGTCAGGCATGATCAAGTTCTTCTTGCATCGTCGGCAGAGCAGTTGCAAGACATTGTAATGGTAATGAATGACGCGTTTAAGAGGAAAAGGATGAATATAAATGTGAACAAGACGAAAGTGATGGTTTTTGAAAGAGAAGAGGATGTATCGGTGTGTGATGTGAAAATAAAACCTAATTTTATCACACATAATAACCAGATAATTATAATTTAACACTAAATACAGTACAAAGAGAAAAGAGATAGTAATTGCATCACAATCTTCACTGGAATGAACTCGTCGCAACACGTGTTTTGCCACTTTGTTTAATAGTCATCATCATCTGCCTAGCCTTTCCCTCCCAACTATGTTGGGGTCGGCTTCCAGTCTAACCGGATGCACCTGAATACCATTATTTTACATGGAGCGACTGCCTATCTGACCTCCACAACCCAGTAACTGGGTAATACGATACCAGGGTACGGGTACTGGGTTACTTTGTTTATAGTAAACGACAAAATTTTGATGTACTGAGTCAGTTGCGATAACAAGTAGGGTCGCTTACGCTGCAATTCTTAGATAATTACGCAACTTACGATAATTTTGATTATGTCGGTTACTGTAAAATATAGAAAACTGTTGTGCTAACGATAAATTTGGCATTTGCTATAACTTTCTAATTGGTTGTCTTTTGGCGGGAAAAGTCAACAAACCAAGTCCGTTATAGTCTAAAAAGTCGTCTGCGATAAAAAACGCTGTTTAGGTAAAAATGTCGCTTACGATAAGACGGCGGTAATGGCTCGATATCTCTGAAAAAAAAATTACCGTTTGTTAGCAGCTGTTCTATAGAACATAATTTTTAAATAGGTGCCCATTTTTAAATAGTAATATATTTAATAAATAAGGTCGTACCCCCGCATTTTTTCATATTTATGCATCTATTCTGCATGCATGCATGCAAGTATTTCAGCATTTTTCAACTAAAATCAGTAATGTGATTATACTATTAAATACGAAACTAGCAACAGAAAGTAATCCAAACCGAAGCTATTGCAAAGTATGAAATATTTCTTGTTTGTTGCTTTATATGAGGGTAAAACTCTTATTCCTATAGTAAGAAGTGTCATATTTGCATAGAGTAATAGACCATTCTCAACTAATCACTTTTCATACGTCACAATTTGAGATTTTCTCTAAACGTATTTAACCTTTATTGACAGAAAAAACAACAACAAGAATTCCTATTTCAAATAAGCTTTTCATGGATCAAGTGAGCCTTCTGTCTTTTATTCCGGTGCCGATTGTCACCGTGTGAAACTATAAGTGCGCGTGAGAGTGGCGTCCGTCGTATGTGCAGGCGCAGGTGGGCAGCGCACGCGATAGTTCTGTTTACGTGGGAATATACACTTGTTGAGGCAATTAGCTCGACGCTGATTGGCGCTATTAATTTGCGGAAAGTGAAATTAGGTTTGTAGTCAAGAGTTAAGACTCCCGGTGGTAAGTATTTTTAATTAATTAAGTTAAATAAAAACTTTGGTATCTAGATAATGCTTCTGCATATTTTTGCACAGTGATTTTATACGAAATCATCGTATGTATTTTGTAAACATCAGCTTACATTGAAGATACCATAATCAGTACATGTTATAAAACAAAGTCCTCCGCCTCGTCTGTCTGTCTATTCGCGTTAAACTCAAAAACTATTAAACGGATTTTGATGCGGTTTTCACCAATTGAAAAAGTGATTCAAGAAAAAGGTTGAGGTATATTATTTATTAAAGTTTTGTGTCAATTGGTTGAAATATGACGATAATTGCTGGAAGTGTCGGAAAAAGCCAGTTTTTTTTTTAATCCGACACAGTTTCAGAAATTACCGCGTTTAAACAAGCAAAAAATATCATCAGATTTATTATATTAGTATAGATATTACTATTTTCCTTCACAGATAACATTGATCTCCAAGACAAGCTTAGAAAGTATAGATGAATTGCAAAAGCTACTTCGGTACTGACCCGTATCGAACTCCCAACCTCATGCATGAGAGACGGGCCTCATAACCACTGGGCCATCATGACACGACAGATTGTACATGTACCTATCCCACAACAATTAATATCCAATTACAAAAATATCAAATTCCCATAAACTATAAAAATCACGATCGCGCCACGGAAGTCAATACCATGTCATACCACGGGATATTAAACTGCCCTTTCCTCGCACCTGTGTTAGGGTTGTCACTGCGGGAACATTGTGGTAAATCACGACAGGGGTGCTCCCACGCTACTGTGTTTATTGTAAAGATGGTATATATGCATATATGTGTACAAACATAGAGTTAATAAAATAGAAATGTTTGTAATGTAAAAATAATAGGTTTTTACTAAATGGATATAAATGTCTACACGGTAAGTACCGTGTCAAAAATATTTAAAAAAAATGTAGTATTCAAATACTAAAACAAATGTTTTTGTCTGTTTGTTCTGGCTGATCTCCGTTAAATTCCTACTAGAAACACCCAAAAAGCACGACTGCTGAGCTTGAGGTCTTGGGTTCGAATCCCAGGTCAGCCAAGAATTATTGGGTTTTTCCATCAAGAATTTCTCAGCAGCAGCCTCGGATTCTGGATTTGTGCCCGTTTGATGGCAATAGGCTCGCTCTCAATTACATGTGACTTAAACATAAGTGGCGAAATGTGGATGTACTAATGGGTAAACCTCTGCCTAACCCTACGGGGATTACAGGCGTGATGTTATGTTATGTAACATAGTTGCTTAAAGCAGGAAATGACTGTACCGAGTCCGCCCCTGTTTTACCTAAGTACACCTTCTTCAACACACAGAGAAGCAACTAACGAAAATAAAATCATCTAAAGCTTTGTACGCACGTACGAACAAATTTGTCGCGTTGCATAATACGCAACAAAGTCAAAGTCAAAGTCAAAAACATTTATTTCAATTAGACCATTTACAGGCACTTTTGAATACAGCAACAGCTCGGTTCGCACGTGCGTACCACTAACGAACATCGAACACTGTTCGTCAAACATGTTTGCGGCGATCCTATTAGTATGTTCTGTTTGGACGGTGTTCGAATAGCTTTAGTAAATGTTACGTAACAAAATTGTTCGTATAGTCTATACATCTATACATTTATAATAAAATGGTAGGAAAGTGTATGTATGTCCGGGATAAACTCAAAAAGTACTGGACGGATTTGAATGTTTTTTTTATGTTGTATAGGTATTAAGTCTGGGCAACATATAGGCTATAATTTATCTTGAAAACTTGAACACCTGATGCAGAACCGCAACGTTACAGACCAGCTAACCTATAAGAGATACAAAAATGGCACCATAGCAAAAATTGTTCCACGTGATGAGCATTTTCTGCTGAGAGAATAAATTTGAAGATCTGGAACACCTGGACAGTCACCTGGGTTCACACAGACGAAGTCGCGGGCAGCAGCTAGTATCAAATATATCCAACGGCACCGCCATGGCTATTGTGATGGAGTTCATGACTGTTGTGCGCGAACTCGATTCAAACTATGTTCGCGTACGTATTCGAATATGCCGTCCATACGTACGAACAAAATGTTCATGTTTGATGTTTGTGTTCGCTATGTTCGTGTTCGTACGTGCGTACACGGCTTTACAAATTAACATGATCACATAAACTTCATACACGTCCATTATTTTTTGTCACTGCGGGTAGTCTGTTCAATCACATATCTGACACCTGCAGCCCACACATTATGACGTGACCAACTCTTTTAATACTAGAGCTGCGATACAAATCGCTAGAGGATTTTTAATTTTAAATACATGTCTTTTTGGGAATTAAATACTTCGGTGATTTGTAAAACATGCTTGTTTATTATGTTTGTGTTTTGTTTATGGTGTGTTTATGTTCAATGTGTTAGGGATATTATGTACGCTGCAGGAGGGTTTACGGTTTTGGAGTTATGTAGGTATCAAGTGATAAGTGTTGGATTAGTTTAATTAGGTTACAGTCGTCTTTTGAAGAAAAAACATAGGTACTGCTGCTTTTATAAAATTCTGGGTTTATAAAAACTGGATTTTAATAACTTCGCTATTTGGGTTCGTGGGTTCAAGTCCCGTGCCTGATTGATACATAAATACTTTGTGTAGATATGTAGATTTATGTTATTTTCACAATAAATATATACACCCTTATTAGGTAATACAGAAAATAAAATCTTAACGATAAAATATAAGAAAATACAAAAAAAAAATGCCTTAAAAAATTACATTAAGTACATCATCATCATATCAGCCTATAGCCGCCCTGCTGAACGTAGGCCTCCCCCAAAGGGGGGATTTGCCGACCAATATAAAATACTCGCTATTACCGAACACTTCGTCCCCGTGGAAGTCAAAGTCCCCCTTAATTCAGCCCTGTCCCAAAATGAGTTCTTAGCTAACATCTCCTACCTATAAACTGGCCTGCTTTTGAGCTCCATAGATCAAGAAGTTTTTGAGATTTGGTGTTTAGTTAGTAAGTTAATAAGTGTCCTTTCGCTGATTAGATAGATAATCTCCAGTACCTACAAACTCAATGACGCTGAAGAAAAAATAAGAGAAGGACAACGTTGTTCCTCCACCTAGACTTGTAAACCAATAGTCAACGTCACACTAAACGGTCCCGCTGCGTGACAAATGAAAGTGACATCTAACACGCACAGCGTGACAGCGTGACCCTTCAAAGCAAAAAGTCATTTGACAAAAAGTATCAAGTCATCAAAAACCTTCCGTTTCAAACAGGTGCACGACAATCAGTGCAAAAGGTCAGGTGTCACCAACTGTCGGTCACGCGAGACACGGACGGTCGTCGGTAAGTGAGTTATTGGAAATGGTGTTTGTGGAATTTAACCTTTTGACCGCCACGTCAAAAAAGCAAAAGCGTGCCCTCGGCGCCAAGCTACGAATTCAAATCTATATAATTGGTGTTAGTTTTTGTCATCTCATGTTAATATAGATGAAATATAAAGAATGGGAGTCAACTAATATAAATTAGGATGAGTCAAGGAACATTATTAGCAAAGGAAATAAAAAAGTAATGTTATGTATGAGCTTTATTTACGTAATTTGTAAGTGTTATTTTTGACGTGCCATGCCGTCTGTGGCGTCGTGAGCACTTTTTGATTTTACGTCCATAGACGTCCCTGGCGGTCAAAGGGTTAAGCACGCCTCCGATATATATAAAAAAATGGCATTCAAGATAGAACTTTTAGTACAGATAACATCACGCCTGTAATCCCCGAAAGGTTAGGCAGAGGTGTATCCATAAGTAGGTACTCCCACATTTCGCCAGTTATGTTTAAGTCCCATGTAATAGGGAGCGAGCCTATGCCTATTGCCATCAGGCACAAATCCAGACTCTGAGGCTGCTACTGAGAAATTCCTGATAGAGAAACTCAATAACGCTTTGCTTGACCTGGGAATCGAACCCAAGACCTCATGCTCAGCAATCGCGTTTTGCGACCACTATAAAAACTGAGTATTAGTTAACTTTAAATAGTGTGCGTAAAAATATTTATTATGACAAGATAAAAAAGGTGACGGATCGCGGGCGGCGCACTCGCAAATAAAAAAATGCAAAAAGTAATTTGACAAAAAATATCCTTACGGCGTTTGAGAAAATTACGCTAATCACCAATATGGCTATCTCCTCTTTGAACACTTCTGCACCACAGTGCCATCTCTGCCTCCCATTTATAACACCTACCAGCATAGGAAGACGTGCCTAGTAAGGAACTACAAGCTAAGCACTTATAGGACTACATGTCAGTATATTATTCCTTCAAATCTGCCTACAAAACATACTAACCAATAACAAACAAAATTCATGCAAATTCTACAGGAAAACCGTATCAAAAAGTATTGTCCTTATAAGTATATTCGTACCTACAATGACATACTGTGCATTTAATCTTAATACTATTATCTCATCAGGCTTCATGTGGTCTGATGAATTTTATTGTTTTAATTTATTAATGTTATGTGCTGACTATTTCTCAATTTAATTTAATTCAATTCAATTCAATTCAATTTAATTTAATTTAATTTAATTCAATTTAATTTATTTCTAATTCAATTTAATTTAATTTATTTTCAATCAATTTTAATAAATTACGACTAACATAATCTTAAGATAGAATGTTACTAACAAAATATGGACGTTAGTCTGAAATAAACGAATTTTATTTTATTTATTATGAATGCGAAAGTTTGAATGGATGGATGTTTGTTACTTAATCGCGAATCAATGAATCTGGATGTTTGGTATAAAGAATCTTTTAAAAGATAAACAACTATTAATATATATATTATTTACAAGCTTAATAACAAAAACAAAAAAAAAGAAACAACCAGAATAAGAAAATAAAAAAGAAACTTAAACTAAATGGCATAAAGATATAATATCTTGGTATAAAGATAGATTATTGTCTGAAATAAAATAAATCAATATTTTATTATCATCAAGATTAGGTACAATAGAACTAACTTTTGCCCGCGACTTCGTTCGCGTGGAACTTACGGATCCCTAATTTTTTTGATATTAAAATATAGCATAATCAAGGATAAAGAGGTTACCTATTAGCGAAAGAATGTTTTAGAATCGGATCAGTAAAAGCTTAGCTTGTCTAGCACACAATTACATACCACATACATGGCGAGAGGTGAAAGTCATCTTTATACCAAAACCAGGTAAAACCGACTATACACAACCCAAAGCCTACAGACCAATAAGCCTAACATCCTTCCTACTGAAGACTCTTGAGAGACTCTGTGACCGACACATCCGGGACGGACCTCTTCGGGAGCTGCCACTACATAAACAGCAACACGCCTACTCCACAGGTAAATCAACAGAATCTGCACTCCACAGTGTGATTTCTAAGATTGAATGTGCGATAGACCACAAAGGCTCCTCACTAGTGTCTTTCATTGACATAGAAGGTGCTTTTGACAAAACCTTATTCCATAGCATCAACGCAGCCCTCGTGGAACACGGTGTGGACTCGACCCTGCGAGGATGGATTACTAACATGCTCAGGCTTAGAGCCGTACAAGTCACGGTGAACGACACCACAAGAGCCATTGTGGCGAAGGGATGCCCCCAAGGAGGCGTCCTCTCACCAATTCTATGGAATCTTGTGGTAGACAGCCTCATCAAGCGCCTAAACGATAGAGGCTATTTCACGGTAGGCTATGCTGATGACATTACTATAATAATAAATGGCACACATGAAAACACACTCTGCAACCTTATGCGCCAAGCCTTGAAGATAGTAGAAGATTGGTGCAAGGAATACAAATTAACAGTAAATCCCACTAAAACGGAACTCGTCCTTTTCACAAGAAAAAGGAAACTAGCCCCACTACAACTACCGCAACTCTTTGGTTCCACCCTAAGCCTATCGACAGAAGCCAAATACCTGGGGATCTATTTGGACAAACAGTTGAACTGGGCAAAGCACACAGAATACATCACAACAAAAGCCAGCATAGCACTATGGCAATGCAAAAGACTGCTTGGTAAGAACTGGGGCCTAAGCCCTAAAATTACCTACTGGCTTTACACCACAGTCATCCGTCCAATTATCACATACGGCTCTTTAGTTTGGTGGCCCAGGACCAATCTGAGCACAGCCCAGAAAGACCTCGAAAAACTACAAAGATTTGCCTGTGTAGCAATTACCGGCAGCATGAAGACAGCACCCACCGCTGCTCTGCAGGTGATGCTTGGGTTACCACCCCTGCATCTAGTTGTAAGAGAGGAGGCGGCCCTAGCGACCTTCAGGCTTGAAATATCCGGCACCCTCAGTAAGGATTCCAGAATCAAACACACACGCATAAAGGAGGATGCAATCAAACTACAACCGTTGATGGCATCACCCAGCGACAGAATCCTGAAAACACACTGTTTTCAAAAACACTACAACATAGAACTCACAGCGGAGCAGTATGACTACTCAGGTCCGCAAGAACTAAGGATCTACACTGATGGATCGAAAACCGACCAGGGAACTGGTGTCGGAGTTTTCTCAAATGACCTAAACATTAGAATATCCAGGCCCCTTGGAATGCTCAACACTGTCTATCAGGCGGAATGTGTAGGCATTATCCAGGCAGCGAACGCCATAGAGGCCAGGAAAGTCACGGATACCCATATTCGTATACTCTCCGATAGTGCCTCGGTCCTTCAATCCCTAAAGAAAACCCAGATCACGTCAAGACTGATACTAGAATGCCACAACGCTCTAGAACGCGTTACGGCACCAAACCGAAATACAGTGACACTGCAATGGATCAAGGGACACAGTGGATCACTTGGTAACGATGCAGCTGATGAACTGGCCAGAAGAGGTTCTAACACGAAAGCAGTCGGACCAGAACCAATTGTCCCCATTCCTTTCAACCAACTTAGAAGCTGGCTTAGGGAACACACACAGACACAAGCAGCAAAATGGTGGACCTCGACACCAGGGTGCAGGCAATCCAAGGAAGCTATGCCATCCTTGGACACAAAGCTGACCAAGCGCCTTCTGCGCATGGACAGGAATAGCCTAAGACTGGTGGCGGGGACCATCACTGGACACTGCTCACTAAATAAACACTTTCACACACTAGGTATTACTGACAGTCCTTTGTGCAGAGCATGCATGGAGGCGGAGGAAACAGTGGCGCACGTGCTCCTCGAGTGCACCGGATCCGCGAAGAGATTCTCGGAGCACCGGGATCACTCGCGGATGCCCTGAGAAGACCGGGAAGACTGATCTACTTCTGGAGGGAGGTGGGCTGGCTGGAATAACCGGCCACCATGGCTCACGTACAATGGTCCACTTCAAGGACTAAGTGCGGAAACCAACACCGAATAGATAGATAAGCTTAGCGAATTCAAACACAAAAAAAAGATTTATGCAAATTAGCCCAGAAATATCGGAGAAATCGGTGTAACATACATTACAAAAAGATAGGTACTCCTCTTTTTTATAAAGTCGGGTAAAAACCTACTAATACAACTTTCAACCGTCGCTTGAGACCATAGGACCAACTACATAGTTTCACGTGAAGAATTGGGATGACGTAGTATTCAATACTTATTTCCTGAAAATTACACGTGAGCGAAGCCGCGGTCACAGCTAGTATTATGTATAGATTAAGTAATCATTTACCTCCAGTCTTTAACATACACATAATATACTGAAATTGTCCTCATGCCATCCTTCTTCAGTGCTTTCAGTGAGTTTCAGGGCGGGAGGCGTGTCAAAGGTCGCCCAATGAGGTCACAGGTCGCGACCCCCGACCTCCCGTGCGACCCGCGAGTTCGCGCATACTCCTTCGCGGAATACGATTGATTCGTGCCTGGTTTGACGCCCCTGTACTATGCGTACGTACTTATGGTTAGGAAGCTCAATATCTCTGCGCAGTGTTATGTCGTTGAAGGAAATAAGACATTATGTTTTCTTTGAAACAGTTACACTGACCTTATTGGTGAGGTTCTTCAGAAAGGTCAGATGCGCAGTACTCGTAACCAGCGTGCTTGTATGACGAGATGTATGAACGTAGATAAGGCGAAAGGAATATGTAAGGATCGTAGCAGGTGGCGTTCTGTGGTTTCTATCTACCCCCATGGGAAAAAAGCGTGAGTTTATGTGTGTGTATGTATGTATGTGAAACAGTTTACAATTTGTTAGATTTCTAGAAGAATGACTTGTTAATTTCTAGATGGACGATCAAAAATTTTTGTTTTTAGACCTTGCCGTCTTCTGGAATTTATTCGATATCGTGGGAGCGTTTACAAACATGTACGACACACATACACAAACAGCCAGACCCGGAAAACAATCTGTAGGCAATACAAATATTTGTTTGTACAGGGGGCTTAGACAAAGTAACAATGTCAAAATGATAACGAAGTTAGAAAAGACTAAAATGTATGGGATTGACATAAGCCCTGTTAAGTCACGTGGACATGAAGCAAGACATGACAAGCAAGTCAGACACAATGACGAATTTAGATATCGTTTCGCTACGAAGCGATGTTACTTTGTCTAAGGACCCTGGTATCGAGCCCGCGTCAATCGCTGAGCCACTGAATCTAACCAATCTGACTGTACCAGATCAGAAGACCAATTATATTATTATTCTCCTAACTAAAAACTTTCAAAATCTAGGCGCAATTATTTCATCAGCGACAAAAACACGAAGGGTTAGGCAGAGACACTACATTTCGCTAGTTATGTTTTTTTAAGTCTCATAATAGGGGGCGATCCTATTGTGCACTGACAACTGCTCCTATGGAAGGCCTACGGAAGTCCCGTAGTCCAACTGGTTGTACACTATAGTTGGACCACGACCCTGTAACGGATTTTCTGATAGCTCCAATTGTCAAGCAGCCTTCACTTTGCTGATATCTCTGAAGACCCACTTATCAATCTTAACTCCAAATTCGCACTAGACAATACAACTAGCCAACACCTGATTTACCATTCCCGGATCGACTAAAGCCTCGTATTCATGGTAAACATTTGTTTAGCAACAGTTGATCAACATTGTTGATGAACGGCGAGAATGCTGCTGGAAACTTTGTTTAAATCAATATGGGTTGTCCACACACCTCAACATTTTGTTGATAAACTGATGTTTTCGCTTGCCGAGCGTCAACTCTGCAACATGGCGTGATCAGCTACGCAACACAAGTGTTGCCCGCAATATGTTGACAGCAACTCGGCAACATGTTTATGCAACCATGTTGCTAAACAAATGTTTACCATGAATACGAGGCCGTAAACAATACCTAACTACGAACGGTTAACGGTAACCCAAACAGTATAATGTGGAAATCAAAAATATTGTTTTCTCCATCCATTGTGAGGTGTGGAGATAGGAGCGATAAGACGGACAGACAGACAGATATCTGGTAAACGTGGTGCTTGTACACCTAGATGATTGGGAATATAGGTGGCATGGAGTCGTCGTGTGTTTGTTTAGTAGTTCTTTAAGGGTTTTAATTAACGGATCTTTTTTAATCATAAATATATTTCTTGATTTACTTATATAGTGCTTATAGTTTTGAATGACACTCGATGTATTGAACTTAGATGAGGATATTTACAAAAAGGCTGATTTTTTATTTTGCATCTTTCGAAGGAATGAAAGTTCTACTGAATAACTTTACTACTGAATAACTGAACTTTTACTATGGGACCAACTCTGAAAATCAATCGATATTAGGAAATAGGTACCAAGTAGGCCGCCGTAAATGTCAATCTATAAACAATATTTAAACAATGCATAAACATTTTCCTACTCATTAAAGTAAAAAAAAATTAAGCACAAAGTCAACTCCACACATTTCTCAATTCACTATCCCGCGCCTAATCGTGCGGGTGGTCGAGCTTGATTGTGATTGACAACACAACGTCACAGCACCGCATTCACTCCAACACTACCCTACAATACCGCGTTGTATGCCATACATTACCGCACCAAAATAAACAGTGTACATTCACAGTTATATAAAGCCAGCGATGTATTTTGTGCGAACGTTTTTGGTAGGATAATAAATGGGTGTTCAGACGATAGTAGGCTTTCAAATGTGCCTTTTGAATGTTGGTTTCTTGAAAGTGTCGGTGCCAGTAATGCGTGAGTCTGACAGGTCAGCGAGACTAAAGAGTTCTCTAGTGAGTGGCTTACTTATAGAATAAAAGGTATGTGCTTATGTGTAACGTTGTGATGGCCTAGTGGTTGAGGCGCTCGTCTTTCATGCATGAGGCTGAAGGTTCCAATTCGGGCACGTACCAATGTGACTTTTTCAATTTAAATGTACTGTCTTTCGAGGAAGGAAAAAAAAGATTCCGACGAATTGAGAACCTCCTCCTGTTTTGAAGTCGGTTAAAAATATTGTTAGCTATCTTGACTTACGATTACTTGCGACCCGCCCCGGCTTCGCACGAGTGCAATTTAGATACATAAATAAACCTCCTTCTTCTATTGGAAACACTCTATCTATTGATGAAAACCGCATTAAAATCCGTTGCTTAGTTTACAAGATTTAAGCTTACAGACGGCGGAAAGCGACTTTGTTTCATACTATGTAGAGATCTGCAATCGCCAATCCGCCTTGAGCAAATGCTATGATCAATATTCAAGCCTTATCTGTAAGAAAAGAAGCCTTTGCCTTGAAGTAGGATAATAATAGATTGGTAGTATCAATATTATATGTTTAGTTATGTGTATCGTCTTACTAAAATACTAAATACCACATAATTTCATCCTCACAGCCAAAAAATCCCACCAAAAACAATAAACACTTACGAAAACCAATAAAACAGTTAATCCGGAGCACTATCGATGGTGACAATTTATAGAGAGGCTCTCCCGCCCTACGCCGCCCTACGCCGCCCGCCCTGGACGGTTTACTGCGGCGCGATACCCTAATGAAATTGACGAGTTGTGGTCTAAATGAGAAGAGGATCCGAAGATTCGTCTTAAGATAAAACGAGTAAGGTAAGTTGATTTAGGACTTGATAGTTCATTTTACTGTCTGTACAAAATCTTTTTTTTGGGAAAGGTCTATGCATAAATAAGAAGTGAAGAAGAAGTGTTAAGTACAGGATATCGTAAGACATAATGAGATTCCTCAGTAGCACCCTCGGAGTCTGAATTTGTGCCCAGTTTATGGCAATAAACTCGCCCCCTATTACACGGGACTTAAACATAACTGGCGAAATATGGGTGTACTAATGGGTACAACTTTGCCTAACCCATCGGGGATTGCAGGCGAGATGTTGTATATTATGTAAAGTAAACTTAGGATGATAATAATGTTTTTAACCGGAACTGTTAAACCTTAAAACCGCATGTCAAAATACTCTTTTTGATACTTACCGCAACTTCTTCGATAAAACAAAAACAATCAAATTATAATTTCTTTATACTCAATATTTTCTTAAAAACAGAACCTAGAACTAGATTTATTCCGAGTTTAACGCTTCGCATGAAGCAATAACTTAGTACCGACAGTTCACGCCTTGAGGCTGTTTGCCACACACGAGAGCCACCGGTTTACGTAATACCATGTTTATGAGACTTGACAGGACAAGTAAAGCTTGGGTATTACAAATATCTTCTACTTTGAAAAATACTTACATTTGTACAAAATCTATAAAAGTATATAATTTAATAAACCAGCCTAATTATTGTCCCACTGTAGGGCAAAGGCATCTTCTCATACTGAGAAGGCACGAGCATTGATCTCCACGCTTGCTCATTGCAGATTATCGATTTCAGACTTATATTTTTGAGTCCAGGTTGCCTCCTGATGTTTTCCTTTACCGATCTCAGTGATATATTTTTTAATTATAAAATTTATCATCTTAGTACTTGCCCGGTATTGAACCCACCAACTCACGCGTGAGAGGCGGGCACCATAACCACTGGGCAACACGACATTAAAAAAATTGCAAAAAAAATCTATCTCCGGATTTCACTCTCATGTATAGCCGTCCACATTTATAAGAATTGGCGCGGACGTGTAAAAACAAACGTCTCGTCCCTTGTCCGCTTATCCGCACTTTTTGCGGACATCCGTGACGTCATCCACTTAACGTTAAAATATATCCGCACTTTTTTAGGGCTGTAATAAGGAAAACCTGTTGGTTTGTGGCTTGCTCGCGTTACCACTTACTATAATGTGGTAGAGAATAGAAGGTAGTGGAATTATTACTTTACTTTTTTCTACCAAAATGGTTTGTTTTTTCGTGTTGTTATGCGTGTGAATTTGAAAAAGTGGTTAGTAAATAAAGTATTTAATACGGAAAGTGACAAAACAATGAGTTATTAAACTCATAGTTATAAATTCAATTACATTAAAAAATATATAATAAATAAAATAAAAAATATAGTCTTCTTTTAAATACTAAATTATATAAAATATAGATTATTACATAGATTAATTACAAAGTTGACTAATTTATTATTACAAAAAATACTTCATTTCAAGAATTCGTTTCTGCCAATTTTTCACAAAATCAGGTCATAAAAACATCATAGTCTTGTAAGGGTTAAAACGAAAGAAAAGTCTAAGGGCCTCAGCACACGGCGGATTTTAAACGCGCAGACGACTCGCGTTTCAAGACAATTTCAAGAACACGCGTTGTCTGCGCCGTAGATACCGATTAAAACGCGAGTCGTCTGCGCGTTTAAATTACGCCGTGTGCTGAGGCCCTTAAACAACCCAAAACATTCATATCGACCACAAAAATTCATATCACGAGTCGTCACACACCAATACAAAATTTCCGATTTTATCATTTCATTCGCGTCACTTCACACCTTAATAAAGAAGAAAACGGAACGTAAAAAAAACAATTCTTAGAAAAAAAAAACAAAGAAAATCAAGGAGACCCCACTCAACGACATCTGGTGTGAAAAAATAAAATTTACCTTTTACTTTAGCTAAATTCCGAATTCTGCGGTGAATTGAGCCAATTTACATAGTCATAAATATATTTGATTCCCGACATTGCATTGTCTTGAGGTTTTCCGTGGGGTGGGTGGCGTGCCTACCCCTAGGGTTTTTTTTTACCCCAAAGATAAGACATGTCAAGTCTTGACAGATGTCGCCGATGTTCGTTGGGTAAAACAAGAGAATGTCAGTTGTAGAGTTGGTATCGTTACTTTTCTTTCAATGATAACAAGTTGGGGAAAGTTGTTGATTTGTATGTTTTAAGTTTTTTTTTTTTAAGATAGGTTTAAGAATTATTAGATGGAAGGAATGGAGGCACGACTTTGCCTACGAGTGAGACAGGACACGCTAATAAACATAAAAATTATAAGTAGGGATCTACTGAAATTTTAATTTTAATTTACTCGTAATACTATGTTGCTATGTCCTAACAGGGTCCATAACTGTACCTTAGCTTTAAGCCTTATGTAACATCTTTTATACACATCATGGTATGCAAAGAATTGAATATGAATATGAAATTTTGCAGGGTCTTTTAAATATTTTCTATGCTCCAATGTATCATTATGAAATACACAGTTACGTCCGATATCTATTTAGTCCCTCTTCTGAGTTTTATAGGCTTAAACTTAATCGATTTTATATCTTCAATATCATTTTATCTAGAACCTTCAATCAACCAAAATCTTGATAGCATTTTATTAGAATTCCAGTGGATGCGGGTTTTTGATGAATGATCGGAATACATTATTAAATTATTTTATAAGCACAATTTCCTACAGAACCTTCCCACACGTTAATATCAGATTGACACAAAACTATTACGTCTATCAAACCAAATGTAAATTCCTTAACACACGGTACTGAACTAAACACAGCATTATCACCCATCAAATCAAAGGAATAAGGATAAAAATCCAATAAAATATCGGTTTCAAAGTCATTTCTCGTCACCATATTCCCATATTTGCTTGAATCCAAAAAAAAAACTTTTGTCAAGATACCGTCCGAAATCTTTTGATTAATGATATCAACCCGCCACCGCGAGCGGAGTCCAAAAGAACCCCGCTTTAAGAAAACAAACGACAAATAAAATTCATGTATACTAATGATACGTGTAATGGCTCCAAATAATTGTTGTTAGAACCATTAGCGAAATAAACGGCTCCCTTTAAGAATGACCTGTTTGCTTTAGGATCGCCAGTTGGACAAATATGGCTGTCGCGACATCATTAATTATTAGCTTTGTTAACCAATATTCGCACGGATTTTGTAGGCGGCTGTGTAAGAACCGTTAGCACCCTTCCTTCTAATGTTATTTGTCAGAAATAATTTAAAAACCTCCTTTGATACATACCTACATAAACCTACGCCTTTTTCCCAAGGTGTAGGCAGAAACCACAGAACGCCACCTGCTATGTTCCTTACATACTCCTTTCGCCTTGTTCACGTTCATACATCTCATCATATCAGCACGCCGGTTAAGAGTACCTACTGCGCCTGACCTTTCTGAAGAACCTTCTTCGATATAAATGTAATTTTTTCCCTTTCCTACGCTGTCCCAATGCTGGGCAGATGCCTCTTCCAAATCCTCTTTTTCCGCCCTACCTCGAACCAGCCCTCAAGCTAAAAGGTCATAAGCTGGAATTTCAGCCGTAAACTTGAGTACCTACTCACTCATATTACAGCATACTTTCAAACTATAACCATATACGTATATAAATGCAAACTAAATGCAATTCTCCAAGTCAAGTCGATTAGGTACTTATGTAACACTTTAAACTAAATGCATGCACCCTTCAGCACCTTTTACAAGCCACATAATGTCTAATGCATTCAGGAGTTACAAGCGACTTAATGCCTTGTATGCTATACATCACTCCTTTAACTCGCAAATAGAGAAAGATAGTAGTAACATCGAGAAATGGATTGTAAAGTATTGCAGGCTGAAGACCGACACGTGTCTGTAAGTCGCACAGCCCTTGTTTAAAACCACCAAAACGACGAGAGTTGTCATCAAATACGCATCCTTGAGGGCGGGAATCAGTTTTAAAAGCCATTAGAGGACGAGGGGGACGGGGGTTGTAATTAGACTGCGTTAATATTTAACAAGTGCGACGCCACAGAGATTAGCGTAATGCCGTCCCAGCTGCGTCCAGAACCCGGACACCTTCTGTGACTCGGGCTTTTAAAAAAGCCACTCTGTCAACGGGATCGTCAAAAATTAATTACGTTATGTCCTGCTCTGTAAAAAGGAGATTTTGAGCTTAATGGTTTTGTGATAACCTCCGGTGGAACACACTGGAAGAATAGCAAAACATTCTTCCTTCACAAATTATTTCTGCGGGATAGAATCAATGTTTTCATTCCATTACAAAAGATTCAAAGTTACACCTTTACGAAAATATGGTAGCTAATTAATTCCCGAAAAGTAAGGTATAAAGTTAAAACAGATTCGGGTAAAATCGGGCAAGTGTAATCCTTTCACCCTTTCTGTGCAATTAGAATTAAAGGCAAGACGGGCTCGGCATCTGCGGGTTAACTAATGGCGAATGCATTATTAAAGCCGTCCGCAGCGCGCGAGGGTTGGGGACAGATTATGTTATTATAGATTTAGGTTCTGTTTAATATGCTGATGTGATGATGATGGAAATGCAAGTAGATGTATGTATGCAATAGGTTTGTAAATTTTGAATCTTTTCAAGACACGTTCAGGTACTTAGCAGAGTTCTTTTAAAAGCTTTTGCCAGAAGTAGCTTTGACTAATAGAGTGAAGAGTAGTCTGCGAAATTATTTCTTTTACTTATTTAGTAATTTATAGTAAACTTAATAAAACTTTAATTTCGCAGACAAGTTTAGCAGAAATTACGGCAAAGATATATAGATTAATAGATATATCTTTAAATGTTACATACGACAGTTTGACAAAGAATAAAGTAAGGAATTATTTAATATAATAATAATTTCATGACTTTAGATAGACAAAGGTCACTTTTTTTAAGGAATCCTTTTTTTAAAACGATCTCCTGCCAACCTATCTTATTCTAACAGTTGGTTATTAATAGCTTTCCCTACTTCCCATATCCTAACAGGTTTACAAGGACACAATATACGAAAATTTGTCAAGTCATACACCAAGACTTTCTCATCATTACTGACCGTCACCCTGCCATGAGAATCTCTGCACCAATCAGTCACACTTCCACCCGGAACCAAGATTAGCATACGCAAAAATAACAATGGCGGCCTCAAGAAGTTAATGGGATGTCCCTTGCGTAGCACAAAAGGGTTAAACAAAGGTAAAGGTATAAAAAGGTATATTAATGTGATAGATGAATCATGCGGGGTCCGTTAGACCGGTCGTGGACATTCTAGTGTTAAGTCCATTAAGGTAACTTTTACAGTTGTTTGTTTAAGTTATTATCTTATTCTTTGGTTTTGGTTAAAGATTTATTTGGTTACGCTCATTTGGATTGTTTTGAGGTGTGACTTTTATCGTTATTTAAAAAAGTTAAGCTGTCCTTGTATGGACAGGAGAATACGTTGGTGTGACACTTAAAATTCTCTGGTAAGATGCAAAAAAACATTAATAATAATACTAGCTTCCTATTGTGGATTGGCGGATTGGCGATTTCAGGCTTATGTTAATTACAAGTCCAGGTTTCCTCACCATGTTTTTCCTTCATCGATGTCAGTGATGTCCAAGATTTAAAAAATACATAGAGTTGAAAAAGGCCACATTAGTATTTGGCATCGAACCCGCAACCTCATGCATGTGAGGCGGTATATCACAAAAACATTAATAACTTTAAAAAAATCACCTTTATTAGTTCAGCCAGGGTTACTAGGCATTGACAGCTCACTCAAGGTCATTTCATCTTAATTCTCCGAGAGTTTTTTTTACATAATAGTAGTTAGTTACCAATTACCCAGTTACTGGATTGTGGAGTTCAAATAGGCAGTCGCTCCATGTAAAATACTGGTATTTAGCTGCATCCGGTTAGACTGGAAGTCGGCCCTAATGTAGTTGGGAAAAGGCTAGGTAGATGATGAGTTAGTTACCGATTACAACAACCTTAACAAAAAGAGTATAGTGTTCCCTTTACCGTCTTTAAAAGCAAGACAACTTATAAATAATTTTCCATAAATAGATATCTATTGTGAATTTCATAGACTGTAAAACTTCTACGGAACAAAAGTAACCAATACCTGATACAATAGAAACTAATCTCTATGGTCGAACATCAAACAAGTCGAGACGTATCAAGTATCATTATAATAGGCAATTAGAACTGTGAAGAACAACATTACCTACCACTAAACTATGACCTTTCCAATCTATCCAACTCTAAACACGATACAGACCAAGTTATACTAGATGTCACAGCCAATATAAGAAAAACGACGTCATCAACGAATATGGGAACATCTGGAGGTCTAGCTATAATGGATGATGCGAAGATGGGGTTGCTACTTATTCTAAAAAGGGCTATTTGTTTTCATCCGTCACTTCTTAGTAAAAACAAACAATGAATAAATACGGAGGACTTTTGTACTGTTTCCCATAGCTTCTATTGTGTTCATTGTCACCTTTGTGCGGTATTGTAGACATTTTTTTCGTTACCTTTTGTGTGGCAACTGAAATTGTGCGGCTGTTTGATGCTACTGTTCGGTAATTAAGGAGTCTGTGTCTTGGATTCCTGAAAACGATCGTGGTGGCCCAGTGATTGAGGCGCCCGTCTCTCATGCATGAGGTTGTGGGTTCGAATTCGGGTAAGTACCAATGTGACTTTTTCAATTCATATGTACTTTCTAAGATTATCTTAGACATCACTGACGTCGTTCCATGCCTCGGAAAGCACGTTAAGCTATTGGTCCCAGCTGTCAAACGTGGATCTTTGACAGTCGTTAAGGGTCGTCAGAAGCCCAAAAGTTTGACAACCAGTCTTACCAAGGCGTATCGTATTACCCAGTTACTTGGTTTTGGAGGTCAGATAGGCAGTCGCTCCATGTGAAACATTGGTATTCAGCTGCATCCGCTTAGATTGGAAGCCGACTCCAACATAGTCGGGAAAAGGCTAGGCAGATAATGATGTCTTGGGTTCCTGTAAAAGAAGCTTTAGATGGCCAGTACTTCACTATACTAGTTCCAGAATTTGTCAAAACTTGGTGGTGTAAGTGAAACAAAAAAGTGTTGAGATTGCAGAGATATCATTTTGTCAATGATACAACAAGCATTAATTTTATTAAAAATATGTTGTTTTCTATTTAGTGACATGAAAAATATTGATTGTAGAAAAAGTTATTGTTAAACCGAATTTTATAATTTAATCATAACATTGTGAGGTGTTTTTTTATATTTCTTTAAATAACCATTAACATATTTATACACCTATTGTTAACAAAGAAAAAACACTTATATTCATATTCATGAAATAACCAAACATATTTACAGTAGTTGTTAATAAACTCCCATAACAATTAGAAAACATATTCGAAATTCTCCAAATTTCTCTGACTGCGCGCGTCATACAAACGTCAATCAAGAACACTGGGTGGCAGAGGTCACCGATCATCGTCTTCTACAAATATACCACCTCTCTCAGTACTCAAGCAAAATTAAATGCCAAACAAAACTATTCTTTATCCCGTAACATTAAAATTAAAATTAACCTTACCAAGCCACCTCGTTATCTTTGTGAACTCACTACGCTACATCTCCCTTTTTTGCTTCTAAACATTCATGTCATTCTGTAGAATAAACAAGTCGACACAAAAGGCTTAGTCACTATCCCTTTTTATTAATATCGGTGGCTGAATGGACACAAAGGGTTTTGTACTCATTATGCGTAATCGGAACTGCTCAGGTGTTATATTATAGTAATAACGGGCTTATAGATAATAGACCGCAAATGAAGGGATACAATTTCATGGGTGGTTTTTCGCTTTATAGTTTGATGTATTGGTCAGTTTGGAAAATGTAGCTTTCTCTTGGATATTTTAGATTTTGGATAATTAACCTATAGTTCTGAAGCTTTTGCACAGTGGGTTTGATAAATTAAGGTATATGATTCGATTATAACTTGATATTTTTAATTTATGGATCTCTTGTTTAAATATCAAGATCGATAGATAAACTTAGAGAAAATATGGAGTTTGTTGCTCATACGTCTCCATACGAAAGTACTTTTTGGAAGCGCCAATTAGATTTAGTTATTTTTTCTTGTAAATGAAGTTTAGAAATAATTTGACTTTCGACTTTAACTTTGATAGTAGAATTAAAAAATGCTACGCAGAAAATTAAATCGAGACTGCAGAATTCAATAATGTAAATTAAATCATGTAATCCGCAACACGCGGAAGAGGATTAAATTACCGTTTGTTTTTATAATGAGGTAAATTAAAGTGACAGGTGAAGCTTCATCTGTTTCGCGAACCGAATCATTATTTTTATTGCACTGCCATTTTAAATTTAAAAAAGTTTTAAATTTCGAACAGTAAACTAAAATAAAAAAAGTTATCTTTACCAAATCAATTTTTCGGGTCGACATTGAAAAGTCGACACAAATATTTAATTTGACTTTGAATAAAAAGCTTTGTAGTTAGTTGTACAATATTCAAGAAAAAACCGTTTCAAGTTTAGACGAATTAGGACTCTCATGATCAATGTTAACTGCACTTTAGCTACTTGACTCTAATCCTCATACACATATAGCCCAAGCTTCATATTTCGAGATCAACATTAGAGTATCATCAGCGATTAGCCTTCTATTAAAACAAAGAACATCAAAGTCACGATATCATAAAACTTTTCCAATTTCTATCCGAAAGAAGCCCTCAAAGAGATTTGCATGAGGTCCACACAATGAACGGTGTATTTTGCAATATTTTCAATACCCCAGCATGGGTCCAACTACTCGGGGGTCCTTCTTTTGTCCTCCACTTTAATATCTGTGGGAATGGACATACCGACTCCATTTGGGTAATTTATCATTCTTAAACGAGTGAGGAGACTATCCACTATTATCCTTCGTCGTGTAGTCTTTCTAGTCTTGAAAGGGCGCAGTCTTCGCCCTTTGTCCGGACTTGTTCAAATTAATGACGTATTTGGCCCCAACGGGTTTTGGTATTAGCGATTTTGAGCACCGGACACAGGAGTCCGGTGTCCGATATTTATGAATTATTAGCTATTTCGGGTTCCCATAAAGTCTACGGGCTGGTATTTACGTAGCTGGACAAGGGTCAGTCTTCGAAAATATTATTACTTTGATTTATTTTTTCGGACCTCAAATAATGTTTGTGAATTTGCATAATTCGAAAATAACGGACCGTATATCTAAATGAAATGAGTGTCTGAAATTATGACATGAACTTAGAAATTTATTTAAACAGCCTAATTTAGTTTAAACATGTCAAGTAAATGTAAATAACGACTACAAATTTTACATCAATGACACTCATTCAAAAGTTAAACTGCGTAAAAAATGCGCAGACCATCAAAATTAACATATCAATGTAGGGTCCCCATAAAAAACGCGAGATGACCACAGCATCCCTGGGTCAAAGGCCAGATAAGTACAGGTGCCACGAGCCTAACACGCTTTCTTTACAAATTCTCAATAAAATTGGGGATGACATTGAAATTAAGATGTTTTTTAATGTCCAGTAGTGACAGTGGACACGAGGCGACGTAAAAAATGGGGAGACGAACGAATTATAAGAGATTTAAAAGTAAAATGTAGTTGATGCGGGAATTATAACAGATTGACATTAGCATAACTTGAACGCATGCTGCGATTCGTAAAATGGTAATGACACTCGACATTTCTGAAAATTTACTGTTGCGAGATGTTTTTCTTGGTAAATATTTACATTTAACAAGATTATTTAATACTACTATACATGGAAATGAAATACCTAATTTAGAGAGGAGATATTCAGATGAAGATCTTATATAACATTTAGGGTAGTAAAATTTAGCATAAATACGAGTAGCAAAGAATGCATCACAGCCACCAATCATAAAGCCATACAAAAGGAAATTAATGAATATACTGGAGACAGTAATGAGAAAACAAATTTAGCGTACGTTAATGCTTTAGACAGATCTCCCAAAGAATTCAATGTCGCATGGAAATTAATGATTATCCACGGCGAGACCGGTCGGATTGTCCCGTACGTTAATTTATTACACGTAAACACATCCCAATGACCGTTACGCCATGATGACGGATAGTAAAATTTAAATAGAAAGTAAACAACACTTGGATAAATATGCACGTTTTATAAATGTCAAAGCTTATACTGCTAGTGTTAAATTTATACGCAACGAAAACGATGAAGTCGAATTACTATGTGGGATGTCAATTTTTTTGGAATGTTTACTGATTTTTTTATATTGACTTCTTTTATAAACTTATTAGTCGAATATAAATATTTTGGTTTTTATGTTTTCTATTAGGAACATCAATATTTTAAAATGTGCGAAGTATTTTTGTAGTAGCTGGTTTAGTGTAGATATGATTAATTTTACTTTTATCGTTCATCATCTTATGGTGGTTTGAACTTTGGCTTTAATAAAACAAGCTTCTCTGTTAACTTCACATACATTGGTTTTTCTTCAGGTCTTAGTTCGTTTAGTTGTAAAGTTACTGTATTCTGGTTTAATGGGGTGGCCGGTGTAATTACAGGCACATGAGAGATTACAACTTTATTACTGCCATGTCAACGCATTTGCATGGCCTCTAATTTGGTGGATGTCTATTAGCTGCGATGACCGCACTCAACATCAGGTAAGTCGTTGGCGTATCTATATGCCATCCAAGGGCATAAAAAAAGTTAAGCTTTATTATTATTATAAGTAGGTAAGTATGCCTGGAATCATGGTGACTAACTACCTACTAGGAACAGTCAAGAAAAGAGAAGAATGTAAAAAATAAAAATACATTCACAGCATCCATCGGTTTCTATGAAAACTCTTTTGTTGATCGAAAATAAAAGCTCTGACTCCATAACCGCATCAAGCATTTAATGAATATGATATTCAATACTATTCTGAGAAAAAATCTCCTTCTGTGAATTTAGGGATACTGAGCTTGAGACATGCTGAACCCTTAACATTAGATGGGATGACAGCTCACCTCATACTCACTTCACTTAAATTCAAGAAGGAAGATTTAAACTAAATGTACCAGCTGTTTACTATTCTCATAATTATTCTTCTTTGCATTAACCAAATACATCTTCTATTTCTATATTAGAATAAGGAACCATTTTTCTCCGAACTCTCAGCATCACAAAGCCGCTGATTCTCATCAGCGTGTATCAGCATAATGCCGTATAATACTTTCATTAGCGTGTCATGAGTCGTGTCATTTGTCAACTAGTTGATCGTCGATGCTGTCACAGCTTTTGGCTTGATTGGCTCTTTTGATGATTTGAGGGAATTTTGTTTATTTATTGGATCTCTCTCTCTACGATGTTAATGTTTGTGGATTATTGTTCTGTCAGAGACGCTTCACTGTCCCAATGCTATGTCTACATCAGTGCGCTTTCACGTTCATTGCCTTTTCGTCTGACGCATGCATGAAGCGCAATTGCGCATTCAATAAGGCACGCGCTAAAACTAGTTCAAAACAGTGCATGCCCGTAGCGCACACTGATGTCGATGATGACGCATGCGCTTGATGCGAGTTGAATTTAATGTTGAAGATGCAAATTGATTAATTAAAGATAGTTTTCTTTTCTGTTTTAAGTTATATCTGTGACTTTTTCTTGTTTAATAGTTGTAAAACTGTCTGCGTTCGTGACTTATAAAATTAGTAGGTTTTAAGATAACAGATTTAAATAAAATAGCAATGCATTTTTTGCCAGCACTGCAATCTGCATAATGTTGTATATGCAAAGATTTAGCTCATTCATCAAAGAAAAAAAAAGTCGATAAGATTTATACTTTGGTCAAGTCATTTGACCTACCTTTGCAATATCTCAACCATTTATTTTGTAAATACGATTCATAATATGCCCGGAACAATGAGCAAATGTTACGTAAAAGTAAAAACTATCGAATATCAATTGTCGGTCGCGATTTACGCGACCGTACCGACTCGGACTTAGACTTAAAACTCACTACCGTGCGCCCAGGCAAATCGTATAAGATTTTATCGCAGGATTATCTCAGGTTATCGCACATCTGTCTTTTACCAACCAACTTCACCTTACTTCCAATGACCGTAACTTATGACTGCCAATCCATTGCCTTCTCAACAAGACTGCGAAAATTCAAATCTGGAATCAAACTCGCGGTGTATAGTGAGTTTTCTATGTTTATCGTCGTGGGATGTCTTCGAAACGCTTGCAAAAGATTAGGATAGTGGAAGCGTGATCTTAGTTACATAAGGTATTTATGTAAAGCTGTATCGTCCGGACCGATCGAACGTTTTGATAGTAACGTTGTCTGTGGAAACTATTGGCATTGTTCGATGTACTTAGAGCAGATGGGAAGTGATCGATGATATTTCGTTGATGTAGGATGTTTGGAGATATCGGGTACCGTTTTCTAAGCTATTGATGTTTGTCGGTTTGTTTGTTTTTAGGGGTCCACACAAAAGAGTCCAAACGGAGCCCTCTTTCGCTCGTCCGTTCGTCTGTTTATCTGTCCCTTTGTATGGGATATATCTTTTGACCCGTAATAAGTTATTACTTTAATATTTTAAGTATAGTGACTAACTACGTAGATACTTGACTGTTTATTACTATAGCTGCTAGTACTTGTTTATTATACAACAAATAATAAAAATTAAATAAAGTTCAAAATTAAAGGAAGTTCCCATACAAGAATCACTTTTTTAAGTAGTGTTAAATATTGTAGGATAGTGAGTTCCTTAGTCATTGTAGATACGATAAGGAATGAAGTAAAGCAGTCATTAAATCTAGCTATTATTATAAAATAAGTTAGGTGTTTCTAGTTCAGAGCTAGAGACGTTTTACGAATAAGAAAATCTAGACAAGTGTTCACTCATGAAGGTACCACACCTTCATATCCACTTGTCTAGATTTTATTTTCTTATTCGTGGAACGTCTAATCAAAGATTAAGGATTCAATTTAAATCTTGGACATTATAACTAAGAACTAGAATTAAATACCTAACTTTTTTTATCAACAAAGCTAGAATTTTATGTCCCCAATTTTACATTCCATATGATGATCAACTGCCATAATAAACTTCTTTCTAGCAATCAACATTTATTGCACTTCAATAAAAACTTACGAATTATAAATTAATCCAATTCTTTTAAATCAGCCATGACAAAAACAGCAATAACCACTTCTCCTCTCTCCAAATTAATTCCTCTAACCACAAAACCCTTAGAACCAAAAAAAAACAAAACAACATCTTAGAACCAATCGTAAAACCACTCAAGAAGTTAAAAACAATTAACCAACTAACTGGCTGGTTACAAAACCACCCTTTTTTTAAACAAAAAGATTAAAAAACAATACAGGGGGGACAAAAAAGTACGTCGAGTAAAAAGTTGTCTCTGAATTTGTTCGCTGACAACATCCATCTCAATCAATTGTAGCCTCATCCCTGAGGAGTTAACCCTTCCCTCCCCTGAGGCATAACCCTCCGTAACCCAATTAATGAAGGGTTTCATGTGACCGCAAAAAATTCAAATTGAAATGTTAATTTGATATGTGAGGAGTTTCGTGGTGGCGTTGATTAGAGAATTTGCTTTTAATGGGAAAAAGTTGATGATCGAAGATGATTCTGTCTTTGTTACCTCGAAAAAGAAGTCCTAGGTATGTTTATAGAGCGCTTAGTTCTGTTCGTAATTTGATGAGCCCAAAAGCCTAAATGGAATGAATGGATTTATTCATGGTCATGAACTTGACTTATACATTCAACTGAAACAAGAGGCTGAACCCCACAATACAGGGAATTCTAGTGTAACCCAGAGAACGATTATTAAAAAAAAACACGCTGGTAGAAACTAAAAATGTCCTAAACTAATGTGTCCTGTATCGTGGATGCGTTTCAAACTGACATACACAAACAACTAGACCCGGAACAACTCATCATCTGCTTAGCCTTTTCCCAACTATGTTGGGGTCGGCTTCCAGTCTAACCGGATGCAGCTGAATACCAGTATTTTACATGGAGCGACTGCCTATCTGACCTCCACAATCCAGTAACTGGGTAATACGGTACCCCTTGGTGAGACTGGTTGTCAGACTTCCCGGAACAACTATCTGTAGGCAATATAAATATTTATTCAAAGATGAATTTTATGATACCATTTAATTTTAGTTTCTTTTTTTTTATTTTGATCGTTTATTATTAAGTCTGTAAATATTGTGCATATTACTTAAATAAATAAACTCTTAGATTGCAAAACTTACGTGAATATTTCAACAAATCTTCGATCACTCGAATTATCTTGCAGTAAACTTAATTAATGAAAGTTGATACTTAATTATATCCTTACTAGGGACATGCTTTAATATATTACACATTAAAAGGTAAATGTCAATAGAACATAAACCCTTCAATGATAAATAATTACAGTGTACGATATTTCGCAGCTTTCGCAACGAAATCAGTAATAAACGGATAAACATGTTTTCATGCAACCAGTGGTAATAAAAATATAATGTAAACAAGTAGGTATCTACAATTATGAATAAATATACCCGAAGGGTTAGGCAGAGGTGTACCCATTACACACACCCACATTTCGCCAATTATGTTTAAGTCCCATGTAATAGGGGGCGAGCCTATTGCCACCAGGCATAAATCCAGACTCCGAGGCTGCTACTGCGAAAATTCTGATGGAAATACCCAATAACACTTTGACCGACCTGGGAATCGAACCCAAGACCTCATGCTCAGCAGTCCAACTAGAATATAATTATATTTTTACTAATTAAGTATCTACTATAATCCTATATGTCCTAACCACATAAATCGTTCGTACATACAGACAGCAAATACGAATAATAATATAAATAAAACAGCGTGCTACTGATTAATAGTGCATTCAACGACGTGTCACTTTGCCTCGTTACATCGGTGACTAAACGATTGCGTGTTAGAGACGCACACGAGGGTTGTAGGTAATCGAGTAGCGGGTTGTTATCGATTTAAAGTAAATGTTTGTACAATAATCGATCATTAACCACACCACTCTGATACGGTCGGAATCGCGTCGGAATTATAATTGATAAAATGCCGGTCACCTTTTCTTCTAGTTATTTTTGCTTGCCTTTTCTGTTCCATTCCTAAGCAAAAGCCTCTTCTACTGCCCTCTGTCTTGTGCCTCATATCGCCATTTCCTGAGGAAGCCATCCAAGGCGTCCCGCCATCTTCTCCTTGGTATGAAACAACGCCGTCACATTGTTATAAAGTACTAGCTTCTGCCCGCGACTTCGTACGCGGATCCTGTTGCTTATGCCAGCGACAACGGGGTCGTCAAAATCGAAGATCTGAAACGTCTGATGTAGAATTCTAAGGCCTGGGGACGGGAAAACAACGGGATGAGCGAGATTTCATCGAAAATCAGTCCTAAACTGTTACCGCCTTCACCGCGTGGAGGTACTCCCAGCTTATGTTATTTTATAATTATACAGTGAAATTAAGCTTTGATTTCCACATCAGGTGTTCCAGATCTTCAATTTTTAAACGTCAACAGAGAGTGCTCATCAGGCTGAACAACTGTTGCTAAGACGTCATTCCTATATATGTTATAGTGTAGTTGGTCTCTTGGAGTTCCACATCAGCTGTTCCAGATCAGAGCTTCAAATTTTATACGACAACAGAGAGTGCTCATCAGGATGAACAACTCTTGCTAAGACGTCATTCCTATATATGTTATAGTGTAGCTGGGTTCTTGGAGTTCCACATCAGCTGTTCCAGATCTTCAAATTTTATACGACAACAGAGAGTGCTCATCAGGCTGAACAACTCTTGCTAAGACGTCATTTCTATATATGTTATAGTATAGCTGGGCTCTTGGAGTTCCACATCAGCTGCTCCAGATCTTCAAATTTTATACGACAACAGAGAGTGCTCATCAGGCTGAACAACTCTTGCTAAGACGTCATTCCTAAATATGTTATAGTATAGCTGGGCTCTTGGAGTTCCACATCAGCTGCTCCAGATCTTCAAATTTTGTACGACAACAGAAAGTGCTCATCAGGCTGAACAACTCTTGCTAAGACGTCATTCCTATATATGTTATAGTGTAGCTGGGCTCTTGGAGTTCCACATCAGGTGTTCCAGATCTTCAAATTTATTCTCTTAGCAGAAAATGCTCATCACGTGAAACAATTTTTGCTATGGTACCATTTTTGTATATCTTATAGTTTATCTGGTCTGTTGCGGTTCTGCATCAGGTGTTCAAGTTTCCAAGATAAATTATAGCCTATATGTTGCCCGGACTTAATACCTATACAACAAAAAAAAAATCATTCAAATCCGTCAAGTAGTTCCGAAGATTAGCGTGCACAAACACACAGACAAACAGACAAACAGACAAACAGACAAAAAAAAAATTAATTACAGTTTCGGGTTCGGCTTCGATATAATAACAACCCCTGCTACTTTTTTTTTATATATTTCCATTGTACAGACACCACTTTTCTAGAATTTTATTATATGTATAGATTAAAAAAATGCACACTTTTAAAGTCCTTACTGTTAGCTATATCAATATCTATGTATACTAAATTTCAGCTAATTTCGTTCAGTCGTATAGGCCTGAAAGAGTAATAAACATCCATCTAAACATCCATCCAAACATCCATCTGTCCTAGTAAATAGGATTTTACATTTACACTAGTTTCTGCCCCCAACTTCGTCTGCTTCAAAGTTGATTTATTATATCACGAAAACCATACATTTTTCCGTAGTCTATGTGCTGTTTCAGATTATAATCTATCTCTGTGCCAAATTTCATTCAAATTCGTTCAGCCGTTCAACTGTCATTGAGTAACATACATTCATCCAAACTTTGCCTCCTATGGACTAGTCTTTAAGGCCATCCCTATTGAAACTATCTCCTAAACAAATCGTCGCGTAAGTTTAATAGATACGGATGATTAATAACTTATATCTGTGCGCTGTAGGACTACCTGGAGTCTTTAGAAAGTGACACTAAACTATACCTTATAGTTTAAACATTAGGGTAGATATCTATACAATACATACATACAAATAAATAAAATCGAAGTGTCTGTTTGTAATATTAACTTAACCGCTTTTTACTACATGCATATGAATGTATATACGGTACTTATGCCAAAATAACATTTTTTAAAAATTTTGTCTGCCTGTCTGTTTGTTGCGGTTTATCTCTGGAACGGCCGGACCGATTTTGACGGGACTTTCACTGGCAGATAGCTGATGTAATAAGGGGTAACTTAGGCTACTTTTATTTTAGAAAAAGAATTAGGGTTCCACGCAAAAAAAATAAAACCTCGCAGAAAACCGACATTCACGCGGACGAAGTCGCGGGCATAAACTAGTTATTAATAATGTCTCTGTATGATTTTTCAATTTACTTTTGAACCGAATTCACCACCAATCAATTTTGTACCTTTTATGAGCTGTCAAAAAGCGATTTCCGCAAAGATTTTGTAGGACAGAAAGGTTCTATGACGTCACTTATTTGCAAAGTCAATTGATTTACTATTTATTGATTTCAAAGCAACTAACAATCGAATTATATAAAAACCAGGCTATAATTTTCCAAATGTCTTTTATAATTCGCACAGCAAAGCAGTGGAATTCTCTGCCTGCGTCTGTATTTCCGAATGCATTCGACCCTAATCTCTTTAGAGTAAACAGGCTTCTTTTGGGCAAGCTCACTCCATCGTAGACTTGGTCTGTCACTCTGTCACCTCTGACCTCGCCTAAAACCAAGAACAAACCCATCATAAATAAAAAAATAAAGTGTTTTAGAGAAGTTCTGTCTTGGAATTTTTGGTTTATAGTGTCTTAAATTAAATGGAGGTGGGCGGGGCATATTGCTCGCAAAAATAAATGCCAACGAATTAGATGAACTAGACTACTCCTAAAATATACACGCCTTGTTAAACGTGTGCGACCATTAAAAAGTAAATAATTCCTAACTAAAAGAAGAATAGTATCCAAAACAAGCTATTGTGTATAATAAAACACGTTCAGATTTGCATAAACATAGAAATAAAACATAAAATCCAAGCGCTGTTAACATTTATCTTATTTTTGTATATGTTTATGTTATCTTTTGAATAACACCTCGTTTGTCAAAACTGGATGATAGCTTTACGAGCACAGATATAGATAGACATAGATAACGCGAGAGTAACTACTTCGCGTGCCTAGCTTACGTACAAAAATCGTAAGTGGCCAATTTCGCGCTCAGTCTGCATCGGAGCATAGCGCTAGTCGGACGTCAGTTAAAAATATTAAAATGGTTAATTGTGCTGTTATAAATTGTAAAAACTGTACAAATGCGAGGAGAAATAATAAAGTAAACGTTTCCTTCCATCGGTAAGTCATTTTCTGATTAATATTATGCGTAATTAATTGAAAAAACAATTATTTTTAATAGAATACCCTCAGTAATACCTGGTAATACCAAATTTGAGAAAAACAAAACGTTCCTATTACATTGCAGCTTTTACTTGGAGCGGTCGATGAGACGTTTTGCTTTAACAAGTAATGAATATCGAAACAAGCGATACTATCGTATATCGTTTCGGTTTTGTAGTACAGGGACTTTTATCATTTTTCTGTCAATTTTAGCGATTAGTGCTGTTCATCATATGCAACACAAATCGATTCTCAAGAATCGATTTCGGAAACAGAGGAATGATTTTGTATTATATAAGTACTTTGTAGACAATTTTAATAAATAATCGTAACGTTTCGTGATTTTTTTAGTTTTCGTGATTTTTTTACATGAACCCAATTTAAAACAAAAATGGATTGAGGCGACGGGAAACAAAGATTGGTTCCCAACAAAGCATAGCACTATTTGTTCAATACATTTTGAGGAAGCAAGCTTTGTTGAAGGGAAAAAGTTTTCGTAGCTCATGTAATTTTGGATCTATTTTGATTTTATTATAACGTATTTTACATGCTTTTCGTTTTACTTCTAAAATTTCTTCTCTGGATTTTGTCTTTGTTTCCGACATTTTGATAGTCTACAACAATTACAAGAAATAATTAGGGAAATACTAACAATTTTGTTAAAAATATATATTCCTAACTGCCTTATAAGCAGATCAGGAATTTTATTTTGTCATTAATTTTTCTGTTTATCTCATTCCTCTGTATATCTCATTACTCTGTCATAAAATCGATTCATAAATCGATTTAAATTATGTTATTATTATTATTATATTTTTATTATTTATATTATTATTGTTATTGTAGTTATTATTATATGTTATTATGTTATTAAAAAAATATGGCAAATTATCCAAAAACTAGCACGTCGTCGGAACGCAAGCGCTCGAGCACGCAACCTCTCACTACAAAGACTTTCAGCGTACTGCTGACCGGGCCAGACCGGGTGAGCCGCTGGCGCATGGCGGGGGTAGGACGAGGGGGGCGCCGTACGCGGCGGCGTCTTTGAATCGTTTTGATTTTCCCATCACTAAATAGTGCTTGTGACGTCATAATAGGTAGTCAAAAAATGGCACGCTTGGTTTTCATACAGATCGTGATACTTGCGTTATCTATGTCTATCTATATCTGTGTTTACGAGAATATCATGAGGATCTAGGTATATAGTGTGCTCTTGACTTTAATTTATTATGGGCATTTTGGATTTGTCGCTTTTATTTTAGTGTTTGTTAATTTTTCGATGCAATTACACCATGCTTACTTAGGTCAATAAAAAAATATGATCAGCAGTGCTATTCTGTACTAATCTACCTCGATGAATTGCTCAAGAAGGAAAAACAATCTCAGGATTATTGTAAAGTCCAGGTTTCCTCACAATACTTTATTTTACCAACGTCAGTATAATGTCCAAGATAACCTTAAAAATACATACATACAGAAACTCACGCCTTTTTACCATAGGGGTAGGCAGAAACCACAGAACGCCACCTGCTACGATCCTTACATACTCCTTTCGCCTCATCTACGATGCAAAAAAAAATCTTAAAATTCCTAATCTTAAAAATGTACATACTTATAAATAATAGTCAAATTGGTACCTGTCCGTAACCATCACGACATAATCTCAAAAGCTAAGCAGCTTTTGAGCAGCTTTTCAGTATAATCAGTGACCTTCAAGCTGAAGGTCACTGATTATAATACTGATTATATTTAGCATGGTAGAAGTGTGGTTTTAACCGGTGAGAGTCCGGCACTGCTCAGACTGACAGTTTATCCATGAGGATTTCCTACTCCTGCCCATAAAAAACCATCACGACATAACCGAGAAAAAAAACTACTTTTTAAACAGATATAACCCTATCCAGCTCACAGTCAAACACCCTATCGCCGTACCACTTACATATCATTCCCACTTCAACACAAGCGAACGTAAAGCATTTATAAAAAGCCGAGCACAATAGGAATTGATTAGCGATGATTGGACCGAGTCCGGGAGGGGTACTGACCCGATAGAATTAATTATTCAAAGTATGTCCCGGCGAAGAAACTCTTGTTAAAGATATTGTTTGTGAGGTTCTTACATTTTTGGTGTGACTGCAATGCTGATGGTGGGAATTAATTGGTTTGTTTAAGATTGGTAATTTAATTATTATTAGGGACGAGAAGGAGGTTTGCTTTTCTGGTCAATTAGAAGATATTATAGTAAAACATGTTTTTTTTAAAGAGTATATGGAGTTTCTTGCTTGTTCTTCTCCATACGATACTTCTTTTTGAAATGGGCAACTACATCGAATATTACTTTTTTCTTACTTGTAAACGTTCAAAAGTAAACACTTAAATGATTTGACTTTGACTTTGTATTGTAAGTACTTTATTAATTTTTGCCAACAGCTTTTGTAGATCAAATCAGTAAGTTGCCAATCGCAGGCCAACATATAGCATGTCTAAAAGGCAATTCTCACATTTTTAAATATGTTTCTATACTAATCTCAGGCCCATTCAAAGCCTATTATAGTTTAAGGTCTCATTTTTGACAGTCACAGTCATATCAGCGACAATCGATGTTAAAAATTCATCGATTGTTGCTAAGATGAGATTGCGACTAGATTTTTGAATCGGGTAGATGACACTATTAACCAATAATTCCAAGACATAACTTCTATAAAGAAACACTTTATTTTGGCCCTGAAAACTTGATTAATTTTCAAATCACTGTTAAATTGGATTTTTAACTGCTTTCAAATTAATAAATAGTTAGTCAATTGAGTCTGCACAAAAGTGACGTCACAGTTGAGTTTTGTTATACAAAATCTATGGGAGAATCGCGTTTTGACAGGTCATAAAAAGTACGTCAATTGATTGGTGGTGTCATCTACCCTATTGGCCTTCTAGAATAAGAAACAACAGATCAATGAAACCGAATTTTTGACTCCAGAGAGTAAAAAAAAATGAGGTTATTATTTACTTATTATTATTTATCTTTGTCATCACTGACGTCAGTGAAGGAAAACGTCATGAGGAAATGTGTACATTTCCTCAATTCACTGAAAAGATATAACAGAATAGTACTGTAGTCTGTACTGTGTCTGTAATATCTTTTTTATCAATGCTCGTGCCTTCTCGGTATAGGAAGAGCCTACTGACAAAGAAATCAATGTATGACGTCAAGTTCAACCTTTAGACACTTGAACTCCTAGACTAATTGTTTGTTGTTGCTGTTTTAATAACACTGTAGGTACTATTATTATTATTGTTTTTCTACTTTTTTTTTATAATATTGTTTTGTAAGGAAAATTCTTTATTCTTATAATATTGGCGTAACTGTCATGCATGAACAGTTCACCTCCTAGTGACTAAGGTTTAAATTATTAATGGTAATCTGTGAACAGTGCTGTGGGTTACATTATTACTTTACTTCTTATATGTTTTTCTGTTTAAATAATATTGCATAATGTAGCTGTTTGCTGTTCCTATTCAATAAAATAAAATAAACCTTGAATTCACATTGACTAATATCGATTTTACCATTTCCATTCTCCACGTGCACTAGGAAATAAATATTTCGTATTGTTGCCAATATCCTCGTGGCCAATGTTAGTACGGCTAAAATCGAATAAAGAAAGATACCTAAATTTAGAAAAGTCTATTCAAAGAATATTGATTAGCAGTCGTAGCTAGTGAGACCTCATTTTTATGATCTACCGGACCACAACATAATATGAATTATTGACGTGTGAACAGAATTCAAAAAAACAATATTCTATAAATAAAACAATATTCTATATATTTATAGAATATTGTTTTTTTGAATTCTGTTCACAAACTATCATACAAAAGTATTTAAGACAATAGTCTTAAATACTTTGTATTGTCTTAAATACTTTTGTATGATAGTTTGTGATTTATAAAATTAAAATACTAATATTAAGTCTTTTTAAAGCTTTTTGGTGGTTCTATAATCGTTTAATCCTATAACCTATTTTTCCCGCTCTCTGTAACCGTCTGACAGCTGTCACAATATTGTCAATGACATTTTCATCAGTGTTGCAAAAATTATTTAATAAAATCGTCTTAACAATTTATGAACCTTAAAAAAGATACGTATATTTTCTACATGCGCATAATCACATACCTTTCACTTACCTTTTTTCACCCACCTCACATAATACCTCTAAGCAGAACAAACAGAGAAGCCTCCCCAGGCCACAAAGGACTCAAAGAGCGAGGCCCATATTAAAATTTCCTTCGAAATAATCCGTACACAACACAATATCAAAATTTAATATCATTTTAATCTTAATTCTCCTTATTAATGTTGGCCAAGGAGGGTTGTACGTAGGGCTGTGAGCTTTTACCTGGAGAAGATTTACAAGTATAAACATTGAATTAAGAAGAGGGAAAAAACAAAATTTTAAATATAGAACAAAGTTGACGCGTCGATTCTACTAAAATCCATGGAATTATTAAGTACACACTTATAAACATTTCATGACTCCTAAATTCACATTGCCAACCATGTCACTTTTTAAATTTGGAACAATGATGACATCAACCTAATGGCCAGTATGTCGGTTTCAAAACTACATTGATTTAATTTCCTTGACTCATCATTATTTTGATGTTTCAGGCAGAAATGGAAATGTACGAAAGCTTGATTTAGGAGTTTTGGGGAGTTACGTCTCATCACAATGATCCGTATTAAAACCTAACAAATAAGACACATCAAGAGACTTTACTTATGTAGTAATTACCCTCCATGGATATCATAAAACCTTAATTCCAAAGATTTCGATGGATGTGTTCGACCTAATTAAGTCTTATGCGCAAAAGTCTTTGATAGTCGATTTTCTAAATTCAAAGATATATAAGCATTAAACGACCTACATATTTGTATGTCACATATATGTCAGTCATGTGACCAGGAAATTATTAGATTTATCGTAAAATATGCTTAGATATCTTAGTATATTATCTTAGAAGATTTCGTTTGTATTTTCTTTTATTGCAGATAGTCTAAGGACAATTATAGTGGCATCTACTGTTTTAAAGTTTTATCACAGTTTCAGTTATTTTTAAAACGGTAACCCTACAACATCACGAAAATCTTCGACTCTCAGTCCTTAACACTGAAGAATCAACTTTACCACTCAAGCCGGAAAGTTGAATTTTACTTACAAACCGCAGGTAATTTTCTACCAGAAGGTAGAAAGCATTCAAAAGCAGGTAAGTTCAAAGATAACGCTTGTCTTTGGCGCATAAGACTTAATTAGGTCGAATTACTTCCATCGGAATCTTTGGAATTAACATTTTATGATTCTGCATAATGTAAGGACGGTTCAAACAGACAATGGTATAAGATTAGCGCCGAGACTCTGAGAGTGATATTAAAGATTTTCTTGTGTAATTCCAAGGTTTTTCAAGAACACAAGTAAAGTTATCAATAGGACCAGTTTGTGTACAATGTGAAGAGTTTTTGGTCCTTCGAGCCGGGACGTTTTTGAATGTATTTATTGAAATAGGATTATTAAACGAAAAAAGATCAAGGCTGGTGTGGAGAAATATCAAAATATAACTAATAGTTAAGCTGAGAATCATTTGGATTACTTCATTGACAAACAGACAATGCTACAATGAGTAGTATATTATTGTTTATTTTTTTATTGGAACAAACCGCCTCTCTTGTTTAAAACCACTGCAGCTCCGAAAGCCAAAATCTATGGCGACCATAAGAAAAGCGCCGATGCAATGAAGCTCGACTTTTACTGTCTTGGATCCCTCTATGAAAATCATATATGTAGGGATAACTGGGACAAGCCCAGTTGCCTGTACCGCTGATTAAAATTAACATAAAATAACGATTTCCAAGATGGATACTACACATATCGATGCTTTGCAGATAGATCAAATTAAAACCTAATTACATAATTCATAGGTAAAAAAACTACTCTATTTTTAGTGCAATCGGGTAAAAAATACCGAAGGACCAAAAATAATGTTGAACTATATAAATACAAATGTAAGTATAACAGTTCATTACTCATAAAAAGGGTGAATATTGTCACTGCCTCGTTACCGGGGTGGATTCTTTAATTAAAACATCGATGCCTCCCTCTGATGGATCACTGGCCAGTCGCTAATTGATGGGCTTTGTGTGTACTGGGTTCGGATCCCGACCGAGTTTAATTATATAAACTTTTTACACCTGTTTTAAGTGTTATTGATATGTGATCTAACTAAAGGCCTATAAGTAATAATTATTGTCGTTGTCTATGGTATCGAATCGTTTTTTTTTTGTGTAGGGTCATGCAATTTTGTTTTAATATTGTAATTGAGGATGGGCATTGGTGATTCTTTTTTTTTAATGACTTAATTGAAAGAGGTTGCCATTAATGGATTGTTTTATCTGGAAGTTCAGTCTTAACCGTCTGATTTAATCTAGACAACCGGGTTTTGAGTGTACCTATGTCCTCATCCTCATCTTTGGTAACAGCAGAACACTTTCTACCGTATTCTGCTAAAAGTAGGTTAATAACAAAAAAAAACATTGCATGTATCATAGAAAAGCAGTACAAATACCACCACAAACCCGAATAAAAGTTAATCAACTCGAAAAATTGTAAAAAACCGACCCGGAACATAAGGTACTTTCCACATTATTGCTGGCTGAATGGCGCTTCCAGACAAAACGCGCGTTATTAAAGAACCCATCACGACACAATGCGCCGATGACAAAACTCTTACTTTGAACTCCTTCCTAATCGCAGGGAAAACTTTATTTTGTGGGGTAGGTATCGCGTTAATGTTGGGACATTTAAGCCCGTTGAAAGTGGGATTTTTCAGTTAGTTAATTATCATGAGACATTTTCTTTTTTCGGGATAAAACTGCACAACAATATTACCATACTTTTAATTACTTTTTTAATGTCTTCATTAATTTTGTGATTGTTTTCTATTTATGAAAGTGAAATAGTGCACTGCATCTGATAGGATCTACACTAAAATCAGGGGGGCTATTCTACTAACTTTAGGAGTAAATTTAATTTATTATTTAAATATATTCCTAATATTCCTATTTCGGAATATATTCCTATATTTTTTTATGTTGATCGTCGCTGTAATGACTTTTAATGAATAAAATTGCCTTTCAGTTATAAAATTTTAACTTTTCACCGCCTTGGATTTGTTTTGCCAAGGATTACACTCTAAGAAAATCAAAATATATTAGTTTTTACACACTCTCTAAAATTCTTCAAAACAAATAAAAAATCTAAACAATATACATATAAAAATAACTTTTATGATAAGTAAATTGTACCTAGACAGGTGTACTATAAATCAATCACAGTTAATGGACGCAAAAAGTGCTATAAACGAACATCAGCGTATAATATTGTCGGAGACATTGATGCGGTCACCTGTGGTCAGACCACTTTATTGATGTCACATCGTTAAATAATAACTACTATGTGTTTTTTACTTTTATTGGTCGTACTATACTAACTAGACATGATGATATTCAATAAAGTATTAAAGTATCTTGATTTAAACAGATAGTCAAGAAAGTGTCTTGTAACTGTTTATTTTTTGAGACTTTACAATAATGATAATACAACAATGATTTAATATTTATTCTTGTTGCTTCTGCATGTGAAAACAATGAAGATGTCTATAAAACTATAATAAAAAATGATAAGAATAAAGATGTAAGCCATGGCAGTTAACAGATGACCAATCCCAACTGACAGCTCTCGTTCACGAGCATGACGCATGGATCAGCACCAACTCTGTTTAGTTGCTACCACAAGGCTGCATTATAAATTACGTATGACATTTTGTAATTTAACCTCGTATTTATTTATTTATTTTATTTATTTATTTATTGGCCTATCTACAATTGTTACACTGGTAACAATTGTAGCTGGTATTAGCCACTAACTCTGACTTTTACAGCAGTACCTACCTACCTACCTACTTAACATTTTTGGTATTTTCTTTTCCATTAACCAGTGCGACTCCACATACCTTTCCGCGAGTACTACAAACCGCAATGGTTAGAAGACAATGGCACCATGGTTTTGTTCGACATCGGAGAGGGGCGAACGGTAATGAAAAACATGGGAGCCACCCACCCACGCGCCACGTCGCGATTGACTTTACATATCGATTCGCGACTCGATTCAATGATTTTAATTAGAATTAAAAAACTGTGTCTTTTTGTATCTGGTTAGTTAGATTATTCCTGTTTCATTTTTTTTTAGGTAGTGGATAGTCCTTTGCATGATAGGTGGGTAATTAAATAAATGGTTCATAAGTAACTTTATGGTTGCCATGTTCAAAACTGGTCTTTTTCGTCCCCCCGTTGTGTAAGGAATCAATAATACAAAATAGTAGATATGTTAGTTTATGAAAAATTAAATTCTGTAAATCACATTTTTTTTTCAGAATATGGTCCTTTAAATTGAGATCTAGTTTCATCGGGGGTGTAACTAAGTGGTAGAGTGTCTGCTTCGCATGCTGAAAGTCCTGGGTTCAAATCCCAGCACCTCCAATACATATTTTTTGCATTCTTTCCATCCAAACATTGCCTTTTCTTTGTATCAATGCTTTAATGCAAAGAAAAATACAGAATCGCCTTAACCACTAGGCCATCACGATTTCTAAGTTATTTATTGTAATAAAATCCAACTCTTGTTGCTTTAATTACCACTTTCTTCATCTCTCAACAAAAATAAAAGGACCAGTAAGTAAAGAAGGACCAACAAAATAAAATCCACTTTTACAAAAACAAGGTATTCTTAAGTACATGACAACATCACTCGGGTTCTCGTATTGAGTGTATCGAGTGGAACAATACTCGTACAATGAATGTTTGTGGCTGTATATCATCGCGGCTCGCTCGAACAATGGCGCCCGCGCAGCCGGCGCTTGCGCATGCCTTGGGAGTTGGGTGATTTTGATACTTGCAGATATATTTTAGAGGAATTTAATAGCGGTTGGAATTATTCGGAAAGTGAATATTTTATAAAACAGTTTTTTTTAAAGTCTTTTTTATACTCTTTATAGGTTTCTAGCTTCTTCTACCCAGCCTGTTTCGACTTCCGGGGCTGCTCGTTGAGTCAAAACCAAGCAAATAATGTTTCTTTTTAAAAAGGAATATCCTTTTTTCTTTACTTGCAAATAATAAAAAAAGAATTTCATGTATTTAGTATTTCTACATCAACGAAAAATCATAATAAGTACGCATTTAAAATAAAAACGATTTAATTTCTCTTAAATATACCAAAGTATCAAAACCAACTCGTCCAACAACAACAGCTAAATACCGCGTTATAAACTAACCGACAATGTCCTTCGGTCAATAATACATTCAAGCTTAAACACTGAAAACACACCCTCACTTCCCATGACCCACGACATTGTCCCACAAAACAATTGAAACTGTCTCAAAAATACCACCAAGATCACCAAATCTATTTACACCCACAAAATACCATATGCTCTTATCACAAAGGATTAAGTTTTAAAATTGCACAACCTTGGTTTTGACAGCTGCAGATCAATCTTTGTGAACAACAAAACTTCTTTTGTAACGTATGGTGAGTAGTCCAAACACACGGAATCGAGGTTTTGTTCCAAGGGTCGGTCTTTGGTCAGCCGCGATTTATTAGATGTCGTAGGCGCAGGATTAGTGTTCCGATGTCCTTAAATATTATTTAAGTATCGTGGGAACACGGTAATGGCAATCTTTTGACAGTTAGGTTGCTAAATGGGTCGGAATGTGAGCTTTGTTGTGGTGATTCAGAAGATGATGGAAAAGATTTTGTGGTCATAAATGAAATATCCGTTACTGACATGGATAACGTAAATGAAAATGACAAAATTTATAGGACTTCTAGTGATACAAAGAAGAACATAGGTAAGTAACGGAAGCAGCTTGATCCATGTCATGTCCATGAAGAAATGGGTACAGTTACAAAATAAAAGGATGCTGTTCCAGCAGCATTAAAATTTTATCAATACTTATAAAAATCAATTACCGTGCGACAGTCTCGCATTACTTGGAAAAGACTCGACCGATTTCATATTTTTGGTTTCTTTTCCGCCTCGTTATTTAGGAAAAACCTGAGAGAATGGCTGCAACACCTCCGTAAGCAAAGTCGCGGCCACAGCTAGTCTAAAAAACTAACAAGATCTTGCGAGTGTACATTGTATACATAACTTGTAGTACATACAAATAACTATTGTTAATCCAACCCAATTTCATATTGCGCACATTTTCAGATATATTGCATCAGTCACATGCATGCCTAATAAATGATATAGCACCCTCACATAATGGAACACTCGCAATTATTCATTGGGATCACTTGCTGGGCATCGATCCACAGGGCGCGCTTTTATTAACATCTGTCTAATTTTATGACCAATGATATTGGGCATTAATGACTTATAACATTGGATTAAATCGTAAAACTAACACTAATGACTTGGCTTTATAAATAAATAAATAAATATCTTGGGACAACTCACACACGGCCATCTGATCCCAAGCTAAGCAGAGCTTGTGTTATGGTAACCAGACAACTGATATACATACTTATATTATAATTTATAAATACATACATATTATAGATAAATTACACCCAGACACAGAACCAACAATTATGCTTATCACATAAAGTTTGTCCTGGGTGGGAATCGAACCCACTACCTCTGGCTTTGAAGTCAGGGTCACTAACCACTAGACCAACGAGGCAGTCAATGAATCAAACTCATAAGATTATTCTCAATCATCTAATACACAATCAACCATGATTCTTCGAATATGGAAGTCTTAAACAGAATACGACTTACCACTCTCGTCAATTCGATGCTTATTTCAGTTAGTAGCTTCATGAACCCTCTTCTGCAGTTTCCAAAACAACTGAGGTAGTTAAAAATCTCGACTTGATATAGCTTCCTAAGCATTGACAATATCTTCCGTAATACTAACCGAAACTGATGCTACAATGCTGCTCACATCATTAAGCTTATTATCACCATTAACATTTACATCGTCACCCCTAAACCTTGACACTTCACTAAAACAATTACCCACTACCTCCCCCCTTTCTCCCTCCTCTCAGCATGTAAATGGTATAATTCATCAATAGCCCGCGGCTCTCACTAATTGATTTCTATTTGCCCCTCTTTAATTGTAGCGTGTGATTCGATGGCCTCTGAATTATTCATTCGAATGCACTGTTATGCATACATGTTGGTAAGCAGTGCTTATGGGTGTAGTTACTATATTGGACGGTTTTTCGCCATCAGAACAAAAGATTTGTTTTTACTAAACAAGAGCAAAAAACACTTGAGCTTGTAGTAAATCTAGAAATTGTGTAGTTCACACCATTACCCAATTCCAAGACACAACTTAAAAACCGGCCAAGTGCGAGTCAGACTCGCGCACCGAGGGTTCCGTACAAACCTGTAGGTAACTAAAAATTTATGCTTTTCGCAATTTTTCCTTTATCTGTGTTATAAGACGTTGCTTCGTACCAAATTTCAAGATTCTGAGTTCACGGGAAGTACCCTGTAGGTTTTGATTCCCTTGCGAGTAGTGGCGAGTTTCAAAATATGCGGTTTTAATTCCTGTTTCTTTTGATTGCGTTGACATAGAAGTTTGATTTTGTTACAGCTTAAAGGTATTATAGATTTGAGTATTTGATATGAATTTCAATATAATACCACTACGCGTTCATGAGAAAAGGGGTAGTAAGTTTAAAATTATTAAAAATATTTTTATTATATGATGTAACTAAAAATTTATACTTTTCGCAATTTTTCCTATATCTCTGCTATAAGACGTTGCTTCATACCAAATTTCAAGATTCTGAGTTCACGGGAAGTACCCTGTAGGTTTTGATTCCCTTGCGAGTGTCGAAAATTTGCGGCATAAACGGGAGTATCTTTTGATCGCGTTGACTTAGAAGTTTGATTTTTTCACAGCTCCAAGAGACCATAGACTTGAGTATTTGATATGAATTTCAGCTTGATACCTCCACGCGTTCCTGAGAAAAAAGGTCTTGACAGACAGACAGACAGACAGACAGACGGACAACAAAGTGATCCTATAAGGGTTCCGTTTTTACCTTTTGAGGTACGGAACCCTAAAAATCACTATATTTTAGAATAATTAACAGTATAATTATATTTTTAGTTGCTTTGTAATCAATAAATAAACAATCAGTTCAGTTGGTAAATAAATGACGTCACAGTTTACTACGTTTTGACAACTCTTAAAGTATGTCAACTGATTACCTAACGGATCAGTACCTAATTTAAAACATTTTATCTAAGATAGAAAGAAATTAATGCAGGCATAATTTACTATTCCAACTAGAATATTAGTTCTTATTGCTACGACATTTAACAGACCCCAGTAAGACAGATCAGACTATATTAGAACGATTAATGGCATATAAGATTCCTATTAATCTCAGAAATGACACCAAAGTACCTTGATTCCTATTAATCTCAGAAATGACACCAAAGTACCTTAGAAGAATTTACCATAGAACCCCTCAAAAACTTAGACCATCTAAAATTACTTACTCAAAGCGAAACTATTCGAAAAACTGAAACTATGCCTGAGGGGCGGACACAAAAATTGTTATTTTATTGCATTCGGGGCCACACATGTCATATTTTATTCTCCACTCGGAATTTTGTGGATTTGCAACATCCCTTTCTTACTATCAGGAACTACCTTTTTTTTCTCTATTATAGTTCTTACGGCTTTGGAATAAGGACTTTGGAGTTCATCTTTTGGGTTTTCTGGAGTTTCTGAACGTTTGTCGGCAACGTGCGTGTCGTCATACGCACGGATGACTAGTATATCATTTTCTTTGTACAAATGGCTGGTGGGATTCTGTGAGGCGTCCTAATCTAGTGGAATATAAACAATGGCATCGTCTGTCTGTCTGCCATTTTCGTCTATGCGGGAAATGAGGTGTGATTTGCATTTAAAGATGTCTTGTGTTTCTGAATTATTTTGGGATTTGGCAGCTCTGTGTTTTCTACCTGTCGTCTGATACACTTAAGAATTGAGGCTTTTAGGTGTTAGAAAAACCTTTTTTACATTATTTAAGCATACCACAAAATACGATTTATTTATCTTTTGTTGAAAAAATAATGATGAAAGTATTTACCTATATTTGGTCGCGAATCTCGACTGCTGAGCATGAGATCTTTGGTTTGATTCCCGGGTCGGGTAAAGTTTTGGGTTTTTCCATCAGGAATTTCTCAGTAGCAGCCTGAAAGTATGGATTTGTGCCCGGTTGATGACAATAAGCTCGAATGGCATGGGACTTACACATCACTGGCGAAATGTGGGTGTACTAATAGGTACACCTTTACTTAACCCTTCGGAGATTACAGGCATGATGTTATGTTGTATTATGTATTTAATTATTTATTAACTACTTAGGAACAAACAGCTTATAAGAAAATAAGAAGACTTGACAACGACAGAGTTAAGAGTATAAACCAGAACTTATTGGATTAGTCTTTATTACACACCTAATAGGGTTGAATTTACAACGTCTTTGCTTATTGGATTTAATCTGACATTATTAAACCAATAAGTACCCTGTATCTCCTACTATAAGATTCAAAATGTTGAACAGTCCAAACGGAAAAGTTACCCAATAAAAAGTAGAAAATTATAGTAGCTTTAGCAAAACTCTCATAACGAAGTCATCAGCTTCACATACATACATAACAACTTGTAATACATTCCCAACGATCCCAGTCATCCGGCTATTTTTACCAGCCGGGAATCGAAGCCGCGACACCGCTCGTAAATCACCAGAGGCATAAGCACTAATGTCGTGAAACTGCATTTCACGCACCGTCACAACTGTTAATGTGGGCCAAATAATACTTTGCTCGCCAAAGGAAAGCCATTACAGTTTGTTATTGGAATCAAATTATTTATTTTTAAGAACGAAAATGTTAATGGCTGACGAGGTACCGGGGTCGGATGGAGGGTAAATAAAAAGGTTTTTCTTTACAATAATAAAACCTGGAATTTTGTAAGGAGATTCTCTTCTGTGGCTTCTTGTTCTCGATTCTGATGAGCTATCTATACATATATAAACTCACGCCTTTTTCCTATAGGGGTAGGCAGAAACAACAGAACGCCACCTGCTACGATCCTTACATACTCCTTTCGCCTCATCTACGTTCATACATCTCGTCAAACAAGCACGCCGGTTACTGCGCACCTGACCTTTCTGAAGAACCTCACCAATAAGGTCAGTGTAGGTCTTCCTAGAGCGATCCCTCCCTGCGTTGCCACTCACCTCTGCCATATAAATACCTTTTGTTAATCGTCTTTGAGTGAAAGACTATTAACAAAAGGTCCTCCATCCTCTCAACACGACCGAACCATCCAAAACAAAGTAAAACAAATAATCAATAATAATAATTAAGAATAATAATTTTATACAAAATAATTAATACTAATTATTAATAATTTATAATTATTTTATAATTTTATACAAATTATTATTATTGATTATTAAATTATTAAATTAAGTCACGGGCATAAGCTAAGTATACACATCAAAAAAGTCTAGGGATCAACATCCCTAACAAATGTTAGGGATGTTGATCCCTAGACTTTTTTGATGTGTGTAGTTCTTTTTATACGAATTAGGAATTTTTAATAGTGCTTTTTTGTGTGCCTGTTCTGTCCGACTCCTGGGCTTCCCTCCAGTCGTTCCATCCTTCTTGATACCGCAGTTCCTCTTTCCAGTTCTGAAGGAATCCATCCACATTATGCTGATATCTCAGGGCATCAGTTTGCTACTTGGGCAAACTGATGCCCTGGCCCTGATGTGTATAATGAATAATCAAGAGCTGAAGTATTGTACCCAAGAAAAATCCCATAAATTTTCGCCTAGGTTATAGAGAGGTCACACTATCACATCTTAAATATACTTCATTTGATTAGGTACAAGTCACCTGTATAAGAAAAACCTCTTCGCTTCGCCGCCCTTTCCCTTTCAACCTGCACCTAAACCACACATCGATTAAATAGACTTCAACTTCCAAATTGACATAACCGATCCCCAAAAACCTTCATAGGCCATAGTCTATAGCCCATAGCCTAAGGCAAAGTCGCTATGAACCCATAACATCTCACCCGAGAGCGTTCACCCCTGACCCCTAACTGCCTCTGGTCATCTCGAGACGTGTGCTGTCCCTCTTGTACTCGTGATGCTATGTGTATAGCTGTCCTTGTCCCGCCGTGCACGATCCGATCCGAGTGGATCCGGGTATCCTCAGAATTGCAGTTGGTTACACGGTACAAAAATTGAAGAAATTTTCCGTTGAAAATTAATTTTGTATTTTTTAATCTTTATGATATATTTAATCTATATGAGTGTTATTCTCTCTTCAATTATTTAATTCTTGTTAGGTTTCGAATGAATGGGACTAATTACCATTTATTATTGACCTTCCTTCTTCCTAAAGGTAAAATTATAACCTTCGCAGACGACACTGCCCTTCTCTTCAGTGCTAGTACATGGCATGAGGTATATCAGTATATACCTCATGCCATGTACTAGCACTGAGCTACAGTTAGCTCAGTCGGGTTTCAGAATCGTGACGGAATGGCTGCGCAATAATGTGCTCACATTAAACCCGGAAAAAACCGTATACATGCCTTTCTATTTGAAAAACAATGTTCAAACCACACGCATAAACTCACTATACACTCTAATAGCCCACAAATGTTCAAATCATAGCTTAAACGGCTGCACTTGTACCACGACCATTAAGAAAACAGAGAGTGCAAAGTACCTAGGTGTAATATTAGACAGCGCACTAAGCTTCAAAAATCATATCACTTCTCTCAGCAGTAGATTACGTAAACTCATATATGTATTCAAGACACTACGACATGCTGTTGACGAGAAGTTGAGAAAATCGGTCTATTTGGCCCTTGCTCAGTCCCTACTAACTTACTGCATAACTTCCTGGGGTGGTGCTGCAGCTAATACAATGTTAGAGCTTGAACGAGTACAGCGTGCCATCTTGAAAGTGTCTATGTTTCTACCCTTCCGATATCCAACAGACATGTTATTTAAGGAAGCGAAGGTATTAACGGTGCGACAACTGTTCATATTGCATACACTACTAAAACAGCATAGCCTCACTACCTATAACTCCTCAATATCCCACATTACTAGACGTTTCGATCCTGTTGCCCGCCATCACACCCGGCTCTCGACTACTTCCTCCCGTCGCTTCTTTTGTTACCTTGGCTGTTTTCTTTACAACAAAATAAATAGAATACTAACAATCTTTAGCCTCACGAAAAGCAAATGCAAAATTAAACTCAGCAGTTGGCTCCAGGAGTTAAATTATGAAGAAACCGAAAAACTACTTGCTGTCTCATCTTAACCATTCTACTATTATTATTCTATATCATCAAATTCACCCATTCCCAGCACACACAACACTCGCATATACACCACTACACACTCACAGACACGTACTCACACAAACACTTACTAACCATACTAACACACAGCAACCAAAACTTGTAAATCTTTATACTTAAGAGCACAATTAATTAATTAATGTAAACCTTACGCAGAGGGGGGAGACCTGGTGTCCTGAAATACAGACATTACGTCTAGCTTAGGCACCAGTCTCCCACAGTATCTATAACCTGTAATATTGTGGCGAGAGAATAAATATTTATCTTATCTTATCTTATCTTATCCTTAAGTTTAAGAGCAGGTAATCCTTCGCAGTTATGTTTAAGCTATGTAAAGCCCTGGAAATCTGGAGCAAATCTAAGATATGATAGTGTAGTAGCCAACTTACCGAATATTCAATGTTGTAATAATTATGAAACAATATCTGAGATTAATGTTCAGTCCAACTTAAATGACTTTAAAATTTACTTATTGGAATAATCCTCAATCATTACTGTAACTCCGACATAAGTTATTGAAATAAAACAAATAATAACCGCATATTATTGTCCCACTGCAAAGCCTCTTCTCATACAGAGAAGGCACGAGCATTGATCACTTACAACAGAAGTTATTAAAATAATATTTCTTTTCTTATATGAAATTCTTACTAATATTATTTTATTGCGAAAGTTTCATTTTATTGCTTTCACGACTAAACAACAAACCGATTTTGATGGAATTTGCTACGGGGTAAGTTTGAACTCCAACAAAGGACATAGGCTACTTTTTATTATTCCGCGACTTCGCCTGCGTCCACGATGACGCGGAAAACTATAGTTCTGTATAAATAAAATTCACACTCAATCAACTCGTGAACCGCGTCACTATCAAAACTGAAGACGAGCTTACCGCTCGCTGCTCACACATACATATTAACTGTACACCCAGTTTACATATACCTGTACTTTTATTAGATATATGTACTATACTAGGCACTTATTATATTTAGATACTAGTACTAGTAGTGGTACCTATAAAATATTTTCTGCTCAATTGTTTTAAGGAAGCTTTAAATGGCTTTTGGGATGATTATCAGTAATCTATCTACCTAAGAAAAAGGTAAGCTTATATGGTTCGGTCATGTTGAGAGGATGAGTGAAAGACGATTAACAAAAGGTATTTTAATGGCAGAGGTGAGTGGCAACGCAGGGAGGGGTCGCCCTAGGAAGACCTACACTGATCTTATTGGTGAAGTTCTTCAGAAAGGTGAAGTGCGCAGTACTCGTAACCGGAGTGCTTGTATGACGAACATGTGTAACGTGGATGAGGCGAAAGGAGTAATATGTAAGGATCGTAGCAGGTGGCGTTCTGTGGTTTCTGCCTCTATCCCCAGGGCAAAAAGCGTGAGTTTATGTATGTATGTATTTATGTATGATTATCTGTCTGTCTGTGACGCTTTCACGACTGAACCACTGAACTGATTTTAAAGAAATTTTGTACAGAGTAAGTTTGAATCTCAACAAACGACATGGGCTACTTTTTATTTGACTTCGACTACGAATTACGATAACCGACATTTACGCACGCAAAAGCTAGTAAAATTATAAAAGAAACTGTATTTTATCTTAATATATAAATTACCCGTCACGTTGTTTTTCCGGGATGGACTCCTAAACTACTGAACCGATTTTAATAGTCTGATCCAACTTGAAAGATAGGATAGTTTTTATCTTAATTTAGTCTTAATATTTTTGATTGCAAATCTGAGCCACAGCAACGCGTGGGCCAGTCAGCTAGTAGAATATATTATTCATTAAATACGTGATAAACCTCAAACAAATATATATAAAAACATTGGCATTACACCGTTTCCTGTGTCTGCTTGGCGATGCGTGAAAATCACATAAAAATCATCGCTCGCCTCTTTTGTTAGCAATCAAATGGTATCCCCCTATCAACCCTTACCGTCACTCTATGACGTAATTATAATGGTGTGCAGCCTGTCTCATTATAGCTGTTATACATTTTTATTAGAGTGGAATTTAATTTAGTGTACAGCCAACAAAAGAGATAGGTATCAAAGTCAAAGTCAAAGTCAAAACATTTATTTAAATTAGACCATTTACAGGCACTTTTGAATTGTCAAGGAGTCGGTCAGTTAGGTAGTCCGAAAGTTGAAGCTAGTTGCTCGTTCCAAAACGGAGGTAGGCCTCTATGGAGAAGAACGAGCAAGAAACTCCACGGCACTCTTTTAAATTAGGTTTTTACAAATTCCTGGTTACATTATTCTTGTTGATTCTACATGTGATCACAATGAAGATGAATATGATGATGAATATATCGTAATAGTATCCAGGGTCAATCGAAGACATTCATCGGTTTCTAAGAAAACTTCAACTATATCTGTACCTACCTATTGATTTAATTTTTACAAGGTTTTATTTAGCTTGCACTGTTCGTATGTAAATATGTATGTATGTAAGTAAGTTGTCCTTTCAAAATTTGCAAATCATTTTTCGATCATTTGTTGGTATTCGATTGAGCTCAAATTTTGTATACACCTTTAGTTCTGATGACAATACAATGTCCAATACTCAATATTTTAATGATTTTAAAATAAAGCTTGTTTTAAAAATATTTTTTTAATTAGTTTATTTAGGGTTCCCTGTATCTAAGGCCGCTATCACACGGACTGCACCACAACAACCGCACGCAGTCTCTATATTCAACTGCATGCAGTTGTACGATCGACTTCGTGCAGTCATGATACCAACTGCACGCGGTCGGCTGCAGTCGTGCCTTCAACTTCACGCTGTCGGCTACAACTTCACGCGGTCGGCTACAAGTCTACAACTGCAGCCAACCGCGTGAAGTTGAAGGCACGACTGCATGCAGTTGATATTGACTTCTCTCGACTGCAAGCCGACCGCGTGAAGTTGAAGGCTCGATTGCATACAGTTGATATTGACTTCTCTCGACTGCAGCCGACCGCGTGCAGTTGGTATCATGACTGCACGAAGTCGAACGTACAACTGCATGCAGTTGAATATAGAGACTGCGTGCGGTTGTTGTGGTGCAGTCCGTGTGATAGCGGCCTAAAAGCTACTAACAGGACCCTATTACTAAACCTTCGCTGTCAGTCCATCTGTTTAACGCGGATCGGATCGAACAACCTAAATTCGCAAAATAATACTTAATAAGTTTGTATTTATTATTTTAAGTAAGCACCTAAATAAAATTATTTATTGTAAAATGTATACCAGCTTTTAATAAAATCTACTATCAATCTTTTTTTATGGTGGTACGGAACCCTTACTGTGCGAGTCCGACTCGCCGGTTTTTAGTAAGTTGGTACTTATCTAAATAGGTACCAAGTAAGGTAGTTTTATTTTTATCTCCTTGATTACCCCTGCCATGTTCGTTTTAAAGTCTTACTAAGAAGTGCTATTACTCTCTTAGCCTTAGGTAGTTAACTAGCTACTATAGGTATTTATGTAACTCCTCAAGTGATGAAAAAATACAAAAAGTTTATATACGCGTATGTTGGTACAAACTCTGCCTCCATAATATTTTCATATCCAAAAACTGCAAAATAATGTTAATATTGTGTTATTGAATAATTTCACTAGGCATCTTTCATATTTTCACTAGTTAATTAAAAGGGAAGCTCTGTAAAAACAATTTGAGTGATAATACTGAACGCGGAACCCATCGCGCCTGTTATATTGAGAACAGCGCCATCTAGCGGATTAAATTGGCACAAATCAAATAATTTTATTTTTTAAAATTTTATTATTATTTTTCGATTTTTATGTAATACGCACATAAGGAAAGATAATTGGATTAAAAATAGATTGGTATAGATAAAAAATGGAATTATGACCGATTAAAAACTTGTTTAGAGTAGTAAACTAACAAACACCTATGAAAACGACTAGGTCCTGTACACGATTTGTTTAGATCTTTTTAATGATGTCACTATAAAAAGATATGATAAGCTATTTCAACTTTTTGTCTACCGGGGATGTAACTCAGTGGTAGAGTGTCTGCTTCGCATGCTGAAAGTCCTGGGTTCAAATCCCAGCATCTCCAAATTATCCTTTTTGCAATTTGCTTTTTTCATAAATCTTTTTATAATACCACAAATCTTTTCTCACGTACATAAAAAGCGCATTTTTTTTTTTTACTTTTACCTTTTTACAACAAAAATAAATAATTACTTAATACTTAGTATTATCACTTTATTAATGACGTCATGCACTAAAACGCACAAAATATCTAACCGTACACAATCACAACTGTCTGTCTGTCTTCACGCGCCAATAGAGCGAACAACCGCGACGGACACGTGGACACACAACTTTGTTATTAGAGAATCCGTGATTGGCAACCACCTGGACAATCAAATCACATGACTGACAAATTGGTGCAATATTTATTTTAAATTTTAGCATACGTGCTGCGGTTTGGTTTCGTAGATAGAATCATAATTATCGGGACCTACTGCTTGAACAGCTGTCCCGTCGCGGACAAGTGGCGCCGCCCTGGTGGCAAAAAAAAACCTTGCAATTCTATTGATGCAGCGACTGACTGGACTATGGAGGACTCCGTGGACTGGTACCAATAATTAAAGCTTCTGGGCTTTATATCGGGAATTCGATTCTCGCTCAAAAATATGGCCAATAGCATAACATAACAGGCAGAGACTGCCTCGTTGGTTTAGTGGTCGCAAAGCGCGACTGCTGCGCATGAGGTCTCGGATTCGATTTCCAGGTCGGGCAAAGCGTTATTAGGTTTTTCCATCAGGAATTTCTCAGTAGCAGCCTGGAAGTCTGGATACATGGGACTTACTCGTATATAGAGCTGGTGAAATATGCACACCCATATTTGGGTGGGTACATGATAAAATACAAATGTACAATGAGAACACCTCTGCCTAACCCTTCGGGAATTACAGGCGTGACGTTTATGTTAACTAGTTTACTATTTTTAACCAACTAAGTACTTATATGTTTGCAATCCAACTTTGCCTCTATAATTATACAGGGTGTAACGGAAAGGGTATACAGCATGTAACAAAAACCCTGTCCGATCCTTAGGGTGTTATTCGGCATCGTACTGCGTACACATATACGTAACCATTTAATGGATTCGAGATTATTATTTTTCCCCAGTGAAAAAAAAAAGAAAGAAGTAACTAAATTAAAATAAAACATAAAAACTGATCAACGGCAACACTGATCTGACAGGGTTTTTGTTACATAGTGTATATTGGATGATAACTAACGATATGGCAAGGGTTTCAGCTCAATATAAAATACTCTAAGAATTGATACCTTCGGTTTCATGTGTTTCTTAAATTCAAATCATAACAAACGTGTCAAACCGCACTACGTGGGTCTAAAACTTTCCACGTTACTTACCTAATATCACGAAAAATCTCTTTCCTAATTCTGCGCGCCTAGAAGAAACCGCATAGTAGCCTACTGCAGGCGGTGTGTTCTTTGTTGATCATAATTTCTGAACATGTAGAAATAAGATTAATAAAAAACACTTGCCATATCGTTTGTTATCATCCAAAGAAGCCTTGCTCTTTGTATGTATATACCCTTTCCGTTACACCCTATATAATGGTAAGTATAGATAGATTATTACAATTACTTCGAAAAATAGGAGAATTTTTGTCGTGATTTGGTAAGTTCTAACAGAACTAACCCCAAATAAAAAACCAACAAAATGCCAACCCATTAACACAACGCAAAAGCAATCAAAACCTACCACTGCTTCAAAGGTCAGCCATCACCCGTTAGCTAGCAACAGTCGCCACCATTCGTAAAGGTAAACCCCACTAACTAGGTACAACGGCCTGAATGAATACTTGATGCCCCCCAAAATGTCAGGCCAAATAGAATAACATATGAGCAACGGCTTTATCATGGTGATCAATATTTCAGTTGGTGATTACGGATTTCCTGATCTTCGATTTGTCGTTGGTTGGTATACAGGTGTAGGTATTAGGGCCTTATCATACTAGCGGATTGCGAGCGTCCTCAAAGCGGAGCGGGCGCGCAGCGAATGCGTCGCGAACAAAATTAAATACACGATGAAAACGTTGCGAATTCGCCTCGCGTCCGCGACGTCTCCGCTGTACAGCCGCGGAGTGTTCGCGACGCATTCGCTGCGCGCCCGCTCCGCTTTGAGGACGCTCGCAATCCGCTAGTATGATAAGGCCCTTAGAGTTTGAAGGTGATTGCTTAGGGGGGCAATTCTACTTCGCAATCTAAGCTCAGTTTCAATCTGGCAAAAATGAACATTGTTCGCGAAATCTATACTTATCTATACTAATATTATAAAGCTGCAGAGTTTGTTTGTTTGTTTGTTTGTTTGAACGCGCTAATCTCTGGAACTACTGGTCCGATTTGAAAAATTCTTTCAGTGTTAGATAGATTAGTTATCGAGGAAGGCTATAGGCTATATACCATCACGCTACGACCTACGGGAGCGGAGCAGTAACCAAAGACGCGGGTGTAACCGCGGCGGACAGCTCAATATAAAAATCTACGTCGGTGTTTGTGTAAGTATGAGATTAGGTCGTAAAGTATATTTTATACCACTATCAACAGGAATCAACTTTGACGTAGACGAAGTCGCGAGCAGTAGCAGAACTCAGTGTACCATACCTTGCGTCTAGCCCCGCGCAAGGGTTCGTGTTTCCCGCATGTAGGCAGGCGATCTGTAATGCGTTCAATGCGTTTTCTGTGTGTTGGACTAAGTTAGGGCTGCCATCCGTCCGGGTTTCTCCGGATTAGAGGGCGTCCGTGGGACATCCAGGAAGGGTTGTCGAAAGTTGTCCGGATCAAACCCGGACACTTTTAGTGTCAGAGGAAGTAATAAAGAAATGAAATAAAAACGATGGTTTATTATTTTTACTGTAAACATTTTTTTTTGGAAATCTCAATTTCACCAAAATGTCCGGGGTTTTTGAAGTTTTTGCCCGAAATCGCCAATTTAGGCGATGGCAGCCCTAGACTAAGTACGCATGTTTTCTATACAAACACAAATACTTGCAAACAACGTAAGAACACGCACTCCCGCGCTACGCTGCGTGATGCGGGCCAGTGTGCGAACCCCTATTTTTACTTCGTGGTACTACTTTGTGTAAGTACTTATAATAATGTGTCGTTTTGTAGTCATTAAAGCGACAACTATCTCCATAATGAAGGCGGTCTTCTAACGCACATTTCCATGTAAAACACATCTCACTTCATAGCCGTTGGCGATGCGTTTTGCGAATGTCAGGTTTGTAGTATTGCACTGTCTTATTATGTTGTTATCTACCGTTTTTAGTTAGCACCTTGTAATGTGAGACATGAAACAGAGGAATACGGTACAACTTGTTAGTATTTAACACAGAGCAACAGACAAACAGAAAAGAAATCTAAAAATCATTGTTTTGGGTTCTATTGCGTTGATAAAGGCCCCCAACAATATTTTTTCTCAAAAATCTTCCATGTACAGACAGCGACCAGTCACAGATTTATTATATAGATTAACAGAAAAGTGAATTAAAACTTATCCAAAGATAAAAGCTTCAGTTGACAAGCATTTTTTTTTTCCAACAGCCAACATTCCAGATTCAAAAAAGCGTCCACAGATATAAAATAACAAAAAGGCAAAAGGTGTGATATTGTCGCGTTAGATTTCCGCGCGGATTACCCGGTAGCTGTGGAAATTGAGTCGCAGCTTCATTTCCTGAGCCGAGCAAAGTTGCTTGCTGCGTTCACGGTTACATATTTTTATATCGTTGCTAATCTTGTTTCAATAAACCAGTGGTTGAAGTGATTTAATGATTTTAAATAATAATAATACCAGCGTATACTGTCCCACTGTTGGGCAAAGGACTCTTTTCATACATAGAAGGCACGAGTATTGATCATCACGCTTGCCTAAGGCGCATTTATGTATTCAAATTATTATAATTCCAGGTTTCCTGATGATTTTTTTCCTTAACCAATATCAGTCAAAAGAGGCATGCAAAAGTACCTACATATGAATTGAAAAAGTCACATTTGCACTTGCCCTGTATCGAACAAATTAAATTGTTGGTATTCAACAAGGTGTGATCGTCTGAAGATTACTTTCAAGTGGACTATAATACTTGTCAATTGTAAAAGAAGTTACTCTCTTTTTTAATATTATATAATAATAGAAGCTATTTGTTTCGAAACTTGGGCTAACGAACTTAAATTAAATCTACCTTATTTATTACTAGCTTTTGCCCGCGACTTCGTCCGCGTATATGTCGGTTATCGCAGACGAAGTCGAAGTCGAATAAAAAGTAGCCTATGTCCTTTGTTGGGGTTCACACTTACCCTGTACCAAATTTCACACAAATCGGTTCAGTAGTTTAGGCGTGAAGAAAAGACAGACAGACAGACAGAAAGACAGACAGACAGAGTTACTTTCGCATTTATAATATTAGTTTACAATAAAATTACAATAAAATGTAAATTTGAATATATATTATTTTGTCCCTCTGATTTTTTTTTCCTTTAATACAAGATTAGAAAATGATTACCTACTATAGTATCCTTTTGTAAAATCAACATACCACGAATGTCACTGAATTTCATTTTCAGCTTCATACATTAATACGGTCGAAAATGTAGTTCCTAGATAAGTAAATATTTTCCAAGGAGTTAGCTATAAACTACCTCATATCCATAGGGGGTGTAACTCAGTGGTCGAGTGTCTGCTTCTAACGTTGAAAGTCCTGGGTTCGAATCCCAGCACCTCCAAGAATTTCCTTTTGCTTTTTAGTTGATTTCTTGAAACTTTATAAGCTCGCAAAGTTTTGAAAAATTACTGATTTTGGTAGTGCCCTATATTACGAATGTAAAGTATTGCTTGTGGGTGCATGTAACAGTACAGGGGTTGTTTGTGATATTTAAAGATTAGTTATATCTTTTAAAACTTGTTTTCATAATAAATACATACGTAAAAAAAAGTTAGAAAATTCAAATTCAACTCCATGTTTGGTCCAGAACAAAAAAATGGTCGTAATAATGAAAATAATATTAAAAACGGTCTGCTTTCACTCGTTAAAACTTATTTGACTTTGACTTTGACTCAATAAATTCCAGATACCATTCATTCATATCGTGAAATACCTTCAAAAACTCACCAAATCTATCACGCAAAAAAAATATTTTCTAAGAAATCTCAGCATGTCGTTTGTGCATTACCGATAGGGGGCGCCACGGTCGCTATGATTGACAGCTAATAACCGCAGATTTCCCATGGGACTGTACAATTTGTCCCCTACACCCCATGGGTTTTCCGCGGAGTCATAGAAATTGCTATGGTTTTTGATTTTCTAGGTTATGATGTGCACAAATATTTATATTTTGAATAAAAAAAAATATTTGAAGGGATTTATTCTAAAAAAAATACCGTTTTTTTTTCTCTGTGATAGTTTATTGTTATTACAAGCTTTTATTTAGCTTGCACTGTTCGTATAAGTACTTATGTGTAGGTATACATTATGTAACAAAAACCATGTCAGATCAGTGTTGCCGTTGATCAGTTTTTATGTTTTATTTTAATTTAATTACTTCTTCTTTCTTCTTTTTTTTTTCACTGGGGAAAAATAATAATCTCAAATCCATTAAATGGTTACGTATATGTGTACGCAGTACGATGCCGAATAATACCTTTAAAGATCGGACAGGGTTTTTGTTACATGCTGTATAAGTGAGTTGTCCTTTCAAAATTTGCAAACCATTTTTCGACCATTTGTTGGTATCCGATTGAGTATTGGTATACCCCAATACTATAATAATGTTGTAATGAAGCTTGTTTTTAAATTATTATTTTTTAGATAATGTCTTCTTCATCTAGTTTTGAAATAAAACAAGTACCCTTAATTACCCGATATGTAAGCCCGGTTAAGACGCCTCCCTCTCATGCATGAGGTTCCAGGTTCGATACCGGGCAAGTACCAATGTAACTCTTTTTCTTTACTTTCTAAGTTTATCCTAGTCATCACTAACGACGGTGAAGAAAAACATCGTGAGGAAATCTAGACTTTAATGGTCGGAAATCACCAATCCACATTCAGCAAGCGTGGTGATCAATGCTCGTGCCTTCTCTTACTACTTACTGATGCAGTTTCTTGCCCATTCTTCTCCACACGAAACTACCTTGGAATGGGCAACTATGTAGATTCTATAAGAATATAATATATATAAAAAAAACAGCTGTTCAGTACACTTTGACGAGAAATGTACTGAACAGCTGTTTTTTTTATTGTTATTTTTGAAAAAAAAATGGTCCCAATCGTTTCGAGTTTGATGATCGAGTTTATGGCTTTCGACTTAAGAACGACCTAAAAGTAAGCGTGTATTATCATATATCCTAACAGGGTCCATTATTGTACTTTAGCTTTAAGCCTATGTAACAAGACACATTATGGCATGCAATAAATGAATATGAATATTATTTTTTTTTTCTTGTAAATGATCTTCAAAAGTGCCTTTTAATGATTTAATTGGAATAAATGATTAGACTTTGATTTACAAACGTATCTATAAAAATTTATAAAGAAATGGAAATAATAATAGAGTTCGCTTAGCGCCTTCTAATAAATTGATAGCAAATATTTCGTTCATCAATTAAACTAAGAACATTCTTCAAGAACAATTAAAAGTACAAAATTGGAAACTAGAACCGTTATTTTGACTTCCATCTTCATGGGGGATGTAACTCAGCGGTAGAGTGTCTGCTTCGCATGCTGAAAGTCCTGGGTTCAAATCCCAGCATCTCCAAATTATTCTTTTTTGGAAAAAGTATTTTTTTTATATTGTTGTTCTCAATACAAAGCATGAGGAGTGGAAGAGACTAATCTGTTAAAAGGACTTTTGCCTACAATGCGCTACATACAAAAGTTGTCTAAACATATTTTGGTTATTATAACGGTATTTGCTTTGGGGGATGAACAATGTTGTATTATAAACGATTTCTTTCGTAGTTAACCACGGTTTTGCTTTAAGACTTTACTATGTCATTTAATATTCAATAGGTACCTACCTATTTCCGTCTACTACACTTACGTCCACGCAAGCAAAGCCGCGGGCACAGCTAGTAGAGAAATAACGTAGATGTTCAGCCGTTATCGTTCAGCATACAATATTAACATCATGCCATTACGCAGAGAGCTTTTTACGCTCACAAACAGACCGACCGACGGATAATCTGTCAGAAATCATAGATGTCATGCGTCTGGAAGCGTTTTGGGCCACACAAGAACTGGCGAAACGAGCTAGACAAAATTAATAGCCAATGGTCCATTCCGTTCTAGGCTAGAGTCCTGAAATGAAACAGCTTTAAGTCGTGGGGCCTTTGCCTAGCAGTGGGAAGACGTGAGCTGACTAGTTGTGTGAAGAGTGAGGAGGTGTTCTTTTAATGTCTTCCTTCATTAAAATGTTTAACAAACAATACAAAACATTTGAGGGAAAAGGTGGAAGGTATCGGGGCCTATATGTAGAGCTGTTAGGATTATTATACCCTTTACAATGTCTATAGGACTCAGTGATTTTTTTTTAAATTTCTGTTACTGGTAAGCTCCGCCGCACTGACATAACATACGACTAAAAAGTTTGAGAAAAAATCAACAACAACATAAGACACAAAACTATTAGAATGTCAAACTACGGAAGTATCCCCGTTTGAGCACCTAGGTATATGCACTGAGCACCAATCTCTACCTTCAATAACTTTGGTACTCATTGCATAAGTGCTCAAAAAATAGGTGCTCAAACGAGAATACTTTAAACTACGTTCACACAGCCATGCCGCTTCCATTGCACATACATCCACGCACTCTCTCACTAATCATAAGGCGCTCATTGGGCACAGGCGTACAGCTATAAATCTAAGTGCCTTCACTATAACTCACGCGCAAGCTACCCCTAATTAAGGGTAGCGGTAAAAATAATTACCTGTCATTATATTTGTAGGTAGTGGTACTGTGTTTTCATATTGAGGTATCTTCATGTTATTCTTCATTGGAGTGGAGCAGTAACCAAGTGATATGTGTAGGTATATTACATCACGCTGCGACACATGGAAACGGAGACGGACTTTTCAAAGACGTTACTGAAGGCGATGAAACCGCCCGCTGATTATCGCGGTACCATGACGTAATAAACATGAGTTTAATATGCGCCATCAAAAATATATAGAGAGAGTTAAATATTAATGAGGCAACCATATATAATTCCCAGTAATACGGCTAGAAATTAACACAAATCCCACATACAAGACAATTAAATAATTTTATATTCAATTCATTTTAGTATCAGTCATTTGTAACAACCATTAAGTCAACCCTTTGATGCTACGTTTTAATTATTGTCTCAATAAACTTGAATTTTAGGAGGCAAAACATTTTATAGCAAACTCTATGTGATACAAAAATCTGATATTTTAGTACTTAGCAATTCTCGTATTCTAATCTGTCAAAAATACTTATAATACCTAAATTTATATTTAGTATATGTGTAGTAATATTGATTGGCGCTGAATTAAGATTGCGGCTAGATTTTGAATGCTTTTGATAACGCGAATTGACTTTCTGATTTAAAGCAACTAATTAATAATGTACCTATTCGTCCAACTAATGACATGTTAGTGACTAAATAGGGTAAAAACCTAAATTCCCGTGTATATAGATTTTATTGTAATTTTCTATTAGATACCTCCGCATCTTTAAAATTAATTGCAATTAATTTATATTTATGTTAAAGATACATAAAAACAAGACTTACATGAGCATTAACACACAAATTAATAGCAACATAACACCATAACATCAATCATTTATGACAACTATCCAACCCCTTCACCGCCGTGTTTTAATTACTGGCTATGTCTCACGACATTTGACAAACAATATGGTGTCCAAGTGTTTGTAGCAATTAGTTTTTGGAAGTGTTAACACTAATTAGAGGGCGTTTGTTAGTCAATCAATTAACACTACATTTAAATCGGTTTGAAACATTAGTAAGGAATTTATACCCACAACCCCTTCACCGCTGGGAGAAATAAATAGTAGTTAAGACCTTGTCTCAATCATTTGTTTTATAAAATCTAAGACTATGTTTATAGCAATTTATTTTATTTTCTTCTTCATATCGTATCGATTCTATGTATTCTTATTTTGGCCCGGTATTAAGCCACGGCAATGCCAAAAATCAGGTTCTCATGCGTACCTACAGGCTTTATAGAATTAAATATTTAATTGAAAGATTCGAAATCCCAATTTGCCCAAAAAATAATACTTACTCGCATATCTGGTGCAGAATTTATTCTATTTTTAAATACCGTATTAAATAATTTAGTGGCTTTTTAGGACCGTCCTTTCCAGAACGTTATCCTAAGTTGCATAAATAGCCAGTGTTCTACATTCAGTAGCTACATGAATTTAATAATAAACATACACGACACAATTAAAATGAGCTTAGTGCCGACATCGGCTCATAACATCAGTCGTTTGTGGCCACTATCAGCCCTCCGCTGCCGTGTATTAATTGGTGGCTCTCCAAACAACGGCGCGATAATGTTTGATTGATACCGACGATACGGCCGTAAGGGGACGATCATAAGGGACGGGAAATATTGATGAGATTTGATAATGTGCCTTAAGCTTTATGGAGTTTTATGATTTTTTTACAAAAGCTTTGTTTTAAAATCAATGAAAGTAATTTCTATAATACTAATACATACTATACTAGTAGGTATAAAACAAAGTCGCTTCCCGCCGCCGCCGTCTGTACGCATAGATTTTTTAAACTGCACGAAGTATTTTAATGCAATTTTTATCAATAGATGTCATTCAAGGTTTATGTACAGTCGGTACTGACATTCCGTGCGAAACCGGGGCGGATCGCTAGTACAAAAGAGGACAAAATCGCGGCCAGCAGTTAGTTAGTATACAGTCATTTTGTACAGTCACAGACGTTAAATGCTAGAAAAAATATGTAAAATAACACGATATTAATTGAACGTACATATTTTCGTTGGAACGGTGAAGCAAGCATGCAAATAAAATCGGGCTAAAAATACAACGTTTGGAAGTTTACAAAAAAAATATCATTGTCTAAAATTAATGTCGCAAAATAATTCAAAACTTTTAACTATCCCACTCACACAATTTCATATAGCCAATACAAAAAACATATTGCGACTTTTAATCGCAACATCACCTGTCCAGCACGCACGTACCCTAACCCTTCACATCCACAAGGATATTCCGTTACACGCATCATTAAGGGATGGTAAGCGTTACACAGAACATCGGAGGGTTATCGGCTCGACAAGCTCTTTGATTACCGATACGTAATCAACTATTATGTAGGATTAGTGTGTATAAGTAAGTATGTGAATCTTAACGGAGCTTTGGTTATTGTGGTTGTTAACGTATGGAAAATTACTGTCAATGTTTAGAATTCGGAGCTTTTCGACATTCAAAAAAGGATTTGATTTTAATTTTTAATAATTTAAAGAAGTTTATTTTCGTTTTTTAGTCGGAATTAGTTAAGTTTATCTTAGACATCACTGAAATCGTTCCGTGCCTCGGAAAGCACGGGTCCGGCTGTCATACGTGGATCTTTGACAGTCGTTGCGGGTCGTCTGAAGCCCGTAAGTCTGACAACCAGTCTTATCAAGGGATTTTGCATTACCCAGTTACTGGGTTGTGGAGGTCAGTTAGGTAGTTGCTCCGTGTGAAATACTGGTAATCTGCTACATCCGGTAAGACTGGAAGCCGACCCCAACATAGTCGGTAAAAGGCTAGGCAGATGTTGATATAGAATATTATTTATTTCGGGTAATAAAGACCTATAAAATACTTATATAATAATTGTACCAGTCTATTACTGTTCCACTGAAAGCGAAGGCCTCTTCTCATACAGAGAAGGCACGAGCATTGATCACTACGCTTGCTCAAGGCGGATTGGCGATTTCAGACTCATAATAATTATAAGTCCAGGTTTCCTCACGATATTTTCCTTCACCGATGTTCGTGACATCATCATTTTGTTGCATTTATTTAACAGTCCACAAGCATGTCATTTATCACAATAACAGCAATTAATTTATGACATGAAGGACTGGAGTCACGCTATCCTTGAATATTAGCCGTAATAATTATGTTAATTTGAATAATAATTATAAGATGAACATGTTGGTCGATGACCCACGCAGTAATTAGTGGTAGCAGTAATTGTGGTCGTAAATATGTGGTATTTCTTTTTGGGAACCCCCTTAAACATATAGCGAAAGTATTCGTCCCCAGATTCTAATATATTATATCCAGCTAAATTCAACCCGCGACTTCGTCTGCATAGATTTCCGAATTAATACAGTCCTAAATTAACCTAATATAAGATAAGATAACTTTATTTTTGTTCAAACATGAGTAATAAATACATACATGAAAATATAAATCAGCATGCAAATTGTTAGGAAGTATTACAAAAAGTAATATATGCAAAAATTGTACAACTAATGAAATTATTTAAATAGTTCTATCAATATTATTTAATTATCCAAGTTTCAAGGAAACTTATAGTTATTATTAAATGTGTTTTCTTCGTAATAGGTTCTTATTTCTTTAGATCGAAATGGTTGTCTAAAGTATTGATAGTTATTAGCGGAATTTATTCATAACATAAGGAATTTTTGTATTACTAAGGGCTAATTTTTCAATCGTCAGATAACTCTTAACGGAGGGATAAATATGGTGCTTTGACAGCTTTTGTATAGAAAATATGTCAAACTGTCATATTTATTCTTTGGATAAAAGTTATCCGACTATTGAAAAATCAGCCCTTAATCTATCTTTTTAGTTTTGTTCACAACCCCAAACATAAAAAGAAAGTAACGTAACCCTATTAAAAAATTATTGTTTGTCCGTCTGTCGAAAAGGGGTTTTTCTCAATATCTATGTAATGTTTAAATTATTATTATGGCACACAAAAAACCGCACACATATCCCCAGAAAAACCATTTTTTTGTTTGGTCTTTTTTCAATAGAGACGTTGCCCCACACTAGGAATTTCTCCAGTGTCGTATGTGCGTTCACAAACATATAAACTCACATACACAAACAGCCAGACCCGGAACAACTATCTGTAAGCCATAAAAATATTTGTTCCGTGCTGGAATCGAACCTGCGACCCTGCGCTAACCGTTCCATCAACTTGCAAATTGCACTTTTAGCATCTAAATACCTTCTACTCCAGTCTAAGACTGGTTTCTAAATCAATTCTACACCAAAGTAATTACCCCCAAACCTTCCGTACCACCCCACCCACATATGTGAAATCCCCTAATTTGATACTGGTTTTAATTAAACAATTTAACGTGTTGGTCTCGTAGCCTCCCCTTCCCCCCCCCCACACCTTACCTCCTTCCCCGTAGTATCGCGCCTGTGATTTATTGCAAATACACCTGCAACCAGTGACGTATAGGACAAATGACACGTGTGGTATCATCTAAACCAGGGGTCACAAAGTTGTATAAATGGGGGTCCGTTTTTTAAATTATAAAATTGTTGCGATTCAATTGATAGTATTTATTTAATACTTACACCCGCGTCTTTGGTTACTGCTCCGCTCCCGTAGGTCGTAGCGAGATGGTATATAGCCTATAGCCTTCCTCTATAACTAATCTATCTAACACTGAAAGAAATTTTCAAATCGGACCAGTAGTTCCAGAGATTAGCGCGTTCAAACAAACAAACAAACAAACAAACACTGCAGCTTTATAATATTAGTATAGATTAGTTTTATTTATATTTACAAAATGAGACATGTTTTTAAACAAATTATTCTGACACAATCATCATCAACTATAATTGTATGGAAGATTTCGTTGAACTATAAAATTGACAGCTCTTATTTATGTCTGTCCCTTTCTTGTTTTATTAGAGAGAAAAAGATTGAAATAATCTAAATTAAGTTCAAGTTGTGCATAATAGAATCGACATCAATATAATTTTTTGCCAACGATTCGCTATGAAAAAGAACTTAAAGACGCGGCGGAACACAAAAAAAAAGCACAATATTCCACAAATAAAAACAAGCTCCATTCAAACCCGGCCCGCCTGATGGACGCCAACCTTTATGTTGATGTCAACTTTATTTAAAAACTAAGCAACAAAACTCTTCTTAACATTAAAAAATAAAAGTGACAGTGTCAAAATTGATCAAAACCGCTTACGAAATATAGTTGTCATTTTGTGTCGCGTGTATTTTATAATAATTTATTTTGTAATGGATTTACAAACATGATGTTATTCTACGCGTGCACTATATTTTTTACAGTTATGTGCGAAAGCCTTCCACTTGATAAGGAATATACACCTAATGTAGGCACAGTATTGTTCAATACCCATGATATGCTAAAGAAACAATGGGGCAAGTCCGAAATTGGATTACTGAAAGCTAGAAGGTATTTCCAAAACCTTCTGCCCCCACCAGTGTTCATAAAAGGTTTTAATGAAGATCAAGTCAGCATTCTACTTGGATACTTCAGAGACGCTTATGCTTCAATCAAAAAGGAAGCAAAAGATCCGGAAACTGATACTATTTTGACGACAGCCCTCTCTGATGCTGTCGGAGGCTACTTTAAAGAATGGATCCTACCGATCGCAAAATTGGACTACTACGGAGGCACGATCTCCCAAGCCAACGTGATTAAATTATTCCAGTTCTATAACGAAATAAAAAGATATTTAGATACCGATGGCGAAGGATGGCGCAAGCCTAATGAGCAGGTCCTCAATGCTATGACCATCAATGTAGCTCCAATTCAATTACTGTCGAATACTAGAAGTATGAAAGATCCTTGTGATCGTTTAGCGTACTTTGAGAAGACACCTACAGGCTTGAGTATACCAATACCGAACGTGAATTGGAATAATAAGTCGAGTACGATGTTTGTACCTCTGAAAAATGCATCGCTAATAACGATGAACACTCCAGATTTATCTCATAATCTCCTCAAATATTATGATGCAGCAAGAAGTTGTATTCAATCTAGTAACCCTAGAGATCAGCAAAATTTTGACGAGAAATTCCAATCATGGCTGGTAGATGATGTCGTGCCGCACTTGAAAGATGATAATTTGTATCTGGCGTTGGGAAGTGTTCTTACTTTAGTTAACAAAACCCAAAAACTTTGCAACAACGTAATGGACGTTTATCTTGATAAATATAACGTTAAACATAAAAAATTTAATACGTTACCTACACAAGACGTAACTGAAATATCGTGTAAAAAGTTGTGGATTATAATAATAATTCTGCTTATTGAAGTAGCCTGGTGTATACCAGCATTAATTTATATATTATGCTCTAAAAAATTTCAAAAAAAAGACTGTAGCAGTAACATTTATCTTTTTATAGACAATGATAAAAATAAGGGCGGCTCAGCACAAGCTCAAACAGTACCAGAAGATGTAGTAGATGATACATGTTGTATGTCATGTATAGAGGATGTTTCAGCTGCAGACAACGCTGCGCTAAAAATATTTCGTAAATCAAAATTCAGTAACACGGAATTTACGGGACAGTATCCCTCGTGTACCACGAACACCATTGGAACTGCATGCCTATCATGTTCTAAGTGTTTATCCAAAAACCAGCCATCCAAAATTATTGATATGAAGTGTTATGCAACTGTTGACCCTAAAAACTCTGAACGATTTGTTTCAAAAAAATCTTTATTAAAAAAATCATCTATAATGACTGCACAACAGCATAACTGTAGTACACAAATGATGCTATCGAGTCATGAAACCTTTGGCTCGAAACCGAGTGGAGTGAACTATTTCACTATGAGGTCAAAACAGTGTAGTCCAACTCCGTTGGAAAGTCATCAGAAGGGTAAAAAAAGACAGAATGAATATACGATTGAAGTCAGAAACCACGAAGACCGTAAAAAAACTGATGATCACAGGAAACCTAACGAACGCAAACAATCGGATGATCACAGAAAATCTGAAACACGCAAACATACTGAAGAATATAAGAGACCTGAAGAACGTAGACAAGCTGTAGAAAATAGGATACTTCTAGAACATAGACAAGTTGATGAATGTAGAAAACATAAAGGACGTGGACAAGCTGAAGAATATAAAAAACTTAAAGAACGTAGACTAGCTGAAGCATGTAGAAAACTTGAGGAACAGGACCAAGGTGAAGAATACTGGAACCCTGAAAACGGTGCAGAAGCTCGAGAAGATTGGAATCTTGAAGATCGTATGCATGAAGAAGAATGTAAAAAAAACGAGGAACGTAGACAAGTTGAAGAATATTGGAAAATCGAGGGACAAAGACAAGCTGAAGAAAGTAGAAAACTTAAGGAGCGTAAACAATCTGCAGAAAAGACTAAAAAAATTGACAAAGTTGAACCACGTCAACAAACTGAGGAATTCGAAATACCTATAGAATATTGCGATCCAGAAGAATATAGGAAACTTGAGGAATGTAGGTTAGCTAAAGAATGTAAGAAACACGGAGATCGTAGAAAATCCGAAGGAAATGTAAAAAAAACAGACAGTTTTGAAGAACATAGACAAGCTGAAGAATGTAGGAATCTTGCAGAACATAAACTAGCTGAAGAACATAAGAAACCTGGGGAGCATAGACAATCTGAAAGAATTATAGCTACAAAATGTTGCAATTCTCAAGTATGTAAGAAGCTTGAAGAGCGTAAACAATCTGAAGAAAAGCAGAAACTCGAAGAATGTAGAAAACTCAAAGAAAGTAAACAAGACGGAGGACGTAAACTAGAGGATGAATGTAAAAAATTAGAACAACGCAAGCTAGAAGAAGAATGTAAGAAACTTGAAGAACTTAAACTAGAAGCAGAATGTAAGAAAATTGAAGAACTTAAACAAGCTGAAGAAAAGAGGAAACTTGAAGAACGTAGGCTAGAAGAAGAATATAAGAGACTTGAAGAACGTAGAAAAGCTGAAGAAAGGAGGAAACTTGAAGAACGTAGATTAATTGAGGAATGTAGAAGATTAAAAGAACGTAAACAAGCTGAAGAACAAAAAAAACTTGAAGAACGTAAGCTAGAAGAAAAATGTAAGAAACTTGAAGAACGTATACAAGCTGAAGAAAATAGGAAACTTGAAGAACGTAGAAAAGCTGAAGAATGTAGACAATTTAAAGAACGTAAACAAGCTGAAGAACGTAAGCTAGCAGAAGAAGCAAAGAAACTTGAAGAATGCAGAAAAGCTGAACAAAAAAGGAAACTTGAAGAATGTAAACAAGCTGAAGAAAAAAGGAAACTTGAAGAATGTAGAAAAGCTGAACAAAAAAGGAAACTTGAAGAATGTAAACAAGCTGAAGAAAAAAGGAAACTTGAAGAATGTAGAAAAGCTGAACAAAAAAGGAAACTTGAAGAATGTAAACAAGCTGAAGAAAAAAGGAAACTTGAAGAATGTAAACAACTTAAAGAAAATAAGAAACTTGAAGAATGTCGAAAGCATAGACAAGTTGATGAGAGTAGGAATGCCGATGATTGCAGAAAACTTACAGAATTTAGAAAACTTGATGAACAAAAACAACTTGATGAGCTTAAAAAACTTGATGAACTTAGAAAACTTGAAGAATGTAGAAAACTACAAGAGCGCAAAAAACTCGAGGAATGTAAGAGACGCAAAAAAGCTGAGCTATGTAAGAATCTTGAAGAATTGAAAGAACTTGAGGAGTCTAGAGTCGATGAATGTAAAGATACGGATGAAAATTTAGATATCAATGACAGTAGAGAATTTGAAGAATGTAGAGAATTTGATGAAAGTACAAAACCAGGCGATTGTATACAATGTGACGGATCCTGTTCAGATGCTATTGCTACTCCTCAGGTTCAATTTGCAGACGAAGTAGAAGATGATGAAGACGATGATTATGATGATACAATATGCTGTGATAAGATAATTCCCGTTAGACAACAGCCAAAAAGCAAGTCCCATAAAGCTGACTCTAGAAAAGCTAATTCCAAAAAAGCTGATTCCAAAAAAGCTGATACCAAAAAAGCTGAATCCAAAAAAGATGATTTCCCCCCGCCAATGTGTCCATGCATAGAATGCATTGAAACAATATCTGAAGATGTTGACAATGTGAGTCAATATGATGAGTCATCCGAATGTCACCTAGGTCACACCAAATTAAGAGATCTGTTGGCAAAACAAGGTGAGGCGAAGGCCACACGTTTTCAACTGTGTACAGAAATGACAACAAAAGGAGGTTCTAAATTTTCTTTTGGAAAACAACCTTACCTAGAGATTACAATTGATCGACCTGGTACAGAGATTTGTGTAGACATGAGCCAATGTAGAACACATTCACCTCAGGCCAGACCAAGCAAGATCCCTAAACCTTCATCCTGTAACATACAGCCTACTGCATCATTTAGTTTAGGAAAACAGCCCACGTGTTCAAGTCCTACTGACAAACACAGAAGTTTAATTCCACAGCTTAAAAAGAAAACTGCTGACGATATGGATTTGGCGCCCTGCCGTTGTTTGGAACAGAACAAATTAAATGTCTCATTTTAAGGCGCTGGACGGTTGACCATCTTTACACACCGAGACTCTTCCGTGCCGTAAGCAAGCACGTTATGCCGTTAGTCCGGCTGTCATACGTGGATCTTTGACAGTCCTTACGGGCTTTCAGAAGTCCGAAATCTGGCAACCAGTCTAAGACTGGTTGTCCAAGGAGTATCGTATTACACAGTTACTTGGTTCTGGAAGTCAGATAGGCAGACGCTCCATAAGCACGTATTCAGCTTCATCCGGTTAGTCGGGAAAAGGCTAGGCAGATTAATTTAAAGGCGCTATGTAGGTTTCTATTAGTGTTTTCGTACTCGTATCTCCGGAACCAGAAGGTATAGTTTAGAACAAAAAATGTATCTCAATGATGAAAAGAATAGTAAAACTTTCGGTTTCATTAATTCTCTTTTTTTACATGTATTAAAATGTCAAAATCTAATCAAAATCTAATTTGCTATTTATCTGTGCTGTGGTTTTCTGAAACTTTTATTTCTTTAATATAACATTCAAATTACATGTAAGCAAATATTCAATTTGTTGTAAAAAATTTGTGGTTTGTATAAAAAAAGCACATTTTAATTATTTGATCCAAAATTCCATCTATGGGATTTACTCTTCAGTTGTTTACCTATCACTTTAATAAGACTTTTTTTCTAAAAAAAAACTTAAATCGGTTTATTATAAAATGAGGTTTATTTTTAGACCAGGTTTTAAATTATCGAGCCAGTTTTTACATTAGGTACTTGAGAATAAGGTTCAAAATATAAAAACTGGCTCGATGATTTTAACACAGTATTAAAAATAAACCTGATTTAGTAATATCTAGACTTCGTGATCTGTCTAATATCTGCATCACATATAAGAAGGAAATTAGCGTTACTGTAGTTAATAATTAATTTATAATATTAGTTGTAATGTGTGTTGCCTTATTCAATTAATTTTATACTGTTATTGCTATAAACGATTTTAAAGTATTAACTTTTCACTTTTATTTCACTTCTATTCCACTTTTCTTTTTGTTCCAACATGCATAAAATATAGTAGTATAAACAAATCTAGGTAGGTACACTTTTTTTAAGCCGGTAAAAATCATCAAATGAGTCCTTCTACCCTGGGAGGGGCGGAAGGGACTGTCAGACTTTTACTGACTTAAAAAGCACTCTGTTCCTTCTGTTGCCCTTTACGTTGCGCTTTATGGCTCATTTTCACTAGTCGATAGGGCCCGCATGCGGGGTGCGACAGATTTCTGGAACGCATGCCACAGGGCCCGCATGTCGATATCACGATCGGTAAAAAGCATGCGCGGCGGATCCCCGCATGCGGTGTAACGACTTGTAACTTTCATTTCCCCGCATGCGGGCCCTATCGACTAATGAAAATGCGCCATTAGAGAAGTTATGTCTTAGAATTGTTGGATAATCGTGTCAACTACCCAAATATAACGCACTAGACTCTACCTGCGGCTCCGCCCGCGTAAAAGGTAAAGTAAGAGGAACACATTACCGGGATAAAAAGTATCCTACGTTCCTATCCAGCATAGAGTAAATAACTATACTATCCAGGAAATGGTCTATCTATGTGCCCAATTTTCATCTAAATCTGTTCAACAGTTTACGCATGATTGAGTAACAAACATCTAAACATCTTCACAAACTTTCACGTTTATAATATTTGTGGATTTCATTTCCACCTAGAATGTTTAAAATTTCTCTCTCAAAATAGAGAATCCTACTCCACTCAATTCCCAGAGTACCTCACTAATCACTGTGATGAATTTATTGGCTCGATCCGGGTGAATTAGGGGGGATCCTGAGTTATTGCATATTTTGGCCAGCTCAGGTGGTCGGCCGCACCGCTAATCTGTCATTACACCGGTCCACTTGCCACTTTGCGAATTGAGTGTACTGGACTTTTGTAGACTGTGTGTTGGTGAAACTGTTACTGGTATTGTGTGGTTTTTGAACAGCAAACGGTGAAAAATATGAAATTTGAATTTTATGAAAATAATGGTATAATTAGGATTTTACAAACCCGACGCTATTAGCTAATCGCCGTTCTTGGTTTGTGCTTTTTTTTTCAGGATATAAGAATAAGTCTATGTGCTATTCCAGACTATATCTATGACTGATAAAAAAACATTAAATGTCGTTTTGTACGATCTTGTATTATCAATAGAAATAAAATACTTAAACATCTTTGTATTCCAGAGCAACACAATTTTTAACCGTCCTGGCATGATTGGATAACAAATAAAATTGCTAAAAATTGGGATAAAATTGCGCTCTCAAATAGGTACAATTTCCAGATAGAAAATACTCGACATATCAATTTAACTATTAGCTAATTAATTTTGCCGTACCCCTTACTAGTAAATCCTCTACATATAAAATCATTTACAACTAGACACATTTAACTTCTCAAGACCAATCTTATAGGGTGACCAACCAGCCCCCAATAAATACTGGACTCGGTAAATTGCTACACTGTTGTGGGATTAGCACATTTACCACCAATTGTGCGGATAATCCCCGATCGACAGGGATTATCGGACAAATTGTCCCTGTTCTTGGCTAATTTATGGTCAGTGGGAATAGGTGATTTGAGACATCTGTGCGGAGAGTAAAATAATTATAGTGTAACATGCTTTGATTTGTTCGAACAAAAAAAAATTCAAAAATGGCGGAATAATCGCGTAACAAACATACAGACAAACTCCTACTATTTGAAGTCGGTTAAAAATATAGTTGAAGGCGAAGGTCCATTTATTTGCTATTTACCTACCAAGCTTCTTCAATTTTTTTTGTTTTTGTTAGTTTATATGTTTGTAAACACACCCACAATACTGGAGAAATTCTTAGACTAGGTCAATTTTTTTAGAAGGTAGATAAGAGTTGAGCGATTGCCGAACTTGGCTAGTATAAAATCAAGTTCTACCCGAAATGCGTAGCAAACCCTGAGAGATAAGTCCTCCATTATCTCCATGGTCAAATGATGGGCTTTTATTCCAGCGAATTCTTTAAAAACATTTCCATTAGCTGCCTTGGTCTACGGATCCATTCGAAACACAGCACCGATATTTTATCATTGTACCTTCATGTACCGATACAAACAAAAAAATAACAGGTAGGATGAGTACTTACAAATTAATCTTTTAGATGCAAAAGTTAGTGTACGGTCAGCAACAAAAGTCGATTTACACTGTTTATTTTACATATCATTTAAACAGATTCAAAATAATACAATGCACTTCTCTTCAGCTTTTTAGTTAATAGATAAGAGTTTATTGTATCTTTATTTTACATTAATTTTGTATTTATTTTGATATTGTGCTCAATAATTAGGATTGAAAAATCTAAAATGTTAATCGACTTTTGTTGCTGACTGTACATGAATTTTTGTTCCTCAATCACGCCAGAACGGCTGAACGGATTTAAATGAAATTTGGCACAGATATAGATTATAGTTTGGAATAACACATAGGATACTTTTTATCCCGGATACAGTTCTCGTGAGATAATATATCAACTTAGACGCGGACGAAGTCGCGGGCAAAAGCTAGTACTTCCTAAATCCTCAAATCAATTCAACATAAATTGAAACACTTAATGCTAGGAGATTAATACGTCCAAATGAAATAAACATAATACTTCAGTTCTGGTCGGAGTTCAGCTCTGATTTATAGCTGGACCTCAAACTGACTGCGGACCCGAGGATTATGGCGTCCAACACTAATCCCTGTGATAAAGTGCGGTCCGTTTTGTAAAATTATGACAAATAATAATAGCTGAGTCTGTTTTTCTGGGATGATGTGTAAAATAAAATGGTGAATTTAAATGTCATTTTCCTTCGTTTTGTTTTGGAGTTTACTGACAGTACACTCCATAGAAAAGTCGTATTTTGATTAATAAGTAGTTCATAGTTTTTATATAATGTAAAGGCACTAGGTATTCATTTAAAGTCTCGTACAAGATTTTAAGTTATCTCTCACTTTGTGATGAAATGTAGGTGTGCTAATAGCTAGGTACACCTACATAACCCTTCGGGGATTACAGGTGTGATGTTCATTTTGAAATAATAATTAGGTTATTTGACGGGAACAGACTGACCACAAGTCTAATCGGGCAAAATTTAATACAAGTCAATCGATACGAAAAGAAGAAGTACCTAAACTGTTTAGTAGTATTAACGAAAATAAAATTCTTCAAACCGAGTACTTGATAAGTAAGAGAGAATTATTTTTTTAATAGCTGCAAGTTCGCAACAAAAAGAATAATGAATTTATGAACTCTTCTTATCACGACGCAAGAAAAAGAATAATATCTTAAATTAACCCGTTGACAACGCAATAGCCACCCCTGTCGGCGACTTGCGACCATAACTTAAGGAACCCCTTGTTCACCGAAACCCAAGATTTTACACTGATACGCATTCTGTAACCCCTTATCGAGCTGATGGAGTGCAGCCAGGAATGGGTGAGGAAGGATAAGAAAATGTATTTATTTGTGTTTCTCTTGATAAGCAAAGTAGTAAAGTAAGTATAGTAAAGTATAATCCAATCATTTATTTCAATTAAACTATTGAAAGGCACTTTTGAATGTCAAGTCCAAGAAAAAGAACTCGAGTCCTACCAGTCTCACCTACTGTTTGGAAGCAACTAGCTTCAACTTTCTGACTAACTAATTATCTGACATATTTAACTTCGGACCCCCGTTTCATCCCCTTAGGGGGTAAATTTTAGAAAATCCTTTCTAAAGTTCCTGTAAATGGTTTATTTCTCATGAATTACTAGGATTTGACCTATGATGCGGTTGGACACACACATAAAAAATAATAATAACAGCCAGTTATTGCCCCACCTTAATTAATTGAATTAATTAAACGGACGCCACGTTCAGATATAAAATAAAGTCAAAGTAAACGCATCTAGCACTTAGCACCTAGGTTCTACGTAAAGAATTTCTGGAAGAACAAGATGGTGTTCTTCATTTAAAATGAAGAATGGAATTCTCCAAAATGATCACGCAAATAATAGGCATTACAAAATAAGTTTCATTAAAAACAACTATTCCAATCTCGTCTTACAATAATCGCAGTAAACCACAAACCCAAACAGGCCGCCATTCACACCGACGCCCACGATTCCGGGTAAGCAAATAAATCTTAGTTTCTAATTGAAGCAGATAGGTGTCCCAGTAATTATGGCGGTGTAACAAGCTCCCGAGGGACGACTGAGATACCGTCAAGATACCCTTCCCGCACCAGATGCCGCGTGAAAAACGAACCGCAAGATAAAACGGTCACGTAGACCGTACCTTGGATTTGTTTTAGCAGAATACGGGATTAGGGGTCCCCAGAATTGCATTATCAAGTGTTTTGAGAATATTGCGAGTTTCTTGAAAATGTTTTTAGCTGAAATGGGGAACAAATCTGTTGTTTTTTGTCTCTCTCGTGAGACTCAACAATACTAGTATATTATTGTTCCACTGTAGGGCAAAGGCCTCTTCTCATACAAAGAAGGCATGAGCAAACTTTTTCTCTTTCTTCACCGTTGAACTGTAACGCTTTAATGATATGATCAAATTTCTTCAAGTAACCAGCCTCAGAATCATTGGAGCAAAAGAAACAAACACGTATAATTACTTCTTAGCAAACATCTCCTGAATTTCACTATTTATTGAGCTCCCAATGTCAACTAACCAAATAAGCAAGGAATTTTAGGAGCACAACGACCATTTTAACAAGACCTCTCTTTCTCCACAACTTGCCTTTTCCACTCCACAGTTTTTAAGGGTTGAAGGGGGCAAGGGAGGTCAAGAAATAGTTGTTGATGACAAATTACACGGTGGGGGAGTTAAACAAATTAATCACGGAGTCCAATTTAGCGGAAAACAATGTGGGGCGATGGAATGGTCGGATTTTGTCATGGTGTACCATGTCGAGTGTGCTGTACTACCCGCGAGATAAATTGGAAACTGTCTAAGGAACTGTGGGGGGCGGGTACTAGTTTGGTACATGCTTGGCTAAGGTTCCTACTTTTCTTGTAAAGATTAGAGCAATTTACTTACCTTTTTACTTTTGAGTGTAGTTCTGTTTTGTGCCCAGTTGCTGGCAATAGGCTCGCCCTCTATTACATAGAACTTAAAAATAACTGGCGAAATGTGAGTGTACTAATGGGTACAAACCTCTGCCTAACCCTTCAGGGATTACAGGCATGATGTTATGTTATTTTTTTAAAAAATTGTTGGTTGATTCTTTTTGACCGTGTAGTTGTTTAACTTTTGTATAGAATAGCAGATTTTTTATAGCAATCAAAGTCAAAGCCAAAACATTTATTTCAATTACACCATTTACAGGCACTTGTGAATTGTCAAGGAGTCGGTCAGTTATCCGAAAGTTGAAGCTAGTTGCTCATTCCAAAACGGAGGTAGGCCTCTATGGTGAAGAACGAAAACTCCACGGCACTCTTTTAAATTAGGTTTTTACAAAATCCAGGTTACATTATTCTGGTTGATTACTACAATATCCATCGTACCTCCATAAAACAAAGGCAATCTATTGGGTGGATCTAGCAGCCAACTAAAAAACTCTACATAAGTAATATCCTTACTGCTTCTTTTGCTGCACATAGGCCTCTCTCCATCCCTTTTATCTACTCTGTCATCATAAAGCCTAACAAATCAGTATTCCAACTATTGAGCCGAGTCTGCCAGTAATGAGACCCATCCTGTTTGTCACCGCGTTACAATAAAACTTGCGTGTTTGTTAAGACTACTTAAGACATCTTTAATTTGTATTTCCTGCTTATATGGTTGTGTAAGATGTTGTCTCTTGTTGTATTAGTCAAGCTTATTTATTTGTTTTGATTACCGGCACGTCAGCAATGGCCTTAAGCATCTATCAACTCTTAAGAGTTTAAATAAATTTAATAAATAATTTAACTAAATATCATACTCCCAAAGTGTTTTAAGACCTTTCTACTAAGTTCACAAATTCAGATTTGCAAACTCGAAATTAACTAATGAGCCTCCCGTCGAATAATTTCATTTTAGAAGATTATGATTTTTTAAAATGTCGTCGGAGATTTTTATGTTTTGTGACCCGCCTCGGCTTTGCACAGGTGCAATGTAGATACCTTCTATGAAAACCTTCTTCTTGAATCACTGTATCTATTGATGAAAACCGCATTAAAATCCGACGTGTAGTTTAAAAAATCCAAGCGTACAGACGACTTTGTTTTATACTACACACATCAAAAGTGTCTAGGGATCAACATCCCTAACATTTGTTAGGGATGTTGATCCCTAGACATATATATATATATATGTATATGTAGAGATATTTTAATTTCGTACAAATTTTATATAATTTTTCTAAATAACACATGGGGGAAACAACGCCCCTATTAAATCCAATCTCAACAAAAAAAAAACATCAATATCGAATACTTATTTACCGCACCTGGCGGAAGTCAGGACTTCAAACTATGCAATAATTAAAAAAAATATCGTGCGGAAGTAAGTTCCGCTCTGGTAGCCGCTTCCGCTTGCCATTGGCCGAGACCTTTGACCCCACCCCACGTGAGGGTAGGCACACCCTACGGTGAGCACTCGCGTGTGGTGACGTCATACATACCCCTCTTTTAGGGAACTTTTATTTATTTTTAGTTACTTTTGGTTTTGAGGAAAAAATCTAAATTGAGGTGACTATTTATTTGTAGCGAAAAATCCGTTTATGATGACTCCAAAATAGAGGTTCTATGTTTTGTTTATTAATGGTTAACTTTGTCATTTTCTATACAAAACAGTTTTTATGTGAACGTATAACTATTGAAACTATGACACCTTATTAAAATTGTAGATGATAAAAATTAAAAACATTAGTCATGAGTTATAAATTTTTTCTCCAGAATCTAAACTCAAACTCAATGAAAAGTCAAAGTTAATAATCATCTCAAGGGAACAACACAATCATGTTTCTGGGATAAAAAGTAGCCTACTCGTATGTGCTACATACATACATACATAAACTCACGCCTTTTTCCCATGGGGGTAGGCAGAAACCACAGAACGCCACCTGCTACGATCCTTACGCCTTTACGATCCTTACGATCCTTTCGCCTCATCTACGTTCATACATCTCGTCATACAAGCACGCCGGTTATGAGTACTCCGCACCTGACCTTTCTGAAGAACCTCACCAATAAGGTCAGTGTAGGTCTTCCTAGGGCGACCCCTCCCTGCGTTGCCACTCGCCTCTGCCATATAAATACCTTTTGTTAATCGTCTTTCACTCATCCTCTCAACATGACCGAACGTATATGTGCTATTCCAAACTGTAATCTATCTCTGCGTCAAATTTCATTCAGACACATTCAGCCGTTCTGGCATGATTGAGTAACAAACACCCATCTATTCAACACTTTCTCATTTATAATAGTAGTAAGTTTATCTTAATTCTCAAACTTATATTGCTTTCTTTCTTGATTATTCAAACTCAAATTATCTACTAATCGACTTCTACACTTCAAAAACTTAATAATAGAAACACAAAAGTCCATTTAAAAACTTTCTGAAGCGCGCTTTCAAAAGTGCGAGAGATAAAACTTGAAACTTCAAACGTAAGTGATAAGAAAAGAGTGGTCATAAATCTAAAATTGTGATAAACAAATTAGTGATAATGATAAGTAGTATCATAATTTATTGAGAGATAAAAGCGTAGATTTTAAGCCACAAAAGGGAACTTTACCGACAATACGCTCCTTATCATAAAAGTCTAGTCATATTTTGGTCAATAAGTAAAATTAGACTCTATGTAATTGTTGTATTACATAGGAAGGACACTAATAGATATATTGTTAGTTAAAGAAGTTATATAGGGTGAAAGCCGGATAGTCGCCCCGGGGGTATAGTTGCCTGATTGCAATTAAGTACTCTAGTTTCGCGAATGAAACACATGTTATTTTATTTATCTATCGAGAGACTCTGCAACTACAACTAAGTTGACCGTGTTGCATGTCTCTGTGCGATTGCATGGGACGGCTAGGTGCGATCAAAGTTTTTGCGGGATAAATGTCCTCTGTCGCGACGAGGTATCTATCCTAAATGTACTTTATATAGAGATGGCAACTATCCCCTATATGGGATAGTTGTCCCAAAATTTAGAGGTCCGCAAAAATCGCCAATACTCTGGAAATATCAAAGATAATATTTATTCCTTTCATAAATTTGAAGATAATAAACCAAAGCAGTTACCCGTTTTACAAATAAAGAATCTCGCTTTTTATACTAAGAGATATGAAGTAATTTCAAAAAGTGGGGCAACTATCCTGGTTTTACCCTATACTTAAAAAGGTTTAAAAGTACATCTAAAGTTCCTTTATCTAAATAATGAAAATAAAAATAAAAAAAATAAATAAAAATAAAAATTCCAATTATTGTCCCGCTGCCAGGATAAAGGCCTCTTCTCACAAAGGGATTACATTGGTGCGTACCTCCATATGCATGAGAGGTGACCACCTTGACCAATGGGCCATTCTTTAACTAAAAATTCTATAAAGATGTCATTAAACCATTTTTTAGGACATTTTAGGCTCAATTAGCTAAGCAGTAAGTATTTTCTATGAGCATTTACGAGCCACGATACCTCATACAAACTTTTAGATCAAAAATCTTGAAAATTAATTAACTGATTTTGAGTAAACTTGATACATATAGTTATTATTTATATATTTAATCTTTTTGCAACAAAAAAGTACAAAGGCGGACTTAATGCCTTATGCCTAAATATTATGCAAGGGACAGAGTTAGTTGGGAACATTTTGTAAAATAGTTTTCAAGCTAACCAAAAAATGTCCACATCAAAACGGAAATAACAATAACATCACCAACACAGCTTAATTGCTAATGTCTTCTACTAATTTATTCTAATAAGGAAATAAACTAGTAATTAGCGGTTTAATTAATATTAAAAACAAGCAATTAGCACCAGAGCTAGCTGCTATCTGCGAAATATGTGCTCAATTTTATGCTAGTGTGAAATGTTCGGAACACGCAGCTATTAAACTATTCCTTATGGCACAGAGCGCATATTTCAAACAATTAGACGGTCCAATCGCGGCCAATTTGAGCCTCCAACGACCGCCATCATGTTGCATGTAGTAGTTGGCAATGGGACTTTTTGAAAATTTGCTGAAACAAAGATAGAACAACATTGATGAGACAGAAAGATTGTTTTAAACTCTAAAGTGATTTAAATTTTATTTTATAAACATTTTAATTATTTTTTATTCACTTATTTCTATTTTCTATAAGAAAACCGTAGAAAAATAATACAATTGTGAAAAACACTGGAATCGCATATCCTACTCATATAAAAATCTTGCCAATTTGATATTATATATTGTAAGACCTTATTATAAATGCTAGTGTTTGGATGGCCATCCATCTAAATATTCGCATTTATAGTAAGGTAGGCGTATTTGTTCTGGCGAAATTGAGTAACAAACGGATCTAGATGAAAGACATAGATTATGGCCTGAAATAGCGCATAGGCAAATTTTTATTCCGGAAAAAGAACGGTTCCCCAATATTGGGGAACCGTTCTTTTTTGACGCGGATAAAGTCATGTGCAGAAACTAGTAACTGCATACTACAACTACTTGATACCTACACAAAAATCACACCTAATATCAAAAAGCAGACATTCCTTAAATGTCAGAATTCCCATCTACGATCTCACTGCGACCACGCCGTACGTCCAGCAGCGGCTATAACTCAATGAACAATGGCCAGCATTCTAATCCAGCCGGCCGTCAGTGGCCTGGTGGCTGTAATGAAATTCCCGGGTTATATGGCCCGGGGCGGGGCAGGCCACTGTCATCATAACAATTAGCTGGATTACTAGCGGACAGTTGGGATACAAGTGTTTTGTGATGCATAGATTTGTTGTGAATTGAAGATTTGAGGTGCAATTTTCTGAAATGATGCCGTCATTTTGCATAGAATCTTTATAAGTCTATCTATCTCCATATGGCGATATCCTTGCGGTGAGAATTGGGTAGTTAACTCTATTAATCAATCATTCCAAGACATAACTTCTCTAAAGAAACACTTTATAGCCCTGAAAACCCGATTAATTTTCAATTAACTGTAATGGTTTTTAATTGCTTTCAAATTAATGACGTGACGTCACAGCCGTCTTTTACAAAATCTATGGGAGAATCGCATTGTAGGTCCATAGAAAGTAAATCAATTGATTGATGACTGTCATCGGCTAGACGTATGACGACTCATCTGTATTTGAGTGCACGGCCAAATTATCGCTGCATATTTCGGCCCATGGAAATCTCGCCATAAGTATAATTTATTTTTATTTTTCGGCAGCCATGTGAGATTATGGATTCTTAGAGAAGTAAAGAAACCCCGTAAAGTATAAATAGACTAAGAATAGATTAAGAAAACTGATAGGAAAATAGAAAAACTCACTAATCCCTAAAAACGTCGTCTAATTTCAATTCAAATTACATTCATAAATACAACAAAGCAATCACAGGTTGGAATGAATGAAGTGTGTTCATTCACAGACGCGTGTGGCCACCTTCCGTTATAGTCTTAATATATTCCTCAATTGAAGCCTCATTGTATATTAAATATGAATAATGATTGCCCAGTCGCTGCAGGAATACAAAACACATTGCAATGCTCGTGTCATCATCAAGTAATCACTAGCGATGCGACCTCATAAATTTTGAAGAACAATCGTAATTGATATAAGGACTCGTCTTACTGTCGGTCGCTGTGAAAGTATAAGGTTCCGTAAAACAAATGGGAACTGTCAACGTGTCGAATAGCTAAAATTATGCCTAAACATTAAAAAAAATATGGGAAATTATACCAAATCCATGTAAAATTAATTCTGGATGACAGTTACTGGGCTGTGGAGGTCAGATTGCAGTCCCTTTATGTTATACTGGTACTAAGCTTCATCCGGTTAGACTGGATGCCAAACATAGTCGGAAAGAGGGAGATTAAAAATTCTGGATGACCCAAAAATTAAAATAAATGTTGATGTAAAATTGAATCTCTTTCTCCAACAGGGTCATAAAAGATCAGAAAATCTGAACTCGCCAATTCGTCTTGAGCAAGCGTAGTGATTGATAGCTTCTTTGCCCTACAATGGGACAGTAATAGGCTGATAGTATTATTTATTATCAAAATCCGCTAAATAATTAAGTGATATTTTGTACAAAGAAAGTTTATTGTAATAAATCTCAACGCAAAATTAATAAATTAATCAAACACAAAAAGAGAAATTCCGATCGCTTTAACAAAAAGTATAGTTCACCGCTGTCTGCTGCGGTGCGGCCATGTCTCAACTATTTGTTCTGTCTGTTAATTTTTAACACTTGCATCTCTGTCTCACAAACCCATATATCACAAGAGAAAAAGAGATAGGAGCACTTGTAATTTGCGCGACAATGAAACTGGATCGTTCACGAGAGATTTATACGCTCATTTGTAAATAATGAAGGCGCCACTCATTGTGATTGAAGCCCCATTGATGGCGACCTAACCACACCCCTACCACGCAGGGCTGCCACCTGCCACTGATCTTGTTTACAACATTCCAATGCTTTAATTTACTATATACCTAACAACTTTAATAGTTAAACATCTAAATCATCCAATACACAAAACTTATGAATAATACAAAATTTTAAGGTCGAACAAGCCAGCAAGGTATACAATACAGGCAGCTAACTTGCAACTTCTTTAAACAATGTTTCGTTGCTTGTTTCAAGACAAGCTTAAAAATTGATCACAAAATAACAATGAATGGCAATGTAGCAGAAAGATTATTATTGTTGTCTGTAAACCAAATAGTTTGTTCACTGTACTATAACAAATTTTTTCGATAATGTACTCTGTATTGTATTTCCATTCCAAATTTAATACTTTCAATGTGACTGTCCATAAACATCCTAAAAATAGTTTACAGCAGAGAATTTGAAGACACACATATTAGAAAAACATTCCTATCTTATGGCAACCCTATCGTAAGGCCAATTACTTAAAGTCAGAATGCATAACGGCCTAGACAACTACACCTGCCATTGTCTGTCGCTTAATACGTGGCGCCCTCTGCAGACTCTTACTTACAACTCTTATGAGCACTTTGTACAATTAGCAAGCTATTTTAATAAACACCTGTAAAAAAGGGTCTTAATTTCAGAGTAATTTACTGAAGCTTTTGAAATTCAAAATGGGAGACGAGATTTTCTTTTTCATGGCGTTTTTAACTGTTAAAATTTTCTGTAAAAGGGTGTTTAGCTGCTTTAGCTGCGGTCAAATTAACTTGTAGTTTAGAAATCATACTTAGGTATATTAGTACACTGAAATTCGTGGTCTAAAGTTTTTTTAATAATTTTATACAATAGGAATTTGTTATTGAAACATAAGGAGAATTACATTAAAGTGCAATATTCAATGTCTACTAAAAATACGAAGGTCATAATAATAATTATTATGTTGGCTGTTGGTTGCTATTGGCTGTTTGTAATACACACAAAACATACATCATTGCTCAAATGCTACGTGCTACGCCTTTTCGTAGCGCAGAGCTACGTAATATTTTTAAAGGATTTTGAACATCAAAAAGTCTCTTAACTGTTAACCACAACACAGGAAGACCGTGAAAACATGTCTATAGTACATTTACATTTAATAGATTAATCCAAAGATAAAAAAGATCCCTCTTTAAAAAAAATACCAACAAGCAACGAGGTGCGTATACTCGAGTCAACAACGTCTTAAAACGATTACCGACAGTCTTCAAGGTGTGAAGGGGAGTGCGACACGTAAATCGCATTAGATATGTTAAATCTCGGCCCTCAGGGGGATGTGAGGCGGTTGAGACGATATTTTTATTCGTATCGCTTACTTTCGTGATTATTGTTCGGCGGCCATTTGCATTGCACGCGAAAGTGTAGTTGGAGTCACCAGTTTTGATATTTTGGGAATTTATTTTTATGAGTGTATGTATGTATGTATACCTACCTGAATTTTATGATATTAGGGTTTAATGATCGTCCGTAGATGGTAGGGCAATAATACCTAAATTAGTGAGTGTCTTTTTTAATGCGTCATGTTCATTCTTGCAGGAAAGCATAAAATCTTTTACGGCTAGATCACTGATACCATCCTATTCGACTATGTAAATAATTTAATATTAAAATACTTATAATATTTTAATAAAAAACTAAAATTAATAAGAAATACCTACTCATAATTTTGCTTAACAGAAATCACCAATGTGAAATAAATATTAAATCATAATAGAACATACTTAAGTATCAAAATTTTCCAACTCCGCTTCACAGGTGACATTTCCATGATTTTCCCGCCAACAGCGTGACGTAAAAAAAAACCCCAAAACGCAAAGCAAAGTCAACGACTCCGCAGAATGTCGGAAGTGAGTTTTTTTATTCAGTTTTATATTTATACAGTCGTTCCTTGTCTAGGTATCTCTCTTGTCAATTTGGGAGTGTCACAGATCTTTTACTTACGCCAATTGACGACTCTTTGTTGTGAGCGAGTGTTTTGCTAAGAGTAGTTTGTAGGCGCTATGAAAAAGGAATAACAAAATGATTTTGTTAGTAAATACGTGATTTGTGTAGGTTTATTGATTTGTATTTAAATAGCTTAAAATAAACTTTAAAATATTTTGCCTAAAGTCCAATTTATTGATGTTAGTTGAGTTTGTAAAATTCAATATCGGTAAATAATTTTTAAATTAATCTTTTGTCTCAACTCTTCCTCAGACATCTGCAGACATGGACGCAGATGTGGTAGCAAGGGTGCAAGTCCTGTATTTTTAAGAACGTTAGGCATTCTAATCTCTGTCTTAATCAATGAAAAGTACTTTTAATTTACTTGTTATTATAATATTACTAGCTTTTGCCCGCGACTTCGTCCGCGTATATGTCGGTTATCGCGGACGCAGACGAAGTCGAAACCGAAGTCGAATAAAAAGTAGCCTATGTCCTTTGTTGGGGTTCACACTTACCCTGTAAGTACCGAATTTCACACAAATCGGTTCAGTAGTTTAGGCGTGAAGAAAAGTCAGACAGACAGACAGACAGACAGAAAGACAGACAGAGTTACTTTCGCATTTATAATATTAGTTAGGACTACAACGTTTTAACATTGATTATCGCTGAAATGTGATTGCGACTAGATTTTAAACGTTGAAAGTTATACGTATTGTAGATACAACTACTGTAGTAGATACTACAGTTTCAAATACTTACCCATTTAATCAAAATAAACTATAAGAAACCATACACATAAGACGTTATCAATATTAAGTAAAACTAGATAGGTACCAACAAAATCTCTCTCAAATCGACTCACCAACCAACATCATTAACCAAAATAAATAAGTTGAAAAATAAACTAAAACCATAATCATATTCTCAGATCTCCCCTCAGAATGCTTCTGAGTGTTATTTGCTGTTTTTATAAGTCTACGCCACTCAGATATGTACAGTCGAATACACGATTTGTTCACAACCCCCTTACCCCTTTGTGTTCAATCGGGTAGATGGAGCACACCGTTTCAATCTGACTGGGTGTTAATTTTTCTTCGTCGTGTATTGTGGACTAATCGAGCAGAAATACCTATATAAGTGGCTAGGTTTGTGAATGTGGGATGTTGACTACAGTCAGTACTTAGTGGAAATTATATTTTTTCTTACTCCTCCGCTATTCTTTTGTGATTAATTTCGTTGCGGGACCCAAGACAGTTAATCGTTTCTCTGGGACTCGTCGAGCTTCATTGCCTCGGCGCTTTTCTGGTGGCCTCCACTGTTGATTCTGTCTTTCAGGAGTTGCAGTGGTACAAGTACTGAAAAAACTAGGCATATATCTAGTCGCCTATGCTCCCAGTATTCAGTGACTATTTGAAAATTAAAATTCGAACAGTTTTTTTCATTTTCTATTTGTTCCATAGCTAAGTACTTCAGGATTAGTCCGCGTCAAAGTTGGTTTAATTCCATACAAACTTTGGACCCCTGTTTCATCCCCTTAGGGGGTAAATTTTGGAAAATCCTTTTTTTATTGGATGCCTACGTCATACAAAGAACACACCCTCCAAGTTTCAGGTCTCTACGATCAGGGGTTTAGGCTGTGCGATAATCCGTCAGTCAGTCAGTAATTCATTCAGGACAAAGCATTTTATGTAGGTAGGGGTAGATAGATACATAATTACATATATAGAGTTAATATCATTCTTTGCCTAATTTGAGTAGTTAACTATACCGACAGCGCGTTTCAAACAAAACTTATTCTTGTCATAATGCGAAATGTGGGTATACTATAGGCACCTCTGCCTAACCCTTCGGGGATTACAGGCGTGTTGTGGACCTGTAAAAATTCACACAGACAAATTCGCGAGCAAAAGCTAGGATTTCCATTAAAACACCACCGCACGAAATAACAATAAGTTATAACAAAAGGAATAACAGTTGTAAAACAAAAGTGCCGTATTTTCCCATTTCATTGCTTGTCTTAGCCACAGGTGTCTATAATTATCTAAAAGAAAGGGTTCTTTCATGATCCCTACAATATCAACCATCCAATTATAATAAAACCACCCTTATTCCAAAGAGTATTAAAGCTTTTATTCCACTGTTCATGAATGTCTCCGATATATTCCTTGATTGCTGACATAACCAATGTAGGAAGAACTGTCATATTGCGTCTGGTCTCCCTTTTCATGTCCATTTTTCTATGGAATGAGGGGGTGAGGGAGGTAAATTTTAAATGGTTTGTATTTAATAGCTATGTTAGTAGAAGTTTGAAGTTAATAGCACAGAGTGACGGTGTTCGTAATAATAGCATTGCGATTTATGGAAGTAATCTCAGTTTGTTAGCCGTGCGAGAAATGTCGTGCAAGTTGTGGTACATTTCCGACGATGATCGGTCACTTATGACACGACAAATCGCACGACATTTCGCGCATCGTCTAAATAAGGCTTAATTAGAGCTCTATTGGTACCTATAGCCTAGGATAGGACATCTTACTAGCGGTTCACTTCGAGTTGACTGTCGTGACAGATGTCATAGTCAAAAGTAGGTAGGTACTTACCTAAAGTTGTCAAAAAAAAATTGTAGTATTTTATTACATTTTTCACGCCTGTAATCCCCGAAGAGTTAGGCAGAGGTGTACCCATTATTACACCCACATTTTGCCAGTTATGTTTAAGTCCCAATGTTATGGGGGCGAGCCTATTGGTAAGTCAAAGTTTCCTCACGACGTTTTCCTGACCTATTACCATTCCTATTTCATAAGAAAAGTACCAATTTTCCCCACAAATTGACAAAAATGTCACCACTATAAAAGAGACCGCATAGATTTTATGTATTTGGCGCCCTTTGCGGAATCATCACCATATCGTCTGAAAGGTCTCGACCCATAGCCAAATGTCGTGCCCTTTGCGCTTTGGCCCCATAGGAATACCATAAACATTGCCGCTAAACACTATTAAGTATACGATAGCCTATATGGGCTGAATGTTTGTCTATGACTAATTCGAGAGAACTAGGCAATATATTTTTTTTTATTTGTTATATACATAACATCACGCCTGTAATCCCCGAAGGGTTAGGCAGAGATGTACCCACTATCACAACCATATTTCGCCAGTAATGATTAAGTCCCATGTGATAGGGGGCGAGCCTATTGCCATTAACCGGGCACAAACCCAGACTCCGAGGCTGCTACTGTGAAATTCCTGATGGAAAATCCCAATAACAGTTTGCCCGCCCTGGGTATCGAACCCAAGACCTCATGCTCAGCAGTCGCGCTTTGCGACCACTAGACTGTCAAGGCAGTCGGTTTTGTTTTGTTTTCTCTTGAAATTAAGTTTAACAATATGGCGCGATTATTTTGACTGCTCTTTCATAAGATTTTGCTCACAGAATCCATGTTCAAAGTACGTTAAAAAAGAAGGTACTTTTAAAAAATGACCTTACGACCTTTTAAAAAGGTGACTGTACAATACACAAAATGAACCAAAAACCACACAATTTCGAAAATGGATTGCGTGTAATTCGAAATTTAAACTGTCCAATGTCGTCCCTAGCTCTGATGACGTATGGTACCCGTGGGGGTGATCAACTCCACTCTAGACTGCCAACTTTACATTACAATCAGAAACGTCAAAAATAGACTTTATTTGATTAGTGTTAAGGGTTTTTAAACGGTATTAAATTCGCAAGTCAGTTGTTGTATGACGAATATGTATTGTCAAGGAGCTATGCAATTATTAATGTGGTGTGTACGATAGGTAGCTGTGGGTGAGAAAGTCACATGTAGGGATTAGTGAACAAGTGTTGTGGGTACAGAACATTAATCTCTTGTTTTGTTTGTTTTGAGGGAACGATTTACCCACTGAAACTCTAATATTGACAGGGATGTTTAAGTTTTAGAAGGATTGACACCACCCAAACACAAATATGGTCTAGTCATATTTTTTATTATTATTGTTTGTATCTTATTTATAAAGTATCTTTATAAATAATGTAAAAGCTAAGTACTGAAAAATATTATTAAATATTTTTACCAATCCAACTACATAGTAATTCCAGAGATTAACGCGTTTAAACATACATACAGTATAAAAACTATTCAGCTTTATAAAAAGCATAGAAAGAGCAGAAGTAAACAAAAGTACCTACCTACCTACTACCAGACCACAGGCATATGAAAGCGAACACAAAACAGTATCAAGTGCAATAATTATAATTAGTGGCAATAATTGGATGGGTCGAAAGGGCCGTCCTCCATCAGAGGGTAGTAATTCAATAAAGAGGCATGATGGATGGCACCCGCAGACTAGTTGAGATGAGAGGTTATTACGTGTGAAATGTATGATCTTTTTGATGCTGGGATACTTAGCTTTTGAGAAAAAAAAATAGGTACAGGCTGGCGCTTAATTCTTATGAATACAAATAATTTGTATAAAGTAAGAATAATGAGAAAGAAATATCAGCTGTTTTGTATTTTTTTGTAGAAAACAGCAGTTTTATTTTTTATAGATATTTTAGAGTTGGTTCCTTAGTAAAACTTGTTCTTATTTATCAGTACTTTGACCTCTGAATACATGGGCAGAAAATACAAAAACTTATAACGAAAAACACAATATCTTGATCGTAATTAATTATTATAACGATTGAGGTTTTTAAATTGAAAAGTGTATAATTTGCCTATTACTTTTATCGACTCATCCCTTTTGCTTTTCAAAATGGGATTTCTTCTAAAAAAACCTTCCATTTTCAAAATGTCTTATTTCGATTCCCTAATTTTATTATTTGCATTCCATTTTTAAAAAGTACTTAACTTTTTTCTCAGTAGTACCTACATTTAAACCATAAAGAACGTAACAATACATTGAATTTTTAAACGATAAAACGCGTTCAGATACTGTGTTCGCGCGAGGGTGGTGTGTGTCCTATTGTGCGGCCTTCACATGACACTAAAGGGGTTTTCGAGTGTGCTTTTCAATTTGCCTCAGGCGAGTAGGACAGGGAAATATGTCGAGTTTCGTGCTAAATATTATATTTCTGATTACACACTTTATTTTATAAAAAAGGATGTGTAAAAAGAATAATGTAATGTAAGTGTGATGAATAAAAAGCCATAACTTCCTGTAACTCATTTACACCGTATTTTTGAACTGATATCAAAGGCAGCAACCTCCTTAGGAAAGAAGTTTTTTAGAATAGACATAAAGTCCCTTTGTCAGTTTCTTTCTAACAAACTTTAAAGAACAGAAGAAAAGCCCAGGAAAACTCTATGTGCAAAAACATTTTGTAAAGCATTTGTAGGTGACTAAAAAAGAAGTTATTTTTTTATTAAATAAACACAAAAATCGTCTCAACAGTTTTTCCTGTTCTTGGTCAAATCAAGTTCGTGTAATAGTGAAACTTTTTTTTTACAATGGTTCCGTTCAAAATCCTCTCGCACCGCGAACAGAGTGCAACGGAAATGAAACGGAGCATGTGTCGATGAAATCGGCCAGCGAACTATTGTCGTGTGGCCACGTTCCTGAACGAAACGACACTTGTCAAACGTGGCGGGAATTTAGAAAAAAATATCAACGTCATCAATCGAAAAAGGAACGCACCTGTGTTGCTGCTAGCTGCGGGAAAATAAAACGAAATAAATTCTGTGCTTTGAAAAATAAAATTGAAATGTTTTTGGCATCTGATAACACCGAAAATGAAACAAAAATCTAGGTATGTTCCTGATAAGTAGGGAAAATAAATAATTATCTTGAAATTATGCCATAGACTATCTATACCACAGATAAAGTATACTTTAGGACAAAACTAGATTGCCATTCTAATTTATTTAGTTTAATTCAAGAACATTGATAAAACCACTTAAATATACAGAATTATTTATATCAAATCAAACTACGACTGTAACTACTCGTATATCGTATACGTTGGAATTATTCATTTGATTGCTATGATTGTAGTCTCAAGTTTCTTTCTGTGTCCCATCTCGCATTTTTTAGAACATTTAAAACATTTTTTGTCGCTCACATTTTCTATTTCTTTTCCCGACATCTTAACGCACGCAGACAATAGTAAAATGCTGATTTCTTTGACGATATAAAAATAAAGGAGCCTCTTTGTGAATTTTATTTTTCATAGATACGCTCTATGAATAAATACGAGAGCGTTCGGAGGAGATAACCTGTTTTGTGTAGGAATAGAGGTTTTTAAAGTAGGTGAGCAGTGTTTTACTCAAAAAATGCTTAGAAAATAGGGGTTCTCGTATCCTCTGTTACGTTTCTATGGTAAAACTACATGAATGCACTTTGCATTTGATATGGACCTACCTACATACAGAATCCGAAATAGACAAAAGTATATTTTTTTTCTTGAAAAACTTTAATGAACCTAATAATAACTTCAGAAAGATTTCTTTATAAAACATCATTTCAGTCCACTTTCTAATTAAAACACAATAATTACAAAAAAAAAACAAAAACAAATCAACACATTAATTATCTGCAGCACTAATTTACATTTTTCAAAACCCTCGGGCCAAACGTGCATCTAAGTTTTATGAGAAATTAGAGGAAAAATTTGAAACAGCTATTCGTAAATGAAAAATTAAAAAAGTCCCGCCGGATGCGGAAGCGCGGCCATGTTTCATGGGACGGCCTTAATTACCGCGACAAACAAACCGACGAAGCATTTATTGTTTTTGATCGAATTAAAAATGACTTCGGCTTTTGCTTTGCAGGGTATTGTTTTTTGGGGTTTTGATTCTGATGAAGAAAATTACCTATGTTTCTTGGTAAATAGCAGTTAGGTAGTAATTTTAATAGGCAGTAGGCAAGAATAGGTAGGTACTAGAAGTGGCCACAACAAGTTTATAAACTTATTCTAATATTGTGTCTAGAATACAAGTTAAACAATTTACGAGTATACGACAAGTAAGTTATTCTCGTATATACATGAATAAAGCCTTCAAACTAAATTACAATTTTGAAAATGGAAATACCCATTTCGTATTTCCAATTTCAAAATTGTTCGAAATTACGTTACGTTTTCTCTTTTTAGAAGTACCTAATCGATAACCAAAGTATCTTCAATAAAACAATTAAAATATACTTATTGGTAACTTATATTATCTTGGGACAGTCATTGTAAATCGTGTAATCGTGCTTGCTGTACTTTATTCTGCTTGTATGTATAGACGACATTATACAGCCTGTAACAAAAACCCTGTCCGATCCTTAAGGGTATTATTCGGCATCGTACTGCGTACACATACGTAACCATTTAATGGATTTGAGATTATTATTTTTCCCCAGTGAAAAAAAAAGAAGAAAGAAGAAGTAATTAAATTAAAATAAAACATAAAAACTGATCAACGGCAACACTGATCTGACAGGGTTTTTGTTACATTTTTTTTTTTTGTTACATAGTGTATAATCTAAGGTTTAGACGTTATATGCCTAGGTAACAACTAACAACCCAACTAGCAAAATAAATAATACATAACTAATGCGTCAAATTGAACACTACTATAAAACTGTTGAACTGCTACAAAACTATTATAAAAGCTTTACATGTCTGTTAGTTGTATAATTCAAATAATATACCACTTTTTGCTAGTTGGGAATGTAACATAGCCGAATAAATGCAGGTTTCTTTAGTTTTGTATAGGAAATTTTACAATTGATTTTTTGGTTGTTATTTGGGCTACCATTGCGGTACCTAGTTAACCAACCAACTTAAATCTGAACTCAAAAGAAACTAGGGTCATTATATCCTGAATCTATTCTAATATACATACAGGGTCATTGAAAATATACCCGAAACCTGAAAAGGGGTCATTGTACTCATCATAATGAACAACTTTTACTATGGGACCAACCTTGAAATCATGAAAAAAATATCAGCTGTTCCCTACAAAAATGCTACACAACAAGATCGTAATGTACGGATCAGCTGTTTTTTTTTCATGATTAAATTTCAAGATTGGTCCCATAGTAAAAGTTGTTCATAATGATGAGTACGATAACCCCTTTTCAGGTTTCGGGTAAATTTTCAATTACCCTGTATAATAAAGCTGAAGAGATTTTTGTTTGTTTGTTTGACGCGCTGATCTCTAGAACTACCTAGTCGGATTGGATAGATTTTTTTATAATATGATAGCCAGGTTCATGAGGAATAGTATAGGCTATAGAACATCACGCTGCAACACACGGAAGCGGAGCAGTAACCAAAAATTTAGCACGGGTGAAAAAAAACCACGCGGAGGAAGTCTCACAATTTCCATAAAATAAAAATAATTTGGAGGGTAGGTGTAAATAAAAGTGCATTTTATGTAGGTAGGTACATGTTGCGAGTGCTCCCGTGACTTCCGTCGACACGGAGATGACACTACACGCAACCCAGTTATCGCGTAGGGTTGTCACTACAGGAAAAATAAAAAATTCTAAAACATAAGTTACGAGATTTTTCCGAAATTGATATAAAAAAATAATTTGTTACATGATTATTAACCCCCCTAGCATTAACATTTCTCGACAGTCAATAAAAAGAAAATCAGCTGTTCCATACAAAAGTGTAACACTTACACGATCAATAAGAATAAAATCTATCAGTACACCAACTCATTATGGGATAGTAGAATATAACGGGTGGAAAGGACATCGTGACTCAGACTTTGAACTCAGACAGCCCTTCAGTGGGAGAATAATATGACTGGTATTATTATAAACAACCCACTACGGCCTGCACAGGTGCAATGTAGATACATAAACCTTCCCTTTCTGTTTAATCCCTCTATCAAAAACAAATCAAAATCCGTTGCGGAGTTAAAAGATCTGAGAAGCGTGCAGACGGCAGGTAGCGACTTTTTTTTATACTATGTAAAGAAGATAGTCTATGGTTCTGTGACTAGCTAGAAAAACTAAATTTTGACTTACAGCAATACAATGTTTTGTATCTACAAAAGCAAGTGCCAACCCTAAACCAAAGACATCATTATTGTAATGGATGTCACGGGCTGCAACTCCACAAGTGCTCTAGAAAGTAGTGGCTTTACAAACAACTGTTCCCTATCGCACGCAAAAACGAACTCTTTGTCCTACAAAATAAGTTCCAAACATTATGCACGGCAAAGTTTGCAGTTTCGAAGACTAGATGGTGCGACAATCGCGAGAGCAACACATTAGCGACATCTCTCGGCGAGTGAGAAAATTACAGAGGAATTACGACGACGTTGGCGAGTGTCGGAGCTTTCAGCATGAAGCATGTACAGTGCTTCAGCTTTTTTAAAGTGCCACCCTCGTAGAAGATATGGTCGAAAGGAAATAGTAAATGGTAGGTAGATTTTGACTTGACAATAAATATGGCAACTCTTTACTAGGAAGTACTAGGTACTCAGTCAGACGCGGATCCAGCCCTCAAAAAAGGATGTGGCCAAGGAAACCTGAAATCGAAAAAAAATTAAGAACAGAGAAATAAAAAAAAATATCGCGTCTTTATGAATCAATTTTAATAAAACTTTTACAGCTTGAAAGCATGACAGATTTAAAGCTGGTATACATTTACACTGACTAATATTATTTAGGTGCTTACATAAAATAAAAAATTCAAACTTAAGTTATTTTTCGTGAATTTAGCTTGTGCATGCCCATCGTGCCCAAAACGTTTGTACTCAGTTCCTTGTCGTACATCAGCAAAAGTCGAGTACAATCATAAAAAAAACGAACCAATTAAGTACTTAGCTTGATTACATAAGTGCACTAACCTAAGTGGTCCTTCATCTAGCTAGCGCCTAACCAATAAGGCATGCGTCCCACATAACGAGAACCTTTCTAGACTACTAAATAAACACACCGGTACTGATCAGACCGGCTCACTGCATACACATTAGAATTCATCAATCATACTGGTTGTAAAACGCGCAAATCTAAATATAATAAGTACTTATGTGATTTTTATTATAACTAACTAAGTATTATGTTTTGTTCATTCCATGGAATAATACAGCATAGATTTCCACTGCGCACTTTGTCAGAATGTCGGTTTTCTTTTGTCTTTTTCAAATCTTTTTATCTCTTTGTTTGTCTTTCTTTTCGCTAGTTGAATCTTTCCATTTTTTTCCAGCAATACATTTTTTGCCACATTCAATATTTGACTACCTCGTTTGTCTAGTGGTCGCAAAGCGCGACTGCTGAGCATGAGGTCTTGGGTTCGATTCCCAGGTCAGGCAAAGTGTTATTGGGTTTTTCCATCAGGAGTTTCTCAGTAACAGCCTCGGAGTCTGAATTTGTGCCCGGTTGATGGCAATAGGCTCACCCTCTATTACATGGAACTTAAAACTTAACTGGCGAAATGTAGGTGTACCAGTGGGTACACCTCTGCCTAACCCTTCGGATATTACAGGCGTGATGTTATGTTTTGTAATATATTATGTATTTATCGTAAAATTTAAAGGCAACAAATTAGAACACTGTGGTTTTTATTTGATGTTGTATTTGAAATATCTGCAGTATGACTATTATTATTACCATTTTTCGATGGCGGTAGAGATTTCAAGTATAAACCGATAGGAATCCAATTCTATGGGGTCTAACCAAGCTTAGATTATTCTTAATCAGTATTTAAATAAAACAGAAACAAACAATCGAAATTTTCTAATACACTATTGATTATTACTATTTATTAGACCATGCATATAGCAACAGTAATAATATCTTGAGATAGTTCTACGAGATTATCTTGTAATTAAGATATCTACGGAAGAGCAGACATAGGTACCCTATTAATAGCTTCGTTAATGAAGTAATTATGCTAATATCAAGAGACAATTAAAGAAACTGTGATAAGAGCTTATCGACAATTTCTAATCGACTCTGTGTGTGGGATTGTTTATTGTATGCAGATGCGTATTAGCCTGTTTATGTGGTTTTCATTTCACAACATGCCTGGTTGGCTGGCTGGTTCGATTCTTGGACGGAAAAATATGTGTATGGCCTGCAAATATAGTTGTTCCGGGTCTGACTGTTTGTGTACGTATGTGAGTTTGTAAACGTACCTAAGATATAGGGAAAAATCCTAGTGTGTGGCAACGTTTATTTTAAAATACAAATACTCACTCAATACAGAAATGAAATAGGCCCAATATTGAACCCTGTATCATAGGAATTCTTTGAAAAAACCTTCTTCTAAGTCAAAAAAAAAAATTAATCCAAGTAGTATAACCTAGTCCATAATACACTATGTACCTAAATACCACTATGTAAAGACTAACAAAAACTGGCCAAAAACTCACAGGCTAACGTTAATACGAGTAAATATTTAAAATAGATAAGCATGTTTACTTTTCTCAGTTTCATATTTACATCAAAAGATAATCACTTAGGTGCCTAAAGTTATAAATTAATTAAGTTATGATTACGACAGAAAAACAAAACAACGCGAGATATTTTGTTATATTTTATTAAAAATATTTCCACAGGGAATCAAAGCTGTTACGACATACATTCATACAATAAATGAGATTAGTGTTATTTCATAAATATTTCGGTATTATTTCCATACAAGATATCATTGCCGGTTGATTAAAAGCGCCTACTAATGGTTCACTTCTCATTCTCATGAACGACTTGTGGCTTGTAATCTAATTCGAGAACCTTGCTCAAGCTGTTGACATACATATCCAACCGCTGGGTCATGTAGTAACAACGCCTGTCCTTGATCTGCCTGTTCTTGTTCAAATCCAGCACACTGATCAGCAGTCCATCCCTCGTACGCGAAAGGCCTGGGCACCTCACACCGTCGGGACCGGTGAAATAACTTGAACCGTAGAACAGACCAATGTCTTTGTGGGCAGGTTTGCCATCAGCCGATGTGAACTCATTAGGAAACTCTTCATATCCAACCCTGTTGATAGCCGCCGTGAAGTAGCAGTTCGTGATAGCAGCGTTCCTTGCCTCGATGTTCCACATGTACTCGCTTCCAGCTTCAGCAGCAATAGTAGCTGATGGGTTGAAGACAATCTCTGCGCCGTTCTGCCCGAACATCATCCAGTTCAGCACGTGGTGACGCCCGAAGCAAATGTTCACCGCAATCTTGCCGTACCTGGTCGCGAAGACTGGATGGCCAGTGTTACCTTCCATGTAGTAGTTGGATTCGTTGAAGTCTCCTACCCTCGGGATGTGGTTCTTGCGGTGTTTGCCGATGACGCTGCCAGTGTCGCTGATGATCACAGCGGTGTTCCACAAAATGTCGGAGTGGTTCTCGTCTCTCTCGAGAATAGAGGACACGAATACCATTGCGTATTTGGCTGCTAACTCACTCAAGAATCTCGTGGTAGGGCCGTCTTCAGCTGATTCAGCGAACTCGCACCACGGCTGCTTCTCCCTCGTGCAGAAGGCGAAAGGCATGTTCCAAAGCTCTTGGAAGCAGATAATGTTGACTCCTTCCTGGCCGGCGACATCGATAATCTTCTTTACTTTTTCAAAGATGGCTTTCTTCTGCTCGTTGACGGGGCGGTCGGTGGGGGCGGCGATTGAATTCTGGATGACACCCACCTTCACAATCCTGGGAGGTCTGGTCTGTTCTTTCTTGGCGGGGAATGCGTATGCAGCGATTTCGAAGTCAGCTTCTTTTGCCGCTGCGATCGAGGAGTCTTTCAGCTTAACTTCATGGTTATCAATTCTTCCATAGTGGATTCTGTTGAACTCATCAAGGTCACGACCACTGAGGTTGTTGTTGATGATGGCTTCTAAGCTGAGAGTTTCGTTTTCCATTTTTGAATTATTGATGTGTATGTGACTGCTCCCTTGGATAACCCGTCAACGACTGCGCTTTTCAGCGTGCGCCGCAGTTTAAATACCTTCGAGGTTGTTAGTGATGCATTGGCCGTAGGTTTGTTTGTTTTATCTGTGTGGTCCGGCTGTTGTGGACGACCTTCGACCCTGCGAGATAACTTTAAAAAAAAATATTTTTTTTATCTTGACCGGACTTGACTACGTGACCGGAGAAATAAGAGCTAACCGGGGTGTCGTATGATGATAATCGAATATGAAAATAAATTAATATTTAAATATTACAATACTTACTTTATCTATACCTAGTTATTGATTTTTTCAAGATAAACCAAGATAAACTTCGAAAGTATGAATTGAAAAAGTCACTTTGGTACTTGCCGGATATTGAACCCACAGCTTTATGCACGAGGCGGGTGCCTTTACCACTGAGCCATTAGGAAGATAATGTTTTGTTTGGGTTGTTGGGTATATTTTAAAAAAGTACTACTTATCTACTTATATTAGGTAATTATTATAAGTATCAAATATGGCGGTTGAGTAGGCAACTTAAGATGACGACCACAATGCAGTTACCACAGGCCGCCCTAGATTAGAATAGATATTGTTTAAATTATTATCTTATATTGTTACTAACTTCATCCCGCGATTTCGCTTGCATGATTTTTTCACCTGCAAAATGTAACGTCTTTGGTTACCTACTGCCGCCCCCGTAAGTCGCAGCGTGCGTGATGTTTTATAGCTTATACTTATACTTAGGTAAGATTCCTCATGAGTAGTCATGAGTCTGGCTGCCATATACTTAGTACTTACTTACAAAAAGGTATTTTCCAATCCGACAAGTAAGTAGTTATAGCGCGTTAAACAAACAAAACATTCTTTAGCCTTAGGTATTACGGTACCTATCACTACATAGTATAAAACAAAGTCGCTTTTTCTGTCTGTCTGTCCCTATATATGCTTAGATCTTTAAAACTACGCAACGGATTTTGATGCGGTTTTTTTTAATAGATAGAGTGATTCAAGAGGAAGGTTTATATGTAAAATACATGCACCCGTGCGAAGCCGGGGCGGGTCGCTAGTTACTTATAAGTATTAGTATAGATTACAAGTATTACAACTCATGACTGTGTAACGAGATGGCTAGTTGCCTTTACGTCAATTAAGATAACTCCCACTTTTAAATCTGGAATCTTTAATCATAAGGTACATTCTGATAGCCCAATAGGTAGGTACCTACATGACTGGACAAAAGAACCCGTTTAGTTTTTTCCAAGACGTTAAAAGACAAACAAAAGTCTATGTTCTGTTAAAACAGCTAAAGTACCAACCAGGCACATCTTTAATCAAATGTTGACCAATCTCGAATAATACCTACATAGTGTTAATACATAACGAGTCGCGAGCCGATTTGTTAAACATTGATTAGTTACACAAGCCACGCTTATTGACATCGCACTCAACATTACGTAACTTATCGCTTGTTTATACAACAGAGATATTTATATCATTCTACTCCAAACATGGAGTCCAAAGCAGTGCGAAGTTTAGACGAAATTGTCAAAAATAATTTGAATTCGGAACAGTTGAAGGAGTACAATAGAATACATTATGGAAGAACTGATCATTGTGAGTTAAAAATTGAAGATTCAACATTAGCAGCAGGTAAGGCGCATGATTTTGAAGTCGCAGCCTTTTATTTTGATGCTGCAAAAGAGGTTAGATCTCCGAAAATCGTCAAGGTCGGTTTAATTCAACATTCAATTGTTTTACCGACTAATGAACCCATAGACAAACAGAAAGTTGCTATTTTTAATAAAGTCGAAAAGTTAATTGATGCAGCAGCCTCGGAAGGTGTTCAGATTCTCTGTTTACAAGAAGCATGGTATATGCCATTTTTCTTGTGTACGCGAGAGAAGGAAGATTGGGAAGAATTTGCAGAGTCAGCTGAGAATGGTCCAAGCTTCCAATTTCTGAGCAAATTAGCAAAAAAGTACGATATGGTTATCGTATCGCCTATTTTGGAAAACGACCAAGGAGTATGGTGGAATACTGCTGTTGTTATAGATGAAAGTGGAAATTATATGGGAAAACATCGCAAAAACCATTTACCTAGTGTTGGGAGCTTCAGTGAGACGTTTTATTATTTACCTGGCAACACTGGCCATTCAGTTTTCGAGACAAAATACGCGAAGATTGCTGTTAACATTTGCTTCGGTCGACACCATGCTTTAAACTGGTTAATGTTTGGACTCAATGGGGCAGAAATAGTTTTCAATCCTGCAGCAACCATTTCTGAATTTGGAGAATCGTTTTGGGGCATAGAAGCCCGTAACGCAGCGGTTGCTAATAGCTATTTTACTTGTAGCATAAATAGAGTTGGCACTGAAAATTTCACAACTAAAAGCAACCAGAAAAATATAACTAGAAGTTATTATGGATCCAGTTACGTCTCAGCTCCTAATGGGTGCAGAACTCCTGGCCTATCAAGAGGGAATGACGGTCTTCTCATTGTCGAAATGGATCTAAATCTTTGTCGTCAAGTAAAAGACCATTGGGGATTTAATATGACAGCCCGGCTAGATATGTATGCCAAAGAAATAAAAGATGCATTGCCGGTCCCCCAGAATATAAAATAGAGAAAACCTTGTTGTTTTTTTATAATTTTAACCATTTTTGTCATAAAATTAATAAATTGTTACTAATTAGTAGTTGTTTTTTTTATCCATACTATTAAATGCGAAAGTAATTCTGCCTGTCTGTCTGTCTGTCTGATCTATTACGTTTTCACTATTAAACCGTTGAACCGGTTTTGATAAAATTTGACACGGGGTAAGTTTGAATATTTTCGTCTTCGCCTCCGTGCGGAGAAATAAACAAAATTTTACAATAAACAAGTCTATAGCCTTAGTATAAATTAGTAATGGCAACTTTCAGATAAATCAGATAATTTTATTATCTGTGATTCGAATTGTGTCGGTCGCCGATGAATTGTCACTTTTCGGTTTCCCGTGTAAAGTTTATTGCTGTGTTTTTATTAGAAAATAGCTAGATTTATTTACATAAAGCAAAATGGTAAGTATTTTTTACAATGTTTAACTCGTAATAGCTATTCTAGGGCAATTATCAATGAGAATCTTATGAATATTGGTTATGATAGCGTCATGAACATTACGATGCATAATTTGTATTTTGTTGCAAAACACCTTGCATTTAACGTTGTTATAGTTCATAAAGCTTCAAAACTATTATAAATTCATTTAAATCTCCATCGTTCTAAACATTTTTTGAGAATAATATACAATGGTTATTTTACATACCTTTTTCAAATTTCCCCTTTTCTTTCCAGTCTATTTTAGCCTATAATGGAGGCGCGGTGGTCGCAATGAAGGGGAAGGACTGCGTGGCAATCGCTACAGACAAACGCTATGGTATACAGGCTCAGACTGTGTCCACCAACTTTCCCAAGGTGTATCAAATGGGACCCTCACTGTATGTCGGCCTCCCCGGCTTGGCCACTGATACACAGACTGTGTTCCAGAGATTAAAATTCAGGTAAGCATCAGCCTTCTCCCAAAACTGAAGCTGTATTGTCTAGAAATAGAAACTTTTTTGATAGTTACTTAGCTTTTAGAAAGGTTTCCGTGCACATTTCAAACAGGCAACAAAAATTAATATGATCCCCTTTCATCATTATCTATTTGATGTTCAAGTCTTTAAATAATTAAATATGTTTTTCCAGAATGAACCTTTACGAGCTAAAGGAGAACAGAATGATGAGACCCAAAACATTCTCAGCGATGCTGTCCAACTTGTTGTACGAAAGGCGTTTCGGACCCTACTTCATTGAGCCAGTCATCGCTGGATTGGACCCTTATGATAACCAACCCTATGTGTGCAATATGGATCTGGTAAGCTTTTATTTTATCATTTTGGGGAAGAGATAAACAGAGTTTAGGGAATAGTAATCATAAACAACTGTCTTAGAATTAGAGCAGATGCTCAAGCAGCTTCCATTGTTTATTTGATAATAAATAAAATATGTTTTAGGGCTCCCACACAAAACCACGATGCGATGCGATACGATACCGCATGGCAGGAACTTTAACCTTTTCACCGCCACGGACTTCGATATAAGTTCCGGATTTTCGTGCCACCAGTGCCACGACTTCATTAGAAGCTCTTCATTTTAACTATTATCATATAGGTTGGCGCTGGGCGAGGCATCGCGTTCTGTGTTCGCTGGCGGTAAAAAGGTTAAAGGATTTGTCACACTGCATGCGTTCTGCGGTCTCCGGTCAGGTCAAAGCGAACGCAGCCCGCATCATGTATGAACAATGCGTTCGTTTTGACCTGACCAGAGACCGCAGAACGCATGCAGTGTGACAAATCCTTAACTTCACAGGAATTCGCAGAAATTTGCGATGCGATGCGAATTCGCGGTTGTGTGTGGGATCCCTAAGTTAGCAACCCACAAAGCCATTGGGATTGCAAAATTTGGTAGTGTCTCACTTATATTGTGATTAAATTAAACTTTTGCAATACATCATCACTTGTGTTTTTGTGTTGTATTACATCATCACTTTACAATAAGTCTATGTGTTGAAAGTTGCTGTAAAATGCTTACAAAGGTTTTTTGGTTCGCAGATCGGCTGTCCCAATGAGCCTGAAGACTTTGTGGTATCAGGAACCTGTTCAGAACAGCTGTATGGTATGTGTGAAGCTCTGTGGGAGCCCAACCTATCACCTGATGAGCTTTTTGAAACCATCTCACAGGTAAGACAATAAATTACAGACTTAAATTATGTGCAATTTATGAATCAATTATTACACCCATCAACAAAGCGAGGTTTTGTCGAGTTGTATTGTAATAGGAAATCAGTACCAATCTAGTAGTTCCCAGAGGGTGAATATTGGGTGGACAGTCCTTCATTTATATAGTTATGCCCCTTTTTCTTTTATGAAAAACCAAGAGGTGAGTCCCGAATTTGACACTGCTAGGTGAGGTGAATCCAGGCCTGTCAGACTTAACACAGTTCCACTTCTGAGATTTATGCTCCCAATAGCCACCTTTCTCCATATAATCTCTTTGCAGCTAATACATTGTTTTATCTCCTCAGGCGCTAGTGAACGCCGCCGACCGCGACGCCATCTCCGGTTGGGGCGCCGTGGTGTACATCATCGAGAAAGACAAGATCACTGAGAAGCACGTCAAGACGAGGATGGACTAGTTTGTTGTAAGATATGCCGTGGTCTGGGAGGTTTTACTAATAAAATTATTCTAAAATTTCATTGAGTTTTCATTTAGGTAGATACAGGGGCGGATCTTGAATTTGTGGGGCCCTGGGCTAATACTGCTTAGGGGCCCTGCCCCTAACTAATTACTCAATCAATTGCCATTTTGTCAAAAAACTGTTTTCTGTAGTGATGTAGGTATATATAATTTGATCGCAGTGTTGCCAACCTTATAATCGGATTTTTTATTTTAAGATAATTTTTATTATTGACAATATCGTCTACTGTTTTCAGTCCGGTTGGGGGCCCTCTGTATTCACGGGGCCCTGGGCTGCAGCCCAAAAAGCCTTTAAGTAGATCTGCCCCTGGGTAGATATGCCCCCTAGGGGCTATTCCTTTTCTTATTTCAATTTACACAAATCCTTGAACTCTAAGCAAAGATTGCTGACTATTCAGGCTATTCCAAACAATATATTCGGCATACTTAAAATAGACTAGTTTCTGCCCGCGTCTTAGACCGCGTCAAGTTGAATGTATAATCCCATGGGTAACGTACATTTTTCCGGGATAAAAAGTACCCGATGTGCTATTTCAGATTAATTTATCGCTGCCAAATTACATCCAGATCCTCTTAGCCGTGTTTGAGTAATAAACATCCATCCAAACTTTCATATTTATAATAGTAGTCAAAAGTAAGATACGCCGAGAGTAAGAAAAAGGAACCTTTAGTCACTTTCCATGGAAAATCCATTTTAAGGGTAGCCAGATTAGGTAATAAATGAATAAAACATTTATAATGCAGAATCTTTATAAACCGAATATTTAAAAAATTAAGTTTTAATTTTTTATACACATTTTTTGTCTTTACAAGAGTAGTAGACTAGAGAATTAACATTTCAACCGTGTTGCTGACATGCCGAATATGTTTGTATGTAGCGAAGCTATCGTTTATAATAAATATATGCCGTACACTGCGGGCTCGTGGCTTTAACCGTCACCGATAACAAGATAAAACCTATTCGAAATAACATAACTACAAATTAAAATACAATTACCGACCTAAACAATGGCAACACATATGACATAATTTGAATCATTTCATGACTAACACATTGTTCAGGAATATGCAGACAGGGTTCTGAATAAAATAAAAAATAAATCCTCTTCACTGAGAGGGTAACAAAGGATTTCTAAACACTACTAAAGTTGGCCACCTCGTAACAAAACAGTAGTTCACTTCGTTTTAATTTAGAAACATGAAAAGGTGATCAACCCGATATCTAATATAAAATTAATATCTAAAAGTAAACAATATCTATCACAAAAAAAAACTAACGTCTGACAAAATTATTTCAAATCGAAGGCGTACCGAATGGAGCCCTGAATACTGATTCTCATGAATAATTCTTGTAATATTTCCCCAATAGGCAGTCAAAAAGTGAAAAGAATTACATGAAGACCGATATCTTTATTCTGAGGTCAGCTAAACATTCAATATGGCGCGTTCAATCACGCTAGTCGAGGGTGCGAAGGAATCGACGCCTAAAAAGTATAAAATTTACCAATATTATTAGTACACCGTAAACGGCACATGAATTTTCACAGAATAAATCACAAAGACTTTATAACAATCCAAGTCTTATTCGAAATATAGAATAATAAATAACAAAATCTTACATCATACTATTAAAAACACTACTCTAGACAGAAACTAAGCGAACTAGGTATGGGTATATTGGCAAAAACGACATCATATAATGGGTGAAACACCGACTCTTAACAATGGCCGTTTCTTTTATACAATTTTGGACTCAACTGTCCTTGTAATAGAATACATAGTTAAATGTTAGTTAACGAGTACAATACCGAATACATTGATAACAGTCTTCCCTGGGAATCGAACATTATCTATGAGGTTTATTGAGAACTTTTTACTAAGAAACATTTGGAATAATTTCCACTAGTTTACAATTTTAAGATGTAATTATGAATGCGCATTACTTCAACAATAGACCTTATAAATATTCTCACAAAGTATGGATTGATACAAATCTATTAATTATTAATAACATTTCGTGTCTATATTCACTATTATTTATTTATAATCAAATTCAAAATCGTTTATTGACAATTTTCATAAGTTAGTTCTTTGAGTCGATCCATACTCCCCAGGGGAATAGTCTCACAACTTTTATTATGAACAAAACTTGTATGTACTTCAAACAATATACAATACAAGGTGAAATTAAATTAACTGGCGAAACTTCATTGACGTGGTGGGAATAAATATCTAGCAACGATAGGGGCCTATGCACACCGTGTTTTTCATTCCACATAGCAGTTTGTTTGCGTTTGTATCGATACAAATACGCATCAACGGCGCGTTTATAAAACGAGGTGTGCATAGGCTAATTGCAGTTAGTACAAATTTCTAGTAATATAGGTGATTACCGTGCCTCGAAAAGCCATTTGGGGCAGTTCTTATGGGTAGTCTGAAGTCCGAAAAACAATCAATCTTACCAAGGAGCATCGTGTCACCCAGTAACTGGACTGAAGTCAAATAGGCAGTCGCTCTATGTAAAATACTGGAATTCAACTGCATTCAGTTGGACTGCAAGCCGATCCCAACATAGTTGGGAAAAGGCAATCTGAGCTGATCACGGAATCAAGGGTAGCTCGAATATATGATCTTGTTTTTTAATGTTTTACCGATTTTATATGTCAATACCCATCACAACTTGAAGTTTCATCAGCTAATTTAATATGCCATGTATATCGAAGGCATTACAATAAGATATATATATAATACAACGGCCAATTATAATAGTATACATGTAATTTCATTGATAAAGTTAAATTGGCCAACCGTAACACGTCAACATCCTAATTCAATGATATTTTAACATTTTTATTTATTCATTATAATTTGTCAATACTAAACTACGCGTTAGCGGAACATTATAAAAAGCTAATAACGAGTTATGAAAATTATTGCGAGCGTGCTTTAGAGGTTTTATTTAGAGACAATGTGTACAGTTTTTCAAGCTGCATTGTAGCTGTAAATCAGACGTTCTATTCTGTACAAAAATCCGTCAGTGAATTTAAGTGAACTGAGTTTGAAGTGAGATGCCATTCCACCTGATCCGAGGATTAACAGCTCACCTCACCTGAATTCACCAAGATTTATTTATATAGAATACCACTGCAGTTGTATACATCGCAACTGCATGCAGTGTTTGATTTTAGTTGAAATGCAGCCTGTACACAAAATCTTGAGTACGTATACATTGGCAAACACATTTTTAGAATGTACAGTAGCCAGCTCATCAGGCTATACGTTTTTGTTGTAAAATCGATCTTATTACAACCGCATAAGATGACGCAGTGTCTACCTAAAGGGCTGTCGTACATAGCACGGTGTAACAACGGCTAGTATGATAGTGTCACAGAATAAGTGTACCTCGACGTTTGGACAGGGTAACGATACTGTACGAGAACACGCTGTGACCTATAACAATGACATATGTACGGATATCCTGTCTTTTTGAACATTTGAATGTTCAGTACTCTTGTATTTGCCAACGTATACGCATTTCAAATAAGTGAAGTTCCATTTTTGAATCGCTTTTTTTGATACGCTATAGAGTTAGCAAAGAAGAAAAAAGCAATTCAAAAATGGAACTTCAGTTGATTGTAAAAGGGTTTACCTTCGGGTATTGAGGGACAGTGCGCAGTAGCTTTATTACTGAATTCGAGGTTGCTTTAATATACGAAATACAATAGCCATATTGTATTCGTGTCTTAACATTAATATACTTAATCAATCCATCCCTCCATCTTTGATTTAAAACAACTCCTATCTAATCTAATTCGTATGCGTAACATAGATGTACGCACGACGTATCAAGCTATAATTTCCCAGTAAACGCTGACCTCGCGTTGTTTGCATTCTTCGTACAATGAAGGATCAGATTAAACTGGAAATTTATAGCTTCTTGTCATCGTGCGTACGCGAGACACATTAGAAAGGACATTATTCAGTCTCCGTACATTTATGGGCTAAATATAAAAGTACCAAACAAAATTATATTCTGCTAGAATACGTTAATCTCTTAATTTTTTATTATGAGACCAAATCTGTTGGATCATTCTCCATCTATATAATTTCATAAATCATTAATTTCATCATACACATTTGATAACGTTTCAGAGTGATGTAATGAAATTAGCTCATTTTTACTAAGCCAAACTATATTTCTTTTGCTAATAAAACATAGAATTACCCTAGATACTAGACCTCATAGTAAAAAATATAAAAAATAACATATTGTAACGGAATATCTCTAACTTTTTTATTTGGTTTTCTTTCATAATATAGCCCAAATTAAATGATGTCCTTTCATTGCGACTTGTGTGCAATGGACAACAGTCTTTATCTTCACACCAATTCACTCACACAAAGCAACCTCGAATTCACCAATACAATAAGATTTAAAACAGGGACTCAAGTGTAAGAATAAAATGTGAATATTGTCAAAAAGGATCCGCTTATTATTATTATTATTGCAAACTTGAAGACGAAAGTGTAGAACATTATAATTGTAAAAATATGGGTCCCTTACAACCCGTAACCGTCCCTGTTTCGGACAATAACCGACTCGGTACTTGACTAATGCTAAACCGTAGAATGCCCGACCCGAAGATGTGAGAATTAAAATATCTACAATACCCAGTCGTAAGTATCACACTAACCGCAAAAAAGTCATCATCAGAAGACTCCCGTAATTAAAAACGTTCAAAATCTAGTAAGATTAAAATAAGAACATTTTTTTTAAATCGAGCATTGCCAGCCAGTTTTTGAATTTCGAACTTTATTTCGACAAAGAAAAAGTTTAATACAAAAACTAGCTCAATGGTTTAAACCTGATGTAAATGTAAACTTTGTTTTGTCATAAGGCGGAACGAGTTTTAGAAAGATTTTTGGTTAGAGTCATCTCCGTTACTCATACCTGCCAGTCTCTTTCCAGTGTCATAGGTATTCACACCTAGGTACTGTAGTATCACTATAGATTGGTATCTATAGATAGGACCTTACTGTGAAAAAACAACTGCCGCCCGCAGTTTCATATGAATATGAAACATATTTCCATCGATAACTGATACTCAAAATGGCGCTCATGTGTCACGTTCTGACACATCTCCATAGGTATATTTTTATGTGTATTATGTCCATGTTTTACCTCTGTTTGAGTTGAAACTCGTTCACGGTTCAGGCTTTCCAAGATATAGCACAAATCAACCGTCAAACGTGTCTATTGCACAACTGTTATAATTCGCACGCAAAGCGAATAAAATACACTATTAATTTGATAAGAACGACAAACTTTTCACCAAACTGTCCGATATTTTCACATAATCGCTAATATCAATTACATGCCTCCATTCCTCAACTACGAAACTTTTTTTAACATATGAAATTTTATTTATTTGCTTTTATTATTTTAATAAGAATCGACGTGATTACACTTACTGTATCGTGGTACTTGTCTCGGACAAGATATAACAACATTTAAGCGGTGCTTCTTTCAGTACGAACTACGTGAACATAATAAACGTCAAAAGCAGAGACCACCTACGCTATGACAGTAGACACCATTAACTAGTATCCAAGACACAACTCTTACTGAGTGTACGACTAAACGTCGGCGTTTAGTCGTACACTGACTCTTACTACCACAAAACTGTGTTTATCTGTTGTTTAAGTTAAACAACTATTAAACATGATATTCATGTGTCTTCAGCTTAGACACGCGTTGAACAGGTGTCTAAGCTTTTGTGGTAAGACCCAAATTAAAAAAAAAACGTTTTATTTTAGTCCTGTTAACTGTTTTAAACATGCTTATTGTGATTTTAAAATCAGAAAACACTTAGTTACTTGAAGTAACAAAAAAGTGACATCACAATTTGCTATGGTCATACAAAATGTATAGGGGACGCATTTAGGCTGGGCGCAAACGTCCGGTTTCCGGATCGGGTTTCCGAATCAGGAGGCGTGTATGTACATGCACACACATGCATAAATTACACATACATTCATTTGTTTTTTACATGTGTGTGTAATTTATGCATGTGTGTGTATGTACATACACGCCTCCTGATTCGGAAACCGGACGTTTGCACCCGGCCTTAGACAGCTCATAAAAAGTACGTCAATTGATTAATAGTGTCTACTACCCAATTATCAACTTTACCCGGTTACTATCAACATTTTAGTCAATACAAACATTAACAGGGTAAAGTGTATAATTTTTCTGACGCGTCTAAATTAACTACCAGCCCTTTTATAATCTACGTCACCCTGTAAACTCCAATTTATTCAATAACAAAGGATCATGAGCGAACTTAAATAGGTCTAATAAATGAGCTAGCGGAAACTAATTAATGAACGTGGAGAAAATTAACGAAACTTATATGAAATAGTTCATACGGTTATTATCTTTATAACGTTATGAATATGTATCAATATCGCACAAAGGCGGGTTGGCCTTCTTTGTGTATGTAGAAATATACATGCACACGCGTGCGCATTGTTTCTGTGTGGGTGAAGGCTGCTAGGCTAATACCGATTGGCTAATACGTACGTCCAGTCGCCAGCACAACTGACTACACCTTTTTGTTGTAAAATAGCTCCTATTACAACCGCATAAGATGCTGCAGTGTTTACCTTAAAGCGCTATCGTCCGTACGATAGACACACGCACACAATAAAGGTCAACCCGCCTTCGTGAGATAAAACAACTACTTCATAGCGATCAAAAAACTTCGAAAGAGAAACTAAAAAAAATTGTATCTGTTAAGTCCAAAATATTTGTTAATGGCGCTATAGTATCTTGAGTAAAATTTGATTACAACAAAATTAACAAAAATATATTCCAGTCGTTTTCTGACTTTTAAAATTGGTCTCTTGTATTTCAAGTACTAAACCCGAACAGTGTATCTAGCTGTACTCATGCACTCTAGGCATTCAGCAGCTAAAATACCACGCCAAATATTTTTTTATTATAAAATTAAATTATAAAATATTATTTGATGTCGTCCGGGGCCTCTAGTACCCAGTGGCGATCAAAATAATATAAAAAGTTCGACCAATTGTGAAAAATGATTATAACTGTAACGTTAGGCAGTGTTATCAATATCTCAAGACACAGTAGCGCCATCTATAAGTAGTATGGACACAGAGTAGTGAACTAATGGAGGGCTAAATGTGATGGCGGAAGCAATACTGTATTATTGCAGAGGAGTATTGTAAATATGTTTAAAAATAAACGACGTGAAACAACTTTTTTCTAAAAGTTTTAATTGAATAAAAACGTTACGTTTGTAAGTTCAATAAATAATTATTTATTGAATTAATTTGCGATACTTAGGTAAAGTATTTTCGCATTGAACTGTTTTTTTAAACAAAAAATATCCCATCGCAACATTTGACGCGTGAAACTAATATTCAAACGACACTCAATTTTGAAACATTCTTAAAAGAATCGCTGTCCCTACAATAGACGTTATAATGACAGAGACAGCAGAACTCTATAGCGCGACCAAAAATACAGTTACGTTTGATATTCGGCCATTAGCCCTCCATTCGCTTACAAATCCGTGACGTAAGTATAAGTACTAAAAGAAGCACCGGTGTGCGCTCCGCCCGCCTAGTTGCCCTCGATGGCCTTAGCTACAAACTCTATGAACCTTTTCCCGTACTGTTCTGGGTCACAGGTGGATATGCCGTCGACGTTGCTGCCGTATTTCACCGTCTTCGCTGCTTTCGCCGCCTGAAAGATCAAATGAAGTTATAGAAACTTGTAAACTAAATTCAATTCTATGGGCAACTAGATTCAATTCTATTTTTTTCTTGTAATGACGTTCAAAAGTGCCTTATAATGGCCTAATTGAAATAAATGATTTGACTTTGACTTTGACTTAAAAAAACGATGGATTAACCGGATAGTCTTGTGGCGACATCTAGTGCGCTACATGCGAACTACAACTGACGTATCCTACATCACGATATCAAGTTCTTCGTGACTATAGCATATACAGAAACCCGACAACGACCATCTTGCAGCGACCAACCTGTCTGGTCGGACGATCCCCCCTTTATAATAGGTTTTTTAGCCTTAGTTGCGAGGCAGTACCTAATTTCTCAGAGACTTGTACAATAATAAACAGCAATAAACTCGCCGTGACTATTGCATTGAAAAAGTGCTTCTATGCTTGGTTCAATGAATATGGATTATCCTAGAATTCTGAACACTTAGTTCACACTAATATTATAAATGCGCAGTAACTCTGCCTGTCGATTTGTAACGTCATCACGGCAAAACTAGCGAACCGATCGTAATGAAATTTCACTACGAGCTAGCTTAGAATTTGGATAAGAACATATGCTAATTTTACTTACTAATAACCCGCAAATTCGTCTGCGTCCCCGTAAACATAGATACGTGGGAAAAGGAAAAAGCTAGTTGTAGGTAAATACTATAATGAATCAAGTTACCTGTTTCTTGACTCCATAGTGTGTTAACACATCAATCAAAGCGACGAAATAAATCTCCTTCTTGGGGGCACCTGAAATGGAAACTATGAATAAATTATTTGAAAGTGATACGAGAACTAAATAAGTAACGTCCAAAATTTTAACAATGTATGACTTCAATCCCTAATCTCAATCCGTGGTCCTTGGCTTCTGCTTGTGATTCGATTGATTTCAAACTCGACCATTGATTGGCTACAAGCAAACATCGATCCCAATATTAGGATTGGGTTTGGCATTATGCTAAGCGTCAGCCGCTTCGCGCGGTTGTGGTACGTAATTCCGAGGAATATTTTTTTAATACCAACTTATTTTCGTTTTGGGCTTTTGCAAACAAAAAAAAATTATGTTACATTATGTGCGTTACTATCGCGTAAATAAACAGCTTTTCTTTCTTTCATTATTTTCTTTTAAATACATTATTAAATTCGAGCGTTACACTCTGCTTTGTAATGACAAATCGAGTCGGAATTCTTGTAGAAACTATGAAAGTGACTCACTCTCTTGACTGGGTATGGCATATATGTCGAGCTCAGGTATGATGCCCTCGTACCGCAGCGACGACTGGCGAGCGAACCCACGCGGACTGTCCGGCGGAGTGTTGTAGCCCCATCTGTGACCCGGCACACGAAATGTTACAGCATTGACACATAATGCTACTATAAATAAACGCGAAAGTTTGTGAGGATCGACTGCCTCGTTGGTCTAGTGGTTAGTGACCCTGACTGCAAAGCCGGAGGTAGTGGGCTCGATTCCCACCCAGGACAAACTTTGTGTGATGAGCATAATTGTTGGTTCTGTGTCTGGGTGTAATTTATCTATAATATGTATGTATTTATAAATTATATAAGTATGTAGGTATATCAGTTGTCTGGTTACCATAACACAAGCTCTGCTTAGCTTGGGATCAGATGGCCGTGTGTGAGTTGTCCCAAGATATTTATTTATTTATTTTATTTATTTATAAATGCTACTATAAATAAACGCGAAAGTTTGTGAGGATCGATTGAATGGCTGAACGGAATTCAGTAAATTGGCACATGTAGGATATCTTTATCTCGTTTTTGGGTTCTGTGTGTTAATTTAGGACTTTAGCTTAATTCAGAAGTGAAGATGCGGGCAGACTATTATACCGAAACCGCTTAATTGTGTCCTCGCCTGCTGACACTGTTCACCGTTAACCCTGTGACATCACATATCTTAAGAGCTGTCCAGTGCACATTTCGCCTCTTGTGTATCACGCTACGAGCGCCCGCCGCCCGCACCTCTCCTGGTCCCCATTTCTGTCCTACCCCCGCATCCCTGTACCCCGCAGGCGCGGACTCAATGAAACAGTTTAGCTGTAGTAGATAATTTTTAAAACACGGTGATCAGAAAATGTAATGGAACCTATTGTTCGCCTTATGAGAATTTGTACATTTAAATATGGTATTACCGGTCGCCATGATGCCTATTATCGGTATCGCTGTCGGTATCCGTGTCTCCGTTATCGCTGTCGTTCTCTGCGTCTCGTTGCCTCGCCGCCTCGGCCTCCGCCTCCCCGCGCCCGCACTCGTGCATGCCCAGGAGTAGCGAGTAGTCCATCAAGTGTAGTTTTGTTAAGAACTGGAAAAAATAATTATGAATGAATGATTTGATGTAATGGCAATTGCAATGTTTTTAACCTCCGACGCAAAAACGACGGGGTGTTATAAGTTTGACGTGTCTGTGGGAAGTGTGTGTCTGTGGCATCGTAGCTCCCGAATGGATGAACCGATTTTGATTTTGTCGTTTTTTTTTTGTTTAAAAGATGAATTCGTCGGGAGTGTTCTTATTATCGTAATCGGCGTGCTTGTATGACGACATGTATGAACGTAGATGAGGCGAAAGGAGTATGTATGGATCGTAGCAGGTGGCGTTCTGTGGTTTCTGCCTACCCCCATGGGAAAAAGGCGTGAGTTTATGTATGTGCGTGTGTTATTATAGCTATGTTTGAAGAAAATCGGTCAAGATTGCCGCCGTCGGGGGTTTTTTCAATTTTTAATTTTAATATTTTTAGCTGAAATAAATAGATGAACAATATATGAATGAAGTACCTCAACATCAGCAGTAAGCGTCTCCAACAACTTCTCCTTAGCAGCATCACCGATATCGATGCGTACTCCTTGTTTGATAAAGTCGTTGTCTTTGAGTGTGGGCAGGTCTTTCTCCAGCTCTTTCTCTGAAGCCTCACGGTCAACTGTCGAACCTTTTAAGTCGTATTTCCTAGAAAGAGAGAGAAAATCAGCAATTTTGTATGTGTTATGTAGCTCTGAAAACGATCGTGACTACGGTGAACGAACTATACGCGATGCTTAATTGTTTTCTATCCTGCTCTAATGGAGAAGAAAACTGAAAGCTTTGCCGCTAGAGAGCGCTGAGTGCACTTGTAAAAGTCATCGTAAATGAAAATCGACCAATCAGCGACAAGCCCTAAACACTTAGCGACATTTCGCGGCGAAGTTAGAAGTTTAGCCAGCTGAATACAGCATTCAGCTGTCAATGGATTCCTTGTAACTGTGTTCCTTGTACTAACATTTAACGCCATTTAGGCAGGTAATTTCACAGTAATATTTCCATAGAATACGGGGCGTATTCTATGGAAAAGGGAAATATGTAATAAACGCACAGCGCGCAATATGTCTCGAATCTAGCTTCTGCCCGCGACTTCGTCCATGACTGTGGAAGATTTTTGTACCATAAATCTTAGCCTATAGCAATAAAGTAGCTTTCTCTCCGCGAAAAACATTTTGCACCTCTACCAAAAAAAATAATACATAAAAATAAACATACTGTGTCTCATTATAATATTAATTAACAATAATAATATAAGCCTATTACTGTGCTACTGTAAGGCAAAGGCCTCTTCTCATTTAGAGATTATTATAAATATTCAATATATTATTAGCATAAGTTAATTTCAATTTATATTGGATACTTCATAAAATATTGTGCCGATAAAAAATCGCAATTACACACGAGCGAGAACAAATCGATTATGTATCAACTTCACATAAATATAGTGATAACAATTTTCCTTTTAGATAAAGAAAAGCTGTCGCTAATCACCGAAACCGGTTAAACGTCACGTAAGACTTAAATAACGTTCCTTCTGGCTCATTTTCACTAGTCGATAGGGCCCGCATGCGGGGTGCGACAGATTTCTGGAACGCATGCCACAGGGCCCGCATTCGGTGAACCGTTTTCATTAGTCGATAGGGCCCGCATGCGGGGTGAGACAGATTTCTGGAACGCATGCCACGGGCCCGCATGTCGATATCACGGTCGGTAAAAAGCATGCGCGGCGGGTCCCCGCATGCGGTGTAACGACTTGTAACTTTCATTGGTTGTTATGTCGCATGCGGGGACTCGCCGCATGCGATCCCTATCGACTAATGAAAATGCGCCATTCGAGATACTGGTTACCATCTAGTTTAAATACAGAATTTCCTAAATCAAGTTACAAATTACAGGCGTGTTAACTATACTAATATTATAAAGAGGAAAGATTTTTTTGTTCATTTGCATTGAATAGGCTCCGAAACTGCTGAACCGATTTGAAAAATTCTTTTACTGTTCGGAAGCTACACTATCCCCGGGTGACTTAAAGGCTATATTTTATTATAAAAAATCCGTATCCGGGATCCGTAAGAAACATCACGCGTACTAAGGCGCGGGGAGAGTACTAGTATAAAAATAATAGGGATCCGTAAGATTTACGCAGACGAAATCACGAGCCGAGTAAGTAGTATAATAAATCGTATTGCAGCAATACCTGTGTATATTGAGGTGGTTTGAGAACACGTTGCGGGTGGCGACGAGGTAGTGCTCTATGCCGTCCACTGTCAGCCGATACATGCCCAGGTACTGAGGCAGCAGGGTCTTACCGTGGCGCTCTACTATGTACTGGAAAAAATTACAAAGTTTATTAACACTTAGGTTCTACACTGTGCTACGATACCTGATACTGTCTGAGCTCCTTTTTTTGGCGTATTCGATAGTGTCAACGAGAAACTATTACTAGTAAGCCTCCGTTGGACATCCGTTTGTCTACCAGCGGGCTGTATTTCATGAATCTCGTGAATAGGTAGAGTTGAAATTCTCATCAAAAGGGATCCGCATACAAGGAAAGTGTCCAATAGTAAGGTGGTACAGAACCCTTCGTGTGCGAGGCCCACTCGCACTTGATCGGTTTTCTCATTACATCAAATTCATCATCATTCATTCATCACTACAAAAGTCTCCAATACATTTTAGGATTTTTCAAGCAAATAACGAACGTAATTAAATTATCAAGTCTAATAACATTAGAATAGATCACATAATTAAAATAGGAAATTATGTGAATTGGTACGGCACGGTAGAACTATCTTTGCTACTGCTATGGTGAGGGGGAGAAGCGGGCGCGATAAATTGGTGGGGGGGGGCAGACAGAGTCACTTCTTTAGTAATAATAATAGAAATATGACATACCATTAGTAATAATAATTACCATATACTACAAAGACAATAACTGAAGACCATCCATTATTCAACCAACTGAAAAAACCTTGAGTTGTTGCTTTAAGTAAATCAATCACTCTTATTTATTAATATTATGGTTTTCTGTTCAATAAAACTGAGAAAATCTAATTTGGTCCGCAACTGATCAGGAATATGTACGTACCCTTCACTACCAAATACTCTTATATGCTCCAAAATTGGTTTGACTCCATTCCACAACTCTGATGGCGTTTTGTCTAGTGTTTGGCTAGATGAGGTTCTATTAAGCAAATAAACTGCACAATTTATGGCTTCCGCCCATAAATCCAAAGAAACGTCACGTGCATACAACATGGATCGAGCGCTTTCTACAATTGTTCTGATTTCTCTTTCTGCCCGCCCATTTTGCTCTGGGGTATATGGAGCAGTACATTCATGAACAATTCCTTCTTTCCCTAAGTAATCTTTAAATGCACTATTAATGTATTCACCTCCGTTATCTGTATGCAAGACTTTAACACTGTGCATGTATTTGTTTTTAACCATGGCATTATACTGCTTGAAATATTCAAGAGTATCACTCTTGTTTCTCATGAAATACACATGCCTGTAACTGGTTGCCGCATCCTTAAATAATAAAAAATATCTCATACCTTGAATCGACGAATGACTCATTGGACCACAGACGTCACTATATACAAGGTCACCAGGCTGTAGCTCTGCCCGCCTTGATTTCTGGAATGGAAACCGAGATTGTTTCCCATAAGCACATGCTTCACACACTAAGTCAGTTTCATTACCTTCTTCAATATTTAAACCTTCAACTATATTGTTCACTTTCATTTTTTTAATTTCTTTTAAGTTTAAATGTCCTAGTCTCTCGTGCCACTTTTTAATATCACTTTTATTTTTCTCCAGTAAGTTGCATGTGTCAGGAACAACTGTTTCAATGTCCAGTTCATATAAATTGTTCAACTTCATTTTTGCATACATCACAACTTCATCACCTTTGTAAATTAGAGCACTACTGTCCTTCTTCACTATGGAATAACCTTTTCTTGTTATCATGCCTTCAGAAAATAAATTTCTTCTCAAGTTAGGCACATGCAGTACTCCATGTAACATGCTTGGCTCCCACTGTCCATTGACACGTCTTTTAATTAAAACTTTTCCAATTCCACATACTTCTATGGACTTTTTATTTCCCAATGTCAAAGATTTCTGAGTACAAGCTGTATATTCTTCAAAAAATTCTTTTCTATATGTCATATGGGCCGAAGCGCCACTATCCAAGATCCAGGTGTCTTCTTCTGTACCACTGCATATATTCGATTCATCAACCACATTAAAAGCTAGCATGGTATTCTTATCTTGACCTGGTTTCTTATACACTTTCTTTGGTGCACGACATTCTCTGGCAAAGTGCCCTCTTTTTCCACAGTTGTAGCATTCAAAACGATGCTTCACTGGTTTTTCTTTGCTTATATTACTTGTACTAGGTTCATTTTTGGTTGATTCTTTCTTCAGTTTAGTATTAGCAACCAACAAAGCCATTTCTTGTTCTTCTTCACAAGTAATATTAGCTTCCTCATCGAGTAGTCTTGCCGTTAAGTTATTCAAGTTTTGTTGTTTAGGATCTAGTGACATCCATGCTTGCCTTATTGATCTATATTTGGGTGGCAAAGTTCCCAATATTTTCGTGATTATAGCAGTGTCACTGATGCTTTCACCACTTTCCTTGAGCTGTTTGGCAAGATTCTCAACCTTTGCAATATGTTGTGCCACACTATCACTTGGTGACATTTTGTACTGGTAAAACCGTTCATGAATGATCATTTTGTTTAGTTCACTTTTCTGTTCATATATGGACTCTAATTTCGTCATGATTTCCAAAGCGGTTTCACAGTTTTCTATCAGGGTTATTTGATTTAAATCCATCGACGAAGTGATAATGTACATAGCCATGCCGTCATTTTTTAACCAAACATTCGTATTTGCTTCTGTTCTTTGTTGTAAAATATCGATACCTTTCGCTTTCAGGGCACATTTAATCTGGAATTTCCATTGCCTGAAGTTTTTCCCGTCGAATTTTTCAACATTCAAAGTTCGTTCCATTTTGAGTTTTGAGGTTAAATATACGGCGTTTTCATTCAAAAATGCAAAATATGACTTTTCTTTACTGTTTTCTTAATTCTTCAGTTTTTAGAGCTTCCTGGGCCCATAACCTATTAATATTATGGTTTTCTGTTCAATAAAACTGAGAAAATCTAATTTGCTTTGTTTTATTATATTAACAAAAGACTGCACAGTAAGAACACACATCATAGAGAGAGCGAGGCATAGTGCTACCGTCTATTCATAAACAATGTAAAATAACACCATGGCTTTTTAGCTAAGAACAAAATTTTCTTACAACAACTTAACATTATTTACAAGAACATATTGGAACGCTGTCAGTCAAAAATACGACAGATTGAGACCATTTCAATTTTGTACACTTATGCCAAGATAAGCTGGTCCATTAAAGTTGGTGATTGATTATTTATTTTTAAGTGACGTAGAACTGAGTGCGGCTGTTATATTCATCCTCAGAATATATTGCTAATTTCATTGCCATAGCAACAAGACACAAATAAAAATGTCCCACATTAATATTCTTTAGAAATCTAAAGGAGCCTGCCCATTACACCGTATCGTACCGTGGCAAAAAAATATTCCAAGTATTGAAAAGTGTCAAGTTGAAAAAAAAAGGACACTATGCTCACTAGACCGTTCCGTCACCGACCAACACCGTCGCGTACCATGCACGGAACATCAACAATTGTAAATTTATACGCTGTTGATACCTTTAGCCTAATTGCTAGAACCGACAACCCAAGATAGAATAATTAGGCGCAGAAAAGTGGGGAGACCCGACCCCAAATAATGGGACCAGGAACGGAGGAAGAAGACAGGTGATACCTTCTAGTGGGCATAGCATTCCGTGTCATGATTCCTTCCGTACCTGATACAATTCGTAGCACGTTCGTTCGCCTTTAGAGCTAATTTGCCTTACATTTAAAACAAACAGTAATTTACACAAAATTGCTCTAAATTACTCACACAAGTGACAATGACGCTGTCGTTCACATAATTATCGGAAGTACATTACGTACTTTCTACGATTAGATAGGGACAGACTATCTTTTGTTTACATGTCGATTGATAACTTGTCAGTGATATTGCTATCTTCTCTAAAATTTGAATAATGATTAATTCAAGTGCATGGCAAGTAGATGGCTTGCTGCATTTAGTTATCGATCGATGAAAAATGTATATAATTTTTGATGTATAACAGTAGATAGTTGCTACATGACTTATTTTTGAATGTGATTTTAGTACTAGATTAGCGACCCACCTCGGCTTCGCTCGGGTGCAATATTGATAGATAAGCCTTTCTGTTGAATTACTCGACACACAATTAATACACACAAAAACAAAATATATCTTATAACAATTAAATTAAAAACTAATAAAATGAAGTGGCATAAAAATAATAATAGGTATAATTTTTGATACGATAGGAGGTGAAAGTGGAATTATCATAATAATCATTACGCTTTAGATACACATTGGTGATTAACAGATAGGATAGTGTTGCTATGCCTAAATTCTTGCAGATATGCGACTTCCAAACTACGTACGTGAAAACCGCACGTATGCTGTTGGATAAATGTTTGTTAAACCTGAATGAGTCAAGCACATTATTTGTCAGGTGACTTTTACGACTTAAATGAATAAATTATCAGCATTATTAGCTTAATGCATAAGGCTAAATTAATGTTTGTTGCTTTGGACACATCAGCGAGGTGTTTACATTAAACGATGGGCTTCCCTATTCCCAGTGCGCTTAGATTTTGCCGCCGATGCTGCATTTTGTGCTGTAGTAGGTTTGTGTGTCAGAAAGCTTATAGATATACAGAGTTATTTTTCAGGGATTGCGGAAGGCAGGTACCCTCCAGAAATCCCCGGCGTAAGTGTAGAAAGGAAACATTGGAGTGGGTTTTTAGTCAGTAAGAGTAGAAGGGGTCACGGAAAACGAAAATGTACAAATACATACCTGTACAATTGAACAAGCTATCTGACGAAAATTTACATTTTTCCTCTACACTACAGTTAGTAGGTATAGAGTAAAAATGATGAATGATGAAAAAATGATGACGCACGCAATATAATACTGGTATTCTATTGTATGTGACATCATTCTTTAAGCCGAGCGGATGATAAAAAGTGACAAATATATATATTAAGAATTTAAGAGAATCATATAAGAATTGATTACTCAGAACATTGAAGTCAAGTCAAAAGGTTATACAAATCAAATAGTACGCTATGTTTTGTCATTAAGACAGCATTCACAGCATTGTTTAAATATTATTTGCAAGCTGCCAATATGCTAAATAGCTTATTCGACTATACAGTAGATAAGGACTAAATTATCCATCGTATTAGCATCATATTAATTTACAATAGACTGCCAAAAAACTAGTAATACTCACGGGATGATAATGCTTAAGGAACGAGTGCATCCTCTCGACCTCCTCCGAGGTCAGGGTCTTGAGAATAAACAGGCGGTCGTAACTCTGATAAAACTTCGCCCCCGACTTGCCAGAGGAGTCATCAGGGATCGGCTGAGATCTGTCGACAAATTAATGGCATGTTTTGTTTAACTTACATATTCATGGCATGGTCAACTACCGCCACAGTTAACACCTTAACCCCTCGCAAACCCCTTCCCCGATACAAGTAGACCCTTGTAGGCTGGAATAAAATGTTGTAGGAATTCATTCATTTTTTTATTTGTAGCACTTGTGGTACTTTAAATGATTTTTTTATTTTAGTTACATCGTCTTCACATTCGTATAGTTATTGAATTAATGTAACTGTACTATAACTTATTATGAAACATGTTTTTTTTTAAAGTATGTGTGGAGTTTCTTGCCCATTCTTCTCTATACGAAAGTACCTTTTGGAATGGGCAACTAGATTCAATTTTTTTTGTTTCTTATAAATGACGTTCAAAAGTGCATTTTGATGGTCTAATTGAAATAAATGATTTGACTTTGACTTTATTTGATTGGTTGATGTTCGTTTGAATGACTTGACAGGTTTATTTGTAGCAACTTGATGATAATAACGAAAATCTGTCTCTTGGCTAGATAGGTTATTGAAATCGACCGTAAGTGGTACAGTGTATGGATAGCCCCAAAAGATGTGGAATCTAGAACGATGCCCAGTCATGCATCTCTTTCTAATAAACTAGACTAAGGTAGACACTATTTTTAAAACATACTCATGAGTACATGACTGAATATCGATCTAGAATGCGGGCGTGTTTTATTATGATTGATGGTGCTATGAATACTTTTGTAATTGCTAAATCTATATTTTTGTCTGTATTATGGTCGCTACATTACACAGTGAGGTCTGACTGCGATTCCGTTTAGATCAGGGGTTTTAAAATGGAAGGTCGCAGTACCTACGGCATTTCATTTCAACTTAGTAACATACTTAGATTTAACATTTTTATCTTTGATAGTCTTTTGGTAACCTAAAATTACATTATGTGAGCAAGGGGGCCGCGGATATTTTTTTTTTAGAAAGCGGCGCGTTATATGTAATTTAGGGACCCCTGGTTTAGAGGAATATCAGCTTGGACCAATGTAGAGTAAGAGTGTGTATGTGTGTGTGGTGGAAGGGAAATCGTGACGCAAACTTTTATCATGGATACAGAACATGATTCTAGATCTGACCTGGGGGCCAACCACCACCTCTTAAAACAATATTACTTTAATATTACTTTGCGTTTCGCTCTGTAGGATTTTCAACGCTCGGCTCAGCGCCGAGAGTTGAAAATGCAACAACAGAAATTACAAAGTAATATTAAAATAATATTGTTTAAAGAGGTTGTGGTAGGCCCCCTGGTGTTGTTGTTTAAAGCGCGACTGCTATACGTGGGGTCTTGGGCCCAGATAATTCCCAATATCACAGTAGCAACCCGGAATTTGGAAGTTAGTGTATTGACACCCCCATACATCGGAAAGCACGTAATGCCGTTGGTCCTGCGCCGGATCGGATTGTCGTTCAATCGGACTATTAGTTATGGAAGTGCACCTTTATTTACGCACACACTCGTGAACTACAAAATAGTGTTGCCTATCGATAGTCTATCGATAGTTGACGTCATATCAATAGTATCGATAGTCTATCGATAGTTGACGTCCTATCAATAGTATCGATACAGGGCAATAGTACCTATTGATATACAAAAATAGTATCGATACCATCGATATTGTTACTAGTTTTCGAGGTCATCTATCGATAGGGAAACTATCGATAGTTGGGTAACTCTGCTACAAAATTATTATCTACTGCGTACTTGGCTAGTCGCCATTGAGATTGGCCGCCTTGCCCGAAATTTAGTCTGGAAGATATTATAACATGATTGTAGACCCTCAACATTTTCAGTCCTGTTATGATAAGTTTCAACGCAAGGGGGAGAGGGGGGGGTTGCGGGACGTCTTAACAGGATACCGTGGCCCCGGAACGTAAAGGGCAACAGAAGGAACAGGGTGGTTTTTTAGTCAGTAAAAGTCTGACAGTCCCTTCCGCCCCACCCAGGGTGGAAGGACTCATTTGATGATTTTTACCACCTCAAAAAAAAGGGGGAGGGGGGGAGAACTGAACGATGGTAAAAGTTTGCGTCGCGATCCCTTCCATCGTGTATAACAATTTGTTAAAAAATATGAAGTTAATTTGATAACAGTCCTTTCCGTTTAGAAGAAAGGTCTGATAAGGAATTTCATGCAGCTGTTATCACCATGAACGGCGATAGATACAAAATCCTTTTCATGATGGTATACAAATTGTACATCTCTTTCTGTACTTGTGCTTGGTATACAATTGTACATCTCTTTCTATACCCGTGCACCTACTGTTTTGTCTCTGCATCACCCTAAGGTAGATTGGTAGAAAATACCCAAAGCATTAAGTCCGCCTTTGTACAGTGTATGTTTTTATTTGAGCATAAAGTTTGAATAAATATTAACAAGTAGTAACACGGTAGTGACATAATGGGGCAGTGGTTAAGGGTGTTACCACACCAATCGAGCGATCGTCGAGCGATGCCATCGATCGATGGTTGAATGGATTAGTCGACGTCGATCGATAGTTTCTACCACACCTTTCGATCGATAGCCGATAGATGCCATCGATCGATGGTAGAATGGATGAGTCGACGTCGATCGATAGTTTCTACTAACTAAAGGGGTATTATGTACTATTTATACCGATGTCATCGACCGGCAATCGATCGATCGATTGGTTAGTCGACCCGTATCCGTCGATCAATTAAAGCTACCACACCAATCGATCAACGTCGACCGATGTCATCGATCGACTATCGATCGATTGGTGTGGTAACACCCTAAGACGCCCGCCTCTCAAGCAAGTACCAATGTGGCTCCATCAATTATGTCCCTTCTAAGTTTATCTTGGACATCAATGTCATCGTTGAAGGGAAACATCGTGAGGATACCTGGACTTATAATTAATATAAGTCTGAAATCGCCAACCCACCTTGAGCAAGCGTGGTGATTCACCACACATTCACTGCAATGGGACAATAATAGGCTGGTATAATTTTTACACAAAACTTACGTGATTTATAGATTAAACTCTCAACTCTCGTCTCAAATCTTAATACTATACACATCAAAAGTGTCTAGGGATGTTGATCCCTAGACACTTTTGATGTGTGTATTATAATGCGAAAATTTGGATGAATGGATGTTTGTTATTCAATTACGCTAGAACGGCTGAACGGATCTGGATGAAATGGTAAAGAGATAGGTTCTAGTCTGGTATAGCACACTATTTTTATCCCGAAAAAATGTATTTTCCGTGTGATAATATTATGAACTTTGACCCGGACGAACTCACGAGCAGAAGCTAGTATTTTGTGACAGTTGTAGGTATCTTTTATTGATATGAAAATAATTTCCCATTAATACTAAAGTAAACGAAACACGGTATCTACTGCTTCATTATTTTGATGTATTCCTAATGCTTTTATTTTTGAAGGACACGCTATGTACTGGCGACCAACAATCGTATAATTTTATGTGTCGTATAATTTTATATTGCTCTGTTTACCGGGTTTTCCGGACATGTCCTCATTTTCAGGATGTTCGGGCAAGGGTCGGATGACTTTTATTAAGAATCCGGGGAAAAACTCCTAACTACTCGAAGGATAGATAGCAAAACTTTGATCTTTAGAAAAAAAAAATCTCTTTCTTGGTTTCAACCTTAATGAGGTTTTAAAGGTAAAAAGGTAAAAGATAAAAAGTAAAAATAACTTATTACTGGCTACTTCTAGAGCTTGTTTTACCACATCTCAATACCTAGACACATTAACCAATATACAGGGTGTCCCAGAACTCAACGTCAAGCCGAAACGGGGTGACAGGGTTGATCATAACCATCACGAGAAAAATCTGAAAAAAAATCTATCCCATGCAGTTTGAAAATTATGGGCATTTTAAGAAATACCTAGAAATTTGATCAAACTGTACCATTTTTCGGTTATTGTGGTTATTCTTTTTTATTTTTGTTCATTTGAACTTTGGAAACGTAATCCTAAATAACATTTCTAGAATCCCAATAAAAAATAATGACACAATTGCCTCAAGTTTCCGAGAATTGAGACTATTTGTTAAACTACGAATTTAAAATTTTCAAGATTCGTCGACTTTGACAGGCCCTCCTTTAAAAAAAATGTACTAGAGTGCCTTGGCAAGTGGCATTAAAAGTTGGCGCATTTAATCAGCATTCTAAAATGGTACAATACTTGTTAGTTCCATACAATAAAAAAGAGTAAAAAAATTAAAACCTCAAGTAACCCGATTTTTGCTATCTCAGTTAAAATGTTTTTGATTCGCACAAGCTCTAGGTAGGTTCTTAATTTTAAGGCAAAATGATGAGAGAGATGGATAGTGGGTATGTTTGCCATGAGTGAGCGAGACAGATAGTGACGCCACTTTTACCAAAGTGAAAAAAAGTTAGTAAAATAATGAAAAATCTTGATCTAGTTTAATTTAGGTTTGTTGGAATAAAAGTCAGATAGAGAAATAACATTTTTTATTACAATAAATGTTCAAATTGTTTACCATCAGCCTCAATACAAGACCTACATCTTCTTCTAAACTAGATCAAGATTTTTCATTATTTTACTATTTTTTTTTTCACTTTGTTAAAAGTGGCGTCACTATCTGTCTCGCTCACTCATGGCAAACATACCCACTATCCATCTCTCTCATCATTTTGCCTTAAAATTAAGAACCTACCTAGAGCTTGTGCGAATCAAAAACATTTTAACTGAGATAGCAAAAATTGGGTTACTTGAGGTTTTAATTTTTTTACTCTTTTTTATTGTATGGAACTAACAAGTATTGTACCATTTTAGAATGCTGATTAAATGCGCCAACTTTTAATGCCACTTGCCAAGGCATTCTAGTACATTTTTTTTAAAGGAGGGCCTGTCAAATTCGACGAATCTTGAAAATTTTAAATTCGTAGTTTAACAAATAGTCTCAATTCTCGGAAACTTGAGGCAATTGTGTCATTATTTTTTATTGGGATTCTAGAAATGTTATTTAGGATTACGTTTCCAAAGTTCAAATGAACAAAAATAAAAAAGAATAACCACAATAACCGAAAAATGGTACAGTTTGATCAAATTTCTAGGTTTTTCTTAAAATGCCCATAATTTTCAAACTGCATGGGATAGATTTTTTTTCAGATTTTTCTCGTGATGGTTATGATCAATCCTGTCAACCCGTTTCGGCTTGACGTTGAGTAATGGGACACCCTGTATAACCTTATTTTCTGTTTACCAGAAACCTGAAAAGAGGTCATTATACTCATTATTATAAACAACTTTTTAGTACAAATATTGAGTACAACAACCCTTTTTCAGGTCGATGGATAACAAAAAATAATCTTATTTTAAAAAAGGAATAGAATTTGTTTTAAATGATCTGCCAAGTAGTTTGATCGGATTTATTGGATAGTGGTGAAGCAGGCCTTAAGAACCACTTGCGCGAACAAAACTACTAACTCAGGAGTTACAAGATTACCTTGACTGGCGCAAGCAGTGTAAAAGAGTCAGCTCAAATATAGCAGGTTTATGCTCTAACAGTTTATATCTATTGATACAACAAACTAAACATAAGCTAAAAAACATCATAAATACTTGAGAGCCGAAAATTTTGTACAAGATAATTTGCACGAATTTACACAATTTTCAATTCTATTTCTGTTATGTTTTAGTTCATTATCAAATAAAAAACTGCTAGTGTTGCTGGTCTATCTAAGCTGATCATTCCTCTTCTAGTGCTACTCTTGTCAGTCTGCTAAAAGGTGATAAGCAAACACCAAAACGGACCGAGTTCTCAACACCTATATAAATAAATATTAAATATTTAAACAAAGAATACTTTTATCAATGACTCACAGATTTATACAAATAAGTATTATAATAATCTTAAAAATCTAAGAACATACTAACATTAGTCAGATTTTATCGTACTTACAATATTAATACCCAGATCTTTTTTCTTTATGAGTACCCGACGGTACTCATGTACTTGAGGTGCTCGTGGCTAAGTAATAAAAGCCGCACAGGTCGATCCGTCAGGTTAAGCTACGCTTGCCAAGACTCCACCGTGCCTCGGAAAGCACGTTATATGCCATTAGTCCCGGCTGTCATACGTGGATCTTTGACAGTTCTTACGGGTCGCCAGAAGCCCGAAAGTATGACAACCAGTCTTATCAAGGGGTATCGTATTACCCAGTTACTGGGTTGTGGATGTCAGATAGGCATTCTCTCCATATAAAATATTGGTATTCAGCTGGATCTAGTTAGAGTAGAAGCTGACCCCAACATAGTCGGGAAAAGGCTAGGCCAGATTAAGTACTCATGTACTCGTATGATATCTATCTATAAAACAAAACCCAAGCTATTTTCGGTATATAAAAAAAGATATCAAGATAAAACTAATATTGAAAAAGATAAAATTTACCCGTTTACGAGTTGACAACAAAGTATCTAATAGTAGTCGTATGGCGACCTTGATATTAATTGAAATTAAACAATCAATTTATGGAGGCGAATGTGGTCCTATGAAGTTTTAAAAACGTCACCGAAAAATTGTCAGTTAGTTTCGAATATTATCCCAAACATTTTGATCTTTCGTTGTGTCGTGTGTCGTTCGTTCTTTTCTTGTGTAGACGTGTTCCAACTGAGAAGATGGTCTACATCAAATGACTGATATTTTTCTTTTTCATTAACATAACCGAAAGCGAGCAGAACCTGGTGTTTACTCAGCATATTACTCCCAAGCAGAGTTGCCCAACTATCGATAGTTTCCCTATCGATAGGTGACCTCGAAAACTAGTAACAATATCGATAGTGCTATCGATATAGTATCGATACTATCGATAGCACAAATTAACTAATACTATTGATTGAAAGCAATAGTATCGATAGTATCGATACTATCGAAGACCAGCATATGTTTAGGAGCAATACTATCGATACTATCGATAGTGTCGATACTATTGCCTCCAATCAATAGTATTAGTTAATTTGTGCTGTCGATAGTATCGATACTATCGAGATACTATTGATAATATCGATACTATCGATAGACTATCGATACTATTGATATGACGTCAACTATCGATTGTTCAGCGATAGTCGACTATCGATAGGCAACACTACTCCCAAGATGTACCTACCCTATGTACCTAGTCTAATAGTAGCGACCCACCCCGGCTTCGCACGGGTGCAATTAAGATACATAAACTTGCAGCTTGAATCATTCTATCTATTGATGAAAACCGCATTAAAATTCGTTGCGTAGTTTAAAAGATCTAAGCGTACAGACACAGACGGCGGGAAACAACTTTGTTGAGTTTGTTCTATACTATATTGTGATTATAAAGCTGAATAATTTATTTGTTTGTCAGAACACGCTAATCTCCGGAATTACTGGTGCGGTTCTATGTCGTCGCTAATAGGAGGTTACGTGATCCCTATGTGCTACTATAATGTTTTTTTTTTTAATGGGATTTGTAAGAAAATTAACGCGAGTGATGTCGCGGGTGAAATCTAGTTACATTTGATAAAACTGAATGACTTTACAAAGTATACGGTTATGAAGAAGTGTGTGTAATTACAATCAGAAGTGTATGTAATTACAAACGGTGATTTGTGACTTGTGAGTGAATTTGTGACGTTATTTCTTGCACACACCCTAACAAACAAGAAATTAAGGACACTCAAAGAAAATTACAGGTCTTAGAATAAGGGGCTACGCAGACGACAGACTGTATGACTCAATAAAAATCTGATAATTTAGGCTAAATACTTTATCCCGAATATTAATTTCTATAGTCGATTTTGAGCATTTAGGAGGGCATAAAAGTGCTGCAGATTGTCTGTCGCTTGCGTAGGAGGCCCTAAGGCCCCTAGCACACGGCGTATTTTAAACGCGCAGACGACTCGCGTTTCAGGAACGTGCGTTTTCGGCGCCGTAAATGCTGATTGTTGCGTTTGTTTTGATGATGGTTTGCGTTTGTATGGATGATGGCTGTAACTGCGCTTATACGCGCAGTATAGACGGATTTCACGATCACCCCGTGTGCTTAGGTTACAAGGTTGCGTTCAAATCTCGTTTAAAGCACGTATACGCGCGTCACCTGCGCGTCGTCTGCGCGTTTAAAATACGCCGTGTGCTAGGGGCCTAAGAGGAATATGTAAACAGCACGCGGACGTTCCACAAGGTCAACCAAAAGTATTCAACTACCTTAATGTCATTGTAATTACCCAAGTCCTTGAATATCCTTTCATTTGTCCCATATCATAATGTAAGTTGATTCGTGTCGTGACGTCTCTCTCATTCACATCTATTCCGTGTAACGTGCGAAAGAGATGCACATACTAACATAATACTTACCAACCGGTGAAAGTGCACATGAATGTGCTCACAGCATTAATGTGCACATGTAGTGTTAATGTTAAAGAAAAAATATATACGATATATTATTAAGTAACCGAAACATACGGGACAATTGAGGAGGTTAAGGAACGTAAATGGAGGTCACGGCCAATCAGGAATCGAGGCACTCTCGACACCCATTTAACCTAAACTGAAATGGACAACCGGACAGTAGGCATACAAAAACCAAAATCCAACAAAAATCCAATTTCATATCCAAACTTTTGAAACCATCTCTCATGGAGTTCTCTTTCAAGCGGTTAGACAAAGGAAATGACTTCACAACACAGCCAGTGATCGTGGTAATGCTTATGCTCGCCGTGTCAGTTCGAAAGGCACACTACATACTGTTATTTGAGAAAAAAAAATCGTACAGCTGCTTAGAAAAACTCCGCTGACCTCAGGCGTTTTATCGTCAACCCTCGTTTCACGAACTCGCTTGCATCGTGGAATATGCTCTCTTGATGTGTTTCGTTTTTCATGTTGGCAACCCCGGTGGGCGCCGTCGCCGATCGCCGCAAGAAGCTGCTAGGCCTCTTCTGAGCCCTCGAGCACAGGTAGTTATCTGGCTTTCTAAACCTAGGGACCACAGGACGGGATGTGGGATCGAGGTTGCCAGAAAATACAATATGGGGATAAAAATAAACGTAAATAAATACATAATCAATAAAGAAATAATATTATCGTTAGCGTAGCACTCGTGCCAGTACATTTCGACTTCGGTATTGGCTATGGTTGGGTTGTATTGTTAGGGATGTACCTTGTGAGTGATTCCTTGTAGTCGATATCATCGATTCCGAACCTCTCTCGTAGATTCCTGAACACAAGAGGGCAGTACTCCTTGACCTTGAAGTGAGATGGCATGTTTTCTCTGAAACAATCGATTACTTGGTTAACATTGTCAAAACATTTTTAAGAGGAGCAACCCTAGCGTGTTTTAACGTAAACACTCGTATTTTCGCTTCATCATTCAATTACCATAAATCCATCCATTACGATAATAAGAAAAGGAAAAGTAATTTCGGAGAGAAGATAAGTAAAACAAAAACATATTTTGAATCAGAAAATTGATTAGGTATATTTTTTGGCTAATCTAAGAGGAAATACTGTCTAATAATGTCCTAGTACACAAGTAAATTGCCTAGTATAATTTTAGTTAGGTACCACAATAAATTTTGTAAACCTATTAATATAACGTTAAGCGAATCATTTAGCTCAATCAATTTTATGACGCACCATAGTCGTTTATTAGCAACGAGATTATAAAATGGTTTAATAGATCTTAATGGTCTACAGATTAGTGTCTGTATGATGGCATGGAGTACTAAGAAAATGTAGAGGACTAGTAGCTTATTTTCTTACTAGGGGCATAGCCGTATCAAAGATTCCTTCCCCCCCAATTTGTATAGCAAAAAGTTGTCACTCAAACTTTTTTTTTATGGGCCACAATTGCCTGATAATAAAATGTTTTATTATTATTTATTAGATCGTATAAACAAAAATGTTTCGTTTGTAAAAAACCTTTACCCTCCACTTGGGCTTCGACGCAGTTAGATAGAGCCCCCCCCCCCCCGAACAATTTTTTATACAAGGCTCGTCTAGGGTACGCCACTGATCCCTACCGAAATCTCAAGCCTGTCTTTGTCAAATTTCATTACAATCGCTTTAGTGGTTTTGACGTAACGAGATAACAGACAGTTACTTCCTCATTTATATTACATACTAGCTGTCCGCCGCGGTTCCACCCGCGTCTTTGGTTACTGCTCCGCTCCCGTAGGTCGTAGCGTGATGGTATATAGCCTATAGCCTTCCTCGATAACTAATCTATCTAACACTGAAAGAATTTTTCAAATCGGACCAGTAGTTCCAGAGATTAGCGCGTTCAAACAAACAAACACTGCAGCTTTATAATATTAGTATAGATTAGGCTTAATTCACACCGCCGCGGAACGGATTAGAACTGAAGCCTCGTTGCGCGCAAATTCTTAGGATTCAATTCTCCGGAATTTGTGAGAATTCGTTTTCCCGGTAAACAATGTGCATAAAATTCTATTCCGACGAATTCCGCAGTGTGATCTAAGCCTTAGTCAGTGGCGTGCCTAGGGGTCATAGCTAGGGCAAGCCCGACAGATTTTCAGGAAAAAAAAACCAATACAATTTTTCACGATTACACCGAACTTACACATGACATAACTATTATAAGAGCCATCTATTAACATTATCGGCGCCACTGAGCTCGTCCAGTTCGACCGCAGATAGTAAAATCACAGACCAATAGATGGCGCAGAAATATGTATGATGGATGTTGATAGAAAATAATATTTCTTTTAATTAAAATTTTAACTTCGAGTTTAATGCGAGATATAAAAACATCAGCTATAGAATGAATAATATAATTTTGATGTTTATACAAATACTTGGATGGTTTACCGCCTTATTGTTGTTGTGTATTAATGTTCGTCTAAGATAAAATCGTATTAGAATCGTATCGTATTTAGATAGCAAAGATACAGTTTTAAGAAATTGCCAGTAGGTAGGTACAAGCTTTTTGATGTTCATGATATGTACGCTAAATGACTCGCACACAATATATCAACTAACCTCTGAAAAACGGCTTGAATGTTGTCAATACGTTAATTGTGATTAGAAATAACAACACATATCTAAACAATAACAATCAAGAGTAGGTAGGTATAAGTGAAGTAACGAGACGATAATTATCTCTAAAACTCAAAAGTATTTACCTTCCTGAGTAATGATTGCACACACTTTAATCCTTCACAAGGAACAATTGCATGCGTTTCTGAATGCATGATATAAGAAACGTTAATCACAAGATAATCTAATCACAAACGTTAAAACAAATCTGAAAATGGATGAATAAACATCACAAAAAAAATGCTCCGTGTCCTTAAAAAACGACTCACAACTTTGAACCAAAACAAACCAACCATTCAATTCAAATCAGTCAGCATCTCACTCTCAGCAACTTCATGGTAGATAAAGCCAAAAGCCAGGCTTGCTTCTTCATACAAATCGGCGAAGGAATGAATGAATGATTTTAATATAGGTATTTTTCGCAATTTGTACTGGATGAGCAGTAATTCCGACAAGCCACATAAGAAGCCAACGCGTGCGGGCGGGATAGCAATATACACAGCGAGATTATCGATTTGCGAGCGTTATCAGCGTGAGTTCGGCAACGATGCGAGCGCCGTATTACGCGCGAAATTGAAAATGTTTATTCATATGAGACAATAATTTACCTACTATAATACTTCAAAGGTGTTTTTATTAATTATATTAATCTCGAGTTATTGATAGCAAGCCGGGCTTTTCGGCTTCTATGGAAGGCACGCCACTGGCCTTAGTGTGGATAGGCAGCAATATAATATTCTTCTAATAATTGTTCTCTCTCGTGTCGGTTCGACCAACGACAATACGTTATTCTGTGGTAAAAATATTAGATAGCCAATTTGCTGGCTCTGCATTATAATAGCTTCCAAAGTAAACCTCGTAATTATTGCTATCCAAATTGATTTTGTTTTCACACAAACAAATATCAACTTTATAACAATGCAAATTAAGTTGATTTCAGAATAACTAATTCTACAGAAAAATTCACAAAACATTAGAGGTTGTTCAATAATAGGTAGACAAAATAAAATATGCTTCAATGAAGAAACAATACACTGTGTTATACTATACTCATAAATAGAAAATGATGTACTTAAGGTCGGCTCACACCAAGATGTGCCGCGACACAATGCTGCACGCAATTTTTGGTTAGCTACGCAAATATCGAACTTATTTACTAGACCATAAGGAATACACAAGAAAGCCTGTCGTAATTCGCCGCATCTCGGCGAACTTCAGTGTGTCAGTCGGGCTTGTTTTCTCATTTTACTAGATACTAAGGCATCTTATGTAATAAAATGTGAAAATACACACATCAAAAGTGTCTAGACACTTTTGATGTGTATAATAGTCCGTGTTGTGACGTAACACGACAAATCTTAGTGTGAACTCGCCTTTATTATCTGTCTCTGTCTGCATGTTTGGTATGTTTTTATAGCTACTTAAACATCTGAGCTGATTTTGAAGTTGCAAAGCGTTAGTAATATTTAAATGTAAGCTCATTACTATTATTGTCTTTATTTATTTTTTTCACACATTATCCTCAATTTTCATCACAAATGACTAGTGCATAAGATACCTATTTCCTTGAAGGAAAATCTATGTTATGAGCAACACATTTCAAAACACACATGTGCAACCAAATACCTACAAATAACTAGCATGAAAATAAAATTTGTCCTTGAATCTCTATGTTGTTCACAGAGCAAATTGTAAATTGTCTCAATTTTGTTTTTGAAATGAATGCAAATGTGTGGTATAATTTTACAATAGGATTAAATTATATTGCTTTAAGAATTGAATCCTGACATCTTTTGTGATAAAACTATTGTTATAGGAAATACCTACACTCAGCTTCGTCATGAAGATAAATATATACCTACAAATGAAAATCATCTAATCATAGGGTAGGTACAAGGTTTCTGTGTGTTTTATTTAAATTTCTTATTTGATTACTAGCTGTCCGCCGCGGTTACACCCGCGTCTTTGGTTACTGCTCCGCTCCCGTAGGTCGTAGCGTGATGGTATATAGCCTATAGCCTTCCTCGATAACTAATCTATCTAACACTGAAAGAATTTTTCAAATTGGACCAGTAGTTCCAGAGATTAGCGCGTTCAAACAAACAAACAAACAAACACTGCAGCTTTATAATATTATAAGTATAGATTTCTCGTGTCCAATTTTTTGCACCTGCTATGTTATCTCTTCTCCACCTTTGGTTGACTGGTACAGAATGCCTAAGGCATTAAGTCCGCCATTGTACTTTTTTTTTGCATAAAGTTTAAATAAATAAATTACTGCTGCCATTAAATTATTATCTAAAAAGACAGGTTTCTGTTGCAGGCTCATTTCCAATCAGAACTAGAGGATAGTTTATTCAATTTCTTACTTGTTAAATAAATGGTTGTCGACTTTGAGCTTAGAGTAAGCTCTGAAGTCGTCCGGAAGAAGCATGACTGGTATTGTGACATGACTTAGCTCATTTATCTGAAAACAAAAAATTCTATTTAGCTTACTATTCAACATACATATTATGCAAATTAGTGTTGATGTCACACATGGACCTGAGTCCAACGCAATAAAGCTTATTAGTCTATTTATATTCAATGGCAAGGAGACATATAAAAAACATTATGTATTGACAAAGTGCCAAAATTTACAACAAGGTAGGGTGTTTTAAAAAAGTTTTTTTATAATGTAAAATAGAAATGTAAACATTGTTGAACCACAACAAACCAGTTCTGAAGGAAATGACATAATAATGATGCTTCGTTCGCCGAGATCGTTTCAAATAGGATTACACACCCGCCATACTATTGCAATTAGTGCATAAAATATGAAGTAATTACCGTGTGATTCACACCCCACATAAACACAGATAGTAATGGTTCATTTGCACGAAACAGTTTCACTTTTTGATGTTTTACACGGATGTGTTTCTTCTTCAGTTTGCTCAATCCAGTGTTGGGAACGGACATTTTGGATTTGTTTACAACTTCTACCAGAGTCAGAGAACCACCACTGTATGTAATTTATAGCGCGAGTTTATAATTAAACCATTTTTAGTTAACGGGGAATATATTGAATCACAAAGGAAGACGATTAAAATGAGAAATTTATAGAAACTCGACACCCATCAACAGCAGCAAACGGCTTTTTGACAGAAACAGCAGCAGGCAGAGACACCACACCATAGACTACCACTGCCAGAGACACAGACAAATATGACAGAAATGGACAGTCCACAGAAAGTACGACAAAAGACCCGAACGACCTACGAATTTAGTCGATTAATCAAAGATGTAACTATCAAGTAACTTTTTTTCGATAGTATAATAGTTCAATTTAATTACGTGAACATAGTATTTGTATAATCAATACTTACTATAATCGTAAAACTGCACGTGAACTGCACAAAGTAAAGTAAAGTAATAAATCGGGTACGTAAAACCTTCAGAACATAATGGTAGAATTCGTATCGCCACTTCACCTAATTCAATAAAACATTATTTTTTTCTCTTGCTGCAGATATTTGCTCCAGTGATTTTTGCAATTTTCATTTATTTAATTGGTTTCTTAGTTATCATATTTTATGTTAAGTTATTGATATGAAACGATAATTACTGTCGGGCTACAGCTATTGCACATCATACAAAATCTACCAAAAAAATGAAATCGATACTAGCTCGAGGCTCGAGCTGGTAACACCCGTAGCCGGTCGGCTGTTGTCGGCTGTTATGTTGATGACAGGTCGAAAATATTTCATTTTTCGGGAAAAATATTAACGCTAATTTATTCCATCCAATACAATATTAGAACCAATTTTGGTTTGTCCTAAAACAATATTTCCACCGTTGTACAGTGAGTTTGTGTGAGATACACAAAACAATGATCATCCCAAGCCCGTTTGTTTATTGGGCACAAACTGAGAGTGTCATTTCATTGAAGATTGAGTTGAAAAATGTAATAAAGCCTGATGTGAAAGTTCTCGAAAATAACTTGAAATTCTCGGCACAGGGCATCGGCGCCCGTGGCGAGAGTCTTTATGAATTTAATTTGGATTTATTTTCCCCTGTAAAAACTGTAAGTATGTAAAAGTATTTTTTTTTATCAAACATTGAAACGCCGAATTAAATCCTTTTTATCAAAGTGAGATAGAGTGGTATTACGTATATCTGTGTTACTATGAGACTTTCAAGTAGCAACGACAACACATGAATGTTATTGTACTTAACACAAATAATTTTTGTTTCCAAAAATTTTATTATTATACATTTACTATAAGGTATAATGTGAAAGTATCACTATAACAAAGAAGGAAGTGCATTATGCTCATACAAGTAGGAATTAATTCAATGCAATTTCTTGCATTGCATTATGTAAAGCTTGCTCGGTGAGGGCGTCGCTTTCGGTTGTGTTTAAGTTTGGATTTCTGAACAGTAAAGCTTAGAACACAAAATAAAAAATGTTTATAATTTTTTTACATAAGCTTAAACCTGTGTAATGTCTAAGATCGGGTTTGTAATAGTCTAATAACTTTTTATCTGCCATCGAAGTGAGTTGTGATATTGTATACTTTCCTCAAAAAGCAAAGTAGGGTTGCAACCAGGTGTGTGAGACCTGTCAGCAACTACGTAAGTCAAATGGTTAATAGAATTTAAGAATTTTGATTGCGAGCCTAGACTGCTTATTTGCCAATTTTTTAGAAGTAAAATCCCTGTACCCCCCTGTATCCCTGTGTCCCTGTTACCTGTAATCGGTATGTTTTGAAGATTTAAAAAAAAAATTAATCACAAAAAGTTTCATATTCAGACTGTAAATCTTATTTCACTATATCTTACGAAAATCAGTGTGGTTGATTTTTTCCTATACGGTCTTGAGGATTTGAGCATAAATGAATACATTCAAAAGCCGTTTGGCTGTTGAAGAAGTGTATAATAATTGCGAAATATAAAAAAAAGTAAAAGGACTTTATGTTATTTTTATGAGAGTTTCTTGAGTCATAAAACTGGCAAAAGCAGATTATGTAAAACTATATACATATAAATTATGTAAAACTATTATAAACGATTGTTGTGAATTTTTTTTTTATAAAAACAGTTTGAATAATTATAGTAATATTTAGAGTTCCAAGTTCTTTTATGACAGTAAAATGAGCTGTAAGATATGAAATACATACGTTTTGTTGTAAAATATGTATGTATTTTACTATTTAGATCAGCTTAATATGTCATGTACACGTAATTAACAATCATTAAAAAAACATTGAACATCCCAGTGTGTGAGACCTGCGTTACCAACTATGTAGGTACGTCAACTGGTTCACCTTGAAAACTGGTTAATTATCATTATAATTAAGTTAAAGACAGAGAGTTTAGTGTTGAATAATACTGCTGTCTTAATCTCTGTCTAAATCTAAGCAGTTTATCTACGCGTGTAAGCATAAAAAATAAATATAACTAGACTTTGCCTGCATAGACCTCAAAATTAATTTAAAAAATAAGTAAAAAGTACCTAACCATAATCATCACCTTCGTTATAAAAAAATTCAACCTCACCTGAATAATCAAATGAGAAATTGAACTTCAATTAGGAAATATCCTAAGTTATCCTTCGGGAACACAAAATTAAGTCTTATGATTCAAGTTAGTTCAGTATTTATAGTGAGACCGAAGTTTAATTTTTAAGTTTAATTCCATGCCGTTAAAGAATGATTGAGTAACACACATACAAATTTTCAAATCTTTCTTCTTTTTTTTTTGTTGTGTCATGTTTATGTCAATAAATATTATTTTCTAGGCTGAAAGTGACCATGTCACAACTGTTCGTGTGTTTGAGAACAGAGTGGAGCTCATACTGCAGAAGGAAAAGCCTTCATGGTGGCCTCGACTGACTGCACAGCCACAGAAGCCTGCTTGGCTCAAGGTAAAACATTCTTCTTAAAAAACTATTTTTTATTTACATATTTATTTAGTAAGTCTATGAACACAGTGAAGGATGAAATACAAGCCTACACTCAGAAATACATAATAAAAAGGTTACAAATCACAAAAACCCACTAGCAGTACAGATAATGATACCCAATTCACTGAACCATCTTAGAACATGGAAAATCTTAGTGCTAGATTGCCCTAAAGGAGCCCAGTTATTTAGAATGAGAGATTTGAGGTAACGGACTCCATATTAAACAGTGTGTGATGAACAGTAATAAGATATTTATCAAGCGTAAGCATAATAAATTTTAAGATTTTCTTTTTTGTTTGACTTATCAAACAGGGGGCGCACCACCATCTCTTAAAACAATATTATTTTAATGTCGTCTAATAACTTCATCAGCAACATCTTCAAACAACTAAAACAAATATGCTCATAGCCAATTAAAATCAAGTATTCAATTCTAATTTCAATATTTGTAAAATGTTAATATACTTGATGCCCTTGAACTAAACTAAAGTTCATAACATAACAATGGAACACAATAATTCATTGTTATGTTTTTTTAATAAGCATTGTTTTTAGCGTGGCTATTAAATATTTTTTTTAACTAATGTACAGGTAGTCTGCCTAGCTTATAAATTAACGCTCCTTCACCAAACTAAACAAATAATTGAAGTGTGTATGAAACAAGCAGTGGAAAGGTGTTCATTTTTAATCCCCGACGCAAAATCAACGGGGTGTTATAATTTTGACGTGTCAGTGAGGGTGTGTCTGTCTGTGGCATCGTAACTCCCGAACGGAAGAACCGATTTTGATTTTCTTAAGTGTAAGAACACTCCCGACTAATTCACCTTTCAATCAAAACAATTTATAATTCCGCTAACTGATTTTCATCAAACATATCTATGAAGACATGTTTGATGAAAATCGGTTTAATATGGTTTCCGTCGGGGGCTTTTAAAATTTTAATTAAATATTTAGTCTCGAATTCTCTACCTACTAATTCTTAATGAGCTCAACCGAAGAATTAAGTTATTAGTACTAAGTTACTTTTAAATTGTACAGATAAACTTTGACCTGTGGACGTCAGAGGATGCTGCGGACAGTGAAGACGAGAAGCGCGACATCATGAAGGACTACCCCGGCATGTACGACAAACTACACAAAGAGGAAATGGGCTACAGAAGAGGTAACAATTCATATATTATTAAAACTGTATTATTGTCGTATTGATTGTATTAAATCGTTTGTCTTGGTATGGGCATGTGAAGAGGAGGGATGAAACGCATGTGACCAGGAAAGTTATGAATATGAATGTGGATGGATGGAGAGCAAGAAGAAGGCCAAAGAAAAGATGGATGGATTGTGTGAAGAATGATATGAATGAAAGGGGAGTCAGTGATTGCATGAAGGCTGACAGGACAGAGTGGAAGAAGAAAACGTGTTGCGCCGACCCCAAGTATCATGAGACAAGGGCAGGAGGATGATGATTAAAACTGTATTATTATGTAACATGTATGTGAATAGTAAACTGGACTAGATAGACATTTTATCTACAAACTAATATAATAAAGTTGAAGAGAGTTTTTGTTTGTGTGCGGCCTAATCTCTGGACCTACCAATTCTATTGAAAACATTCTTTTTTCAATAGGATTGGTAGTTTTTTTGGTAGTTACAATCCTATTGTAAATGATAGGCACATTCATGTGGAATAGTATAGCTATATAACATCACGCCACGATCCACTGGAGCGGAGCAGTAACCAAAGATGTAACTTAACTCTGTTGAAAAATAACCACTCGTACGAAGTCGCTCCTAGTTACTCAATATACTAGCCCCGTTTCTCAAATAAAAATCAACGCAAAAGCGCGTGAAAGCTACTGTGATTGGCTGTTGATCATCCCATTAACCAATTACTGCAGCTTAGGGTCAGTTCACACCGAGACGCGACGCAACGTGACGATACTTGAAGAGGCCAGTGACTTCGCGCTGCGCCGCGCGGCGCCGCGAGACGCATCGCAACGTCGCCGCTCTTGCACGTCGCGCGTACCGGCGATTCACCGCTGCGTCGCGATGCGTCTCGCGGCGCCGCGCGGCTCAGCGCGGCGTATAGCGACGCATTGCGACGTAGTGCTGCGTGGTGTAACGTATTCTAAATTCTTACAATGAAATGTATATCTTTTCGTGTAGAAAAGAAAGTTATATTTTGAGTCGCTCTTTTAAAGTGTGCACGCAGCGTCGCGTCGCGTCGCGTCTCGGTGTGAACTGACCCTTAATCCCGTTTGACAATTTGTCACAATTTTTTCCTTTGAGAAACCGTTAGTGGGTCTGGGTATTATGGGTCAAACGCAGGTTGAACTTTTAACTTATGCAAACGATGTAGCGGGCGGTCAGCTTATTGGACTGGAATGAGGTCAAACAATTCCATTCCAGATACATTTATTAACAAATTTAATTAATTCATTGCAACATTCACCTAAATACGTACATTGTATTTCACATTTGAATAGAATGGTGATATAAAATGTATAACTCCTCCTAAGTTTGCACCTCGCTTATTGACATAAGCGAGGTGCAAACTTAACGTGACCGAGTTTTTAACAAACAATGCAATGCATGCAATGCTTGTTAAAAGTATCGGCTTTTAACTTTATAACATAACATAATATTTGTGGCAATGGAACGTAAAGTGAGCGAAAGAGATAGGATGCTATGTGCGAGTGAGAGGTAGAAAGAATTAGAAATAAGTCGCAGGCCACGCTGGCGCGACGCGTCTTGCGTCTGCGATGAGCGGAAAAAACAATAATACGGGTTGAACGGGGGCGGCCATATTGGCGCGACTAGCGTGCGCGTTCGGCGACCGCGTCCAGCGGAGGGAATGTACGAGTTCGCGCGTCCTGCGGATTTATTAATATTGTTGAATTATCCGCGATGCAAAACATAAATACGGAGGAGTTTATTAATGAAATAATGTCTTGTATTGGCGTAATTCATCGTACAGTCTACGATATTCACTAAACTGATGCCTGTTTTTGTTTAAATCATTAACCCTCATTTTTATTTATTTGTAACTAGCGGTCGCCCGCGGCTCCGCCCGCGTGTGTCTGTTTTCGCGACCCCCTTTTTTTCTAAAACAAAATACAGCCTGTTACTCGCAGATAATGAAGCTTTCTAATGGTGAAAGAATGTTTAAAATCGGTCCAGTAGTTTTTGAGTTTATCCATTACAAACAAACAAAAATACAAAGTTTTCCTCTTTATAATATTATTATAAAGAGTGAGAAAGAGAGAGAATAATATTATTATATTATATATATATCCTGCGTTCCATTTTAAACCCCGCGCAATAATAGCAAGATAAAAACATTAAAAACCACGCGTCACGCGGCCGCTTCAACGTGGCACCCTACAGCGGCAAGACGCTGCGTCTAGACTCCTCCCGCCGCCGCTGGTCGCCCCCGCTCACCGCAGTCGCTCTAGCGTGGCCTGCGGCTAATGCGTCTTGCCGCTGTAGGGTGCCACGTAAAAGCGGCCGCGGGACGCGTGGTTTTTAATGTTTTTATCTGCTACTAGCTGACCCGCCACGACTTCGTTCGCGTGGTATCCTACCCCTATCCTACCGATACCCCTATCCTACCCCTACCCTACACCTACCCTACCCTACCCCTACCCTACCCCACCCCTACCATACCCCTACCCTAACCCTACCCTACTCCTACCCTACCCCTACCCAACCCTACCCTACCCTTACCCTACCCTACATCTACCCTACCCCTACCCTACCCCTACCCTACCCCTACCCTACCCCTAAACTACCCCTACCCTACCCCTACCCTACCCCTATCCTACCCCTACCCTACCCCTACCCTACCCTACCCCTACCCCTACCCTACCGTACCCCTACCCTACCACTACCCTACCCCTATCCTACCCTACCGTACCCCTACCCTACCACTACCCTACCCCTATCCTACCCTACCCTAACCCTACATTTCCGACTTTTTTTTTTCATAAGAACCTTCTCCTGACAATAACAAACACAACAAAAAAAGAATTATCGAAATTGGTCCAGCCGTTCACGCGTGATGCCGTGACCAAGGAAAACGGGTTTCATTTTTATATATAGATTATTGCGCGGGGTTTAAAATGGAACGCAGGATAAATATTAAAATATAATAATATTATTCTCTCTCTTTCTCACTCTTTATAATAATATTATAAAGAGGAAAACTTTGTATTTTTGTTTGTTTGTAATGGATAAACTCAAAAACTACTGGACCGATTTTAAACATTCTTTCACCATTAGAAAGCTTCATTATCTGCGAGTAACAGGCTGTATTTTATTTTAGAAAAAAAATGGGGGTCGCAAAAACAGACATACACGCGGGTGGAGCCGCGGGCGACCGCTAGTTACAAATAAATAAAAATGAGGGTTAATGATTTAAACAAAAACAGGCATCAGTTTGGTGAATATCGTAGACTGTACGATGAATTACGCCAATACAAGACATTATTTCACTAATAAACTCCTCCGTATTTATGTTTTGCATCGCGGATAATTCAACAATATTAATATAAATCCGCAGGACGCGCGAACTCGTACATTCCCTCCGCTGGACGCGGTCGCCGGACGCGCACGCTAGTCGCGCCAATGTGGCCGCCCCCGTTCAACCCGTATTATTGTTTTTCCCGCTCATAGCAGACGCAAGACGCGTCGCGCCAGCGTGGCCTGCGACTAAGAGTGGAAAGAAGGATTTGAAAATGAGAGTCGAGCGTCAACAGTTAGTAGTCGATAGACGGGGCTCACGGTGATAGGTAGATGACGATGACGTTATAAAATAAAAGAAGAAAAGATTTGAAGACGAATATTTTATTTAAAGAACCTGATATCCCATATATTATACTACTCCTTTTTATTAGCTATTTAAATATAATATAATGTTGTTATGACTGCTTTATTGGTCTAGTAGTTGCAAAGCGCGACTGCTGAGCATGAGGTCTTGGGTTCGACTCCCAGGTCGGACAAAGTGTTTTTAGGTTTTTCCATCAGGAATTTCTCAGTAGCAGCCTCGGAGTCTGGATTTCTGCCTGGTTTATGGCTATAGGCTCGCCCCCTATTACATGGGACTTAAACATAACTGCCGAAATGTGGGTGTGCTATTGGGTACACCTCTGCCTAACCTTTCGGGGATTGCAGCCGTGAAGTTATGTTATGTTACATAATAATCATCTGTCATTTCAGAGGACCTTAAAAAAGTATACCTGAAGCTATACAACCTCTTTCAATTCGTGGGCTACACGTACGTGCTGGCTGTCATGGCGGTCAGATACGCTAAACTTGAGTACGACTCAGTTGCTGACACATATGAGCATGTCGGACCGGCCATGAAGTTTCTGCAGCTGCTACAGTATCTTGAAGTGATGCATCCATTGTTTGGATATACTAGGGTGAGTGGAATCATGTGTTTTTATGTATAGGAGATTCTGTTTAGTTTGAACCTTATGATACAGAAAAAAGAAGTCAGTATAGCACACTGTCAAATAAACTACTTGATATACAGCAAATGTTATGGAGCTCCGTAACCGTAACGGAAACTATTGGATATCCGAATTTAAATCTATCCGAATCTGTAAAAGAATTTGATATAAAAGTTTTGGATAGGGGCGGAGTCTAGATGGGACACGATAACGCTGGTTTTCGCCCGGCCGAACCGACACACAAGCAGCGCGCGTGCTGCATTGCCAATCGAATATCCGCGACTATCCAAAACTATCGGATAATCCGAAATAATTTTATATCCGTAACCATAACTAAATCCTTTATAATATTGTTCCTATAACATCACTGGTATCCATGTACTGGATACAGCTAACTTGCATGCAGGGCATTTTAAAATGTTATTATATTACAATAACATTTTATATTAGAAATTTATAATAATTATAATTATGTTCTAAGTAGTAAAATAACGTATAATATCTACCATAAATAGTAGATTATTAACCAAGGGGATAAAGCAGTGTCTTCTGTCGCGGGTGACGATTTAAATCGCGAGCGTAACGAAGGACTCGAGGTTTACTCCCGAGCGTAGCGAGGGTGTTAAAAACTTAAAACACGAGCGAAGCGAGGGATTTAAGGCGAGTCCTGAGTGTAGCGAGGGATTTAAGTTCACCCAAGACTAAGACAGCTTTATCACCGAGGAAAATACTCTACTTTTCGTACCATTTGCGAAAAAATTAACACAATAATAATATGAGATATATGCATTTTAGAACATTAAGTTATTTATAAAAATAAATTAAAATAAACTTAACGTTTATGTATTTGAAGAAAACAAAAACGCGGCAAATTCCTAGACTAATATTTTTTTGTCGGAAAAGCAAACGCATCAAGCTCATACGGCCTCGTCGGTTTTCGTAATTTTATTTAATAATCATAACTGCATAATAAATGCGTATTCCTTTTTCAAAAAGATGTATAATGCTTTATATACGAACTCAATGGTGTAAACACAGAATATGTAGTGCAGTATAAATTTCGGTAAGTATTCCAAATTTAAATCACATTCTCTCCCTAGAGGATAAATGAAATTCAGTACAATTTTCTTTCCCTGTTTTTGACAGATTAATAATGACTATTGTTATGTTCGCTTTTTGTGGCATAGAATGTCACTTTTTTGAGCAAGTGGTACGAAAACTTTTTTTATTGCTAAAACATTATTCATTTCATACTGGTTTGTTTTTTTTTTTAATATGTTTGAAAGGCAATAATTGTTGTTTCAACTGTGAAATTAAAAAAAAATACTTTAATTAAGTAATGAACTATTCGATTTTTTTTTTTTAAATTACTATTCCAAATGCTGGTTTGGAAAAGTAATGACCATTTGGTCACCTATCTTTCTTCTATTGATCTCAGCAAATTCCCTTAACATAATTGCAGGGTGGAGTACTAGTTCCGTTCCTGCAAGTGAGCGGTCGAGCGTTCGTTCTGTTCGCGATGATTGAAGCAGAGCCACGCATGCATTCAAAACCCGTAGTCTTCTATCTCTTCGTAATATGGAGCATCATTGAAGTTGTCAGGTAAGGCGGCATTTATAAGACACTAGCTTTTGTCGCGTCTTTGTCTGCGTGAATACCGGTCATCGCAGAAGTAGCCCTTAAAAATCTAGCCTATGTCCTTTATTCTGACTGCCTCGTTGGTCTAGTGGTTAGTGACCCTGACTGCAAAGCCGGAGGTAGTGGGTTCGATTCCCACCCAGGACTAACTTTGTGTGATGAGCATAATTGTTGGTTCTGTGTCTGGGTGTAATTTATCTATTTATTATTATGTATGTATTTATAAATTATATAAGTATGTATATCAGTTGTCTGGTTACCATAACACAAGCTCTGCTTAGCTTGGGATCAGATGTGTGTGAGTTGTCCCAAGATATATATTTATTTATTTATTTTATTTATTCGAGTTTAAGCTTATTTCATACCAAATTTAATCGAAATCGGTTCAGTGGTTTAGGAATAACACAGACAGACAGTTACTTTCGCATTTGTAATATTAGTATGTATTGTTGAGATCCTTCTGAAAGCCTTATCAAGAAGAAATCGGTTTTGCGATTAATTTGATAGATTGTTGTTATTTCTTCCGTTAATCCTGCGCCGGATCTTCCCTGTCGTTTTGCATTACCGTCCCATTGGACTATAAAAGTTTGTTTGCGCACACACTTAGTCTTAATTAAGATTCTCCGCCGTGACCGATTTCTAACTGACTTATCTACATCTGCGACACTGCCCTCTGTTACAGGTACCCATACTACATCTCACAGCTATACAAAAAGGAAATCTACATCCTGACTTGGCTGCGCTACACTATGTGGATACCACTTTACCCATTAGGAATAATATGCGAAGCTATGGTCATACTGCGAAACATACCATACTTTGAGGAAACTAAAAAGTTCACAGTCGGACTGCCAAATGAATGGAACTTCGCCTTCCATATGCCTACGTTCTTGAGGGTCTATCTGCTGTTCCTCACGTTCCCAGGAATGTACTTCGTGATGAGTCACATGTACAAACTCAGGACTCACAAGCTGAAGGCGAAAATTATAATAAAGAAATCTAAATAGGTAAGGCTGAGGCGTTTTCCACCAATATTTAGTGAAACGGTGTGAAACTCTATGTTTGGGGTAAATGGAAAACCCTTGTAAGTCCACTTTTAATATTTAGCATTTAAATAAAAGACTTCGTATCCATAATTGATTTTAAAAATTGAGTATTTAGCTATTTACTTCAAATATAAAATATTTAACAAAATGTGTTTTGCACACAATATTGTTTGAAGTACCCTTTCTAAGTAACCAAAGAATACCGAAATTATACATTGAAAAGTTTGTACTGGTAGTAAGAAATACCATTTGTTCTACTATGACTACTTTGATTAGAATAGCTCAATATATATATTAATATAGGTATATGGGATATAAAAAGACACATATAGCCGTTATTTACCCATACCGCCCATGAAATTGAAGCAAAATAAGTTATGAGAAACGACTTTCATTTTTGCGATAAATATCACTTTTTTGGCTCTGTGGTATGGTTTAGTCACGCAAAACATTGTGCTTACGAGTGCATGCAACAGTACAGGGGTCATAGGGGTGTTTTAACCCGTTGTGTTTCTACTAAATAACGTAACTGCGGCGCACACACAACCGTGTGTTTTTCTACGGCGAACACACCAACTGTGTAGCCAGCACTACGGGCTTGGCGTAGCGTTCGCCCGCAGTCAACGGGTTAAGAACATTCTTGTTTTCGTAATAAAACAGCTTGGTAAGTGTCTTCTTACATCCATTATAATACATAGTCTAGCTTTGTAAAATATAGCCCAAATCTAGCTAGAATTGTCAATTTGTTTTTTCAAAATACAATATTGTTATACCTGTAATATTATATTGCAGTGGTGTAATGTTTAATGTAGAAACTGATATGGGTAATGGGTTATCTGCACAATGAAGATGTAAAATTAAGGGGCAGATGATTTTTAAGTGTAACCTCGTTCACACGTGCACTATGATATTGGCCGTGTATTATGAATATTATGAATAGCGTAGATGACACCATCAATCAATTGACGTACTTTTTATGGCATAGATTTTGTATGGCAAAAGTCAACTGTGACGTCACTTTCGTGGCGAGTCAATTGACTAACTATTTATTAATTGGAAAGCAACTAAAAATCAAATTTTACAGATTGAAAATTAATCGGGTTCTCAGGGCTAAAATAAAGTGTTTCTTTAAAGAAATTATGTCTTGGAAATATTGGTTGATGGTATCAACTATCCAAATAGGAATTAATATTGCGTATTTTGCCGCAAGTCTCACTATGCAGAAAAAAATATGAAAATGTTAGGTACGATTTAAATACCTAACATAAAAATAAATCCGGCGGCAACAATGCCTATGATTTTTTTTATATTTTGACGTGACAACGTCTTATAATTCGATGGAGCCGGCTGCACGCACAAAAAAACATGACTCATGCGGCGTTACCTCGCTATGCGGCGTTACCTCTTTTGAAAAATGAAACCATTCCATCAGTATTTTCTTATGACGTTGTCACGTTCAACTATTGTCAGTAAACCGACTTTACAGACAACCAATTTTTTATTGTGTAATGCATTTTTAAAATTAGTAATCAGTGATAAGTACTGTACGCAATTGTGTTGGCGGCCCTAAGGTCTGTTTTCCCCTAAAGCGGAGAGAAGAGGAGATATCTCATTTCCATTTTGGTGGAAACCGGACCATAGGTGAGCATCTCTAAATTCCTCAGTTGAAAGACAATTTTTTGGATATATTACTATGAATTATTAAGATAGACAAAATTCTTATGTCCTCCTTGACGACAAGACAAAACTAAGATTTCATATTTATAGGTACATAACAACTGCATTTAAAAGTTTTATGTAAGGCATTACAATTTGTACCTTATGTTGGTGTAATATAGCCGAAAAGAGCTTGTCGTCACTGTGAAATGCAATATTTTATTATGAAGTACGTGGTTCAGGGTGATCTAATGCATGTTATTTGCAAATCTTGTTTTTTGGTGATGTGATTAATTTATTTAAATAGTCATGTTTGTTTATTGAACTGAAAACTATAAATTTTCATGTCAGTAAATGAAAGATGAATCTTGTATGAAGTGATTATTTTATAAGAATTATGTTTACATTTTTGTATACTGAATGGTGAAAGTAATCAGTGTTGGGCAATATGAAATCTAACTACTGATTACTAACTACGATTACATATAGTAATCAGTAATCATGATTACAAATTACATGAAATAATCGTAAGAAGTAGTTAAACATTTTGACTACTAACTACAAATTTTAGTTGCAATCACGATTACGAGATTACTTTTTATAACTACAAAAAAATGATGTTGCGTAGGTATTCAAACAAAGCAAACACGCGCGCGAGTCGTTCATGTATCGACTTGTCGTTTGCTAGGTAGGTAGTTAGTGTGGAGTGTGTGTGTAAATATTTGGGTTTGGGGGGGAGAGGGGGGGATTGTTTTTATTTTAATGCTTTTTTTTTGTTTAATGTTTCGATTTCCTTACATCATCTCGGTTCCCCGTGGGAGCAGCACCACTATTTAATTTTTGGGTTTTGCGGGGGGGAGGGGGGGGAGGGGGAGGGTTGTTTTTAGTATGATGTAGGGATGTATTATTTGTGATGTAAGGAAATCGAAACATTACCAAAAAAAACATTAAAATAAAAACAATCCCCCCTCTCCCCCCCAAACCCAAAATTATAATAGTGGTGTTGCTGTCACGGGGGGTTCTAGGGGGGAGTGAAATTTCGGTTATTTTTCGCCTAAGACGCACCGTTTTCGAGAAAAAATACAAAGAAGCCTCCGCTGTCCTAGAAAGTTCAAACTTTCACAGATGATGTATTCCTGCTGCCGCTAAACAAATTGTTTTTTTCGGCATTTTCAACGCTAGTCCAGAGGTCAAAAGCAGATCTAATCGATCAAAAGAGATCGAGAACTAAATTCTCTTCATAGATATCCAGAAGTGAAAAAAGTATGTCATAAAATACAATACTCCTTTACCTTCTTCAGCTCCAGTGGAAAGACTGTTTTCATACGCAACTATGATAAACCATCCCAAATGTTAGTCTGATGAAATGTTCGAAAAACGTGTAGTAGGTACTAAAGGCTAATTTAAATGATTAACTCATCCAATCCACTTTTTATTTTATTTTATTTGATTCGCAAATAATTTAAATTAAGTTGATGTTTGCTGAGTAATTTGATTTTTTGAATACACACTATAATATATGTCAATAAACACAAAAGCAATTAATATCTGATAAATATAGGTACATAATCTACGACTTCAATCCTTGCATTTAATGATTCATGAAAATAAACATACCTACGTTATTTATTTATTATTATTATTTATTTATTTATTGCAAAATGTAAGTTCTAAGAACTCAAATAATCAGTAATTATAACTACTAAATTGCAGCAATCAAATTAACAACTACTTCATGTAGTTTGATTACTGTAGTTTAGTTACATGTAATCTTAACTACATGTAGTTAACTACTTTTAATCGTAATTAGTAACCAGATTACACAGTAGTAGTTAACTACGCCCTACACTGAAAGTAATAAATGTTTTGTTTATAAAATGGAGATGTTGTTTTTTTATTCTTCTTTCTTCTTTATCGCGTGGGGGCAGTAAGGTCTTACGACCGCACACTAGTGTTGCCTATCAATAGTCGACTATCGCTAAACTATCGATAGTCTATCGATAGTTGACGTCATATCAATAGTATCGATAGTCTATCGATAGTATCGATATTATCAATAGTGTCTCGATAGTATCGATAGCACAAATTAACTAATACTATTGATTGGAGGCAATAGTATCGATACTATCGATACTATTGAAACACCGCCTCAAGGGCCTTTGACATGGTTTGAGAGTGGGACACTAATAGACTGGTATTAGTCCAGGTTTCCGCACGATGTTTTTTATTTACATAAAACATAACACCACGCCAGTAATCCCCGAAGGGTTAGGCAGAGGTGTACTCATTTGTACACCCACATTTCGCCAGTTATGTTTAAGTCCCAGGAAAAAGCAGGCCATTCAAAAAAAAAAAAAACAAATAAGCATCAACATTCAACAATCAAAAATAAATATTTTATAAATAAAACAAAGTATTTACAAAACGTCATCTATACTTATATTATTAAGCCAAACCCTTTGGGGATTACAGGCGTGATGGGTTGGGCAGAGGTGTATTATATTTTTAGATCATAGTAAAAAAGGCATAAAGTTCATACTATGCTTTATTGAAAGTAAATTGCCTAAATACACAGTATCCGCACATATTACCATAAGCAGAGATAATAAGTAAGTTTACACTAAGGAGGCTGTATTGGTCACTATTAATTAGCCTCACATGCTGTCGGCCTTTTTTATGCCTCCTAAGTACGCAGCTTGAGGTAGGCTCGCTGGTACCAATTCCAGCGCGCACTGTGGGCATAGTACTCATGAAAGATGGGTTCCACTAAAGTATCAGGGGGAAGATTATTGTATACCTTCTCACCATAGTATGTGCCAACCTGGAAACATTAAACATTGCTTTAGCTTGAGCTGTGGATAACTAAAGTTCCAAATAATGCCTGGATATACATCTTTATAAAACCTTAAAGTAAATGTAAAATATGTACAATTTATTAAAAAAAAAGACAGAAAGGAGACCTCATAGGGCATCAAAAAATTCGTCCGCGTCGCTGTCAATGGGGCACGTGCCCAAAAGGCTGACAGCATTGCCACGCTGTATAGCAATGCTGATTCTTTGGCCTAAGAAAAGGCCAGCCCTCTGGTCATGTGAAGAGTCTACCAGTCGCTTAGCGATGTCCCGAAAAACAAGGTGAGCGCTTGGACCCCATGGCCCCAGTGTTTCAACCCCAAACGGTTTATTTATTTATTTATTTAAACTTTATGCAACAAAAGCATACAAAGGCGGACTTCAAATACATAACTTCCAAGAAAGTTGTTATATTTGCGCCGCTTGAGGTTTTCGGCACCAGCAGCGGCCGCCCCAGCACAGCACGTCGTGCAAGGAAGGTGGTATGGCGCAAGGGTTACATGGATATAATATAATGTACATATATTATATTATAATACATCTTTATTGATGTTGAATATTTACATAAATGTACTAGCTTTGCCCACGACTTCGTCCGCGTCAATGTCGGTTATCGCTCAATAAAAAGTAGCCTATGTCCTTTCTTGGGGTTCAAACTTACCCCATACTGAACTTCATCAAAATCAGTTCAGTGGTTTAGTCGTAAAAGCGTAATTAATCAGAGAGATACTTTCGGATTTATAATATTATGGATAGAAGAGAACAACAAATTGTGTAGCTGATTGCAGATCGGCACAAGCAAGGAAAAATTAAAATAACTAGTAGTAGTTGTAGGTTAATTTTTTCGAAGTAATCTGATTTTCATTTTCTCCTTATGGCTTATGCAAAAAATATCTCAAAAAATGACTTAAAAAATAAACATTTTACCTCCCATCCAGGTACATCCTTCATGAGTTCGCTCTCAGCGTCACGGTTCAAGCGAAGCTGCTTCAAGTATGCCCTGTCTCTCTCTGCCATTAACAAGGGAAATATTGCCATCTTGGCAGACCGTGTCTCAATCTCGTCCCTGACTATTTGCCTGTAGTTCTTACTGTAGAGATACATTGCAAATGCTGTTATACCAAAGTAGCCAGCAAACATAGTATAACCTGGAAATGATTATAGTGTGTATAAATTAGCCTAGACCCGGCTTCAAGTACTTAATTATTGATTTAATATAATTATCTTTACTCAATATTTTAAAGCTAGAGTTTATTTGTTTGTACCCATTAATCTCAGAAACTACTGTAACGAATTGCATAATTCATTGCGTTATATATATAGCCAATTAATCAAGCTATAGTACCTATAGGCTTTGTAACATTACACTATGACCGAGGGAAGTTAAGCTATAAGTAATGAAAGACGTAACTTTACGCGAGTGAAACCGCGGATTATCGTTAGTTATCCATATAAAAGAGTGAATATTACCGAATATCTATTAGATTACGTAGCTTACAACGAAAAATAAAGAAATTATAGAGGTCAAAAACAGTTGCTTGCAATGAATGGACCATTATGTACATTTGTTTTTTCTTTACATTTTGGTACATATTAAAGTTTTGTAGAGGATGCTGCATGTAAAATACTGGTAGTAGAACGCTTAATAGTGTAGAAAACAAAACAATCTAACCTACAAACGTTAGTTACATAATCTGGTAACTTGTTTACAAATCAATTTTACTTACCGCTAAATAATTTTTTTGCAGGTATCTTGTGATAAACAATTGGTTTGTAGCCCCCCGGAGGGGGCAAATCTTGTGTACGGGTAACCGGACAACAATCCCCCATTTTTCGATAATTTATTTGACAAACTGACAGACACAAAGCCTTTTTTCAGTCAACAGCTGACTGACATTTCGAATTTTTGACGTTTGCGTTCCAATTGACTGAAGCTTTGGTAGAATTTTAAAAGAAAAAATAACAAATATTCGTTTCCATAACAACAATAACCATCAGACGCTTTTGAGTACAACTATTTTTCACGCAAAATATTTAATTTTTAAGTTTTAGCAGAACATGGATCCTGACTCAACCGATGCTGGTGTTCAAGCTGATATTCCGGAACCGGAAAATGAAGAAGAAACACTAAAGATAAGACCTCTAGAAAAAATAAAACTCCATCCCAAAGTTCCTATTGAACCGTCTGCGTATGGAAAAGGGAAGAATTTCAGCCGACCATGGATTCTACAAGATGGACGCGAAGCTCCTGATAAAGGGAGCGAGATGCGCCGCTCCTATCAAATCCCCAAGAAATCAAAATATGGGCTAGGTAATTGATTGCCATTCGTTTTTTAGTAGGGGCTTCCACTTTTTGGTTTTTTTAGTATACCTACTCAAATAATATTATAATTTATTTTAAAACATCTATTTTTAGGCATCCGTAAGCGTATGCTAACAGATTTCTTTTGGGAACAAATGTTGGACGAAGTAATCGAAGAGCTAAAAACATCTCAGCCAGTCGCCGAATATTGCACAGAATATGACGCCAATTATATCAAGGAAGAATTTACGCCTCGTAATTTAGAAATTACTGCTGATAAAAACGTAAGTCTGTTCTAGTAAACCGAAAGAACTGGGATGATTGCCCGCGGAGTTAATTAGCTACATATTTTATCTCATTTAGCCACCTACGTTTTGGAACAAGCAAACTTGCTTGATCTTTCTGACTAAAGCCTCATTTAGACGATGCAAGAAATACCGTGCGATTTGACGTACATTGCGGGACCGCGCGGCTGTCATGTCAAAAGTGACTGATCATTGACGGAAATGTACCACAACTTGCACGATATTTCTCGCACCACCGTCTAAATCAGCCTTAACTGACCGACTCCTTGACGATTTAAAAGGATAAATATAGAGTCGGGCTCAAAAATAGTAGCTTTTTGTGGATTTTCTGTTGGCCTCACCAGTTATTGCCTTGTTTCAGATGCACCTCAAGTATCCATTATACGGCACTGGGTCTAGCGCCATTACTTTTTACAGCGAATCTATAACTAAGACTGGGCCTGTAAGTATCCGGTTTTGTATTAAAGCGTAACATTACTTTTTTGCTAGTATAATGCCTCTATAGTAGAGAAAATTCCTTATTACAGGGAGAAATCTTGGAGAAGTTCCGAAGATGCCAATACTTCACTCGGCCTATGGAAGAGAGGCTGGACAACGGCTGGGTTTTGTAAATTATTATTTATTTTCATTTCGTAGCTTTGTCTGAAGTTATGATGAATTTAATAAAGTACGAAAGTAATCGTTTTTGTGTTTATACATTTTATTTTAGGTTTTACTTCTCTCTTAAATTATCCTAAATTCATTAATATAGGTGTAGCCACCGCCGGATTATTTTTAAATTGTTGATTGTTTTACACATCTATTGTCACAATGTTTATTGTGTTCCGGGAAATCTGCAGATTATCTGGCAACAACGTTGCGCAATTTATTTTTTCAATGAGACTGTATTCCGGTAGAAAGCTGGTAGGCTGGACAACAACGACGATGTGCCAGCGCTTGTCAGTGCCTGCCGATTTTTTTAAACGTTAACGCAACGCTTTTATCAAGCTCTGTCAGTACAATAACTTCCTACGTAAACCTACTTTTGCTGGTAGAAATCAGAAATTTTACCCAAAATAAAGAACATCGTTCGAGTTGTCACATTATTGTATTATCCTATTATCACAATAAAAACCACCATTGCATACATCAACAACAACATACCACATACATTATGTAAGTAAAGAAATAAAAGAAGATAAAGGTGAATAGGTATGAATAATTTCTTGGTAAGAAGTACCTAGTTAACCTTAAAACAATAGGTCGTCGTCATCCCAATTGTGAGGATAACAAACAGGCTTGAAGTCGCCAGCGTCTGTGGTCATCGAAGGTGTGGATGTGCAAGACAGGATGCCGGTGAGGCACTCGATGGAACGGCTGCGAACAGGTACCGCTGCTGGGGCGTCCGTTAACTCTGATAATTAAAACCAAAATGCAATTTATAAAAGTGTATGTATGCGTGTGTGCTCGGTACACATCACTAATCAATTGACATAATTATATTAGAGTACTCTGTGTCAATTGACATCTTTCTATGACCTGTCAAAACGAGATTCCGCCATAGTTTTTGTATGGCAAAAATAAACTGTGACGTCACATTTTTGCCAACTCAATTGATTAACTATTTATTGATTACAAATCTAATTTTACTGTGAATTGAAAATTAATCTGGTTCATAAGTTCTATAATGTTTTTTTAAAGAGTAATATTTTTTCGATGATAAAAATGAAGATTCTGACAAGAATATTGAAATGGTACATGCCTCTTTCTCCCGCGCCATCTACGCTAATGACGTGCCGCAAGAGAAGGCGCGCTTGAGTTCTAACCTTCTTCGCTTTTAGCATTTTCAAACGATGGAACTCTTCCCGTTCCTGTTTACAGATAATTGTTTATAATAACTCAGGGAGCTTTAACTTCATAGTTACGAACCGCTAGGTAAAAATGCTGGTAGCCCGGGAAATTCAAAAGATTGTAAGGATTATAATATAATCATTACAATCGTTAACTTAAGTCAAAATTACCCTTACAGCCCTTATATGCGCCTTTTAATAAAAACAAGACGTTTTGCGGCCTATTATCACCTAGAGACTTTTATTGACGATTGTACCGATTATAATCCTGTAAATCTATACTAATATACCTACTAATATTTTTATAATATTATAAAGCTGCAGTGTTTGTTTGTTTGAACGCGCTAATCTCTGGAACTACTGGTCCGATTTGAATGATTCTTTCAGTGTTGGTTAGTCCATTTATCGAGGAAGGCTATATACCATCACGCTACAACCTACGGGAGCGGAGCAGTAACCAAAGACGCGGGTGTAACCGCGGCGGACAGCTAGTACATAATATTCGTTAACTGTCGCGTTATTTTTTATCATATAACTTGATACTATATGCTGCACATTGAAAAATTCCAAATCTTTAAAGGCATAGTTACCCTTTCATCCATTTCAGTCATAATATAAGATTCAGTGTTACGTAACTTCGGCATAATTACTTTTTCAATACCATTTACCTTCCTGTGAAAATTTAGACAAACAGTTTTAGGCATTTGAAGTTTGACGAACTATTATAGAACAATTTGGTACTTGACACCACCAATGAATTGACGTACTTTTTATGAGCTGTCAGAACGCGATTCCTCCATAGATTTTGTAATAGTAAACTGTGACGTCACTTATTAGCCAACTCAATTGATTAACTATTTATTGATTTCAAAGCAACAACAAATTTAATTTAACTGTTAATTGCAAATTAAACGGATTTTCAGGGCTGAAATAAAGTGATTTTCTAAATAAGTTGTGTTTTTTAATTTTTGGTTGATGGTGTCAACTACTCAATTTCAATGGATTCTACCTTAACGTGGACCTAATAGCTTCGTCCAAGAGTATACAAGTATTTCTTAATGAGGCAAACTTGACGAGTATCCGTACGGCCTCTCTGAAAGCTTTCTTGGCTTCACCGGTGCGGTGGCCTCCAGCGCCTAGTCCTGCGTACCGCATCGAGTCTCCTATACCAGGGCCAGTCTCCTCTAAAGCTTGAAGAGATACTGTGGATACTCCTGATATGTTCTCTGGTACACGTTGAACTCGAACTTGAGCCTGTGTGATCAGTATAGAATAAACGATTTGTGAGTGATATGAGGTACGAGTACCTAACTTGCCAAAAATTACGCAGTGGACACGCACTTTTATTTAGAATCGTTCGTAAATATCGTTCGAGAAATCAACTTTGACGCGGATGGAAGCTAGTAGTATTATTATTATATTTGAAGAATGTAACTTACTTGGCCTATATTCTCAAGTACCAAAGCATTAGACTCGCCATTAGTAAATTTTATAGCTGCCAACGATATGTATGCTTCTCTCAGGGTATGGCCTAATATGGCTTGTGTAGAGGCCAGTTCTGTGGCCGCTTGCCTGCCCCTGATGCGTAAGGCTTCGGCCTTGCGTTTGAGGAGAAGGTACCCGCGCTTCACCTGTTCCTGCCTATGTTTTATTTCTTTCAACATAAACATTGATGCCGTTACCGGGTATCGGTTCTCTATATTCATTGTTAAATGGATAAATAAAATGTTTTATAAGGTTTACTTTTTTTTTGGGATTTTAATGTTTTTAACGTCGATCAGTTGTCAAAACTCGAAAGATGACATAAAGTAAAAAAAAAAGGTGAATCATGGATGGAACTTACAAACTTTTTGGTTAATAAGGTAAGAATCCTACATTAGTAGGTACCCTATGTATGGAGTTTCTTGCCCATTCTTCTCCATACAAAAGTATCTTTTGAAAGGGGCAACTAGATTTAAATTATTTTTTTCTTGTTCATGACGTTCAAAAGTGCATTTTAATGGCCTAATTGAAATAAATGATTTGACTATACCAGCCACTTGTAGGTACTTGTGCTTACTTACCGTAACCGTGTAATCGACGAAGGTAAACACAGAGGTGGAATTTATCGTTTTCGAAAGAACGTGCTTGAAATGAAATATGTTACCACAATATTCCATGCATGTGCACGTGGTAGTGCATTTTTTTACTTTTACTTTAAAATCTTGCAAAATTGTGCGTGAACAATGATGTGCGAGTATAATTAACAATATAGGATTTAATTACTATTCGTTTTAATACTAGGGCCACACTAACATAATGCCTGAGCGCCTTTTCACATGCATACTGTGTTTACGGCACGGTCGCCGTGCCGTGTTAGGCTGGGTGCAAACGTCCGGTTTCCTGATCAGGTTTCCGGATCATACATACATAATACACACACACATGTAAAAAAAAAGTATGCATGTCTAATTTATGTATGTGTGTGTATGTACATATACGCCGCCTGATCCGGAAACCGGACGTCTGCGCCCAGCCTAAAGTAGAAATGTTTAAATTTTTACCTACTGCTTCAATTACTTGTATTGCCAAATTACCAACCTTTGCAGGTTAGGTACATCTGAATGTATGCCTGCAGTCACGGAACGATCGCTAGGTCATGAGAAAGTTCTCATTGCAGCTTATTCATTACTACTTTACACGGCATGGCGACCTTGCCGCGACCGTGTGCATTTGAAAAGGGGCTAAAGTCTGCATATTCGGTTAGACATTTTCGTTTCGTTATAAAAGGTTGTATTCGAATGCCACATGGAATGTGCAGACTCGTTTATGTGAATAGCGACTCTAACGCCGCTTAGTGACTTAAATTCTATCAGTGCAGCTATGATTAACGTATAAGTTATTTTAAATCTTTCATTACGTTCACGTTGGTGTGGCCCCCGCTTAATGACACTCATAACTTTTTACATTACTTTAAGAAAATTTGAAACATTTTCTTCTTCCTATAATAAAACAAAAAATATAGGAAATACTCATTATTTCATCTAAATTCTAAAATATTTCTTTACATTTTATAAATGTATATTTATAAAGCAGTCTCTCTTATTAAAAATTATTCTATAGTATATCACTGGTCAAATTCAGTCCCAATAATACTTTCTAAGTCTCAGCTGTCCGGCCAATAATTATAGTTTCCTGAGGGAGGAGGTACTGGCATGGGCGCGCCGTTGGGTGGGGGTCCTGTGCCTGCACTGTAAGGCGATCCTTGTGGAGACCCATACCTCGGTCTGAACCAAGGTCTACTCGTGTACTGGTACTGGTTACTCGCGTAAGCTGCCAAGTTCTGTCCAGTCGCGTTTGGGTAAGGGTTCTGTGGAGTCTGGTTCGGCGCAAAAGCCACATTCGGCATGTTCGGAAGGTTGGCACTAGGATACGTTTGCGGCGCTGGCGTCGTCGATGGCGAAAAATTTGTCTGCGAATTCTGTGATGTTGGTGTACTTGGAGGCGCGTACGTCTGATTAGAAGTCTGATTCGACCCGTTCGTAGGGTTGTAGGTGGGCGGTGGTTGCGTCGTCGTCGTTTGACTGGCGTAAGCTGCGGTTTGGCTGCCATTTGATGACCCGTAAGTCGGTGTTCCATTCTGATTGGTCGGCGTAAACCCTGTGGTCTGCGTTGATTGGCCGTCCGACGTAAATGTTTGTTGATTCTGAACTGTTCCCGTCAACGAATACCCGTTATCTTGTGATGATGACGTAATATAATTAGTTTGGTTGTTGGCGCCATTTGATTCAGTTTCTGTGGATGTAGATTGACCGTTGCCATTGTTCGAGGTGTTCTGTGTGGCTGGTATACTGTACTGCACCGTCGGATTGTTGGTCGGCACGGTAATTGTTCCAGAATTCCCTTGCATCATATACTGTTGGGGCATCCCTGCGTACTGCGACGTAGGAGTTAGGAACGAATTTGGTACTATTTGATGGACAGGTGGCTGCGACCCAGGTATCGCTTGTCCAGGGTTCGTCAGAGGAGACGACGGTGGGGGAGCTTGCACAATAGGGATGGTCCCTAAATTAGGGTTCAATTGATGTCCTGCGAGAGCTGCGTTCAGTTGCTGGGCGGATAGCTGCGTATTAAAGTTAATTCCGGTAGGCATATATTGCGACGTAGCTGGCATATTCATTAAAGGCACGTTGTATTGGACTCCGCCTGGCATGCCCAACTGATTGGGTTGCATCACTGTGACATTCTGGCCGGGTTGTAGGACTTGTTGGAAACCTGGAGGTAAGGCACTCTGCATGAGATTGGGGTGGTTCGCAGGTATCATGTAGACCTGGCTGTTTGGCTGTCCAAGCATTGTTGGGACCTGGCTTATGTTTAAAGGGTTTTGTAACACAGTCATGCCTTGAGGAACTGTGATCATTTGCACGTTTTGAGCAGTATTCTGGACTTTGCTGAGGTCTTGCTTCTGTCCATCCTTGCTGGTTTGGATCTGTATCGCGTTTCTGTCGATCTGGCGAATGTACATCCCTGTACCATCTTGACCCAATCCAGGAGATGAGACACTGTGGAGAAATTTTTATAGTTAATACACTATTTTGATAAAATAATACATGATGGAGACGGGACTCATTTTACTCCAAATGTTTAGAACAGCATTGCTTTCTGGAATATCACATAGGCTATATTTTATACCGGAAAAATTTACGATTCACGTGTGATAATTTAATAAATAACTTTCACGCGGACGAGGGGCGCTAGCTAGTGTTATCTAATCTATAGTGAATATTCTAGTTTCTTACTTCGTCTGTTGCCCTGAAGACACTTGTATGATGGTACCGTGCGCCGGGTTAATTTTCATTCCCATACTGACGATTGTGTTGTCCTTAGCTGTAAAATAACATACAGTTTAATTATAGATTCTGTAAATTCCAACAATGCTTGGCTCTCTACGCATAGGCTTTGCAGGTGAGCGATACTACTATGATGTTAGTGAAACAACTAGTAAAGCTATAATGTACTACACTACAAGACAGTTTGTTTACATTACGCATTGCAAAGTTGACATAACTCGGGAACGTCCAATCGAAATCTGTAAAAGAATTTTTTGTTTTTTTTTTTCTAATCTACTACATTATTTTTCGGCGGCATAATTTATTTTCTATCAAAAAAAAGTTTACAACCTTTAAAGCAGAGTTTCTTAACCTTTTTCTAGTCACGGACCCCTCTCAAAATTTCAAATAGCCCACGTACCGTTTCCGAAAATAAAAAAACGGGAGCTTAGCTTGTACCAGATTTTATGGTTTACGATTACGCTTTACATATGACTAGTAAGTGTGACGATTGTTGCTACTTATGTTGGATTAATATCAAATAAGGAGCCTTTTTTGATAATGCAAGGCGCATGTCATCTTTCATTTCTAGCGTTCATTACACGGTCCCTTATGGATCAATAGACTACAGGTTAAGAAACCCTGCTTTAAAAGGTCATTGTACTCAAAATTGTAAACACGTTTACTTCATTTTTGTTCAAATGATGAGTACAATGACCCCTTTTCATGTTTGCGAAAACTAAACTTCTACATATATGTATAGTTTCTATATACCTACTTTATGTGCAGTAAAATTACGCAGTCACAAAAAAATACTCAAAAGAGCAAGTAACTAACTAAAAGCTGATTTATACGGTGCGAGAAATATCGTGCGGTTTGCCGTACATTGCGGGACCGCGCGGCTCCCGTGTCATAAGTGACCGATCATCGACGGAAATGTACTACAACTTGCACGATATTTCTCGCACCGTCTAAATCAGCTTTTATTCTCGCAATTTACTTATGCACAATATTCTCAACGCTTGGCAATATAATATTATTTCAAATAAGTATTTGGAAGACATATTCTTCTGTTTCTTACACTGGCTAGACACTCCACTGGATTCCGTATATTTCCCCATAGTTATTCGCTGGAGATATTCTGTAAAGGATAAGTTGTTTTATGGTTGAAATTGGTACAAGAGATCGATGAAAAAGGCCTCTGCCGACATCCCCATTAACTGCAAAAAAACGAAGTCTGTCAGGTTTTTAGGTAAAAGCAGGATATCTATAAGAGGCAACTGTTACTGACTGACTGATCCATCAACACACAGCTCAAACCACTGAACTTTGGCACGCAGATAGTTTTAGGACGTAGGTATGAGCTAAGAAAGGATTTTCCAAAATTCACCCCTTTTTTTTAGGTGGTATAAATCATCAAGTGACTCCTTCCGCCCTGGGTGGGGCAGAGGGGACTGTCAGACTTTTACTGACTAAAAAACCACCCTGTTCCTTCTGTAGCCCTTTACGTTCCGGGGCCACGGTATCCTGTTAAGACGTCCCGCAACCCCGGCAGGCATTTGGCCCCGTTGGGGCCCCGTCCCTGTGCTGACAGCTCTTTGAGGCGCGCGCGAATAGAACGCGCCGTCGACCCGGGCCTGGACCTTGATCGGACGGCGAGCTACCCATTACTCGCCGTCCGCAAGCTCGCAAAATTCATCCCTAAGGGGATGAAAGGAGGGTCCAAAGTTTGTTTGGAGTTGTACTAGACGCGGACGAAGTCGCGTGCAGAAGCTAGTAAATAATAAAGGTCTGATTTTACGCCAGGTCCGCCATAGTTATCAAGTATCTTTATTAAGATTACAAATATGAAGCTAATGCGTTTACGCCTTTAAAATAATTATTACAGCATTTACGCAAAATATGTTTATGATTGAAAACTAAAATTAGAAATGTCCCGCAACCAAATTAAGCGAACTGCAAAGCTATAAAATACAATTGTAATGTCTATAATTTGTACGCATTTATGCTAACGGCTAAAGTATAAAAGCAGTTCAGAGACTTTTGGAAAGGGTGACCATTAGAATCTGGTACCGACAACTTCTACGTTCACTGAAACCACAGAAAATCTAGAACAGATCCATACAGTAGTTCTAGTATTTTTCCACCTTCGACTGAAGTCATCAAACCCGAAAAGCAGTCATTGTAGACATTTTTCAGATCAACTCAATATTGTCACAAAAAAAAACAGATAATCTATCTATCTATAAATTCTGTAGACTTTTGTGAACATTAATGTGTGGATCAGCTGATGCTTTACTAATAGTGCAACGTTACAGCTACTATGCCTGGATTATTCCCTGTAAAATGCAGAAAAAGCTTCGTCTGTGTGCTGTGGACTGACTGCTTGTCAGCTACTGTACCTATAGAATTAACGATGACAACTCCACCAGAAACAAGTCCAAAATGAAGTAACGCTTTGTCGCCTACAAATGGTAGAAATAAAAATTTAAAACATCCCAGCTGCCATCTTGTACCGATTTTCATCAAACACAGCTAAGAACAATCCCAACTAATTCACCTTTCAAACAAAAAAAACAAAATCAAAATCGGTTCATCCGTTCACGAGCTACGATGCCACAGACAGGCACACCCAGTCGTTTGTGCGTCGGGGTTAAAAACAGGAATGGTTTATTGCACGCAGACCCGCTGATTGTTGAAGCAAACTTGAAGGAGTGAGGGTTGATAGTCGCCAATTTAGTACCTGTATATGATGTCCAGGTGCTTTCAATACTAAGTTACGCTATGCCATAATAAAACAAAAAAAACGAAGGTAAAATTTTGCTTCTATGCTTCGCAGCCACGTTTGAAGTGATGTGGTGTTTAGTCCAGGAGGCTCTCGTAGAAAAAACTGCATCAAAAAAAATGATTATACGCAAAATGCCGTCTTCGCCTTATTCGTGGATTTCTTAAGAAAACGCTAACGCCTTAAATATAACACAGAGTAAAAAAATACGCAATTCAAGCCTTTTTGTAAGTAAGCAGGTGCTGGTTACAACAGTTAAGAATATGATACGAGATGAATTGAAGAATTAAAGTCTGTTCATAATTTCAAAACGTTTATCTACGCAGAAGTGCCTGTACGATTAGTTTACGCATAATATATTATAACCTGGCTTGAAAACCCCTGATTTCCGAACGAAAAATCAATGTCACAAATTGTCAATTGCGTAAGCTGCTGTGATTGGTTGTTAATCATTCAGTCAACCAATCAGAGCAGCATACGCGCGCGTGACAGTTTGTCACATAATTTTTTCGTTCGACATTTAAAAAATCTAATTTTTCTCTACGCATTTTACGCTTGCCTGAAGGTTGAACGCCGCTGTTAGAAGTCGATCTCTGCTTGCATAAAAATTGTACGCGAATAAAAAAGCATTATAAAAATGCGCGTGTTGACATGCAATTATTGAAAGAATAGGTAATCCCTATACCTATACACAAAACGCGTAAGAGCAGGATTTATCTAGCTATCGCTAAAGGCTACATTCAAGTCATCTCGTATAAAAACAGCAGTAATCTTCAATGTACCTGGTGCCGCGGTCCAGGTGCGCGATTCTCTCGTGGAGTTTTTGTCATGGCTCACATGCGACCTGGAGCATCAACTCGTTTCAATACACGAACACAACAACAAATAAAAACATAAAATAAAAGAACGAAGAGTCGGAAGGAGGTCTTCATTTTGATTCTTCACCAAAGCGATGAGTATGTAGGTTTCATTGGAGAATTTTTCTGTAATAAGAATATCTTCGAAGGTTCTTCTGATCTATGGTCTTGTAGAACTGGCTGTTTTTGTGATGATTTTGAATAACGCGTCGAGTATAAAGCCTCCTTCTTTTCGGAAGTCGGTTCAAAAGCGTGTTCCATTACTATTGTGACCTAAATTATTCTATAATATGAGATGATTTTTTTAAAAACCAAAAAATAAAAAAAAAACTTTACTTTTCTTTTTTGAGCAGTGAAGAGAGAGATGCTTATATCAAGATGAAGTCAGAATAGTAATAAAACAAAAAATAAAAAAAGCTTGAAAATCAGATTTGGGTTTTCTTCCATTATACTCATTCTTCTTCAAAATGGCGATTTTCTTCTTAGAGCGTCAGATAAGGGTCATGTCAAAGATTTTAATTTTTGCAAAAAAATTAGGGCTATTTTTATTGTAACGCCAATTGCTTGACCACTATATTAACACACAATTTGTGTTTTCAGCCATTTATTACTTTTAATTCCAAGTCCATGTAATTTCAGCAAATATCAAAATCTTTTGGAAAAGATAGTTGCTATACTTAGAAAAACAGATGTAAACTTATTTTGGATTTAAGTCAAAAGTATGGTTTAAAGTAATATAGGAAATATCTTTTCTAATCAGAAAAAAATCCTGTAAGAGAGGTCAAATTAGTTCCTAATTAAATTAAATACTTATTCTTATATAACTTACACAGCTGGAGCTATAGGCCTTAGTTGTAATTGACTTGGTGTCCCATCAGACAACCTCTTTTGACCCCGAGACTCTTGTCCAACACTTTTTGATGGAGTTGTCGAGTTCTGAAAAGCGAAAAAAAGGTTTAAACTCATTTGCCATTTGAGGAAACTGGCATAATGGACGCTAATAAGGGCAGAAGCAATTGTTATTTTTATTAATTGGATTTAAAAAAAAGAACATGGGAGAAATTATGAAAATTAAAAGAAGCAAATGAATTTGCAGCAGCGGTGTAGCTAGACGGATTAAGACTTTTTTTTATACCAGAATATGTATTAATTCCTTTTTAAAGCATTGGATGCAAGTATTATTATACCAAACATAAAACAAATGGCTTCGTCATAGTTACGCCACCAGATAAGAAAGGTTAAAATCATTAACGAAAGGTAAAAAATTTCAATAAAAACAACCGGTAAAATTAATGAACGAACTAAAAGTACGTAAAATGCAGGTTTTAGCAGGGATGATGACAAAAGAAATGGCTAAAAAAAATCTGTGAAAATAAACCCTATACCAAACACCGAAGGATTGTGAGGTTAAGCATCATATATTAGTATGTGCTAGTATTTAAACCTAATGCTCACTGAAATAATTTGTGGTGAAGACGCTTGTCCTGTCGATATTATGTTTATCAAAGAACCACTGCTTGCTATTGGCTGTAGGGAAAATTTAAAACATTATCAATGTTATGTCTTAGTCCTGTGTCTATTTTCATTAGGAAACCATTAATATTTTAAAGTAAAAAATGTAATTAGAATCCATAATTAAAACGTTTTTTTTTTTATCTTATACATACATGAACATATTTGTCGTTTATTTTTTCAATTTTTTTCTCATAAGTCATATAAAAAAGTATTTTATTGCAAAAATACGTCAATAGGTTCGCCCCCATGGGACTTGTAAGCATAACTGGCAAAATGTGGGTGTACTAATGGGTACACCTCTGCCTAACCCTTCGGGAATTACAGGCGTGATATTATGTCATGTTATTGCATAAATGTTGATGAAACAAAAAATTAGAGAAGACAATGATTCCTGTAACATTGGTTTCAACTCAGGAGTCAGGGCTTCAATGAAAAATTTAACAATATTTTATGTCTAAAAAATTGTTGATATAAAATGTTAAGCCAGTAAAAATAATAACTAGCTTCATATTAATAAGTAAAGGTGTATGTATCAAAGTCCTACCTTTTGGTTTAGCTGCATGAAAGTGCCGGTTGCTTGCAGCTGCTGCAGCTGACCTGCCGTCAGGGGCAAAGACGTCTGCTGTAGACCACCAGCTGGTGCTATCTGTAATGTGGTAAACGTTAGATTATATAGCAGGCTTTAGGTAACAGTAGTTTGGCATCTGTTGGCGCATCTTATCAAAGCCCGCTGCACACACACCGTCTTGTATAACTCAACTTATTAACGTGTTAGACCATCACACACATTTGTACGTAGTATTAAACAACGACGCTCCCGGCCGTCTGTATGCTTAGATCTTTTAAACTACACAATGGATGTTAATGCAGTTTTCATCAATAAATAGTGATTCAAGAGGAAGGTTTAATTATGTAAAGTTAGTATCTATATTGCGGCCGGGGCGGGTCACTAGTACTTATAGCCTATACTAATTGTAATTATGGTATTAAACCTTTAATTATACAGTTCTCTGTTTTCTTCACAAATTCCAAAACAGAGCCTAGACATTATAGCCGCATCAAAGGAAAAACCAGTTCCTCTTCTGCTCTCGTCCCTGGGTTGTCACATAGACCTAACTTGGAGCACAGTGAGTTACAAGAGTGGCAGAATCACATAAAGCTTAATAATTGTGATAATTATAACTAATTAGTGCATACTGGAATTTCTCATTCAACTCCTGAATTTACTATGCATCTCTAGAATAGATGTACATGTAGATCGAACCCTGCCTGCAGCCAATTAATGGGCACCAATTGGGTACAGACAAAAACCTATCCACAGATACCTATATTTATAAAAAGCAGCATTTAGCAATTCAATTGAACAATTTCAAAGATTTATAATGACTTTTAATATCCAACATCTTTAGATCATAATAATGTCCATTGCTCTGTATTATCAATTTATTGTGTGGAATTCCAATATCCATATTTTTATGTATTGAGAATGAGAATTGATGTAATATGTCATGTGTCATAAGTAAAATAATAACAAAGAATATAATAACTTACAGATACAAACTGTTGAGGTTGAAAGTTGGTCAGACCTTGTTGACCTGCTGCTAAGTCCTGCAGCTGTTGATACGGTATCAACATAGTCTGAGAGCCAGGCACAGTCCACTGCACAGTATCTGCCCCTTGTATGTGATACTTGACATCCTTGTCCCCTTTGTCAGTGCTGTACAAGATCTTCTGACAAGAATTAGTACTCTGAGCAGCACAAACAACAGGAGTAGAAGTAGCTGTACTTACAGTAGTACTGTCAGATGTTGAAAGACTTGCTTGAGGAAACGATAAGCCATTTGGCAAGATCATTGACATAGATGATGGCACACCACTCAGCCGCAACTGAGTCACATTCACTGGCTGCATGCTAGATATATCCACAATTTGCGTCCCAAAGTTAGGCTGCTGCAAACTCAATGTTTGACCAAGAGGCAGAGATGTGAAGTTAGCATTGGAAACTTGCATCCCAGGTTGTACTATAGGTATTAGCTGCCCATTCTCTTGGTTCAAGACATACTGCTGCTGTGGCTGGAGGAGTTGCAACATAGTGGGCTGACGAACTGTCATGAGAGGAGCTGTCGCAGGCGCCACACTGACCACTGGAGGAATGGCGGAGGGATGAGCGCTGGACGTTAACGTCGGAGGAGTCGATAGCGCCGCCGTAACGACTGGCGGCGGTACAGGAGGTGGGGCGCTAGTCGTCGTCAGAGTTGGCGGAGGCACGTTCAGCGCTGGTGGCGGCCCACCAGCTTGCGCCGCGCTCCATTGGGCCAACTCAGCTCTTATAGTCTCTATCAAGTTCTGTGCGAGTGACCTAGCGCCTGCCAATGCTTCAGATCTTGTGTGATGCAGAGCCAAATGCAATGGTTCAACTTTATCACTTTTTAAAACAGCTACCACACCAGTCTCTGACCTAATATATTCCAAGTTAGTGCCATTCTGAAACAAAAGTGGTTACATTGCTTTCTATGCGATTTACAACTCGAAAATTGAGCATAAATATTAGAGTTAAAACTTACGGGTCCCAAAATACGTCCTTTTATATCAAATGCGGCCGGCGCATTATCCAGACCGATATAAACTTTATCTATAAGACCACCGGACATCATTTATAATCGCTTATAATGGAATTTTAGTGCATTTATGTAATTTTTGCGAAAAGCATCTTTTTTCCACGGGAGGGAGAAAAAGCGTTTCTTGACAGAAACGCGTTTCGTTCTAAACTTCTCGACATAGATTATATAGAAGAAGAATTCGTGTATTATTAGATTATTCTTTTTAGCTGAACTTAGTTCCAGTTTGTTGTACGTTTTTCATTGCAATTTATTCAGTAATAAAATTAATCTAAATTAAATAATTTATGTACAAACAAAATACACTCTCTAAGCAAAAGAGACGAATCGTTTTTCAACGAAAAACAAAACATGTCGTTATTCTCGATACAGTAACACTGGTAACACAACGGGAAAGAGTCTTACATAGTCATTATCATTATTATTTTTATATCTCAAGTTCAACGGTGTTATGAAAATAACATAAAAAAACTTTAAACTACAAATTAATCCGCTCTGTTCAGAAACTTTAACCGCTAATATATCGATTAAATTGATTACGAGAATATCTGCCCGTGATGCACGATTGACAGCAGCGTGCACGCACGAACGCGGTTCTAGCCTTGGTTCTAGCACAGGGTTCTAGATAACTACCTACTTATATTTTGCAGTTTCAGAGTTAATCTGTGGTTTCAGTTTGTGCTATGTGTGGCGGGATATTTAATGTATGATAGGGTTCATTTTAAAACAATTAAGTGTATTGAAATGAGAAAGCATGATAATGCTAATTACGTATTTCTCAATGAGACTCAGAACACTGAATAGAACCTACCACAAAGAAGATCAGAAAATCGACTTCAAAAGAAGGAGGTTCTCATTTTCTCAATTTTATTAATCAGAATCTTTTTTTATTTGAGTCTCGTGTTCTCGAGTAAGTCTTTATAATACCGGTAGATAGCGTTATAGCTAGCGCATGTACAGGACCTACATGCGCCAGAGATCAGAAGTTTACAAAACAAATATTGTAGTTTTTCTATAGGTACTGACTAATATATTTTATGTCAATGATGACTGACTTAGATACTTTGCTGGGTATGGACTGTATTGGTGATAGGATGAAATAAAATGCAGTCATATTAAATTTGCATATGTAATATCAATTAATATTTCTACAAAACATGATATGCTGTCTCTATATTGTTAAACATGAAAAAATATGTTATTTATCTCTGATTTTAACATGATTTATTGTGTACACTTTTACTTATAAGAAATTATTATATTTGTCATGATTTCTAACAATCTTGTTACATTTCCACAGATCTATTATGCTACACCAAAGATACTTACTTTATTAGATAACAGATATTAGTAGAAAAGAAGTTTGAAAATTAACAATTAGAGCGAAAACATAAACAACATGATCACACTATGCAACTGATTTTTAAATCTTTATAACCTCAGTAATTGATTAATCACTGCACTTATTTCTATCACATTAACAACTAAGTATTCTATCATATCATACGGGACTAGAAGATCAATTTTTTTTAATAATAAAGGTTGGGTTTCACCACTACCAAAAAGCACATTGATGAGATATTTAAATGTGTACTGTTATAAGGTTAAGAACAGTTCAGCAGTGGTAAAATTAACCCTAAATATATTTTTTTCTTAAACCAGCAAATTAAGGACGGAGACGAACTCCAAGCTCGTTATTTTTATATTGGGATTAATTACTAGTTATTATCTTAGGAATTTTGGTGCATCGAAATTTTTTACCCTGAGTCCAAAATATATCGGGCAAAAATTATGGCTGACCAAGATACTAAAGTGGTTCTATAAACATAAGTATCCTATTAGATTGGATACTGCAATTTAACAAAAACTGGACAGTGCATCTCTTAGAATATTTTGTCCCAACAAAACATATGATTACTTATAACAATATCTAGAAAGGAGACCTGGATAGTTTAGTCACAAAACATTATATACAACTAGAAGTATTAAAAAGTGTTGGCAAAACGTCTTCGGAAGCACACTATCTACCACAGCATTATTTCAATCAGCCATAATTTTCTCGTTTACTATTTTTAACACTAAATTGCTGCATCAATGAGGTAGTCGGATGATTTAAATGAAAAAATATACATCTGTCTCTATTTGTACATAACCTCTAAATCACAATTCCACAAGGCTATGGTCAGAATTTAAGCTGCAATCGTTCCTACTTATAGTAGGTTTATATCACTATGATAATTATTTTAGTAATAAACTCTTCCTAAACATTTATAATGGTATAAAGATGATAAATATAACTTTCTCTTTTTTTTTTAAGTAGCATATTTTGCTTTTAATCTTTTTATGTTGGTGAATAATTCTGAAACGTTTAGCCGCCAATACTTTAAACATTTATTACTATTACACCCTAAATATCTTCAATTTAAAATACAGTAAAAATACTCATGGTACATTTTTCAATGCGAGAAGACACGATTATAAAGGCAACATAATTGTAAGGTATACACTGTCGGTGTCTAAACAGATTTTACCCTGTTTTATACACTGTTCATTTTTATATACTTTTTAATTATCAAACAAATGTATGAAACACATCATTGTCGCCGTATTGTCCAAAATTTACTTCCCGTTTCCGACCTGGCACTGAATTTTGAACACATTTGTTACTTTAAACATTCATAGACATTTACATCCTCCAAATACTTTTTGTAAAATACGTTAGAAGCCACTTTTTGGCACTTGATAATTTAACAGTCGCATAGATCATTCAGACCACAGGCGTGAATAAAGGTAAAGATGGTAATAATACTTTTAAAACTTTATAATTGCAAGGTCAAAATAACCTAGGATATTGTTAATTACCCATAAGATTGTTAAATATTGTATTTTTCTATTATAATTATTTTGAAAAATATACCTTTATACGCCCATGGTTGGTTATCCTGGTAATGACAGTAATAATTATGATATAATTATTAATAAATCACAGATATTATCTGTGCTTACTTATTTATTATGCATTATTAATAATGGTGGGGCAAACACAAAGGTGACTTACTAAATCTAATTAACAATAAAAAAATATCACCCACGCAAACTATATTATTACTTTTTAATAATTATTAAAGTAATAAGCCTAATTCGAACGATATTAACATAACCTAACATTATGTTAGTATGAGAGACGAAAGTAGTCGGGCATCAAAATAATAAAAAAAAACCTATTAATTTAAAATCCGAACTTCACACTTCAAATTCAGAATACTCGACATACAGTAAATATTTTAGATCAACTTTTTATTAAAATTTGAAAGTTGGGTAAAACATAGCTTCACAGGCTGCTAGCCGGACTAACCTAAGAGTTTATCACACAGTCTAAGATTACAGGCGGTCACTGGAGCCGCGAGCATCGGGAGCAGTAGTCTCCGTTGGCGGGGCTGCCGTAGTACATACAGAGGGGGGCGCGGCAGGGCTTGGGGGAGGGGGGACGGTCGTCGTAGAACGTGGAACGACTCAGGTACAATGTTCTGTCGACGGGAGCTCGCGATGTTTTGTTTGAAGTGCTCGTAGCCGCTCTAGCTGCGTCATGTGCGGGTCTTTCTGCTTCTGCGTAGAATTGAGATCGTCCTGTGCCGTAGCGAGGTTGGCTTGGGCCTACTGGTTGTTCTTTGCGATTTTTTTCCGCTGTGTATCTGAAAGTTTAGACAAAAATCTTAGTAACTACGAGCACTAGTGTTAAATAAATATTTTTTATCATAATTAGTCATAAATAATAATGCATCGAGGGTAGGGTCGTCACGCAACGGTTGCCTCCGTAAATGCATACGAAATGCAGGCATGATGACTTGGAGGAATTCATTTAAGTTTGCTCAGAAAAGGCAACACAGAATTTATATTGAAGACTATGGGGAAGATATTCTTTTGCCCAGAAACAGGTAGAATAAAGTAAACAACTCACCCAATCCAAGCCTCATTAAGATAATTCTTGACCATCTCCTCTTGCACCGGCGCCCGCGCCGCCAACACCCGACAACACAACACTTCACAAGTGGACTGTGTCCGCATCAAGCTCTCTTCAGGATTACTATGACTCCCACTACTTTTACCAGCCAACTTCGCCATTGAACCGAAATTCTTCTTTAGCTTACTACTCATAGACCTTCCAATACTTCCGAATTGTTTGGCTACTGAGTTAAGCTGCTTTGAACTTTTTGTTGATAATGCGTCGAGGGATCTTCTCAGTTCTTCTGGCGGTTGGCTAAGTGAGATGCATTCGATTCGCTCGAGGTCTAAGTAAGCTGCCAGCATGGAGGATCGTTGGTATTCGTCGGGTAGAATGTTGTTTATTGTTTTCTGGTCAGGTTCCACGTCCCAGGGGAAGTCTTCGCCGGGGTCAACGTTGAATCTGAAATGGGAACCATATTAGTATTTCTGTATCATAATAAAGTATTGGTGCTGAACGTCATAGTGCGGAATGAGTCCTATGTTGTGCGCCTAAAAGATGACGTTAGTTTGGGACGCCGAGCCATAGGATAGCCAGGCAGGAAAGAGTAGGCTAGATGACACCTGTCAAAACGCGATTCTTCCATAGAGTTTGTATGGCAATATCGGACTGTGACGTCACTTATTTGGCAACTCAATTGTATAACTATTTATTAATTTCAAAGCCACAAAAAAATCTAATTTATAGTAAATTGGAAATTAATCGGGTTTTCAGGGTTAAAATAAAAGCGTTTTTTTTTTAAGAAGTTATGTCTTGAAATTATTGGTTAAGGTGTCAAGTTGTCAACTACCCAGTTCTAGGTATGAGCCACTGGTTTCTTGTAGTGACATCCATCGCGCCACATGCAAACTACAGGTGATGTATCTTATACAGGAATCCGAGATTATTTACCCAAGATTTTTGTATATTATTTATGTTTAACAATAAATGGTTCCTGATTTTACCTGATAGGCATAGGATTCCCAGCATGGTCCTCAAGCGGTACTCTAGCGCCGTCAGTAGGCAGCGGCTCACAAGGTACCAGTGCGGAGAAGTGGCCCGCGTCATACGCAAGCAGGATGGGCGTCTTGCTGCACGCGTCCGGCGCCAGCTCGAGGGGCAAGTAGACCCCGCCGAAGGGGATGGGGGCTATGGGGTCGCCGCGGAAGTCCTGCAAGGGTTAAAGATAATTGTTACACATGTTTTGGCTAATGAAAGTTATCGCTGTATTGCCATTGGAATAAAGTCGTATTTTCAACAAAAAAAAAACTCATTTTGTGTTCATGATTCGAAATATTAATTTAGTCACAACTGCATTCTAGTTACCACAATATTTGGTAGTTTTATTTGTATTTTTTGTGTGGTTTTAATACTAATTCACAATTCCAAGCGTCATTTCAAAATGGTATACTTTGTCGAAGTTAAATCATTTATTTCAATTAGATTATGAAAAGGCACTTTTGAACGACTTTTTTTTAAAGGCTCTTTTGAAATCCCTGTTTTATAACATTATGTATCGCGTCAGTGAAATATATCAAGTGCACCAACCCTTAAAGCAACATCAGCGAACACAATAACCGGTCGCCTCATGACATGCGCGAGCGCGAACACGTGCAGGTGCTCGAGCGCGGCGTAGTGCGGCGCGGCCGCAGGCGTGGCGCGCGCCGGCTCGGGCGACGCCGCCGTCACGCTCTGCGCCCACTCGCGCTCCCACTCCGCCTCCGACGGCGTCAGCCCCGCCGAGCGGAGGGATATGCTCTCTGACCAGCGCCAACGGCGTTTTATTGCGTCTGGAAGGGGAAAATACAGAGATAGTAAGATTCCATTGGGATCTATAAAAGAGTCGTAAAGGATTCCTGTTGGTTAATTTTACTGCGCTCTGTTTCGATGGAATGTCACTTTTTGGAATGAGCATATTCGAGCTATGAAGAAGGAAAATACACAGATTAAAACCTGGGGGGCCTAACGCCATCTCATTTGTACCATGTGCCATTTGTAATTTCTAAGGCAAAATTATATTAAAATAATAAGTACTGTTTTAAGAGATGGTGGTAGGCTCCTTGGATCAGTTTTCTACGTGGAATACCTAAATACAGAAAAGCTTCAAAATACAACTACCACATTGATGCATCAGTCAATTGAAAACTTTTGTTACGATTTCAGTATTGGATAGACTAATTCTTCTTACGGTGAAACAAAACTTACTTGTAAGTACTTCACCGCCTTCTCCGGACAACAAAGCCTGAACCTTAGTTCTCAATGCAAGCAGTCTATCATGGAAGCCATACGCAGCAAGTGAAGCAGCGTGCGGCAGACAGTTTCCGTCGCCCGAGGTGGCCAGCGGGAGCAAGCGGGGAGCGCCCGGCACGCGACCGTGGCGCCACCAGTTCAGTATGTTGGCAGACTCTAGAGTTACTAGTGTCGCAGTCTCTAGAAGGTCCTTCTCTAAGAATGTTCTGGAATAGTCATACATGTCGAATTTAGAAATAAATGCGGGGTGTAAGGAGACATATCGCATAGCTGTTAACTACCATACTGCACATCAAAATAAGTAACATTATGCATCAAAAAAAACTTGAGAGGTGTCAAGGGACACCCGGATGTGACGAAGAGAGAGAGAGAGAGAGAGAGAGAGAGAGAGAGAGAGAGAGAGAGAGAGAAAGAAACACGCGCACGCCGCACGGCTTACAACTATGTATCAACTATTTAGTCTTAAAAGTGTCGTTACAACTTCTGGTCTTCATTTTTCCCGTCTAGTTCGTTCTTCGTTCCAATTATTGCTGGGAAAAGGCTACCTACTTACTATTTCGGTGTGAGAATCATTGGTGATGGTAGCGCAAAATGTAACGCACTCACAACATTATGCTTTATGGGTGCATGCAACAGGGGTCGTCGGCGTATTAAAAATTTTGTTATGCTATTTAAAACTTGTTTTCGTAAAAAAACATCTAAACAAATTAGAAAATTGACCTTCAATATCACCGCAAGCAGAAGGTTCCCATGTAGGAAAAACATGTAATTTTGTCTTTTTCGTTTTATTAATGTTCTAGAACTTTATAAATCAACAATACCAAAAACTACGCATTTACTTTTTGATCTAATTAGGGCTGTACCGTAATTCTCATATCAAATATGGAATTTCAACATTTTTTTGCCTTACTTCTAATCTAGAATCGGAACACTTTTAGTTTCCTCAACGGTAACCGTGAATACCTACAATGGTACCTTTCATACGTTGCCAGTGTTCCACCTACGCCAAAATCAATGTGGCCAATGTCGAATTCATGTGTCTGCAGCACGAAAAGGTTAAAGAACGGTAAACAATAACAGAAAGTTCAACGGCAGTCACAAACGGTCTGATTGCGTGTGCAACGATAATGAATATTGGCTAGCTGCCGACCGTACGTACGCACCAACGAACGGTCATTATACTTGTACGTGCAGATACGGTCTACCACTATATTTGTCATTCGTGACTAATTTAAAAGGGCATCACTCCAAAAAAGAACACAAAATATTAAGAGCGTTGGCGTGCTTGGGGACTCGCTTGTCATCGTTATATTTTTCTGTCTAGCAAGTCATTCACATACATACATACATAAACTCACGCCTTTTTCCCATGGGGGTAGGCAGAAACCACAGAACGCCACCTGCTACGATCCTTACTTACTCCTTTCGCCTCATCTACGTTCATACATCTCGTCATACAAGCACGCCGGTTACGAGTACTCCGCACCTGACCTTTCTGAAGAACCTCACCAATAAGGCCAGTGTAGGTCTTCCTAGGGCGACCCCTCCCTGCGTTGCCACTTGCCTCTGCCATATAAATACCATTTGTTAATCGTCTTTCACTCATCCTCTCAACATGACCGAACCCTCTAAGCATACCCTTTTCTATCTTTGTCACTACATCCTCTTTCAATCCGCAACGGTCCCGTATAACCTCATTCCTCACTCTATCCTTCAAAGTTACACCACACATACTCCGCAAGTCATTCACATTTTTTTTAATGTTTGCATTCACCTAACGTCGATATGATGAGTTTCGGTTTGTATATACCTCGAGGCGATTCATCAAATCGGACATTGGTTTGCGGAAATCCATTTGGTAATCAAAACAAATGCACGCGGAGTGGTCCTAATTTTAGCCAGTCAGTGATGAGCTGTCTTGACATATTTTGCTTGAACACACCATTTTGGCCTCGCTTCAGAAATAGTCTAAAGGCAATCCGCTTTTAGTGCCTACAAGATTAAGTAGAAGCCCGACCTTTAGTCTGTTCGCATAATATTAAATTACCAAGATACTTACCTAAAATCAGGTGGGTAGACAGATATATCTGGTAGCAGCAATATGTGATCAGAATTGATTGTGTTTGGCTCCGGTTCTGTATTATTTCGTAACGCCCACACGAGACCCTCGTTATCTGTCGCACGGGAGATTCCTCGGGAAAGCTTTCGACCTGGTAGAAAAAGAAAACTAGTTTTTAAGTTGTTTTGTTTAGGGTTCTATTTTGATAGGATTTGAAAACCCATGGTGGCATTTATGGAGCACCAGTGACTGCGCAAACACAGAAGGACTCTCCCTCTTTCATCGTTCGGACGGTAATCAGACAAGACCAGAGAGACATCATGTGCAGGACAACTTCCAAACTCAGGGCTGCTACTGAGTTATCCCTAATGGAGCCCCAATAACACTTAGCCTTTACCTAGGAATCGAACCCAGGACCTTACACTCAGCATTCAAGTCACCCATGCAACCACGAGATCGACAGGGCTGCAGTCTAAACTTGATGTGAATTACTGTTTTTGCAATTAGACTAAATCATTACAAAGTTGGAGTACAGTTTTAAGAAGCTAATTGACCCTAATTAATAAAGTATAACTTACATTCAGGTGCAGGTGTGAGCACCAGGTTGGAAGGTGCTGTAAAAGACATGTTGAGGTCGAGGGTACCGACGGAGCGCTCCGGAGATATGACGTCACCGCCAGCCCGCGCCTTCAGCGATGCGCCGTGCACTCTCTCTGGAAGAGACAATCCGTGATAATATAACACATCATTGTATTACGTACGACTATTTATAACAGTCACACTGATTCATAATATACATTTTAGTTTGGGCGTCTTCGTATAGGTACATGGGTTTATTTTGAGAATGCCCGAGTTTCGATATTGCAAACATGAGCTATAAGAACACCGCAGCTAACAAAACAGCTGGTGACCTTGAAACAGCTGAAACGATTTTGATAAAACATGCCTAATAACCACCTCTAGACAACCTGCTTTTGAATAAAAAACACCGCATCTAAATCGGTTCACCAGTTTTAGAGCTACGGTGCTATAGACAGACACACATCGTCGGGTGTTTAAAATTGAGGCCTTACGTAATGCAATTAGCTAAGCATACATACTTGTCTCGTTATCCATTTTAATGGCCGACTTCAGCACTTAGTTAAAGTTAAAACAATTATAATATGACACTGACCAACTTAGGTGACTATTAAGATATTTGTTTGACAATACGAGTCTACACAGAAATGTACAATACTGTGACTGATTCAACACAGAACTAAGGATTGAATAATACTGAACATTCGCAAAGCAGGACGGAAAACGTCACCTCTGATTATGAAACCCAAAGTTTTCATAATTAATAGAAAAAAAACCCATGATATGACGTTGTTTCCAGAGTTAGTAATGTAAGGATAACTTTTATCAAAACCGATTGTAAATAATAATAATAATAAAATATTTGTATCCTATCGTTGTCCCACTTCAGGGCTAAAGATCTCTTCTTAGATAGAGAAGGCACGAGCATTGATCACCACGTTTGCTCAAGGCGGATTTGCGATTTCAAACATACTATATTAATTATTATAAATCTAGGTCCAATGTTTTCCTATACCGATGTTAGCGATGTCCAAGTTAAACTTAGAAAGTCACATTGGTACTTCTCGGCATCAAATCTGCAACCGAACATGCACAAGAGGTGAGCAGTTTATAATCATCAAAATGCCATTTTCCGCTCTGGGCGGAGCGGAAGGGAGTGTCAGAGACTCTTACTGACTAAAACCCCTTCGTGTTCTTTCTAATGCCCTTTGTGTTCCAGGGCTGCAGTGACTCCTTCGAACAAATTCTGCAACCCTGGCAGGGAGGCGAGCAGCTTAACTACTGGGCCATCACGACCGTAGATGACCGGAGTCACGTAAATTGTGTCGCAATCGCGACTATTTCCATTTCCTGAAGGGAAGTGTGTCACGAACAATGGATTTGATACGACTTTATACGCTTGATTGGGGACAGTCCTTCAACTGGAGACACTATGGACTGCAGTATTTGGGAACTTTGTATTCTAAACAGTTTCAATAGCTTTGCCTAAACAATTTAGGTCACGTCCTGTCGAAATTATCATAGCAGCAAAAATAATACGAATATTAAAATGGAAAAACATAAAAAGGAAGTCGTTTAAATATGTGATCACCTACATAATTATATCACAATTATCACATCAAGAAAATCCACACCGAAATGGATTCTAAGTTTATAATTCAGTGATTTACAGATCCCTAATTTTCTAGATTATATACGAGTATTTACCCTTAGCATTTAGGGTACAGGGATAATGTAGCTTCTATTAGCTTTGTTTTCACATATAGAAGCAACAAGAATATTGGAATCATGATTTAGTTAAAACCTAATTAAAAAGAGTGTCCGTGGAATTTCTTGCTCGTTCTTATCGGGCCTCATATGGTCTACCTACGTTTTGGAACGAGGAAATAGCTTCAACTTTCTAACTGACCGAATTCTTGACTATTCAAAAGTGCCTGTAAATGGTCTAAATACTTTACTGCTTGATGGCGACATTATGGCGACCTAGTAAACTTATGGTAATCAACCCAAAATCACAAAATTAACAAAACCTAAATTGATTTATCAGTGGTACCTACCACACCGCGATGTTTTTGATGTTCAAATAAAAATCAAATACAATAGAAGCGCCGGAGCAGGACCGCACGATTCGATTGACAACATCAATGGCCAATCTGAATCTGAATAATGGCCGCCATTCAGTCATCGGAGGAAAGTTACGCTACATTGAATCTTTGTAAATCGTTGTTTCAATTTAAAATGCAATTTGCACATTTAACTTTTTGTATAAATCAGCGCGTTATTGTTACATGTTGTGGTCATGTTGAAGCTGTTAAACTGTCAAAAAAGGTACTGGCACATAAAGCGTTATACCACTATACATTATTAAGATCGAGCAAAATAGTGATTGTCGAAACAAGTAAGAAAAAGCAAACAAATTAAACGAAAAAATTAAAAATTGAAGCACTTGTTTTGTTAATTTAACTTTATTCTATTTTAACATTTTTGTTGTTATAGCGATCATAGTCTACGCATTCTGTGAAAATTTCAAGCGTCTATCTATTTTGGGTCAAACTTTACAGCCCTATGACAGAAGGTTAGACATACAGAGGGATAGATGAGCGAAAACAATAGAGTTCCATTTGGACCCATTGGGCATGTAACCCTTGTAGCGACATCTATCTCACAGCATGTGAACAACAACGTCTACAACTGACAATGTCTACATCGCGCTATCAGAGTTTGCCGCGACATTAGCATATTTATGTATACAGAAATCCCGACAACAACCGTCGGGCAGTAGCCCACCAGACATAACACCCGTTTGGTCGGAGGATCCTCCCTTTTCAACGGAGGATGAGAAACTATACACCCTGTTTCTCATACCTCTAAACCCTAAAGGTTTACATGTTTCAAATTATTATTAGTGTGATGAATAGGAAAACTTGCCAGACCCACAGTCTTACAATAGCACAAAACTATGGCTTGTCTTATAAAACGAACAAGGTTTTGTGTCACCATCTCTTAATTGGTAATATTAAAAAACAAAACAGAAATATTATACGACATGTTCGTCCAATTAATTTAATCGGCATTTATTTTAATTTGACCTTGAAACAAGCCTTATTTGTTGATCATATCTTAAGATATTTAAAATATGTGATTTGCAAGGTTAACGTCATAGAGAGATCAACGATTTATGAGATTTATTAGAAAGACCAATGAACGCGATGGTGGTGGGGAGAAAACGTGATACCCCTATTTACGTACTTATGCCGAATTTATTATTTCTCATCTACTAAGCTCAAGCCAGCAGCTATAACACAAAACAAAGGATTAACTTAAACTATCGACTCGAAAAGAAGATTTCCATTTTTAGCCATTAATAATGATGCAGTGAAGTCACAGGAAGGCCAAGACATTAGGCAGAAGTTTTCAAGGAGTGAGCAATGGCTACAAATCACGCTGGAAGATCAAAGCAGCGGTATGTCTGGCTCTGATTTGTGTCTCGACAATTATTTAGTTTCCGTTCCAGCAAGTTAGGTGATTCCTACAGAATTATTTCGATTTATAGCCAGTCAGGTAATTGGTATTACAGCTTGAACTGTTCTCGAAGACAGAAAAGAATATCAAGGAAAATATGCAGATTTGAAAACAACAAGCTTCAATTTCCTGATTAACTGACCGACTCCTTGACAATTCAAAAGTGCCAGTAAATGGCTTATTCAAAATAAGTGCTTAAACATTGACTTTGAAAAATTCTGAGACAGTTGAAAAATGTAGAAATCAGAAATAGATTTATCGAGACATTCCACACGCAAGCAAAAAAAGGCTTATCAAACAATCTAATAATAAATCTAGGAAATACATTACATTCAACGACAGCCGTAATGGAATTGATAACGTTCAAAACGTACAATACCAGTGATCAAGGACTGAATACCGATATAATTTTCGTATCGATACCAAAATATCGATATAAGTACTGATATTTGGGTATACATTTATCGATATTGATACCGGTATTTTTATTCAGTACAATAATATCGATACTTTTATACACCTTTATCGGTATCGATACCGATACTAAAATACCGATATATTACTGGTAAAAATTTTAACAACGGCGGCCGCGTCATCTTTGTGATTCACGCCATCCGCCTCCCGGCCCCCGCACCCCCCAGTAACGGACGCGCGTGTGATAATACGTGAATCTAAGTTTATTGTGAATTTGTGATTGGTGTATCAAGATGGCTGATTTGTATTTCATACCTTTACTGCCTTATTACAAGACTAAAAGTTTAAGTTTAGACCAAGTTTAAATCACCGAGGCAATTTATGTATTACAAACTTTATCTTTATTGATAATTATAGTTCGAAATTCGAAAACTGGCTCGAAGATTTAAAGCTGAAGACTTTGTTTTATAATAAGCCCTCTAAGGTGGAAGCTCCACGGTAGCCCGCGAAATTCAAATTTTCTTACGTTTTTTGCAATTTGCAAGTAGGTATTAGGTTTAATGTTGATTAAAGTATGATTCGCGGACGTAAAGTGTGTATTTTAGAATTATAACTATTCAAGTCAGCAATAAAACTATAGGGCCAGGTAACCCGAAAAAATGACTATTTCATGAAATCTTGACATTTTAGGATTATACCGACTTATGGAGTTAATATACTGATTTTAATGGTTATAATTCTGAAACAACATACTTCTTACGCCCGCGAATCATACTTTAATCAACATTAAACCTAATACTGACTTGCAAATTGCAAAAAACGTAAGAAAATTTGAACTTCGCGGGCTCATTGGTCTGAGTTCGCGGGCTACCGTGGAGCTTCCACCTTAAAGTTTAATAGTTTACGTTTGTCTTATGAATGACAAATAAAGTAAAAGATTACTTTAAAAAAGAAATCAAATATTTTGTTTCTGATTATGCTTTATTAATTTTTTATTACAAGCTTATGGGTTGATTGTAATTTTTCATAATTGGGGGCTTATTAAGGGGGGCAAATTTTTCATTATTTTTACGATAGGACGCACAGTTTTCGAGATATATGCTTTATAGAAGAAAAAAAGAAATACGGTTTTTGCACTCAAAGTCAAGAGGTCGGTAGTATTAGGGCACTGGAATTCCAAAAACACTCAAAATCTAAGCTATAAACATTATTTTGCTTATTACGCCCCATTACATCAATCACAGTACCTACAGAAAAACTAGATTAAAAAAAAAAGTACAAAGAACAATAAGCAGGCACGGCTCACGCGCTGCTTTCGATTAAATGCAAAGAGCAGTAGGTATATCAAAGAAATGTCCGCAGCTCACTGCACTGTTGCCGTTCCGATTCGCGCACCGTCCGCCACTGCGGCGCGGCGCCCGGAGGTAGCGGTGGCGATACCTATGATATGCGATCTGGCAACGTCGCGACGTTGCGAGTACTTGCGAGTCAAGTTGCGGCCCGATATCAGTACTGAGTATCGATATAAGTATCGATATTTTTTTACCGATATTCAAAGAACTGATACAAAATACCGATATTTATCCCTGTTATCGATACCATTATCAGTATTTTCTCAAAAATATCGATATTTTTGAAGTATCGATATCGGTCCCTGCCAGTGATATTGATAATGACAATCTCATGAATATGGTCATAAACATAAATGATTCATAATTATGCGTCAAAAATGTGTGTTTATAACTTAAGCCAGACATTGAGATAAAACAGGGACGTGCCCAGTATTTATAGCGTGGCATCAAGCAGAGGAAATTTGGGCCAACGACATCGGGAGCGAAAGTTGAAAATGGGAGCGAAAGTTGAAAATGGGAGGCGAGGAAATAGGACAATACGCGTCATACGGGACATGAGCTTGACACGTGGTAGTTTTAATCACACAGCAACATGAGGTTACACAATAAATCAAAGCACAACACGATATTTAGCACTCTACCAAGGTAAACGCCTAACAATGACAGCTGGAGCTTGTACATTTCAAGATTTTCTATAGAAACACAAACCTAAAAGTCTACGAACGTTTTGGAAAAATTCAAACGCGTCTAAAAGAAAATCACGATATAAACCAAGCATTTACATATTTGTGGTAAAAATATGTAAATGAACACGCCTACAAATAGAGTATAATAACGCCACGAATTCTAAATAGTTCTAGCGTTATTGCAGTAAGTGCTCCATAAATTACTTTCAGGCAGTCATAAAGACCTCGACATATTCAATTACAGACCTCAGTTCGTCATGAATCTGAAATTCAACAATAGGTACTTCGAAATACGCGAAAATGATTGAAGAAGAATATTTTTATATTTACCATCTGTACGTTTGCCAGCAATAGGGTCTGCTTCCATCACCATCCCGGCTACCTACCCTGAAACAAAAGGAGTTCTTCAAATCCAAGTTGTTTTATTAAAGGAATTCATCGACAATGTCACAAAATAGTCTTCGTCAGGGCTTGAATGTGAATCGATAGTACTTCGCTTGCCAACAAGTCAACTGCGCCAACCACATGTACACAAAAGTCAAATAATAATTTCGTTATTTATTGGACAAAAAACAGTGTTTACAGCGAGACTTGCCAGCGTGGAAAATGACGAATTAAGGCCAGAAATATCAACATGAGCAATAATGGCACGTACCACCACCCACACAGGGTTTTAAATAGATTCAAATTGCCAGATCTGATCGTCCATTTAATTGCGTTCTTTGACAAACCCATGCTATGGCTAACGATGCTTTATTTAGAAGTCAATAATACGGAGAGGAAGGTCTTTGTAAACTGGTGTCACTATGTTTACATCTGACGACGACTACGGTGACGCTATCGAACAACAAACTTTATTAGAATACATAATTGAGCAGGTAAATGTTTACTTATCGCTTCGTCTTTGACCATATCTCGATATATCTGGCGTTTAGATTGTGTGCAAGAGAATTACATACTGCGTTTTAATCTTATGGTTTATGAACTACGGCATAGCAAAAAAGACTTTATTGGAAATACCATTAAGTACTTCATTACGATTATTTGCGTCTCCATCTTCGTCATCATTAAATTTAGCTACATATAAAAGGTTCGGCAAAAGTAGCAATCGCTTTGAACCTGTTATTGTCAAACAGAGGTTAGCTGCAGAATTTTAATACTCAATCAAGATAACATCCTACACGACACCTACATTTAGGACTTAGGTAGCTGTGAATGACCATAAAAGCAGAACTTGACTAAGATTTGTGTAGGTATCACGTGTCTGTCTGTCTGGCGTTGTTTTTGTGTAAAAAAATGATCATTAGTACCTGATAAGGTGACATTGTTAACGGTTGGTATATATGTACATGTAAATGTTAACAAGCACGATGCGTGCATACATGTTTTATTGTTTTACAATACTAAAGCTGTTTCAACAAAACGAAACCCTAGCATTGTATGCACCACTAAGAATTTGAAGGTTTTTATTAGTGGTCGAACGATAACTTCGCATTCTAATGACACATTGCATGTTGAAGATAAGAGAACGATTGAAACAAGGCCGACTGAGATCTAGCTATGACTCATGTTTGTATTTGTTTCAACGTATCAAAACATAAGGAAATGAACCGGCATTGCCTTCCTTGAAGAAAAAAACAAAAACAAAGCTATAAAGGAGGAAATATGGAGGTCAGTTTTACTAATTACTTGAACTGAAAGCGATTTATATCCGAAATTGAGCAATCTGACGGTCCTGGATACTCTTTTGTTTACTTAATTAACACTTGAACGCTAGAATGTAGCTGTAGATAACATTATCGCATTTTACATCACTTATGTAAGAAGCCGGGCTTCACATTTGTAGCCAATCTAGGAAATACTATACTGTTATTCAGTTTTTCAAGGCGTGTGCTAGATATTATTGCAATCATGTGTGGTTTTGCAACAACATTGATAATGGCATATCAAATTGGCTGTCAGACCCAAATTAATAGCCTTGCTACTTTGCAAGGTTAGCTCGGTCAGGTTTATAAATCATTTTTAAACCGATAATGCTAATAAACATCTCCTTTTTCTTTTTTGTGAAATCGTATTGAGGCATTATTTCCATAAGTCGCCTATTACAGTCAAGTCTGACGTAGTCGGAACTTGATAACCGGAATCCCCTACTCTAAAAATACGGAACGGGATGAGGATGACGTATACCGCCGAGTACATCACGGTCAGATTAATATGCGGTCAACCCATGAATGGGGATGACATTGAATTCACAATACGAGACACAGAGCGCGATATTACTTTTTATGGTGGCGCTGTAGTTTGAATTATTAATGCTGTGCACACGACTTTGTGCTTCAGTGACGCCATGCGGAGAAATGTGGGCATAGAAAGCTCACTCGTTACCACGTGGTTGGTAGAGGTTAGGCAACTTATATTTTTATCCTTTTGGAGTCGTTGCGTGTCTACAGTAGCGAGGATGTTTTTATTGTCTGCGTTTGGTTTTTGTGTTTTATTTTTAGACCGTTCCGTTGTTCCCAGCTCCCAATGGAATAACTTTTGGCTCTTTTGAACAGAGTAGGGAGCGTAGGCAATACCAATAATTTATTGTTCACATTGTTGTGTACTCTTGTTCAGAAATAACAGACGTTTTCAGCACAACTGATTACGAAACCGTAAGAGTCCTTTGCCTAATTGGTAATTCTAATTACCTGACGATATAAGTTAAATTAACTTAGCAGTAAGTATTGATTTTTAGCATGCGTAAGCAAATTGCTTTACAACTATTCAACCTTGCTTAATGAATGCCCGAGGGTCGATGAATTTGCTGTGAACGTGGCTAAGAAAAAGTGAATGCCTTCTAAAAAGTCAATGAAACTACTTTTTTTTTATATGTCTACGTTCAAACTTGTCCAACGAAAAGGGATGCTTGAGAAAACTCGAAGATGTTACACACTTTGCCGTATCATTCCGCTAGGAAGTATCTTTAAACTTTGGCGCTCTGCCATATTCGTGATGGAAACGAATTTTATGTCAATAACCACCATGACTTTCATATGTTTCGATGTCATCGCGTCACTTGATCACTAGTGTTTTATTGAATTCTTCATTGTCAACGATAACACTTTCTCGATGTTTTTATTTTAATATCTCACGCGGTTTCTATTCTCACAGTTCAATAATAGCCTCGTATTGGTTAAAATCATGCAATCAAGAACACTATCTATAGTGAGTTATACAATACACACACACTATTCTCAGTTCCATGGTTCTGGTTGATAGCACTATAAGAATCTTTGACCTTATTATGCATGGCTTGCCACGGCTGAATTTTCAAGTCCTGTTTACTGGGAACTAGGCAAACGAATCATAAAGATACGGTAGAATAATTTGATGTCAAATTTTTATCAACCTTCTTGCTGGGCTTTGTGGCCTTGCTTGGAGAAATTCGTGGGTTAAGAACTAGAGAAGCGTAAGGGCAAAAATTCAAAAAAAAATTTTTTTCACCATTCGCTTTTTTAATCCCCATATTTTTACGTGCCAGAAAACTGGAGCGATGTAGTGTGTAGATTGCTTAGTACAAAAATAACGTTTCAAAAAAAATTACATTTGTTTACAGCCAAAATGAAGTATTTCTACTTACAATAATCTTGACATTATTTTGTCAAAAAAGTTACGAGCACAACGATCGAAACTCGATTTACAGAGCGAATAGTCAGAGCGAATAGCCTTCAATGTAATCGCTCAAATACCGTATCTTGTCATACGTTTTTAACGCAGAAAGTTTGATTATGTAGCCTAAGTTTGTTTCGTGCCAAATAAGCGTATAGTACCGTTTTTTTAAGGGCATTTGTATTTTTAGGGCCATTTTAACGGAAGTTCCGTTGCATTCCATACTTTATTAACAGCCAAAATAACGTATGTCAACCATTTTTTGAAAAATATATTTTATTAAAATAAAAACGTGTTTTGATTGACCAAAAAGTTACACTATTCTGTAGCCGATAAATGAAGTTTTATTATTAGTAAAAATCAGATATCTAACTACTATAGATTTTGCTATAAAAGAGCTAAAAGATAACGGTAGGTCAATTTGAGTTGTTTTTCGGCTCTCCTGTAAAGTTGTCATTTTGCCCTTACGCTTCTCTAGTTCTTAACCCACGAATTGCTCTACGATCTTCACTAGGGTAATCTGGCTTATTTTTCAATAGAAGCTCAGCACTGCTGCTGGAGGAGCTGTTGGTACTTTGTACCTATAGCTTAGCTAAATGGTGTTGATCTAGATACGCACCAAATTCGTGAACGGGCGTTATCATTGGATTGTTCATCTTTGAACTGCCATAGCTTATGGCTTATATGTATTTTTTTTTATTGTTTATATTTCTCCTTCATCTATTATCACATATATTACATATAGAAGTAACAAGAATAATGTTACCAGGATTTCGTAAAAACCTAATTAAAAGGAGTTTCTTTTCAATAGAAAGACCTACCTATGTTTTAGAACGAGCAACTAGCTTCAACTTTCTGATTTACTGACCGACTCCTTGACAATTTAAAACTGCCTGTAAATGGTTTTAATGAAATAAATGCTTTGACTTTGATTTGACTACTCCCTATGACATCTTGTCAGGAACTGGCCGCATTTTTATACAAGATCATACCAAACCGAACATAAGATTTAGGAGTGAAAGGTTTTCAACGTTTAATTACTACGCATGTTGACCGTCACCTAGGTACCTACAGTACAGAATCAATCCATTGGCGAATGCTACACGCTCGATATATATCGTGATATTTATCGTAATATTTATCTAGTAATATTTAGTAATATTTTCGTATACTACACCAGTGATGCCATATCTACCAACTTTTTGGTAGATCTACCATTTTTCACTTCAGTCTACCTATCTACCACCTTAGACCTAAAAACTACCTAATTTTTAATTAGTTTGACATATCACCACTATGAATTATTTAATATCGACGAGCGACGTTGCGATGTGTTGCGTGCGCCATGCGACGATGCGTCCAGCAACGCTGGACGAATGGTCTATGGTCCAGCAATGCTAGACTAATATATGACATAAACCACAAAAAAAAACGTCAGCAACAGTTCGCCGTTCGCGCCATTTCGCGCCCATTGACATTATTATACTGTTCCGTGTTCTGTGGCCCATTCCCGGTTGGTTTGTTGCGGAATCAATGGTGAATCTTTGCCCCTGTTTTGTGTTGTTTTATTGTTAAAACTAAATAACTACGTATTAACGGTGTCAATCCATATCGAATGTTTCCCCTGCTATGCGAATTCGTGAGAAAATTACTGGCACTTTCACATAGTAGCGCCAACGTTGAGAGATTGTTTTCTGCAATTAATAATATGAAAACCTTCCAGAGAAATAGAATTTGCACGGAGACTCTAGAGGGATTGTTGCGTACTAAAAGATTCATAGCAAACAACGGGCAGCCTAATGCAGAACATTTCAATAAAAATATGTAGGTATAATTTCCAAAAATGAACAATTTAAGAACAGTTCATGCATTTTTTTAATCTTAAAAAATCTTCTAAATTGAGGTGGTAGATCTACCAATTTTGTATTTTACATTCTACCAACTTCTACCAACATTTGGCACATAATCTACTAATTTTCAAAAATTCGGATTGGCAACACTGTACTACACACACGATACGGATCGCGTCAGTACGACGGTAAATTTCATTGAGTACACTCGTACGTTTCGTATTAAAATATAAAAAAAGCTATGAGTGATAATATAAATAAAGCTTGCGTTGCTATTATATTATAGCGATAGCATTGAAAAGACGTACAAAACGAAAAAAAATGGACGAAATATTGGTTTCAAGATCGAGAGAAATATACACATCTAAATTTTTATTTTTTTATTTTTATTTTTAATTCTTTCCTATAATTAGATTTTAAAGAGTTTATCTTTGCTATGACGTCTTTGGTAGTCGCGCCTGGTTTAATTTTTTTTTTAATTGTTAATAGTTGCTCATAGGCATTCGCCCATTTTACTTTATTCAAACTGTTGGCCCTTGAGCTGTCCCATACCTCTGGCAGTGTTTCTAACACTTGTATAATTTATTTTAGATGCTTTTGGTCGTTTGTTGTAGGTACAGCGGGCGCCGCCGCATCAAGATGCGCGTCCTCATCCATCGCTGACAGATTAATACTGACGCGATAAATATCGATTAGAGACTAGACGCACGATATTTATCAACGATACTCGATCCAAATCGTGGATTTCTGGATTTCTAGAAATCCAGAGATCCGTATCACGATACGTGAATACACTATACTACAGACTCGATAATTATCGTGATCCTGGATTACGATCCAAATATCACGATAAATATCGAGCGTGTAGCATTCGCCAATCAAACGTCAGCGATACGAATAGCAACTTTCGCGTCCACTTTTTGTGAACCGAGCGATGGTTATTGCGAACCGAATCGTATTACTTTACTACACATGTCAATGCGCGAGAGAAAGTTGTATTGTATTAGGTATTGGTATGCGGCAGTTAGGACGTGGTATAGTAGGTAGGTATACCTTCTTGTAATTTCTACTGTAACACGTCAAAATTCAGGGTAAGTACCTACCTATTTATTTTTTTATTAAAATTTATGACTAGCTTATGCCCGCGACTATGTCCGTGTAAATAAGGGTTAAATGCGGGGTTTTAATTTAAAAAAATCAAACTCAGTGCGGTGGGGCTTTAATTACTTAATTAATATCCTGATTTTATCCCAATTTATTTGGATTTGGTGTAGTAAGTACCTACGTCTTTGCTTAGATATTATGGGCTCTATAAATCATCATTTCCTTCCTAGCTATATTTTTTCACAATAGACTATTGTCAATAGACTAGTGTTCTTATGTTTTTCTTTGTTTAGCATCTACCTAGTCCAGGGGTTTCCAAACTGTTTTATACTGCCACCCCCTTTTCATTTTGTAATATTTTTGCGACGCCTTTCTTAGAGAAGATATTTGTGTCTAGCGCTAACAAACATTAAGATTACTTACTTTATCTTTGAATTATTTATACTTCAAAGATTTTAATTAGTGCTATTCTATGTTATTACAAAAATAATAGTATAATGATAAATAAATAAATAAAATAAAAATCATTTATTTGGGAACAAAAAACAGTACAGTCATGAAAAAATAAAAACGATGATAACTGCAAAAGTTAATAACTGTGGCGCAGCTATCAACGCCCGGCTCCTGAAGAGAGGGTAGTTCGTTCCAAAAACAAATAGTAATTTTAAATTAAAGTTAAAATATTATAGTAAAATGAGAAAGAAAAAGTTGGAATGAAAAATACAAATTACGGGAGTTGTGTAGTGTGATTGGAAGTAGTGTGACTGTGGATGTTGGGGTGTGTGCGTGTTTGTTTTAAGTACCATGCGAGGACCTGCGTATGAATACACAAGGCACATCCGAGGACCTTTTCAAACCGAGGACTTTTTCGGACGTCCTCGGATTGACTTGACCATTGCATCGTACTCTACGTTCGATTTTGAGCCTTCCTGTATACTTAATAAGGAAAAGTTGGTCAAACCTCGGTTTGGTCACAGAAATTCATGCTCACACCCCGACAGTGTGTATCCGCTAGGCGGCGCCACTAAAATTTTTACACACCTCGTCATACACTTTCAGTCTTATTTTAAGTACCTTGTGGGGACTTATGTGTAAACCTTCACACAAATGTCCTCGAAATGGTAGCTTTTTAACACAAAGTGTATGGAGGTCCTCGTATTGATAGCTTTTCCGAACAAGAGTGTATTCAGGTCCCCGTTTTGATAGATTTTCTATGTGTATGATATTCTATAGATTTAAGATTATTTGATTATTAACCGACGAAAAAAAAGGAGGAGGTTCTCAAGTTGACGCCTAGACATAATTTTTTAAATGTTTGATCACGTATAACTTTTTACAGAGTTGTCCGAATTCGATGATTCTTTTTTTATTGGATAGAGTATACCTCCAATTTGGTCATTATGGTGATGATATGCAGCTGCAGTAGGAATCGTCTCCGTGCAAGGTAACTCTTCAATGGTCAATAGTATCGTCATGAAACTTCGTATTTAACATGTTGTCTATCGTCGACTGACTCCCTCAGGATAGCTCCACGACGCCCCAGGGCGTTGCGTCGTACGTTTTGAAAACCCCTGCAGCCCTACCATGAACTCTTATCGCGATCCAAAAACTGAATTGTTCTTCAAATACGTCAATATAACGCATCAATTTATGCGTTATATTGACGTATTTGAAGAACAGTTCAGTTTTTGTATCGCGATAAGAGAAAATACGACAATATAATGACATCAATTGATGCGTTATATTGACGTATTTAAAGAACAATTCAGTTTTTGGATCGCGATAAGAGTTCATGGTAGGACCCCTGATCTAGTCCATTAGGTATGATGTAGGTATATGATCTACCATCACAAGAATTAATTGAATACAACTTTCAGAATGACGACGGCTTTCGTTTACATGAGAATACAAACTTGAGTCATCACATAAATCTTCAGACTTTAATCATTGTTTCTTTATTTTACTTATCTACGAAATGCTATGTCGTCGCAGATTCCAATCTAAAAATAAACTAAGTCGTGTTTACTTACTTCCTCTGTAAGTTTATCCTTGACACACATAATGAAGAGAACTTGAAGCTCAAGCGGTGTTCTGGGGATTTGTAAAAATGGGCTTTAGCTGTCTTTGATGTCGTTAAAGTTATACTCAAGCAAGGCCGTGTCGAGTCGCGTCTTTTGGCACGACATGTGTGAAGAATGATTGGTTCAAGAGACTTATTCTTAGGGGCTGATTTTTCAATTGTCGTAGATAACTTGTACCTATCCAAAGAATAAATATGTCAGTTTGACCTATTTTCTATACAAAAGCTGTCAAACCGCCATATTTATCCCTCTGTTAAGAGTTATCTGACGATTGAAAAATTTAACCCAGCAGATGCTGGAAAACTATGTCTTCGTCGCTGTGTAATGTCTCAAAGTCAAAGTATTTATTTTAATTTAGACCATTTACAGGCACTTTTGAATTGTCAAGGAGCCGCTCAGTTAGTCAGAAAGTTGAAGCTAGTTGCGCGTTCGAAAACGGAGATAGGCCTAAAAGGAGAAGAAGGAGCAAGAAACTCCATTCCACTTTCATTAAGAAGCCTGCCTGGTGACGAAAAACGTGATGAGTAAGGATTAAAAGTAACATAAAATACCTAATCTAATCAAACGATTAAAAAGAGCTAGTATTTATCGCGTCATTTCTTATCTCTAGTGTTAAATATTTAACGATTTTCCTCCTATACATGTAAGTTACTGCTTCAAACTGAAGTGGACTGTTTACTAATCATTTAGCTAGCAAGAACTGAGGAATTTGAAGTCCCTTATTACATAACACTTAAATAATAATAACTTGTGCTTTATTATTACTTATTTAAAAAAGTAGACTACACAGCTTTTGTTTTCTAGACCTCACATTAAGATTCCCTGTGCCGTGAGATGTATTTCTATTTATGTACATTATAGACAATATTTAAGGTTGATATTATGGACAATAATACCTATTAATATCTGATAGATTTTTTTTAAATATTTGATGACAAAGAGTGTTCAAATAATTTTAAAAATAATACTCAGACGAACTTTGGATATCGCCAGACATTTTTATGACGAGTGATAATGACGCCACTCCGTATGAAAGATTGTTTACTCATACAAATGAAGATTAAGAAAAAAATATACGTATTTCTTTTTTTACACAGATGATTCTTTGTTTGTAGGTATTTTTTTTTTGTATTAGACACAAGATAAAAATAAATACAGTATGTTGTTGACATATTTAGTTAAGGACTTAAGGCTGTTCGCCTTCGGTAAATAAAAAAACGAACAATTTTATTTTAAATTTACAGCCAGTCCTTTTGTCTTTTATTTGCTCCTTTATCATATTTAACTTGTTGGATTTATAAAGCGTCACTTAAGATTTCCCTTTCTCAATGTTATTATTTAATGAATCTGCCCCTAAGACGACCCACTGACCGAACTTTTTTTTTTAATTATAATACTTAGTAGAACATACACCACCATACATACAATAGGCCACAGAGGTTAGATTGGCATGTGTATGCATAATAATTATACCAGCCTATTATTGTCCCACTGCAGGGAAAAAGCCTCTTCCAATTAGAAGGCACGAGCATTGATCGCAAATTCACAAATAATCACAATGCAAAGCAGATTGACCATATTGCATAAGCATTACTAAAATTATGTAGGTCTACTTAAATTTCATAATTCAATATTATAGAATAGGTACTAAGTATTAAACCGTCATAATTGTATATATCCTTAATCTTATTAATATATAATCCTTATCAGTACCAACTAATATTTGTGTACTACTTTTTTACTTTATTTGCTAGATAGTTAAGCCGTGAGTGATGGTTTAACGCATGACGCATCAAACCATTGCCTGATTAGAAGCCTTATCTCTACAGCTGTGTGCTGACAAAACACCTACTTTTTATTTAAATATTGAAATATTTTATTTTATGCTGCAATTTGAACTACCTAAAGCCCTTTGTCAAAGTCAAAGTATTTATTTCATTATGACGATTTACAGGCACTTTTGAATTGTCAAAGAGTCGGACATTTAGTCAGAAAGTTATAGTTAGTTGGTCTTTTCAAAACAGAAGTAGGCCTCTATGGAAAAGAACGAGCAAGAAACTACATGGACAGTTGTGTAACTTAAACTTATGTTATTATTTGCGAATAGGTTTGTTTTTAGCCTGTGTTGTTCCATTGCAGTGTCATAGGCCTTCCTTCCACTTTTCCAACCCTGTCTATCCTAAACTAGTGCAAATTAATTTTGCCTAGTGTCAACGTCAAGCTCATCCCGCCAACTTTGCCTAGGTGTGCCAAAATATTTCTGGGCATATCTGGGACATTGAGGTTGATTTAGCTTAAGATACATTTGTCATACGGCAGATATAGCCAGCTCAGATCCACTTAAGTATATTTTTTATTATCATGGCATGGAGTTGTTTGCGTTAACCTCAACAGAATGTAACAAAACTTTCTTAAAAGGCAGATCTGTATTTTACTTTACATGTGGGCAGTTATTCAAAAATATCCACTTAGTTAAAATTATTATTACTTGATTATAAAAAATCATCTTGAACTTGACCCGCTATAGAGCAATAGCGCACTAGCGGCCCTGGCCGCAGCGGCCAGGCCGCGGCGGCCATCGAGATACATACCTTAGTATGAAATCGCCACAGAGCGCGCGCACCTGGCCGCACGCGGCCAGCGGCCAAACCGAGCCGCAGCGGTCAGCGAGATCGAACGACGCATGTGCGAGTCGCTGGCCGCTGCGGCCAGGCCGCTAGTGCGCTACGGGTCATACTCATACACTGCTATTAATAAAACCAGTTTCAAACAGAAACAAACAGTAGCAATTCCGATAAAATTAGTTAAAAACATCTATATTTATTTTATTATCATTAAATAAATAATAAATAAATAATAAATATCTTGGGACAACTCACACACGGCCATCTGATCCCAAGCTAAGCAGAGCTTGTGTTATGGTAACCAGACAACTGATATACATACTTATATAATTTATAAATACATACATATTATAGATAAATTACACCCAGACACAGAACCAACAATTATGCTCATCACACAAAGTTTGTCCTGGGTGGGAATCGAACCCACTACCTCCGGCTTTGCAGTCAGGGTCACTAACCACTAGACCAACGAGGCAGGCATTTATTATTTATTATACTTAAATATAAAAATAGAAACCCACCAGTATTAACCCTACCCTACCACTACCCTACCCCTACCCCCACCCCATTGTGGAACATGGTCAAAGCTACCAGAGGTCTAGAACTTTAGATAGAGAGACTTATCTCTTTATTATAATTATTAGAAACAGCTTGTGTGGAAAAAAGTAGAAGTAAAATATTTCTTATTTTAATTTAAGATCTGTGCCCGTCTGTGATTCTAATTTTAAAATAATAAAAGCATCTCAATAAAAGAGGTGTTCCAAACATGAATATTCCAGAATTAAACATTCTAAAACCACAGAGTATCAATATCATGTATTATGTTACTGGCCAGCGAGAAGTGCAAACTGCCTAGAAACTAGATACACTGATCTACATGATGTCTGTTTCCAGATAAAATAGCCTTGCAAATATATTTTAAGTACTGGACAGTAATGCTTTCATAAGTCCATAAAAGGAGCTACATTTTAAAATAATAAAGATGTAAGTAGTAGTATACAACAAAATTATAATAAAACTATTGTCAATAATTATTTACTTAACATTAGTGCATACATGCAGTCTATGTAGTTGCTTAACCGTAAGCAACTAAGTTTTGAAACACTAGGCTATAGCACAAATAAAAAAACTTAATGAAAATAATTATAGGCCATAGATCAACCCAGAAAATCATCAAGCAATGTACCTACTTAGTTCTACACTGATAAAAATGATGATGTACCAAAGAGGTGTAATAAGGTAGAAAGTCTACTTGTTCATGAGGGTATAAAGTCTATTCGGTCTGTGGGTTGTCTAATGAGGATAATCTCCTCCACAAAATTACATAAATACTTAGATTGTTATTTGATTAGGTAGTTATTTACTAATTGAATAACAAATAGCAATCACGGTAATTAACTATTATAATATTTTTAATATTCTGAGGATAAGAAAGCCAAGTAGATTCTTTTGTTTCAGTTCAAAAGAAACTGAAAACTGACTCATCTGTTTTTTTTTTAAATTAATTTTACTATGAAGTTTTGTTTTATTGACAAACAAAAGAATATGTAGGAATTAAGGAAACGTTTTACAACACGTGCGTGATGTAAATCGTGTTTTCAATGTAAGTACATACCTGAAGTATTTACGTAGCCTTATATAAATACATATGTACTTGTAGGGCACAAGTATTTAGTATATAGACGATGACACTCCGCTTCGCTCACTCAAGGTTACCCGAAACAGCGCAACTGGCTGACGTTCCAGACACAACAGATTTGAGCTCATTGCTTACGAAATTATAATGACCATATACAACAATGAATTATTGCATTTGTATAAAAATTACGTACGATACGACAGGTGTTTGATCATCGTTCATAAATAGCTTACCTTATAAAACGCAAAAAGTCCGTATTTATATGTTATTTATTTCATAAAACACTTTCACTTCCAATAATATCACAAACCAAAAGATAAAACACTGAAAAATATGAATTTACAATATTTACAAATAAACACCACTTTCTACTGCGCGCAGCACTTATAAAAACCAAAAACAAAAATAGACTAGGCAGCATGCATTGACAACCAAGTGACAGCTAAATGTCTAGTGTTGTTGACACTCACTATAGTAAATTAAGTTTCACACACAACACTCGATTAAAGAAAATCGATTACTATATTCGATTTTAATTTCTTTAACATTAAATTGGAAGAATGCATCATAGATTTAGCAGTTTGACGATAACAGATATTGCTGTTAAACTGCTAAATGCAGTCACTATATTATTTGTAACAATATTTTTGTAGTATTTGTAGCAAAATTACTGCAAAATCGTTTTTATTTATCTTCATATTGAAAAATACTAGTATGCAAACCGATAAAGGAATCGATGAAATACATTTGTGTATCTTCTATGTCACAGCACAATGTCTATGAAAATATGTTGCCAGGTTAAATGTTTCTCCATTTAAATGGGGATTTTATATGGAATATGAAGTTATTATTTCATGTCCAATTGATATTTTTATTTAAAAGTAAGATGACATTTTTACGAAAACTTCATCTACATACTCGCTCGTCACTTCTACTGAAGTTAAATAATTCTACGAGATGGAATTCGTGTGGAATAAATTACTTTCTCGTTATAATTTAGAAGGAAGTTAATAAATTAGTCATTTTTCAATATAATAGTGTAAGTTAATATTTTTTTTTTCTAGTTTTGAATTTCACTTTTTTAGTTAAAAACTTAAACTTAAAAAAAAGTATTTTTCGTTTAACAGCACCTTTGGGGAGATTAACAAAATATGAAGTGGTAACACCGTACTTAATTTCCGGATTCCAGTCGGGCGGGCCGATATGGCTCGAAGGTCCAATCAAATCATTCAGCTCGCGATTCTATGTGGGCGATAGCTGTCAAAACAACGTTCAGTACTAAAGACCGCGCGTGTTATTTACAAATTAAAATTTGAAAACATTGACTGAAAATATTTAACTCATAAAGTTTACAGAGATGCAGTGATAATATTTGAGTGGTATTTATCGTTTAAGACTTGAATTTTGTTTTTTGACTGTGTGCGAATATTATTTTGTGTCGAAAATGACCGCTTCCACGATGATTGAATTGGAATCCTGGATAATATACCAGTGTGTGCTGAATGAATGCCATGTGTCCAACAGCTGTAAGTAATTTTACAATTATTATGGTAATTAATACATCAGATATCCAACACACGACACAACGCGTGTTTAATCACGTCAAATATTTTGTAATTACTTATTTGTTTTTTTTAATTGAACTAAAAAACAAGTTGCTTCCTCAATTTATTTCTGTTTACATTGTTCCTTTTTCCGTTACCTTGTACAATATAATTTAATTTTATTGGATACTAATGTATCCAATAAGTATCAATTATGTTAAATATGCCTGGATAAGAAGGATATAGGTACTTATCAGTATTATTTGAGAAACTTATTTGTTTAAAGTGAATAATTATTATTAAAAACCTGTTCAATATCTTTTAGGTATCTTCTGCTTTTTTTTAAATAGCAAAGTCTATAGGTATAATACCTACCTACTCGCAAAGTAGGTATCTAACAACAATTCAATTTTATAGCAACATATTTTTGAATTTTATTATACTCAACCGTCTAATGTACCTACCTACGTGTACCTACCTACAGGTCGGGAATTACGTTCTATGACTCACGCACATCAACATGGCATCAATTAATTATATTAAAAGACCTATGTGTGGAATTAAATGTTATTTACAGGTACCTAAATACATACCATAAGCTTACCGTAGACTAAATTTATTTTATTTTGAACCGACTACAAAAAAGGAGGAGGTTCATTAATTCGGTTGTATTTTTTTTATTGTTCGTTACGTTAGAACTCCTTCATTTATTTTATAAACCGATTTGGAAAATTCTTTTTTTGAATCAGAATCATATACCTACCTATTTTTAAAATGTGGTAGGTAAAATGAACAAACCAAAATATAACATTTTTACGACAAGAAATCTAGTTCGGTTTTTTGCTAAGGAAAAAAGAAAGAACCAGAGTAAGATGGTGGAAACCACTTAACAGCCAAGATTAAGGGATGTCTTCATAAAGGAAAAAGTAAACATTTTCGTAACATCCTCCTGAGTGGTTGCCGTGCGCATGATGGCTTGTTTTCCTCAGTAAAAGCTCTACACTGGTCCCTTAACCTACCGTACCTTTACTTACCCTCATATTCTTCAAGTTTTATGAGTAACAGCTCTTAAGGAAACCAGGTGCGTCTAGAATATTGTCTAGAAGTGTATACATCATCTATCACCTTTAAGTGTAGTACTATGGTCACTTCCATACCTATGTGACCGAGGTACCCGTTCTAGCTTCTGTGGCTTTTTTATATTAAATTGAATTAAGAAGTTGTGTGCTCTGTGCTCACATAACGAGTGGGACCAAACAATTGCCCCAATACCTATATTTTTCAGCTAGGTTTTCGTGGTATGCAACCTTCACAGTACTTCAAATATTCATCCAAATAGAGGTCTCGCTAACATCGATCGCTGTCGAAACGGCAAGCTCATATTATATCAAACAAAATCACAAAAAATTCAGTCACAAATCAATTTCGATCTTCATACAAATCAATTTCGATTACCAAACAAATCATAAACATGTTCATTGAATTGTTTTTTAGTTAAGTGGCATCTCTTAGAAACAAATAACGATCACGAGCAATCGTGAACGCTCCAACGGAACGACTAATTAACGTTAATTGCGTACCATCTTCATAATCGAACACATGCCCTGTCCGAAACAGCGTCTGTTATTCTTCAATGGAGCATGAGAGCATTTGGAAGCGTGCTGCTAATTATACTTGAAACGAATTGTTGTAACTGTCTTTTGGAAGTATCTTGATACTCTCGATACTCCCAAAACAGCGAAATTAAAAGATAAAGCAGTTATTTTAACTAACAGAGAATATGATTAACAGCTTCACACCAAGCCACCAAGAAGTATTATAGTTGCCTAAATGAAAAAGAATGGACAAGAAACTCTTTTTATTACAAGACTTACTAGTTTATGCCCACAACTTCGTCGGATCGGCGAAGCCTTTTTGTTTTGCGCGAAACACTCATTCTTTTTCTAAAATAAAAGTAGTCTTAGTTATTCCTTCAAACATCAGCGATCTGCCAGTGAAAGTCCTGTCAAAATCGATCAAGCCGGTTAGGGAATTAACCGGAACAAACAGGCAGACAGACAAAGATTTTAAAAATTGAGTACCGTGTAAACATTCATAATATGCATTTAATAAACAACTGTTATTTAGATATTACAAACGGACACTTCAATTCATTACATCCATGAAATCCCCGAAAAGGGATAAAATCTTTCGAGCATTAAATTAAGGCGAGATACGAAACAACAAGATCGTTAACAGTTCGCAACAAGTACACGAACAACTTGCCCGGAAGAGGCTTTACTCGGCTCCAATCACGTTTGATCCAAATCGAAACATGCTCTCGTCGCCATTTCCTATTACTTACACAGTTTGATAATAAATAATCTGTCAAAGAAAGAAATTGGGTTCATAACAGCTTCATAGATCCGAAATCTTGGAATATCTGTGAATTTTTTAGACTATTTATGTTTTTGAAGTCCAATTAAAGGATTTTCTCGAGAAAATCTTTTGCTTCTTTGAATCGAGAACTAGTTCGAAAGGCTAGCAAGCTATACGTACTTTACCGAAATACCATTTTTAAGAAGCTTTAACGTATAACTATAATGATTCTTGTGCGTACCGCATAAGAGAGAAAATTCTTTCAGGAGCCTTGACGGTATAATCCTCGTTTCTCGATTGATATAGTCTTCAGTCAGAGTAGGTTACTTGTAGCCAAGCATTATCATCGTCGACCGCATCATAAGTATACCAACAGCATGGTCTATTCTGTAAAAATCTCTCTGGGTGAAGTGAGTTTGAGGTGAGCTGCTATCCCACTTCATTCTAGGGGTTGAAAGAATGACAGCTCATCTAAAGCTGACATCACCTAAAATCACCGATAGCGATTTACACAATAACACTGCAGATGCCATACTAGGCATTGATCTTCTTAGCGTATCGATTACCAAATTATGAAATGAAATAATTTTTGGTTTTGTTTGGCCCAGAATTTAGCATTGATAATTCACTTCACCTAAATTTACCGACAGAGGTTTTTTACAGAATAGCACAGCAGAACGTGAGAGGTCAAACGCAAGCCTTTCAATCTAAAAAAAAACTTCTTTGATATCGAAGTTAACTGTGTTACGACGGGCTGTCTCCCGGTATATACATTAGAGTGTTTTGAAGGTAAACTGGATCGATTGAATCTTCATGACACAGGAGCACCGCGAAGGACGCGTCCTTGACAGCGGCCAGCTCGTTACGACCCGAACAACATGGAACGTGTAGTCTTTATAGCGAGTTTATGTTTACCGTGGCGTACCTACTCAATAAATAGGTTATATGTACAGGTTAATACACTGTTCTCTGTTTCAGCACACACCCCTTTGTTGACAATGTGTTATTCATATGAATAATAAGTACCTACAGCCATAATATATGTGTATTTTTCCTTCTTGAGGTTTTGAAACTACGTTTTGCTGAGAGCCACGTTTCCTGTCTTTTAGTCCAAGATTTTGCGTCTTTTTTATATTGTTTGGTAAATACTACCACCCGGAAGAACGTCAGATGTTATTACGTCTTCATGTCTTCATAATAACGAAGTATTCAGTGAGAATGTTTTCCTGAAAATATGTTACCTGTGAAATCAGAACCAACCAAGAAATATCTTTGGTACAAAGAAGGAATTTCCGACATAGATTAAGGAGCGCCGCCTAATAATTACGATACTTAAACCTAATGGAGAATTTCATTATCCTACAAAATAATTGAAGACATTTACGTGAGGAAATTCATGGAATAAATCCAGTTTGTTGCGTAACATTCCGGATTTATTGGTAAACCTTATGTTACAAGATTCATGCCAAGAGTTAATAAAGTAAGAACTAATTCAATTTGGTTGCAAAAATCTAGAACGGCTCTAGCCGTTCTAGATTTTTGCAACCAAATCAACCAACTTCAGTAAACTTCTTAGATTTCTAAATCTAAGAAGTTTACTGAAGTTGCGAAGAAAAAAATGATTTACTGTATTTCAGCTTTCTAAATTGGCCAGAAAAGGCAATGTAAAGTGCAGACGGCAGCTTTGAAAATAATGCCTTTTCTATATGAGCTATTGACGGTAAAGAACTCTAAATTAAATTGCCAATTTTGTTGTAGCTGTTGGAGGAAAAATCGTGACTGCCATAATATTTTATAAAGTTATTTTTAACACAGAAACTCATAAACCGGTGCCGCGGTGATTGCATACATTTAAGATGTTTTGGTAAAGAAAAGACATAAAAAATAATATTAATTTATGCTTTACCATTATTTCTAAAAATATGTTCTACATTTTGAGAATTAATAAAGTTTCAGAGTGAAATATTATCTCTAAAATCAAAGTAACGAGTATGAAAAGTCCCATAGATATCTTCTAAAAAATCGTAGTAGAAATCCCAAGCTTATCTCTAAAAACTTTCCAGTAAAGTGTCTACCAAAATTGAGTCCTTAAGATAATTTAATTCCCAAAGGAACCCAATGAAGTGTTGTGGTTTCGTCGAGTGTTTAAAAATCTCCTTAGATTCTAAAGACATGGGATTAGATGTTATTGATAATAGGAATGTTACAAGAGGTGACTGACTGACGTTAGAAAATATGATGTTTTTGACATCTGGAGAAGCAGAATGATTCAGCTTGGTTAACGAATAGGCATATTTTGACAGCGAACTGAATCAGTTTGCCTAACGATCAAGGGAAGAAATTAAAAAAATCTTAAAACAAGAAAAAAGACGCTTCTCCTCGCACGTCGTCTAGTCTCCCAGCCATACTTCTTTTCTCCCTTTCTATCTCTTTCACTCCTATTCTTATTTTACTTCCTCCTCATATAATTATACATTCCCTTTTACTCATAATCCATTTCACGTAACTTAAAGCCTTCATACCACAAAATGGACTATGCTTGTTACTTACCTTCTGGTTTCGGAGAGTCAACCTGTAATCTTCTAAAAAAACATAGCAATAGGAAATTATGTTTTATTCATATAATTAATTACCGTGTTATTCACCCATTAAAATAAATTAGGACAACAAGGCGTAATTGGGTGTAGCAATGCTAGCAGAACTCAACTATGCGCGGGCCACCTCTGATATTAAAAATTAGACCATAAGCTTGATATTAAAAATGAGAAAATATAATCAAAATTATTTATATTCTGAATATTTTTATTTTAAGGTATCTTAGGAGTTAGTTGTAATGCTACAGTTTACAACTTTAGCATTTACTTTACTTTATTTTTTTTTAGTTTTAGTTCGCCTTGAAAAAGGTGCAGCTTGAAGGGATGACTTCAAAATTATAGTTAGTTAACTAGCTTCTGCTCGCGGCTTCGTACGCGTGATAGTTAAGTACATTTTATAACATAGGCTATGGCATTTTGGCGATAACTTTCTATCCGTGAAATCATTTTAGTAATAGGACCAGTACTTACAGAGATTACCGCTTACAAACAAAAAAACAAACATCTTGAAGGAAGAGAATGAAGCAAATGTCTAATTAGTAAAAAAAAACATAAATCGAACATTCTGACACTGACGAGCTGACCGTTTTGGTAACCAATAGCTTCTAAAGCACAACAAACACTACTTGTTAAAAAGCGTTTTTATTTCCACCATCGATGTAAGTATTGTTTTATATTTTTACGTTTCTCAATGACTATGAGTTTACGTAAAAGCAAGATTACATTGAATGAATATCGCAATTCCACGGCTTGACCGTAATTTACCGAAGTGCTCCCAACCAAGGATTACTCTGAATTCCACGTGTGGAATGTCGAGACTGAAGGTCGCGAGCTTTTGTCCAGTATTCGCACATCGGAATATCGCCACGTATGGCCGACCTGCATTCCCTAACGTTGGGTTTTATGTACTATTTCAAGTATTTTCATGTTTATTCGGGCACAAAATATTCCTGAATATGTATAAGTATTATTTCAGTAAACTTAACTTTCTTTCCATTTCCTAAATAGATAAATTGTCTCACGATTGTTCTGTCCTCAGATATAAAAGATTAATCTCTCTAAGTTTCTTAATTAAGTAAGTAACAAAACCTTGAAAGTATCATAATGACGTTGAAATTGAAACGTGAGCGAAAATGTTTCTTGGTTTAGAGTTCCCCTTCGTCTACACGAGTCCTTATCGGAATTAAATAATGCGTCGGTTCCTTGCTCAGCTGTTGCGTGGCAGGTGCGAGCCCAGCTGCTCTTCCCATCGTTGTAACGGTCGCCCGCGAGTGCGACCCGCCATTCTACTTTTAAATTTGAACTTAGAAACGTTTGCTTTAAAAATTTAATGCTTGCAAAAAGTACTACGGTGAAAAGTTCTTTCTTTTTCCATAACCAGCCAGGTTGGTTTTTTATTTTTCTGGCATTTTTCTGGCACTGCGACAGTACCATGACCAAGCGGGTATGAATTTTAATTGGAATATGGCTGCCTCGCGAACCATGTTCGGTAAACTGTGGATTGTTTAGAATTCTATCTGGATTCTGTTTTACTTTAAAATACTTAGTATAAATGACTTGCCCTCCTGTACAACGTTATGTAAATATTCTAAATTGCATTTTTAGTTTTCACAATTATGCTAAGAATTTGTATAATTAATTTAATTAGAATAAAAAAAGTATAAAATTAAATTCTACTCGAACACGATATAGATTAGATTCCTAGCATTTCCATTCAAAAAGGTACTGAATTTAGAGCCTACCTACACATAGGTACCTACTTTGTTATTTTCTCCACTGGTGAATTAAATACTTAGTTACAATGTCCATCACTTAATAAATGAATATGACTGTCGTATTTTTGTCCTCTCAAGTTAATATTCACTTGTATTTTCTCTCAAAACGTCATTAAGTTAAAATTTATTTATGTGTAGAAGCTAAACTGTACTTACCCGGTTTCTCACGAATTCTATTGTTGTTAACGAGGGCCGACTCGCAAGTTGTCATTTCACTTTAACTGTTAGTGCCCTTTCAACTAAATGCATTACGCCCCGTACGGCTATTAAAGACAAAATTTCTCCGTCTACAAGGACTGTTATTTTAAAGTACTTACTTGTCGTTTAAAATATTACTAGTCCTTTATAAACTGCCCCTCCTGCAGATAGACAAGAATTCCTATTATTTCGAAATTGGAACTATCATTTCGATCAAGTGAGAGTAAAGAATCTCTATTGTGCCCAGATATAATTCGAACCATGCCAGGTTGGTCCTTTAATTAAATAACTAAGGTCTCGCCCGTCTGTCGTCTAAGACCATTAATACTGGGGTTCAGCTAAGGGGCTCTATAATGATCGATTGCTTGTCGAAATCGTTGCCGACTTAAGTCATTACTGAGATAAAATTTGGTCCTTCCATCCGAATTTGTAGCTTAAACTTCCAGCTCTCGGAATCCGATGCTCAAGATGATAAGTTTCATAAATCATAATAGTTTCATAATAGTAAGATCAAATTAAGACAGCAAAAACAGTCCACTTGTGACAGTTCGGTAGAATATTTCATGACCCAATAATGATGGCAGGTCAGGGTCGCCCAATATCGTTTAATGGTCTCACGAAAATCAATAGGAGAGATCTATATTTAATAGTGTAAGTACACCTATTGCGTGACTTGACTGTAAATCTATACTAATACATATTATAAAGCTGAGTTTGTTTAAACGTGTTAATTTCCGGAATTATTAGTCCGATTCTGAAACTTCTTTCGCTAATAGGAAACCACGTTATCTCTGAGTCCCTTAAGCAATATTTTGTTGTAAAAAGCAGTAATCCGTAAGAAAATTCACGTAGACGAAGTGGAAGGCAAAAGCTAATAAAAAATAAACCATTTACAAGCTTTGATTTTCAGTCGATGCCTATAGTCGGCCTATATTCGGCAAGGTCTATGTCCAAAGTGCTAAATTGAAATTATGTAAAATGTCCAGTGCTTCGTCAAACATGATATGGAGCTTCGGATCCGCTCCTACAAACAAACAGCAATTTACATTTGAAATGGCAACAAATCCCCAAGGGAATGGCGCGCCAGCTATCCATATTAATAAAATTCTTGTGTCCGTTTGTATCGGAACATAATAAATTCATTGTCACGTGCCTGCGTGTGGAATATTTCTCAATGCATGATTAATAATGAACTAACTGTGCACGTTCTCGATATTGTACATATTGATGTTTTTTGTAATATCATAATGCAAATTGCAGATGTTTCAATGTAATTAGTTAATACAAACCAAGGCTTGATGACAATAGGCTACAAGGGACTTAACTGGCGAAATGTGGGTGTACTAATGAGTACACCTCTGTCTAACATTTTGGGAATTACAGGCGTTATGTTATGCTATAAACCAAGGCTTAACCGCCGGATTCTTGAACGAAAAATAACGCAAAATTGACAGCTGTGACAAATTGTCAAGCGAGGAAGCGAGTAGTAAATTGGATGGCCGAAAACCATTATTTTAAGAAATAAATACTCTATTCAATTCTATTGTTCGTTCAGGTGTCGCCAATTTTTGGTGGTGGTCTGAATGCGCGTGGAAGTGCGAGGCGAGAATTGAATTAATTTTTCGTACATTGAACTATATTATTGCATAAATAAAGTTTTTATTACTTTGCAAAATGGATACACAAACTTTGCGCAAACCGGCGCGTGCCAATGTTGGTCGACGCGAATCGGTACGGTACAAGTTTTTGTGTGAAAGGGTCATGATTTCAATTCTCGCCCATTCTTTCAATTGGAATGCACGCCTCTCCTAGCCGGTTTGAAACTACCTTTAATTGTTGATAATTCAGTCAACCAATCACAGCAGCTTACGCGCGATTGACAAATTTATCACATTCATTTTGCGTTCAGGAAACTGCGGGTAAGATGATCTTTTTATGGTAAAGGAATAAAATTTACCGGAACGTGATGGATGATAATACGGTATTAATAAAAAATATATATTATAGTCTTCTCCTGTCATTATCGATTTTATGTAGAAATCAGTGCCACGTGAACTATAAAACTATTTTTACTGATTGATTGGCAAACGGTACGTTACAACCTGTGCATTTGATTTTATATACCTAGATACCTAGGTATCTCAGTCGCCTCCTTGGTAGATGCCTGCTAAAGTATTTACGTGGGCGGTCCAGTTTTCTTTGAAAATTTCTTCACCCTTCAGCTGCCAAAGCAATGACCCTTAAAAATATGTCAAGTACGGTATGGTGCTCACTCAAGGTATTCATTAATGAAAGATTTTTGCACACGATACTTTAATATTCTCAACTGGTTTTTTATTTTTGCTGAAGAGAAATTAAAACTCCATTAGGATTTCGATATGTTATAAAAAAAAATACCTACCATAAAATAACATCTCTATCTGACAGTGACATATTATTTTATGGATGCGTTCACAACTTAGAACTTGATAAACAGAATTTGTGAATAATATTTATTTCGTGATTAAGTTTTAATAAATTGACAACAATCTGATCTGAAGCTGAAATAGGACCAAGAGACGCAGACGACTTAATGGAGCGTCAAATATCATTCCTCTTTTTCACTTTTAGGGCAGGCATTCTCATTGGCGCGTCAATGTCCTTTGGCCCGAGATCATAGAGTACATTTGCCCGGAATCTTCTAGTAATATTCCAGATTTCAGAATGAAAAACATCGAACATTAAAAAAAAAATCAAATGCTGTCTTTTCATCGCGAGTTTATAAATTATTTTCTTAATCTTCACATTGACCTCGTGATTTTTAATTTATGCTCCTGTTTTGCTTTTAATTATTCATAACAAGCTTCCAAAAATAGACCCAGACATAAACTAAAAACACCATTATAAGAGAAAGTGAGGCTTTTTGGAAAGATACTTGAAAACTCAATCGTAGTTCGCAAACGAAAAGTTTGATTGGTTTCTTCACGGATTCTTAACTTCAGTAATCAGATCAGATGGCTTAAGGCTTTCCGCGCTAAATAGGACGTTATTGGACTATCTTTGATGCTAACTCAAACTCATATTTCACTTAAATTGCCTTTGAAAAAGGAACAGGTAGCGAATGAAAGATGGTAGACTTTTGAAATTCAAATTGGCTTATTGAGCCTCATTAATGGTTTGTTTATGTAAGTAGGTAGGTGCTACAATTGTTAAAATTTCACAGAAATCTTCAGTACAAGGAAAATTCTAATCGATATTTCATTCTTACCTAAATTTTGCAAGAATATATTGTATACATCCTTGTATTACAAATTAATGTTCGTGCAAGTTTTACCATTACCAATTGCGTTACTTTTGGTGCTATCGCAATAACATTTAGCAAAAATACTAAAAGTGAATGGTTACGTAGTGACATCATTGAGGTTATTGTTTTCACCGTCATTGTTGCGGGTCCATTGTTGTTTGCAGCTCAAAATAAAACACTTCTAGATGCTTGTGGATGTGATTCCGACTAAGTGCAAGTTGGACTCACAGACGAAGAGTTTCCGTATGACAATATTTAACACTAATAGAAAAAAAAAGTTTTTCTTGTACTCTCTTTAACTTTTTATTTTCATTATTTGTTGTTATAGCAGCCATAGTAATACACACTCTGTGACAACTCTCGAAAAGTTTCACTATGCCCTATCAAGCCGCCAGCCTGCTGCATGATGTGGCCTGTGGCAAAGTAGACTGTATCAAAAGCAGTGGAATATGCCCCACTAATTTCATTTGATGGGGGCAGATAGCACTAGTATAAAATCTTGGTGGATTCTGCCCCATCAGGGTGGACATATCTATTACGATTCATGAGATACAGCTGAGAGAAAAACGGTTGCACAGTGGAGGCTTAGTAATAGGGTTTCGCTGGCACCCGGAGCACCCGGAGCCTTAAAAATGGAGTCTTCATTTGACCCTCTAGCAATACTAGCCTATTATTGTCCCACTGTGGGGCAAAGGCCTCTTTTCATACAGAGAAGGCACGAGCATTGATCACCACGCTTGCTCGAGAGGGAATGGCGGATTTAGCTCTAACAAATTATTTTTTTTAATAGATTAAGCGAAAACGATTCTCATTTTATTTGAACAAACAACTAATACATACTTAAACATGTACAATATGTTGAATGAATGAATGTAACGTGTTATCAGCATTACTTACAAGTAGAACACTGTAATACTGGTGAGTTTGTATGCTTATCTGTAAGCGAAAAAACATGAGTGTGTTTTGGCACAACGGACGTAGAGAATTACTAATACGGCTGATGACTAAGTTGTAATAAGCTAATTAGTCCGTCTACCTGCCAGAATTGCGGATTTTGTTCGAAAGAGTAAGGCGCGTCGCTCACACGATTAACAGTCGAGGTGCAGTTGAGGCGCGGGCGAATAAGAGGCACGCCGCAACAAGGTTTTCTTTACAAATGAATGGTAGTGCGCTCACATACAAGAGTTGCGGCGAGGGCGAGGTGAAGGCGGGGCGGAGGCGAGGTGCAGGCGGGGCGGAGGTGAGGTGCAGGCGCAGGAATGGCGCTCAAGTGTGCCCAAGCCACGATTCTACCGCCATTTTGTCATTCAAAATGTGAAGGAAGCATAGCCGCCTGCGCCTCGACTCTACGCAGAGAATTATCCTCGACCGTGCTGCGACGCCGCACCGCCGCTGACGCGACGTCGCCTCGACTTTACCAGTGAGCGACGCGCCTTACACAAAGGGCATTAGGAGGAACACGGATGTTAGAGTTATGTTAGGGTTTTAGTCAGTAAGAGTCTGACACTCCCTTTTGCTCCGCTCATATATTACTGTTATTTTGCGGGTCTTTGTAATTCCAAACTTTCAGAATACAACCACGAATGCTTCGGTTGTTATTGGAAACTTTTGTAACCAAGATGTTGCTAAGAGGCTGCGGGTAACTTTGCTTATGATAGTTTTAATAGTTCTGTGATATTACTTCTACTATAGATGCTCTCTGCGACTTAGTAACTGGTTTTTTTTTTGGTTATTACTCCGTTCCCTCGGATCGTAGCTAGATGTTATATACCCTACTAGCTTCTCGTGGCTTCGCCTTTGTAAATAGTAACTTTCCGTAAAGTGTGAACTATTATCCCAAGGGAACACATTACCGGGATAAAAAGTATCCTATGTGTTAATCCAGGAAATGGTCTATCTATGTGCCAATTTTCATCCAAATCTGTTCAACAACTTTCACATTTACATAATTATTATATTAGTAGGTTATAGGACTACTATTCCTTATGAGTCTGACAAAGTATCATATCGATACCTTTAGGCTCAAAGGGCGTAAACGCCATTTTGGCCAAAATGAGATTTTAATGCAGTCTTTCTTAGTTTTTCGTCCTCTATCGATTGGTATATTTAAAACATCGATATTCGCAAAAAAATTGTGGATACAGCCATAATTTTTGGTTCGCCAAACATAGATTTTCTTAAAATTTGGGTCGTGTTTTTTGGCTCTCCTGAAAAGTCGTGTTTTGGTGGATACGCCCTTTGAGCCTAAAGGTATCGATATAGAAAAATATTTTTTCCAATCCGTTTGATAGTTCCAAAGGTTAGTATGTCTGAACAAACAAACATAAAATCTCTTCAGCTTTAATAAACTAGTATAAAAGTATGGATTTGTTCTTTAACAACAAATAAAAAGAAACATATTTCTTTTCTCACCCGTAAAAGAACTTTATTACTCGCCAAATTCGTCTTGCATTTGTAGTAACGGACAAAAAATCATTTTTGATATCTCTATTTCGCATTAATATGTCAAGGAGTGCCAAACAGGTCCGGTTTGTAACAGTTAGATGATGTCTACGATTTTAGGGTTCCTTAACAGATGGTTCCATCCGGAACCTATTACTAAGCATCCGCTGTCCGTCTGTTAGTGGGATGTATCTCATGAAACCGTAATAGGTAGAGAGGAATGTATATGAGTATATTATGTACTATGGCTGCTATAACAACAGATTCATACTAATATTTTAAATGCGAAAATACAGACTTATTTTCCGTCTGTTATGCTTTCACAACTAAACCACTGAACCGATTCTGATAAGATATGGTACAGGGTAAGTTTGAACCCCAAAAAAGGACATAGGCTTTTTATACCGCGAAGTCGCGGGCAAAAGCTAGTCATAAAGGGGCAATACACAGCGTGTTTTTTTTAAGTATTTTTTATTTTGCATTAAGCTCCAGTCTTTACTTTCAATACCTTTGGTGCTCAATGCAAAGGTGCTCAAACGGGTATACTTCTTTTTTTTGTTATGCTGTTCGGTGGTACGGAACCTTTCGTGTGCGAGTCCGGTTCACACGTGGCCGGTTTTATGAACACTCCTCACACACATACATATTCCGTCTAACATGAACTAAACTTAGTCGAACCGATCGATTATATACGCCGGCTACCGTTGGTAACCTTTGCACTTACAATGTAAGAAGTCTATTTTAGTTTTCACGTGTCTCTCTGAAGATAGGCAACTATGTATTATCTTCTACTAATATAAGCATAGCCTTATTTTCTTGTTTTTTGAAACGCGTTTATCTCTGAAAGTACCAATCGGATTGGCAAAACAGAACAGCTGAACGGACCTGGATGAAATTTGGCACAGAGATAGATTTATAGTCTGGAATAGCACATAACTTTTTATCCCGGCAAAATGTACGATTTCTGTAGGATAATATAACAACTTTGACGCGGAGAAAGTCGCAGGCAGAAGTTGGTTTTTGTATAAACGATAGTCAGATTCACGAGGAATAGTATAGGCTATATAAGATCACGCTACAACCATGGGGAGTGGAGCAGTAACCAAAGACGTAACTCGGGTGAACAAAAGCCATGCACGCGTACCTGAAGTTGGTTTTTGTATAAACGATAGTCAGATTCACGAGGAATAGTATAGGCTATATAAGATCACGCTACTACCATGGGGAGTGGAGCAGTAACCAAAGACGTAACTCGGGTGAACAAAAGCCATGCACGCGTACATAGTCGCGGGGAGGCAGCTAGTGATTTATAAATGTTCGTCATTTAATTAGATTGAAGATAAAAGTTCTTTACTTGCTTTAACTATGTTAGTAAATTTTTAAGCGGTTTACTGAAAAACATAGTCAATTGTCGACCACCACTCGTTTCTGTTGTACCAAGAATGACGACTACTTACATTGTTAGGGTTTTTCCTAGGTGTCGCGGTCAACCGCCACTCATGTAGCCAGGATTCTACCGGTACTGTCATGTTCTGGGGAACTCTTCTTTCCTAATGATCAATGCTGGAAAATTTTGACATAATAACAGATGTAAAAAGATAATTTTCGAAGCCGAAAGTTACCTACATACCCTTCACACCATTGCGATCATTCAATTCTCTTCTAGACTGTACCTGGGAACCATCTGGTTCCGGAGATATTGACCGCCAAAGTTCCAATTTTTTGTCACGTTTTCTTATGATTACAGTTTTAATGATTATAATTTAAACTTTAAATACTTCAACGGCCCCTGTACTATATTGCATACACCCAAAGGCACAATACTCGTGCATGACATTGCGCACTATCATACATAAACAGTGATTTTTTACACCAAAAATAAAGGTCATTTTCCAGTGATTTTTTTTGAATAATATTGATTAGTTTGATGATCAGTTTCGGCTGTGTGATATGTCCTTTTAAATCCAAGTAAGCCGCTGTAAATATAATTTGGCAAAATGTTATAGACCCGTCCAACACCCAGTGCAATTGCGGAGCTCCAGTTCAGACTATGTCCCATATGCTGATGTGTCCGTTAACGTGACGACCTACTGGGCCCAAAAAGTTTAATTTATTCCAGATTCATTATCGATACGAAAAATAGAAGAACCCCTTTGTATTTGTTTTTAACCTGGATTAATTAGTTTGTAATTTCAAACAACTTATCACAATATGAATAGTTCCGGACATGGTATTATGATAAACAAACTATGACTATAAATTCGAGGAAGCCTAAGCTTGCACTGAGTAATCGCAAACAGCTCTACGCAAGTTCCTGCCCGATTATGAAGTACCTAACTAAATCTAATATCCAATTATCGTTGCAACGTTTAGTATCATATTTTCTGACTGCCTACATTTTATTTACAATCGTCGATCGTCCTAAGTACTTTCTAATAAAGGTTATAATGGCTTGTCAATTATTCATGATGAATAATAGTCATTTCATACAATACAGGCATTATTATGCAATCTTTTAGACTATCACATGCGAGTATTGTGGTCCTTATTGCTAAGAGCTGAAGAATGATAACGCGTAGGCTTAGGTGAGGTTAGGCTGACAAGGTCGTTAAGTCTAGCCTCCAGACAGCCTATTTTGCTAGCTTTAATGATATGTTTTTGCTTGAGTTATAAATATTAACGGAACATTTAGCGGTTAACCATGTAGAGATATTTTAATAAACTATGTATTTGAATTTTACTTTAGCAAATCATTATGATTGAGTAGGTATCAATTTTATTACACTGGTTTTCAAAATGCGATTCGCGTTTTGGTTGTAAACAAAATTCTGTAACAGTAATTGTAACGGTAGGTAATTTTTGGGCCGTGATGCGCCCGCGCCGGTCTGCCTAATTGGTTATTTATTCCGCTTCAGTATAAACAGTTTCGATGCTTCTGTGAAATTGACCACTGAATTCGAGTATCGTGTTTTTGTTTTGTTAATGCTTGCACATGTTCACTTTTTTTGTTATATGGCGCCTGGCGCACAGACTGTTGAATTTTACTTTCATGAAATCATGATTAATAGATTTGCAAACTTGAAAAACTTAATGCTCCTTCTTCGAAATATGCGCAAGCGAATACCAGGCCCATACTCATGGTAGCAGGAGGAATCGTGGGGTTTTATTCCGACATCACCCTCAGTTCTTTCCTAAAGGGAATCCATGAGGATTTCTACATTCTCCCAAAAAAGGAGTCTACATAATTTCCAAAATAATTTCTGAAGTGATGAGAGTGCGAGTGTTTTGATTCGCAATTGTTTTTTACTTGCTGCATTTATTTTCTTTCACTTTAGGACTTAGGTATCAAATATTCATAAACACTGCCATGATCATTTGCAACATCAAAACATCCTTTCTAGAAAGCGTATATCCAAAACTGCCTATTGTCTGCGACTCTGAACTAGCCCTGTATCCTCATTACACAACATACTCAGATACTTGATAGCTCCATTGTCACCACAACGTTGGCCTTTGTTATGTGAAAGATTGTATTACAATACTGTAAGACTATCTGACTTGTTCCGGGTTGCTGATCCATGACACACTTCCGAAACAAAAGATTAATCGTTCTTCAAGACGATTAATATCCCGTTCAGCTTTTTATTAATTCGAAACTATGCTTATCTTAATGTTCCGTTATGCTATTCCGTATTCATGACTTATTTTGCTGTTAATTTTTCAGTTTGTTAATGATTTTCTTCAGTTTTATTGTCGGTTCAACCAATGACCCCATTCCGGTTTCTTAGCGCTTATATTTCTTGTTTGTCCTCTCCTTCCTGGGCGTACAGAATGACGTCAACTTCTTTAATTTCGGCGGTTACCTGTTTGTTAGTCGGGCAAATTAAATTCGTGGCTAATATAAAAAAGGTTCGCAGTTTTAATACAGGGTGTCCCAGCTAAGGACGTCCAAACGAAAATTTTGGACTCCTCCCTTCCTGGGCTATCCAAACCACCCCCATGTATGTTCTACGATTTTTTGCGGTTTAGGAGCTAAACGACATTTTAATATTTTTTTGGGATATTCTTCTTTACATCAGATTTTGTAGATTTTCTCTTTTTGTGTCGCATTTTTTGGAAATATTTTAATTGATAATTAATCCTGAAAGTATGGTCTTCGATCGATAAAAACAACTGTCTGTCTTATTGTCACCCGAAATTACTTAAACTTAGTTCAAAGGCAAAAATGTTGTTTTGTAAATTTCGTTGCAGATTTTCGGCTCTTAAAGAAAAATCACAATAAGGGCCCAAATCACCTTAGAGTTATACTTAATAAAAGTTCGTTTTAATTCATTATCATCGGCTTTCATTTAAAAACGAAAAAGTGAAACCTAATCAAAATGAACTTTTATCAAGTTTTCAATGCAATATGAGCTCTATGTCAGTTTATTATTTGGAGTGGTTAGTAAAGTTAGGTTAGGTTAGGTTAGGTAGTTAGGTTAGGTAGTTAGGTTAGGTAGTTAGGTTAGGTAGTTAGGTTAGGTAGTTAGGTTAGGTAGTTAGGTTAGGTTAGGTTAGGTTAGGTTAAACAAACTTTTATTAAGTTTTCAATATAATTTGAGCTCTATGTCTTTGACTTTATTAAATAACATCACTAATTTAAAAAAAATACTAAACTTAGGTTTGGTTTACCTAACCTAACCTAACTACCTAACCTAACCTAACTCTAACCTAACTTTACTAACCACTCCAAATCACTATTGTGCAAATAATAAACATGACATAGAGCTCATATTGCATTGAAAACTTGATAAAAGTTCATTTTAATTCATTTTCATTAGGTTTCACTTATGTTCTAAAATATTGTATTTTTCGCCTTACCATGTTCGAGCTTCAATTGCTCCGAATAATGACCCGTAAAATACTAGTTATTTGTACTGTTTTAAAGAGCTGAGGGTCCGTGGAAGGTTTTGAAATAACTTTAAGGTAATTTGGGCCCTTATTGTGATTTTTCTTTAAGAGCCGAAAATCTGCAACGAAATTTACAAAACAACATTTTTGCCTTTGAACTAAGTTTAAGTAATTTCGGGTGACAATAAGACAGACAGTTGTTTTTATCGATCGAAGACCATACTTTCAGGATTAATTATCAATTAAAATATTTCCAAAAAATGCGACACAAAAAGAGAAAATCTACAAAATCTGATGTAAAGAAGAATATCCCAAAAAAATATTAAAATGTCGTTTAGCTCCTAAACCGCAAAAAATCGTAGAACATACATGGGGGTGGTTTGGATAGCCCAAGAAGGGAGGAGTCCAAAATTTTCGTTTGGACGTCCTTAGCTGGGACACCCTGTATATCGAGCTTTTTGGACAAGAGCAAACGTGTTTGTTACTTCAAAACAATTTGGGTCTAAATCTTTTTACTTAAGTGCCTACAAAATTTCTTCCTCCTCAGTAATCCCAGCCATTTTTGCAGGTTTTCTTTCTTGTTACAGTTTGCTACAAGATCCCAGAGTCACCAGATCCACGTCATTTTATATAACAACACACTCCTCAATCTATTCTCAAAATTTCATCAGCCATCCTTAAATGACGTAGTCGTAGCGATTGTCGCATCTCAGTCCATTTCGATTAAACGGGAAATCGTTTAGCACATGAAATGAACGTACACATCCTTGTAGATACGTTCTATGTATCTATCCGTCAAGATCTGTCAGCTATAAAGTTGTATGCGCTGGTACACTGGAAAATGTTTGCACATTTTATTGCGGACATAAAACTAGCGAATTGTAGCAACTATTTCTTAATAGGTGGTAATATTCTGTCGTTTAATTTATACAAATAGTCTGTTGGTAATGTCAATGTCAAAATAACAGCTTTTTTTTACAAAATAAATAAAAATGTTTACAAGGTATTAACAAGAAAAAAACATTGTTTGAATTTTTTATCTGTCTCTGTCTATCTGCCTGTTTATTATGCGGAAATTATGCCTATCTTTCACTGGCATATAGCTGATTGGATTTGATATCTTAGATGTTAAGAGGAGTAACTTGAGCTACAAAAAGAAAGGTCTCTGCGCAAAAAAAGTAAAATCTCCTGATAACCGAGCATTTACTCAAAGTCGCGGGCTTAAACTAGTACCTATATAATATTTAATAATAATAAAATAGTGCCTTTCTGGCTTTGTATGTATGAGTATGTAGGGAGTGGGACGTTCTTTGTGCAAAGAGAGTCCATTAGAGTCATATATGTATAGTAACGTCGTTTTTATTTGCCGGTAGAATGGCTTTCGCTTTTAAGCTTGTGACAGAATGTCTAGGGTAATGTTTGCGTCGCGTCCGTGTCACGATTCTGAGAATCACTAAAACATCGGCAACATGGGAGTTCGACTCACACACGAAGGGTTCCGTACATCCGATATGTAACTCTATTCAACAACAACAAAAACAGGTTTTTTGTATGTTTCCTCTGATTAAATACCTACATTTAATTTTAAACTCTGTCTGTGTAAATATCAACTCTACCTATTACGGTTCGTGGGACAGACCGTTGTTGACTGACAGACGGAAGAACGGAAAACGGAGGCTTAGTAAGGTTCCCGTTGGCCCTTCAAGTACGGAATTCTAAAAATGATTTACTCTAGTAATATTGCTACATATTTTAGGTTAAGTGAATTCCGTTGGTTCAGGCAGGTATAAGGTAGGTAGGTATGTGTACATTGTCAGTCACCTGTAGTTGGTAGTGTTCTCAGAAATCCTGTTATTAATTTGAGTCATTCCGTAATGTTATCATACTTTGTGGTTTCTTTGATATGTATTGAAGTTAATCTTCATTTATTTTCTGGCTTAACATCATAACATCACGCTTGTAATCCCCGAAGGGTTAGGCAGAGGTGTACTTATTAGTACACCCACATTTCGCCAGTTATGTTTAAGTCCCATGTAATGGTGGCGCCCCCTATTGCCATCAACCGGGCACAAATCTAGACTCCGATGCTGCTACCGAGAAATTCGTAATGGAAAAAGAAATTGGAATTTTCTGGCTTCGTCTGCTTAAATTTTCTTACGGGTTCCTATTTTTGTATTGAAAAAATAATATAGAAGATAGATAGTAGATGAGGCGAAAGGAGTATGTAAGGATCGTAGCAGGTGGCGTTCTGTGGTTTCTGCCTACCCCCATGGGAAAAAGGCGTGAGTTTATGTATGTGTGTATGTAATATAGCTTGTAGCACTCAGGGATAACGTAGCTTCCTAATTTCCTATTAGCGAAACAATTTTCAGAATTGGACGAGTGGTTGCGGAGATTAGTGCGTTCAAATAAAACAAACAAACAAACACACTCTTCAGCTTATTAGTATAGATAAGTAACTAAGTACCTAGATGTAACAGTTTGTTTTGTCTTATCTTGTATTTGTTTCGACAATCGAAAGTTATATGACTATTTGCTACTTCTTCTTTACATTTATTTTTACTTTTATAATGTTATTTTATCCATGGTTTTATAATTTTACGAATTCTTCAACTAGGTTCAAAAGTGCCTTTTAATGTTCTAATTGAAATAAATGATTTGATTTTGACTTTGACTTTTCCGTGCATTAATGGTTCAGAACATACAACGTGGCAATTCTGCCAGCCTTTTGGGCAATGTGGGCAGTCACGAGATACCCGGTTATATGAGAATTAATTTTAAAAATCTATAACGAAATACGAAGTAAAGCAAAAACATGACAGTGTCATGCCGTTTGCTGTCACGGCATTCGGCGCCATACGTTGTTTCACATCAAAAAGTGGTTTTGTTCAGTTAGCAAGAAACGTGTAAACAAATAAAAATAATAGAGATGTTACTGTCTCGTTCTATTAAACATATGTTAGCAAGAAGCGTATAAATGTCTGCTATAATTGCAACCGCGTTACTCTTATGAGACGTAATATGAGCATCGTCGACTGCTTATTGTTCAACATCTCTCACGATTTTACTTTATTCTCGAAAGTCAGGGGAAATGATTCATTTATTATGTTTGTGTGTATCTCAGCAATGTTTCCGCTGTTATTTAATTGAGAGACTGCGTCTTCGCTTTCGATACGATCTCCTTGTGACCGACTAATTGACTAGATTGAGTTTTATTGTTAAAGTTAAAAGGCAATAACTGTTTTATTTACTGCGACTTGGATTCAAATTTTGTGTACCATGAAATTACCTCTTAAAGTCTGTAATTTCTGTAATCAGGTACGTTTTCCATAACTTTTCATCATGGTTTACGTTACATAATTTATTTATATCCTTTTGGATTAGGATCAGGGGGACAATTCTACTAACTTTTAAGAACGATCACAATCTAATCTCAGTCAAAATCTGGCAAAAATACATCTTTACCTATATTATTTTGTCATTGATTGTCGCTGAGATGAGATTTCGACTTGATATCGAACGTTTTTAATTTATTGAATTGGCCATTTGTATACTAAATGCCAGTTCAATATAAAAATAACAAAAGTTATTTAAATGCGTATCTAATCTCATTTGCTTCTAACCGGACGCTTTCAAGAAACTTGTCGCAGCACATTCTATACAGTGGAACGAGTTTTTGCTCCACATCAGGCAATGACCGCTCGAATGATAATGTCGTAATTAAATATGCAGTCTAATCTTAAGGACGGAACATCTATATTTGCCGGGAATGAAACCGGAACGGTGTGAGACGATATCGGGGTATCGAGTGTTCTCACGCATCGCATTCTAGTCCACCCTGCTGCTTTTACACCGAAAGAATTTATGCATATTGTTATTGAAAGTTGAATAGGCAGATGTAAATCTATTGTAGATTGTACTGTCGTGTTTAATAGGAAGCAAAGGCTCTCGCAGAAATTGATGACTGTGAGCATAATTTGCATATTTTTTACAGTATGAATTTCGGCAAGGTTTTTTACGTTTTTTAAATTGTTTTTGCAGCCAGGCGTAATAAATTAATCCTCGCTTCTGTTAGGGTAGGCCGTCCGGCTTATATTTTTTCGTTTTCCAATTTAATTTGTCATTCATTTTTTGTTTTAGAACATTCCCCTCCAATTTATCTTCGTCGTGGACAAAACGTTCTATTTAGAATATTCACACTTAGATTTCAAAAGTTATTACCTCACAATAGCTCCTACAAATCAATTTCGAGGACTGATCCTTAGTACACATAAACGCGAAAGTTTGTGAGGATGGATGGATGGATAATTATATGGATGGATGTTTGTTTGCTATTCTTTAATGCTTTAACGTGTGAACGAAATTAGCTAACATATGACACACACAGATATTGATCTAGCTTGTAACAAGAGAGGATACATGATATGATCTATCCGTAGAACAATTTCTATGATAACTCGTGTGACTTGGGATATTATCTCCTGTGTGGATGGAGAGGCCTTCGGGAGAATATTATGCATGTATTCTGCTTTTGTGTAAAATAAAGGAACTCAATATTCACGATGAAGTGGATCGTGCCCACCGGCTCTCGTTCATATAGTACATGATGTGACAAAGAGGGGCGCCATGTCCTACGTGATCAAAGGAAAGGAAGTAGCTATGTAATTGGATGGGCCCCCGTTCAACCATATCGTTGGGTCCGTATTACGTGTTTATTGGAGAAGGGATTTTCTCAGGTGCCTTATTGATGCCTTTTGTTGGCTTCTGGGTCTGTTATTTCGAATTGATCGTTTTGTATGTTGAATTCGGATTGGTTTTTTACGTTTTTGCGTGTCTCAATTCTTCAATTGTTTTTTGTTGGTGATTTAACATATAAACTCTTTTGCAAAAAAAACGGGCACTTTAGATTTTTTTCTTACTTCAATGAAGAAGAACAAGAAATAGGTTTTATTAATTTGACGATGTATTGGCATGTTATTTGAAGCATCCTGGCATGATTCTAAACGTTCCAAATTTAAAATTTGAAATTAATAAAATAAAAATTATGATTATTGTGGATTATTCTAAAATTGCTTTACTAATGGCGCGAATTGCTGAAACGATTTTTAACTGATTACGATATTTTTAAACTTTTTGGATATTTTCTGCAAATTAAACAATTAAATCTTTCTTTTTACATTAAATACCACTTTTTGATATGAGTGATAAATCGATAAGGGCCGGTAAAATTATAGCCCTACTTGAAGAAGGTTGTTCGCAAACTTACGTGTCTCAGCGGCTAAATGTGAGTCGTTCAACTGTCCAGAGGACTTGGCAACGGTATCAAGAGACCGGTTCGGTTAAAAGAAGACCCGGTTCGGGAAGAAAACGATGCACAGAACCGAGAGATGACCGCTTTTTGGTGAGTCAGGCGTTGCGGAATCGTAAGGCGTCAAGTGTGGACCTGAAGAAGAGCCTTGAAGAAGGAAGAGGAGTAGAAGTTAGCTTGTGGACGGTCAGGAGGAGGCTTTTGGCTGCCAATATCAGGAGTTACCGCCCAGCTCGGGGCCCTAAATTACTCCGTGAGCACCGTGTTGCTCGACTTCAGTTTGCTCGGAACTGTGCTTCATGGACTCTGGGGGACTTAAATAAAGTATTGTTTTCTGATGAAGCTAGAATCTCTTTGTGTGGAGAGGACCGACGCCGGCAAGTGCTGCGAAGACCACGGGAACGCTATGCGGAAGTGTGTTTCGAAGAAATCACTCCTTATGGCGGAGGCTCCGTTATGTTTTGGGCAGCAATTAATTCGACGGAGCGTACGGAGTTAGTTTTCATAGAAAATGGAACATTAAATGCACACTGGTACATAATGGAAGTCCTAATTCCATATGCACAACCCACATTGACTGCACTTGGGGAAGATTCCATTTTTATGGACGACAATGCTCGCCCGCACCGTTCTGGCGACGTGGAAGCGTACATGCAAGAAGTTGGGATCCGTCGTTTAGATTGGCCAGCTCGAAGTCCTGACCTCAATCCAATTGAGCATGTCTGGGATGTTCTAAAGAGACGGGTAAAATCAGTGCAACCTGCTCCACAAAACATCAGGGAGCTAAAAAGAGTCATTGCAGAAGAGTGGGAATGTATTCCTCAAAACGTTATTAAAAACATCGTGGAAAGCATGCCCAGAAGGATTCAAGCTGTGATTTTGGCAAGAGGAGGTCACACTCGTTATTAGGTTTTTACATTTGTAACTTTATTTAATTAAAAAAAGTAAAAAAAAATCTTGCCTTATTTGCCGACCACTTCTTATTGTTTGGGCGTGTACATCGGTTTTAAAGAATCCATCGTTTTTTTTTCTTTTAATTGCCCGAATTCACTTCACGCGCATTAATTTACACGATTATAAGTATACAGACTACGTCAAAAAAATAAATTTCATTTAATTAACTCAAATCAACCTTAGAACGGAAATTTCCTTAGGTGCCCGTTTTTTTTGCAAAAGAGTGTATATTTGTTTAATTTTAATTTGTTATTTTGTTTTTTTTTGGGTGTTTCGACTACTATTATAGATAAACTACTATTATAGTTTGTAAAAATCGCAATCGCTGAATTTGTGTAAAGTGAGTAGAGGTAAGCAGTTAATTGCTAACACCACAGTTGATCCAAGCTCACTTTATCTAAATATACCAAGGAAGATTGTTACAGAATAGACCAACTGTTTATGCAAGTCGTGGGAACGAGACTTGCTTACCATCTGCAGAAACCTACTTGTAATTCTTTTTCTCTGCATCTGTTTCTATCAAACTCTGTCATTACAAATTATGGACTACATTGAAATGAAACAATAAGTAGACTTACCACATAACCGTCTCAGTGACGTCCAAAGCTGGGTTTCAAGAAAAAAATAAAACAAACCGCAGAGCAACCGCGTCGTGTCATGTTGTTTGAATAATTATTATAGACACTATGATTAAACTACCTCTATATTAAGTACGCAAAACAAGCTACTTGGTTTATTTAAAAAGTCTATCTAAAATATTCACTAGCTTTTACCCGACTGCACTTCATCATCGTGAATGTTATGGGTCCTAATTTTTATTTGATAAAAAATGTTTCCTATAGCACTCAGGGATAACAAAGCTTCCTATTAGCGAAATAATTTTCAAAATCAGACCAGGAATTCCGGAGATTACCCGCGTACACAAACAAACTCTTCAGTTTCATAATATTTGTATAGATGAGGTGTATCAAGTTATGTTCCAAGTTATACAAACACGGCTTCCTTATTGTAATGATATAGTATTGCGTCATATAATCGTAAAGCGGCCGACTACCGACTTCGACGGATGTAAATCTTTCAGTCTTGTTACGATTTATTGCTCGTATGTAAATGGTTCAGTTACGCATAAACTAGGTTCTGATTCTCGTGGGATCTTAGTGATGTGACTCGGGTAATCCACCTTTAGTTATAATAAGTATATTGAATGAATTTTTGTGTCAAAGTCAAATCATTTTTAAAACTTTTGAACCGTCATATAGCAACAAGAAAAGAAGAATTTAATGTAGTTGCCTCTTCAAATAGGTAGTTTCGTATGGAGAAGAATGGGCACGAAGCTCCATCCATACTTACTCTCTTAATTTAAAATACAAGTTTTATAATATTTTTAAATACACGTGAATGCGATGTACCTTTAATAAAAATGACTGTGTAGAGTAGGTCCCAGCTATAACAACTGCGGCTTACGGTAAAGCTAGTCTTAACAATTAATAAAAGCCTGTAAATGGTCTAATTGAAATAAATGCTTCGACTTGACTTGTCTTGGCTATATTGGTACTATTTTTTTTCTCACATTCGTCTTATTTTCATTCAGTCCATTAATTAACTACAAGCGGACCACACAATTAAACATTTTACAAGGAAAACAGTGACCTCAATAGTCATCATCGTACGTTAAACCGTACAGAAATAACAACAAGCCGTAGAACGCAATAGTGCCAGATAAATGCATGTTCAATTCAAGTATGGTGTAAACAATGATTAGGTCACCGTTAACCGTCTGTTCGTCTGTGACTCAGAATTTGTGTGTTCGTTTGAGTGGTGGCGTGTGTTTGAAGGCTGCAAGTGCTAAGATCGTGAAATCAGAAGGCCCCGAAGGTCTTGTAATTAAAAACGTCTAACCTCTAGTCGCAAACTCAATTTAACGACAGTCAAGTGCTATGAAATGAAATGAAATGAAATGATGTTTATTCAGCAAATTGGTTATAAATAACACTTTTACACGTCACATTTGTTTTTTTTTTTTTTTTTAACTAGATGAGTCCAGTGTTTCCTAGCCGACTGCTCTGAGAAGAAACACCGAAACAAACTCAGAGGTCAAAGTCTCTTTTAAAGTCCATACAATTACTTGTAATGGTCAAATCATATGCGAACCAAGTAGGTTAATGTCCGAAGTGGTCTCTTGAGGAGAGAGGCACACAAATTTGAGTCGGCCTGTCCAGTCAGTGCATGCATTTGTCAGAAATCGTCAAGCTTGACTCAGAACTTAAGGAGCTCAACGACACGACGAACAATACCAAAGAAGGGACATTTGGGTAGGCCGCATCAAGTACTCAAACTGTCAGACAACCATGAAATCTAATCACAAAAAATGCAACAACCCACATAGTCCACATATTTACAATATAATATATTTAAAAAAATAACGACATAATCCGTCGTGCTCTTGCTTCCGCCGGAGTGCCAGCTGTTCTAGAACCAATTGGCTTGGCACGCGACGATGGGAAGAGACCAGATGGGATGACTATAATGCCTTGGAAGTTGGGTAGGCCTTTGGTGTGGGATGCAACATGTGTCGACACCCTTGCGCCATCCCACCTTCCTAGCACGACGTGCTGTGCTGGGGCGGCCGCTGCTGGTGCCGAAAACCTCAAGCGGCGCAAATATAACAACCTTCTTGGAAGTTATGTATTTGAGCCGTTTGGGGTTGAAACACTGGGGCCATGGGGTCCGAGCGCTCACCTTGTTTTTCGGGACATTGCAAAGCGACTGGTCGACTCTTCACATGACCAGAGGGCTGGCCTTTTCTTAGGCCAAAGAATCAGCATTGCTATACAACGTGGCAATGCTGTCAGCCTTTTGGGCACTTGCCCCATTGACAGCGACGCGGACGAATTTTTTGATGCCCTATGAGGTCTCCTTTTTGCCTTTGTTTTTTTTTTAATAATTTGTACATATTTTACATTTACTTTAAGGTTTTATGTTTAAGTGTAAATAAATGAATATATGCCAACTACATAAAAAAAAAAAAAAAAAAAAAAAAAAAAATTAAAAAAAAAATACTTTTCAAAGTATATATCCGAGTGAGAAGAGAATAGAGCTATGGTTTGATATACTATTGTAATCAAAACCCTATATAAAAAAAGGAATTAAATTAAAGAAACAAAATAGTTGAAGCTCAAAGAAAGTTTGTGAGTTTTATTCCAGTATACAAAAGTCGTTTAGGACAATTTAAAAGTAATTTAATGGAAAAGCTACCGAGTTTGCCTTATCACATCAACCCGGATATTGCATATAGTTTATTATTAAATCTTATCAATTGTGAATTCAGGAAAGTTTTCACCTCAAAAACATTACCTGTTTGTGACCGTGTTAAATTTAGTGACTGGGCAACACCGGGTATTTATAAAAGTAGGGAAAGGTTATATGAATTGTATAGTGAAAAATCATATAACCAAGACGAAACTTTTAAAGAATTTGTTAAAAAATATTCTAAAACTTTTAAAAGAGCCTGTTCCTCAGCAAAAGCCATACACATAAGAAATAAAATAAAATTATCTGGTAACAAAATTAAAACAACTTGGAATATTATTAATTCAGAAACGGGAAGAACTACAGTACGCAACCGTGATTTCCATTTGAAAATCAATAATGAAGATTTTAAAGCGGACATGGACGTGGCAACAGAGTTTGAAAATTTCTTCACTAATATTCCAATTTTAACAACCAGGACTCTGTCGTCGTCGTCCACTACTGCTTACTCTATACTAAAAGAATGTGTACCAGAATGCGACAAACATTTTGAATTTATTGTTGTGACTGCTAAAGATATTGTTGTTTCCTTTAGGGATCTAGATGTAAAAAAAACTACCGACCTTTGGGGATTATCGGTACATATCATGTCTGAAATAATTGATGTTATTTCTCCTTTTTTAGCAATTGTTTTTAACTCTTGCATTGCATCTGGTGTATTTCCTGACCTGATGAAACTTAGTAAAGTGATTCCACTGTTCAAATCTGCCCATCGGCCCATCTCCATATTACCCACATTGAGTAAAATCTTTGAAAAATTAATTTTGAATCAAATGTTAAGGCATTTTAATAAATATAATTTACTCCATCTGAGACAGTACGGTTTCACAAAGGGTCGTTCAACTACAGACGCGGGCGTGGAGTTACTGAAAAACATATTTGAGGCCTGGGAGGAATCGCGGGATGCTCTTGGCATTTTCTGCGACTTATCCAAGGCCTTTGATTGCGTACACCATAATACACTCATCAGGAAATTGCACCACTATGGTATAAGGAACAGAGCTCTCGACCTTCTGACTTCTTATCTGAACAACAGAATTCAGAGGGTTGATGTTAATGGCAAAATGTCTGCAGGATCTGCGGTCACCATGGGCGTTCCGCAGGGTTCAATTCTAGGACCTTTCCTGTTTTTGATTTATATTAATGACTTACCTTATCACGTAAGGGATAATCACAAGATTGTATTGTTCGCGGATGACACTTCACTAATTTTTAAAATCAAGCGACAGCTAGAAAATTTTGACGAAGTTAACAATGCACTCTGTAAAGTTGTCCATTGGTTTAATGTAAATAATCTTCTGTTAAACGAAAAAAAAACCAATCTCATTAAATTTTCAACGCCAAATGTCAGGCAGCTAAGCACCAATGTTCAGCTTAATGGAATAGAGTTGAATCCTGTTGAGTCAACGGTGTTTCTTGGAATTACCATTGACGCCAAATTACAATGGGGCCCGCACATAGAAAAATTGTCAGGCAGGCTCAGTTCGGCCGCCTATGCTGTTAAAAAGATTCGACAGATAACTGATGTGGATACAGCCAGAGTTGTTTATTTCAGTTATTTTCATAGTCTCATGTCGTATGGGATTCTTCTCTGGGGAACCTGTGCGGACATTAATACTATCTTTGTTCTACAAAAAAGGGCTGTTCGAGCCATTTACAACTTAGGTCCACGGGATTCCCTTCGAGAGAAATTCAAAGACATCAATATTCTGACTGTAGCCTCACAATACATATTTGAAAACCTTATGTATGTACACAAGAATATTTCAAATTTTAAGAAAGTGTCCGATGTTCATGGATTTAATACTAGAAATAAGCACAATCTTGTGGTACATCACACTCGTCTCCACAGAGTAGGCAACTCGTTCATGGGTCAATGTATACGTTTTTACAATAAACTTCCCATTGATGTTCGAAACTTACCGATTAAAAAATTTAAAAGTTGTATTAAAACCAAACTATACAAAAAGGGCTACTATAAAATTTCGGATTATTTAGATGATAAAAAAGCTTGGGATTGAACTGCTCGCTCTGCTAAGCCCTTTGCAAATTGCAAATTACATTTTTCTTTTTGACATTTTTACTAAACATGACATCTGTTAATTTTACGTTAACATACTTTAAAAGTATTTTTTTTTTTTTTTAATATATTATATTGTAAATATGTGGACTATGTGGGTTGTTGCATTTTTTGTGATTAGATTTCATGGTTGTCTGACAGTTTGAGTACTTGATGCGGCCTACCCAAATGTCCCTTCTTTGGTATTGTTCGTCGTGTCGTTGAGCTCCTTAAGTTCTGAGTCGAGCTTGACGATTTCTGACAAATGCATGCACTGACTGGACAGGCCGACTCAAATTCGTGTGCCTCTCTCCTCAAGAGACCACTTCGGACATTAACCTACTTGGTTCGCATATGATTTGACCATTACAAGTAATTGTATGGACTTTAAAAGAGACTTTGACCTCTGAGTTTGTTTCGGTGTTTCTTCTCAGAGCAGTCGGCTAGGAAACACTGGACTCATCTAGTTAAAAAAAAACAAATGTGACGTGTAAAAGTGTTATTTATAACCAATTTGCTGAATAAACATCATTTCATTTCATTTCATTTCATTTCATTTCATTTCATTTCATTTCATTTCATTTCATTTCATTTCATTTAGCCCGACTTCACACCTCTAATTTTTTGGGCCAATTTCAATGCTCCTGTACCAACCTCAAGTTCTACCGGCAATTGGAACGATGTGGTCTGCGCATTTCACCTCCGGAATTCCAACACTTCTTCATCCCGACAGAGTGGCCAAGGAGTCCAAGCACAGAAGTCCTTGGACGTTAGGCTGTCGCAATGTTACTCTATTATATCACTAGCTTCTGCCTACCGATTTCCTGTTTTGGTTACTGCTGGTTACTGCTCCGCTCCTGTGCGTCGTAGCGTGGACCTACAATATACTATCCTCGTGTTTCAAAAATATTTTTTCTAATCCGACTAGCAGTTCCATAGATTAGTGTGTTTTAAGAAACAAACAAACAAACTTTATTATATTAGTACAGATTACATTATGTACAAAAGATTCGCGGTCTGTATCTGTAGTATCTGGTTTACAAATACAATTTTCATCAGTTACGTTTTTCATTGTTTCTCTTCAAGTGTTTAAAAAAAGTTAGTCCATCATGATGACTCAGAATCATTGTGCATTTGTCTGTTTGTATATTATGTTTATTTATACATCAATGTACATAATTATTGTACATGTGCAGTCATCTGAGACGGCTTTGTAGTTGTCTTTCATCAGTGCTTGAATATAAACAACATCAGTCAATCATGATAATTTTGGACTAGCTAGAATTAGTCAATGAAACTAAAGTGAAACGCTGAGTGAGTGATTAAGTTAAACTATAATCCTTTTTTTTATTTAATTTTTTTGTTGACAAATGACACTTCACACTAATGAAATACTTCAAGCCATTCTAACTTTTACATCTTTCTCATAACACGCATAATCCCCAGAAACAGATGATGCTAAATTATCGTGCACACGGGTAAAACTTTACCAGTATAAATCCATCAGAAGTTTGCTAATGTATCTAAATGTTTCTGATGAAATATTATGGTGTGGGCTTCAGGAATATTTTCGAATCCCATACGTATTTTTAGAACTTCAATCATCCAAAGATTTTTGGGTCATTCGTTTTATATTATTGCGCTTTTTTCGTCTGGTGGTTCACCTTTATGGGAGTTCAACGATAGCTTTTATTTGTGGATGAACTTCTTTCGGTTTAAAAATATATTGTTCGTCACCGTCTCACCATGGATGGATGGATGGATGGATGGTTGTTTGTTTTTCAATCTCGCCACTATGGCTGAATGGATCTGAATGAAATTTGGTACAGAGATAGATTATAGTTTGGAATGTGTACCTGTACATAGGCTTTTTATTCCGTTTTTGTGTTCATATAGAACAATTTAGGACATTTCGTTAATGCTGAAATCTACACAGAAGAAATCGCGGGCAGAAGCTAGTTTCAAATCAGTCTTGCTTGTACCTCAATTCTCGCATATTTCGTGTTGTCCCCTTTTAAGGTCCGATACGAGAAGAGGACATAAAATATTCAAATTCAAGACAACCCCCTTACGTTTACGTAAACGTGATCCTTTAACCAAACTTGTATTATGAGGGAGGGGTGTAGGTAAACTTGAAAATTGGACTCTCACGTAATATTCCTAAAGTTCAACCTATCACGTTCCTGGCCAAATGAGATCGTAACTTAAATAGTTTCCCTTATTGAGGTAAGTGGTAACGCAGGGAGGGGTCGCCCTAGGAAGACCTACACTGACCTTATTGGTGAGGTTCTTCAGAAAGGTCAGGTGCGGAGTACTCGTAACCGGCGTGCTTGTATGACGAGATGTATGAATGTAGATGAGGCGAAAGGAGTATGTAAGGATCGTAGCAGGTGGCGTTCTGTGGTTTCTGCCTACCCCCATGGGAAAAAGGCGTGAGTTTATGTATGTATGTATGTATTGACTCGGCCTACAGAACTGAAAACCGTTCAAGTGTGTATCCGTACCTATCTACCTACTCTGGCAGGACACGTGTTTACCAATTGAAATATGAGCTTGTCGTCTCGTTTAACAGCTAAATCAATATTGTACAAGGTAATAATAAAGAAATTGAAAACATCATAAGGCTAGAAAAAGTTGTTCCGTCACCTAAATTGTTATGAACCGTAAAACATACATCGATAAGACCTTCAACACATGTGAATGCCAATAACCTATGAATAAAATGTAAACATTCGATACTACTGTACCGGAAATTGTCAATTCTTTTTCTAGCATAAAAAGCGCTATAAATTTCATGTACGTGTTCAGAGTTAACACGTTAAAGCGATTAAGCGGCTCTAGGCGCTTGTCAGAAACTGCGTCGCATATGGCATCGACCGCAGGGTGCATTTTCTTTTTTTATTTCATGACCACGGTATCCGGACGCTACTGGCGACGTGCGAGATAAAAGGATTTTAAATATAGAACGGGGAAAATGTAACGGCTATTTTGTTACTCATGTGGCTTGTTAGTAAAAGCTTCGGTTACCACAGAATATAATTATGCTTAAAGTGCTTCAAGTTGGCTTTAGTCAGTCAGGGAAACTAATTGTTTAGCTAATTGACTATCAACTTCAATTATGCGCTCAAAATACTCAAATCACAATTGTTATAATTAGGGCTATGAAATGGCTTTTTCATGACAAATCGGGCCATTCTGCTAAAAGCTAAATAATACAAATTTTCCTAACTGTACGGGATATAATATTTTTGTTGTTATTATTATAATGTCTGTTTTAATTTGTGGCAACATGAAAGTCATTCGTGTTGTTTGTATATTTTCATTTGAGTTGTTTACGTTTTAACTGAACTTGCAAATGGAGACTGTCTGTGTGATTAAACGTTCTGTAAATGAATGTAGACTAGCTAGAAATTAACTTTGAAACGTATTTTGTATTGGCTTTTATTTTGATTAGAATAAAAACATAATACAGAAAAATGTGGCCATTTTGAGCTAGAATATAAGTAAGGATTTATATTTTCTTTTTTTTTTGCCTTTTTATTTATTTTTCTTTTCTTTTTCTTTACAGGAGCTGGATGTGTAGCTGATTGTATTATTTTTACTACAAGTTTCTTTAAGTTTTCTTCATGGTATCATGTAAGTTTTATTTTATTTTTGGTTCTTTTATTTTTTTACTTCCGTTTTTTATGTTAACGTGTGATCAACTAACTCAATTATTTACAGAGGAAATTTTGTTCTAATATAAACAAATACATAAGTTTGGTCCATAAGTGTGAGGCAGAACGAGCGTAATTTTGTGAGTTGTGAGTGGCGTAATTTACATTCAACTGAAGCTGACAACTCATTTTGGGTCACCGTGTGGCATAAATAGGACTTTTGTATGAAAAAGAATGCAGCGTAAATTACGCTACAAAACAAACGCGATTCACAACTCACAAAATTACGTTACTTTGGCCTGACACTAAATCTTCCAGCTTCATAAAACATAACAAATATAATTGTCATATAAACACGAGACCATATCACAAAATTCCGGGCCATGTCACCCGGAATTTTTCCATTTCCGTAAACGGTCATGTCACTGGTTCCTGCCCGGGACGGCCGCAACAATTCAATTTGTCGTTATTTTCCGGATGTTTGACATAAAGTCCTCTCTGAACGAGAGATGCCGTAAAAATAATCCGGTAAACCGGGTCCGGTATCTCGGCTATTCGAATCTATCTACAGGATTCGGATGACAGGGTCCCGGGAAGGTCTAGATGTGGAATTTGCTGTGGATTTCTTTAGGTTACGACGAAATATGGTTTGGAATTTTGGGTTAGTGATGCGTCTTAATATTGGTTATTGAATATTATCATTTATTAAGAGTTTGTCTTCCATCGTCCATCCAAACTTTTGCATTTATAATAGTAGTAAAATTATGGAAATAATCAGTAATTCTCCTAACCCAATTCAATCATACAACAAAACAATGCGAAACATATACATATAGGTATAGTCAAACGGGGTTAATAGGGATGCAGGGGTAAATCGGTACGAAACTTTAAAAGGTAGGTATTTTAACGTTGAAACAATATACTTAGTGTTTGTTGCCAACAAAGACACTAAATTGTAAATTATAATTCATCAAAATTATTACGAATCTTTTTTAATAACAAACTTTATTAATTCAGCGTTAAATTCCCTTTTGAAACGTCCCGATTCACCCCTGCATTCTGCATCCCTATTTACCCTGTTTGACGGTAGTTTAAAAAAAAACATAAATGAAAAACAAAAAAAGCCCATCAAGCCCTTCGCATGACAAAAGCAATACGGAAGCGTACAGTGAACATTTTATGTTGACCATAAAACCCCCAATTCCAAGGTGTCTCCTTGGTCTCGTACCAAGGTAACCGACTAGCAACCGGAAGGTCCAAGGTCATTGCAGCAAAGTGACGTAGGTAAGTACTTCCTCAGAAAAGGGCATAAAGTTATGCGCATGGTTTATGGATTCTATGATACAAATTGTGTGTAGTAATTGCTAGGTAGTATCGGAAGGGCGGAAGTTAATCTTTTCCTTATTCTTAGTTATTATAATACTAGCGTATGCCCGCGACTACGTCCGCTTGAATGTCCGTTATCCGTGGTGATTTCTTTTTTGGACAGATCCCTTATTATTTTACAACAAAAAAAGTCTTAATTAGTTAGCTTTAGTAGTAACTAAAGCTAAATAATTAAGGCTTTTTTTTTCTACAGTAAAGAAGCCAATTTAACATCAGCTATGTGGCAGTTAAAGTCCCGTCAAAATCGGTCTAGCCGTTTAAGAGATTAGCCGGAACAAACAGACAGACAAACAAAAATTGAAATCTTTTTTTTTTGTGTGTACCGTGAAACATTCATATATATTTAGTAAAAAGCTGTTATTCTAACATTACAAATAGACAATTCAATTATATTTATTTGTATTGATTTGGTGAACTTTTGCCGGATGTGATTGTACAGTGGAGTCCATAAGTGGATAGACATTCTCAAAAAACATTCGCTTCAAGTTAAGTTTGACTTACGACCTTCTATTTTCGAGAACAGTCGTACATGTATCATCATTGTCGTCGACAAATGCTTGTAGTTCATAATTTCAACATTATAAAATAAGTCAAATTGGCCTATCGGCTAAACGCCTGCAGATAAGTGCTTGAATCGAGGAGTCGTGAGATCGAATCTCATCCAGACTATGACTTTTTGTAAGTTTTTACTTGATTGGAAGAAATGAGACAGAAGCATAATATTCTTTATCTTGTTCGCTTTGTTCACACATTTCGTAAAGTTAAAAAGGTAGATCATAGAAAATTAAACAAATAATTTAGATTTCTGTGAGGTAGACAGAAATAAGTAATGTAATAATGAGTTTTATGAATACTCGATTAGAATAAACGTTGTCGTTTGGTTGTAGTTGTTGGTTAGTGACGTGTGGATTATTATATAGCGGTAATTATTCACAAAAAAAAAATGCAAGCAAATAATAACATTGAGACGAAGGCGACTATTATTGCGTTGCATAAAAGTGGTCATAAAATAGAACGCAAATATCTAATGAAACCGGACTGAATGTGAGTATTATATTATTGTGTTATTATAATTGTAACTTGAACCTAATATTATTTGGTGACATAATTATAAATTAGATCTTTTTATTATTTTTGAAATCCATCTTAAGGCTGTAAAGATAAATAAATTCTGTTTATTATTGTTATAAATGTAGACTTAATATCATATTGTTTTGTTAAATGAATATTATTTTATTAAATAAATATTACTATATTATATAACAATTAAGTCCCTTTAGTATTTTATTATACCTGCCTAATATAACTTTTGTTTTGTTTTAGAGGAATACTGTTAGTCTCTGGATCAGGAGATACGAGGAAGAGGTTAGCCTAGTTAGTCGACAGCAAAGTGGAAGGACGTCGCTTATTAGCGAGGCGCAGCGAAGACATAATATGGTGGGCGAATATGAATCGAATGGTATCACACCAACGAGGCACTTTGCCGAACTATTCGACACTTCATTGCAAACTGTTCGCCGGGCCCTCCACGCTGAAGGCTTGTATCACAGAAGACCAGCTAAAAAGCCCTTCTTCACAAAAAGGCATAAACAAGAACCACTACGTTTCTCACGGGATTATTAAGATTTTGACTGGAAGACTGCTATAAAAACCTAGATGTTTTGTTATTATTAATTAGACAGTGTAACTAAATATTTAGTATTAATATTATTATGTCCGTCATTATTCAATGATCTTAAATTGAGGTTTAGTTTCAATCATCTTTTCGTCAAGAAAATGAACACTTAAGCTATTACCTCAATACATTTATTGTGACGTTACATATAAAAAAACATATTCATAAAGTCTAAATCAATATTTAAGAAATAATTAAGAAATAAATATTAGTTTTCAATAAAGTCTGCTAAATATCGATACCTATAAGTGGATATTAACAATCATATTTGTGTTATTAGAATATTCTTTTCTTGTTATATTTTTATGACGTGGGTAAACACAAAAAATCTTATGAACGGTTACAAGTGAATTTCTTTTATCTAAGTAGGAATGTAACGTCACAATTCTCGTAAGTTAGTTAATTTTGTAAATCGAATAAACATTTTTGTTATCATTTAGCACGATTTTTTTATTTCCACCTTCAAATACCGAAAAGATAAATTAAAAATCACATTAGTATAAGATAATAATACAATAACTAATATTTGCTTCTTATAATAAACAATTATAAGCATGAATTAGAAATAAACATAAAACTAACAAGTTTTTACGTAATATTATTGTTGTTTCAAAAACAAAAAACACAGTAATCAAGATTTGAACTCAGACCTCATTGTTTGTGAACCCGTCGCTAAGCCCAAACCTAGCTACCGGCACAAATAGTAGTTTCGAGTTTTAGCAATGAATTGGTAAAACAGCGCCAGTGACTAAGACGCGTATTTTAATGCAACAGAAATATCATGCTATTTCGCTTAGTGCGACGACAGTTCATTAGTGTGTGTTATCTGTAGAATGTTGACACATCACTCGCACACGCACTGACTGACCCGCTCGTTAAGCTCAGACGAAAGTCGACCATCTCGTGTATATGCATTAAAGTTGCCGATAGTACATAGTTTTACAGATATAATACGTGATATCCAATTAAGATTTACATGTCAAGTTACCGTTTTGAATTATTTTACAACATCAATTTTAAATTCAAATTAAAATGTCGACAAAAAAAGCTAACATACTTACATAATTATCTAGACACACGGCAGTGTGTCAGCCAAGTTCGGTTATGATTATTGCCAATTTAATAACATGTATGATGTACCTAATACTTAAAATATTCCATTCATTTGCTTAAAATCAATAACCACTTCTCGAAAGCTCCATTGATTAAATAACATTGTTGTCTGATTTTCCAACAGCTTTTCTGACAGAAACTCCTAAAAGCAATTAAGTCATAATTGAAGACACTAGTTTGTTTCAGTAGTTGGATCCGAAAAAAATAAAACCGCCTTCAAAAACTACAAAATAAAAAAAATAACTTTAGTTTTGGAAGTCGGTGGCTTTGGTCTTGTTTTTCGTTATGTAGATATAAGACTGCCTCGTTGGTCTAGTGGTTAGTGACCCTGACTGCAAAGCCGGAGGTAGTGGGTTCGATTCCCACCCAGGACAAACTTTGTGTGATGAGCATAATTGTTGGTTCTGTGTCTGGGTGTAATTTATCTATAATATGTATGTATTTATAAATTATATAAGTATGTATATCAGTTGTCTGGTTACCATAACACAAGCTCTGCTTAGCTTGGGATCAGATGGCCGTGTGTGAGTTGTCCCAAGATATTTATTATTTATTTATTATTTATATTGCCACCGACTTCCAAAACTAAAGTTATTTTTTTTATTTTGTAGTTTTTGAAGGCGGTTTTATTTTTTTTGTAAAAAAGCTTTTTATTTTTCACTTTTTAGTGCTTGTGTGTTAATGTTTGAAATCCTTACAAAAAGCCCTTTCAAACAATACCTCACACGATATATTTAATTTTGAAAAGTAGTAGGAGGGGGGTAGACGTACCCCCTCCCTCTCTTCTTTCAGTCAGTCATCGACTACACGTATAAACAAAGCAATTTTGCTTATTACGACAGTTATGCTGTAATTCTATAAGCAGTTCCGTTTCATAACTCCGAAGTTCATCATCAGATCATAACAAAATTTCTATGGGACCTATTCGGAAGTATACTCTTTCAAACAAAAAAAGAATCATCCAAATCTATTCATAATTGGCTGAGAAATCAGGTAACACTTTCATTAAATCAAGATCTAGGTAATTTATCTATTAAGGACCAGAATTTCAAATATCCAGGTTGGTATGCAGCCTAGATAGGACGGTAAAGTCACTCTTATACTTAATTGTAAAAAACTATCCCTTGAAATAAGTAATTTTATAGGACAGTAGGACTGTATCACACTTTCGACTGCCTCGTTGATCCAGTGGTCGCAAAGCTCGGCTGCTGAGCATGACGTCTTGAGTTCGATTACCATTGGGTTTTTCCATCAAGGATTTCTCAGTAGTAGCCTCGGAATCTGGTGCCCGGTTGATGGCAATAGGCTCGCCCTCTATTAAATGGGAAAAAACTTAACCTTAAAATAACTGGCGAAATGTGGGTGTACTATAATTAATGGGTACCTACACCTCTGCCTAACTCTTCGGGGACTACAGGCTTGATGTTATGTTATGTACCACACTTTTTTAAATAAATATAACGGGTGAAAGGGACAGCGTAATGTAATTATATCCCACTAATTAACAATATCAGGTGTTCCATACAAAAGTGCAACACCTGCACAGTTATAATGTATGAAAGTGTTAACGCTTGGGGCTCTAGAATCATGTACCGAAAACATGGTAAAAGCTTTATTCCAATGCCCTTCCACCCCATACATTACATAAAATCACTACTTTAAAAGCACAATTTTCACAACAATCTATTTAAATAATCACCCTTTCTTTAACTCGTATAACAAGGTAAAATTTAAATACTGCAATTAGATATTCCTAGCCAAGAAATCACAGCATAGTCCTTGCTTCCGAAGGCCTTAAGTAATAACTGGCACAGCTCATCCTTGACACGCCCTAGGTGACCGCATCACATATGCGCCAAGTAAGTACGGCAAACATTGATATGGTAAATGGCTTATTAAACATGATTTAGGGTTCCCTAGAGAAATGTTTTGTCTGGAGTTTATACATTAGTGGAAAGTAATAAGTAGATATGGATAAAGGCACACGGGAATTTGTTTTATTAATAGTGTTACTTCGGTAACGAAACCGTCTTCCCTCCTTGAGGAATTGGGGTGGATCAGATGATCTGTTTCCCACCCTTCCGCAAAATACGCGCTGAGAATTGGAGTTACGGATACCGACCCGATTTAGAATACAATATAGTGTAGCATTGTAACGGATAACGTGTTTGCGGCCGAAAGCCGAATATTCGGCTAGATTTTAGCATCTACTGACATCGCTTTTCAAACCACACGCCATATTATTCGATTCTCGGCTACTCTCACCTGCCATCTTGCGAAGATCAAATCAAGCACACTGCCGTAAAAACATTGCTATGTCAGCTAAATTACTTATTCTGTGATTCTCTCGGATCACCTCACTCCGGATTCGGAATATCAGAGTGACTCCCTTTTGAAATCCGCTTGAGCGGATTTGAATTCTATTGCAAATTGTAGGTAAGTCTTACAAATACTTAGATAGGAATTGATTAGAAGGTTGTTATTAAGCAGGATATTACCTTGGCTGCTTGTAAATTAGTCAATTTAAAGCGATGTTAAAATTGAAGGTCTTTCTTTCAATAAAATTGTAAGAAGATAAAATTGAAGGTTAACATGACATGTAAAACGACTGTTATGAAATGTTTATTACACATAGGAAGGAATTTCTTGTCTAATATACTTACATACATAGATACATACATTCACGCCTTTTTCCCATGGGGGTAGGCAGAAACTACAGAACGCTGCCTGCTGCGATCCTTACATACTCCTTTCGCCTCGTCCACGTTCATACACCTCGTCACACAAGCACGATGGTTACGAGTACTGACATTTCTGAAGAACCTCACCAATAAGGTCAGTGTAGGTCTTCCTAAAGCGTCCCCCCTCTTCGTTGCCACTCACATCTGCCATAAATTCCTTTGTCTATTTTATAGGATGTAATTAAGAGTTAGTGTTCCTGTCCAGCGCTTAATAAATCTCTGAGATGTTTTTTAAACGTAGGTACGGTCGAACAAGCTGTTTAGTTATTAGACAACAATAATTATCTTTCTGCTACATCGTCCTTCATTGTTATTCACTTTTTAAGCTTGTGGTGTCAAATAATTTTAAAACCTATTTCGAATTATTTAAAAGAATTGACACACTCGAAACATTGTTTAAAAGTAGTTGCAAGTTAGCTGCCTGTATATCAAATGGCTAGTTCGACTGTACCTTCTTTGAAAACTTCCTAGAAAACGATCACAGTTGCCGTAACATTTTATACTGGCTATGCTAGTACTAGCCTGTAGCTTTAATATTAACTGAGAAAATAATAACAATGATATGAAAGAAAAATATATTGCCTCAAAGAAAACAAAAAGCAATGCGCGGTGTAAGCAAGCAAGACTGTTTAATTAAAGCTATGTTTGCAAATCCAATCTGCATTACAATCGACAACACCTTTGTTTTTCATGCTTCTTAAAACATACAACGAACTCTCTTCTCCCTTTGTAGACCACCATTTACCAATTTAATTTACCTTGATAAAAAATCACAGACGGATGCTTTTAATATTCCCGTCGCACATAGAAAAATGTGAGCAGTTTTTTATGAGGCACACAAAATAAAGGCGCCTTCTCCTCTAACGTTATAATGTAATCCGAAAAAATTAAGTGTACATATAATATTCTCTCGGTTCGGTGTAATATCTTGTGGAACATGATAAGGCTTTGTTGGCAGGTCGTTAGGGTATCCTTGGAGACTTGAAGCCTCGAAGCCAGGTCGTGCGAGGTTAGATAATGCCTTTATGGAGGAGATACAGCAAATTCAATTAAATGTGGCGTATTAGGGTTGGGTGTTTGCTCCTTATCTTGAATGAATCGTGAAGCGAAAGAATGGTTGTTTGCGATAAACTCTGCTCCTTTCTGCCGTCTTGTCTTTAGAAGAAATATCTTCTGAGATTGATCATTCATTCATTCTTGGTAGATTTTGTTATTATGCTTGACCATCATTTATAATGGATGTTGATGTACGACACTTGTTAAGAATGTTAGAAATTTATTTATCTATAGTTTCTGTCCGCGTGGAAGTCGAGTATACCATAAAAAATAACCTATGGCACTCTGCTATAGGTACTATAGTTTTCTATCAGTGTAAATATTTTTAGAATCGAACTATACATTCAGTGATAAGCTCATACAAACAAACAAAGTATACCCTTTAGGGTCCTAGCTATAAGCAAAGATGCATAACATTTGCTCATTATAAACACATATATTTTTTACCAAGTATGTAGGTATCGCTAGCATTATATACCTGACTTTATACGTCTAACTAAAGCCAAGCATACTAAAACAAGACTATCAAATGACGTTACTCCGTACGTGATTTATCTCGCATCAGGTACGGAACCTCCGTCTTAGAGCCCCTCCCACACAGACAGAACATATCTACTTACAATATGTCGTGTGCATGGATATGGTAGGTACTCTCACAGGCAGTCTAGGAAAGTCAATCTTTGAGTGATTGACCTTTCTCTAATATGTTTTTAACTACAGTGTGCAGAGTACTAATGAAACCGTTCTTGCAATGCTTTCTAAATGACATGAGAACTAGTTCGTGTCTCAAATTCGTTAAATCATTTTTTTTGTAGTTTATTGTACACATGGCGACATAATACATGTAGGTATAACGGGTTTAAAAAGACTCAACGTAACCGAAAGTTATATGTTCTTCCTATCATTGCGATCACTCTTTTTTGGTTCTGGATCATACCTGGGAATCTTCTGATTTCGGAGATATTGAAGGTCAAAGTTCCAATTTTTTGACACGTGTTTTTACGAAAACCAGTTTTAAATATTTTAACTAAACTTTAAATGACTTTTATACTGTTACATAGACCCGAAAGTTCAATGTTTTGCTTGCTTTACATTGCGCACTGCCATAAAGAGTGATTTTACAAACAAAAAAAAAACTCGTTCCCTACATAATTTTTTGTCCAAAGTTACTTAGTTTGATGGGCTATGTGATTAGTCAACGGCTATTTGTGATGTGTCTTTTTACAAGCCGTATAATAAGCTATATATTTTCAAAATACTGTATTATGATCTCCCTCGGCGACTTTAGGTAAAATAAGATTGAGATGAGCTGTCAATCCGATTTATGAAGTGAGATGACAGTTCACTTCATCGATTGAGATTTTAAATACCGACTGACTGGTCCCGCAAATTATAGGTAGGGATTTCAGTACCCACAAAACAAAGTCAGCTCATAGTAGGAATACGTATCCCGATAATTATATGGCCATGTTATATATGGCGATATAGTTTCAATTATAGTTTCCTATCGTAGAGTTTTTAATAGGTAACGTTAATAATAAATGCCGCATGTGGCCAGTGTAAATTATTGATTTTTTTCCGTCTATTCATTACGAAAATACTTCAAACACGTGACAAAGTAACAATAGAACAAGGAAAACTTATTGAAACAACGAAATTAAACAAATGAAGGTAGAAAAGAATGAATATTTAGTTACATTTACATTTCCTTTTGAGAGTTTTAATTTAGCATTGTGAATGGCTTCGATGAAACGTGAGCGAGGTTTGTGCAAAAACATAGGCTATTTAGCTATGCAGACCGGAGAATGGGACATAAATCTCTCCACAGCATAAATTGGACAGAGTATTGAGCCATTACTCATCGTAGAATTTTGATCCCGTTTTTCCGTAAATTTGTAGTCTAGTCGCAAACTTGTTTGTTTAGGTGTAAAGGTTGCTCTTTTACAAGGTTTTATTAACTTATTAATTGATTCAGGAATACAAAAAAATATATTAAAGGTCACAAATGGCACGTCGTTGGACGTATTGACTTCATCTTTAAAACCCTTAACGATATTTGAAGATTTTCTTTAATATTCTTCCGGATTATTATTTAGTAAAATTTTGTTTTACTTCTTAACATTCTGAGGTACCAAACGTAAGAGTGTCTTCGAGCATTGAATTTCTTTGGTTGTTGCTTGCTTGAGCTACACTTGGGCTATCCTGGCTCTATGTAAAACCGTAATCATCTTACTCGTTATTTAGCCATGTCTTTTTTTTCCATATCTGCATCTTTGTCAACCGGCATCTCAGTTTTCACCTCCATTTCAGCTAAGTCACTACATAACCCACTCATCGATTTTTCGTTCCCCTTTTAAAGCAAATTATCAAAAAAATCATAACTCTCAACTGATTTCTTCTTCATACAAAGTGTATCTCACCAAAACAATAACGAATCACTAGTCCCCCCATCTCTTTCATCTAATCTTATTGCCTGGTCTTACCTAAGGATCCAGAATATCGTATTTCTCCTGTGGCGCTGTCGAGGTACCTAAGTTGGGGCACCTGTCTTAGAACACAATTGAATTTTATGCCGTCACGTAACTAAGGTTCAAAGTGGCTTAACTTCATTGAATCGAATTGTTTCTGGAAAGTGTCAGAGATGAGTTGGAAAGAATAGCAGTGTTGTATCTGTAGTTTTAAAGGCTAACAACCTTTGATTGTCCTCATGAAAGGAAACATACACTGCTGAACGTTAAATGTTGAAGTTAGTATTTTCATGGTAGTTACATAAGAAACTCTTCTTTTACTATTCCTCTATCCGAAACTATCCAAAAGCATTGTATAATTCGAAATCACGATGTGGTCGCAAAGCGCGACTGCTGTGTGTGATCTTGGGTTCGATTACCAGGTTGGGTAAAGTGTTATTGGGGGTTTCTATCAGGATTTTCTCAATAGCAGCCTCGGAGTCTGGGTTACATATTAAAAAATCAAAACATTCTCCAGCAAATTTCAAAAGAACAATAAACGAAATACCAAAGTTTAAAATAAAAATGGTCGTTTGATCAAAAGTTCAGCTGACCAAAGTCTGGAATATCAATGTTTATATTATTTATTACACTATTGACCAAATCGTTTAATGGTCAAATGGATTACTGGATAAATTATTAATTATCAAATGGATTAACTGAAAAAGATAAAAATAATATTAATATATTAGCGAATAGCGCCTGTCTGATACAGATAGCCTTTGCAACAACATGATCGGTTTGCTAATACAAAATATCGAAAATCGTCACGTTTTGTAAGCGAGCGAAGCGAGCTCGGGACTTAGGGCACCCCGACATGGACAGGTTAGGTTCGAAGGGGATGGCGGGGTCTGAAAGACCCCGCCATCCCCTTCGTGTTAGGTTACTTTAAACCTTGAACGCAGAAGTAGGAGCCCCGCGCAGCGGGGCTCCGTAGACCGGGTATTGTCTACCTGCCCGCAAGTCATCTCTTCTGCTTGCGTCTTTTACACACATTACGGGCTGTACCTACATTTAAATCATTTGTGATTATAAAATTTGATTAGTTAAGATTTGATATTTTAAAATTATATCTAGCCACTTTTGATCAGTCGTTCATTTGATGTCACATACATTGGGATTTTAAAATTTTTCTAAATAAATGATTTGGTCATTTAAATTTTGGTATTTCGTTTATTGTTCTTTTGAAATTTGCTCGAGAATATTTTGATTTTTTGATATGTAACCGGAGTCTGGTATATCGAAATAATTAAATATCCGCAACCGTTTCTGAAACCTTAATAATATTATTCATAGGTATGTATATCCGTATCCATATTCAGATCCAAAATTTCATATCCATAACATCCCTGATTTGAGGTTGTTGACCCGGCATTACTCCCTGTTCCCGCTTCCCTGGCTCCTATTACTTTACAAAATAAACTCAATGAGAGAGCTTTAAATTCTATTACGAACGTTTTTTTCTTTGTTTTCGTAATGACATTCTTTGTTATAGCTATGTCTACTTACATAGCATACTTGTCGTCTCTCGGATGACTCGTCGAGCTTTATTGTCTCGTCGCTTTTCTGGTTGTCCGCACTGTTGATTCTGACTTTCAAGATTTTTAGTGGCTAGGAATACAAAATAAAAACAAAAAATTGTCTTAGAATTACATAGCGTTGCGAGAAAAATCGTATGAAAATACTATTGTCGGTAAATTGCAAATTATTAGGTAAATCGTTGTCCAGTAATTACCAGGTTTGTTTATAACTGTCATTAGTTGATAGTAATGTGTCTCAATAACTGCTGTATAATATCGTATAAGATTTTTCTATATCATAAAAAAATATTTACGTAAGTACCTAAGTCAAATATTTATATTAGACATATTGCTACCTTTTTTTCCACGATTTCCATCCACGGGTCAGTCGATAGCTTACCTTTAATCTGATACAAGGGTGATTGACACCAAGGTCGTAATAGACTTTATCGCACGCACCTAATCCTACTAAAACTATGCTATCATTTTTGTAGATCGATCTTTAATGATATTGCAAATTGTAATACGAAAGAATTTATTAATAGGTGTAATAAGGCTTATATTTTATCCTTAAACATTAGTTCAACTATGGCTCTTACAAATTATGTAAAAAAAAGGTTAATTTATCATTAAATTCATCAGTTATATGAACTTACCTTAATATTTTTGGCCCTTGACAGAGTTTGCTTAGACGTCATGATGCCATGTGTAAAATAGAGAACTGGATCCTGTGATGCAACATGGGAAAAAACCATCTCTAACCTTGTGCAGGCTGCTGCATAAAATTGTCAACCAACTCATGGTTGACAATAAGATACAATTTATGCAGCCGCCTTGAAACTTAACGAAATCGAAACAAATAATTATAGGAAGCTTACTGCCGTACTTGACAAATATAGATGTCCTAGTCACAAGTACACAGGTAGACCTGACCTCATGACGTAAGCCTTTTACGGCACCCATGGGCAATGTATGGGGTATTCTCTATTTTTAGCCGAAAACACACGACACAATTCAACTTACACACCATTTGCCAAGTTACCATTATTCCGGAGCAAATTGTATTAGATTTAAATGTTACCGAAGTCTTAAGGAAGTGTGCGGTGTGTTTGGTTACGATTCCCACTGGTAAAGACAGTAAATAAGGAAGGAAGATCATATATCCATCCTTCTCACACATTATGCCAGAGAAACTCAACATGTGGTTAAGTCTCAGTCTCAATCTGTCAAAAATGCTTCTAAATTAATCCTTTATTTTTTGACATTGATTGTCGCTGTGATCAGATTGCGACTAGATTTTGATCATTTTTAAAAGAAAGCCTTCAGATATTCTAATGTCTTTAGGGACATGACAGTTGTTTTTTGATGACTGCGAACGACAAAAGGTTGACTACCCCTGTATGTTTATAGTTACACGCATCGTTGTTATACATTAAGTGTAAACAAAGCTTTAAATAACATAATGAATACAAGCCCCTATGTATTCTCATTCAGCAGGTGTACTAAATGTCAAGTCGCTCGTTATACCGACTTTTGCGATGGTAGTAATGAAACCAACCGCTTGTTTACGCTTTTTGCTTCAATGAAGCGAACTAATGAATACTGCTGTCATTTCAAACGGATGTTTCAGGACGGAAATGTAGGTCGAGAGATTTTTTTTGAGAGGATTTTAGACCTTCGGGCCTTTAATTAGAGCCTTTTGTGATTGCTTTTGAGTGTTCGGTTTGATTTAATAGTACCTTGAGAAGAGGAAATTGGGATTTATTGAAGAATCAGGGAGTTTTATACAATTCATGCTAACTTACCTATCCATTGTAAAATCGTATCAGAAGGAATTGTTAAACAATAGAACATCATTCTTCCTTTGTGGTTTCTTTTGTTTATTATAATAAACCGATAGCATAGTGATGATTGTTTTTGACTCATAGTGAGCATAGTGTGACAATGTTTGTGATAGTTGGTATACACTGCTTTTATAATAACAATACCTCTATTTACGAAGGGAGAGAGCTGGGATGATGGCCCTTCAGTTGTGCTCAGATTGTTGATAACTCTCTTCTTACATAAACCTTTTGTATACTAGACTATCTCCTACTGACTGCAGACAATATATTTTTTTATAAAAACAATCAATTGGATTTGAGTGCTTAGTGCGATTTTAATGCTTAGTCGATCGCGTTAACTTAAACTTCAATTTGCACTGACAATTATGTATCGCCATCTAGTGTCAATAATGGTAAACAATATAGTCAAGAGTACCTATATATTGACGAAGGTTTTACCAGAACGCGCGAAAAAATGGCGAATACATACTCACTCTGTTGGTCATTGAATGTCAAACTAATTCTGCGTTTGCATGTCCGAAACACATGTGTCAAAATAATTAAAAGCATCCTTAATTAGGACACTGTTAATTCCAGACAGTTATTAACGAGTCACGTCCATAATTATCTATCCAATTTAAAACTAAAATTGCGTTGTTTGAAAAGCAAAGTCTCAAAGTAATGGCGCATCTTTCTTTTTCTTTGTACAAATAAAGAGCAATAAACGGAGGTGTCGCATCAATCACCCAGACTGCTTGGCGACAAATGGGCTTAGACTAATAAATGAGCAGACAGCGCTTACCTCTGAATATTTAACTTGTTCGAGAGTATAAACATGTTGATGTACGCTTTAGAAGTTCTATGTATTTCGTACTGAGAGTACAATAGATCTTAAGTGATGATTTAAAAGGTGAATAGGTCAATGGATCTCATGATTCGTTTCTCTTATAGTTTACTCATAGGTACTATAATGTATTAGCTTCTTTATACATGATGTCTTTTCATTCACTGGATTTTCAGGGAATTAATTTACTTATGAATTAATAAACAACTTTTGGGCGAGCCTACTGCCATCAACCTGGTACGAATCCAGACCCGAGGCTGTTAAACCCAATAACAATAAAAAACACACTTTGCCCGACCTGGGAATCGAACCCAAGACCTCATGCACAATAGTCGCGCTTGAAAGTCAGAATTAAATTAAATTCTTAAAAGTCAAATCGAATAAGTTCTCTAAATCTTTATCTGTTGAATTCCTGCGTTTTTAAATATTGGAGGCTGGTATGATGGCTGGTTCAGTCTAAAGTCAACTTAGTCAAACTTAGTAAACCGGTCAAAACGCAAACATACATGGCATTCCACGTTTGCGTTTTGCAGAAAGCTGCAGTTGTTTCTCGTTTACGGCTTTTGAGCGAATTTTACGACTCTGCCATACAAAGTATGCGCAATTCTGATATTTTTATCATCAGAAGCGACAGTGCCATAACATTTTTATATATTTTATGATTTTTATGTCTTCATTCACGGAAAAGATTGATTGGTTCAAGTTATAAGTTTACGACACTTCATACAAATTGTGTTTTCGATATTTTTTGAGTGGGAGGATTATAATCTGATTGGCCAATTAAAACTTTTATTTTAACACGTAACAAACCAATTAAAACATTTCTATTTGATGTTACACGGGAAATAAATACTTTAATTTTAAGTCAAAGTCAATTCATAAAAGGCACATTTGAACGTCTTAAACAAGAAAAATATTTGCACTTTCTAAAAGATAGTTTCGTATGGAGAAGTATAGACAAAAAGCTCCATACTTACTCATTTAAAATAATATTTATTTTGTATACAGGATCTAATACGATTACATGTAAATGCGGTTTTTAATGCAAGGTACATCCTTGCATTAAAAAACCACTATCTATATCATATTAATACGTACTTACATCGAACCAATCAGTTAATTAATTAGCAAATAAACGTTGAGTAAATAAATGGCTTTCGTTACTCACTGTATATAATCGGAAAATACTTTCTACGGTACACAAACGTTAAGTAATGATTTCCCTCCCCAAAGGTCATAGGAACGGTGTTCACGGCCATGACCATAAGGTCAATCACTCCCATGAAAGTAAAAGCGTGCCTTTTGATGAAAACACCTTGCTATTAATCTATATTTTCTTTCCAGTGAGCAAGCTTTATACGTTTTCCATATTAGTTTGGCGGGGCCATGATTTTATCAAAAACTGTTGGGCCAGTATTGATGTTATTTTCAATATACACACATCAAAAGTGTCTAGGGATCAATATATTATTATTACCAATACATCTTTGATCCCTAGACACTTTTGATGTGTATACATATTACTATTTCTGTAATTCTTCAAGATATGAGAAGTTTTTCCGGTTTGAGCCAAGGTGCATACATACAGGTACATAAATGTAGGGAAACCTTGGCGGTACTAAAAATCATACCCTACCTCCCTTACCTACCTCCGTTTTGGAACGAGCAACTAGCTTCAACTGTTGGACTAACTGAACGACTCCTTGATAATTCAAAAGTGCCTGTAAATGGTCTAATTGAAATAAATGTTTTGACTTTGACATTAGATTCCGAGAATAAATTTTCGTATTTATCGTTCCAGAAACCGAGGGTTAGTTACTTAGTTAATAGTTAATCCTATTAGTCATAAGAGTATTTCACGTCGGTAAGTCGCAAGTATGTCCAGTCCAATTAGGTTAGTGGTGCGACCAACGTAATAGGTCTCTTTGACGCATGGTGATCAGTCACTTTGTATGTTTAAAGAACGCGAGGGCTTTTTAATTTGTTTAAGGGTTTACTGAGAAAGAGGGAGAGGTGTCGATGTATCATCCCGACTCAGCTGTCTTGTAAATGGGTCGCTTATTTTAGGGATCGGTAAGCGAGGATCCAGGCCTCACAAAAAAATTTGGTCACGGTCATTGGAAATCGGTCAAGTGCTAGTTGGATTCAATTACGCGTATCACATCTAGACTCTAAACTACTGAACCGATTTCAATGAAATAGTATGAGTATCAGATTTAATTAAAAGCTGTGGTATACCTACATTATACCTACACTGAATAGTTTTGTTTACGTGTTAACTTAAAATAATAAATTCAATAACTTATGTTTGTTTTTTCGCGAATTTAGGCACGATGACCATGCCCACAACCCAAATTAAGGATAAGGATAAAGGATAAGGAGAATTATGTGACGATATTAATATTATAGGTACCTCGTAAAACTAAACAAGAAGCTTTAATATGAAATATCCTAAGTAATATGATAGCTAGGGTGATCCTGAAATATTGTGTAATAAAAACCAATATCGTTGTGATAGGGTCATAGCATAGCTGGATAAAGGGAATTTCACATTTTTGTCAAGAAAAGAATTTTAGGTATGTATTCGAATATACTATAAAGAGATTAAGTTTGTTTGTTTGTATGAGGTAATCCCTTAAACTCTTGGTCCGATTAGAAAAAAAAATTACTGATACCTACAAAGCTTAGTGTTTTACTGATACAAAGCTTTATGTTTTACTGATACAAAGTTGCGAGCAGAAGCTAGTCGATAATAACAGCTATTTAACTATTTTAAATATTGATCTTTTTTTTTGCGTCTCATGGCGTCGCTGCTTGCTAAGAGAAGCTGTCAAAAATCTGTCAAACAAATTCAATGGTGCTCCGCCACAAAGTTACGACCAACTATGGCTTATCCGCCTTCCATTGTAACATACCTACATTTCAATGTAACTAAAGTATTAATAAACAGGTAAGCATGTCGGTCTATAATGTTAAAGTAATTATATCTTGGAATGACGTTTGCATTACTTACTGTGACATTTAATCTTATAAACTAAGTAATGTAGCAAACAACCTTTACAGTTTCTAAGTATAGTTATTTTTTTTTATGTTTCTCCGCTTTAGGATATTCTTCTGAATCGTGAATGCGCTTAAAAACATATAAACTCACTACACTGTGAGGAATTCGTAATAATTTTGTATTTATCTGTGGAGGCTTGTAATTAGCAGTTTATATTATTGTTTTTATAATGTTTTTAGTCTGTGAGCTTTCCCAAAATGTATCATCCACCTCAGCTCTTGTAAATGGGTCGCTTATTTTAGGGATTGGCAGAAGCAGACCTTACAAATAAAATGTGGTCACGGACATTGAAAATCGGTCAAGTGCTAGTTGGGCTCAATTACGCGTATCACATCTAGGCTCTAAACTACTGAACCGATTTTAATGAAACTTTTATGGCTTTAAAGCATATCAGATTTATGCAATTAAAAGCTGATTTATCTACACTGAATAAAATGAATAAATACACAAATGTTCAAATCCAGAACCTCTAGGCTAGTTCCAGGTCTGGTTCAATATTGGTTGCGTGCGGGAATTAAACCCGCGACACGCCCCGCAGCACCGAATCGTAACATATGGTATAATACTATCAGACGTAAATAATTATGTTGAATATACCTAGAATTTTCTTTGTACGGTATCGGAACACTAATAAAATTCTCAGAATGTCAAATTTTAATTATATGAAAAGCGTTATGATGTAGTCAAGGTTAAGCTTTTGTGAGAACCGTCGCGTTATCATGCAAACTAAAATAAACTAAAAAAAACCGGCCAAGTGCGAGTCAGACTCGCGCACCGAGGGTTCCGTACAAACCTGTAGGTATTTAGGTAAAAGTTATGGTATTTTTATTGCTAAATGAAATCCATAACATAACAATGTGGAAAGCTGACGGTACCTTGTCAATACATATATGAAAACATTATGTATGTTCGGAAAAATCTTCATCTCTTGAAGAAGAGAAGTGATAGACATAATTTTAATACTAGAAATAGGCACAATTTGGATCAATCTCGGTTTAGATTGGCTAAGGTACGAAATAGTAAGTTTATGATTATTAAAAAAAATATACTATGTGATGTAACTAAAAATTTAAGATTTTCGGAATTTTTCCTATATGTGTACTTTATAACGTTGCTTCATGCCAAATTTCAAGATTCCAGGTCGTCTGGAAGTATCCTTTAGGTTTTGATTCCCTTGCGAGTAGTTGCGAGTTTCAAAATATGCGGCTTTAATTGCTGTATCTTTTGATTGCGTTGACGTAGAAGTTTGATTTTGTTACAGCTTAAAGATATTATAGACTTGAGTATTTGTTAAGAATTTCAATATAATACCACTACGCGTTCATGAGTAAAGGGGTAATAAGTTTAAAATTATTAAAAATATTTTTATTATATGATGTAACTAAAAATTTATGCTTTTCGCAATTTTTCCTTTATCTGTGTTATAAGACGTTGCTTCGTACCAAATTTCAAGATTCTGAGTTCACGGGAAGTACCCTGTAGGTTTTGATTCCCTTGCGAGTAGTGGCGACCCAAGTAGCACAGAAGCGCTGAATAGTAGCCGAATAACTGTTCACAATGGAATCTTCAGCTGAATAAACCTGCTGAATAAGAGCGTTAGAGGCGCCTATAACTCTGATATAACTCTGATTTGGGCACAAATTAATCAGCTGTTAGCTGAATAATGTAGCTGGTTGCACTATATCAGCGTTATTTGAGCATTATTAAAGGTAACAGTCGCCCCAAGAGCTGAATAATGACTGATTATCAGGGTATGTGTTACCTTTTATACACCACAAGGGCTGAATAATAGAGTACTTGTTACCTATTTTTCAGCACAAAATACACTCCAGGATATTAGTAACGCTTTTATGGAGTTGACAATTCACAAGTGGCAAAAATTGTGAATAATTTTCACTCTACTACTTATTATTTAGATATGTTTTGTGTGAACCATTTTGTAAAGTGTTTGTGGGAAATAGGCAAATGTTTATCGGAAAGTAAAACTTTGTTTTTCCTCCATGTGCATGAAATTCGAATGGGAAAGAGAGTTTATTGTCAAATACTATATAATTATAGAAGAATATTTTCACGCGCTCTCAAAATATCACTGTTTACTTGAAAATTATAGTATAAAATAGGTTGAAAATATTATTATAAAAAAAATAAGTCTTTTATTTTTCCTTTGTAATTTGACAAAAAGCTGTTTACGTATAAAATCATTACATTTTCTATTCAAATTCTGTTGTTATTTTCGTTGACTAAACAAAAACAAATTGTTATTTTATTGTATACATAGGTTAGAATCTAAAAAATGGCAGACAAGCAATGTGTACCGTATTAACCACAATCAAACGGCATGAGCTGTTTAAGTGTCCACTCGTGGTACATGAATCAGTAACGAGCTGTTACGAGTGGTTCTTGTGTTACACAAGTCAGCTACAGATTCATGTAAAGCTTGATAGTGGGTAACATGTACGCAAATAACTGTAGGTAATCATCAGGAACCAATAAACTCTGCAGGAATTTTAGGGATCCGCGGATTAAGCCTCATCATCATCATATCATCCTATAATTTTTGGATTAGCGTATGTTAATCATGTACCTAGTAAGTATCAATCAGTCTTGAGGTGAGGCGCGGGAGCACCCCCCCACCTCGCCTTTGACACACCTCGCGCGTGCGTGCGCGAATTGTCAACGATAGTACAAGTATTCAGCTCTCACTGAGATTATGGGTAACATGTGAGCTAATATAGAGCAGTTTGCTTTAACTTAGCATCATAATGTTCACCCATAGTGATCTTGTAGGCTTTATAAGAGCTATTATACGATTGCGTGTAACCAGCTGATTAACATTACACAAGTTCCACTGTGTGCAGCAAAAGGCATTATATCTTTGTTATTTGAAGCCACAGAATAACTGATGACATTATAGTAGCTCACGTGATCTTTCTTAAAATGCAAGTGGTCTAAGGGTACAGTTGTGGTCTTCAATTCAGAATATAGCTTAGTTAAAGTCCACAAAAATCCTTTAAATTGCTTAAAGCTGTATAATACTGGACTTGTTACCTATATTAACGCTGCAAGCGTTACAGCGTGGGCTCCGTGACGCATAATAACGTTCTTATTCAGGTGAAAGTTCACTTTTCACCTATTGCAGGTCGAGTGTACTGTAATAACTCTTCATAAGTGCTAAAGTTACCGATGTTACCCTCTTGTGACATCTTATAATGCAGTTTTGTGCTACTTGGGGAGTTTCAAAATATGCGGCTTTAATTGCTGTATCTTTTGATTGCGTTGACGTAGAAGTTTGATTTTGTTACAGCTTAAAGATATTATAGACTTGAGTATTTGTTAAGAATTTCAATATAATACCACTACGCGTTCATGAGTAAAGGGGTAATAAGTTTAAAATTATTAAAAATATTTTTATTATATGATGTAACTAAAAATTTATGCTTTTCGCAATTTTTCCTTTATCTGTGTTATAAGACGTTGCTTCGTACCAAATTTCAAGATTCTGAGTTCACGGGAAGTACCCTGTAGGTTTTGATTCCCTTGCGAGTAGTGGCGAGTTTCAAAATATGCGGTTTTAATTCCTGTTTCTTTTGATTGCGTTGACATAGAAGTTTCATTTTGTTACAGCTTAAAGGTATTATAGATTTGAGTATTTGATATGAATTTCAATATAATACCACTACGCGTTCATGAGGAAAGGGGTAGTAAGTTTAAAATTATTAAAAATATTTTTATTATATGATGTAACTAAAAATTTATACTTTTCGCAATTTTTCCTATATCTCTGCTATAAGACGTTGCTTCATACCAAATTTCAAGATTCTGAGTTCACGGGAAGTACCCTGTAGGTTTTGATTCCCTTGCGAGTGTCGAAAATTTGCTGCATAAACGGGAGTATCTTTTGATCGCGTTGACTTAGAAGTTTGATTTTTTCACAGCTCCAAGAGACCATAGACTTGAGTATTTGATATGAATTTCAGCTTGATACCTCCACGCGTTCCTGAGAAAAAAGGTCTTGACAGACAGACAGACAGACAGACAGACGGACAACAAAGTGATCCTATAAGGGTTCCGTTTTTACCTTTTGAGGTACGGAACCCTAAAAAGGTTAAAGGTTTTTATTACATTAATAAAATAAAAGCTATAGAATTAAAGCTATTGAATTTTTTTAATACTGAATTTCTAAAGGATGTAAGTATTTATCTGTGTTTAAATTTGGGTGTAAATTACCTGAAATAAATGGATTTATTATTAAAGTCGATGTTAGTCGCGTTTTTCTCGCGAGAAAACAGAAATATGTAAGAAGCAGACAGATTCAAGTATTCAATACAGATATTTATATTATTTTCATACTTATATCCATTTATTTTATGGAAAACTAGCTTTTGCCCGCGACTTCGTTCGCGTAATTGTCGTTTATCGCGGACGTAGACGAAGTCGCAGAATAAAAAGTAGTATGTCCTTTCTTGGAGGTCAAACTTACACTGTACCTTTCATCCAAATCCGTTTAGTAGTTTAGCCATGACAGTGTATCAGATAGGCAGACAGAGTTATTTAAAAAAGAAAACTTTAAAAAAATGTTCTCTATTATTCTGTTTAATTAAATGTGGTTCATAAATTTCCAAGATTTTGGACTTAAAAGTTTGAGTGAAATCGTGCGATATTAAACGCTCATAATTCTAAATAATCTTCTCCACTGCTTTATTAAAATTGCATTATTAAAAACCGGCTGAGTGCCAAGGGTTCCGTAACATCAATTTTATTTTAACACTACATACAAAACACACGGTTTTTGTATGGTGACCCCCCTTTGTTTCATATTATTTTTATTATATCAACATATAATTATGAGGGGCTTTGTAATACATACTCAGTGATTTTGTTTCATGTATCTATCTATTACTGTTACTACCCTATGATAGACGAATGGACAGACAGACAGCGAAGACAGACAGCGAAGTCTTAGTAATAGGGTCGGGTTTGGCACCCTTTGGGCACGGTACCCCAAACACTGGCTAACAGCTTATCTGCCTTCATTCATTAACATACAAAAATGAATTTCAGCTGCGATAGGAACTTTTAACAAACGTTATTAAGCTTGACATCAGATTTTATAAATTTATTTTATATACTTAAGATAGTTTCGTTCTGGAAGCACGTGGATCGATATGGTGGCGTGTGTCACGCAACTAGTGAAGGGCCTAGTTGGTATCCGTAATCCTGTATTTATATCCGCGGATTTCATTGGATGTCCGATAAAAGATTTTCAGATTTTTGTTATTAACGTTTTTTGTTGTGCGAGTCTATACTTACGGTTGGATAAATATTTGCCTCTTTTTTAGCTGCAAGTTAACCGAAATAGAATGTTGTACCTACCTATATTCCATTTATTACAGCATTCTACAAAAAGCGACCAGTTAATGTCGATAGTTTTTAGGTTAAGATTATATTTTTAAAATAACTGCATTTTTTTAGTGATATTTTAACAATATACCTACTTGGCAAATAGTTAACATCACTTTGTATTTATCGTAAAATAACAAAACTCATACTACCATTGAAATAACAATATCGTTATAACGATATTTGTCCAACAATGTTATAATTATACCAAAAGTGCTAATGATACCTCGATATTCTCGATCAATTTGAAATAAGCACTTGTAGAACTTTTGTTAAACTTTTTCGGTTTTGCGGATTAAGCGTTTCGACCCCTTGTCACGTCCCTATTTGTAACACTGTTGGACAACACCTAACTGTGGATGCCTCAACTAATATACGCTGCTCACGAATTTTAATGTGTTCACACATTTTATGGGAAAATTTCTTGCTGTTTCATGAACAATATTTTGCTTGAATGTTTCTATAAAATACTTTTATAAACGCGTTTGTGAGGATGGACGGATGTTTGTCACTCTCTCACACAAAATCTACATAGCGGATGTTGATGAAACTTTGCAGTAATAATGTATAGGTATAACTTTGACATCAGAATAATACATAAGCGGTAATTTCTTATGATATAGTGTAATTTGGGTGTGAAATGGGGGAAGTACTAATTTCATGCAGGCGAAGCCGCGCGCCACAGCTAGTATATAAACAACTTGAATGTGTTCTACAGTTTCTGTATTGTAATATTTACATAATTATAAACATAAACCATTCATAAAAAGTCTACATAAGAATATAACGATATTCACGAAAAATATTCTTCTAATACAAGAGTATATAAATCATATAACATGAATAATAAGAAAGAAACGAGGGACTTGATAGGGCCAGACATAAAGACGTACAAGACCACGGAATAATATCTTTATGCTCCGAACGCTAATAGAATACCAAACGAGTACAAAATAATACCACATTTGCCTGATATTCTATTATTCATGAACACAAATTATGAGTAACTGGAAGGGAACTTTCCTATACTACACCGATTGTCCCTTTTAAAAATGGAATTGTAAATGTAAGGGCAGTCGCACACGCGCCAATATTGGTCAGCGACTTTTTATATTTAGCAGTCAAAATGTATAAAAATTACTGATAATTAACTCGCTCAAGATCCCATCGAGCCTGTCTCCTCACTGTCTGTCTCCAGCGACGCCCTAAGCTGAGTCCCCCAAGGAGTGCCCTTAGCGTGTATTATTCGCTCAGTTTATAAGTTTTGTGCCCTGCCTGGAGCGCTTAATTTTTAAGGCCCCATAGGAAAGTCTTGCTAAGCAGCCGACAACCTCTTAGGTAGACCTGCGAGTTGCCAATCCGAAAAAAAGGCCGTCGATAACCACTCTAGTGGCAGTCGCGAGCAGACCGTTTGCGTGAGTGTAAACGACAGTTGAGAATACGATACAAAATAATAAATATCTAAGTAGGTACTGCGGCTGTCAGGGACATTGTCTGTGAATCATTCATGCTCCAAGAGACCTTGCCTTCTTTTTTTTAAATAAAAATATACATTTTGTTACGTAAAGTTTTGAAACAAGGAGGGTCTTTACGTCCTCTCCGCTGTTACAAAGTTATTTTGTTCGTTCTATCATAAAGTGTGAGCGTAGATTGATCTGGTGCTTCCTTTTCATTTATTATTCAAAGCGTTCGGTCCAAAATTGACAATACATCAAACATTTATAAAAACAATTATGTTTTGAGTCGCAATATTCGTCATTTGTGATTGTTTCATGTATTCCGGTTACACGTGTCAGAATTTAAATTAATATTCCCAAGAGATGACTCTTAAATATTCTCTGTACCTTTATATCAGTGAGCTGTTTACCGAGCTTCATGAATAAGATAAAACTAGGTCATGTCAGGAACTAGTTTCCACCATTCACGGCAACCCGTCTGACAAGCGAGCGATATAAACACCGACATTTTCCAGTAAATATTTACTTTATGAACTCCTTGTTGAGAAACTTTAACTTCTCAGTAAACAGTTAAGCGCACTTCAATCAATTCAATACGGATTTATTGAACAGGAGATGAGAAATCAAATGTTAAGATTAGATTTTCAGATTTCGCTAAATCGAAAAAAGGTTTGAGCAAACATCGTTTCTCCTTTCGAATGGTTTTCATTGTTTGCTTACTGCTTGTCCCACAGTTTGGGAGTACTGCCTACAAATCCTAAAATGAATATGACCCTAAACACTCTTTTGTTAAGAATCCCAGACTCAGCGTAAATTTTAAGTAGGTCCTCTACGAAAGACTTCAATACCGCGCATTTTAAATTTTTATGTTATGTTTCGCGGTACATCGGAAATGTATGCAAATTATAAGACGGCATTTATCGGATGGCATCTAATTGGTAGTGGACCAGACATTACAACTTTCTAAGCACCTTATCAATAGAGATTTAGATCTCAAACAGGAATAATAAACGTTGATTTAATTCCAATCACTATTAAGTTTATTGAAGGAAAATCCCGTCGGGATACTCATAATTATTCATGAAACTATAGAAAAGAACTTGTAAATCACAATATCAACAAAGACCCTTGTCTTACACCGCTTGACGACAAGTTTCGCTAAGTTTTGTCGAAACTTTTGTTATCTCGAGTCGACGGGAAATGGGGAGTGAGGGATTTTTCCAAGTTATGGACCAAAAGTTATTCACTTATGAAAGTACCTTAATTATATTGACATTGCTTTTTTGTTAGTTTGCTTCTGAAGTGCTCACACAAATGATCGTCTGAAAAGTTTTGAAAAATTACACGTCTTGCACCGACTTTTACCTATGTAAACTTGTACCTATAACATTAATAGTAAGAAAATATACTTTAAAATAAGTGCTTTAGTTAATCTTCGATCATCAGCCAGACTGTCTTCAGTATTCAATGCGTCATTGAAGCATGTAAACAATTGTAGCTCGTCTCAATACTCAATCATTTATTAAACAATGTGTATGCATGCTTAGGTGGTTAGTAAAACATTTGTAGGTAGTACTATAGATCCTGTCGGACACTGCAAAGAAAATTGGATGGATGTAGAAAACTTTAAACTTACAATCTAACTAACTCTTCTCATTATTATGTAAGTTTAATGGCTTTATCTTTTTCCTCCATTGCCTCCAGCAAGCATCGTCGCCCGCGCCGGCCACTTGAGCTTCAAAGTCTCACTTACTCCAATTAACAAAATATTCTTCTTAATTGTCCTCTCGTAGCTAGGTCGTTGACCTGGCCCTCTTCCTAGGACTGTGCCGTAATCATCTATTGTTCAGACTTGTTCCAAGTTGTATACTCGAAGTCTTGAATGTCTTTGTGTAGAAAACGATTGTTTATCGATAATAAGGTGGAGTCGGAACGTAGCTTGAAAAAGTTTTAGAAGATTTGGCAAACAAACTTTTAATTATACTGGAATCTTTGTTTGACAAAAAAGAAAACACTTCTTTTCCACTTAACGTCTTTAATGATGCTTACACAGAAAAATAATGAGTTTTATAGCCTACAATTTTGTAATGCTTCCAAGCTTAATATAATGGATTCTCAGATTTAAGTCAAAATATAAATAACAACAAGATTTATAACAATTGAGAGAAAGGAAGATATAGAAACGGCCGAAGACCCCTAAAAGATGAACGCTCACTTAATGAATTGATTCCATAAATTCTACTGGCGAGGGTACGATGACCCCAGAGTGTTAATTTCCGTGATAATTCATCTTTGTACATCTTTAATGATGGTCTCATTTGCCGAGTCCCGAGACCCTACGAGGAAGGTACGACTTTGTGGGTGCGGCTTACCGAATCGTATATTATTCAGTGGCTTAATGATTTAGTAATACATATTTATGATGAGATAGGTATCAATGTTTTTAATTGGTTTATGTATTTTGTTTCTTTCTTTCTACTTTAATCTTACTTTGTTATAGATTGCTTTGGTTCACACACTTATATTTCACTAATGTTCAGAGTAGTCGTCTACAGTTCCAATATTTGTAAATACGTGATCAACATTTGTAATAATTTGTATTGTACATAATAATATTAGGAAGGGGCAACAAGATTAAATGGTTTTTCATGTATGTGTTCATAATTATGTGTCGTTTCATAACAAACAATTTGACTTTCATTTTAACTTTTCGCAATCTAGGCGGATTGTAAGAAAATTCAATAAACTACCATGAAGGATATTCCATTATTCGCGGCACGAGTTTCGAGCTGTGTATGCAGTCAATATCCGTGCTATCGAATAGCAAGGTACCTGATACAAACTATCTACTTGTTTCACTACCATTGCCATGGAAACGGGCTGCTATACAAGATAACTTTGTTATGTATTGTGTGCTTGGTATGTTTAGTTTGATCTTCATGATATTAAGTTTCCAGATACTCAGTATCGATGAAAACCGTTTCAAGTTTGTTGAAGAGAAAATAGAGTTGCCTTATTTAAGTTTTGTTGATGGAAATGTAGGTTCTTTGTAAGTATTAAGTAGTTTGAAAATTGTTTGAACTAGACTGCGGGGTCATTCAGAATAGCGGGACAGATCACAGTTGTATATAATAATATGAGTCTGTTTTCACAAGCTCTCGATAATTAAATTAATTTCGTCATACTAATTCAATGAGCTAAAATGTGTTACATTACAATCCAGAAATAACAGTTCAATACACGTCTCAAACTTATGTTTAGAATAGATTTTAAATTAATCAGCGTCAAATAAGAAATTCTCAAAAAATCGGGTTCCTAATTCGTAGGAACGTTACATTACAAGGAAAGGTTTTTTTTTTAAATTGAGCTTTTGTTGTGTATACTGTACCATTTGTAAGAACGAAATGCTCGAAAATGTTTAGGTGTATATAAAGAAAGGCTTCCATTACATATTTCTAAACCTGAAAAAATTCTAACACTTCGATGAACAACATAAAAATAAGTTTTCTCCTACACCAGTTGTACATTATAACGATAAATCCCTATTTTATCGCTTTTCTTTTGAAGGTAGAAAAAAGTAATTCGGCCTTTTTTACTACAGGATCTCTTTCTTTGCCTAGAGCGGTTACCGTTTTAAGGATGTATAAGCTCACTTCGTTTCTTTTTATGAGAAAACTTGTCTGTGGCGTCTGTACCTACTCAGAGGTATTGTTTATGGAATTTCTAATACACGTAACAACACTAAAAATACAGCTAAACTACTCATTTATGTATGAGCACTCTTCGCACACGTAAAATGGCGATCTCATTTTCTTTCATACCGAAAAACCTAAAAAAAAGAAATGGAAGCTATAAATTGCGAAAAAAAAGGTATTTTGGTTCAATCGTGCAGATAGTGGTATTATTAAGGGGTTAACGGCTACCCCAGGGAGCAATTTCCTGGGCGAGCCACCAAGGTCGGACGCGTATAATGGACGAACTTAATGTACCTGTGTTACACATATTTTATTAATATTGACAAAGCTTTGACTACACCCTGACGGTTAGAAAAACTAAACGTTGGAAAAATGGAACACTAGAGCTATAAAAAAAAAACTGTTTAATTTGTTGGCATGTTGTTTTTAGTCCGCTTGCGGTTAAATGGAGGTATTAACACGAAACACGTACGTTGTTCTTTGTTCAAAAATAACTTAGTTCATTTTAATGCCATTTATAGTATGTACCTAATGCAGTAAAGAAAAAATAATTATATTGAATAAAGCCAAATTAAGGTGATAATACTATACCTAATTAAATACTACACTATATTTAAAGTAGGTACCTAGGTATCTACCTACCAAGTAAATTAAAATCAAAAAGACACTGAGGGCCTTCGGGCCCGAAGTACGTTTACGTATAAATCCGATCGATTTTTAAATTTTAGAATAGTACTTACTTTTGAAGGCTTTATTGGGCTTAATGTATAAAATAACAAAAAGGATAGTCGTTATTTCCAATCCGAAAATCTACTCCAATCGAATACTTTTATGTTGGCGCACTCGTGATTGATAGGTCTACTAGTCTTAAATGAGAGACAAAAAACCGATCTCTTTCCAAAACTCGATGACTCATAGCAAGTAGACTACGGCAGATGTTTGTTATACTTACATACACCAACATAGGTAGCCAAAACAAAATTGTCAAGGATAACAAAAAAATATCTTACACGTACTTAGCGCAAACATCGTTATTTTTTATTCAGCCCCGAAAAATCGGATAAAAGGTGTCACACCATTTTTATATTTTGCTGCCAAAAAACATTACCTAACACGTCATGTTTAGTACAAATAGGGCTCTTAGAGCTAAGACCCAAGTTTCAAAGTGCCTTGAAATGTTGGCACGAGGTGTCGAATTAGGGATTAGGTATGTTAGCTGCCAACTGCCTATCACACCGAATGAATAGAGTTAAGGCTTTATATATCATTAGGCTAATGGAAAAGTAATCAAATTATTAATTTATGAAAGATTAGTTCGGTTGCGAATTTCTTTTGCTTCAATATATTGTTTATTATTAACATGCATACATACACAACATCACGCCTTTAATCCGCGAAGGGTTTGGCAGTGGTGTACCCATTAGTAGCATCCACATTTCGCCAGTTATGTTTAAGTCCCATGTGATAGGGGGCGCCTATTGCAGTCAACCGGGCACAAATCAAGACTCAGAGGCTGCTACTCAGAAATCCCTGATGGGATCGAACCCAACACTTCATGCTCAGCACTACACAGCAGTCGTGCTTTGCGACTACTAGACATTAGTACCTATTTGATGATTAGTATTAGTTTATTAGTATTATCATAGATGAGTAAATTTGGTACAACCAAATATGTACGTATAATATTCCCCAAAGGTTAATTTATAGTTCAATTTCATAACATAAAAGCATCAATAAACAAACTTCGTATCGTACTTCATTAAAATACCCATTAACTCTCTCGATGAGTTTATTAGGCGGTAACAGAATTACAATTAAAAGCCACGCGGTAAGGAAGCCACTCAGGAATTTGACCACGTTTTTGTTTATTTACCCGCAATGTTTATATTTATTGAACAAATGTTCATGGGGGCGACCTTTTATTTTATTTGCCTTTAACACGACCTCCGGCTGTTTGCTGGTGCCACTGAGTGCGGAAATGAAAGCCCGGTTACCTATAAAAAATACGTAAAATGTTTTATTTTATTTTATTTAGTAGGCTTACCTAAGTACCAACCATACTCATGTTGAACCACTCATTGGCACACGACAAGATAAAGATATTTTATTTTGCAAATACGGGTACAAGTCAGTGTTACATTAATATAAATTCAGAAACAGCCATATTTTGCCAATTACAAGGCATGCAAAAGTATAGATTTTAGATTTTAGGTACAATTAAAATACATATTTCCTAATAATACATAATAACATTCTAATTCATAATTCATTAATAAAAATAATCAGTCAATAATAAAATTTATGTCACAATTTCTAGTAGTTATTTAAATCCAAAATATATACAACTTCTTTCTCCAATAAAAAATCTTCAACCCTATACCTAATAAACCGACCGACATATTGTTACGAGGATTTGCCCGTTCGTGTGTTCTACACAAAAATAGTCTTCCTAGCCTGAAGTACAGGTTTAACCTAATTCAGACAATTATGCAACAGTTGTATGCAACTGCACTCTTCTTATGGTGGTAAGCCCGCGATTACGTCACAGCTGAATTCTCCATACAAACTTTTGACCCCCTTAAAATTCACCCCGAATTTTGGAAAATCGTTTCTTAGCGGACATCTACTACTTATCTGTAAACTACCACCCTGCCAAATTTCATCTTTATCCGTCAATCGGTTTACGATATTTAGTGATGAGTGAGTGAGTGAGTGACTTTTCGCTTTTATAATGTTTAGATAAGATTAGTCTAGTCATAATTCGGTTAATAAGTAATTATGTTACAATATGTGCACAATGTTACTAGTTGTACACGTCAATAAAGGTCGAGTCTACACTTATCCACCACATAATATGTAAACATATACAGGGTAACTCCGACACTTAGGCGCTCCACCCACCCGCAGATTTTATCGTTGTATGCAAGTATCTCAATTTATATAGAAATCACGCCTAGCACAACACACTGCCGACGCGGAAACGCGCTGGAAGGCGCCCCGCGCGCAGATTCTGCCAATCTGCGCGGGAGCGTGGGGCGTGCCACGGGATATGACACACCGGCTCCGCAGCCCCGGGCGTGATTTTATACTGCAAAGACGTTTGCACGATGGATTTTGACGTAGACAAATTTATTTAGCGCGAGGCCGTCGTAATCTGCTTCACCGCGCGGGGGAGCAGATTTCACCGCTAAGTAAGGCAGATCTGCGCCTCCGTCGCCGCGCGCGTTATCTGTCGCTCTGCTCACCGCGGCGGGACGCATCTTCAGTGGGTGGAGCGCCTTATAGGCAATATTGATAACATTAATAATTTAGTATTGTATTAATTACTGGAACAACAGGTGTTACGGAAAATGTCAGTTGTGTTTCGCCACACTCCATAAGACGGTTAAGGCGTCCACCCACGTTAGACTTTTTGAAGGCCCGAATATCGGACCGTTTAGTAATTTCATAGTTTCGTACGATCGACTTTTTGCGAGACATTTGCGTTGGTATATTGGAATTAAGTAATATTCCATTTCTGCCCACCAAAAAATCGCTCACCGATTCACGAAATCCAAGGGCTTTTCATAATTTTAGTGATAGAGATAAATCGATCAATAGGAAACAGTTTCCGCAATCATTGTAGGGTGAACTTGCTACTGTAATTTCAACTGTAAACTTGTACATCGATAGTGTTCGAAAAAGATAAAAAAAAAAAACTTGAAACTCTTTGTCACACAACAGTACAATACGGGCCACGAAAGATGAGACTTGACATACCACACAAACTTTATTATTTTGTAATAAATATTATAATAGGTATTGTTAAGAATTTTAATCTAAATAAATGTCATCGAAAAAATCCTTGAATAGATACACAAATTATGGAAAAATATAATAATAAAAAAATATAAAAATACTTAAAAAACTATACTATACTTAAAAAAATATAAAAATACTTATAGTTAATAAGTATTTTATACCTGCGCAAGCTTCCCAGTACTGACGCTTGGCAAGTCTCATCTTTCGTGGCACGTTTTGTACCTAATACTCAAATTCCCCGAACACGTTTAAATACACAAAATATAGTTCACATCTTGATGCTTTTGTCCGTATCTGTACGTAGTTACTTTCCTGTTTGCGCCCATTGGTGCGTAGTATGCGCCTGCGATTGTTATTCAAATAAGTGTGTCATTACACGGGCACAATACACGCGGCCGATCCAAGGAACGATCGTATCGGCTGGCGAGGGGTGAACGGATTCTGTAATTGGAATAAGTACAACTAGGTAATGTAGGAAAACGTGTAAGTTTTTGACATCTCAGTATTTTTCAGAGTATTTTGTTAACGGTTCTCTCGGAAGCAGCAATTTTAGTTAAGAACTAGCTTCTGCCCGCGACTTCGTCTGCGTCAAAGTTGGTTTCTAGCGGGTGAATTTTGGAAAATCCTTTCTTATCGGATGCCTACGTCATACAAAGAACACACCCTCCAAGTTTCAGGTCTCTACGATTAGCAGTTTAGGCTGTGCGTTGATCCAGTGTCATTCATTTTATATGTATAGAAGATAAGTACACGTTTATGTTACGATCGGACTGGTAATGGTGACTCACCCTAGGATTTTCTATAAACATATAAACTCACATAGGTACGCAAAAAGTAAAAGTTAGAAGTTGCTTTTCAAATGTTATTTTCATAATTGGTTGACTTTAACCAACAATTTCATTTTCACCTTTCATTTTAACCTCTCGAATGTCTTATGTTACACAGTTCGACATAAGCCATTGTCTTACTATTGTGTTACTAATTAGACATTCAACGGGTTAAACCCATGGTTCAATGTATAATGACGCTTTTGCCTAAAAATTACTACTTGTTTGTCAGGAAATTCAGTTAAGTGTTGATGAATAATTACATAAATTCAGTCAGTCAGAGTCGAAAAAATGGATATCTACTCTCGGAGAAATGTACGCTCTCTCAAAATTTTTTGCGACGGTAAATTGTTGATGAAAATATTTAAGGATTAAATAAGTTAGCGTTTTTTGCACTCTTTCGTGGCAAAACTCATTAGACTCATTACGTCTCATAAATTAGAAAAAAAAACAATGAAAATGGGACGTTATTGGGGGCAAAGGTTTGTAACTCACTAAGTATAAATAAATAATAAACAAAGGGTAGGTAGGTGGAGGGTTTATTATTCATAAGGTTATTGACCTCTATCAGTTACATATGGCCCTTTCATTACAAATAGCTCTACGCTAGTTGACACCATCATTAATTGACGTACTTTTTATGACCTGTCATAACGCGATTCTTCCATAGATTTTGTATGGCAATATCGAACTGTAACGTCACTTATTGGGCAACTTAGTTGTCTAACTATTTATTGAATTCAAAGCCACAAAAATTTATCAGGTTTTCAGGGCTAAAATAAAGTGTTTTTTTAAAGAAGTTATGTGTTGGAATTTTTGGTTAATGGTGTCAAACTACTCAATTCTATTAACAACAAACAAAACCTTCCTATTCTGAACTTGACCGAAAGAAAGCTCAATATACCTTCATACCGATAATCTAGCCTCGACGAAACCCATTACCATCGGGATAAGACGGGGTATGTTACGCAAAGCCGTAATCAAGATGTCCGAGCCAAGGTCTGGGCCAGCTAAATCAGAACATTGACATTGCCGGGGCGCGTTTAGAACTTGACATTGTACCCATAATACTGGCTGGGTGGGAAACAGTTCAGTGTGCTTGTCTTTGGTTTAAGTAAGAGTGTTGTTTGGTATATCGGACATCGCTCAGCTCCGAAATAATCTGCCATTCAAGATAGGATTTTAAAATAGTGTGCGTTAAAATATTTTTTATAATGACAAGGTTAAAAAGGTAACGGCTTGTGGGCGGCCGGATTTTTCAAAGCGATGATGGATTATAATGGGCGGTGAAAGGCGGTGAAAATTTTCAAATATCTACCTGTTACGGTACAAAAGATTCAGGTCTGTGACATAGGGACAGACAGACGGACAAACGAATGAGCCAGAGCAATAGATTCCGCTTGGAACCTTTAGGTACGGCACCCTTATAAAATAACATACCTATAACATCTATTCCTACTCTCACACGTACTTCACACGCATTCACAAAATCCTATAACAACATTGTCCTGTGTACTAAAACCCAGGTCATAAGAAAGTTTCACACGCCTATTGTCATAAACCTAGACAGGCGACCGCACATGTTTCATCCCCTTTATAGCAGCTCTAAACTACTGTAAATGACTTCACATTGGTAGGTAGCAAGTTTGGCACCCCTCCAATCTTCAAGGCTTGCGGAGCACGCTATATGGTAATATTACCTTATCAGGTTCCGGCGGAAAGTGCTATATGGGTGCGCCATTTCTATGTATACATATACACCAAGAAAAATATTCGCTTAGTCATCAGTTTTGCCTAAGCACTTTAAGTTCATGTTGCAAGATTGTTGTATTACAACTTTCAATCTTACTCAGTTGTTATAGGTTTCCAAATGCTATGTATCTGTGTACACCAATTAGTAGATACTTAGTCATAAGTCACTGTTGCCAAGGTTAGTCATTGTTTGATTGAGTATTTAGAATTTTAATTTAGATTTTGTGAGTCATGTGGTTTACAAACAGCTGTCCAATAGGCTTAATAACCTTGTCCGGATGTAGGTATTCCTATTAATCATTGTGTTTTCGTCTTGAGGAGACAGGTGCCTTTTAAGACGAAATACGAAAACAGTCCTTTATTTTGCAAAAAAGTTTCAATACAAATTAATGGTAATACATTTTCATTACCGTAAAATTATATATGCGTAGCTACCAAAAATACTTTCAAATTTTTTAAACAAGTACCCGTACCAGTACCCTCATTCGAGAAAACCCAATTAAGGAGAACAATCTGAATGTCCAATATCAGAAAATGACACTATAACGATAATCATTTTCCCTTTCTATAATCCGGATATTTCAATACAAAATAACAGTTTAATTAAAGTTTCAGCAGGCCAAGTTTGGAACGCGATTCATTTCAATCAGTCGGATGCTCTTCGCTTTGGATTTTATCGATAATTGTGATCCGATTCAATGGAATTGAAAAGTACCTTAATTCGGCGACAGGCAAATCTGGATTCAACAGGATAATATTACATCGAAATATAGCAGGATTGTCAATTTCTTGATCGGAATTTAGTCATTAATATCGTATTTAAGTAAATGATTTGATTGAATTTAGGAATTGATATAAGACCCTGAAACTTATAAAACATTATTCTGTGTCTGTCAATTTAAAATTAAAATTAAAAGAGTATCTATTTCAACAATGCAGCAACAACGTCATGCAAATCATGCACTTCTAAGAATCGTTTTAAAACCATGTTAACCCTGAATTTGAAGAAGTTTCGCGAGTAATCTGATAATCTGCATGCAAACTACTGAAAATGTAGCAGACTTAGTCATAAAACCTTATACTTACTGCTTAACTTCCAAGTAGTTTCTAACTTAACGAACCTTTTGCCTTTAATGAATAAGGTTTAAGTTTATAATGAGAAAACTGTTAAAATCGTGTCTTTAATGAAAACACAGCTAATGCCATCTTAATGTAAGATTTGCACAAGCGCGCCAACGTAAAAACATTTAATAAGAATCGATTTTTGAGTTAGGAATACGACTATCTTACAGCTTTTTGGTTTATTTACGTCAAGCACAATAAAATTGGTATCACCAATTGACATTAATATTACGTCCGAAATTTTAAATTTTCCATTAAAAAATCGATTGAATTTACGTTACGTTTACACCGCGCGTTCGGTTCTCTCGAAAGTAGACCAAATGAGTCAACTTTTGCCAAATTTTTCGTCACCTGAAAGGTGATAACTTTTTAAACATGGAAACCACTTAGACTGAAAGCAATTTTGATTCCCATTAAAGCAACATGATTAATCCATGCGAATGACAAATATCATTAAACGATAATAATGCGTCGCCATCAAATCGATAGCTATGTCCGTCCTTGGTTGTATTTTTGACAATGAACTTTTGAAAACAGGTGACTAAGCAATGCCAGAATGACTAGGTGAAAAACTTAAAGCAACTAATGGTCCTACTGTGAGACTAGAATACTGTAGTCATTTCCCAACAGGGTCGTAGCTACCGCCGTATCGCTGGGCCCCCGCAGTTAAATGGATCATGGGCCCTGAACCCGTTTAAGCAAAATTTTAAAATATCATCCCGGAGAAAAATATACTAACACCAAACTATTAAAAGTCTACAATAGTCGGTTTATGCAATCCAGTAGACATTTGCCAACCCCAGCTGTGCGGGTAGCCAATGCTGCCAGTACAAAATGTAATATCCATTTTGGCAACACTTCAAATTGTTGTTTCTATTCCAAAATCGGTAGTTTTGATTTTAAGTATGGAGTATGATGATTGTGGTTAAAGAACTATTCAAATATTTCTCCTGATACTTTGCTTTGCTACTTGGCATTATTATTTTGGTTTAGTTTCACACTTGCGACATCGCTATTGTTATGACTTGCTTAAACATTGCATTCTGCCTTTCTATACCATTGTTAAAATGAGACAAATCGGATTCTCTTCACGTCAGCTGTTATTTTGACCATTCAAGCATTAGCTATTCTTAAAAAGAGATTTATGCTAAGGCGATTAACCCACGGCACCGTACGCCGCTCCGGCATGCGGTGGCGGTGAAGCGGATTTCAATGCGGTTGTCCGCACGGCGATGCGGTTCGACCGCATGACCGCACGGATCGATTTTGACCAGTTTTGGTTTTAACCAGTTATTTTTTACCGGTTTTGACCAGTTTTCAGGGTGTCCAGGTTGGGGTTTTTTTTTCCCCCAATTTGGGGAAAAAAATTGGGGAATTTTTTTTTAAAATTAAAACTGCGGGGTAAATTCTGGGGAACACATTATTTCTTGGCGTAAGTTTGGGGAAAAATGATTTGTGAATGAATTTTTTTAATGCAGTGCGCAAATATTGACATCGCGGAAGGTGGCGGAATAGAGAACAAACTGCTATGGGTGCGTTCCATTTCTCGCAATACGTAGCAACTGTGAATACACGCTTGGATACCAACTCTTTTCTTGTTATTCCGGTCAAAATAGATATTCAAGAGTAAAAAATTCGCAACAAGCTGAAAATTTGTATGAATGTTGTGAACATCGTCATAAACAAATAACATATAACGCCCTTAAAAAAATTCCATTACATATATTTACCCCCTAAATTTGGGGAGAAAACCCCTAAATTGGGAACCCTGCACGATGATCTGCACGGTGATGCGGCGTCCCGTGTGTGAAGCACCGCACGACCGCGCGGACGTTCGCACGGTGATGCGGTTGTGACGAGAACACCGCTCGACCGCGCGGTCGTGCGGTGCTCGTGTGCGAGGTTCAAGCGGATTTCATAGAGGCTAGTGCGACGTGAGAACCGCATCACCGCATGCCGGAGCGGCGTACGGTGCCGTGGGTTAATCGCCTAATATAAGCAACTAAGCTACTACAGAGTTTTTTTGTTTGTTTGTGTGTTTAAGTGTTTAATCAATAAACGCGCTAATCTCTGAAACTAGTAGTCGGATTGGAAAAATTATGTTTGTATATGACAGTGAGATTCATGAGGAATAGTATAGGCTATATAACATCACGCTACGACCCACGGGAGTGGAGCAGTAACCAAAGATGTAACTGACCGCGTCATTAAATAATATGTAAATAAGAATGTAAATGATGGTAGTATAGTTTGCTTTGTTCTTTCATGCTTGTTTAAGTCAAGTGTGATGACACCAATTAATTAATTGGTCTGTACAAGCCAATTGTAGGAATCAACATCTGGTAGCTTCTGCAGCTGCATTTCCAGCTGGTACTTCAGTGTTTATCATGCAGCTGCTCGAAGGTCAATATTGGATGACCAATTGATATTCTCAAATACAACATACCTACCTATACAAAAACCGTACCAATTTCCTATTTTATACAATTTTCATCAAATCACTAACATGTAACGGGCTATTCACAAGTCGAAGCTCACCTGTCCACGCAAGGCTGTCTGCGTCCCGAACCAACCCTCCCTCCGGAGGGAGGACCCTTCGGACACGATCGCGATTCCGACGACGATTTGTCTGCTACCGTCGCGTCGGTTGCCCCTGGTAACCGACGACAAAAGAATAAGCTTTCTTGTTTACAGACATGAGTTCAGCTGAGTGCTCGATTTAGTTTTAATAAAAAGAATATTGGAAATCAATAAAGCTATATTCGTTATTACTGTTGAAATAAAAGTTTTAAATATTGCCCAGGGCGTTGATAAGCTCCTATAATAGAAGTGTTTGGTAAAGTAGAATTATGTATACGTAATCAATTAAACACTTAAGTTTCCTCATTGGTACGAAAATAAATGTGTTTATGTGTCAATTCCATAATATAGTTTAAATTATAATATAAGTCTTGTCATATCCGCATTATGACATTGTAAATTACGTTTTAAAGTGCCTTTTAATGGTCTAATTGAAATAAATAAATTTGACTTTGAATTTGGTACTTTATAACATTTTACAAATGTGAAAGAGGACATTGATATAATATACCTACCTAATTTCCTAAACCTCATTGACAATGGACTAAATGCATATCATATGATAATATTGATGCAGATTTACAAAGATAAACAGATGCAATGAAAGCAAGCAGCGCTCAACGCAATGTCCTACATAACAAAGATTCAATTGAAAACGTTATTGTTCATTGCACAGAATTGAAATAGATTCCTCTAGGCAATTGTAAACAGTTGCGGTGATAGATGTGGGTAGATGCGATGTTGCATATTAATGCGAATATAACCATTTCATGGTTTTAGCAAAATTGTTTGATCTGGAACAGGGATGGTGAACGCATGACAGACCTGCCAGTAGTGACATGCGACAAAATAATTAGGGCACGCCAATTATTGACAAATCCATGTATCAAATCTAATTTGATACATAAATCACACTAACCTTTCCGTTTATTTTAATAAACATAAAATAGTAAACACTAGCGACCCGTCCCGGCTTCGCACGGGTGCAATGCAGATACATAAACCTTCCTCCATAATCACTCTATCCATTGATGAAAACCGCATTTTAAATACGTTGCGTAATTTACAAGATCTAAGACGACGGGATGGGAATTTGTTTTATAGGTACTATGTACTGATTACGATTGAAGTTCTTTAGAGTCGCAAATAAAGAATCTAAAGTTAATAATAGCGTCTAGTTTTATGTTTCTTCAGTATATCACTATGTCAGGCTTCTTTGATGAAACGTCATAGCCGCATTATAATTATTTTCATAAGAAATAGCACGTTCACCAATAAAGTTTCGCCATCCCTGATCCAGTATTTTTATTGCATTACCTTCGATGTATCGTTCATCATTATCGAATCTAATTTGGGCTGTCGAGGTCACAATTTTGTTTTAGAATAAATTATCGATCTTTTGATCATAGCTCGCTTCTAATTTATTGGTTCAGATTTTGGATCGCGAATAATTACGAATAATCATGAGTTATTGAACGGTGAAAATGCAAAAAGTTTATTCTTATGAGCACGGAACGTTGGAATGCTCTAGTAATGGCGTGGTATTGCTATCTTTAAATCGTTTACATGAAATGCTTTTCTTTGATCTTTGCTGTGTTGGAAAATGTTTTCATATTTTCTTTGGTCTGTTCGTACATTTCTTTTATTAACTTTAAATTGCGTTTAATAGGTTTCTTTATTGTTGTTTTAGGTTCTTAATTAAGGTGTTGTATTATCTATCTTTGACGTTTAAAAACGTTGCCCCACGCTTGGAATTTCTGGGTGCGTTTATAAACAAATAAAGTCATTTACACTTACACAAACATCCTGACCCGGAACAACTATCTGTTTGCCATACAATTATTTGTTCCGTGCGGGAATCGAACCCCCAACACAGCGCAGCAGCCCATCGTACAGCTACTGCGCCAACCGTGTCGTGTGGTCCTCTTTAGGTGATTCACGCCTCCAAAATTATATGGTTCAAAACAATCATCTCTTACAATAGACAGTTACATAATAATATTTTTTTTATTAAAGAATGTGTTTTATTATCAACAGCAATGGAGGGCGGCGCGTGGTGCGCCCGCGACATCTCCCTGCGCGCGCAGAAGAAGTTCTTGTCGCGCGTTGGCGGCGCTGCCAGTGCCCGTGCGCTTGTGCTTGACGAGCATGCCTCCAAGCTGTTGGATCAGGTACCTACCACTTCTATTAATATCGGCCTATTGCAGTATACCCTCCTCATACAGGCCACACAGTTCCCATACCTAACCAAAACAAAAGTGGTTGGAAATCTCTTTAAAATGGCTTGTTGTAACTAAAATAGATTATCAGTCTGCTCTAACCCCTTGTTCTTTTTTGATTTCCAGTTCCTGACGGTACTCCGCGAGCGTCTGGAAAAGCGCGAGGCGGAGAAACTGGTGAAGCACGTGATCAAGTCAGCGGTGAAGCTGGGTGTGCTGCGCCGCCATGGTCAGCTGTCAGCAGCTGATGAGCGAGCACTGGCGGCATTCCGCTCTAAATTCCATGTAAGTATTGACCATAGCAAAGTTTGTGGTTGACGCTAGAAGTCTGGCTGGCAGAGTGTCTTTGATAGTGCTGTTTTGAAGTAGTACTGTAGCAAGCTCGGTTTTTGAATTTCGGGTGTTTTGTTACTGACTTGCTTGCGGTTAACTATCCTAGTCAGTTTAACAATATGGCTGATCTAGGTTTATTACTTCCTCCTTCGCTTACACAGACAGTTGGATATTTAAAAGCATGCATGAAGTACCTACTAATACAGTAATTAACTGTAATTACTACTGTACTGCGGTGGGTACCGATTCACCGTAGTACTTAATAGTATGTAATGCAAGATTATTTTTATTTCTAATACCTAAATGAGTTGCTCACACTTCGAATGATATCCTAACATCAATACTTACCATTCATCTTCTCTATCTTCCAGACTGTGCTGATGGCCGTAGTATCGTTCTGCGAGGTGGACTTCTCGTACGACCGTGGATTCCTTCAGGATGCACTGCGCGATTCGCACCAGTCGCTTAAGTGAGTAGACAATCGCCATCTACTCGTTGATGCTGACTTAGATATATTTGTATCATGAATATGACTTTGCTTGCTCAGCTCGCAACCAATCAATGGCTCGGTATATGCCCGGCTGAGATTGCAAACTCCGGTACTTGATTTATCGTGGGTAGGGATCAATCTACAGATCCACCGTTAGTACTATTATTTTTCGACGACAGTTACAGAACTACATACTGTAGTTCTACCTAAGTCATAATATAATGTTGTTATTTTTTTAACTTCCAGAGCTGTGGTAGAGCGACACCTTACAGACAAGTCAGTATCCAGACTTGCCGGTGTGTTCGCGATCGCATCTCGTGGTGAGCTCCTCGACGCGTTATTCGCCGGTCAGGTCGACGAGGATGTGCTCAAACTCTCTAGGATGCTGCGCAAAGAACTGGACAGAGGCCTTCTATAATCCCACAATATCACACATCCTGTGCCGTCCTTAACCAAAGCTAGACGTACCAACGTATTTGGACGATTTTCCTCTGACTGAGGCTTCATGTCGTCGGGACTCGCGTCCCTGAAACTTCGACTATGGGAACACTTACAATATCGTTATCTCCACAAATGGAGATTTGATTTTTATTATTAACCATATTTCTAGTAACATTGTATGTACATACAATTTGCACAGTCGGTGGTTCGATTATGTGCCGGCTTTGAATTCTTTCTATAGAATACGTAACAATGGCGATTGGATAATAAAACACTTTTTATAATTCCCATGTTTATAATCCCCGATGGGACAATTTGCCACAAATAAAAAACAATAAATTAAATTAATTTAACGACGAAACGTGTATTGATAAGCAATGACAGAAATAGCATCAGTCGAATCAAAGCCGGCACTGTAATGTAGGGCATTATCGCTTCAGCATTCGTTTCACTATCTGCGCACAAAATGTTTCATAATAACGCCATAAAAAAGCTCTCTTTGGTCACATGGCGAAGACGTCTGTTATTCCGAAAATGGCGTCAGAGGCCATTTACAAGACTACTATGAATACTCAGTGAGTTAATGTTGACATATGTACCTATGTATTGTCATTAAATTATTATGTATATTATGTCCAATATATGAAAGTATTTTATTGGCATTATGCTTGGATTCAACTGTGGACTATCACCAAATGCTACTATTTTAATTTTATATCATGTGTTAAAATCCACAGTTATAATTCAATTATATATATATTAATATGATTAATAAGCATGAAACTAAGTTGTTGATTACTGCCTGTGGTTTGACACCAATGTGGCAATGATTCATATTTAAAATGGATTAAAGATTTTATGTTGACGACTGTTTAGTCCTTAACAGTGAAATCACTTTGGGCTTTATTCTATTATATCTCATTGATTCTTTTTTGTTTTATCATTTAATATTTTACCAATCCAAACATTAACTTTTATAATAATTATAATGACAGTAATTTTGACAATTCGACTGCTTATATCTGTAATCATTCTTCCCAATATAAACTTGCCTGCCGTAAATCTGCCAATTTTATCAATTGATTTAAAGAAGAATGGAGTAGGTATGTTAACATTCATGACTATGTCGAAACATATTATCTTGCCTAGTCTTACGACTTCTAAGATGATTACACAGCATTATTATTTTAGAATGCATTTAATAGTTTGTATATAATACGTTTTTTTAATGTATACTCGAATAATTTAATTTTGTAATTAATTTTAGTTTTACGCAATATAATTTAAGAGAACAGTTACCAGTTAGGTAAGTCGTTCTTTTAAAATAAGTATTTAAAGTGTGGTTTTTAACATTTTTACATTCAGATCCGTAGATATTTCATTGATTCAATATTTTTTTTCGTACGGTGTTAATAACACTATGACCGCGACTGAAGAAATTACTTATTAATGGATCTGGCTGTAAAGCCTTGAAATGTAACCTACTGTTAACTTATGTAAACGAAAAAATAGACTTTAACAAACATATTTAAGCCTACACATCTACGAATATACGGAATCTATCATACTAAGGCCCTATTGCATTACTCAATAAAATCAAGTCGTCTATAGTTAACTTGGTCTTTTGAGGTATATACTGCATAGGTATTCAGAATAAATATCGGTTCTATATCGTGTATTAATATTTATGATATCAGAATGTGTAATTTCATGTCTGTCACATTTTTAATGTTCCGATGAATGAATTTTGCTATCAAATCTGGATCGAAAAAATGTATTGATATCTATATATGAAAGTTTCAACGATGTATCTTTATGTAAAGATTTTCTAAATACTTAATGCATTAATTATCGTTTGTCATACAATAAGTAACTATTACTCACAAACACATGTAAATCACATAAAATGTAACTTTAAAAAAATCGGAATCTTGCAAAATTTTATAAAATACTTTGGACCAAAACTTTAATATCTACACAGTTGTAACATATCTGAACTAGAATTCATATCTTAATTATTTTATTAGCAATAAACTTGGATAGTCATAGTTCGTAACTATATTGTTTTGTAATAACTATTTGTAGTCGTAGTGCGGTAATCTCACTATAGAACGCACATCTCTGTAACTCTCTTGCCTAATCGTATCACTGTTTAGTGTTTTATACTATTTGTGTTGGTGTTATGGCGTTTTCCACTTAGAGATCTTGTCTATTCAATTGATTGACTTCCAGATTATTTTCAGGGGAAAGAACAGAATATCGAACTGTGACGTCACATATTTGGAAACTTAATTGACTAACTATTTATTGATTTCAAAGCCACAAAAAATCTAATTTTACAGTAAATAGACAAATTAATCGGGTTTTCAGGGCTAAAGTAAAGTGTTTTTTTTAAGAAGGTATGTCATGGAATTATTGGTTAATGGTGAGAACTACCCAGTTATGGTCTATTTTATCTTGGCTACAGAATCTTGATCCTTTTTAATCTTGTCAATAAAGACAGATTTCATTCCAGTTGTGCCATTGGTGTGTAAAATACATCACAATCTTTCTTCTGAAAATAAATTCCAAAGGATGTAATGTAGTAAAGTATGAATTTACTTTTTAAAAAGAAACTGTCGTCTAGTCGCTTCACGTGTTCTCGTTACAATCAAACTAACGTAAGTGTATCTCTAAATGGAAACCACCAAATGTCATAGCTAGATGAAATCAAAGAGACGTCCAAGTAGGGATTGTATTAAAAAAGACAATATCAATGTGTAATATAATAAATGTTGATTCCTAAACGACTCTCTACGAGGTGTTGCTGGATTGATGTGAAATGAATGTTTAAAGTTAGTTGTTTTTACAAAAATAACTGGTGTGATTTATATGTTAGCTACTTATATGTTAGGAGTTAGTTTCTCAACTTTTGAATGTTTCATTGTATAGGTATATGTTATGAAGGTAACGTTCACGTAAGTTTATTTCGGCCAAGTCAGCCGGAGCAAAGGTGAATTGCCTTGGTTAATAAACGAAACCTAAATAATGTTTTATTATATTTTTATGATCCTGACTAAATGTAATGCGGATCGCTTTATGTGAGCGTTATTTAAAAGGATTTTAAATAAAATGTCGAAATCTCAATGAATGAAAGTAAAGTATCAAGATGGTTGAGTCAGGCTTTAAAATGAAACAACGCAGTCTTTATGAGATAGTCTTAATTACAAGTTTAATGTTCTAATAGAGATACACATTGCAACATTGTTTCAGATTTAATGCAAAAATGACAGTGAAGCATTTTATGACACATACGGTATTGAAATTGAAATAATCTTAGAGACAGCGGTAATGAAATTGAAATGATGTATCTAAGTACATATTTAATTCCAAAGCTATGTTTTTATTATTCAATTTTATTATTCCACATAACAATCTATTTTCGTCATTTATTTATTATTGATTATATTTTAACCACTTTCAGAAAACTATTATCGCATAATATATATTTTTTTCAATTTCAATACCGCTAAAGACTTATTTCTAAAGTACCAAGCACATAATGGCACGTACATGACATTTTACTGATCGTAGGGCTATTTATCACGTTTTATCTCAAGAACGTCTTCAATGCGTTTGAGACGGGTGGAGAGCCGGAAAATTAAATGTAATAATTTTTGTTAAGCTGTGTTATTGTAATAAGATTTGATATCAAATATACAATTGATAAGAGTTTCTGAGTACTTATTTCTATAATGTTACAATCCCTTAATACAGCACAACCGTAATATAACGAACCGCAATATAAGTAACGGTTTTGTCCGATTTAACAAATCCTGTGAAATACTCTAGGACCCTCCGCTAATAACAAATACTTACACCTCATTTTAACTAATTGTTTGGTATAACAAATAATTTTTAATTCCCTTCAGCTTTGTCATATCGAGGTTGCACTGTAATTTGCTTGTGTAAGACAAATACTTCCAAATCTATACTAATATTATAAAGCTGCAGAGTTTGTTTGTTTGTTTGTTTGTTTGAACGCGCTAATCTCTGGAACTACTGGTCAGATTTGAAAAATTCTTTCAGTGTTAGATAGATTAGTTATCGAGGAAGGCTATAGGCTATATACCATCACGCTACGACCTACGGGAGCGGAGCAGTAACCAAAGACGCGGGTGTAACCGCGGCGGACAGCTAGTAAATAATAAAATACATACGTAAGCAGCTCTATTCCTAACAATATAGAAAAGAAAAAAATACCTGCATGTTTAATTACTTTTAATCAAAAATATAGGTAGGAATTCTAGCTATTATTTAGTTACCTAATTACAAAAATCACTGGCGTCTGGATTGTATCCTATCAGAATTAAAGTTAGATGTACTTCGAGGGATGCTATATGGTTACATAATATACAAGAAACAACTAAGTAGGTACATAAAGTTGGTGCACCAGTCGTTGGTGCACCTCATCGTCATCATCTGCCTAGCCTTTTCCCAACTATGTTGGGGTCGGCTTCCAGTCTTACCGGATGCAGCTGAATACCAGTATTTGGTATTTTCAGTTTTGTTGGTGCACCTATAATTGGAATTAAGACATCACGGATCAATTGAAATACTTTTTAAGAGCTTTCAAACCGCGATTCCCCCTTAGATTTTGTATGGCAATAACAAATTGTGACGTCACTTTTTTGCCAACTCAATTCACAAACTATTTATTGATTTCAAAGATCTTTATACTTACAGGTTTATTTACAGTTAAACATAAAACCTTAAAGTAAATGTAAAATATGTACAATTTATAAAAAAAAGGCAGAAAGGAGACCTCATAGGGCATCATCTTTCAAAGTAGGTAACTGAAAATTTAATTGAAAATAAATAAATTATGGACTGGGACTTAAACAAAACTGGCGAAATGTACTAATGGTACCTCTGCCTAATTCATAAGGGATTGCAGGCATGATATTTTGTGTTGAAAATGAATTGGATTAAGTATAAGGCTAAAATTTAGTGTTTCTTTAAGAAGTTATGTCTTGGAATTGTTTCTTAATGGTGTCTAGTACCCAATTATGAATGATAATAGTCATTGGTAGGTATTATTCAAATCAAATTCACGTATAACTGGATGCGCGACGATCCGGGGAATATCATCAATTGATTCCTGTGGAACTCCATCAGCCTGTAATTCGTATCGAGTGAACAGAGTCGCTATCTCTAGTTTTAACATTATTTGCATTCTATTTGGTAATTTCTTAAAAGATTGAGCATAGCTTAGGAAGAAGTGTTCTACTCCATCCAATGACGAAGATTTTGTCTTTTTAATTTTATGTTTCTTTTGTTCTTCCTCACTTGATTCTTGTTCCTCTTGTACCTCGTGTTCCTCTTGTTCCGATTTATTTGATTGGTCTATTGAGGAATCGGAATTAGTCGTGATTTCATCTGGGGCGTATTCGGCAGTGCTAGTAGTTGGTGATTTTGTATCTTGAGTCTCCAGTCTAGGTTTAGGTCTATACCTTGGTATTCTTCTACTGCTTAAGCAGTCATCTAGAAACATCAAGTCTTCAGCCCAGGGCCAGTTTTTGTAGTTCCTGTACGTGTCAGCGTGGGCAGGCTCCGATGACTTCTTGAACTTTACGTAGTTGTCTTTCAGACCTTTCCACTTTGCAAACCAAAGGTCCCCTAAAAATGAAACTTGTTTTAGTATTTTGAATGACGTCTCGTTATAAATTGTATGCTTACTAGGGGACGTTAGTATATCCCCCTAGCGTATCCTGTGACTTAAATAACGTGTTCAGCGAGTACTTGAACAAGTTATTCAAGTCGCAAAATCTTTAACTACACACATCAAAAGTGTCTAGGGATCAACATCCCTAATCAATGTTAGGGATGTTGATCCCTAGACACTTTTGATGTGTATATATTAACGCAAGAATTATGCAGAAATAATTTGACTGTCGTACCGTTTTCCTCGCGGGATATAAGTGATCAGGCTTTGAAATTAAACAACGCAGTCTTCATAAAGCTTTTTTAATGTTACAAAACAAACTATTAGAGAGCACATGCATTGCAAAATTGTTTTGGATTACATAAAGTATTGAAACTATCAATAATGTGATGTTGTATTACAATAAGGGTAAGTAATTTGCATTGCTACCTTGACATATCCTCCTTAGGCACCTGTCCCAAAGGCGACGCAGAGCTAGAAACTTGAGTGACGAAGTGGAGAACAGCGAGAAGCGAGTGTGTAGTTCCGATAGTTTTGTCACTGAGCTATGTGGAGTATGTCGGGAGCGTTGTAAAGCAAGTAAACAGTCAGTGATTAACTATTAATAATAATTATAAGTATGCATCCTTTTATTGACACAGGGTTTACACCTTAAACCTTTCGTACGTTTCTTGTGCTAAAAAATAAAATCGATAGCTTGTTACGTTCTCGTCAACGGTGAGACAGGTGCCTTAAGCAGACAAATCGAGACGAGTAATATGGAGTAACATTATTTAGTAACATAGGTATTTTAACGTAGACGTACCTAGAGTTCTAGAGATATTTTTATCACTTACAACTAAAAATCTATTCTAGTTTAACATCTAGACCACTTAAAATAAAACTCGTTAATTTATCCTGTCGGAATAAAGTACCTAAGTAGGTACTATTGTGACCTTCAAGCGAAGTTATTCAATGGCACAATTGACGAGATACAACTTCCATCTTATGTTTTATCTCGTTTCTTAAAGCTTTTGTCTTAATGCCTTGTCACGTCACAGTCACTCATCAATATTATAGGTAGATAGTAATTTCAAATTCACGTTAATCTAAATCTACCCAAGTAATACTGAATCCGGCTCGATCCGGGAAACATTACAAACTGTAATTAGTATTGAGAGAACAAAGTCACTATCTCTAATTTTAACATTATTTGCATTCTACTTGATAGGTCATAAGTAGCATAAAACATTAATCTTGAATAAGGAAAAAAATGAACAACTCCGTCCAATGTTGATTTGTTATTATTTTTAATGATACTGTGTCTAGTATCTTTAGTTATTTCAGTGTTTAAATGCATATTTGTTTTTCTGTTTTTTTGTACATCTTGTTTCGGATAATTTGACTGGTCTATTGAGAAATTAGAGTTAGTTGTGTTTTCATCTGCAATTTTCAATATGACTTTGCTTATAGTATGTAGTTCTGTATCTTGAGTGTCTTGTCTAGTGTTAAAATTGGACTGGTCTATTGAGCAATTAGAGTTAGTTGTGTTTTCATCATCTAGGACGTTCAATTTCTTATTGCTAGTTTGTAGTTCTGTCCCTTCGTCTCTTTGGCATTATTTTATGGCTGTTGCATTCATGTAGGAACCTCAAATGTTCAGCCTAAGACCAGTATTTGTACTTCTTATACATCTGGGCGAGATCAGGTTCGGAGGTCTTCTTGAATTTGAGCTAAAAATTAAATTTGTTTTATTAGGTTGAATGATGTCTCGTTATAAAATGTACATTGAACACTAATTACTTATGGGATTTATTTTTTGAACACGGAATTTGGGTAACGTCTAACATGTAAGATGTGGCTGGCTATATGAGTTTCGAAACTTAATTTCAAATACAATTAGCGAAATCTGACGAAGGGGTTAAGGAAGAAAGTTAAGTAAGTAAGTTTGCATTTTATTGGAGAACAGTTCCCATGGTCCGTCGCGGGTTATGCCTGTTCTAATATACCAAGTTTTGTGGTTCAGTCAAAAGTCAGAAGACTTTTTTAATGGAAGACGAATGTACTATTAGGGACTCACAAATACACATTGCAACTTTGTTTTAGACAACATTATATGTATGCAACAACTACAGTACAGAAGGATTTAAGACACAATGTTCTACTTACGGTTATCATTTAATGTCACAGCCACATTTTAACCGTCAATGGGACTAGTAAAATCAAATTCGCATAAAACTGGATGCGGTACAATCCGGGTAATATCATCAAATGACTCTGGGGTAACTCCATCAGCCTGTAATTCGTACCGAGAGAACAGAGTAGCTATCTCTAGTTTTAACATTATTTGCATTCTATGTGGCAACTCTTTATAAGACTGAGCATAGCTAAGGAAAAAGTGGTCTACTTCGTCTAAAGGTCCATTGCTATTCTTTTTAATTTTATTATTCCCCTGATCTTCTTCAGTTGGTTCTATTTGTATTTTTCTCTTTCTATTTTCTTGTACCTCTTCTTTCGGTCTACTAGACTGGTCTTTTGAGGAATTTGAATTAGTCGTGTTGTCACCTGGAAGGTGCAATCCAACCATGCTTTGCATTCTTTTCGTGCTGGTGCAATAATCTAGAAACCTCATGACTTCAGCCCACGGCCAGTTTTTGTACTTCTTATAAATTTTGGCATGTCCAGGCTCTGAAGCCTTCTTATGGTTTATGTAGTTGCTTCTCAGAGTTTTCCACTTGGAATACCAAATGTCAGCTAAAAATGAAACTTGTTTTAGTAGGTTGGACGATGTGCAACAAAATTGAATAGTGAAATTAAGGGGCTGCACTCAACGATGACGGTACTAAGGTATCATGTAGAATGTCGTCTTGATATGTGACTAATGTGACTATTCATAGCAGTTACATCAATTCTGTCCAAAAAGATTCGGCTGCCGCACACGAAAAAAAAAGAAAAACAAAGTAAGAAAATAAAAAAAAAGAGAATCGTCGGATGGCAAGGTACATTATTAAATTTGAAGGTGATCGAATAATACCTAGATTATAAGTTCATTATTTAATTACAATACAGAATAGTGAATTTTCATATTTAAAGATAATTATGTACCTATTAAGGAACGAAGAACGTATACTTATGATTATGGTGAGATGAAATAAAATGAAATTCCCTACAGATAGATCTCCGAATATATTATTATTTATGTAAAAAGTTTCTAAATATTTTCTATTAAATAAAAAATAGTCCCGACTATAATATAATAAACTTATCGGAAAAATCGGCTAGGCACTTACAAAGTGAACAATAATTTTCGTTTCAAAATTCTGGGGCATAAAAACAAACATAACCAAAGACACGGACACTTTTCTATGGTTGACAACTGTATGAAATGAAACAACGCAAACTTTATGAGATTTTTTTTTAATGAAACAAGTTATTAAATGTACCTACTTACTTAAATTGCCTACTACTAAAAACTAATAAACATTTTTTTTTAAATATTCATTAAGCGTTTTATGACACAATTACATACATGCAGTTACATACAGCTACTTACATCATAAAATCAAAATGAATCGTATTTTTATTCTGGTTTTTATGTAAACTGTAGGTACACCTACCTACATTTTTTTTAACTGCATTGTTTCTTGATTCGATATATCAATTGATTTTCTATTGTTCTGTCATACCGGTATGACAGCCGGGCATTGAGCGGTTAAAAAGTTTTAAATATATATTTATACTCACGATATTTTCTTTCAATAAAAATGACTTGTATTACTATCTTTATTTGTTGTTGATTCGATTTATATTATAAAACTTTATAAAATCTCACAATAATTATTTACTACCAATTGTAACATCATCTGACCTATAGCTTTGAAAATTGTCTTGTAAAAGTGTTCCTTAAGTGTAACTAATATTTGTAAAATAATGTCTTAAATCTTAATGTTAAGCAATATGTTAAGTATCTAAATTATGATTTATAATATAACTACAAGTGATTTATAATTATCATGTACCTAAGTACATTAATTAACTAAAGATCACCTGATTTCTTAGAAGCGACGTCAATGCGAATTGCGTAGGTACTTATAAGTCAAAAGATGGACTCGAAAATTTTACTTAATTTTGAATATTAAATATTTATCAAATACCCAATTGTTTTCAAAGTCATACTTCTATTTCTATGTTACAAATCCTTTATAGAATTTTGATGGCAGAGGTAGTTAGGTTGGTCTTGGTCCCTACCTACCTAGATACTGATTTTTAAAATTACCTACAGTAAAATTCGTTAACAGTTTTTTTAAGCATAGCTTGTAGCATTTCGTCGTTATAAGTCTTACTTAAAAATTGTAATTGTTTACTTAAAAAAAAACACTTGTGAACGTATTCTGCTAGATCGAATGCAGATACTGTGTAATCTTACAAGGTCTTTTCAACCGATATTATTCCATTGCACATTGGACGAGAAACCACTTAGCAGGTCTTTGCTGGAGCAAATATTGTCTCAATTATGTCATTGTCTTGTCACATTCACATTTTAATCATCAAGTGTATTAAAAAATTCAAGCTCATATTTGACTGGATGCGGCACGATTCGGGTAATATTATCAACTGATTCTTGTGGAACTCCATCAGCCTGTAATTCGTATCGAGTAAACAGAGTAGCTATCTCTAGTTTTAACATTATTTGCATTCTATGTGGTAACTTCTTAAAAGATTGAGCATAGCTTAGGAAAAACTGGTCTACACCGTCCGGTGGAGGAATATTGTTCTTTTTAACTTTATGGTCCTCTTGATCGTCGTCAGACGGTTCGGTGTTATGCCTCTTTCTTTTTCTATTTTCCGATCCTTCTGGTTCCGTGTCATTTGACTCTTCTGTGTTACCATCTGGGATGTACAATTCAGCAATATTATTAGGTCTAGGAGTACATCTTATTCTTCTGCTGCTGGTAAAGTTGCAATCATCTAGAAACCTGACGTGTTCAGCCCAGGGCCAGTGTTTGTACTTCTTATAATTTTCGTCGTAAGGTGGTTCAGTTGACTTCTTGAACTTTGCGTAGTTGTCTTTCAGACCTTTCCACTTGGCACTCCAAATTTCCGCTGAAAGAGAAATTTGTTTTAATAGGTTGGTTGACGAAATTATGAATTTATTTTACCACTAAGTAATCGTCGGACTAACATGTTGACATGTTCGTCGAGGACGTTATTTAGGTAACGTGTAACAGGTACTTATGTTCATTTGTTCTGTAACCATTGCTGTTTCCTAAGCCTTAATTTAAACACAAGTAGGTCACTGATAATGTACTAATAGGCATCGCGTGCCGTACCTCGCGTAGTGATGGCAAGCGCGACTGCTATACCATCAAGCGACAGATATGAGCGAGTGACTGACTGTTGAGCGTGAAGACCGATTCATTCCCAAGTCGGGCAAAGTGTTACTACTCAGCAGCAGTCTGTACTTAGGATTTTAGCGGTGTAACTCTCTCATACATCGAAGAGTACGTAAAGACGTCGGCTTCACATCGGTCCCGCGCCTGATCACACCCCGGTCGCGTCGCATTACGGGCTCATCGTGTTATGAGAGTGAGAGAAGAGCGAGTGCAAAAGAATGTATTCGCAAATACAAGACAGTTCTTGTATTTGCGAATACATTCTTTTGCATCTCTGGCAATTAGCTAGTCTCTGTAATGCTTGAGGGTCGCGCCGCGACCAAAATTGGTCAGGAGAATATTTAATCAATAGGTAATTATAAAAAATATCACTTATTCACTTAGGTTGATATCTAACCGCGAGAAATGCCGTTTAAATTCAAGTCTCAATCTAGTTTCAGGTCTCGTCACTAAAAATGTTAAAAATCTAGTCGCTAACTCATCTCAGCGGCAATCATTGTCAAAAACGTTGACAAATTAGAGGTATTTTGACAAATTGAGACCGGGATTAGAATACAGTAGTACTAAAGCAGAGAATAAAAAAAAAGTACGACAGCCGTTACGTTGACGATAATTTCGTATTTATTGTAAAAAATAAACAATCCGTAGTTTTAGAACAGATGGAAAGATTATCTTTTGTTTTCTAAAAGGTTCCTAACATTTCAAACATTTCCTAACATTTCTGAAATGGCGATAATGGAATCAGCCGATATGATCCAAAGTTTATGTTCATTCATATAACTCGAGAAATTGTAAGCTGTTTTTTTTTTTTCGTGATTTCAATGTTAGTTCCATAGTAAAAGTTGTTCATAACAATTTAAAGTTGATGACAATGAAAATATTCTTCTCGGGTTTTCATTTAAATAAAGTACCTAATTTAAATAGGTTTATGGTTAATTTTAAAACTACAATACTTAAATTAAATAAAGTCGTTATTATTATAAAACCTTATAGAGATATGAACCCACTTCCCACCAACCTTGCGGACCATGTTAATTGTTTTAGAGTAAATCAATGATATTTACTAAAATATCATTGGAGTAAATAAATAAAACCAACTTATGTAAACAGTCAGTCTACAAGTCTAAACTTAAAAAAAAAACTTTGAATAAAGTAGGTAGGTTCGTAAGTTTTAGAAAATACGGTCTACTTTTGAATACTTTTCACATAGAGAGCAAGCTTTATAATGTTTCCATAGAAATACCGCAATGTTTTTGCTGTTTTTTCGCTAAGCGGCGAAAACATTAATATTCTTTCTTTACTTTTTGTACCTACCTATCATTATTATCCTTGTTTCTATTAAATTTTTTTACTTAACAAATATCTACTTTTCGCATGTGTAAATTAAGTTGATTGTAGGACGATTACATACCTACTATTATTTGTTATCCTAAAAACAACGTTTGATAAAACAAAATAATTGATTCCATTATCATTTTGTTTTCGACGCTCGAGCGTTGCGACTCGTGCGTGTGTTCCACTCAGTAATCGCGTTTAACACCACGCACACGTCTACGTCGGTATAACTTACACTGTAGTAAAATAGATGGCGCTGTATTCAAAACCGGGATTCACTTACCATTGCCGGAGCCCATTTCATCGGCGATTGCTTTCCAAGTTGCCAGTCTCCTTGGCCGGTTTTTATACTCCGGGTCATTCATATCATAAAGAAAAGATCTTTCTTTAACTAAATCAATCAACTTCTCTGTTTCGGACATGGCGGCCGTTGTTAACGTCAGTGGGAGGAAACGTTAGAACGCGTACGACGTGCGTTCCTATTGACCGCCGCGGTCGAACTGGCATGCGCGAAGTTTCTAGAAATTGCGTGAAGGACAGAGAGCGCCGAACTCCCATCGCGGAACGCGTGACCGCTCTCTCTTTCACACACGGGGTTATCTCTATTATAATGATTACAACAAAAGAGTTTGAGATAGGGAAAATAATATATAAACAAGTTTGTACTGCAGGGGGCTTATTATTTTTATTTAACTAAATTAAATATGAAAGTAACTCTTCAAATACATATTTTAACGGTCATTCAAGCGATGTCAAACAACTTGTTTTATCTAGGTATTCTTATCATTTTATTGCCAGCGTTCTTATGGTTATTTTAACATTATTAAGTTAGTTTTTGGTCAGGATCATCACTTGGTCCACTTCCAGTGAAAAGCGACAATAAAATGATAATACTTAGGTACCTAATACAGCCTATTGACTCACTGCAGGGCAAAAGTTGGTTCTCATACAGAGACGGCATGATCGTTGATCACCACGCTTGCTCAAGGTGATTTCAGACTTACCTATGCTAATTTATAAGTCCAGGTTTTCACACGATATTTTCCTTCACCGATGTCAATGAGGTCCAAGATAAACTATTAAATCTTATTTAGTTTATGATAGTAGGTAGTTCTTTTGAGGTTAGTTGAAATAAACAAGTAAGTAGGTATGTGCGGTTTCGTATACAAGGTAAGGTAATCTTATGTAAGTAATTAAATGTAGTACAGTTGATGTACCTACCTACTGGAATTAGGAATGTAAAAAAGCTGGCACGGTTACCTTTAAAGATATAGGCGAGCACTAAGATGTAAGGACCCCCAAATGAAATCCTCCTTTTCACCCCGGGAAAAAGGAATTCGTTTAGGTAACTGAAAAATCTTATATTCTTGGCTTAATTTACTCAAAACTTGGCACGATTACAGACCCAGAAATAATGAAGTATGACGTTTTTAGTCCAAGTCGTGGGCTGCTTAAACTGAAAATGAAATTTTGTAGATAGTGGAAGTAGTTCGAAATGGTTCGTGCAATATACACACTTCAGTATATGCTTCTTTTCATTTCGAATTTGGCTGGCACACCACCGTGTGTCTAGATATCGGTACTAATATCTAGGAGTGTGGTTACACGGTAACTCAAAAGCTTATATTTTTCATTACGTTTTTTGAGCTATGTAACCTAACCTAACCACACTGCCACTAAACTATCCATAAATGTTCAATAAGTTTAATTACTTCTTGGTCATAATATGACTACACTAATGCTGTATGAAGCCTGCTCTAGATAAAATCCCTTAACCCATCGCTAGTTTAAAAAATGCTGCATGACAGCAAACAGCTGGACTTCAAAGGGAAATAACTAAAGGAGGAAACAGACAGACACCGTGAAACTACTCTTTTTCTTTTGGCGAAAGCAAGCGTGGGATGGCGTAGCGTGTTATAAGTCTGTTTACGCCTTCATGATTAGAAGGACACGGCGGAGTAGAAATAAAACGAACGGTTATTGTGAAAGCACCAGTCAATAAATTTTATTCACTAAAATTCCCTTAGTATACAAATCTGATATTGGTGATGTGGATGACGTGGTTTCTACAAGTGCTGGTATATCTGGTTATCTGCTGCCATTCTCACCAAGACATTATACAATTATAGCTGGACCTTTTGATGGCCAGGCACCGATAGAAGACAAGCCAAATTGCGTCCAACACGTGTTACCTCCAGTTATGTCGTATGGAGGGGTTTTTTTTGTTTCAATTGGGACAAGCCCGCCACACTGTTTCCACCCACTGCAACTCCTGAAAGCCAGAATCAACAGTGGAGGCCACCAGAAAAGCGCCGAGGCAATGAAGCTCGACGAGTCCCAGAGAAACGATTAATCAACAACGAACGAAATTAATCAGAAAAGAATAGCGGAGGAGTAAGAAAAAATATGATTTCCACTTCCCTCCAAACAAGCAGGAGACAGAACAAAACTAGGCCAATAGGCACAAAGTGTCCTGGACCCGGTCAATTTTTATGTCAATCCTGAATAATTAAAAAATAAGCAATTCATTTTTTTTTGTATTCTTTTTCTCTTGATCTTCCGGGAAAACCTCTCAATTTTGTTTAAATGTGCGAGGTTTTTTTTTGACATGGGTGTTGCCATCACGCAAAGGTTGTCCAAATGGAAAATGTTGCCATCACCTGTAGTATTTTTGTCACTTTCGATAATGTCGTTATTTTAATTGTGATTGATAATGTCCTGGTCAAAATAGACTACAATATATTATTATTAAAACCCAAGATCTGTTTCATTGCTTACACAAAATCATACAAAAATTATACTTCATCAATTTTTCTAATTACTTACAGCATATCCTAGTAACGAAACAGACCTTACGTTTTTAGCGATAAGAACCAGTTTCGCATGAATTTCATCTAATACAAAAATGAACAATTATAATCAAATTAAACAAACATAAGTAATATGAGATCTTTAAAACAGAAACATTTAGTGATAATACAGTACTTAAATCTAATTATAATTTCTTATTTTAACAATTAGAATGAGAAAGCAGTTTATCGATGATCAAAGCAATGACTATTTACAATTTTACTTATTTTTGGAATGTTTAAGTATGGAATTAGTTAAACAAAGGGACTTAGTGATGTTAGTACGTATAGCTACAACGCTTTAATGCCTACTACAAACAACGAAGTTAACTAATTTAACCGTTGATTTTAATGTCGACTATGTACAGTAATCACCCAACATCACCTGACCACTTAAAAAAAAATTAAGAGGGGAGCAGTGGTCGTATTGCAGGGCACTAACTGTACATAGTGAGTGACTGTACATATTATGGAAATACTTATTATATCTGTAATTCGTATATTGTCACTACGATATCTGACATTATAAAGTACATTACCAATGAATAATATTCCCTACAACATCCGACAAGTTCAAAAATATGTAACTATATCAATGAAATGAGATCATTTGTGAAAGCGCCATCTATGGTGACACAGCGACACTATGAGAGTACATTACGAGACAGAAAGCTCGAAGCTTCGTCCTGAGCTTACACATACCTAAACAACTATTAAAGTAATTTTAGGTATAAAATAGATTTATTTTTCTAACCTATAAACTATACATCATTTTAGGTTCTAGTCGATCAATGAGTATTAATTTTGTCCAAACCTGCGTATGCCTGGATTTGAAAATCGACATAAATGCACTGCCTACAATTAATTTTGAATGTGACAAATCGGTGTTTAACTTAACTGTCAGTTTTGTTCTTAGAGGGCAGGCTTTCTATTGAACGCAACATTTCAGATAAATATTGTACTAAAAGTGACAGGTTTGCGAAATTCGAACATAACCAGAGCGACATATTTTTTAAAGCATCAACTTTTTTAGGTTAACTTGTCACTTGCTTTCCTGGCCAAGTTGTCGTTTGAGAATAGAAGAGAATAAACCTAGATTTTGTTGAATCTTTTACAGAGGCTGATGACATCTAGAATGAAAATAAATACACCTAGACTTACGAATAGTTTGTCAGACATTACATAAATATCCATAACGAGTGAACTTCCATTACATCAAGTGTCTTACATTTAGATATGTAGAGTAATTAGAAGACATTGAAACGGGAGAGATTGTTTTAATTTAAATATTCGGCTGTCAAGTCATAGCATTCCACGATAATCTTCGGTAGTTCTGAGCATTCTTCATGTTTTTAACAGACTATTAGAGAACAATTTGGAAACACGATAGAGGTGAAAGTTTATTTAGATCAAATCCTCTTAGTACCTACTCTTCTTTTCAATTTCTCGACAGCCGTTATGTCACTCCCGTTTCAAAACATTATGTTAATCTACATTTGAATAAACACGAGTTTGCACTGTGTCCTGTGATTACACATAATACATCAATGTTTTACAACAAAGGGGGGAGGGGAGGGGACGCTGTGCGCTTTCAAACATATAGAAAATACTTCACGCGAATAAATTCCAAATAATTTCGTCTATCTAATATACAATATCATTTTTAGTTTACAAATTAACGCTAAAACCAACTCTTCGTAACCTCCGCTGGACTTTGGCTTTGCCATCCTACTTCTTACCGTACTCTGTGCAATAATAATAAGTGAGAAAATAAACGAACCAAATGATTATGGCCGATCTTTGTTGTAAATTAAACGTGTAGGCAACAGACCTTCTGTCATGTCAGGTCTTTCTGACAAAATGATTTCATTATTTCTACATCAAAATTAGATGGAATTCTGGTGAGCTATAGACAAGAGACTCAGACACTCCTTGAATACTTTCCAGATCAGCAGATTGAGGAATACTTTGTATCGAAGAGATCTGGATGTACATATTCTCTAAAGAGATACCGAGTATGAAGTTCAATGTGTTGAACACAGAAAGTATTACGCATCTTAAGCCTAATAAATAAAAATGGATGAAATTGAAATATGTGACATCCTTGTTGATACTGCACAAGCTCCTCTGACCCTGTACGTGAATTCAGTATCCTTAGCCGCATTCGTGTCTCTTAGAGCACACTAAGCTGTTAATGTCCGTGTCTCTTCCTGGATACATCATCTGTGACAACTGATAATGAATTCTGGAACCAATGTAGACTTTGACTGCTTAGAATGTTCTGCGAGGCACCAATACGGACAAGGATACTGATTTTATTGAAATACATCTATTCCACGTCCAAAGTAATTAAGGGCAAGCCAACTGATTCCCAAAACTTTAAGTATTTGAGTAATAACCTGGAATTCTGTCACCTCCTACAGGTCAGCAAATTAGTGCAGTATGAACGTGGGACGGGGGTGGGGCCGTGGGAGTAGGTGAGTGGTGCTGCGTTCACTCCTTGAGCTTGTGCCAGTCGGCGATCTGCCGGCGCGGCGCCGCCTGCACCTCGCGCCAGTGGTGTCGCGCGCTGCCCGCGCCCACCGCGCCCAGCTCCAGCCGACCGATCACCTGGAATACGAACAGACATTGTTAGTACATACGAACGAAAACAATTGAAATCCAATAAATTTTATGCGTAAAATAGACAGAACCACTTTAGCCACCTGATCATGCATTGATGGTTTTGGTGTAACTCCAATTAAATTACCAAACAAAGTTTTAGACTTATGTGGGCCATTGAGTCGTAATTTTAACAACATTTTCCGGGATTAAAAGAAGCCTATGTGCTATTCCAGACATTCAGGTACTTTCAGTGATTTTGGCGTGATTGAGTTACAAGCATCCGTCCGTCCAAACTTTCGCAGTATTATGAAGAAGTTAGATTATTCACTACAGAAAATCACCAACCTCGTTCTTTGTAACCCTGTCCCAGTCAAGTACAAGCAGTTCAAGTGACACGTGGTCGAGCGTCGCGTTGGGGGCCGCCGGCACCTCAAACACGAACGACTCGTTGAATACCGGGTTGAGGGTGCGTTTCTTCACGTGAGTCTTCTTCTTGGCGATGCGTTGTCCGTTGTATAGCAGGTACATCTTCACGTAGCTGTGGAGGAAAGGTTGGTCAAGTATTTATTTGGGTTTCTACTTTATGCTCAATACTAGTAAGAATTTTGGGGTAGTGATAAATCCATATCATTGTCAATAATGAAGGTGAAACTTCAAAATTATCTTTAAGACCTCATGATACTTTAGGCGTAGAAAGATATTTTTTAGTTCTAAGACATAATTGAATGGATTTGTGAAGGCATTAAAATGAAATGCGTGAAAGAAAAAGATGTATTGAGTGGGAGAACGGTGGATGATGATGCATAAAACGGAATATATATCCGTTAGTATTTAATACTAACGGGTCAGCAAGTCCAGTGACGTCCATCTTGGGTAGGTTGCGTGCCTTGAGCAGCACGACGGTGAGCCGAGCTGCGGCCGGCTGCCAGCACAGCGACACCAGCACCTCGCCGCGACCCACGCTGCGCATCTACATAACAAGGGCAAAGATTAGTGGCTCGACATCATGCTAATAGAGGCTAATTAAAGAAGATGGCGACGAGATCCTGCTCTCGCTTGTGACTAAAAAAGGTTGCCTCAAATACGTAAACTATGACTGTTAAAAGACATCCTTGTCGGGGTGATTGATTGGCCTGAAGAAATTAATTTGTTACAGAAATAAATGAATGTACTGCCCTAATGTCAAAAAGTTGCCAATTAGAGATATTTTTGAGAGATTATGACTTAGCTGTCTCCTGTATACCTTGAGACTGCGTGGTTGTATTTCGCGGCACAGCGCCATAGCCTCGCCACTCTGTAGCTGCAGGCTCGTCAGCGGGGACACCACCTCACCAATTATCTCGTCACGGGAATATCTGGAACATACAGTTAAGAATCTAAACTAGATGAAGCCTTTAGATGTTCTAGTTATAATTTCGTTAATAATGCCGTTGGATGTAGACTTGTCGTCATCACATATTGTCACACTACTGACTTACAGGTTTTGTTTGTTTGTCACACGTTTAATTTTTCTCCAACACTTATTTAGGTACTTTACTTATTCCACAAATAATAATATAACTTTACAAAGGTGGACTTAATGCGTTAGGCATTTTCTACCACTCTGCACTAAGTCCCTTAGGTGATAGAGAGAGGAAACATGGTAGGTGCAGCATATTAGAAACTCAATAATGACCTACTAATCACACCACCCCACACTACCATAACATACTAAAGAGACCATACCATAAGAGTCTTCCTTACCTGTCAAAGCTGAGTACGACGAAGTGCAAGGTGATGGCAGCGATTTGGTGCGGGGCAATGCCGTAGAAAGTGAAGTCCTCATCGTAAACTGGGCAGCGGGTCTTGCGAACGACTCTGAAATTTATTGCAATACAAATACAGATTATTATTCCAGAAGGTTGAGATAGTGGAAAACTAATACTGCCATCAATCACCGAATATTTTCTCCCTTCCTTTGTTTACTTTTGTACGTCCTTTTAGGACCCTTCTCAAGGAGAAAGTAGGTACAACGATTTTCAGATATCCAGACTTATAAGTCTACTAGCTGCCGCGGCAAATTTTCACCGCCTCAAAATTGATATATTTTTTTTTTTTCCTTGATTCACTAGAAATTTGGTGACATACCGACAGCCCATCGAAGTACACACAAAAAACTTCACCCAAATCGGTCCAGCCGTTTAGAAAGAGTTAGGTGACAAACACGTACAGAAGAATCATAATATATTAAGATGTACAACATATTGTAGTACCTATGTTTAAACACGAAAATTCAGATATTGAGCTTGAGAAGTACTGCCACAGATGGCAGCACAAACATGTACCTGACTACAAAGGAAATGATATACTGACCTTGTCTTAACCTTGTGCTGCTTGTCAGGCAACAGCTGCAGCTTGACGTAGGGGTCCGGGCCGGCGGGCTCGCGGCCTGGCAGACCCTGGCACGATACCACCGACACCACCAGAGCGTTCTTTTCGTTCTCATAGCTGTGGGAACGAAACAAAGGTTAAAAAACAGTTCATCATCATCACCTAGCAAAGAGGGGATTATAGATCACACCGATACCCACTGCGAGGGCGGAGCTCTTGACCAAACGATGGCCCACTTACTCCAGTGCATAAGTGTCCTACACCTGCACTTAAGAGGACGTTAAAAACACTGATGACGCGATAAACATAAACGTGGCTAGTGTGGCTACCTACTGAGTCTAACTATCGATTCGAAAAGGAGAAGCACCATCATCGTCAACACACACAGTTCACGGTAGTCCATTGGGTTCAAAAGCGGGTCTTAAAGTAACCATTTTGGAAAAATAGCTTTCTTTGTATAATCAATGGCCGTTATTCTTTGGCCTCTATTGAAGAAAAATATTTTTCTGAAATGTACCTAAAGATGATACAACAATTTCTTCAGACTCATTTCCGTTCCTATATTTAGATGTTATTTTATTTCATTCGCTTGGAAGTGAAGTGGAAAATGTAATTGCTTCCAAGTTACTTTCAGAGAGTCGGTACAGAATTTTCCGTAAGGTAGATAAGGTTTTTCGACTTATAAAAATACACGTTTTATAAAATCATTTACTCTTAGCTAACATCGTTTATTTGGTAAGTAAACACTAAAAGTAGTCTCAGAAATTACCAATGCATATATTTTTCAGCAATTACATAACCAGTTTCAGCTAAAACCGAAAACCTCTAAGACCTTTATATAAGTACTGTAGAAACACTGGCTGCTTGAGCCTAGGGTTGCCAACCGTACTATAATATATAGTATTGTACTGTATTTAGGGTCTCCGTACTATATACTGTTGAAGAAATATATAGTACGCGAAAATACTATATTTCAGTACAATAGCTCAATGTTTATATTTTGCAATACTAAAATTAGTAACATAAAAAAAAACTTCATGCAATTTTCTAACGCGTCTTTAGTTCGACAGAAGTATTGTGCGTGTGCGTGTAACCGAACACGTCCCTGTCATATTTCGCTCCTAATTGATACGTCAATGTCAAACTTAACAACATCAAACTAATGTTTATTTATTCTACTTGCTTGCCTTTTTCGTTTGTTTTGGATTTCGTTAATTTTATTGAGTTAGTGGAGTTAATACAGGGCCGGTTTTAGCACTACCGGCGCCCTGGGCGAGATTTCCAAGGCGAAGGAAAAAGAAGGAGAGAATGAAAAAAAAAACATTTGTTTAAAAAATCTAAAAAAAAAATACTTTTCTAGGGTGTTGTCCACTTGTTTTGCAGACAGATATTTCATAGAATTTTATTGCGCAGATATAATACGGTTTTAGTAGTTTTAGTCCTGCATTAAATTACGGAGTAAAATAATGGAAAGTTGTAGCGATAGCGCGAAAGTGTCCCACTGACACCCACTAAAAAGAGGAAAATACAAAAAGGCTCCAAAAATATAAACCTGAGTGGAAAAGAGTGTATGACTGGGTTACTGAAGATCCCGGAAACGTTTACAATGTTAAATGTAATGTTAAATTAAAAAAAAAAAAACTTATGTCTTTTTTTTAGTCTTTCCTACAAAAATACTATATTTTTTTGAAGCGTACTATATTTTTTTATGGCTTTTAAAAAAAATACTATATTTAGACAAAAAAATGTTGGCAACCCTACTTGAGCCATATCTATATACCACCTTATTTTGTAAGAAATTCTTATGAGATAAACGCTGTTTAAAATAAGATAAACTTGACAGTCTTCCTCGCTGTCTGAAAAGACGCGATTTCGATAGACACGCAATAAGTATTAAATATCTGTTTCAATTACATATTTTCATTATCTCGCTAAACTAAACCACGTACAGAGGTTACAGTCCTTCCCTACAAATCAATATAACTTAAAACTCATTTCATATATTTCGGTAATACGACTAAGTTGCACGGAAACCAATAATCTCCATACACGAATATTCAATACTTTCAAAATTACGTCTGGTATTTGTTATCGATTACGCCCCGTCGTGAACTAAGGCAATAACCCTTGTAGATATTCGTTAGGTTCTAGTCGTAAACTAGGTCATATCTGGTGGGACACTAGGGCGAACTAGACACAAGCAATATTGTAAGCAATACTTGTTAAGATTGGTATCGATTGGTTACTATTGCTACGAACAATTTGTTGTGTTTGGTTTTTTCTGGAACGGTTCTTTCGATTGGATTTTTGGACAATCAGGATATTTATGAGAAACACAATGTAACTACGTTCTTTTATTATAGGTATTTTCCAGACTTTGATAAAATTAGAAATAGCATTTTCCCGAACTCTCGCTAAGTTTTGGGCAAGCTCAATAAAAACTGCCATCGACACCCTAAAAAAGAGAATAAATAACTCATTCTATAATAGTTTCCTTATTTCCTCATTCTCACATAACATCACGCCTGTAATTCCCGAAGGGTTAGGCAGAGGTGTACCCATTAGTACACCCACATTTCGCCAGTTATGATTTAGTCCTATGTAGGGGGCGAGCCTATTGCCATCAACCGGACAAATACGAACTTCCAGAAGATGTTTTTTTAACAACAAAACACAACCTCGTAATCGAGTGGCGTCTACAAGCCCGAAAACTAATAAACTTTGTATTTGGTGTCCACAAATAGATAAGGATACTCCGGGAAAAGTACGTGAGCTCTGTAACTGCAGTTACAGTCGGGGACAAAAATATAGGGACAAACAGACTTCCACCATTAATCAGCAACATAACATTTGGCACTGTGTTTATTCTGAAACACATACATACATAACATCACGCCTGTAATTCCCGAAGGGTTAGGCAGTGCCGTACCTAGTACACCCACATTTCGACAGTTATGTTTAAGACCCATGTAATTGGGGCGAGCCTATTGCCATCAACCCGGCACAAATCCAGCCTCTGAGACTGCTACTGAGAAATTCCTGATGGAAAAACCGAATAACACTTTGCTTGACCTGGGAATCGAACTCAAGAACTCTTGCTCAGTAGTCGCGCTTCGCGACCACTAAACCAACGAGACAGTCAAACCGATACCTATCAAAATAAAAGATAATTATTTCAGTAGTGAATAATTTTATGGAAAGCGTAAACTTAACTGCTTAACTTAGCAGCCTCGGACTCTGGATCTGTGCCCGGTTCTTAAACATAATTGTCGAAATGTGGGTGTACTAGGTACACCTCTGCCTAATAATGCAGGCATAATGTTATGTTTGTATGTGTTTCACAATAAACACCTTGCTAAATTTTATTCAATTGGGATAAAGTTTAATTTTCTTAGTGATTTTGAAAGGTTTCTTTTTCTCAATGTTTTTTCCCCTTGACTATACCCACGTGAGTAAATAGGGGTCGAAAGAAACACGTTACAAACTTTATAGAAATGGCGGCGGAGCGGGAGCGGGTGACACTTTTCCGATATTTTACGATTAACCCTCTACGGACTGGTTTAGTTTACGTTTTATTGGTAAATATATGTGAAAGGGTGTCACGTTACGTAAAGGTAGAGTGAATCAATCAATTATATTAAACCTGTAAACGTAAACATCAATTGTTTTGTTTGAAATGGGGGCGTTGTTATAAAAAGAGGTAGGTTGTAGGTGCCAATGTGACTTTTCAACTCATACACCTACCGTCTAAGTTTATTTTAGACATCATTGGTGCCGATTCCCTTGTTCACAAACTAAACTAAAATTAGACTATTTCTATCTTGTTCTGTCCAATAAAACAAGAAAGAGACTAATGTAAATAAGAGCTGTCAAATTTAGTCTATCTGACACATCCATACAATTATAGTTGACCATCTTAAAACGTATAGATTAAAAATACGGAAAAGTTCAAGGCAAAACTAATTTGACATCTCTAACTTAGTTCTTAAATGTCACTGTCCTTTTCTTTCCCTGTATGTTAGTTAGAGATGTCAATTCTCTAAACTAGTTTGTGAACAAGGGAATCAGCACCACTGACATCGGTGAAGGAAAATATCGCGCGATAACCTGGACTTACAATTATTATAAGTCTGAAATCGATCGCCGATCCGTGTTGAGCAGGCGTGGTGATCAATGCTCGTGCCTTCTCTGTATGAGAAGAGGTCTTTGTCCCGCAGTGGGACAACAATACAATAGGCTGGTACTTTTTTAGATTTTTTGTTAAACGCACTAATCTCTGGAATTACCAATCGGTTTGGAGAAATATAAATTGTATTTTGTATATTATGATAGCCAGATTCATGAGAAATAGCAAAGGCTATAGATATAACATCACGCTACGACACACGGGAGTGGAACAGTAAACAAAGACGTAACAGAACGCGGGTGAAAAAAAAACACTTAGACGAATTTGCTAGCAAGAAGCTATATACATATAGAATACATTCAGCAGGTGAAGCTTGTTGCAAAATAAATAGAACACATTCAGCAGTTAAATAAATAACAATGAAACTAACTATAGTTACGTACTTAGATATTTCAAGAAAACATTTATGAAGATAAATATTTGGAGCGTCTAAGTAAGAAACTCTGTACGTAAAAGATAACAAACTTCTTGTAGATAGGAAAATTATTCTCATTAAAAGTACGACAGGAAAATCTCGTTTGTGTTTACTTAGAGTAAAGATCCAATATTAAAACACTTTTTACGATGAAATTGCTTTCTTTACGAAAGCTGCCTCGGGCCTCGTTGGTCGATGGATTGATTTTAGACAAAATATAGCCTTACGTAAACTAATAATAATATAGCGGGTGGAACGAAAACTTTTTGTATGAAGCTATTTTTTTAGAATAACCGTCGAAAAATGTATACTTCGGGGGGTTTAGAATCATGTAATAATAATAATATTCTCCCGAGCGAATTTCGGTCACGGCGCCTAATCTCAATAGAGACTAGCCAAGTACCTACGCAGGACATTATAGTGCACAATTAGTGTGTGCTGAGTGCACCTTTGTTTGCCTTTAGAAACCTCTGTTTCTGGAAATTTAGTTGAAGGTACCGCAATTTTTCTAAAATGTTTTGTGATAAAGTGATAACTTTTTAGACCTATGTATCTTGCTTAAGCATAGGAAGTTTCAATAAAATCGGTTTATTAATTTCGAAAAATAAGTACTTACCTTCTTGAAAGTTAGTATGAAATGCCGTAGCCCGTACGGCGTAAACGCTCTTAGACTAGAAATATCATGTCGGTGATGCGAGATAAGTACAGATTCTGCCTCACCAAGTAAACTGATAGGTAGGGTGGATACTTATCTCGGGTCACCGACTGCACGTACCTACCTATATAACAACTTTTCCAAGCCTACTTCCAATTTATCAACGTTGTTATCAACCAACCTTTACAGAACAATATTCTTGCAAATAGTTGATTTGTACCTGATAAAGGGAACATTTTACTAGCGGCTGAATATCGTAAAACGAATATATTCAAGTTTATGGCTTTTTGCCAGACGATACGACAGTTTATTATTAAAACACAGTAAAAAGGCTTAGATACCATTAAAGGCTTTTATGTCTCGTGTAACAAAACACCCCCTAGGGTTGTACAAATGGATTACTTTTTAGTGAGAGTAATATTCGGGAAAGGTTTTAGTGCGAGCAAAGTTTAGCGAATTGAGAGGTAAATTATGATGATGTACAACCCTAATGCCCGGTACAAAAGTTAAATTTATTATTTATGTAAAGCGTTGAAGTCTACGGCTGCTGTTGAGTTTTATATCGCTTTACTGAGGCTGTCTAAGCGAAGCTGTTTTTTTAATTAAATTTTTTAGACGCTTATTTGTGGATAACATTGAGGTAGGTATTATTAAAAGTAAGTAAATCAAATTATGTAGTTTCGTATTGGTCGTTTCAATTTAGAATTACAAAACTAATTTGAGAGCAGCTTAGTAGTAAATAAGCTGCTCGTAAATTCAGTTTTGTAATATTATTAAAGTGTTTATTTATTTATTTATTTATTATTAGGCTTTTCAACGATGAGTACACTGTTACTATATAATTTGAACATTGTTATTGGGTATTTCCATCAGGAATTTCTCAGGAGCAGCCTGGGAGTCTGGATTTGTGCCCGGTTGATGGCTCGCCCCCTGTTACATGGGACTTAAACACAACTGGCGATGGGTACACACCTCTCCCTAACCCTTCGGGGATTACAGGCGTGATATTGTGTGTAAAAAAAAATTTAATTTTTTTGTCAAATTAGTAAATTAAGTACTATCTGTTCTCACGTACAGTAGTATGAAAACAGTTAAGTCTCTACTAATTTTAATACGATTATTCATCAAGAATTCCTCATTTAATGAAAGGATCATAAACCCATACCTGTAGAACTCCGCAGTAGCTTTCTAAATGCGATTAAAAGCTTATGGAAGCTTAAAGCTCCGTATAAATTTAAGAGATAACGTTTTACGTAAATAATTCTTCCGTTTAAAGCGCTTAGAGTTTATAAGATAAGGGCAATTAATTTTTTTAAGTAGGAAATTTACATTGCCTTATTTATTTATTTGAGGATTACCAACAAGGCTTTTTATTTTATTATTGTGTAGGTTCTAAATGCTATGGCAAAAGGATTCTAGTAAAAAAGGGGCTATACGTAGACCTATAAGGTAAAACTATTAAAAATTATCAATTCTAAAACGACCATGTGATGCAGCTATTTCATCCGCCCAGCTTTTTCCCAACTATGTCGAGGTTGGCTTCCAGTCAAATCGGATGCAGCTGAATACCAGTATTTTACATGGAGCGATTGCCTTTCTAATCTTGACAACGCAGTAACTGGGTAACGCGATACTTATTGGTGACACTGGTTATCAGACTTTCCGCTTCAGATTTCCAAAAATCTACAAATGACAGCCGGAACTGACGGCTTTATGTACATTCTGAGGTACGGGACCTTTCAACTGCTTACAAACCGAAAAGAAAATTGAAACTCTATAAATTACCACTGTCAAAACCACAGCTTAATTATCACTTCAAACAAAGGCTTTATACAATGTAAACTAAACCAGAGAACGCAATTTAATCGTGGCGTGAAGTACTCAAGTCTTAATGACCGCAGGGTGGCCGCGGCACCCGCAGACAAACATTGTTATAAGTCCGCAAATTACCGAAACTCCGCAGACTCCGCAAATTACCGGAGCTCCGGAGTTACGGAGTCCCGGAGTTCCGGAGTGATAAACAAACCGTCGCCGCCGGTGCGTACACAACCGGAACTATTTAATGAGACAATTTAACTTTGTATAAAAAGTTGAGGGTTGACAGTGCGTGTGGGACATGTGAGGTTAAATTGTAACGACACATCCAATTAAAAGTTTACGAGTTTTCGCACTGAGCTATGAATGATGGAAAACTCTCTTGTAACTCATTGTATCCTACTCCTACTTAAATAGGTATATAAGAACGCGAAAGTTTGTAAGGATAGATGGATGGTTGCATATGCTGAAAGGCACGCATATAGATATTGATCTAGCATAACACATAGGATAATTGTTAATCCCGTTTTTGTGTGTCCCATCGGATAATCCACTTTGGTTTAATTCTGAAGTCTAAGCAGACGAAGTAACAATATTATTACACAATAGACACGAAAATACAACCAAACTAAAATTAAAAAGTCTATGTTAAAGGCATCTATATTTAGAATTTATTTGGATTTATTTCTGTCTGAAAATGCCAAATGTGTTTCATGTATATCTTTCGTACGTATCATATTATTATTACGTAACTTTTTCTGTTAGGATAAAACTAATTTTACAAAGAAATACGTAGAGAGATAAAGCTGGGACTTATCTTAGGTCAAAAGCAACATACTTTATCGACCTTGTCTACTTGACGCTGAGAAAAACTTGACCCTCTGAGATCTAAGCTCTGAAATACCCTTGAAGACGATCTCAACCGTCTCATGACGGCTTAAGTTTTATGAAAATATTATCTTTATGATCTCTACTCGTCCCGTGTCGAGTTTTTTACCCTACAGAGGGGTGATTAGGCATTGGCCGATATTATGCTAGCTCAGATATCGAAAAAACGACTTTCTTCTAGATTTTCAATGTTTTTAATTAGTATAATTATTGGCCATTCGATAGGCAGTTGCTCCATGTAAAATACTGGTACATATGCAGCTGCATCCGGTTAGACTGGAAGCCGACCCCAACATAGTTGGGAAAAGGCTAAGCAGATGATGTTGATGTTATAAATAAGGTGTTCAAACTAAATAAATCTGTTGTGCAAAACGAGTACCTATTTCCATTTTACATATCGATCGAATTTCGTTCCCCTCCGCACTCATACTAAGACATCTGAAACCCACTCTGTCCTTCAGAAAAATAACAATTAACTGTAAATGTGTGATCAGGTTTTCGGTTACTAAAAATCTAGGCAGACGTCGATAAAACTTCATAGAATTTAGAAATGTTTTAACGTACCTATATAATATATAATCTTGCCAATCAAAATCGGAATAACAGTCGCATAATATAATTCCGTACATAGATATTACAAAATATTTTCAAATAAATCCCGTAATAGAAAACCATTCAACAAACAGATATCTCTTATTCCTCTTTGACTTTATTCCAATATTCCGTTCTCATAATCTCGTCTCGTATAACCATCTCGCAGATAATAGAGCTTTCACTTTGATCCTTCGCGCGGTAATGAGAAACGATGGACATAGTCGGGATTCTTCCTAGGAAAGGGGATTATGGAAGTAAATACCTTACGGAATATGGCCATGAAATCACTTTGGCTATGGATAATAAAGGTTTTTATTGAGCTCAGTTTAACCGCAACAAGCTAACCCAAAAGTTTCTGAATAAATAAAATTGATTACGTCAATCTGATTTTATAGATATATACCTATACCAGATTTATGAGGAAAAAAATAGGCTATATATTATTACTATCTGACAAATATAGTAGTTCTAAATATCTGACAAATATAGTACATAGTTCTAAAATTATTACCCATAAAAATATATTAGATAGGTAAAAAGTGAACAAAGTGAACGTACTGTTAATTGTCCTACCAGAATAATGTCCAGAAATATAGTATAAAATGTATATTATTGCTTTTAGTTTGATACCTTGAAAAATATAGTAGTTTTGCCATTAGTCAGAAATATGGTAGTCGGGCCCCTAATATACTTAGTAGGATATTATATTAAATAGTAGGGTTTGCAACCCTAAATATTACGCACGGCCCACGGGAGTAGAGCAGTAACCAGACGTAACTTACCGAGGATGAAAAAACGTGTACGAAGTGGTAAGCAGAACCTGGTGCTGTAGTATTAGCACTCTCTCCGCGACTTCGTTCGCGTGATTTTTCTTACGGCTCCCTAATTTTTTTAATTAAAATATAGCCTAATAGCACTCAGTGATAACGTAGCTTCCAATTTGTGAAACAATTTTTAAAATCGGTTCATTACTTCCGGAAATTACCCCCTACATACAAACTTACTAACAAATGTTACCTCTTTAAAATATTTATTATTGATATTATATATTATATGTTTTATATATATTATATAGTATATCCTTCACAAACACGGGTTACAGCCAAGGCCAGCCAATGGCCGTGGACGTGGCAGCAGTGCATGTCTAGCCGAAGGCCTTGGACGCATTAGCGGTTTCCGCTTGCATTACATTCATTTTATATCACACGGAAAATCTGTGTTAACTAAATTAATTTGAATTACTTTATGTGAGGCTATATAATGCTCGATTGATAATTATTCTTCCTTCATTGTTTTCAAGATTTATTTTAAAACTTCTAATCATAACATAACATCACGCCTGTAATCCTTGGAGGGTTAGGCAAAGGCACACATTAGTACACCCACATTTGGCCAGTTATGTTTAAGTCCCATTTAATAGGGGGCGAGCCTATCTTCAAATCATATTTAAAAATCATTCTTAACCTATACTATACTAAAATAAATCTGAAGTGATCTTTTGTTTGTTTGTGCATTAATTTCTAGAATGGGCTACCAGTCGGATTGAGAAAAATCTTTTTGTATAATTTGCTAGATTAATGAGGAATAGTATAGGCTATATGATATTACGCTACGACACACGGGCGCCGAGCAGGAATCAGAGACGAAACACAACGCGGATGGAAAAAATCACACGGACAAAGAATAACGAGGTTCATTTCTTTTTTTTTTCTATATAGTAAAGTATAGGAGAGGTTACATTATAATAGGAGAAATGATTTTTCCATACTCCACCCCCGACCTTCCTACAGGGGATTGAAATTGGTTTGCGAGCGAAGTAACCGAAAACGTCCCTCACATATTTACAGAAAATTATTATTTTTCTGAAGGACACAGTGGGTTTCAGATGGCCTAGTATGAGTGCGGAGCATAACGTAAATTCGATCGATATTTAAAATGGAAATACTCGTTTCGCATATAAGATTTATTTAGTTTAAACGCCTTATTTATACATACATACATACATTAACTTACGCCTTTTTCCCATGGGGGTAGGCAGAAGCCTCAGAACGCCACCTGCTACGATCCTCATACTCCTTTCGCCTCATCCACGTTCATACATCTCGTCATACAAGCACGCCGGTTACTAGTACCACAGTAACTGCGCACCTGACCTTTCTGAAGAACCTAACTTATTTATATCAATGGGTAAAAAACAAATCAAAACGCTAGAGCAGCTAGAGAATAGTAAGTAGTACATATCTCCATAGCTTTTGCCCGCGACTTCGTCCGCGTAAATTTCCGACCCCCGTTTCCTCCCCTTAGGGGGTGAATTTTGAAAAACCCGTTCTTTCCGCTAAAAATCGATTTTCCAAAATTCATCCGTCTACTAACTTTAATATACCTCCCTGACCATCTTTATACGTCAAGCGGTTTTCAATATTTCGTGAGGAGTGACTGTATGACCTTTCGCTTTCATATAATTATTTAGATTCGAAAATCGACTCGCATCGGATACGTTTACGTTACCTCTACAGAAGCAAGCTCTACACTGAACAAAGGTACAATGCAATTTATCGTAAACAAAGATCTGGCACTATAAAGGCATACTTCATGGGCATAAAGGCGTACGTTCCGTACATGAAAGCGCCGACACAAAACAAATCCTGTGTCGTGCAATGTCGTGCGGACTCGTGCGACGTAACGGCGCGTACACATAGAACGTCCGATTTACAGGTCCGTTTAAACGTATATGTTATTAGCGTATGTAGTTGTTTTTCGAGCGAGTTCACACAAAATACAGTATTCCGGATCCAGTAAAAAATATCGATCCGACATCCAGTAGCGACGAATCAATTAAAATCGGTCCTGTAAATGCTGTGTGAATATTACCTCCAGTAGCGACGGATCAGTTAAGAAGGATCCTGCAAAATCGGACGTTCTATGTGTACGCGCCCTAATTGTGAACGGAGGGGTAGTTATTGATTCGGAGACTTCCCCATTACGTGGAGTGGTGACGTGTCGATAATGCTGGTAATGCATGGCTTGTAAGTACTTGAATGTTGTGACAGCCTGTCGACATGAAATACTAAGTGAAATACCGTGCCGATGTTTCGTTACTTGTGACTTTGTGAGTCATAAACAGTAGGGAAGTATTCCCGTGTAATGTTTATTGTAATGACAATATTAATATGTCGTTGTACCTAAGATTTGTAACATTATATTATGTTTACAAAAAATATTTCATTAAAACACAATTTTTAACGTCGTTTGCTTAATGCTCGTAATTAGGCATTAGACAAAACCAATCAATTGACGTACTTTTTATGACCTGTCAAAACGCGATTCTCCCATAGATTTTGTATGTTTAAGACAACTGTGATATGACTATTGTATTGGCTCAATTGACTAACTATTTATTAATTTGAAAGAAATTAAAAATATAATTTTACAGTTATATGAAAATTATTCGAGTTTGCTGGGCTAAAATACTTAATGTGTTTTGTTTAGAGAAGTTACTTAAGTCTTGGAATTATTGGTGTTCATGAAAAGTTAAGGAAATATTTTTTTTATAAACCAATTAACTACAATAATATCAATAGGTACATATTCAAAAAGGTATTCCTTAGTACATGTTATTACAATCCACCGTTTCTAGAATTTCCTATTTCGCTTAGGTAATTTCAATATAAAAACATAAACACTATTGTTTTTCTAGAAGAAGAAAAAAACATGGTAAAAGCAAACCAGTGTTACGGATATAGAAAATAAAGCATGACTCAGAAATAATTATACTGCACTACTCCATAGTTTTATTCATCGTACGTAGTCATTAAGTGGCGGATACCTACATTACATGGCGCCTAGAACAAGCCGTGGAGCCGTTTATTAATTAATCACTTTTATAAATGCGTTGACCCCTATAGTTAGTCTTGATGAGGTATCAGGTTGCTTCTAATTAGGGGTCATTAACAACGTTAATCTTTTAAAATATGTAAGTGGTTTGTGTCATAAATGTAGGTAGGTTACAAAATTACAGGAGCTACACCTATATTTTAGGCACGTTGTTAGGTTACGTGAAGCTATTTTGATCATCTTGTTCATTTGGCCATTTGGTAATTACGGTTTTGACGTACTTCAAAAGGCATTGTACCTAAAAATATAGGTATCAACTCAGTAGACTCCTCGGTCGGGCAAAGTGTTATTGGGTTTTTCCATTAGGAATTTCTCAGTAGCAGCCTCTGAGTCTGGATTTGTGTCCGGTTGGTGGCAATAGACTCACCCCCTATTACATGGGACTTAAACATAACTGGTGAAATGTTGGTGTACTAATGGGTACACCTCTGCCTAACCCTTCGGGGATTACAGGCGTGATGTTATGTTACTCAGTAGACTGAAAGCTGGACTGAAAACTAAAATCTACAGCAAAATCACATTACCTATAAACAAGTTCAGATATTAAAAATGAAACGTTAAATAAAATAATATTTACAAGTACCTATATTACTAAGGAAAAAAATGCGTAGGTATCTACTTGAATAAAACGAAAAATCTCAGTAGCTGATTACATTTCGTCGTCTCATACAAACTCCCGGCGGGCATTCCGACAAATTGAATATTCATTTAATATTTCATGAAGAGCAAACAAATCCAGTCGGGTCTGAACATTAAAAAAAGATGTCTGAATCCATCAAAATTCTGCTTTTGATAAATTGCGGAGTAGATAAGATCAGGGACCAATGAATAGAGCACTTATTGACATTGGACGTTCAGATTGATCGGGTTTAACCGGATTATGGACGAGTCTCCGAGACGGTATCTACCTATTCCCGTTGGGAATTTCATCGGATAGCTTCGTCTATTTACTTTGTGTTAGTGGTCTTCAAAGACTTGCGATCCTGTGTAAACAGGTATTTACTGTACCCTATCTCTATGAAAGATTGGGTTGTACAGTTTATAAAGTTTTACCAAGTTCAATGATGCCAAAGGGCGTAGGTTAATATAAATCTTACTAATATTATAAAGCTGAACAGTTTGTGTGTATTTTTTGTACGCGAAAATCTCCAAAACTACTGGTCAAATTCTGAAAATTCTTCGTTAATTGAAAGCCACGTTATCCCTGAGTGCATTCATTGATTTATCACCAAAAAAAATTAGGAATCCATCCAAAAATTCACGCAGAGGAGGTCGTTACAAAAGCTAGTTACTTAATAAAACTTAAAAGCATTGAGACATGCAGACTTTTTCTGTTTCTTATTCATATTGGTTAATTTTCTTTCATCATTGATCAAGTTTAGTAGTATCGCAAACGTGATCAAAATCAAAAACCTTGTTCCACAGTAATATTGGAGATTTCATCTTTCATCGAAATTCAGTCAATATCAATATACTGAATGAGATTCTTTCGACAATGTAAGATGAAATCTTTAATACTCAGTCAATGCCCCGTTCCTACAAAGGTAAATAGGCAGTTTCTTGGATTGCCAAGGAAAAGGAAACTTTGTAGACTCTAGGTACGTTAATAATATCTTCAAAATGACTCACCGCAACTTGAAATGCAGGTCTCCTAGACGTCCATCATTGTTCTCCGGTTCAATGGTCTTGGTCTTCTCGGTAGCATTAGCATCGGCGAGCTCCTTGCTGAGCGGAGCCGGCTCGTTGGGCGCCGTGGGTGAGTGCGGGCTGTTGCCGCCAGTTGGCTGTACCAACATATTATAAGAACACAATCAGTTTGGATTGTCTTTTGGGACACAGGCGAGAGAGAGAGAGAGAGTGGGCTGTAATCCACCACGCGGGCACTAGTGCGGGGTAGTCGACGACCCATATCTTTTGAATTTTAGAATCTAGGACATGCTAGTTTTATATGGTGCACATGGTGAAGGGGCCCTGATAGCATGCCAACACCAGACTAACGTATACCGGGCTCATAGTGGTAGAAGGAACTGTGTGGTCTTAGAAGTCAGTAAGAGTCCGACATAACCCCCCGTTTTCCCCCAGTTGGAAGGAATCCATGAGGATTTCCCCAAGATAAAAAAGGGACTTACCGGTTTCCTTACTATAATTTTTGTGACAGGTCATATTTACTTACCGTGGTAGCAGGGTTGATAGTCGGTGGTTGAGGCGTGGGTTGTGGCGGAGAGGCAGCCGGAGGCGCGGGCGCAGTCGGCGAGGGTGACTTGCGCAGGTAGTGGGTAGCAGAGCCGGGTGACCGCACGGCAGTGGCGCGACGTGGTGGTTGGAACACCAGAGCCTTGTCCGGGCCGCGTTTGCCGCCTGCGCAGAGAAATAAAAACGAAAATGAAGCTAATGCATCGATACGTAGCGCTTACAATCACTTGACTTTGATGACTGCCAGATGGCAGGAGGAATAGTGATTCCTCCATAACGCTAGAGGGTTATGGCCATTTACACCATAACCTTAACTCGAAATTAGTTGCTAATGCTAGGCAATTACAAAATTTCAAACATGATGGACCTGTATTAACGACTAACTCGGAGTTAAATGGGCTTAATGGTATAGAGTTCATGTATTAAGTAGGAAGATAAATACCTAGTTTGTGGGCGAGTGAATTCCTGCGACGTGCGATCCAGCATGCGAGGGCGCCGAGTGCAGCTGCCACTAGGGCTGCGGCGCCGCACACCACCAGCCATAGTGTGGCGCCATGCAGTTCGCCAGCTATAACAAAAGAAATACTTAATTAGTAAAGAAACGCACAAACTTACACACGGTCAATCGTGCGTCAACTTGAACCGCTATTGCTACGAAATAAAGGCCCTGTTTTTGTCAAATTGTTACCATGGCCGTTTCGTTGACTGTACGAATGTCTCATATAGTTTGTTCTGTCTGCGTTGACGCTTTCTAGACGCCTAGTCAGACTATGATGTCTTCACACAGACGACTGGAAGACGATCTTGTCAGTATATTTGGAGTTTTGTAGGTAAGCATGTGAATGTCGTGTATATTAATATACTCGTATGTTTGTAACTAAAGTCCAATGGCCAATAGCTCTGTTATATGTTAAAGTAAAATAAATAAATAGTATTAAATAAGGTACAACAAATCTGCGACAGTTTGTTTGCAAAAGCAAATGAACCAGTTTAGTAAAATTAATAAGCTTCTTTGTGATATGGTTTGTCCGGAAAAGTTCTAGTTTACACGGTATGACACATTTCAATTAAAAAAAAGAAAGGGGGTGAGTAATCTGTTTTAAAATCTCTCGGTGAGTCAGGAGCCTAAAGGTGACGTCACACTTTCCATGAGGTAGGTCACCTGTACTGTTTGCTACTCTAAAAACTGATGTTAATTAATTATTCATTTAAACTAATATTAAAAATGCGAAAGTTACTCTGTCTGTCTGTTTGTTACGTTTTCACGACTAAACCACTGTATCGATTTTGATGAAATTTGGAACACGGTAAGTTTGAACCCCAGCAAAGGACATAGGCTACTTTTTATTCGATATCGAATTCGTGTGTGCCCGCGATAACTGACATTTACGCGGAGGAAGTCGCGGGCAAAAGCTAGTATTCAATATTTTGGATAATATGGCCATGGAGTCCAAGTGTTCCCTTCGTATCACGAGACATCGCCAAGCGGTTCGGTTGGTGGGCACTTCACGAGATCAAACAGCCAATTTTAGGATCAAAAATCAGCATTACCATAATACATGACAAAGCTGCTTTAAACATAACAGACTTTTCATTCACACTAATTAATTTTCATTCCGTTTCATTCAGACCTTTCATTACCGTTCACCGATCCATTCAGATTGAATCTACTCATTTATATGATAATAGCGTATTAACGTGATTTGATGGACCATTCGCATATGAAATGAGAACAACTATCCAATAACCGTTCAATGAGGGTTGTAATATCGCCATTATTGGTCATTGTGGACAGGGATATTGCCAAAGTTGATCTGTAATAATAATATTCTCAGTGAGGTAGTGGAATCTGCCCTATCAAATCAAAATAGTGGGGCATATACCGCTGCAAAATTTTAGGCAATCTACTTTGCCACAGCAGGGTAGGGCTTGGTGGGGCAAAGTGGGACTACTCTAGATGGATATGACACAGATATAAATATACCTATATTTTTTTAACGATGGGAAATCATCAAATGACTTCTTCCGCTCTGGGTGGAGCCGAAGGAAGTGTCAGTCTCTTACTGAGTAAAACCCATCCGTGTTCCTCCTAATGCCCTTTTATAATTATAGTATTTCTAGTAGTAGGTAGAGTTTTTTTTTTTTAGTTTCTTGCCCATTCTTCTTGTTCCATTCCATACAAAACTACCTTAGATTCAATTCAATTTTTTTTCTTGTAATGACGTTCAAAAATGCCTTATAATGGCCTCATCATCTGCCTAATGCCCTAATTAATGCTAATGGCCTAATTGAAATAAATGATTTGACTTTGACTTTTCTCAATTTTATGAAATCCACTTAAATAATAAAAACTAAATTGACATAAACATTTCAATTAAAATTTCAAATAGTATGTATGTTAATTGGTACAGTCAGCTACAAAAGTCGATTAACATTTATGATTTTTAAATCCTAATTATTAAGTACAATATTAACAGTAAAACGCAATGAATACAAAATTAAGATATAATAGACCCTTAGCTATATATTACCTGAAAATCTGAAAGCCGGTACATTATGTGTTTAGTGTCTGTTTAAATGATATAAAAAAGTAACATTGTTAATCGACTCTTGTAGCTGACTGTACATAGGCATCGCACAGGGTTTACTCAGCAAAAAGTCGATCTTGGGCCAGTCAAGTTGGCCATCCCTGCTATAGACTCATAGTTTCAAAATATGACTCAACGCTTGAACGCGGAAAAACACAAACATTTCAATAAATTGTGCTGTAAACGTTCTACATGTGTGTGTCTGTGTGCTATACTATGAAAGTGGATTGGGTGTATATGTGTGTGTTGTATAAATACATGTATGTGTGGCGCGGTTCGACTAATTGTTTATTTACATAAAATGATAGGACTGTGTTCCTTAGAAGGAACTATTTAACGACCATGTTACGACTTCTTAGGTACGTACTAAGTCAAAAGTCAAAACATTTGTCTTAAATAAACCATAGTAAGACAGGCACTTTTGAAATGTCAAGGATTCGGTCAATTAGTCAAAAGGTTGAAGCTAGTTGCTCGTTTGCAAACGTAGGTAGGTCTGTATGGAGAGGAACTAGCAAGAAACTCCACAGATATTCTTTTCAATTTAGTTTTTTATAAAATCTTGGTAACATATTGTCTCTTTGCATTAATAGGTAGCCATTCGCGTCCATTCGCGTTCAGAGCATAGTGAGTCATCGTTGTCCACCAACACCAATCATGGGAGGTCGACGAAATCGCGAGCAGAAGCAAGTAGTAGTATATAATAATACAGCTTTGTAGGCCAAGTAACTACAAATTACTTCGTATCTTTCGTACTTTTTCATACATCTTACTTAACCTCAAAAGATACAGAAAGAAACAAGACGACATAAATAAATAAACTACATCGGTTCTCTACATAAAGTTCGCAGTGCTTTTACAAAAAAGAAATAGTTTTATAGAGAAAAGCGGAGAGACGTCGGCGCCCTACTTCTGAACGATACATTTTTTATACGAACTCTATGTAGCGGCTAGATCTATGTAGAGTCGGGTAATAAAATGTTCTCCGGCATCCGGTGAGGGGAGGTGAAGCTATGCCAATTTAGGTTAAATAAACAAAAAGCTTTAAGGTTTAAAATTACCAAACAGACCCTGTAGAAGTTATATTCGTAGATACTTTAATGTATTCGCGTCTTTTTACCCGACTACGGCAAAGCCAAAAGGAGGGTTATGATTTTGACCGGTATGTATGTATGTATGTTTGTATGTATGTTTGTTTGTTCCCTCGTAACTTCTAAACTACTTATCGTTACATGACAAATGAGGTGTCGTTAGAAGCGTCTCAGTTGTCCGCTGGTTATAGGGTAGGTGACGTGTCACCAAATCCAATATGGCGCCCTCCAGGGGATGTGAAGTCGTTATCAAAAAAAAAAATTTTTTCGCACAATATCGACATGGGTATCAAATTAAAGGGCTTGATGAGCACATTTGAAATATATATACATTATATAGCTTTTACTAGCTACTTTGCCTGTTGTTAACAGTGTCAACATGGGTATCAAATGAAAAGGCTTAATGAGTACATTTGAAATTCACTCGCTACTTTGCTTTTATTATTATATCAAATAATTAAAAGAGTTATTCCTTCAAATAATATAACCCCCAAATAATATAAGTAACCCCCAAAATAGTGTAAATAAAAAATAAGTTAAAAATAACTAAAACCCGACTACGACAAAGTCGCGCACTGAAAAGTATAAAACAAGAACAATATTCATTTGACCGATATTTTCGAAATTTTTAAGTAATAGCCGTGGTCGTATGCCACCTATTCAATAAAGATTGTGTGAAACAACCGCAGGTGGCATACGACCACGGCTATTAGGTACTTAAAAATTTCGAAAATATCGGTCAAATGAATATTGTTCTTGTTTTATACTTTTCAGTGCGCGACTTTGTCGTAGTCGGGTTTTAGTTATTTTTAACTTATTTTTTTAGTAACTAGTAATAACAGAATATCAATCAGTAGCGTATCGGGGGGGGGAGGGGGGTTAAGGGGCTTACGCTCCCCAAAAGCTTCGAGTTCTTCTGTGACATATATATCTTAAAATGAACTTGGTATTATTCCAATTAAACTATTTAGCACCCATTACCTTACTTATTATACATATTTTAAATAAAATATTTTGTTTTTTTAATGGTTACTTACTGCTACAAATATACCCTTAGCCAAGCCTCCCCAAACAACAATCCTAGATCTTGAATTTAAAAAAAAATTGTGTTACAACTTGATCGAATTAAGTATATTTCGAAAAAAAAAGGACTTGAAAGTTTGTATGAAATGCCATAAGGCGTAAACGCTTTTAATATCATTTTGAGATACCAAGTTCCATTTAACTTGAAATTCAAAGCGAATGGCGCGTGCCCATTTCCCAAGTTCAAGTTGAAACTAGGTCTTTATAATTGAATTTAGAACTCGATATCTTAGTTCTTTACGCCTAGTGACGAGGCGCTGAATGAGAGGTAGTTTGCAGTATATATTTATTTTAAATTAATAATACCAGCTTATTACTGTCCAACTGTAGGGCAAAGGCCTCTTATCAAACAGAGAAGGCATGAGTATTGATCACCATTCTTGCTCAAGGCGGATTGGCGATTCCAGACTTATATTAATTATACTCGTAAGTCCAGGTTTCCTCACGATGTTTTCCTTCACCGATGTCAGGGTCCAGTGATTTTTAAATTGTATACCGAATATTTTAATAGACACAGCCGGGAAATGCCAGCTCAGTTTTAAAATAGCCTTGCAATATTTTAATCAGAGTTATCTAGCGGCTATGTGAAATATGACTCGCAGTTATATTTAAAATATGTTTTTATCGAGAATTATTTACATAGCATGTTTTTTTTAATGTTATTTAAAAAAAACTGCATTAAAAACATTTTTTATTAATAAATAAGTACTAATATTTTAAATAATAATTAAAAAATATGTTTTAAGAAGGAAAATAGTTTTTTGCTTGTTTGTCAGATGTAATCTCTAGAAGTACTGATCCGATAAACGTGCCATAGGATATGTTTAGTGGTATCCCGACTTCTACACTCCGTTCCGCTCCGTTCCGTTTTTTCCTTTTGAGGTACGAAACCCTAAATAGTGTAGTTATCGTACAGACTCTGTCTTCGTTTCCAGTCCAACCCACTTGATCTGTATACAATCAATATATCGGCTCTATAAAAAGATCTAGGTCATATTTCGCTGTGTCTGGAGCAGACGTAAATATCTATTGGGAAATGCATTGTATTTTGGTAATTAAAGTTTGATATTTTGACCTTTACTTATTTATTTTCGTACTTTTTATAAAAAACTACTATAGCATAACTAAAAAAATGCAAAGGAATTTATATTTCAAATTAGGAATTGACGGTAGAAATGTGTTTAAAGATACATGGTGTTCACATATTAACAAATATTGGAACTGTAAGGCGATTAACACACGGCACCGCACACCGCGGCGGTTGACGGTAAAGCGGATCTCATGTCGTATTGGCCCCTAAGAAATCCGCTGAAGCCTTTTACACGTACACACGGCTACACATCAAGCTATACAAAACCAGTTTTAGCTGACCTCGCATTGTTGTATGTTTTTCGTACAATCAGAAGTCAGCTTATACTGGTTAAGTATAGCTTGATGTGTAGCCGTGTGTACACCGCCCGACCGCGCGGTGCGACATGAGATCCGCTTCACCGGCTACCGCGGCGGCCAGTCTCAACATCTCAAACAACAATATAAATATCCAATGTTGTTCTAAAATTTAAAACATCGTTGACGTTTAAAAATAAAAGGAAAGATAAAACATAATACTACAATAAAATGAACAATGAAATCAATTAAATTAGCATACAGATTACAGTCGGATCTGTACTACGTAGCCAACGTTGAGTTAATTCAGGGATCAAATTGCATTACGAGTGACGCACGCAATGGCTATAACTCCCCTAACTCCCCTCGACCATGGAACGACGAGATTTCCAATAAGCCCCGTTCCACCCTTTCCGTAAACATTGTCTGTGACGGTCCCAAATACCTTGTTTTACTGGCAGACGGGTTAACTAGAGGAGAGAGGGGGAAAACGTGACATGGTTTGGTTTGTTTTATGGGCAGAATGCGGGGTGATAAAGTTTTTAGTTCAAGAAGATTTTCTTAATCATGGTAATTGTATCCTTGTTGTGAAAAAGAATGAATACCGTTTAAGAAAAGCTAGCTAGTATACTTCCTTAAAAATAAGCAAATTGTTTAATAAATCCTCTTAGACTTACCAAAATATGTCGTGCTGTCTAAAAAAAAAATTTAAAAAAAATTAAAAAATTAAAATTAAAATCTTTTAATTTCAAGCATCGATGGCCCATAGCGTGTTAGTATTACAAAATCTTAAAAATTATGCTTTCACGATGAAACCACTGACCCGATTTTAATGTATTTTGATACGGGGTTAGTTTGAACCCCCGGACATTTCTTAGGGATTATATAAAATCACGGAATAAAAAGAAGCCTATGTCCTTGTATAGGCTACTTTTTACAAGCTTTTATTTAGCTTGCACTGTTCTTATGTAAGTAAGTAAGTATGTATGTAAATAAGTTGTCCTTTCAAAATTTGCAAACCATCGTTTGACCATTTGTTGCTATCCGATTGAGCTGAAATTTTGCATACACCTTAGGTTCTGGTGACAATACAATGTCCAATAATCAATATTGTAGAAGTTTAAATTAAAGCTTGTTTTTAAAATACTTTTTTATTAGTTTTTATTATACCGCGATTTTGTCTGCGTCTGCAATTACCGACATTTACGCGAAGGAAGTCGCGGGCATAAGCTAGTTAAATATTATATTTTTCTAATTCGATCTCTTACAACACACGCGCGTTCGTAAGTACAGTCAGCTACAAAAGTCGATTAACAACGTTGCTTTTTTATATCATTTAAACAGACACGAAACACATAATTTACTGGTTTTCTGAATTTCAGGTAATAGCTTAGGGTTTATTACATCTTAATTTTATGTTCATTGAGTTTTATTTTTAATATTGTACTTAATAATTAGGATTTAAAAATCACAAATGTTAATCGACTTTTGTAGCTGACTGTACCTACCTACGCTTATCAAAATTAAATTTAATGGAATCCTAAAAAAATACGCAAAAATAAACTCTCACGCACATCCACCTCACAGGGTAGGTACAACGTCGTTTTCCCACCATCATCGTTCACAATGTACTCAGCGGCACATTTCCACAGGAAATTGTTATTATATCGTCAGGAAAGACGTGCGGGATTACAGGAAAGAGATGCGTTATGTTTCTTTTTAGACGAAAGTGGCTGTTTTGTTTGCCATCACCTTTGAGAGTTTCATTTAGGGGGAAATGGCAAAGGGTATAATATGCGCCACGAAAGATGAGACTTGACAAGCGTGGGAAGCTTGAGCAATGAGAAGCTTGCGCAGGTATGGATGTACGAAAAAATCATAAACTTGGGTGTTTCGAATCATTATACTGTCATCATGTACTGTAAAAACTTTCATTACGATGTCCTTTCCATCCGTTATAAGGTCCAAAGTTCGAATTTTAAATATAATATGCTATTCATGCTTACAAATATTCACTCCATTTGATAACCGAGTCGACTCTATTGTATTGTATACAGAAGTTTTGACACTTCAAGAATATAAAGTGCGTAAAACAAAGAGAAAAGATCGCAAAATTATATTAGATAAAAGCCTTTGTTCTAAAGTTTTTGAATGTCTATCCTAAAGTGGGTCTGACAAGATCATTAGATAGAGAAGTATCTTCAGTGAATAAAAAGCAGTAGTGATAGTCGTTTCTAGACCGCTTTTATATAGTTAACTATAAGCAAAAAAATGCTGATATTTACGTAATAAAGACTTTGCCTAAATGTACTCATAATCCCATTTCATTACTGATTTGCATAATTAAATCTTAGTAACTTTAAGCTATAATACAATCATCCACCTAGCCTTTTCCCAACTATGTTGGGGTCAGCTTCTAGTATTACTTGATGCAGCTGTGAACATTGAACATGGAGCGACTGAGCGATAATGCTACAATACAATACGACCCATAAGCACAACTACATAAATCCTCATTTGAAATAAAAACACCTTCTTTTATGTTTTAAAGGTTGTTTTCAAACAGACTAAAATCACTGGATAAGAGGGATACTAAGACGAAGTAGTGACAGACAGGTTGAAGCAATAAATCTCGGAAAGCACTTATCGTCCTTGCCCTTGTCAAGAACGATCCGCCCTCGCGTACTTGACGCTGAAGTTGATGAGCACTCGTAATGAAAATCGTACTGATTTTTAACTGAAACGCTTTCATAATTTGTTTGAAGTTCTTCTCAGAACATTTTCCTGGTAAATATCATTAAGTTAAGAAGATAATGTTTTGCTGAGTGACAGTTTTCGTTTAATGAAGTCATGTTTTTGTTGGTAGAAGATAAAAATAAATATAATATTCTGATAATTAATTAAAGCAATGAATTTCGTCTTAACATTACGGAGAATGTCAACAGGATATTTCCCGTAATATTATCCGAACAAAACAGAATAATTTAAAGGAATATTTTCTTCAATCACCTGGACTATTTACAAACGCGTTAATGAAACTGAAACCCTACCATTCTGCGAAACGATAAAATTAATTTTGGCGATTGAAAGCACTTTACTCTGACGTCAGTTCCTGCTACATAAGGGAGTTCCAATATACCCCATCCCACTCATTTTAGTTTCATTCAGGAGCCTAACGACATTTTATACAAACTTGAATGTCCTAATTTTTTCGAAATGACTGAACCGATTTTAATGAAACTTACTACACATAAGCAGGATACGTAGATCTAAAAAATTAGTTGAGAACATTTTTGAAATTTTTTATTTAAAAAAATATAACTAGAAATCGCTGTTTATAAAGAAAACTTAAATTCAGTCGAATTTAGCTGTAACACAATTTGACATATCGCACACCTAGATCTAAACAGCGATTAACTCAAAAAATCACTTTTTTCAGAAAAGACGAAAAACTGATTACAGCATTCCTATGCATCGCAGGAGCTTTCTGTTTTGATCAATGCTTTTTAAATGCAGATAGAAGAATTATGTTATAATAATCTTGTGTTTAAACCTTATATTGGGGCTGAAAATTGAATTTTCGGAGTTATTTCCTTATTGTTTAACAAATGTTTGTAATTTTTTTTGTTATTTAGAGTTCAACCTGTGTTGCTGAATTTCGTTTTTAGTTAGCTCTCTTTTGAAGATTCAATATAAACGGGTTTGTGAAATTGTGACCAACAGTAGGGGTACATTGGTTGATAAACTAGCAAGAAAACACTGAATTAAGTACTCAAATGATACATTATTCTTTATTAATCATTAATAAAATAATATTTGTGTTTATATTTAACAAATAACAGCTTTTATGTCCCGCAATTACAATTAAAATAGGCTATTTATTAAGTATTCTAAAGAGTGTGACAGAAATGTTTCATTGTATCCTCCTTACTCCTCTAAGACGTATGGAATGCCTTGAACCAATTGTTTTGCTTGTTGTAGCACAAGGTAACTCCACATTTCTCATAAATCGTCTGTGATACACCACCACAATTCGCACCTGATCCTATTCTCAGCCCATATAGGCCAATGCCCCACCTCGTCCTGCCCACACAGCTGCTGGGGGCATAAGTATACTGAGCTGGACCTTTATGTTTTTTGGCTTGTATGTCTGGCTCAATAGTTCGCCGTTTTTTATTGGCTTTAGTCCCCAGCTTGCACAGATCCAAGGCAATATCCTGACGAAAATCATCTAAATGCTGCAGTGGGTCTTCTCTTCTTTTGGCCTTATGTACTTATATAAGAGCCAGGCATTGGACATAACGAGATCTAAGAAATGGTAGAACATGTGAATCTGCCACCTCTTGCTTCGCAGGCGTATTTTGTACCTGCTCATGATACTGTCGATCCAATGTACACCACCCAAACGGCGGTTGTATTTTCCTGCTATATGGGGTCGGTCGACAGTCACATATCTTTTGTTCGGCTTGTCGTATCTTAAAACCAGCTCTTCGACAGCTCTCCCACGAAACTAGAGGCGAGTGTGAAATGTAACAATTTGGCGTATCAAAACCATCCCCGATTTTTTTTTCTGGAAAAGAAAATGTTAAAACTTTATGCAACAAAAGTACAAAGGCGGACTTAATGCTAAAAGGTGCTTAATGGTGGGCTTATTGCTTAAATTTCACTAACCGAAAGATTTAATATGCCATCGATGAAACGTGTTCGGTTTCATGAGCTTCGATGTAATGAAATTTGATGTGGGGTACCTAACCATCTAAACAGCTCTAACTTAAAAACTTCAGAAAAAAACACATTATGCTGTGTAATTCTATGGCGAAAATAAAAAAAATAATTAAGGTGAAAAGACTCTAATCGCCACTAGCAAAATAGTTCAATTTCGTTTGTTTTTTAAAGAAATATAAGAGTTTCAAAAATGAGTCAACAAAACAGACACAACTACAAATTGAAAAAAAATTCAACAATACGGTAACAATACTAAATAAAAACAAAAACTTTACTCACCTTACTATCAACACTGGTTCAACTCAAAATGTAACTTTAATTAACTCAGCACTAACCATAAAAACAGCGACAACTCAAAATAATGTAAAAAATTTCGTGGTTTAACTCAACAACACGGAATCAACTTGAAATAACTCTAATTTGTTTAAGACGGGAACTTGAGTTCCGCATGTTTTTTTGATGGCAACTAGCAATGACCCTGTTTTGGTGGGGGAGGAGCGGGCTCGCTCGTTCATCAAAAAGGGGTTCCTGGGCCATCTAGCGATAAGTAATGGAACTATTTTAGAATCTGTTTTATTGGTCGCTGGGTAATGATTTAAAGAATTCGATGGTATGCATAACTCGAAAATGGCGATTTTTGAGTTAGCTCCCTTTAGTTCTAGGTGTGCGATATTATGTATCCTGCTTGTTGGTAGGAAGAAGTTTAATCAAAATCGGTTCATTCATTTCCAAAAATTTGGAAAAAGTAAACAGCGTGAACGCTCTTAAAACCTGACCGAAAAAAATTGTTGTTATTTTCGCTTTATCGCAAGATTGCGTAATTAGCGAAAGGTAATTAAGAAATTGACGAGCTTCGGCTTCTGTTGGTTTTTAATTACAGCGTTTGAATATTTTGTTTTGAAAATAGTTGGTTTCACTAAAAAGCTTTGATGGACTATCAAAGAAATTAATTAACTAGTGATGAAAGTTTTTATTAATTATTATGTTGTCAATATACTGCCTCGTGTTTTACAGGCTTTTAATTATAAATATGGCACGTGTTTGGGGAATACGGATGACGAATATTTAATTTACATTAAACAGCTCGTTATTAATCCCAAAGGGTGTAAGCAGAACTGTAGTTATGCTGATACACCTAAAGTTTGTCTTTGGCATTTATAACACGGGAAGTAATACAGTTATGATTTTATGTTTTTTATTAATTAGTACTTAAACTAACCTGTTGTTTATTTTTTATCAGTAGGTTAGCTGAAAACCATTTCTGAACAATATACAAGGTAAAAAGACGAGGAAAAGTGAATGACAATAGAACTAAAATGTAGCAAAAAAGATGTGCGAAAAACGACTTTATTTTTGGTGTGAATAATGCCTGTATATCAAATCGGTTTTCCAAAAAAAATAAAACGTTCAAAATGTTGAAACCCTGAATTTTAATATTTTCGTATCCAGAAGCTATTCCTAGGAAAAGTTAGAATAGTAGTAGAAGATAGAAAAAATGACCGCAATGGCGGGAGAATATGTAAAATTCGGCTACATTAAGTCATTCTTCACACCTGTTTTTTTTTTAAAACCCGAACATGAAGCCAGAACTCCTTCCTTCATGGTTTTACAATATTACGAAATCCGGAAATGACCTACATTCCATAGATACGCATCAACCAACAACATGTATGTGTAATCACGATGTATTCAACACGGAAATACAGAAATCAATACTAGTTAATACGTCACAAAGTAATGGCGCACCATAGACAATTACTGCGAATGGAAGACTATGGACAATGATATCTTCTACATCAGCGGTTCGTAAAGAAGGCAACGGAATCCTAAAGCCTTTTTAATTTGTATGCAATCCCATATCAAATGATTATTAACGAGAGATACTACAATTTCTAGAATTAAAACGTGAAGTTTTAGTAGACATATTTATAAGTGATCTTTTAGTTGATGTTTTACTATTTTACAAATAATGGAACGATTTATAAATCTATACTAATATTATAAAGCTGCAGTGTTTGTTTGTTTGATCGCGCTAATCTCTGGAACTACTGGTCCGATTTGAAAAATTCTTTCAGTGTTAGATAGATTAGTTATCGAGGACGGCTATAGGCTATATACCATCACGCTACGACCTACGGGAGCGGAGCAGTAACCAAAGACGCGGGTGTAACCGCGGCGGACAGCTAGTGTCATAAAATTTCGCGGGACACCGCCAGTATACCGAACCTACAGTTAGGTTAGCGGTTAGGAAGCGCTGGTCTACAAAGAATCCCTTAGCATCACTAGAGGTCTTATTCTAAACAACAAACTAGCATTCATTTCAGAAAATTTCTAAATATTCAATCAATATAGGTACCTACCTAACTTTATTTTACCGCTTCACACGTTCAACACGGCCGTACCCATGCCACATTGAGTTTTAGAATAGTTAGAAATGTATATTGTTGTCCCTGTCACTCATAATGACAGTCTCTTTGTAAGCTTAAGGTGTCTTGTCAACAACGGTTAGTATGTAAATGTTGATGTAACAAAACCCTTGTATAATAGGTATTTATTTCAGACAACTGGATTATATTAAAACAATAATTAACCTAAACACAAAACTTATGAATAATAATAATATGATAAAGTATGTACAGTAGCGGTCATAAGCATGCTAAGGTTTGAATTGCTGTGAACTCGGGGTACAGGCCATACCTACATCTGTGTGTATTTAAAGTGATGTATTCAAAGTTTAAGCCAAAGTCAAATCATTTATATAATTAGGCATCAAAAAATTCGTCCGCATCGCTGTCAATGGGGTAAGTACCCAAAAGGCTGACAGCATTGCCACGTTGTATGGCAATGGCTATTCTTTGGCCCAAGAAAAGGCCAGCCCTCTGGGCATGTGAAGAGTATTACCCTTGTGAATATACACCCAAAAATTCAACATGAATTTTCAACTAGACTCCAACAAAATCCAGTCAAAATCTCTAAAGGATACTCCAGCATTCAATAAAGAAAGAGAATTTCTAGACACAATTTTCAAGGGCCCAAGGAATCCAGATTTGTTATTCATAGTTTTACCTTTTTACCTATATGTTTTGTTATGAAGGCAGTTCCCTTTGCAACGACCCACCGTGTATATTTGATCGACCACATTTAGAATTCATAGCCATCTTTGTGTTGCTACCTTAGATTCTATATGATTTAAACAGGCTGACCTATGGACTTATGAATAACTAATGGGCACGAGTTACAAAAAATATTGAAGTAGAGTGTTTTGAATAAAACCCGAATTTATTTTTAATAGTGTTATAATTTATAACGTTTAGTTCTACGATTTTGTGACTTAAATACCCATTGAGAATTTACAAAACGAAGGAAAACTCTTGCTTATAGATGCATGTTAGTTTAAATTGGTTAAATGGTTAATTTATGGTATACCCATTAGTACACCCACATTTCGCCAGTTATGTTTAAGTCCCGTGTAATAGGGGGCGAGCGTATTGATATAGATAATAGCATAATATCAACCGGGTACAAATCCAGACTCTAAGGCTGCTACTGAGAAATTCCTGATAGAAAAACCTATTAAGTAACACTTTTTCCGTCATGCTCAGCAGTCGCGCTTTGTAACCGTTGTCTAAAGAACAAACTTTAAACTATTAAGTTAAGCTAGTTCTAAGTTACATTCACCCCAATAAACCCAAAAAACAACATTCACAAACAAGATAATCCCTATTCTAAAAATATCTCACTTAAAACTCCTCACATTTGCGCACGTAATACTAACATGTTTAAGGGTCGTTTGAGAAGGAATAATATTTGTGTCTCACTTAGAAACGTGTTAGACATGGAGAGAGCCTTTAGGCTTTTAGTAAACATACTTTTGCAAAGAAGTCCCCTCGAAGCTTTTAAAGAGACCTAAAGATCCTACTGTAGAGACTGGATGGTCAAGCCATATTCAACCATATTTTTTTTTAAATATACCTATGAGATAAAGTCAGTCATGTATGAGAAAGACTTGAAAAAAATAATATTTACGTTATTTTTAGGATCTCCAGCAAAAGTTATACCTACACAAATATTGGTCAACAAAAGATATAATGTAGGTGTGTTCCAACATAACATCACGTGACACCACGCTTGTAATGCCCGAAAGGTAAGGCAGAGTTGTACCCAATTGTACACCCACATTTCGCCAGTTATGTTTCAGTCCCATATAATAGGGGGCGAGCCTATTGCCAAGGTTTGTTCCTTCACTTATAAAGGACTACAGCATACACAATACAGTTAACAACTAGCCTACAAAGTAATAATAATATTACTACACGAAATAGTAATTCAAATTTAGCTTCAAACGAGTACTGCCTTCTTAGTCTAATATGGATTCCTACCTAATTTTTGACATTAGTCCCATCCTCCCTCCCTATTACATAGAACTTAAACGTAATTTATTAGTGGAAAGTGGGCGTACTGTACGCCTTTACGTAATACTTTGGGCGTGTTATGTTATGTGCAAAGGTCAAATCTTAAACGTATATTTTACTTGATTCCCTCTGGAATATTGTAGGGAACTATTCATATTTTATGATGTCGACATGGCCTTTGATAGGAGAAAAAAAAACAAAGAACTGGAACACAGCGAAGGAGTGGAACTCTCTGCCTTCGTCTGTATTTCCGAACGCATTCGATCCTAATCTCTATAAAGTTAGAGTGAACAAGCTTCTTCTGGGTAAGCTCACTCTATCGTAGACTTCGTCTACTTATGTCACTTCTAACCTAAACTAGAGTCAAGAGAAACATATCATTAAAAAAAAAAACTAACATACAAATTTTAGTGGTTGAAAACCCTTCGTTCACGAGCTTTCTAGATATAAGTACGATGTAAACATTCATTTAGACGATTAACAAAGGGTATTTATATGGCAGAGGTGTAGGCAACGCAGGGAGGGATTCGCCCTAGGAAGACCTACACTGACCTTATTGGTGAGGTTCTTCAAAAAGGTCAGGTGCGGAGTACTCGTAACCGGCGTGCTTGTATGACGAGATGTATGAACGTAGATGAGGCGAAAGGAGTATGTAAGGATCGTAGCAGGTGGCGTTCTGTGGTTTCTGCCTACCCCCATGGGAAAAAGGCGTGAGTTTATAAATATGTATGTATGTAAGTATGTAAACATTCATATGCATTGTGTGAGTTTATGTATGTATGTATGAATGCATTTAGTAATTTGTGTGTATTATCAAAACAACAGCTCCAACTTTATTTATTTGTAGGTAAAGAAGAGAGTTGAGCGTTACAAAATATTATATCAAAATTAAACAAGAAAGGTGATACTAAAATAATAAGACATGCACACGATATTATTATGCTAACCACATGCTAAAGTCACAGAGAACGAAAACAAAGTCACACAAAAAAATCTCTCAAAAAGTAACAATGAAAATGGTCTCATTTAAAACAGCTGTGTTTCAACAAAAGGGAGTTTGTGGTCACAGGTAACGTTATGTGGTCACGTCTAACCCCCGACCACAGAGTAATAAAATTAGGTTCGTTTGGAATCGCGTGGGACCACCGATGTTGAGTTGGTAACAGGCGGATTCGTTTTATTCCTAACATGTTCAATTATGAAAAACTACCTTTGCGTATTGACTCCCTCGTTGGACTAGTGGTCGCAAAGTGCGACTGCTGAGCGTAAGATCTTGGGTTCGATTCCCAGATCAGGCAAAGTTTTATTGGGTTTTTCCATCAAGAATTTCTCAGTAGCAGCCTCGGAGTCTGGATTTGTGCCCGATTGTTGGCCCAATTGCACGTCGCACTTCATGAAGCCAAAGACCGACGCAGATGGCAAGACGCTATCAATAAGAAGCTGATCCATCGGGATCTTCACGACCCTCAGTAATGAGGAATACGACGCGAGGAGGAGGAGGTTGGCAATAAGATCGTCTCCTATTACATGGGACTCAAAACATAATTGGCGAATTGTGGGTGTACTAATGGGTGCACCTCTGCCTAACCATTCGGAGATACAGGCGTGATGATGTTATGTTCATCCGCGTCTGTCGGTTATTGTGGACGCAGACGAAGTCGTGGAATAATCAGTAGCCTGTGTCCCTTCTTGGGGATCAAAGTTACCCCATACCTTTCATCAAAATTGGTTCAGTGTTTAGTCGTGAAGGTGTAGCAGACAGACAGACAGAATTACTTTCGCATTTTTAATATTAAGTACGGATAATAATATAATAATAAATAATAAATAAATATCTTGAATGAATGTCTCTTGAAGAATAAAGTTCAACATTTTAGGCGCCTGTATTATTGTGATTTATAGTAAAAGAAACTTGAAAAGGCTTTTAAAGCGAGTCATTTAGGCCGATAATTATCATAACTACCAACTTGGGCCTCCATGGAAAGTAAAAATGTGCGTATAACGTCCATTTTTAAAGGATGGTGGGCATTTTCGTCCTGAGATTTGAATAGATCGCCGAAATCATATTCATTACATAAGATAATGTCGTTAGAATTTAATAAAAGACGTTCAAAAGTGTCTCAATTTAAATAAATAATTTTACTTTGACTTTGTTATATATTTAACGACGGCTGCCCAGCTAAAATGGGACTGGGCTGGACATGCCTGATGTCAAGATTGGTGCCCCAAAATGGCGAGACGGGGACGCAGCAGACTACGAAGGAGATTATGGGACGCCTATAGGTATAGGACGGCTTCCTTGAGAATTGGCAAGACTTAACGCATAGTCGCGATAAATGGAGGAACTGGAGGGGAGGACCTTTTCCCAGCAGTGGGACAGTAACCGCTAGTTATAATAATAATAACGGAGAAATAAACTAAAATAACATCACTGTATTTTTTTCTCACAACACCTAAGTACGCCATTATAAAATCCTCTTTGCAACCCTAAACTCAAAGAGAGGGCTTTCAAATACAAGTAGCGGTTGAAGCCTGTGTGGTTTGTCCCTCGCTATCGCTTTGTATAATATAAATATGTTTTTAAAATATACCCTACTGTTAGAGCAGAGAGGTCAAAATTTGAATAACACGACGTACAGTAACTTTTACACATAATATGATTCGTTAGCTGTCTACATTTGTTATTACGGGGTATAAAAAGTCGCATCACAGCAGTTAACTACGTATACTGTTCATCAAACTTAGTAACTGTGAGTAGAAATGTTTGCTAGGAATTGTGCGGTGTACTGTGCGATAATCGGCGCTTCACCGCCTACCGCAGCGGTGCGCGGTGCGTGGGTTAATCGCCTAAGTCCCATGTAGTAAGGGGCGAGCCGCGAGCCTATTGCCATCAACCGGGCACAAATCCAGACTCCGAGGCTGCAACTGAGAAATTCCTGATGTAAAAATCCAATAACAGTTTGCCCGACCTGGGAATCGAACCTAAGACCTCATGCTCAGCAGTCGCGCTTTACGACCAATAGACCAACGAAACAGTTCTTAATAACATGTCAAGTTTAAGTGAGTTTTTAATAACCTATTAATAATACTAACGCTTTGGGGTCTCGAATCATGTACGGAAACCATAGTAACAATTATCGTTCCAATGTCCGTTCCATCCCATATCTACAAACATTCCACAACATTCCACACCACAACCACAACATTATAAAATACGGGTAAAAGTCTGCAGCATACAGCCTGTCAAACGCCGGTTACAGCAAGCGTAATAGAATAATGTCCGGTCGAGTGAGCAATGTCCGACATCTGGCCGTCCGGACAGTGGCCGTAAACTGCTTTAGTTTGTAGGCGAGATTCAATTGTTTTTCTGTTATTGGAAAATATAATATGCCTCGTTGGTCGGGTGGTCGCAAAGCGACTGCTGAGATATAGTTCTTGGTTTCGACCACGAAAAAGACTTTATGAAGTAGGACATACATATATAGCATCACGCCTGTACCTAATCCCCGAAGGGTTACACCCACATTTCGCCAGCAACTTTTAAGTCCCATGTAATAGGGGGCGAACCTAACATCCGGGCACAAATCCAGACTCCGAGGCTGCTACTGAGAAATTCCTGATGGAAAAACTTAATAACACTTTACTCGACCTGGGAATTTAACCCAAGACCAGTTGACAGCTAGCTAGCTTTAAGTTATCAGAATAGTATCTTTGGATCCTAAGTAGACTTAGTACTCAAAATCCAGTTCCAATACAAATTTTTGAAGATTGCAGATCTAGTTTATCTCCTTTCTAGAAATATAATAACGTCTTGATTTACTACCGTATTTTATACTATACACACCTATGATTTTCCTTTGGGTAACACCAGCGTTATATTATGTAATAATAATAATTCCTTGACTAAATATAACCGGTAAACCTCTAATACAAAAGGCCACGGTATCAAATAACACACATAACATAATATCAAAGATAACTACGACGCGTAGCTCGTAGCCGCTACGCCGTAGCACCTCTACGACCAATATTGTTTGATAATGCGGCGTGTTAATGCGCGATCGTAGCGGTTACGACGTATACAGTTTGTTATTAATATATTGTTGTATAATTTATATTATCCGTACGCTAATAAAAGATACTGTATTTAAAAAAATCCAAATAAAATAAGAACATCTTGTGTGAAGGAGGAAAAAAATCTAATTAAGGTTCGTGGTTAAGTAAAATATTTTTTCATCAAAATTGTGAACTATTATAACAGGGAAAAACGTGACTACGACTCATTTTATTTTTAGACAACCCTTTGGTTTGTTTTTCCCATGCTCCATTCCCCCCTCTTTTCCCATTGACAGCGATGCGGGCGAATTTTTTTATTGCCCTATAACCTTTCTTTTTTATAAATTGTACATAGGTGCTTTGTAATTTTATTATCCTTTCTTAGAACTTTTGTGTATAAAGTATTGTACGGTTTTGATTTTAAATAAATATATAAATTGTGTGTCGAAATCTTTCAAAATCTATTGGAGGACCAAACATGGACCGTGTTTGGCCCTCCAATAGCAAGTCTCGAAGGTATAATAAGTAGTAACGTATATTCAAACTTTGATGACTTCTATATGATCATATCAATGGGAGACAGGTACTCAATGTGTTTCTTTTATATAAAAAGCAACCATTACTAAATGACTGATTTATCACCACACAGCTCAAACTATTGGCACCCGGATGGTTATTATGACGTAGGCATGAGCTAAGAAAGGATTTTCCATTTACCCTCTAAGAGGATGACACGGGGGTCCAACATTTACGCGGACGAAGTCGCGGGGAAAAGCTAGTGTCGTGTAAAATGAAACTAAAATATCTCACTCGAATACTTTTAGATCACCCAATATTAAAAGGGACTTAAGGGCGCGCCAAAAGCCAGCAAACTTTTATAATTCACCCGCTCGCCCCATGTTTAGTGTTTTATCGTAATAACTCCAAAAATAAAAGGAATTACCTAAAATGCCTAGACAAAACCTTCACTCATGTATAAATATAACTAATTATCAAATTTTCGTCATATTAGTCATTATAACATCGTGTATAAATAAAAAAAAAAACAAAAAATTAGAGGCTACTTCGTGATGTTTTTCTATCAAGAAAATGTTATTATTTTCTGTTTTTGATCAATGAGAACCCTCAAAAATATCATGTAGTTTTCATACATTTGTATTTTAAGCCTAGAAATCTAGAATTGTTCACGTAAAATCAAAAAAAAGATTGGTAAATTTGCTTACTACCCACTCTTAGCGAAATGTGGGTGTAGTAATGGGTACACCTCTGCCTAACCCTTCGGGGATTACAGGCGTCATGATACGATATATGAATACTTTTACATCACCGCACTCCTACTAGTCGTACAGGAACACCAAAACAACTGAATACTTTATACAAAAGCCAACGCTGTATCGATTTCTAGAAACGTTTCAACTTCAGCTAATATCTTTTGGCAGCCAGTCAGAATGTAAGTACGTAAGGTACGCAAGCACGGAAAACATAATATTATTCTTATAGTATAGGATTTCGTTTAGTGTAATGCGCTCAGATCGTTCAACCGATCAATATTCCTGCTCATTTCATTGCTGTGGAGCTCTATTATGTTGAATCTAATCTATCTGTGCGATGTTTTTCCTTTTTGTTTCTTGTGCTTCGGGAAAAACATTGTTATGCCAAAACAAAATTAACAATAATTAACCTAAACTTATGATCAATAACTGGCGAAATGTGGGTGCTCTAATGGGTACACCTCTGCCTAACCCTTCGGGGATTACAGGCGTGATGTTATGTTTTTTATGAATAATAATAATTTTACAAAGTATTTACAATTTATAAAAAAGACAGAAGACTATTCTACTGCAGTACTGTACCCATAGTTAATTACACCAACATTCGAAGTAACTATTATCTTACAAGTTTTAATTTTGTAACTGAGATAGTTAAAACTAAATTCCTGAAACTCTGAAAAGGCTATAAGGAACGAATGGTAGTTTCATGCAAATGAATTGGCCGGTTACCTGGAATAGCATGAATTTATTAAAAACTTTAAAAGCTTTCAATCACTAAGCACGAATCTAAAGTTGATTTTAAATGAGATATTTGAGTTTAAAGCCTCGTCCCCACTAGGAACATTTGTCGAGCGACAAGTGTCCCCGGTGACATCGGGCGATGTCGGGCGACGTCGGACGACATCGCCGCGACATTGTTGAAACAGTTCCTTGTCGCACAGTCGATGAAGAGGTAGTGATAAGGAACAGTTTCAACAATGTCGCGCGATGTCACCGGGGATACATGTCGCTCGACAAATGTTCCTAGTGGGGACGAGGCTTTATTCTGGAAAAACGAGAAGACCCATCTTTATCATCATCTCATCTGAACGACTGCATTATTGCCATAATTAACAATAAAATCGTCAATCTAATTAATATGCCAAATATGTTGCTTTATTATTAAGAGAGGGCCAACTCTAGTAACTTTCAGGAACGTTCGCATTTTAATTTCAGTCTAAATATGTCTATATTTCGCCTACATTTTTGGCAAATATTGTTGAGATGAGATTGCGACTGGAATTTGAACGTTTTAAATTACGAGAACTTTATTGGCCCAGTTCTATGTACAGACTACGTCATCAACTTATTACCCCTTTCGCTTTAAAATTCGTTCAAAAACGGGGTAACCAGCTAGTTTATAGCTGCCTGTACATCCAGAACTTACCTATGTCAAAATTAATCAGCGTATAATACCTACCTAATCAAAATCATCAAAAAATAAAATAAATTTTGACATGGGTTGGTTGGTTCGTTTCGATAGAATAAAACGCAATTATAAGATGAAAAGAGGGGTTGTCAACTCACAAAATGTCTTTACAAAATGTTTTTTGTTGCATCATAAAAATAAACATCTCAAGTTATGTGTTTATGTTTTATAGTACACAAGAGTTTCATAAAATCACACGAGTTGATAAATATGTAAGTACATGTAAAAACTTTTTGTTGTAAAGAGTGAGAAGGAACACGAAGTTACATAAAAATGCGTATGTAAATATGTCGGTACATCTGTGGTTTATATTAGGCTGATTTATAACTGTTTCCACAAAGGATATTCTGTTGGGATTTAGTATTTTACATATTTTCTTTGTTTTAACGAATTTGACGGTAAAAAATGTTTTCCTAAGGCGCCATCGGGCGTATCGCGGCGATAATCTCGGCGTGTTACTACTACATTCTCGTCGCGATAATATCGCTGTGTGAGAATTGATTTATAGGCACAGTTTATTTTGAGTTTCTTTGCACGGCGTGTGACTATTGCTGCGGTACCGTCGCGGGTGGAGATGACACCTAAGGATAAACAGTAAACGAAAATAATACAAGCTTATTATTGCCATACCTGTTTCAGTCTCCATTTTAATTAATGTAACTGTTTCAATAAACAATTGTCCCACATCTGGGCAAAGGCCTTATACAGATAAGGCACGAGCATTGATTACCACGCTTACTCAAGGCGGAATAAGCGATTACAGACTTATATTTAAGTCCAGGTTTCCTCACTATGTTTTCATTTACTGATGTTAGTAATGTCCAAGATACACTTAGAAAGAACTCAAAACGATTTGAAAAAGTCAGATTGGTCCGGCATCGATTGGTACTAGTCCGGTATTAAACCTGCGTAAGAGACGGGCGCCACCTATGAATCATCAGGATACCGAACACGATAAAGAAAAATCATATGAATGGTAAATTAATTAATTACTATTACAGCATGTTTAGGCTCTATCCAGGAGAACAATTCTACAAACTTTTAGGAACGATCACAATCTAATCTTAGTCAAAAATGCCTCTAATGAATCTACATTTTTCTACATGAATTGTCCCTTAAATGAGATTGCGACTAGATTTTAAACGTTTTTAATTAGTAGACATAGCCTTCAGTACGTATAGCCTTTATCCAATAGAATTCTGCAATAGGTCAAGTCGATTGAATGTAATTAATGACGTGAAACTAAATCGGATTAGCGTGAAGGTACTCTTTACAGTCAAGGTTATAGAGTGATATTATCACGCCAATGTTAGACAGTATGATGATCGAAGTACAGAGCCAGACTGAAGGACTCCGACTGTCTGTGTTTACTTATAGATAAAAAGGCTTGAAATAATTCTTTAGTAGTCTCTTACGACATCCAAATTGGTTGAAAGAAACTGTAGATCTACATTCTACTTCTACAGTTTCTTTTACGTTCTTTGTGAAAAATCTCGTCTGGGGATGAACCACAAAATCAACCCAATTTCTATCACAAAGCGTCGCTTTGTTTTGAAGGGTATGCCTATGTGCCTGTGTGCCTGGGTACACGAGACATTTCAACTTAAATCCTGAGATGGCAACGCGTCTGCAATGCCTCTAGTATTGCAGATATCTAAAGTATTCTAAAGGCAGCGGTAACAACTTAATATCAGCTGGGCTGTCGACAGGCTTGCCATCAAATGACAAAAAAAATATTGAGTTTTAAGTAACATAATCCGCTTATAATTTTCCCACTGCTGAATTCACCAGACGGATTGATTTTTTGATAGACTTTAAATATTGAACTTGCTAATAATTTACTACTATACCGGTACTAATATAATAAAGCTAAATTGTTTGTCCGATTCTGAAAATTGCAGGTCATAAAAAGTACGTTAATTGGTGGTGTCATCTAGCCTATAAAATACAACTAGGCCGAGCCTAGACTTTACTTTAGGCCTTAAAGTTAAACCTAAATGTTATTATAAACTCACATAAACAAACAATTCTATAAAAGTTTTTAATAAATTATTAAAGTTATTTCCAAAACATATTTTTATTCAGACATCTAACACAAATTTTACAAACCTATCGATTTTAACACTGCCTATGAATGAGTCATAAATACTCCAGACTTAACAACATTACTTACGACTTAACCAGACACATATAAAACCTTATTCGTCAATACTTACAAGTCATAAAGTAGAGGTATATATTTTTTACCTCTACTCGACCTCTAAGAGGGCAAACGAGGTATAATTGTATTAGCCATGTGTCGCCATCTGTCGTCGACTCACGTAACAAAATTACTTAATTTGGGACCAAAGCTACGCATTACGGAGTATTAGACCTTCTTGCTGATTCTATTAGGGTCGTAATTAGTTTACAGAATGAGATGGTTTATTTTTTGGTGGGCTAATAAAGGTTGATACATTGTTATTGTTATTGTACTTTTCCAACACAACCTGGGGAGCAGTTCTGGTAACTTTTAGGAAAGATCGAAATCTAATTTCTGTCTCAATCTGTCAAAAATATAACTAATTTACCTTCATTTTTTTATATTGATTGTCGCTAAGATGAAGTTTTTTGTAAAATGTTTACCTACATTTTTTGACATTGATGGGATTGCGACTAGATTTTGAATGTTTTTAATTATCATTTAAACATCCAGGCTGAAATGTTGAAGACAGATTGAGGAATGTGTTGTAAAGAAGGTATGCGTATTTACCAGCTAAGTATAATGCTGGACAGACCTATTTTCAGGTCAAAAAAGTACCTTACTCACTAACATTTCAGTTGGATTGGATGTAATAATATGTAGTGGCTTTTGCTAGCGATTGCGTCCATGCGAATTTTCCAATATTTTTTTTTTGAATAAAAATAATTATGTAGCATATTTATGTCCCTACTTAGAGCAGCCGTGGCTTCCTCATTAGCGATATGACTTTCAAAATCGGACCAGAAGTTCCAGAGATTTTAGTTACAATTTTAATGCTTTGCTAGATTACATGATATTATTATGAAATTTTCATACTACACAGTCTTGTAGTAAAAGTTGTTCATATTCATGAGTATTTTCACCCCTGAAAGACCTCCAGTGAATTTAAAGTTAGTCTGTAGATAGGCTTAACTTTCCAAATTCTAAACCAGACGTATTGTATCAATTTAGTTCAGTTTCTAGCAAGCACAATTTCTCCCTCTCTCTCTTCCTAAAGCTCTCTCGCTCAGTAGGCGGCCCGACAAGGGATTAAATTAGGCCTCCGCAAACGTTTGTGAACTAATGGGATCACTGGAGTAATCCAGCTGACAGGTGTACCACCGATCTACACACAAATTGCTCATGAATATAATATAAGTGCGGTTGACTGCCCTGTTGGTTTCGTGGTTGCAAGCTCGACTGTTCCGGGTTTGATTCCCAGGTCGGGCAAAAAGTCTTATTGGGTTTTTGGAACTTGGTGGAACCCCTGTGCCTCGGAAAGCACGTAAAGCCTAATCTCTCCCGGTTGTGTCCGATTGTCGTCACTTCGGACAATGAGAGTTAGGGCTGAAGGACTGCACCTGTTAGGCGATTGATTGACAGGTGAACCAGTTTACTTGAATTTCCCTCTAATACACGATAAATCGGCGATGGCTGATAGCTTGGTTGAGATATGATTTGATTTGAATTTTGGTTGAAAAACCGTTATATTTTTCCATTTCAAAATATAAAAAATGAAGTAGCTAAATTCCCATCATCAAAAAAGGACGAAATATGAGATGTTCAAAAGGTAATGAAAACCAATCAGCATTTTATAATACAAAATCTTTAAGTCTCTTAAAGAATTAGATAAAAATAAAGGAAAATTTCCAACTCCAGAGCAGAGGCGAAATATAGGAATAATTAATTCCGATTTTCCATCACTTTCAACACAATTCTATCGCGCGAAGCAATCTCTATAAATCGGTTTGACATTTTAAAAGCGAGGATGTCATGAAACCATTTTGCAATCATGATTGAATTCAATTAAGTAACCGAAGTGAAGTGCATTCAGCATTTAAAATGAGTTTCCAATTATAGCACCGTTTTCTAGATAGACAGACAAGTATGTAGGTCATCACATCTGTGTTAGATAATATTATAAAACCGCCTTTGTGATGGATAAGCAAAAAGATTCATTTTGAAGTATGGAACCCTAAATAATCGTTTCAAGTGTGCCCTTTGTGAGTTCCCTCGATTTCTCCAGGGTCCAATCATCAGATCAATCCCAATTCCTCGCGTTCTTTCCGTGCTGAATAGCCTCATGGAAGCTAACCCGAACTGCGATAATTCGCAGATGAATTTAAAATGTTATTGCGCGCTTGCCTAGCGCTTTGTGAAAGCAAAAATTAATTATGTCGTGTATTTTGTTTTATTTCTTCGTTTATGTTTTGTTTTTTTCTATTATTCGTATAATTGTGTTTCTTTGATTGTTGTTAATGTAATTGGCTTTTGGAAGCCGTATTAACATAAAATAAATAAATAAATAATCTCATCTTTGATCCATGGGACCACCTGGGAAGTATAATCTTTCAAACAAAAAAGTATTTGCAAACTTGTTCAGGCGTCTTTGAGTAATCGGGGAACATAAAAAAATTGAGAACCTCCTCCTTGTTTTGAAGTCGGTTAAAAAAGAAGTGACCTAGTTCACTACTAAACAACTGCACCGATTTTGTAAAAGGTACGATAAGTTTGAACCCCAACAAAGAACATAGGCTACGTTTTATTTGACTTCTGCATTCGCGATAACCAACATTTACGTGGACGAAGTCGCGGGCAAAAGCTAGTTTAATATAAATATTGTTGTGCCCTACGGGCTCCATGATTGTGCCCAGCTTTGACCATTGTATGTTAACACCTTAAAACATTGTAGAATGCAATAAATTAAATGAATTCACAAGACAATTGTCACTTTACATATTATTAATTCACGTCTACTCCTATTTCCCGTGAGAATGTGTAGAAAGTCTACACGTGCCACGTAAGTATACGTTATGTACCTAGTTATCTACTCTTTGTCACCTACACATGTAGCTGAATACTGGGCCAAACAAAAAAATTGAGTGTAGTATTAATTTAAGTATTTCAAAAATGTTCTCTGATAACTTTTAAAACCTATGTACCTTGCCTACTCGTAGGAAGTTCAATTAAAATCGGTTCATTCATTAAAAAAATAAGGACTTGAAAGTTTGCGTGAAATGCCGTACAGCGTAAACCGTCTTATGCTTAAAAACCGTTTATACCTAACACAGTATATTAATAAATAATTATAAAGTATATTAAAATTATAAGTATAAAGTATATTAATAATTATAAAGTACCTATATTGTATATTAATAAATAATAATAAATGATTTGATTTTATTCAGAGGGCTTTCATATTTTAATTGACTAATTTGTAAAACTGACGAATTTACACTAATACATGTTATAAATACGAAACCCAACTCTGTCCGTTTGTTACACTGAACTTATTGTAATGAAAGATATATTATTACAAAGAGATACTCGTAGCTTGGAATCTGGATAAAGACATAGGCTATTGTTTGAACCGCAACTTTGTCGGCGTTCGCGAAAAGCGACTTCCATGCGGGTGAAGTTGTGGACAAATGCTAGTATATTTCATTTTATAGATTAGAGACGGAAGGTTTATGTTTCGGATAAAATATTGAAATAAAAGCAATTGAAACAAAGTCTTATGGTAATTCGCCATATGACTTTGTTACAATTGCAAAATTGTTTTTCTAAACATTATTCTTTGCACAAAAATCTTGACTATCATAATCTGTATTCAAATATAAAAAGCTATTTTACAAAAAAAGATAACCGCCTTCAAAAACTACAAAATCAAAAACCTAACTTTAGTTTTGGAAGTCGGCGGCTTTGGTTATTTTTTTATTTTTCACTTTGTAGTGCTTGTGTATTAATGTTTGAAATCCTTACAAAAAGCTCTTTCAAACAATACCTCACACGACATATTTAATTTTGGAAACTGGTAGGAGGGGGGTTGACGTACCCTCTCCCCCCCTTTTCCTTCAGTCAGTCATCGACTAGACGTATAAACAAAGCAATTTCACTTGTTACGATATTGCTGCTGTGATTCTATGAGGAGTTCCATTCCATATCTCCGAAGTTCATCATCAGATATTGAAATGGTGACAATGGCACCACACGAGAAGCACCAGCTTTCAAATAAAAAAAGAATCATGAAAATTGGTTCACCCAGTCGCAAGTTAGGAGCTAACAAACATTTAAAAAAAAATACAGACGAATTGATAACCTCCTCCTTTTTTTGAAGTCGGTTAAAAATAATAGTATTTAAAAAATTTATTTAATTTATTATTACTCTTCTCATCCAAATCTTGACTATCACTAACTTTCTTTATTGAATAAAAAAAAACACAAACAATAATTATTCTTTTATTATTATTTTTTTAATTTTTAAAAAATAAACAGCAACCTCATTTAGCAGATAAAAGTTCTCATGTTAACAAGCCGATAGAGAAACATAACACTCTCATTAGTTTTAATCTGATAGCCGTCGAGGCTGGCCTCCAAACCTATGACTTCCTTTATTATTATTTTAATCTAAGCGAATAATAGCTCAAATATTACATTTTCCAAGAACAAACTCATAGGTATATTATTATATCTGTCAGATAAAAACTCATTAAAAAAAATCGAGACAAAACATCCTCGTTACCCGATAGCCGTCGGATATCGTCTACTCGGGCTTTTATAGCCTGTAAAAATTGACTAATGAATCGGAATGTTAACGCAAAATGACTCAACTGTGGCTTTAAAGCATTGTTTATTTTTACTTTCGAAAAGTACTTACATGCCCTGAAATCGTGATTCTCAACCTAAAAATAGGGTAATTAAGTTTCTATTTACAAGAAGAAACGGTGATAATATCTGTCTCTCGATCAATCTGATAAGAGCTTGTAATTAAGACAAAACATGCTCATTAATCTATAGCCGATGGAACCGGGTTTAATTCTATCACCTGCCTATTTTTAATCTACACAAACAACAGATAACACCTCAATCATTTCATTTTCCAGGGACAAACACAAAGTTATTATCATATTTGTCAGATAAAACACAAAACATCCTCGTTAGCCGATAGCCGTCGGGTCCCAGATCTACCCAGGCTTTTATAATTGACTAATGACTTGTGAAGCTTATGAAAATTTATGGGCGCTAAAGTTTTTATAATTTTTTCTGCAGATTTGGTGATAAAAATGTGATGTCTAAACGCTTTTTTATTTTACAAAGTCGCGCTCTACAGTTACGATAATTATTTAGGCACAAAAGACAAGTTGTTTTCTTAGGCAAAAGTCTACAGATTTTAAGTTGTTATTATACAGAAAGTACTTAAAGGATTCTAAACAAAAATAAACTAAAGCTGCGACCTAGTTTTGTTTGTTTACAAATTATAATTATGCTGTATTTTGGACTGTTAGTATGTACTGGGGTTAGTGTAGAATTATATGTCAAGACATTCCTGTGTATAGTTTATAAATGTACAGTCAGCAAAACAGATAGGTATGCAAGGTCGTCAGATATAGTTAAAGTTTTCTGAGAAACCGATGAATGTTATTAACTCTATTGTCAAACTGTAAGGACAGCAAAACGAATGAGGGTTGACAGAATGCAAGTCTTGACCACAACGTACGTCATGTTGACATTTCCTTTTATGTCATTATTTACTTATTGTATGTTGAATTTCACTACACTTTTATGCGTAGTACAACTAGTACACTTATTTTTTTTTATCTTTGGAATAAAAAAGACGTTTGGCAGTTATTGTATGGAAAACCTGTCAAAAATTCAAAATTTATTCGCGGTTGAAACTACAACGTAGTGATTATAAACTTTTTGGTTAAAACTGTTACTAAGTTTAAAGGTTTTGGAGCTTAGAAGTTATTCAATACTAAAGACTGTTGCTGTACAGAATTGTGTTGTATAATAAGAAAATGTATTAAGAAAAAAATACTGTTTTACTCGAAAATTAAAATTAACCTAAATAAAAAGCACCTACTTAATTAGAAGCAGATGAAATACCAATTACCAAAATGCCCACGGCAAATACCTACCCACACAAGGTTAACCAGAGCTCTAAATAATACTTCAGTGTAGGTAGATAAACAGGACACCAGAAGCCCTATTCTGTAAAAACCTCCATGAAATTAGGTGAAGCGAGCTTGAGATGAGCTCTCTAACTCTTAAATCTGACGTATATTCTAAAAATCTCCGTCTATGAATGTAGGTAAAGTGAAGTGTGTTTGAGGTACTTAAGCTGTTAATCCCAATAAACAGCCAGTTTATTCTGTAAAAATCTCCCTCTGACGCTAGGGTATTAGTTGGGATGACAGCTCACCTCAAGCTCAAGTTAACTTTACCCAAAATTGGACGTAGTTACGCAAAAAGGATCCAACCCACAGAACCCCCAAAATTTAGTTACAAACATCAATAAATTGTAATTTAAATACATCATGAAGGTATTTTGGTTTAGCAAAACTGACCCAAAGATAAACAAAGATAATTATGACGTTTGTATCAACACCAAGTACCACCCCACATGTGTTTATGATTATGTTTTCGATGTCTTTAGTCTGTGTCAATCAATTTTGGCGATTTCTGTGATTTGATCCTTTTTTCTTTACTACATCCAATTCATCGAGAGATTTTTACAAAACTAGCGCTATCTCTGTCTATCTATCTACAATTTTTACAGAATAGTCTGTCTGGTATCCTTGTCTGTGGGTAGTCCCTAATGATGCTTGTTCAGCGGACAATTAAGACTAACAAGTCCATGTAAGAGAAAAGCGCCCCAAGGGTTTATAATTATTTTGATCTTTAGAGGAGAACAGACTGCCATTTTTCCCCTTGTATAACAGTTTATTTTTGTACATTACACGAAGTGAATAAAGGTGGTGACATTTATAAAGCACTGATATTATTATATAGGGATAACACGTGCTATTCGACTTGTTTTTTCAAAGTCAAATCATTTATTTCAATTCAACAAGAAAAAAAAATAGAATTGAATCTAGTTGCCCCTTCCAAAAGGTAGTTTTGTATCGAAGAATGGGCAAGAAACTCCATACGTACTCTTTTAAAATCAATGTTTCAATCAATGTTGACTTTGACTTTGACTTTATTATTTGTATACAGAGTCATACGTAATTACATGTGAATGCAATGTACTTTATATAAAAACTACTAACACGCAAAAGGAATTTATATTACAAATATATATATTACAATTTCCTTTTACTTGACATAACAACAACCCTGCGTAATAGAATATGTAGGCATTTTCTAAGTTTATCTTGGACATCATTGACATAGGTAAAGGAAAACATTTTAAATAAGGAAACCTAAACTTGTAGTAAATATACTTAAGTTTAAAAAAGGCCGATCCGTCTTGAGCAAGCGTGGTGATCAATGTTCTTGCCTTCTCTGAATGAGAAGATGGCTTTGCACTGCAGTGGGACAATAATTAGGCCGGGGTATTATGTATTCCTTGATTGAGATATGCTAAGGTGCGTAGTACAGATATACCTACCTTTTCCAGGTAATGTTTTAGTCACGTATGAGTTAGATTGAGCCTATTGCCGTCAACCGAGCACAACCCGACGACAACGTATAGATTTTTCAGAAGTGGAAGACTCTTGTTACTTAGGGACAATAAGAATGGATATTTTCTATGACAACATTACATTGGACACAAAACTAATCGAAATCTTCGTACCTTATTCGAAATGTAACAATTAAGGTAACTATTTTATTATGATTATAATAAATGACTTTTATTCTTTTCCTTCCCACTCAAAAATAGAAATAATGTATTTTATTTTTAGTTTTAAACAAAGATATGTCCTGTTTAATCATTTTATAATAACAGATATTAAAATCATCATTGTTTATTATGATGCCCGTCATGTGAAGCTGATAGAATTAATTTGCACTCAATTTGTTAATAACAATAGAGTTTTTATTACAATGAACGCAAATAGAATTGAGTAAGTCTTATTGGCCTTCAACAATTTTACGAAAACGAAAAAACGAAAATAAAAACGAAACGAAAAAAGAAACTACAACTAAATAGTTGTAGTTTCTTTTTTTTTATTTTGATTGATTTTTTTACAATTAAGTCTGTTAATATCGTATATTCTTTTGATCCTTTCCATAAACATACACAAAAAAAAGTTTATATACGAACAAAATTCATTCCAATAAATGTTATTCTTTAGAGAAAAGTAAAGGATGACAAGTCACTGGCCGGAAAAAATAAAGCCCGTAATTCTTTTACAGCGCACAGTATTATGAAACATAAATATTTTTTTATGTGCTATAAAACATTAACATAATATTGTTATCCTTTGATATGTTTGTTCTACACAATATGAAGTCATAATAAAAGGACAAAGACCTAAGAAAAACCTAGTTCACGTTATAGAATCTTATCAATACAATCCACGAATGTATTTAGAATTACGTATCTATAACATATCCTGAAAATTTTGGCTCATATAGGAAGGAAGTTGCGTAAGCCTTCTGCGTAGTTCTTAGCATAAAGGATGAAAACATACATCCATTCCTATATCGAAGTTGAGTTGTCTAAAACTTATGTTCTCTTATTTATATTAGCAGTCTTTAATTCTGATATTTCTCAAGAAGGTTCCCAATTAGATACTAAAACTAATCATTAGATATTTATTTATACTTAGGGTGTCGACATAACAAAGCCCTTTTACTATATGTTATGTATTGCGCATCTAGTATTTTGTTTAATATATGATCGTAAAGTAACCCAACGGCAATTTATTTAAATTGTTGGTGAATCAGAGGTTAGGAGAAAATTAGGTACAATAATGTGGTTTTAATTATTGTTTTTCACTGACCTGAGTCGACTGGCGCTATATCAGGGCCGTCGTGGGGCGCTAACATCTTCATCGTAATAGCTCCAGGTAACACGCTACTTGACACCGACACCGTGGCGGATTACTTAACAATTTCACCGAAAAACGACGATTAATCGGGAAAATAACGGAAAATAACTGGAGCCCAACAGGCTGTTTTAAACACTGCACTATCGATTGCGTTCTGAGGGTAGTCACGCATGCGTGCGGTGGCTGTCCTCGCGCATGCGTGCTGGCGCCTCCGCCATGTTCAGCCGGAAAGACGTCATGTGACAGTTGACAGTTTTAAGACGCGTTTCCGCTGTTAATATTGACATGCAATCTAGTTTGGCGATGACTAATATCTGTGTATACGACATTCAGGAAGGAAAATAGATTGATAAAGTTGTTTAGTAATAGAATATGTTTCTAATAGAAATGCGGGAGTATCAAAGTGAAAATTCGTCGGGACGGGAAATTAATGTTTCGATATTGATAAACATAATACAATGCTTCAACTGTAGCTTGTTTTGAACAATTTTTTGGACGTAGGCAATGAATATTGACAACTCACAGACACTATTATAAGATTTACTTTTTTGACTACCTATTAGAACTGCGTTTTATTTGGGTTCTCGTCATATTTTCTGGAATTTGTCCTTACAAACCTTTTTTAGTGACCTCTGTTTCAACCTCTGTCATTGAGCTTCTTAATATTGTGTTGTAATGAGATTAAACTACGTCCCTTTACAATTGGAATTTATTACTAGAATCGAAAAATTTGGTAATTCTTTTTTCAGTATTTTTAAACTTATGGTCTATAATTTTAACTATAAGGAAATCTATTACTTGTAACTATAAGGAAATCTGATTCAGTGATTTAGTATATTGTGCTACTTTTTATAAAGACAAACAAGAAATCCAAAACTAACTTGTTATAAATTAATTTTATTGAAAATCGTAAATAAATTTACATAAAATATTAATAAATATTACATCACGTGTACAAACGTATTTGTTTCTTGTATTGTGTATATGTGGCGGTGGCAGCGGGCTGCGTGTGGTGTACGTGTGTGTTTGTGTGAATGTGTGGAAGGAGTGGTGTCTAGTAGCCGGCCAGCTCGGCGAAGGTGGAGTCCATCTCGTCAGCCAAGCTCTTGTATCTGTCCTTGTTGATTCCGAGCTCATCTGTTAATAGAGAACCATGTTAGAATGCTAGTTATACTTGGACAGAAGGAGACTATGTGCCATTAACTTTCAAATTCATTCGGTTTGATGATAGGAGGAGACTGTGCCATTAACTTCGTCATTCAGCTTGATGCTTTGGTAAAAAAATAGAGCAGTCCTGAGTTGTAATATGGTAACTGAATGGCAGTAAAAACTCTTAACAAACTACTTGGTGGAATCAAGTATTATAGAAAAGAGAAGGCACAGACCTAAATTCATGTCACAGTAATTTAAAACCTAGATAAATACAAATAATGTTGAAGATAGTGTCATTATGAAGATAGTGAATTAGAAATGTTACGTTTTACCAATGTCAATTATATTTTAGTGAAAATGTTCTTTTAACACATCATATTTATGGCGAAGCGGATAGCTTTAAAAACAGTTTTATAACGAAAAAAATTAACAGATTAAGAAAGAACCAACATTACCTTGGAAGCATTGGTCCGCGACGGTAGCAGCAAAGCGATAGACATATTAATCACAAACAAACAAAGCAGGGCTCAACACAAGATCTCTAAAGGATTGTCACAGATGCTCCGTAAATATACATCTACGCTATTATGTACAGACAGAGACAATCCTTCAAACATCGAGCAAGAGGTTAGGCGTTAGATGAAACAGTTCAGATACTCTGAAAAATATTAAACTCGTTCTTGACAGCTAATCTACAGTTGGACTAAACGATGAACTTTTTTTATGGTCGAAGGTAATGCAAGGTGACGTATCAAAATGGACTTTAGGGTGAAGTGATTCGGACGGTTTTTTCTTAAACTATGTGCTTTAAGGGCTGGTTAGTATCCTGTCAGCTCGGCGAATGTGCCGTCCAAGTCATCGCATATCGCCTTGTATTTCTCCTTCTCGCTGAATAATGCGTCTGTAAAATTTAGTGATTTGATAACAACTTACGAAACGGACCAACTTTTTATCCCGGCCTCTGGACTTAAAGATAAGTAAGAAAATGAGTTTTTATTAGAAAAGTTTTGATTAAAAAGCTTTTGCACTTGAGAGAAGCCATAGTATTCTCTTTTTGTTAGAATAGTTATCAAGTTATCATTATAGACGATTTCGTTACTTGATATTTAGATTTGTTTTAGTTAAATCTTTGAAATCAAAAAGAAAATCTTTCTTAGTTTTGATTCTTAGTGGTTGATTTAAGTTGATCTTATGTTACTTGATTAGAATGGTGTTTAGTTCGAGTCATACCTTCGAGCCTGTCGACTTCCTTCTGCAGTTTCTTGACAGTCTTCTCTGCGAACTCAGCGCGAGCCTCGGCCTCCTTGAGTTTGCCGGTGAGAGACTTCAGCTGCTTCTTGAACTCCTCGACACGCTGGTTGGCCTTCTCTTCCGATACTTCCAGAGATTTGAGGGAGTTACCTACGACCTGGATTCAAAATTTCGTTAATGGATTGTCAATAGTCTTTAAAACTAATGTTGGCTTACTGCCTAAATGTTTGAGCAAGATAATCAGACTATCACTTATAAGTTATTTACCTTTAATTCCTCCTCAAGTTCTGAGATCTTGGCGTCTCCGGACTTGACACGGTCCTCAGCGACTTCAAGCTCGTCTTCAACGAAGGCCAGCTTGCGGGATACCTGAGCATCATGAACCATGATTTTAGTATCCGTTTTAGTATAATATCATTCGTTTTGCCATGTATAGGGTAACGTGTCATTATTATTTATCAATTTTCTGATTAGAACAAGTAAAATCAGGTTTAGAAGATCAGAGTAATCGAAGGGTAGAAGTAGTAAAAGGGGCAAATATTTATCACCTTCAAAGAGTGTTAATTGATAGTTTATCAGAAATATTTCTATTTTGTCCCACCTCGTCGGACTTGCCGTCGGCGTCCTCAGCGAGCAGACGGGCTTCCTTCAGCTGGTTGGTGAGCTGGTCCATGCGCTCCTCGTCTTGCTGTGACCTGTTCTCCAACACTTTGCACATACTGGAACAAACGATACGCCATTCATTACTCTGATAACATTACATTGACTAAATTATAGGATAGTCATTAGGTTCATATCCAGTAACTACCAATCTTTCATGATGAGTTTGCCAATTTTATAAAATACAATGTAAAAACGTAGGTTCATTAATGTTCTTTATAAGACGTTGAGTATTGATACATTACTTAATCCTCTCACTGGAATTTAAAATCTACAAAATAACATTTTTGTTACCATGTAACTTTAATCAAAATTTATGTGTCACACATTAACTCAAATTGAATTAAGTAAACGAAAATGTTCCCAGTTATTTCACAAAATTATAATATTTCATAAGCTAATCTCTAATTCACACCATGTTTCTAATTATAGTAAAGCACGTAATCCAACTGTTGCTTTATGTGCTAAGAAATAAATCTAACGCAGCCGGAAAATAATATGTCGCTGTAAATATATTTCCAAAAGTAAATCTTACCGGTTGTTCTCGTCAGCAGACTGCTGTGCTTCGAGCAGCTTCTGCTGGGCGGTGCCTGACCTCTCCTCGGACTTCTCGAGGTCCTCCTCAATCTGCTGCACCTTCCTGTTGAGGGAGGCGACGTCGGCCTCGGTGGCGGTCAAAGTCTTCTCCTTCTCTTCCAAGTCCTTGTTGGCCTGTTCCAACTTGTTCTTGTTGACGATCAAGTCCTCCTCCACCTGGGCGAGCTTCTTCTGGAGCTCACGGACTTCCTCGTTGACCTGGAAAGGAGAAGAGATTTCAAAGTTAGAATCAGCTGTATTGGACCTAGAATAGTCTCTTGAGGGACCCATAAGTTTTGTGGGTTTAAATCTGGGTCTGAATATTTTTTCTATAGTATTTGCTCTCCTGAAGGTTACATTATTAGGGTACACTTAAATTCCTTTGGGAAATACCACTCAACCCCTGAGTTCCATGAAAATAATAAATATTATGTAAATTCCAATCCATTCCAATGAGGTCGAGAATTATATCTTTTTCTCTCACATAAATACCCACTAAAAATACATTTAGCGTGGGTACAAATGGGACAAGTCTCTAAGGATTTAAATAGATTAAGCAATAAATTGTGTTTTTCTATACGCCTGTATAAACGTGAACCTACTTATATTATTTTAAGTTGAAACGTTCTCAAATATGGGTCGTTCTTACGTATTAGAGTGACTACATCAAACGTGACCCTCTGACCTCGATTATCCTAAAGAGATCAGCGGACTTACCCTAAATACCAATTTCGGAAAGGAGCATATTACGAAATGTTATTTTTGAGTTCCTTCATATTTTTTGCGGAGCTTCATGACAAAATACACAGAGATATTCTTTTAAAATGAGATTCCTTAGCAAACTGTTTATCTAATTTTGATTTAGTTATCTAAATGATTGAGTAGGTACATGATTTTAGACCCCCCAATGTTAACATTTTTCGTCGGTTATTAAAAAAAGTTGCGTCGGGTTTCAAATATTGCACTTTTGTATAGGTTTTGTTACAATGTCATTATGGTCTTCTACCCGTTATATTTACCCATTATACGTAGTTTTTTTGCCATGATCGTAAAGCGAAGCTTGATAGTTCATTGTTGGTTCAGATAAAGGTGTAGTAAGTACCATACCTTCTCGGCGCGGAGGTTGGCGTCCCTAGCCTGCTGTTCACAGGTGTCAGCCTTGTCCATGGCATTGTCCTTCTCCAGCTTCATCGCTTGCATCTTCTTCTTAATCGCGTCCATGGTGGCGGCTGTGTGTCTTTACGGTCCGGTCAAAAAATACGCCAGTTACGGCCTGAAAAAAAAAAACAGCTTTGAGTGAGTATTTCATTCGAATTCGTTAAATATGATTTGTTGAATAGCTCGGAATGGCATGTCCTCTTTACTGTGCATATATAATACTAGCTTCTGCCCGCGACTTCTCCATACAAATTTTGGACCCCCGTTTCACCCCCTTAGGGGGAAAAACTTTGGAAAATCCTTTCTTAGCGCACGTCTACTGACTATAAACTATCTCCCTACCTTTCTTCTTTATACGCCAAGCGGTTTTCGATATTTCGTGATGAGTGAGTGAGTGAGTGAGTATTCGCTTTTAAATATTTAGATTTTGCATATATGAAGATAAGAAGAATATGAGAATTTTCAACCTATTTGAATCCATCGTCTGTTTTGTAAGGATTTTAATGTTCGAACTATTTTCCATACACAACAAACATGTTTTGTACCTCCTGCACAAAGTAAACCGATTTCAGTGAACCGTTTTCTGTGAACAATATTAACCTACACTGCTCCAGTGCAGCGGGGGTTTAATAAAGCTTCTGCTACGGTACTACATTATGTACAAAGTTAATTGAAATCGTGACAATATAGTTTGCAACGTTCGGTACTCTAGCGCTTATAGAGGAAAACTCATAACATTTTCGATTACTTTTTGATTTGATTTCACTTCTTGGAATCGTGTTTGATGTTTAGAAAATACTTGACTCGGGGTCTCTAGCTGTTTTGATGAGAATTATTTTCTCTGAACAAATCCAGGCTATATTTAAGGCCTCTCCACACACGAATGATAATATTACAGGGGAGATAATATCCCAGGTAACGTACGTGGCCTATATGCAAAGACTCGCTTGACTCAATATCTCTTACAGGAAGGGCTGTGACAATATCGCACTTGTGTGGATAAACCTATAACAGCTGATCATAATGCGTCACATTGATTTAATTATGATGACTCTCTACTAAAATAACACACTTTCTTTGTTCCTAATCCTTATAATATCACTTCATAAGTTACATAGAATCAAAAACATTTCTATAAAGTTGTTTAAAAATATAACTATTCCCAACTGGAAAAGTTAAACTCTGCCATTCAATGTGGCACTGTGCCAACTTGCCAGATGTAGCAGTGCATAATTATTGGGTCTACGTTCTTGATACTAAATTATATTCCAACCTAATTACGAAGGGGCTATGACACAGTTGGCTTGCTGAAATATTAGTGCTGAATACACCCCTAGCTTGAGAGTTTATAACCCTTGCTTTGGGGAAAAGAATAAGGGACATTTACTTTTAATCTGCTTCAATGATCCTGGTAATAAATCCTATAAAAAACTAGACAAAATAAAGCAATTTTCTATATGATTATTTCATCATATACTTACTTAGTCCAGTGGTTGGCGCCTGAACTTCGTGCATTAGGTTCGATTAGGGGCAAGTACCAATGTGACTTTTTTAATTCATATGAACTTTCTAAAGTTTATCTTAGACATCTCTGACATCAGTGAAGGAAAACATTGTGAGGAAACCTGGACTTATAATATAACTTATTAATATATGACTGGAATCGCCAATCAGCCTTGAGCAAGCGTGGTGATCAATGCTCGTGTCTTCTCTGTAGAAAAGGCCTTCGCCGTACAGTGGGACAGTAATAATAATATTTACCTATAGAAAGAAAATACTGTCTTTACTGATAAAATCTATTACTTCCAGTGATTTAGTTCCTATTTTATGCTTTCTTACTACTCAAGTGCCCAGATTTTATACAGCATCAAAATTATAGTTTCTAAAAGTTTCCAGTAACGTTTCAAAATACGAACTTTGTATCCAACTCAATAACAACACGCGAAGCTCGTTCCCAATTTATACAAAGTTCGTGTCAAAAGACAAATGACTATAAAGTTATAATTTTATTTGTTACAACTTTAATTTAATAATGCGCGTAGAACTCAAACCTTTGTTTGCGACTTGTGGTAAAATATTTAACCCTTATACTGATGTAATTCAATATACCTACTTACTGAGTTTTGGGACCAAGTCGTATTACGGGGAATATAGATACTTTATAGTGTTGTTAAGTAATAACAGCCGCACGGGTCGATCCATCAGGTTAAGCTACGCTTTCCGGGATTGCTCCGTGGATGGGTGACCATCTTTACACACCGAGACTTACGTGCCTCGGAAAGCACGTTAGGCCGTTGGTCCCGGCTGTGAATCTTTGACAGTCATTTCGGGTCGTCAGAAGCCCAAAAGTCAGACAACCAGTCTTACCAAGGGGTATCGTATTACCCAGTTACTGGGTTGTGGAGGTCAGATAAGCAGTCGCTCCATGTAAAATACTGGTATTCAGCTGCATCTGGTAGGACTTGAAGCCGACCTGAACATAGTTTTGAAAAGGATAGGCAGATTGATAGATACTTATTTGTTGTTTGTTTTTGCTCTTGTTGAGTTTGAGTAATTAAATCTTTACGTTGCTTAGCTTGGGCAAGGTTAAAAATGTTAGCTGCTTTTCTATGGGTGGGTGTAAAGCAGAGTGGGAGTAAAACTATGGTGTGACGTCAGCAATGGCGTCTGTGTTTACACGTTTTATGTGAGAATGTATTGGGTTGGGAAATCTTTTAAAATAGATTACTTCGTCGGCGTCGTTGGTGTACATATAAACTCGTAAATCGTTTTGATTTTTCATACTTTTTTTTTTATTACTGTGTATCTAGTTCCCGCTTCAAATTCTCCTCATGTGTACTTTTATACACCCACTATGTACCAGTTCTAAAATGAGCTATTACTATATATAATATTATAAGCTTGCCTGCCTCGTTGGTCTAGTGGTCGCAAAGCGCGACTGCTGAGCATGTGAGGTCTTGGGTTTGATTCCCAGGTCGGGCAAAGTGTTATTGGGATTTTCCATCAGGAATTTCTCAGTAGCAGCCTCGGAGTCTGGATTAGTGCCCGGTTGATGGCAATAGGCTCGCCCCCTATTACATGGGACTTAAACATAACTGGCGAAATGTGGGTGTACACCTCTGCCTAACCCTTTGGGGATTACAGGCGTGATGTTATGTTTATGTATGATGTAATATTATAAGCTAATGAGTTTGTTTGGTTGAACGCGCTAATCACAGGAACTACCGGTTGGAATTGAAAAATTATTTTTGTGTTGGATAGTCCATTTATACAAGAAGGCTATAGGCTATATAACATTACGCTACGACCCACAGGAGCGGAGCAGTAACCAAAGACAAAGAAAGAGCCCGGGCAGGAGCTAGCGTGATATACAGGCAACAAGAAATAAGATAGGTAACTACAGCAGTCTTTATATGTCGAACAAAGCATACATATAGAGCCAGCCATTAATTTATAGCAATTCTATCTAACTCTGTGTCAGAGCCTTTTGCAGAAGAAGGCATAAAACTTAAATTTCTAAGGAAAGGACATAAGCCTCCCCAGAAGGTAGCCACAATGACCGTTCTGCACTGCCCTGAAGGCTGTATGAATTAAAGCTCATCTGCCCTAAAAATTTAGCTCAGAATTAATTGATAACAGGGCCCATTAAGTATGATAATTGGGCCGTATTATCAACTAACTAGGAGTTAATAGAGAACCCTTTTTTTTTGAGGTGGTAAAAATCATCAAATGAGTCAGACTTTTACTGACTAAAAAACCACCCTGTTCCTGCTGTTGCCCTTTACGTTCCGGGGCCACGGTATCCTGTTAAGACGTCTTAATAATATTAAAAAACTAGCCCGAATCGTCTGAAATTTTTTGCAAAATCTTATGAATTTATGCATATTTTTTCCTAGAACGGTCATGGCCGATATTTTCTTAGATGCACCATATTTGTATAGACTACTTTACGTGATGAAGTATCGACAGCTCAGTTTGTTTACAATACGGGAAAGAAATGTAGCTCGGTGAGTGCAGACTGAAATAACGAGAGAATTTTTGAAGGGCATTTGCAAATGTTACGTCAGTTATGAAATGTGAGCTTTTACATGTGTTTTTCAGTTTTCATGTAATATCTACTTATATGAAGATCGTTTTTTTTGTCGTATTTGCTGATTTGTGTGTGTTGTGTTGTGCATATGATACAAAATATAGGACAATGTGGTGTTTGCTATGATAGTAGGCCATGACATTAATTTTGTGTCTACCTACACTACTTGTTTTACAGCCAATTAATAAGGCCATACCTTATTAATTGGCTTTAAAACAAGTAGTGTAGGTAGGTTTCCCCAGTTTGTTGGCGTTCGTGAATGTGTAAGTATGTGTGGTTTGTGTAACATTTTTTATAAAATGAAAAAGCTTCTAAAAAACCCATTCATTTCATAAAACACCTAGCAACAGATTTAACGATCATACATCAATATTTTACAACCATTGCTTGCCGCTATAAAACACGAGCTAAACGAAACGGAACAAACTCCGCGAGCGATGGCAAACTGGCGATGTTGCGAAAATAACGTACGGTGACGTGGTTCTGGCGATCTGACAACGCCACCGACATTATTGTTCACGAAAATAACCGTGTTTTCACATCTCTACAGCTGTTGCAGTGGCCCGGGACTAAATATACTTACGGAATTTTAGAACGAACGCTAATTTATATATCGTTTACGCTTTTTCCTAACTTGGTTGGCACAGCTTTTCAGTTAATTTTATTTAAACTGTGACTTATTGTCTTCCGGATTTAAATAAATAAGATTTTTTATTATTGAATAAGCACATTACTTTTATAATATTGTACCTAGATTACTTACTACTGATGAAAAGTTCAAGGTTTTGTTTTACTTTCCTATCTTACATTTCAGGTTGTAATTAGTTACTTGTTCTTTACAAAGCTTTAGTCACTTGAAATTTATACTGTAATATAATTGGCAAAGCGCTTTTTGTTGAATGAATAGACATTTGAAAAAGGCCTGTTACACTACACCACCTTTCAATAAGGTCCGTTCAAATTACTCGGCAGATCAATTCATATAAAATTCTGCTCCATTTTTAAATATACACATCAAAAGTGTCTAGGGATCAACATCCCTAACATTGATTAGGGATGTTGATCCCTAGACACTTTTGATGTGTGTATATCTTGTCAAAAGTGTCTTTTGAACAATAGTGAAAGGCCTATAGACATTCGCCATTAAAAGTTAAGATCTACTTCAGAATGGAAACTTTAACTAAGTACTCTTTTGAACTTCTTCTGTTATCATTAACGACAATGAGATTTCATAAAAAATGGAATACTGTTTTTGCCAGCTGTATCTCTACCTACCTACCAAGCCCAGCTGTTCAGATACCTCATTAACAATAACTTAGGCTATACTGAAAGCTACATAATAAAATCGAAGATTGTTCTACATAATAAAATCGAAGATTGTTCATTCGTTAAGTCCTTCAAAAATATCCAATAACTTTTACGAAATAGAACTGACGAAAATATTTTATCTTATTATTTATATTGGGACCTTATTTTATCCGAATTTCAAATGAAAAATTTAAAAAAGAGAGTCATTGAATACAACTTCGAATATTTCAAATTCAAAAGATTATTGGAAACACGTTTTAGAAATGCTCATAAAAAATTCTTTAAATTCAAACTGACTAAAAGATTCACAATTATTCAATGAAGTCCAAAATGTCAATAGCAACCCTTAATTCAAGGGCAGGGTAAACAATGCGTCATCAATTACGTCACTTAATTCATCGATGTTATACTAACGACTTGATTTCAATGAACTTGAAAATGAACTGTCTGCAATACCAAAATCAATGCCTAAAACTCGAATAGAATTATTCAGCTGAACGCTTCCAAAGAAACGGTTATTGATCCTAAAGTCGAAAGTAACTCACTTTCAAATAACTTTAAAGTTCCTGAAAGAACATCTTTTTACATTTGAATAAGCAAAGTAACTTTAAGTTTATTTCTAAACCGGTTGCCTCAAGGGAGGCTGTGTTTATAATTGTTGTATCCACGCTTTTGAAAACTTGAAAGTTTTAAGATCAACGTCGCCAACAAAAGTTGGCAGGTTCTCGATGTAAACAATAACTTGGATGTTGTATTGTGTCGTATAGGAAATTATTTAAGCTTCAATTGATATATTGAAATTGAAGTTACGAAAGGTAAAGTAGGTAGAAGAGATGATGGAAAAGATTTACGGGGCTTTTCTACTAACTTTTAAGAAAGATCGCAGTCTAATCTCAGTCTCAATCTGTCAAAAATTTCTTTAATTTACTTATACACTATGTAACAAAAACCCTGTCAGATCAGTGTTGCCGTTGATCAGTTTTTATGTTTTATTTTAATTTAATTACTTCTTCTTTCTTCTTTTTTTTTCACTGGGGAAAAATAATAATCTCAAATCCATTAAATGGTTACGTATATGTGTACGCAGTACGATGCCCAATAATACCCTTAAGGATCGGACAGGGTTTTTGTTACATGCTGTATATACATTTTTCAACATCGATTTTCGCTGAGATGAAATTGCGACTAGATGTTGAAGTAAGTATTTTAATTTGTATAATTGATCTTGAGCGAAGGATATAGTATGAATAGTCGAAGTTAGGGGTGGATTGACTTAATGATCAACTAAGTGATTGTAGACCAGATGGAACGTGATAGATGGCGTCAGAATATCGTAATTATTCATTGTTTATAAAGGAAAAACGGACAGTATAGCGAAATATGTAGTTACTGCGATGTATAAAAATCATGAATGGAATTTCGAAGTGAAAATATAACAAAAGATTTAACTAAATAGTGACTAAAATATCGAAGAGATAATTTAATAAGAATTAAAACTATAAACGAAATAAAAAATGACTAAAATACTGATAACAGAATTATATGAGATAGAATTATCGACAAGTGCGAATACCAAGAACAAAGAAGTACCTACTTTAAATAAAAAAAACGATGTTTGAAACTATAAAATAGTTAATATGAAAGCTATAACTGTAACTATCTCCCGAATTTCAGGGATAGTTCAGCTAGTATGTAATAGTAGGCGCTTTGAAGAGGTGCCAACACCCCGAGTTCCAGACACGCCGGTAATCATGACGTGTGCAAATGACAACCGCCATCCCATACTTTAATCCCAACATGATTTATCGTTTCAGATGTAGCTTTCATATTAAGTGGGTATGCGTGTTATGTTAAATGTTACTGTTGTAAATAACTATCTATTAATAGGGCTGTAGTATTGTTATTACAATGCGTTTACAATCGCTATTGTTTAGATCTACTCAAATTAAATGTACCTACTAAGTATTTTTCTAAATTTCGAAATATCTTCAGTGGTTAAGTAGGTATTCAAATGTGAACATGTGTAGTGTGCGCGTATAGATTTTAATTATAACAGCTTTCCTAAAAGCTTTGTTATTTTAACTATCATTAACATCCATTATGTCAGTGACTCCCCCACAATGTCCAAATAGCTGGACAGTCATAGCTGTAATCGGAAACCGAACATCAGTAAACAACAGAGTTGTGAACCGAACGTCCTAATTACACGATATATGGGCCACGACTGAGGCTAAATAAAAATTGAGACGAGTTTCCTCATCTCGCTAAATAAATACTGATGTTCGGGCATGCCGCAAATAGGTTACAAGCGGTGTGAGCGCGCGGCGTGGGCGGCGCGCGGGGACTCACTATTTTCAGCGAGGACGCGCGAGCGATGAAACCCGAGTCATATCCATGGAAAACGCGAGCCGCGCGCGCACATCGCCCGTCCGTACTCGCTACAACTGACACTCAATACACACTGGCGTACTGCCGTACTAACACGAGATATGCCAACCCGAGCCAGAAAATACAGAACAACGTATCACAGAACAAAAGCACAGAATCGCCGGGGTCAACATCCAGGAGCTTGGATACTCCACACATGATGGCACTGACGTGTCACACTGGCACAGTCCTGGGCCGCGGCTGGTGTGCTGGGGTCCAGGTGAAGTATCCAAGCTGCCGGCGTGGCGGAGCGCGGCTGCACTCACCTCACGAGCGGGCTGTTCAAACGGCGGAGCGACACGCACTGCGCCGCGCCCGCCCTCGCGGTTTCGCCGCGCTCCCACCCGACTATTTTCGGTGCCAAAAATCCAGGATTCCGATCCAGCATAGCAATCGCAACGAACGTGCCGACCACCACCCGTCACGCTCCCACACACAGGCACACCACTATTTTTGCCACGATCGCTAACAGACGGACCTGTGACGACGTCGGCGGATGTGAATATCGAGCAGATTGATAGATCGGTGATATAAAAACACGCTCGCTGTCAATGCCGGCTAAATCGATCAGGTGGCACTGTCCTGCTCACGCGACGCTAACATTCGTGTTGCAGATTTCCCAAATTCCGAGAGCCATCCGGCTGGCCGGCCCTACTATATTTAGCGTAATACCGAACTTCATTGAGATCGACACGCGGCTTTCATCTGGCTATAACAGTCAACTACCTATTTGCATATTGGTCCACTCATGATTTACGTTTGTTTGGCTGTTAATTGTTGTAGGTATAATTCATTCATAACATTCCGAACATCTCAAATTGGACTGAAGACAAGTAATAGGATACCTTTCGGCTTACACCATTTATATATCCATTTCTGAACGTGGGTCTCAAAAGACCCGCACCATATAGATTGTAGGTAATATTTCTGTGTGCATCTACGAGTAAACAATCAGTGCCGAAACGCCCAAAACTTAGCTAAGTTCTGCCAAAGTGAGTCAGCCCACAATCTCTCAATAATCAAATCAATAACGTCAAACTAATTCAATATGCCAAATGTTTTACATTACTATCCTGAAATAACTGTTGGTACATCCCAAACATTTGCTTAAAATAGATTTAAAATTAATCAGCGCCAAACATTCAAAAACATTACGATTACTTTGAAAAAATGGGAAATATTTTGATGTGAATTCAAACCCAATTATTCTAATAGATACTTAGCTAAATCGCCTCAAACACCATCTTTACCTACCCCACTACTTGCATAGCTCTGACGATTGACAGAGTGAGAGATAAACATTCAACTTGCTACCCTAAATACTCTAGTTCGTTCAAGGGCAGCAACAGCAATGTCATTAATAGTGTATGGAAACACAGCATAGCTATGAGCATAGCATACAGTTTCCAAGCTGTTTGCTATGCTAAGATATTTTTCTTATAGGGCTGATTTAAAATATTTAATGATAACTTAGTGTTATTTTACTATCTACCAGCTTCTAAACTAGACTACTAGCTTTTAGCTTTCTTCTAAAAATCCCAAAGACTGAAATTATCCCTTGGTAACACAGTAACGGGATAAAAATGCCATGTGCTAAGCTAGATCAATATCTACATGTATGACAAACGTTTATCCATCCGCACATACTTTCACGTTTATAATGACATTATTTTTATACATATAGGTATGTATGTAGAATAAGCTTGTTTGTATTGTGTACAATACACATAATTCACTTAGACAAAGTCTAACAGGAAATCATGGCGAAGACACATTAATAAATAAATATATTAGAGCAAAAATTATACACTTTTATTTTTGGTGTGAAAAGCACTTTATAGCAGTGCATTGTACTTTTGTGTACAATTGTACATGCAAGAGTATTTTTGTCGTAGAAGTATTTAAACTTGACAAAATGTTAGAATTTTGAAGTTTAATAACTCCGTAACCTGTAAGTCCCAGGTTATATGGTCCAGAACAAATAATTATGTATCTTTTGACTTCGGTAAATGTCTTTTTAAATCCCTTATATGCACCTAATCCATTTTAATATTTGTGCAGGAAAACACCTCTTTTGAAACAAGGTAGACTGGTAGAATCCGCCTTTGTACAATGTATTTTTTTTACATATGCATAACGTTGTAAATAAATTAATAAATAAATCCTTAAGTAAGTAGCGTTATTAAAATGTCATCCAGTTTTAAAATTAACTCACAGTACCTAACGCTTTGTCTTCTCATGTATCACGGACTATCCACGTTAAAAAAAAATTGATGAATCACGCGGCGACCACCAATATGCAGGATATTGGTGGTCGCCGCGCTGACAAGCGTAGGTAGGTACATTGTAGTCTCACCACTCATGGACACAATTTTAAGCCGCTTGGTAACGCTAAAGCTTTTTACACGACTGCCCCAAAAAAGGGAGTGTTATGTGTTCAGGGTTAATGTATGTATGTGTGTATGTATGTATGTATGTATGTATGTATGTGAGTTTCTTTATTCCACCATAACTTTTAAACGCCTGAACCGATTTAGATGTATGGGGTATCGTTACAATCCTTGCATCGTTCCGAGTAACATAGGCTAGCTAAAAATAAAAAGATGTGGTCACTTAAAAACGTAAATTAATACCAGCCTCAATTTATTTTTTTAATGAATCTGGTCGTCTCTATGTTTATCGTCTAGAGTTTGACAAGTAGATTTTAAAAATATATAACACTGTAAATAAAAAACGTCATAAAAAAAACTGTCGAGTAAACAAAGTACAAATGTGCAATTTATGGAGTCGTGTTTTTTAATTTTTTAATTATAGTAGCTTGTTTCAATAACTGAACTCATAAGCAGAGGCGTATCTAGGATGGGGCAAGTAGAGCATGAGCCCTGGGTGCCTATTAAAGGGAAAAATCAAAAAAAAATTAAAATTAATAATCAAAATACACAATTCCATATTGTTTTATTTACTTAATGATTTTATTCAATGTCTCGTTTCGTGTTTGTTTAAGGCCGTTTGTCCACCGCCGCCGTCACCGGAACGTCAACGAGAACGAGATGACGGCGCCGAAGTACTGATACATAGACTACTATAGCCGCGTGTCCACCGCAATTCCGTCACCCGAGCACCGTCATCCCGGCCGCCGAGTTTCGAGTAGATCGGCGTGACCTGTGCCGGCAACGGCAATACAAAACACAACTGAGCCACCGATATATCGGCGCGGTGGACAAACGATCGCCGTCACGTCATCTTAAACTCAACCCGAAATAATCTCGTTCTCGGTGACGGTCCGGTGACGGCGACGGTGGACAAACGGCCTATGAGTGTTTAGTGTGTGACTGCCTCGTTGGTCTAGTGGTCCCAAAGCGCGACTACTGAGCATGAGGTCTTGGGTTCGATTCCCAGGTCGGGCAAAGTGTTATTGGGTTTTTCCATCAGGAATTTCTCAGTAGCAGCCTCGGAGTCTGGATTTGTGCCCGGTTTATGGCAATAGGCTCGCCCCCTATTACATGGGATTTTTTTTTGAGGTTGTAAAAATCGTCAATTTAGTGAGATATTCAAGCTTAAGGTATAGATTTACAGAATCAGATCTTCAGTTGCTTGTGCTACGTCGTTTCGTAGCCTGGCGTAGCACGTAGCCATCTCGTAGCACACACCCTTATCCGTAGACCCAAATAAATAGCCTTCTTACTACTTGTAAATAGTTTGCCATTACTTACTGTCCATCAGGAACGTACTAAATAGGATAACTGGTAATTAGTGAAAGACACTTATACACATGATTGTACCTACTTATGATAACAAACAACTTACCCAAAGAAACTATTTTTTTTTAATTTACTAAGTGCATGATTCCAATCATCTCAATAGAAAATTAAGTAACACGCCATTCCTTCACAGTTTTCGCCAATCACCCCAAAAGCGTTAAAACAAACATACCTACAAACAAACAAAAACTCTTTAGCATTAAGCATTATTATTTTAGTAAGTACCTACCTATACATGTGTTTTTTCATTAAATTCTTTATTTATTGCTGTGATTCTTAGGTAGGTTAGGTACCTACTCCTAAATATTGTCTTTGTCTCGTCTACGTTAAAATTTAAAGTTTAACAATAGATTTATACCATCACAAATATTATTTTCAACTTACTTTTATTATTCTCCTATAAAATTACAATGAAAAAAAAATAGTGTTAAGTAAAAACTAGTAAAAAAGTTTACCACCAACCTCGATAGATGGCAGCACAGGAAAAATTAAAAGTCGCTATGGTTTCGTTACCGCGAGCAGTATAAGTACAGCGCCGATATGGTTGGGATAGGTCATTTTAAAATGTTTTGCTCTTTCAAATTTATCTTGAAAGGGAGCTGATTGGATAAGGCGCGTCGCTCACTGGTAAAGTCGAGGCGACGTCGCGTCAGCGGCGGTGCGGCGTCGCAGCACGGTCGAGGATAGGTCTCTGCGTAGAGTCAAGGCGCAGGCGGCTATGCTTCCTTCACATTTTGAATGACAAAATGACAAAATGGCGGTGGGATCGTGGCTTGGGCACACTTGAGGGCCTTCTTGCGCCTGCACCTCGCCTCCGCCCCGCCTGCACCTCGACTCCGCCCCGCCTTCACCTCGCCCTCGCCGCAACTCTTGTATGTGAGCGCACTACCATTCATTTGTAAAGAAAACCTTGTTGCGGCGTGCCTCTTATGCGCCCGCGCCTCAACTGCACCTCGACTGTTAATCGTGTGAGCGACGCCCCTAAGGCGCGTCGCTCACTGGTTAAGTCGAGGCGACGTCGCGTCAGCGGCGGTGCGGCGTCGCAGCACGGTTGAGGATAGGTCTCTGCGTAGAGTCGAGGCGCAGGCGGCTATACATTTTGAATGACAAAATGACAAAATAGCGGTGGAATCGTGGCTTGGGCACACTTGAGCGCCCCTCCTGCGCCTGCACCTCGCCTCCGCCCCGCCTGCACCTCGCCTCCGCCCCGCCTGCAACTCGCCTCCGCCCCGCCTTCACCTCGTCCTCGCCGCAACTCTTGTATGTGAGCGCACTACCATTCATTTGTAAAGAAAACCTTGTTGCGGCGTGCCTCTTATGCGCCTCCGCCTCAACTGCACCTCGACTGTTAGGCGCGTCGCTCACTGATTAAGTCGAGGCGACGTCGCGTCAGCGGCGGTGCGGCGTCGCAGCACGGTCGAGGATAGGTCTCTGCGTAGAGTCGAGGCGCAGGCGGCTATACATTTTGAATGACAAAATGACAAAATAGCGGTGGAATCGTGGCTTAGGCACACTTGAGCGCCCCTCCTGCGCCTGCACCTCGCCTCCGCCCCGCCTGCACCTCGCCTCCGCCCCGCCTGCAACTCGCCTCCGCCCCGCCTTCACCTCGCCCTCGCCGCAACTCTTGTATGTGAGCGCACTACCATTCATTTGTAAAGAAAACCTTGTTGCGGCGTGCCTCTTATGCGCCTCCGCCTCAACTGCACCTCGACTGTTAATCGTGTGGGCGACGCCCCTTAATCGTGTGGGCGACGCCCCTTACTGGTCAGCGCCCGTATAAACTAAATGACACTACACTACCCCGCGGCTTCACCAGCGTAAAGTAACATCTTTGATTACTGTTACGCTCCAGTGGGTCTTAGCGTAATGTGTGTATAACCTTTCTCAATAAACGCAAAAAGATTTTATCAAGTCCGTCCAGTAGTTCCTAAAATTAGTGCGTTCAAAAAGCAAACAACCTCTTTAGCTTTATAATATTAGCATAAGTAGATTAAAATAATACCAACCTATTATTGTCCCACTACAAGGCAAGCGACTCTTTTCATACAGAGATGTTGCCCGGTGTCGAATTCATCACGACATTATTGCGACTGATCTTCTAATGAAGCTCTAAAAATGATGAATCTGGTGCGGCAATTCTGCTAACTATTATAATAACGATTGCAATTTAATCTGTCAAAAATGCCTTTAAAACCCTTTGACTGCGAGCGAACATTCGCTAATGGCGCATTTTCATTAGTCGATAGGGCCCGCATGCGGGGTGCGAGATTTCTGGAACGCATGCCACAGGGCCCGCATTCGGGGAACCGTGTTCATTATGGCGCAATTTCATTAGTCGATAGGGCCCGCATGTCGATACCACGGTCGGTATAAAGCATGCGGGGGATCCCCGCATGCGTTGTAACAACTTGTAACTTTCATTGGTTGTTATCTCGCATGCGGGGACTCCCCGCATGCGGGCCCTATCGTCTAATGAAAATGCGCCATAACCCATGCCCGTAGTGCGGCTGGCTACAGTTAGTGTGTTCGCCGTAGAAAAACACATATGGTGTGTGTGCGCAGCACTTTTTAGTAGGAACACAACGGGTGTGTTTTCTCGTATTCAAGGGGTAATTTTCCTAAATTTATTTGTTGTTGTCTGATTGTTGCTGATGATGATTGCGACTAGATTTTGAACGTGTTTACAAGCTTTAATTTCACTGCCTCGTTGATTTACTGGTCGCAAAGCGCGACTGCTGAGCATGAGATGTTGGATTCGATTCCCAGGTCGTGAAAGTATTATTGGGATTTTCCATCAGCATTTCTCAGTAGCAGCCTCGAAGTCTGTATTTGTGCCCAGTTGATGGCAATAGGCTCGCCCCATATTACCTATATGGGACTCAAATATAACTGGCCAAATGTGGGTGTAGTAATGGGTACAATGTAGTAATGGGTTTCAGGTGTGATGTTCAGCAGCAGCATCTTTCATCTCTTTCTATTATACGGTGATATACATAGCGGCCCTAACTGACTTACAGTGCCTATAAATAAAACACAGATCAGATTTAATATAAATTTATTTTACAAGAATGAACAGTTTAAAGCGCCAATAGGTACACTTTCTCAGAAGCTTTGTCCTAGACACACAGATAAGAAGATTAGGGACTTAGGTACAGGAAGTATGAAGCATAGGTACATATACAATAATAATTGAAGGTACAATCATATTGTCGTACAAAATCTAAAAGCTAAATGAGTACAAACCAGTACAAAAGTTCTCAAACCTATTAAAGATCATAAGATTATGTGTTTTGGATGTCTTGTTCACACTTTGACTGGATGGATAACTCTTCAATATCTATATTAGTAATTTAACTGTTATTTAGATAGTTGAAACAATTAATTAAAAATTCCAAGATCTCAAAAAAGTTTTTTTTTATCCCTAAAAACCCGATTTTTTAACTTATTGTATAAATTGATTTTCAGTTGCTTTAAAATCATTAAAATCATTAAATAATTGGTCAATTGAATTGGCGAAGTTTAATTGGCGAAAATCCTGGATCCGCCACTGGCTGACAATCCCTAGCATCGGTGAGATAACAACTCAACTATAGCTCACTTTACCTAAATATACATAATAGCACTACAGCTTTCTTCATTGTGTGTTACATAGGGAAGGCTGATTATACCTAATTAAGATTTTCTTCGATGTATTTCAAAGTGTGACCAAGACATAAAAATAGTGCAAAAAACTAAAACTCGTAACACATTTTCATAAGATTATGTTTTACACATCATAAAAAACGATTGTCGTTAAGAACTCGCGGCGAAGGTACACAAAAATTTCGGCAGTGTTTTTAGGCGCATTCAATGCTACGTAAAAATGAGCTTTGAAGTAACAAAATAGAGCTGTATTTTAATATAATTTTTCTTTGCACAAATCCAGTTTAAGACAGCATTTGAGCTATTCCAAAGACGACAGAGGACTTAGGGAACGGAAGGAAGTTTCACGTTACATGTTACGTACGCGCCAGGAAAGATGAGACTTACAAGCGTCAGTAGTGGGATGCTTGCGTAGTACGAAACAGTTTTTCATAATTTGTGTATGTATTCAGAGATTTTTCGACGACATTTACATCCATATTTATAAACAATTAGCAGGAGCTAAGTATTTTCTTAATGAAGTCATTACTTGAGGATAGAATTCTTGATTTAAAAATTGTATTCTATAGTCGTAAAATCTTAACAATATTTTATATTTTTTACGAAATAATAAAGTTTGTGTGGTGTGTCAACTCTCATCTTTAGTGGCGCGTATTGTACAGTCAGCAACAAAAGTCGATTAACAATGTTACTTTTTTATATCATTTAAACAGACACTAAACACATAATGTACTGGCTTTCAGAATGTCAGGCAATAGCTAAGGGTTTATTTTATCTTAATTTTATATTAATTGCGTTTTACTTTTAATATTGTACTTAATAATTAGGATTTAAAAATCATAAATGTTAATCGACTTTTGTTGCTGACTGTACCATATTCTATTTTCCCACTCTTCAACACTGTCAATTTTTATTTTATGTTAAGAATAGAATGTAAACGCAAGTTCTTTCTTAACCAAGTTACTCAAAACGATATTAACTCTCCACACACAAAGCAAACAGTTTGCTTATAATACGTAAAAAGATACTTCGAAGCTTTCGTCATTTGTTATTCTTCAACACTAATGTGAATACCGTTGCTGATATTTGAACAACAACCGGATGATCTAAAATAGTTCATAACATATAACAAATGTATCTGTAGCTACACCACTTGAGTCCTCGCCTGCGGGGAATAGATAATATACATGTATCACATATCCTAAGAACTATCCAGTGCACATTTCACCTCTTGTGTATCACGCTACAACCGCCCGCCGCCCTCATCTCTCCTGGTCCCCGTTCTCGTCCTACCCCGCAGGACTCAATTCGGCAATTTAGCTATAGTGCTTCACATTCCAGCTTTGGATAAAATAATATGGAATTTGTTCACAGCAAGAGCAAATAAGCCCAAAAAAGTTTGGGAATATCCACCATGATATCAATCTGACAAATTAAAGTAATTAACATGTAATGATTTTTGGTACACATGGATATTGAATGATAGGTAGTTTATTAAATACTCAAAACTACACTACATATTGTACAATTTTCAAAAATATTTATACAAATAGACATTTTGATAACAACGATAATTCTGGACATCGTAATTTTGAATTATGCAACTGTTTCTCTATAATTTTAACAGAAAAGCAATGTTGCTTTTTAAACTTGAACATTTAGTTAGATATCTTTAGAGACTGTTATCACCTGACCGCAAATAGCAATGAGGCATTCAAAAGAGAATAAGCTTCTATTTTTTACGTCATAAAAAGGAATATTAGTATTTCCCAAAAGTCTAAAGTAAGGCAATCAACGGTTAGCGAGAAAATCTCTTACGTAAGCGTGAACTATAACCACAGAAATAGTCATAGGTACTTAGATTTAACACATTATTCAATTTCCGTCGATAGGTACTTCGTCTGAGCTTTAAGTCTTTTTGCAAACCGGCCTATTTTCTGTTTTGCCTTTCGGTTTTAAAGAGATTTTCTACCAAAATCCATTGAAAGACAAATTAGGTAAATAGCTACTGTTCAGTCCAACACAATTCCTCACTTGCAAGTTTAACAGTACCTAATTAAGCAGTCCTAATGTATCAAATGCAAATTAACATCAGAAGTGAACTATCGCTGAAGTGGTTTGTCCGTTTCTCAACATGAGCTCTGTGCAAAGAATATTGAGTCCTTTTATAAAGTACAATACATGAAAATTGGTTTTTGTTTTTATTTAAACAAAATTGAGTATTAGTTTGTAAGGCTTCATGTGTTGTTCTTTTATAATAGGCACGTCTTCGAAGCAACATCCACCGCATGCGCCCGCAGTCTTCCCGCCGTTTCTCCGCAAGATGGCGGCCGTCCCCAATATGGCCGCTTTCTGTTTAGTACCCTGACATATCAGCGAATGTCTGATCCACTTCCTCCGCTATAGCCTTGTATTTACTGCGCTCTTCGACCACCTCGTCTGTTAGTAATGTTAGTAAGTTAGTAACACGAAGTTTGATAGTAGAATGATGAAGAGTTAGTTATTAAAAAATATTAGTAAGTACCTACCTATATTTGTCAATTGGTACAATGGAAACAATTTTTTTTTTAAAACTCATCTCTTGGCCAAGTTCTTTACACCTAATCTCATGATTGTCACCAGCTTAACCTTCTCCCAACTATGATAGCATCGGCCTCCAGTCCATCACATGATAACTACATACTTAAGCCCAATTTCTGGAACGAAAATCAACGCAAAAATTACTTTGCTAACAAATTGTCAAACGAATGTAAACTCGCTGATGGAATTATCAACAACCAATCAGATCTATCGCCATGAGTTTATTGACATTTCGTTGATTTTCGTTTTAAAAAAAGAATGCGACAGTGCGTGCAACTTAATATAAAAATAGCTTTGTATCTACATACCTACCATAAGTATAATCTACATTCCTACTTACCAAAAAGAAGCAGTACTACAGGCTCTATCTACTAGAATCTAGCAAAGAAGCATGGCGATTGTTCTTTAAGAGAAAACGCGAGAGGAGAGACTTTTGAAAATTAGATATCAGAAGAAACTATCGCTGTCGCTCTGCGAGCTTCGGCGTGCGAAAAGGACAACTGCAGATCCGACTGAATAGCCTAATAAAAAAGTCATAATTCGGGGTTTAGCTCTCGCCTATTTTCTTCTCTAATATTGAACCAATATAAAATATATTTCATAAACTAAATAAGAAGGATAAATACTATGCCCCTATATTTTTATTTTATCATGAATAGTTTTTAAATAATGTATACCTACTAGGCCGCTGTTCACAGCGGCAATTTTGAGCATTTTCTGTGGGTTCTAGTGCTTATAAAAATAATGTCTCATTAAAAAGGAAAACATAGGGGCATAAAAATAGTTGATATTTACTTTATTCTAAAAAATCATTGCTTTAAAGTCATAAACCAGAAAGAAAACAGGCGAGAACGTTTGTATGGAGATTTGTAATTTCAATGTCGTTTTTATTTAGAGGTAAGTTATTCGAAGCCCAAGCAGCCAATATTGCAATCATATCACCATGTCCGCAGTAGCAAATTCCTAACTACTCATTTCTGCCAATAAACATACAAAGCGAGGTTATATCTACAAGAAATAAAATAAAACCAGTCATAAGTAATAAATTAATTTATTATATTACTCGAAAATAAATACCGCCATAAAACTATGGATTTTAATACTTTAAATTAGGAGTATAAAATTATAAAGTAAAATACATGTTGTATTCGGATTGAATGGTGGGAGGTGGTAGTTGCCGCGTCGCGGCCGGACCCGAACATTACCGAACATGACCAAACGCGACAGTTTATTCCTTGAGGATGAGCTCCACGAAAGCGGTGTCCAAGTCGTCTCCGATGTCCTTGTACTTCTCCTTCTCGGCGACAAGTTCGTCTGCGTATTGGACATAATATTAATCATTTGCCCGCTTGACAATACAATTATTATTTTGAATAATATAACATCCCCTGTATGTTCTTAGATTTCATTATGAATATTTTCTTTAATCACTTTCCTAAGTCAAGTCGTAAGGAGAATTAGTTTCAGCGTGATGGCGGTTACAGACGGTGAAGTGTCGTATGGTCGCAACTCGCAAGTGTGCTATGCGCAAGCGCATTTTTTCCAAGCTCATGCTTGATGATTGTCAGGCAATCTGCTCTTGGTTTGCTCAGCTGAACAGTGTCATTATCACAGACAGCTTGCAACTTATCCGTCTGTAAGCGCACTAAGAACAGCGCAGCGGTAGTAGTAAAAAGTAAATGCTTACATGTTTAGATCCTTGTTATTCTGAAGCCATGCGTCGGTCTCGCTGGGTTATAAAGCTTGTTTGTTTTTGCGTCGATAATGAGAGGTTCCAATTCGTCCAAGTCTAGCATGCAAACTCAGTTAGAAAGCTTTCAGTGGTAGTTTTTGTTATGGTTTAATGATTGACTAGAATATCAACACGCGTTTCGTGTAACGTAAATGCATATGAGCGTGGTGGAGGCGCGGCGCGTCAGTGGCAGCACGTGCAGCGCTCGCAGGTGCTGACGGGCGGCACGGCCGGCGTGCGCAGCCCCAGGTCGTCGAACGCGCAGTCCAGCTCGCCGCCGATCTCGTGGAACACCTCCTTGCTGGCGATCAGATCGTCTGCGGACACCGGCGCGGTCACTCGCAGCGGTTCGATAACCATTAGTCGCCACACTCACACGCATGCAGACGCGCACCCGCGGGGGTAGAACGGGGGACAGAAATTCCATCAGCTATCGTTTCAGACATTTATTGCCAACATAAAAAATAAACTCCGGGAGGATGTCGCACTAGTTTTCCACCGGGACCACGACCCGGGCGCGGTATCAGAATAATAGAGAGTCCGAAAGCAACGAGCAGAGGGTCGTCGTATTTAAGAAGGCGGCGCGGCTTCAGCGGGGGCGGCCTCCGCTGGAGGTGCGGCCGGAGCGGGTTCGGCCGCCGGCGCCGGGGCTGCTTCTGCGGGCGCAGGCGCGGCTTCCGCTGGGGCCGGGGCTGCGGCGGGAGCGGCATCTGCGGCCGGCGCGGGAGCGGCCGCGGCGTCAGGCACTGGGGCTGCCGCGGGGGCTCCTTCGGCCGCAGGCGCTGCGGGAGCTCCTTCCGCAGGGGGTGCAGCTGCTGGCGCGCCTTCAGCCGGAGCAGCGGGCGCGGCTCCCTCCGCAGGCGGAGCGGGGGCGGCCCCGTCCGCTGGAGGAGCGGGAGCAGCACCTTCTGCGGGAGGAGCGGCTCCTTCTGCTGGGGGGGCCGCCGGAGCAGCACCATCAACAGGAGGAGCGGCTCCCTCCGCCGGGGGAGCGGCGCCATCGGCAGGAGGAGCGGCGGGCGCTCCTTCAGCCGGTGGGGCAGCACCGTCGGCGGGTGGGGCTGCACCCTCGGCAGGTGGAGCGGCTCCATCGGCCGGGGGCGCGGCGCCTTCAGCTGGAGGAGCGGCGGCGTCTGCAGGGGCAGGCGCGGGAGCTCCGTCAGCAGGCGGGGCGGCGCCGTCAGCGGGTGCCTCTGTGGGCGGCGGCGTAGGTTCCTTGGGCGGCGGCGTGGGCACCTTCGGGTGCAGTCTCTCGTACTCCTTGCGCGCGGCTTCGCGGATGGCGTTCATCTGGCGGTCGTTGGGGTCCACACCGGGGATGAGCTCCACGAAGGAGTCGTCGATGTCGTCGCCGATATCGTTGTACCTCTCGATCTCGTTGATGAGGTCATCTGCGTCAGGCGGCGCGGTGAGAGCGGTGTGTGTCGCATGCGTTCGTTAGCACGGCGCTACTCTACGGGGACGTGCAGGGTCCTCTCATGCCCCGTGCCTCGGACCATGGTATGTACAATGCTTCATGACTCATGACCCCGCTCGCGACCGAGCTATTCTTCGATTAGTGCGATTAATTTTGGTTCGCCCCGAACTTCCCGAAGTGATAACCGGATTACATTTCAATGATGATGACCATGACTTTATATTACATTAATGATCGACGTTATAGCTGATAGAATCGTCGTCGGGACGTTAGTAGAAGGAAAACCACAAGGGAACACACGAGTTAGTAAAAAAATACAACGGGTTAAAAATAATAATATATATTCATAAACACTTTTATTAGAATACTCTTAAAAATCATTAAATTATTTTTCACGAACTTATCTATCAATTCATCAATCGATAACATTAAAAAAGACGGATTCCCTACTTTATTTGTATCGTTCGTACGGACGTACTCGTATGTACCGGGTGCGTGCGTGCACGTCACGCGTCACACGTATGAGCGTGCACTCACTGACACCGCGGTGTTGCCAGCGCGAGCCAACAGACGACGCGCCGAACATTACAACTTGGAATAGTCGCCATTTATTCATCGATTAATTTAAATAAATAACAACAAACTCAATTATGACACGAGAAAATCATCCTTCAAACATAATAGAATATCAATTATTTCCAATTTAGCAAGAATATTCCTATAAATATCATTATTTATTGTATTACCGTCACTCTTGAATAAAAATATCTAATCTCTTCACTAACATTAAGTAAATTAAGTTCATAATAAATTGCAAACAGTGCATATGAAAAATATAGCATACGACGTATTGTATGCACTATCCCCTCGAGTGAAATATAAAATTATCGAAACGGAATACAGCGACTAATTTGTTCTACAAATACATAGACAATTTAAATATTTTACAAAAAACTATGTGCATTTCTTTATAAATAATGCAAATAATGTCTTTTTAAGTTGAGTGTAAAATGCATAACATTTTTGGACCCTTTTGGAATGTCGATACTATCATTTTATACCTTACACTAGAGTGCTAGAGAAGCGATTACTGCATACGTCATATAAATATCGATCATTGACATAACAGGCACGCTCGTAAAGTAATGACTATAAAACAAATTACACGTTTCAACTATACGGACATAAATATTAGTAATTTGTGGATGAAATAAAAAATTGCACATGGCAGTGCTTTCGTAGCAAACACTCGATTTTGAAGTTACATTAAAAAGCGGCTGGCAATTATTCTACAGCTAATAACATCTAGGCGCCCGTTCGGCTCACTATGTGTAGTCTTCAAATAAAAAGAAGTTCGAAAATATGTCAATTAAATAAAAACTTCTTTTGTTCTAGCTCACTGCACAACATTAATTTTGGCGCCTTTGAATTAATTTCGCGGTGGCAACTCTAAAGTGACAGATGTCAGTGTTGTGTCAGTGCTAGTAATAAGAGTGAGCGGAGCGGGCGCTTGCGGGAGGTGTTCACATGTTCTGTATGTCGTGCAGCGTGGCCTCCATCTCCTCCTGCAGGAGTTTGCTCTTTTCGCGCTCGGACACCAGATCGTCTGCAAGGGCGACGTGGCCACGGTCAGTAGGACACACAACAAACAACCGTTTAGCCCAAACGTTCAAATCATCGGAATCATTTACCCCCGATTTCTGTCAGCCTTTTCCATATAATCTGTTGTCTTGTCAAGTAGTTTGATTGGCTAGTATATTTTTTGACAGCCGATTGCAAACAGCTACTACTATGTAGTAGTGTGAGATTTGACAAAAGATTAACAGGATGTAAGATTTGATTGTCAGCCATTCAGAAATCGGGCGCAAGTGACGGGTTTGATACTACATAAAGCAAATAATTTTTTCTCAATTATTGCTAAAGAAGAACCGATTTTAACGTCTGAACCAAACAGCGCAGGCAAAAACAACATCAATATAAAACCATGCCAAAATTATAAAAAAAAAATCACATCAAAGGAATCGAGCTGTCTAGTAGGAGACACATAAAAGTCATGCTAACAAAATATATTGCACAGAACTGAATTTGGGTCACAAGCACCAAAATTTATGGAAAACTATAGAATATTTGAGAATTTGATGCATTAAACGTGAATAACAAAATCAATTCTGTATGCAATCAAAAATAAACTCTAACACTGTTACTATGAAATTAAAATAAAAATAAGCTTGAGATTGTAGCAGAAATGATAGAAAAAAAAAAGCTTTCAAATCTATTGTACAGCATTATAACTCGTTAAGCCAGATCTAATGACGGCTGAGATGGTATCGTTTGAGTGCGTAATGTCCAAAGCATTGTTATTTTCAAACATGTTATTTTAACTTGACTTGTGAAATATTTGAATTTGAAACTTATCCAAACTGCTGTACGTTGGATATTCTGTAAATATCTGGAGGTCCTTGAAAACTTGGAAAACTAGCATCAATAATTGTAATCAATACAAATAATCAAATCTTGACTTTTGTGTCTTGCTCTATAAAATATGTAATACAAATATGGCTACATTTGTTTCTCATTTTCCTTATATCATCATATTGTCGATCGAGTGTCTCTTTAGACAAATATAATATCAGATTGTTTTGAAATATTCGAAATGATGGATTACCTTCAAGCCTGTCGACCTCCTTTTGGAGTTTCTGCACGGAGCGCTCAGCAAATTCAGCGCGCGCCTCAGCCTGAAATCATTGTTGGTCTATTTTAACTTCTATTCTTAAAGCAACAGCCTATTTTCTGTTATTTTTAAATTTTCATTGAGTAGCACCGCTATAATCAATCTCGTTATCTTTAAAAAAGTGATATCATTTTAAAAAGTTTCACAATATTTTTTAATGAAAAAAAAAATATCTAGTCATCAGAAAATAGACTGTTTTACTACACAATCAAGCATGCAATGAATTTACTTTCAGTTATTATCAAATTCTTTTTCTTTAACTTTAATTTATTAACCACAAAATTTAACAAAATATGCACAACTTAGTACAAAAAGGAAAACAAACTATGTTATAAACAATAAAAGCTTCACAATCACCATGCATTTTACCTTTACCGAAAGCGGCTAAGTGCTGAGTGATGAAAGTACAACACTAGATACCAAAAACCATTTTACCAAAAGTATAGAAAAAAATGAACGTGAAATATATATTATATATCTAAAACACATTACCAACAAGTTGCCCTGATCGTCCATAGATATTATAAATAGAATCTATATATTCAGATGTTTATTTAAAATTGAAAATATATACATCTATTATATTATATTTATAAATTGAAAATAATAGAATAATGAATAATACAAATCTGAATTGATAAAATTGTCCTTTGGCTATGTATGAGTAATATCAATACAATCACCTTTTTAAATATTATTATTTATTTTATACCCAACTTATGTGTCATGGATGTTATTGTTTTATACTTTTCACAAATCCGCTCTTATCATTATTCAATCTGCCTAGCCTTTTTCCAACATGTTGGGGTCGGCTTCCAGTCTAACCGGATGCAACTGAATACCAGTATTTTACATGGAGCGAACTGCCGCTTATTATCGTATTTCCACTTTCATTTTATCTTTTTCTAGAACTAGTGTAGGACGATCAGAACCCCCTGTATCGAGCACAACTTACTTGCGAGAGTTTCTGCGAGAGGCTGTGTATCTTATCCTCGACGTGCTCGCGAGACACCGTCGCCTAGCCACACAGGACGGATTACTAACGGCAAGCCACCGACATGCCGGCTACCGTGTTGTGAATGTACCCCTTTACTGTATAGACATGTAATGTTATGGAACCATATTACGCCTGGATTTTGTGGAATTGAAGGCGACATGTCTTTGTACACCCCAAATATAAGTGTCCTTCTCCATCTACTATATTTCCAGTTCCAGAAATGACGCATTGATAAATATCATAACAGTTATATACATAGAATATAATTGTTACTAACGACTAATACAGAAGTTTTCTAAGAAGAACACGGAAATGTTACTCAAAGTAAGTAACTATAAAAAAAAGCAGAAATAACATAGCAAAAGTATTCCCATCACAAATTGTACATTTAAAATCCCAAACTAATAAAGCGTACAATCACAACACAGGCATAGTTCTTACAACTAATATAGAAGTAATTAATACACAGGTAGGTACAGAAATAGGAGAGAGTCTTGTACATAGATACATAGATGAAGCACCAACCGCCGTCAGCCACTCGACACTAGGACCTACACCAACGAACGTAGCCTTTACGAAGCCAAGCCGTGAACGCGCAAAAATGTCCACTTAAGAATTCACCACTAACATGAAAAATATGAGTGGTCAAAAAAGTTATTTGAATGATTAAGATGACATATTTGCAGTTCACGGCCCAACGTACTCATTCTATCCCAAAACACTGAATGGCAATGAACATGAAACGAAACTACAACCGAAACCGTCTATCTACGTAAATCCTCCGGTCCGGCTGTCCTTTTACCTCTTTGAGTTGAGCGTCCAGCACTTTTACTTGACCCTCGTATGTCTCTTCCCTTTGCGTAGCCTGCGAGTATTATTTGTTAACGAAAAAAAAAACACAAAACAGCGAAAACTGAGTCATGCGGCATCGAGCAGAGTTGCAGTTATTACTGACAACGCTACACGATACTATAATAAAAATAAACGCTAAAACTATATTACAGCGACATAACCGTTAAAGAAAGAAAACATTCAAACAGCAAACAAGAGGGAAGTATCAATATGGAGGAAAACTGAACACGAGTTACAGACGCACTACTCTCTAAATCCTATTTACCATCACCAAAGTCGGAAGACTGGTCATTTGAGTGGTAAATCAGACAAAGAGACTAGACTAGTGTGCGGCAGAATGCAGTTAGGCAAGCTAACGTAAACACTCGCTAAATGAACCGATCTCGTTCGAATTCACACCTCCTTTAGGCGGGTGGTGAGGGTTTTGATCTGATTTTTGTACTCCTCTTCGCGTTGGTTGGCCTGTACAGAACGTCACTTGGTTACTCTTGGCATACATTATGTCGGATACAACAGTCAAATATTCATACACTCGTTCATTTGCATCATACATACAATTAGCACTACTTGGAAGTCCAACTGCTTCGACCTAGCCTTATTCGTTAAATGGAGTTCAAGACAATGTAGGGAACTTACTGCGATACTTTGAAAGGATTACAAAGGTTGGTGCATCATTCGGAATATTTCATCCATTATCTTCCTTAGCTAATAAAGGTAATTCTTGATAACTGTTTGTAGGGATTTCGATATCATCTCTTGAATTGGATTTCTAGCTTAATTATTCCTAGCCTATATTTTAAGTATAAAATCACAGATATATACCTTCTCCTCGGAGACTTCCAGGGACTTCAGGTTGTTACCAACGACACGGAGTTCCTCCTCAAGCTCGACGATTTTGCTGAGAAACAGAAAGTGGAAACAATCAACTTCTACTGTAATAGAATAGCCAAATAAATCATAAATATTGAAACTTCTAGGACAAGATTTTGTAATCTACCGATGTATTAATTTGGCAAGTTGCAATACAGTTTTTACAAACACCAATTAAATATTTCGACAAGATAATATACAGTCATTATGTTTAACTATTTGCTCTATTTAACTCGAATTTTTAACAGCTTCTAATCAATATCAATTAACTGTCAGCCACTTGAACAGCGACCGACATATTTGACCATTTAAAATGTGTCGTCTTACAACTATTTAAAGCTTTAATTTAAAAAAATAAGCGTGCTTGTTAGGGTTAATAATATGAATCATTGTCATTTGAGTATTTGCTTAATTTTCTAAAAATAAATTACTAATCACCAAAATAGTAATGATAAAAAACCAAGCAACTACCAAACAACACAATCATGCAATGTTGCAAAAGACGATGTATTAAGGTGTATCTACCCAACTTTTTAATCACAAATCTGAAGTGGGTAAGCCTTGACTAGCGATACAATTATCATCGCCTCAGCAACTTACGATATATACAATTTATCAGCATGTATCAGTGAAAATATTTCAAACGCATACAGATAACAGTTTCATTTGCAATTTAATTACTTTAAGCTTAGACTTTCTCGTTTTCACTGACACGTACTGTTACTATAGCATGATCTCGTGCATCGATGTCTTCGTCAAATTCATTAATGAATTCAACAATATCGTGTGGAACGATTTTTAACTGCCTACTGCCTAGAATTTACTCTTGTTCGATGAAAGCCAAATTTTGGGAGTCCAAATCGTTTAGTTCCGATACAACCTCCATCATTTATCTCAGTCACTATCAATATTTCGATCATGAACAAAAGTAAACCTAAGGGCCGCAACTGAAGATTCGACGACGTGCCCTGACTCTTCGACGTATTTTGTTAATCGTATATTTGGACCCAAATAGTTATCTATGCACATTTGTTTTGAACAACCGATCTATTAGATTCTCGTTTCGAGATGAACTCACAATCATTGCAAAACATCTGGAACCGAATGCACAGATGGTAGCTTATAGTACGGGGCACGTGATCTCACCAGCTATGAAGCGCTACTCACCAATCGCTCTGCTCAGCGCGCTCCTCGGCCCGCTCGAGGTCCTGCTCCATCAGCACAAGTTTGCGCGCCACCTACCAGCCGAGCGTTAGTACACGCCAACGCACACACACACAATACTACAACTACCGAGCCGGGCACCGCTCTCGACGCGCTTCGCAGTGCAGTGCTACATACAAGTGTCCAACTTTGCGACAACGTTTGTGTTTCAAATGCAGTGGAAGTGCACCAATGATTCTGTTTCAGCTATTAAAGCTAATTGTTTTAACGCCAGATGGCTTACAACTAATTGACAAGTAGAAAGTACTAGAGAAAATGAAATCAGTGTTTACCGAGCTCTTTAGAGACTCGCACTTTATGTTAATGGACTTTCGTCCGTAGCAGGTGCACGTATTTATCAAGTGCAGGCATTTGTAAGTTAAGTGCAGAAATAAGTATCCTGGTGATGTCCTGCTAAAACTAAAAAGCAAAGCAGTGGTACTTGAGCAAAAACACAAACAACAAAGTCAGAAAGGATCACACAAAGCAGGGGGAGTCGAGAGCGGTGTCAGAACTCACATAATTAAAAAATAAACGAGGGTTGTCCCAAAACATTTAGTTCTAAATATTACTTTTTTCAATAAAACATTATTAATTATCTAAGTGCTATCTAGTGCATTATCGTATTCGTTAGGTGATGTGTGCGCTTGCATATGTGCGGCACGCATACGGCCAGTAATTCTGGTGTAATGCGGTGCATATCTGAAAACGAAAATTGCCCTATACCACACATATTTCCTGACATCCTAACCTATAGCCACGTTTAAGATTTATACACACACTGAAGACAGAAGTTTAGTCGACACATGGACATGATAGTTAAACATTTGCATAAGAAATATCCATGAAATGGGGCAACCCTTGTTTTAGTCTGATAGAGAGCAGCGACGCTCGAGTGCGACGTCGAGGGTCACTGATCTGCACCGTGTCCTTATAATTAAGCAGTGCTGCCGGCTCAATCAACACGAGCCAGAAGCACCGTATTAATGTCATGACAATGCAAATTAATTAAATGTCCTGTTGAACAGCATCCGTCTGGAACGCGACCTAGAATGGGGCATGCAATAAGAATAACAGTGAGAGCCGATGTTAGAAATACCTATGGAGGTAAATCGGGTTACTGTGCAGAATGTTAAGAATGCAAATGAACAACCATGCAGAACGGAGGCGAAAACTTGCAAAACAACGCGTCGGGACCACCGCGCTAACGACCAGTATCGCGTGACACACCGAAATAACAATGTCGGCCTGAGACGCGCGCTAGGTAAACCACTTCGTGTCATTCTTATTTCGGCGTAATGTCAGCATCAGTGGTCCGTTAGCGTTGTGGATTGGAAACCTACGATTCGCCGGACTCAGCACGCTCCTCCGCGCGCTCCAAGTCAGCCTCAACCATGGCCAGCTTACGAGCAACCTGGAGATACCACACTAGGTTATACAACCAATAATCAAAACTTTATTGACACCAACAAACATGTTTTACATTAAAGTTTAATGTCTGTCACGGCGTAGTCTTGAGCAAGTACACCCTACATATATGGAAGTAATGCTTATGTAACAACATGTGCGACGAAGGAGGCTAGTCCACCTTATAAGGCGAACGGAGCAAGATCAGGCGCGATACGATTCCTTCTTGGGACGCTGACTTTTACGACTGCCTTCACTTCACCACGCAGGGTCATATGTCAGGGGAATTAGGACGTATTCAGGCTTTGCTAACCATCTGGCATCGAAGCACGATGACTACTTCTTCAAAGAAAACGCGTCGCAGATGGATAGCATTATCTAATCATATGATGCGATGATAGTACACGTCGCTTTCAAAAATCATCGCTCTGTATTTCGTGACTATTTGCTCAATGACGTAACGAACTCGAAATCAAGCTCACACGAGTTAATTTGCGGGGTTTGGTTAATATCACTTCGAAATTCACACCTCAACGTTTAGTAGGGAAGATTTTGAATTTTATACAGGGTTCACTGGGGCGTCGTTTTTATGTTGAAAAACATCAATGGAGTTATTTTGAAGGAGAAAACAATGTCAGTAAGTAGGGGAACAAATTCAACACTGGAAACGCGGCTCGTTCAATTGAACACAGCAGCCTTTCAAAAACACTGAAACACATTGACCGAATATGTAAAAATAGCGATGTGATTATTCAAGACGATGCAACAGATGGCATCTTTATGAAATATTCATTACATGCGTATTGCAAGCAAGACAAGCCAAACCAAACGACATCTAAACTCCCATATAAAGACCTCATCGTATTTCTTGTCGGCTTCCTCGGCGAGGAACCTGGCTTCCTTGAGCTGGTTCTCCAGGGCGTCCATACGCTCTTCATCGGCCAACGACCTGTTCTCGAGGATCTTACGGGCGCTGGACCACGAAATACAACTTTAGTAAATGATCGAGTGGTATCTGTAGGTGGGGGCGCAAGGGTAACCCATTTGTTAGAAGACATGCAAGTAACGAACACGCTAGAAAGAAACATATAAAGCGACAAACAACCTGGAACAGGACAGCTGAAATATAAAGTGAACCGAGCAATAGTGAGCTCATCGCCGTGCGCGTGCGATGTTTTAGATTATTGCCCGTTTCAATATAAATAGGCAAATAAAAACCCGTAGCAGGATTTTAATTTGCTTTAAAATGCGACGTAACTTTGAGCATTCCGAACATTACATACTGGCTTGTTTCTAGAGGCTTGATTAAGTAAACTAGTTATGTTACAGTGAAAGAAAATAATTGTGATTATAAATTACTCTTTAGTAAATTTCGTCCAACTTTACATAATTGATTAACCTTTTCCAAAAATTCGTTTTCTGCAATATTCGGAATTTTAATATTATAAAACCAAATAATCTAGGTCTCTCTTACGTCATTAATTAAAATATTTAGTTAAAAAAAATGAATTCAAATTAAAAACTAGATTATCAGGTTTTCGAATGTCGTAAGTCTAATGCAGTTTGTGTTATTACTAATATTCTTATCAACATGACACCAAAACTCATCAACTTATACACCGAAGTTCATTATTAACGAATTTGGTATTCATTTTGTATTCTGACAGCGATAAATGATGTTATAAATTAACTTGAAGTTAACTGCTATCTATTTGATAAAACTTAACATTTAACAGACCATAAGTCGTGGTGTCACCTTAATTTGAATATAGAATACATCCCCCCTTCCATTAAAGAGTTTTAACGTAATTATCGTGGCACAACTATATATGGTGCTAAAATATGGTAATTTTTGGTAGTACAGGGGGAGAATCTTCATAATAACACGCCACTGATGTCAACAGAAGTTTCTTTTTCAGTTTCACATTCCATTGGTATGCGTGTAGTTTAGGTATAGGTAGTGACATCACAGAAATACCGTAACGGAATGTAAAAATTTAAAGTAACTTCGATTGGCGGATTCTATAACGAGTTGGACGTTGGACAAGCATTCACCTCTTCGTATTTCTTGTCGGACTCTTCGGCGATGAGCTTGGCCTGGGACAGCTGTGCCTCCAAGATGGCGACGCGGTCGTCCTCCATATTGGTTCGATTCTCCAACGCCTTCCGTATTCTGGTTAGTGCGGGGTCAAACACATGCGTGTTATAACATCGATAAAAACACTCGTTATGTGATATGTGGCTATTTTGATATAAATAATCCGTTTTGAAAATCATTTATTTTGCAAATAAACGACTTCCAATTTTTTTTTTCCAAAACAGGGTCATGAATTTGAACAGAAACAGATTAGGAAAGACAGAAATCGTGGAAATAGTTGTAATAATCAAGAATATGGTGGTTATGGGCATAAAAATAAAAACAATAGAAACAATCATGCACACAGTTACATAAAAGGATAAATATTTACAACAAAATATAAAAATAGAACTCTGTACTCTATTGGTAATCCAATTTACTTAGGTTTGAATTTGAAGAAGCCACTCAATGGGTCGGTATGTATGTATGTGGGTTCAATGTCGTTGTCTTATGTTACTAAGGACGAATGGGTTTATACTTCTCATACGAATTTATCATCACTTCACACGACATAAGATAACGTTTAAGTATAGGAGTGGCTAGATTTTAAGATAGTACATTAATCATTCGGTACCGGTTCCTCAGACCATCAAATCTGTATCATTTGAAATGATTTCTTCAAATTCATATAATTTTATAACAGGATTGAACTCTTTACGATCAATGACATTTAATTAAATATTCATCAAACATTTGATTGGTATAAAAACAACACATCGTGGCATAAATGGTCTAGGATTCGAACCGACACGTGGATTTGAATCTAGCATTCTAGTTATTTGTGTGGATGGGCTCATAACGAGTGAGCGTAACATCCTATATCCTCCATTAAACTAATTGGTCGTCTGTTACGGTTTGGACTCACCGTTCCGACTCATCGGCGGCCTGGCTGGCCTCTGACAGCTTGGCGGTGGCGGTGGCGAGACGCTCCTCAGACCTCTCGAGGTCTTCTTCCAGCAGTTGGATGCGTCGGTTGAGGGCAGCCACTTCGGATTCAGCCTGGGTTAACGATAAAACTAGTTAGCATATCTTTTGGAATTTGTAAATGATGAAGATTATACTGTTGTACCTAGATAGATTAATAGAACACAGTTCAAAATGAGTTTTCCTTTTATATTCGTCTGTGTAAAATAAGCGATCAAAAACAACAAAGAGTAAAGCTTAATGAGCATTACATTAAATGCCTATGTTGGAGTCCAAGGGTGATAAATATTATGAAAAATATTATGCTTTTATTCTCTATTGAATAAAAGTTTATGCCATCTTTAAAATAATTGTCAAAAATAATCTCAACCTATGAACGGAGACTTGAACTCTTAGTTCCAATAAAGATTCATATCAAAGCTGTGATCTCCCGAATTCCAAGAATATCCAATGCTTGGCTTAGGAATGCAGATAAGGCTACAAATTTTAGTAATAGCTATTTATAGAGATGTCGCACGTAATTCAACGGATTCTTATGTTATTTCAACATATGTTTATCACTGTTTTATATGGATATTTTTCGGAACTGGATCAGAGGACTTATTGGTAGAAAGGTTGTGTCAAATAAGGGTTTTTGACACTACCCAAAAAGTACCTACTAGTATAGCAATTGGTATCCTATTCTAATATAGGAACTTAAGGATTCTAATATTGGTAGACGCAGACATATTTCAAAAAAGCTTGTGCCAGCAACGTAGCTTAATATTCTGGTGTTTTCGGTTTCCAAAGTTGGCGACCGATACACTGGTACTTTTGGTTGTAAGAATGTCAATGTAAAATAGACATTGTTAAACGTTGGAACACTATACGTGTCAAGAATTAACCATAAGACATAGGGACATTTTGCGTTACGTTATTTATATTCAGTCATTGCATGCCCATGACGTCACGCGTCCTTGCCGCGAGGAAGCACACCCGAGTCCCAGTTTCTCCTCCTTTTATCCTGTGTCGTCATCAGTGCGTGAATGCTAATAATAGTCGTGACGGGACTCGCCAACTAAATCAGTTTTATTCTAATACTTTTCTCCACACGCGATATTAACTTCAATTAACCGAGTCACCAAGTGTGTCTTTATAAAAAAGACTTCCATTTCTAGCGAGTCAGTCGACAAGAAAAGTATAAGTTCGATATATATTTTTTGTTGGGAGAATACAAGACAAATAGGTGTCTAGTCAGTGGACTCGAGGCTATGTTTTAGAGATCAGTAGCCAAGCTTCACCTTGAACTTCGAGTATAATTCAAATTGACGTTTACTTGAGTCTATTTTAAAATTGATGAGTTAAACCTCTTATGGAAAGTTCGACGACCTTTACCTTTTGATCAATAGAATTCGGAAAGCATCGGACATGATTTCCTTGTACTTAATTCAATTACTGGGTGTTTTTGGACTTTGAACTCTACAGGTGCACATGTACACGGTGTACTTTCACCGATAGTCAAAACACATTGTTTAAATTTTGTGGGATTGGTTAGGGCGGTGGCATTGTGTCTATTGAAAAGTCGAACACAAAAGGCTAGCCCTTGCAAGCCCAATAAATCGTAATACAACACCGTCACGCGAAGGGCCCGTAATTTGGGATGCCATGTTGGGTGCAATGAAACGAATTCATTATCGTTGTTAGTTCCTGTTGCACTTATCTGGCATCAAACATTTTTGTTTTTAATATTATTACATTCTCTAAATCAGGAAGATACAGTACAAGGTTCTTTTAATAAGAATTTCAATACCTCATACAAGTTAATGAGTTCTAATTTGATGATTGTTTAACACTTCAAAAAGTATAAATGAACTTGTTTTATGGTTTAATTATTTTTTTCTTTCCTCATTATTAAAATTGTTTAGGTATGTCAAATGCTTTGTAGCCTTTTTTGTATATGTAACAACAGTTTGAGATTTCCTCAAAGTGTTTCCTATGGGCATTATTTTTAAATTGACCTCAACTATCAATGTTTAAACAGCGACAGCTCGTAATGTTAGCACACGCCCACGTCGTGTCACAAAAATTGTCTATCTCATATTTGACTAAACGTTTTCCATTTACAACTGTTTAGAAAAACATTATTTATAAAGTTTGCTTTTTTCCTCGATTAGTAATTACTCTTTCACGCTATCTCAATTTAACATTTTCTTATCATCGTTTTGATACACTTAAGACGATAAGACGTGTAATGTTCTACGACATATCACTAACATAGCCTAGCATAGATTATGGGCCACTCACTAAGGAATATTGAACAAGCATGTCATCAATAATTTGGGACTGAATGAGTACTGAAATGTTCAATTGTCAAATCGTGTCTATTTGCAGGTGTTTATGATCTGTAGGAGCATTACTGGCTTGTGGAGTTACGTCATACGACGATAACGGCGAACAAGTCGGACACGCCTTCACGGCGCCAGCGGTCCTTCGAGGACGTCCGAACAACAGGAATGTACTAGAGGGTGTTAAGCTTCACGAATCCAGCCGGCTCGCTCTACATGTGCCACAAAAGACCGGTGTACGACCTCCAACGCAACGAAACCTGTTACGTGTAACAGAAACCGGCGCTCAACCAAGCACCAATAAAATTATGTAAAGACACATTTCAAGAAAACCTTTACATCCCTACATAGAACTTGGAAGCAACACTTTTTGGGAACTACCACTAAAGTCGACGAAAGGAATCGTGTTCAACGAAAAGAATAATTTATTCGCCTTCTCTTTCTGAGAGATTAAGCTGAGATGAATCCGAAAGAGAGGTCAATATGCGTACGTTGCTTGCACACCTATGGCCGGACATTACTCACTATAGGTAGATACTGTAGATAGTACAAGACTGATAAGTCTCATTTTATGACCCAATATGAACTCAACACAGGTACCCATAGGAGGGCGACGTTTCACAAAATTCACAGCACATATTTAAAACACGTTTTCTTACTTCTTCTCTCCGCATTATTTCCACTTGTAAACGTTTGTGATACTCCTCGCACTCGTCCTTATATTTCTCCATTTCCTCTTTTGTCTGGCGCATTTTTCTTTTCAAAACGTCCAGGATCGTTCCTTGCTGCATGTTTGTCGTCATTTTAATGCACTTTTGTGTTTAAATGGAATGCTTAAACGCTAAAAACTAGAAACACCTCCGCTCTACTCGCGAAAATGCCAACTGACTGGCCCCGCTCGTTATTGCCCCGTATCGTCGAGATGGGCACGGCACGAATGAACACAGCCGGCGAGTAAAATGGCCGCCACGGAACCTAGACGCTGCAACTTTATCGAAACTGTGCTAATTAGCTTCGTTTCTAACTTACACTACTGACAAAATAATCAGTAAACGATCACGAGCAATTAATTGGAATTATAGAGACTAATATTTCACTCAATTAGACATTCTCAAATGACTTTGACAGCGAAACATGGACAGAAACGTCACCCGCGCGGACACGACGATCGCGATAAGCACAATCGACCGTACTGCCTGCAGGGCCACTAGCTCCACCTGTTTGAGTTCGTCGGAAACTACATCCGTAGGGTCACAAGCGGTGTTTGGGAAGAAAACCCAAAAGTGTGGGATGGGCGAAACGGTAGACTGACCTTATACAATAAACACTACGGAAGTGGAATTTTTTAGATTTAGTGGAGGGCTATTACCGCTTTTGTATTCGAATCATGGGAAACACGAAGACTAGCGTGAATAGGATGAGCTCGGCCATTTCGAAATAGAGAGAGAAAAGGATAACGACCTTATTGATCTAATTCCTGTAAATAAATGAACCGATTTCTATGATTTAAACATACTAGATAACCTTACAAACGCAGAGTTGAAACTAAATAAACAGCGCCATCTAGTTTAAAATTTCGCAACTACAGGAAGTTGTCTGCAGCCAATGATAATACAGAGGAACACAAGCAACAATTTACACAAGACTGCCGAAATTATATGACGTCATTTGGAAAGTATGTGCCTGTTTTAAATTCCGTTAAGTAACCGAGCGATTGCAACAAAAAATCAGTCGGTAAAACAGCTAAACTGTACTCCCACGAGGCCAATGATAACTAAAGTGAAATTCAGGTAATAAAATACGGTCGAATTAAACTTTTAAACTGCACAGGTAGACAGGTTTTTTTGCAATATTTAGTTACCGTCGAAACTTTTTTTGGGAGTCCTATCTGAATGAAGACGTGATTTTTATTGTAGTAGCAATACACAACGAACATTTCATACCAATCTCGTTATGCTTTTTGAATACAATGGATATGAATAGATGATTCTAATACTCGATTGTCATTTTAATTTTATGCGACATTAACTGAGCAATAACCTCTGTAAAGGTGACTCATTTTACATCACAGAACAAGCGCAAAATATGTGCACTAATTCTATTGACCTTGCCTGTTTTCAGCTACACGGTGTACGGTATCTTGGAAGAATCTGTCGTCTTTTTACTGTCCTACATCTAAGACATAATCTCGAGCTCAACCGCTCTGATTACAAAAAACGGTCACACCAACCAATTCTGACAAAAAATCTTTGAAGAACTTCGAGAGACATGACATCATTAAGAATTCTTGGTAACTTCTTTTAAAGGTTTTGTAATATTGGCGTTAATTAACACTTCTTCAGCTGATTGTGACACTTCATCGTAAATGTCAATGCTCGTTTTCCCAATATGAGATGCTTCCATATTAATATTTCAGGTAGAAAGTTGGTCATCCATCTGTCACTGCCATATGGTCAGTAATAACTTATTGAAGTACCTGAAGGCTATAGCGTACCTACATGGGCATGCCCATACGGTCGATAGCAATGTAATTACATACTTAGGTACTTCTGATATGATACATAGCCACTCTCAATAGCTCAGTGGGTCGTGTCAGCTATTGATAGATTATGTAACGTAGTGCATTCAATGAATCACGTTAATCATGACATTTTACAAATCACGACAGTATGTATAGTTTTATGGCTTATTGAAATTTTTGGAATGTTGAACCAGCCCAAAGGTGCAAAAATTCTCACATTTTACGATAATCCCAAGCTAAACATTTTATTTCTGTGAATTCCAACAATATTGGAGGATTTTTTGGCATGTTTTAGTGCAACAGACAATGCTAAATCATAATATTCGGCAACAAACGCAATCATTTTATTCTTTCGTAGACGAAACAACGAGCGAAACGACTTCATTTAATTTATTATTTTCTTTATAAATAATTTTTTTTTTATATTCCTTTTTACTTTCTACTTTGTTATAGATTATTCTGACTCACACATTATTTCATTGTTTGATGTAATGTTATGAGTGGTCGACCAGATTTCAAATTTTTGTAAACACGTGAACAACAACTATGTATCTTTGCACGTAATTAAGCCGTCAATTTTTAATTTCTAATACTTTGTAGGTACATATTGTAATTTATGCATGGTACATTGCATTCGCGTGTAATCCTGTGTACATGCAAAATATTGTAAAACATTCATTTTAAAAGAGTAAGTATGGAGTTTCTTCATTCCATTCTATTCCATTTGAAACTATTTTATAGAAGAGGCAACTAGATTAATTTTTTTTTCCTTGTATATGAAGTTCAAAAGTGCCTTTTAATGGTCTTATGGAAATCAATAATTAGACTTTGTCTTGAAAAATAGAATTTTGTGTGTTCTTTTAATTTAATTAGTAACACATTCAAAGTCTTTCAAAGCTATGCCTTGTTCATGTCCCGTTTAATAAGACTATACCCGCATGTTCTACTTCCCGTATCTCTTGATAAAAAGCAATTTACGTAATACCTACTAAATTTACCACAGTGGTAAATTCTGACAGTTACTCGGTCACCCTTTCATTTTTTACGGGTTACGTAACTACTACCTACTTTTAATCTAAATCTTTGTTCACTACACTCACCACAATTGCACACTACACATTTAATACACCCCTCCGTATTTACTACAGACACCCAAACAAATTTATTTCCTTACAGTTAGTTACACATATTTAATTTCTGGATGCTATACTTTCGGCGATGTAAGAGGTCGGATTTGACGTTTCTCCTACGTAATAATTTGAAAAATCAAATTCATAATCCTGAATAATTACTATGTTACCCATACATTATAACAACGAGTATCACTTGTAAACATCAAGTTTAACTTAATTTTGAAAAAATACACTCACAAACACGAATTAATTACCGATTTATATTTTGACAAGACGTTTTGACAACACTACACAAAGGATTTTAATAGCTGTCAAATCCGGCTTGTTAGGATGTCCAGAATATAGTGGTAAACCAGCCCAAATCCAGCTCGGGATCCCGACACACCATTGTAAACGTACGACAATAAGTATAATGAAATTGTCAATTGGGTATAAATGCATTAACAGAAACCTTGAGACTAGACCTCACGACAAAGGCCGTCTTTAACCTAAATTGATTTTATTTCATATAAAATATGCGTGTAATGAAATAAAAACAAATTAATACTAATATACCCAAACATAACTTCTTTAAAATTTTAGTAAACGATAAAAATATCACGCTACTTTCACGTGTCAACTGAACAAAAGTTGGTTATTTTAACAATACGTTAAGCTTTCCATGTCGTTTAGTACCTATTGGTACAATGGCCATCAGAGAGAACGCATTAAGTAAACAAAATAGCTGTGAGCATAACGGGATTCATATGAGTTTTATATCTGTATGAGTAGGACAATTTCCGATGTCTAGGTACATGAATAAACACGCCACAATATTGGTAAGTAAGACAATGGCCAAATGCGCTTCAAACACGAATCATACTTTTTAGTTTCTACGAACAGACTTGATATAAGAGGCAGATTATTTTCTACATGAAGTAGCAACAGACAGCCTAACCTAAGTAGTAATAGACTAGCGGTCAAATTCTCAAACTAAGTTAATTTTAAATCGCCTTTAAGTCTTATGCTATCTCTGTCACTTTAAAGTATATTGTAGCGACAGAGATACATTTTAAGAACAGCTTGTGTCGTTTAAAAATTCAGAAGTTAGGACTGCTAATCGACAAGAAGATGGGATAGATTTTGAAGCATCGTAATTCATAAAATCCGTGTTACACCCAAAAAGAATAAAAATGTGGGTGTTTGGTGGTGATGCATGTAATGTAAACAACAAATTAGATTGCATATGTATATTACAAGAGATAAACAAAAGAGCATATATATTTAATGTTACTTGTAATACAGCAGTTTAATGTGTTACAGAGTCAGTTGTATCACAAAAAAGTGTGTAGTTAAATAACAGACATGTGTCTAGTCGTAATTTGGCATTAATTGCTGTTCATTTAACAGTTTCAAATGTTTTCTTTGAATATGCTTACTTTCTAGTTTCATTTTCGTTCTTACTCCATATTCATCGTAATATTCATTGTGGTAATCGGCTGTGTAGACTTTTAGTATGAATATTTGATAGAAAACTTGATTTAAATATATTTTATAAATCGAGATTTCTTTCCCATATAGGCCTTGACTGAATTTGAAGAGTTATTGAAATTGTTTAAATGATCATTTATTTATTACCCATCCTATTATATTACTCTGTGCTTTTCCCTAAACAATCCGATACTCTAATGAAGCAATATTTATCATAATCACATTTTATTCTATTTTATTCATTAACCTATATTCCGATTTCATAATTTGTTGCAAAGGTTAATTGGTTACAAGACGAATTGACGATCGAAAACAATACGATATATCCGTTTATATGAAACATTTACTCGATATGTTCTCGTATCAATTCGAAATTTTACGCCTTGTAATTACGATTGCCCATCGCAACGTATTGTTCATGAATAATTTAGAAAGTTGAAAAGAATAGAATGTAATATCACGCGGAATGTAGATACGTGCTAACTATACTTTAACTGAGTAAAAACTTACAAGTCTATCTAATTGACTGTTCTTATCTTCTTCCTAATTAGTTTGGATAACGAAGGATAAGTGCATCTACCAAAAAATATTCTTTATTCAGATGTTGGTATTATTTATTTCAATCTACACTCACACTTATCATCCTAAAATTCTTGTAAAATATTTGAAATTACATATTGTAAAAAAATATACCCAAGTCATTATAATCACAATCTAAAAAAAAAAATGCTATTATCGAATATGAAACGATTGAATTATCTCAGCAAAAAATTGTCAGAGACGATAATTCAATAAGGAATAGAATTTGATTCAAAAATAAGGGCAAGGGCTGGCAGATAAAAGCCACGTGCGCCTATCGACAGCCACGACATCTAGCGGCGTCATGTGTAATCGTCCGAGTAAACATGTCAAATGGAATGTCAATGGCTCAGCTGATCGACACGCGCGAGATGTGCTGCTTCTGCCTCGCTTCGTGAAGCAGATTCAACGCTTTCCCGACGGTACGCGATTAAAAATAGTTCTGTGCGCATTTGGCCCACGCCTGCCTCACTCACACAACCGAACAGAAGCTTAAATAACATAGGACATTACCCTTTTCAGTGCAGTGTTCTTGATATTCTGCAACTCATTCTTGATGATAGAAAATTTCATCATTGTGTCCGACGAGAAAATTGAGCTGCCGAACGCCAAACCTGGATAATCGGCACATCTTCTCCTTCGCCTATTCTCTCTTTCTGCCAGTACCTCCGTGCACTCACTGGTACACCTGAGCTTTGCAAGTTCTGCCGTCTCAGGATCCTCATCTGATATATCTGAGGCGACAGTCGTAATGAATTCAGCGCCGTCTGCTGCCGTCCGCTCTTCCCGGAACGAAAATTCATCGTCCGAGGTATCAAGCGACTCGGGGTCTTTAATTCTATTTTCAAATTCAATTTCATCGTCAATATTCGTATAGTCCTCGATTATATTCTGATTCGAAAGTGCATCGTCACTATTCGTCCTTGTCACTTCTTGAGATTCACTAACACTATTGACACAAGGCACAACATCGTCTGTTTGACTGTCTAAGGTCACTTGTTTGGACGGATCAGTGTTTGTGGTGACACTAGGGGCGGGAGCGCGGTCGCCCCTCAGGCGCGGGTGGTGTTGGTGCCCCCTGCGCCGCACGGGGGTGCGCCCGTGGGCGTGGGGCGCGGACGCGGACATTACTACGCTCGGCGCAGTCCGTCCGGCCGCGCAGCGCCGGCGGCCATGTTGACTGACTGACTCTCCTAATGAACCACCGCGGCGCTGCAATCGCGCTAACTTGCTGCCATCTTTTTGTTTTCACTACATACACTGTTTTACCCACCGAGCTGCACCCATTTGTTTATCGTTAGACGCGGGAATTTTAAATGCTTCCTAAATGTTTTGGTTAAAATTATTATTACTATTTATTGAGATGTTCGAGGATAAATTATTTGAAAATTAAATAACAAAATAAATAAAATATTATTGCTAGTAAAACTTATATTGGGTGTTGTGTTAATAAATCTCTTTATCAACAGTTAATTGCTTTTTAAACACTTTTTAAGAGAAATTTCCATAGTTTAGCTAATGCGTGGTGCGCTGACGTATCGGGTGAGTCCAGCGTCTATTTTTACTGAAACACCGGGCAGCGGGCCCATATTAGGTGTCGAGCGCTGAAAATAACTCGGTGCGCAGTGAACACAGCCCCCTAGAGCGCGGCATTCCGGTATACAGGGCATCTGGTTTTACTACACGTGTTGAATAGGAACTCTATAAGAATATTATGACGTCATTATGATCGAAATCTTGATGGTTGACAACCAGAGTTACATTAGAAAAAATCACAAAAATGAGATTATTAAAATATTGCTTTTTTTCTGCGTTCGTTATTGCTACAGAAAACACATTTTTGACTGGTTATTGAGATATAACCGTAAATAAATCAAGAAGAAACATATTTATACAAATTCGGATTAAAAAAAAAAGTGACGATCATTCAAGGCAGTTGCCTTGAATGATCGTCACTTTTTTTTTTAATATAAGAAAAAATACCATTATAATGTCGGTCCTCTACCGAAATAAACGAAGAAAGAAAATATGCTGTAGTTACAGCATATTTTCTTTCTTCGTTTATTTCGGTAGAGGACCGACATTATAATGGTATTTTTTCTTAATTGTATTGACGATCGTTTTGATCGCCGACCATTCAACTGATAGGCATCTTCATCACTTTGATATTTGCTTGTCATTCCATTCCATCTGTCTGCCAATCGGCCAAGGTTTTTGGCTCGCATATTGCTCTGTTTCATTATATATCGACAGAGTGATCTAATTTAATTCTTTTTTTATTAATTATTCCCATTAGATCATCAATAATAATTGTTTACAGTCAGCCAATTAATAGAATTCATTCTCATCAATCACTTGGGTTTTTAGAGGATTTTGTCGACAGTCAACTTCATACAAAATGTGGTCTTATTTTGGTCAATAAGTATTTGAAATCTCCATAAATAAACTTGTAGACCCAACTATGGCGCGTTTTCTCAGAAAAATAAACATATTCTTGCCGGCGACTGCCGAGCATGAGGTCTTGGGTTCGATTCCTGGGTCGCGGTCGGGCAGTGTTATTGGGTTTTTCCATCAGGAATTTCTCAGTAGCAGCCTCGGAGTCTAGATTCGTGCCCGGTCGATGGCAATAGGTTCGCCCCCTATTACATGGGACTTAAACATAACTGGCGAAATGTAGGAGTACTACTGGGTTCACCCCTGCCTAACCCTTCGGGAATTACAGGCGTGATGTTATTTTTATGTTATATCTATTCAGAGTAAATCAGCCCTATTGATCAAAATCATTATTACATTTTTTTGGAAAAATGGATTGAACGGATTGGTTCCTTTTGATAGAAATAATCCTAATTTTGCAATAAACTGTAGGTGCACAAATTATAACATAACACTTTTAATTTCCACGAAGCAAACAATAGTTAAACAATTGGGTATTTTGACATCACCAATCAATTGACATACTTTTTACCCGACTACGGCAAAGCCAAAAGGAGGGTTATGATTTTGACCGGTATGTATGTATGTATGTATGTTTGTATGTATGTATGTTTTTATGAGCTGTAAAACGCGATTCATCCATAGATTTTGTATGGCAAAAGACAACTGTGACGTCACTTACTAGTTAACTCAATTTATTAACTATTTATTGCTTTCAGAGCAACTAAAAATCGAATCTTACTGTTTATTGAACATTTATTGAGTTTTTAGGGCTAAAATGACGTGTTTTGAAGTTGTGTCTTGGAATTATTGGTCAATGGTGTCAAATACCCAATTGCCGTGAATCACGATTACGGAGTAGGAAAAGGGTGACAAAACTACAGAACCTACACATTTTTTAATCTACTAGCTTCTGCCCGCGACTTCGTCCGAGTAGTAGGCAAGTATACCATAAAACACAGCATAATAATGACAATCGGTAGCATAGTTTTCTATCACTGAAATATTTTTTTGTTTCGTGCCTCGGAAAGCACGTTAAACCGTTGGTCCCGGTTGTCATACGTGAATCTTTGACAGTCGTTACGAGTACGAGAAGCCCGAAAAGTCTGACAACCAGTCTTATCTAGGGGTACTGTATTACCCAGTTTCTGGGTTGTGGAGGTCAGATAGGCAGTCGCTCCGTGTAAAATACTGGTACTCAGCTGCATCCGGTTAGATTGGAAGCCGACCCCAACATAGTTGGGAAAAGGCTAGGCAGATGATGATTTTTTTGTAATTGGATCAGTACCTCCCGAAATTACCTCTTTATATCTTAATAATTGTTCTCCTAAACGGCTGACGAGATTTTAAATAAAAATAATTGTATGAGTTTAGAATCACAATTGGACCCCGTAGGTGTCGCTGCCATCGGATTGCGATCAGCAGAACAAGATCCGTTAGGTTCGCTTTTATTATAGATTTGTAGACTATTACTGCCTCTTAAGAAAAACCAATGGACTCCAACAAAAGCTATAAACAATAGGGGACAATGTAAAGTACTCACGTTCTGAAGATTCTTCTCCTTCTCCTCAAGCTTAGCGTTGACCTGCATGAGGGCTTCCTGAGTCTGATCCAGATCGTTCTCAATGGTCTGGATCTTCTTCTGGAGCTGCCTCGCCTCTTCCTCGGCCTACGAGACAAAAAAGGATCAAAATTGGCTAACAGTTACTGGCTGAAGATAAAGGGCTTTATGTCAATGTATTTTTTTTTTGTATTTTTATTCGAACTTCTTTTTATTATTTTTATGTGCATATTTTCTGTACCGTACCTATAAACATTTTTTTCTTATTTTTATCGATCTACATACGCCTATCCCAAACTATTTGTAAATAAAAAGAGCATTTATTTTTAGAAAAGTACCAAGTCCTACGTACATTATTATAATATAAATTTTTGCAAGCCTAATATATGGCAAAATGTATACCTATTGTTTATCTTTATTTATTCCACCTTGCTATAAAATGATTTGATATGGTTATTTTGTTTCTTTTTTAAGGTTGGCCCACACTAGATTTTGTTTTCAGCCCAGAAGTTATTCACACCCTTTCTAGCTTTTTTTTTCTCAGATGGAATGACGTGAGATTGTTGATCAATGGCATATAGTACATTTTAGCTATTGTAAGTAGGACTAGGTACGCCCTTTCAAAAGCATGTTCCAGTAATCTTCTTCATTTACTACGCAGATTTCTGCTATAAAAAGTCTAGTTGTCTATAGGCTATGTCCGGTACAAAGCTATAAACTCAGGAAACGTTACGAATACAACGCTGTTTTGAATTTTTTCTTTCCTGTACTAATTTCATTCATAATAGTTCCCACGTTGAGTGACGTTTGTTGGAACAATCTTTTGTTTAATTTAAGACAATTCGGTAATTTACAATTTAAACATAACAATGTTATTTCTCATCACAAATCTTTTGAGAGAGTATTTCATGACACTGCTTTTTTTTCTCATCTTGTGAACATTATGTGAACTCTCATTCTTAAGCATAACATTCTTTATAAAATAACTAGGGGACTACGGCCTTATCTAAAAACATTATTATTTAAATACTAGCTTCTGCCAGTGACTTCGTCCGCATCAAAGTTGATTTCTCCATACAAGCTTTGGAACCCTGATTCATCCCCTTATGGGGTGAATTTTGGAAAATCCTTTCTTAGCGGATGCCTACGTCATAACATGTACCTGCATGCCAAATTTCAGCCCGATCCGTCCAGTGGTTTGGGCTGTGCGTTGATAGATCACTATGTCAGTCAGTCAGTCACCTTTGAGTTATATATATTTAGATTACTTTGTTTTGATATGAAAACAACAAAGCAAATAAGCATACATACCTACAGCAAATAAACAGTTATTCATCTGCTTAATGCAGGCATTCTCGCAGTTGTAAGAATAAGCGCATAATGCAATAAGCAACGAACATACAGACATATTATATCTAACTAGTCGGAGGTTGCCGTCCTTAGCCCTGACACATCGGCCGTGGTCAAGGCCGACCCTGTCACACGGCGAAACGAAATGTGAAATATCGTTGTTGTATTTTCTTAATTTAAATAATTACAACTGGCCTTGCAATTTGTATTATCTGTTAAGAATTTCTTAATTTACAGCTGTTTTTAATCTTGACTTGTTTTTTTTTAAGATACAGCTTTTAATTAAACGGAAATTGTATTCAGTATTGACTCAATAATATATTATATTACCTATAATATAATATATTATTGAGTCAATACTGAATACAATTTACTACTTATACTATAACAAGACTATAACGTACTTTTTGACTTACGATACTTAGGTAGGTATAGTTCCTAAACTATACCTACCTAAGTATCGTAAGTCAAAAAGTACGTTATATTTGTAATGAATACTCAATCTAGTTTCTAGTTTGTAATTAGATATTATCATGACAATGGTGTTTCAAGGAATTAGTAAATAAATAATGTATTTTTTAACAAAGTTCAGTGTCCTACATTGCACTTGTAAAAACAAAAGATCTTTCACGCTTGATATCAATATTATAATAAATAAAAAGTTTAAGAACCAAACAACGGAAGATTGTAAATGTGCAATTAAATAATTTGTGTGTGATACGATAGGTACCTCATTTTTTTTTTATTTCATCGTTTTAGAAAAGCGAACATAATTTGATTATTGTGCCATTGTGAGTTGTGTCATCCATGTTTATATTTTATTTCATAAAAATCAAATAATATTCATTGTGTTAGTCTAGCCTAGACAATATTTTTTCTAAAAATATTGTTTTTTCTGATGTTTTTTTATTACTTAATGACATAGCTACTAAATTTAATGAAGTTCTTTTTTCGAACACAATATTTTTGTTAAGTCCATTTATCAGTGATGTAACTGGGTTGTGCCAATAATCGACTATTAACCACACATAAAGCAATGTGCACACGGTGCCCTTTTGCCATAAACGGTCAAGTGTGTCGCGTACCTTCTCGGCACGGAGGTTGGCGTCCTTGGCCTGCTGCTCGCACTGAGCGGCGCGGTCAAGCGCGTTGTCCTTCTCCAGCTTCATCGCCTGCATCTTCTTTTTGATCGCGTCCATTTTGGCGGTTTGTGTTTGTTTACTCCTCTAGATGCAATAGCTGTAACAAAATATCACAATTAAATATTGTCTAACAATGTTCTCAAGAGGAATAAGTAGATGAATTTTTGCTGATCCTCTCATCAAGACTGTGAACTTTTCTTACATTATCCGTATTTTTTGTGGCAACTCGACGTCTACTTTTGCTAATTTAAAACATTTAAACACCAAACAATTGATAGAAAAAACAGCTTTGTGACCACCCTGACTAAGCACAAAATTTTAGATTTATTCTTAAAATTAACCAAGACTATTTTTTTACAAATTTAACGCAAAAACCACGGCGCGAAATGTCGAGCTGCCACAAAAATAAACAACCTTCATTGGAACGTGTAAAAATCACGATAAGTCATGTTGTGCCTCATCGAGGAAATTAAAAAGAAAAAGCATAAGTACCACTGTATGTGCCAGTGCTATGTCAATAAGTTTGTGGAACAACGCTAGCTATTTATGGAACCGAGGGTGCATTGATCTTAAGTGCAGGGGTTTACTTTCGGTTTAACTAGATGCTCGTAGTTCTCAATAGATTTAAAGTAAGAATTTTGTCTTGTAATTTTATTTTTATTTTCTTTGTAACTGACGCAGCTAATGATTTGCATGTGATCGATATTATAAACATCCTTCTAGGTGCAAAAAAAACGTTGTACAGTGATCAAGAAACAAGCTTTACAAAAAAAAACAGAAACAAGTTCTAGCTTACTCAAACGAAATAAAATAAAAAACAATGTAATTTAGCTATGACAAATGCCATGCTGCGTACACAGTGTGTACGCAGCATGGCATTTGTCATAGCTAGCATAGCATACTACACACCGCCCCAACGAATGCAAACGATTGGGTTTCGCTGGCCTTCGTTGGTCCTGTCTGGACGGTTTTGCTGCGTACACACCGGCCCAACGAATACCAACGAAGGTGTGTACGCAGCATTAGATAAGTAACTAATCTAGGTATTCATCATTAAAAAAAAGTTAAGCAAAACAACAAATAGACAACTACAGAGTTATTCCGATAAACTGAAATAAGTGTACCACCGATTATCGAAATGACTTAACAAGTCATTAACTTTTTCTAGTCATTACCTCAGACAAAGGTTAAGAACCTCAGTAAACGCCACTAACTATATTACCAGTTTACCAGCCGCCGAAAACGGTAATGCTTCACGCTGATTAAAAAACAAAAAACGATGAGAGATCCGACGTTTTATACCTATCACTGCGAAATATTTTCTTGTGATCAATGAATTTGTAAATAGGTGAAATATTTTTAACTAGCTTTTGCCCGCGACTTCGTCTGCGTAAATGTCGGTTATCGCGGACGAAGATGAAGTCATGGACTAAAAAGTAGCCTATATGGCCTTTCTTTGGGGGTTTAAACTTACCCCGTACCAAATTTCATCATATATTTAGTCTTACAGATAGACAAACAAAGTTACTTTTAATATTAATATGGTACACATTTATAATATTAAGGAAGTATGGATGATAGGTATCATGTTAGGCAGGTCATGAATTCCATCACGTATTGTTACAGCTATACATTAAAAAATGCGTTCTATACGAGAACGTGTGTTATCTATGATATTTTTTTTTTCAAATAAGTTTAATATTCACTTTTATTCGAATCATCAGAATAGGCTGTTGCTGGCAGGACATTAAGAATTTTTCGGAACCTATTTAAAATTCGAACAGCATCGTACACGCATGTCCCATGTCCACAAAGAGGCGATTCAAAAAAGTACCGATAGCTCCCATTGTCTATGTGTTCCAAATCTTTATTACGAGGTCATTGTTCTCCTTTCATGGAATATTCCTTCACAAGGGATAATTCGGATTCAATGAGACCTACGGACTAGTAACATGACTTACTTGTAACGATTTTGATACGTGCCTTAATGCGTCAATTGTTTGTTGAAATAGATGAAACTGGACTTCTTCAGTAAAGCTCAAAACAACAGTGAGAAGTGGAAGGGAAGTAGCTTTTGCCCAACAGTGATGGTTAATATTTAATTAACCCCAACTAAAATATTATAAATGCCAAAATGAGCTTGTTTGTTTGAAATGCTTTCATGGCAAACCACTGAACCGATTTTAGTGAAATTTAGTACAATCTAAGCTTGTAACTAAAGAAAGAACATAGGCTACTTTTTAATTCGCGACTAAGATACACCTGCGTCGCCGGCAGAAACAGCATAAAAAAATTGGGCAAGAAACCATCTCCAAAGACTAAACCAGATCGATTATATTCCGAATTCCATTCAAATATAATCATAACGACAATATTAAACCTTTAGCAAATAACATCCTTTATTTTACTCATTCACACACCTAAATCAACATCATCTCGCAAAATCCTGCGCCGTGTGTGATTCAAAAGAAAAGCATTTGCGCATGAGTCACATTTCGCGATAAATTTCAAAGGGTCCAGTCAGCGGTCGATGGACCAACGGCATTAAAGAAATTCTTTAAGTCGATATAATGTTGTAGAATGGCTCTTATTCCGTGAGTAGATAAAACTGGTTTCTCCTCAGATATTGTGATGTAAGCAGTAGCTATTGTTTGGCAAAGTTTGTAATATCTGTAGTCAATTAGATTTATCTTATTGGATGAATTTGAACACTGAATATTTTACTTTCATTCAGTGGTGTAGCTTGCCCTGGACGGGCCCTGTATCAAAATTTGTTGCTCCTTCTACCTAACTGAGCGTTCGGTTTCGGGCCCCAGTAGCTGTGGGGCCCCGTTTGCTATGGCGACAGCTACGCCCCTGCTTTCATTGCATGGCCAACATGCTACAACTAGATCACACGGAGTGTTGTCATTTGTTTAGTAGAAACATAAATTGAGGTTGATTTGGCAAAATTATGCAAATATTGACAATTCAAATCAGAAGGTCGATTCTACTAATTAAAAACGTTCAAAACCTAATCGCAATCTCATGTCAGCGACAATCAGTGTCAAAAAGTAGGTAAATTAGAGGCATTTTTGACAGATAAAGACCGAGATTAGATTGAAATCGTTCCTAAAAGTTAAGTGAAGAATAGTCAGGTCCATGACCAGGTCAGATCTTGAGTACTTTGTAGATCAAATGTATTGGTTCGTGCCTTTAATGTCAGAAAATCGCGATGATATTACAAAATATAATAAAAAGTATTTTACAAAATACATCCATCGAACAAGTTGTCACGATGCGTTTCCAGCGCACGCGCCGAACAAATAAACGCATTCTCACCATATTTGCATTCTCGAGATAATGCAGACATTTATTTTGTTTCCTACATTATTACCGTCGTAATATTTTATATTGTTTATGTTCTTAGTCACATTCTTTGTAAACTCGTTCTTGAACGCACATTTTGTGAAATTGAGAAGTTGGTACTTATTACATTATTTGGACAGCTTTAATTTAAAGGGCAAATAGTAAATTATAATTGCTTTTGCAAGATTTATACTTGGTCAGAACCTTCATACTAATGGACTTTCTTTTTCTTTTTTTCTTTTTTCTTCGGTAAAGCCTGGAAAACACTAGACCACGAAGAAACTTTTTTTTTTCGTGGGGCAATCCTCATGGATGCCCTCCGTCTGAAGATAACGGAAGATTATCGGACTCATACCGACTAATACCCCACAATTCCTCCTGCTACCTTCGGATGACGCATGATCCGCGCCCCCGAGTGGCATTAGACCGCCATTGGCGAGCCCCTTCAACCACAAACGACCTCACAAATGAATGAGATTAAGAATTAGAAGCATGTCTTTGGTAGCATTGAGCGATTATAATATATAGCTCATTGTATACAATTTAATGAGAATAATAAGGTTATGTGTTCTATTGTTCAGAAGAACGGATGACGTCAGAAAACAGTTTTTGGCACCAATCCAAACACATTAGATATTATTGTTTTTAAGTAGGTATGCTGACTTGACCCATAGTTTACGTTCATACCCTCATTTTCATAGATCAACCGAGTTTTAAAACTTTACTTGAACGATCAACGTCTGGGTCCAATTAAAATGTAAAAAAAGCATCTGTCACATTAAACAGAATACTAAAAAAAAATCTAGAAACATAAACTTTCATGATGTAAAAATAAATTCTTTAACAAGCTGTTATTTGATTTTGCAGCAGTCCAATACCGTGCCAATTTTTTAAATGAAGATTAGACAGAAGATGGCAGATATTAAGTACCTATCGGCGAACGTAATTCACCTACGCTTCTAGAAGGAATCCCTTGGAAATCGAGAATAGTATTTTGGGCCCAGTATTTTAGTAGTTACCTAAATGATTGGAAGTTGAGATAAAAATGTTTCATAAGGGGGCAAAGTCAAAGCACTTATTTCAATGAGACTATTTACAGGCACTTTTGAGAATTGTCAAGGAGTCGGCAGTTAGCTGGGCGATGTTTGCAGCAGTAGGTGCCTTAATAAGCTGGTACAAAGGTGTAAAATAATCTAGGCAAGTAACTACCTATTCTAATTAGAACCAACGGCTTTGGCTATCATCCTTTTCGATATTTATTGCTGGTAGTTCAGGCAAATATGCGACTGTATTCTATTTTAGATAGTAAGATATTTATTGTAAATGTGACTTGTGTACTTAATAAACGATTTATGTATTTCATTTTATTGTAAACTATTTAGATTAATTGATTTTAATTGAGAGATTTACACAGTTCCCGAATTATGGTAGATACCGATAATTACAATTCGTCATGACCTTGGCTTTCTTTGCAATCGAGTTGGTCTCAAGGCAGCCATCAATTTTCCGGTATTTCAAGTGTTTCAATGTTTTGTGTGATATTAAATTTGTGTTCTATAAGACGTCTTCTTGTAAATAAATGAAGATTACTGTTAATATAAATAAGTAAATGTTTTGTATGGAAATCAACCAATAAAAACTAATTAGGTGGTAACTAGAGAATAATTGAGAACGATCAAAAGATCCAAGAACCTTTAATTAACAGAAAAGTTCGTACGTTGTAGGAAAAAGGAAGGTTTGGTATGATGCGCTCTCTTTTCTAAAAAATATGTGGAGCACCGGCTGGCTACAAATTTATATCTGGTCTAAATATAAAAAGAAAAATTAAATAGGCGAACTGGAAGTTTGACAGCCGCGCGTAACCGCGCATGCTCGTCAGCCGCCCCCACATCCCGCGCTTCCACGCTATTGGTCGGCAACTGGCAACTTGCCAAAAGCGCGGGAAAACTTCAGCGTAGCCCGCTCCTATTGGCTAACCGAAAATGAAACCGAGCACCGCGATATTCAAAAATAGAAATGGGACATGATTACAAAACTGCTGGCATGTTAGGAGATGTATCGTAGGTCGAAGTAAAAAGTATTTATACACGATTAACGATTAATAAAAATGCAGCAAAATAATCGCTAGGCTATAATCAAAAGCTCCGCATAAAAATGTTTAATAATATATTATCTTAACGTTTAATCTCATCGTAAAACGTTTTAAAAAGAATTGTTCTTTGAGAATTACGAGCACATAATTATAAATTACCGATAAATGCACCATAACATCGATTAGCACTGCACTACCACCCTACTTACCAGGACGGCCAAACGATTAAAGGACGAGAGGCAAGATCAATGCACCTTGGCTTTATAAAAAAAACACTTGTATATTTTTTTCACTTGTACACTATGGGGCACTGACAGAGCGAAGTCGTACTTACATGTCGAGTCGACGCGTGCTGTGGTGCGACTGGCGAGAGTCGCGGGAGTTCTCGCGGTGTCGCCTTACCGCCGCGAAAGGAGATGAGGCGCAGCCGTCTCACCCCGCTCCGAGAATACAGTTCTTGGGGAAAAGCCTTCGAAAACTTTAATTTTCGAACATGAATAAAGGATGCTTCCAAGGCCGTGCCCGGTTTTATTTAACGGGGTCAGCTGATATGCATATACGAAAAAATTACCTGTTTCAAGCAGACTGATTACGGATGCTTGAATGTTTGCTTCTAGAAAATTTTAGGGAATATAAACTGTTGAAACCAACCTCCTCTCTCTTAACCTCGTGTCTCTATCTAATTTGGAGTTCCATTTTCGATTTTTTGAATATGGAAGTCATACACACAGGAACGAAGCAAGGAAAATATTAACATCCATAGTTTGCATTTGTATTGCATTGTCTCATTAACTCCTGAACAGATGTTGATAAATAAGGTGTCATTTTGGTGAGAAGCATTTGGTGGATAACTAAACATTAGGCATATTATTCAGTTTCACAGGTTTCATAGCCGGATATCGTGAGATTTGTAATAAAGATGTTGATATACCTGAATGTGGGCTATCTATCGTAATGGTTGGCAAACAAAGGTATACTGAACAATAAGGATTCCAAGAAAAACAAAATCAACTTTTAACAAACAATTGCAAAGAGAAATTACGAAAATATCATTTATTTTTCCTATAAGCATTAAACACTCAATACAATTCGATTGAAGGTATAGTATCGGAAATACGGAAATGAACATAACATAACATCACGCCTGTAATCCCTGAAGGATTAGGCAGAGGTGTACCCATTAGTACACTCACATTTCGCCAGTTACGTTTAAGTCCCATGTAATAGTGGGCGAGCCTATTGCCATCAATCGGGCACAAATCGAAAGTCCGAAGCTGCAAATTCGGAAACATGATTTCAATTTAAATTACGAGCAGCTGTGGGATCCATAAAATCTGGTTTAAATTTTGAATCGCTGTTTTGGCGAAGGTACGGGGATTTATTCCAGAAACATCCCAGATAAATCTGCAATAATATTTTAAAGCTGAAAATTTTGTCTTGTTTTTTTGTTTGAAAGCGCTAATCTTCAAAACTACTGGTCCGATTATGAAAATTATTTCGTTAAGAAGAAGCTACGTTATCCCCTAGTGCTATAGGCTATATATTATTGTCAAAAAAAAAATCGTAAGGAAATTCATACGAAAAAAGTCGCGGTCAAAATTTTTATAATTTTTTAAGGTGGATTCAATGATTCACCTTATAAAATAATCAGGATATAAGTTTGTATTCGATTAAAAGGCCTTAGGCCAATTCAAAATTGAGTTCTTTCTGATTATAAACAATGTGATGTGGTTAGGTTATGGACACCATACGTACACCTGCCTAATGTGCCATTGATACAAGTACAAGGTACGACACCTACTATATAAGTATTCTGCAGTACCTGCGTTGGTACCTACGTAGTATTTAACGTTAATTTTAACAATAAAAATCCTTGATCCAAATTCGTCATGCCATGAAATAATAGATATCATCCAAATAACTCGAATTTCATAAAGCACGATATTTTTTTTACTGGGCAAGTACCTACCTATACATATAGCTTTTTTTAAAATCATATAATGTACTTTTAAAGTTTATCTTGGGCCTCGCTGACATCAGTGAAGGAAACACATCGTGAGGAAATTTAGACTTATAATTATGATTATATAAGTCTGAAATCGCTAATCCGCCTTGATTAATGCTCATGCCTTCTCTGTGTGAAACGATGCCTTTGCCCTGCAGTGAGACAAAATGGAATACAGGCAGGTTTTTTTAAGTACAACCTTTATCTAATATAAGGCAGAAAAAATATAAGTTTTGTCAGTATTATGTTGTTATTTTAAGGTAAAATTACTCTAGTTCAAGGTTTTTGTAGCATCATCCTATTTGGATTGCTTTGGTTTTCTCAGACAATGCCCTTTGCGTTCCAGGGCCACGGTAACTCTTTTGAACCAAATCCGCAATCTCCAAGAGCCCTACAAACAGATGACGACAAAATCAAATCAAATCGTTTATTTGTGATACATGGGTTGCAACTTGCAACTAGTACATCCGTCCTTTACCTACTGAAACTAAATCAAATTATAAACCACTAGCTTTCGCCTGCGACTTCGTTAGTGTAGATGTCAGACGAAGTCGCGGAATAGGTAAAAAGTAACCTATGTCCTTTCTAGGGGTTAAAACTCACCGCGTACCAAAATTCATCAAAATCGGTTTTATGTGATGGTTTAGTCGTGAAAGCTTTACAGACAGACAGACTTACTTTCGCATTTATAATATTAGATAGATAGATAGATTTATTTATTTGTGGAAACATGAGTTACATAACATGGCATGCAGGTTGTCAGTGATAAAAATTTGTTCAGTCATGTTTGGCCTTTACGGCGTACAAATATTACATTGTTTTTTCTTGATCTAAATTTCTTGATTTGAATTACATTAGTAAGGATTAAAAAATAAATCCAATTAATATAATGACGTACGTAAATTATAAAGAAACCACGTCGATAATTATTAATTTCGAAATAATTCATCGTATATCGATGAGTCAACCTGCGCGTGCCATTTAATGTAAACAGTTGACCCAGATGGCACTAAAGGCGTGTTACATACCTCACCATAGACTACAGTACTTACCACAATTAACTGACCTTCACTATGGTCATAGAATAGAGTGTAACAGGCTTATCTACACATCGAAAACCATTATTGTCCAAAACTGTTTGTTTTGTTTGGCGATTAAATACTTTTTGGTGAGGCTAATTTTTGGAGGTCTTCATTATCTATACACTTTAGCAGTTCATGCTGACAGCTTTTAGGCCACTGTTCGAATGATCAAGGGTAGGTATCTCTCTCTTACTTTCTTCTGAAACTGATTGACGACTGCTAAAAGTTTTATATTGATACGGTAAATAGCCCATGAAATCAATAGCAGTTTGCCTATCGAAACCAAAACACGCCAAAATTTATTTTATTTTTCCATGTAATTGCAGTTAGGGATGTACATTGAACTGTCATTGCTGCATAGGTAATAATGAACCTACCATATTTAATTATTGTGACGTAATTAATTTTATATTGAGAGATTGTGGATTGGATTGCAGAATTAAGAATAATGTTTGTACGGACTAAAAGATTATTCTTGAAACTCAACCCCTACTTGGAGAATAAAGCAACTACGGAACCCTACACTGCACGTGATCCGACATGCCCTCAGCTGGTTTCCTTTTTTCAAATTTAGAAGCCTAAACGTAAACGGGAGTTCCACTCTCCTGCATGATGAAACACTATTAGTAAGTAGTGATTACATCAAATAACTATGTAGGTATATCACCTAAACCTACGAACGTCATTTCTGACTTCAAAGAAAAACTGTATCACAAGTTTAATAAGTATAGAATAACTAACATGTTATTTCTAGGAGCTTTGTGGCAACATTATTTTAAAGTCCTACTTTGCATTTTAGTGAAACTTTACAGATTGATTTCAGACTTTTTTCGTAGTCGTAGCTAGTCTCAGATTTACAGATATCTAGACAAAGACAGATATTACGTCACCACGTAATTCAATGCAAGAATAGGGTATTCTAGTTCGAGCAGAACAACCATTGTAGTTTCTAGAGAAAGGTACCTATATTTGATAATACCTATAATACTAATACTATACTAATAATTAGGACTTTTGTAACCTCATTACTCTGCACTGCAAGCACCGAAGAGGAAGCCGACCTATTATAACATTACCATTAACACGAATTTTCACATATTTAGGAAAAACGAGAATTTTATCAGCCTAGGGTATTTCAGGAATAGTCACATGAAGGCCAATCTTCGTAATTAATACGTTTAAAATCTAGTCGCAATCTCATCTCAGCGACAGTCAATGTCGAAAATTTTACAAAAATGTAGGTAAAGAGGTAAAGGCGTTTTTGACAGAATGAGATCAGACTCATCTGTCAAAAATTTGAATGTGAACGTTCCTGGGGGCTTAGACAAAGTAACAATTTCAAAACGATAACGAAGTTAGAAAAGACTAAAATGTATGGGATTGACATAAGCCGCGTTAAGTCACGTGGACATGAAGCAAGACATGACAAATTGACAAGCAAGTCAGAGACGATGACGAATTTAGATATCGTTTCGCTACAAAGCGATGTTACTTTGTCTAAGGACCCTGGTGAGTAAACTTGAAAGAAAATATATTTTCTTCGCTCACTGATATTGTCATACACTACAGTAGATAGTTTGGTAAGTACTAGAATTTTATTGACCCCCTGACCTCAGTGAGCGTATGCAGTAGCCTTAATAAGGATTAAATAAACGTTCCTTCCGGCTGACGCAGGTCCTCACCGGACACGGTTGTTTCGGGAGGTTCCTGTGTCGGATTGCACGGGAGGAAACGCCCGGGTGTCACCACTGTGTGGACCGCCCGGAGGACACGGTGGAGCATACGGTGCTGGTCTGCCCAGCTTGGGCAGAGCATCGCCGTGTCCTCACGGAGGCGATAGGCGGCGGCGACCTCTCGCGCCCGGGCCTGGTTCAGGCCATGCTCCGGGGCGAGAGGGAATGGGATGCAGTCACCTCCTTCTGCGAAGCAGTAATGCTAGCGAAGGAGGAGGCGGGCCGCGTGAGGGAGAGAACAACACCCTCCACCTCACGCCCCAGCCGCCGCGGGAGACGCCCAGGGCGTCGGACGTCGCGAGGCGACATCCGGCCACCGTAGGCGCGGGCTTGCGGACGGCGAGTAATGGGTAGCTCGCCGTCCGATCAAGGACCATGCCCGGGTCGACGGCGCGTTCTGTTCGCGCGCGCCTCAAAGAGCTGTCAGCACAGGGACGGGGCCCCCCAACGGGGCCAAACGCCTGCCGGGGTTGCGGGACGTCTTAACAGGATACCGTGGCCCCGGAACGTAAAGGGCAACAGAAGGAACAGGGTGGTTTTTTAGTCAGTAAAAGTCTGACAGTCCCTTCCGCCCCGCCCAGGACGGAAGGACTCATTTGATGATTTTTACCACCTCAAAAAAAAAAAAAAAAAATAAACGTTCCATATTTAATTAAAAATACTTTTTTTTTACTTTAATGACTGTTATCAACAGTCCTATTCGCTCCATTAAATCGAGAACCGGTTTGAAAGTAGGCTATCAGGTAAGTCGCGGCTGAAGAGTAAGCTCGACTAGAGCGCATGTTCGCCAACGCGACCCGACACCGGCACACTGTTACTGGGTCTAGGTTGCTGGTTAGCGGTTCTCAACTTGTTTCTTTCGTGGGCTGCAAAGGTAAGGAGGGGTGCCTACATAAGTTACTACCTATACATATACCTAAATATACCAATCGCTACCAACTGGGCGCCTGAAACAGAAATCTACAGTAAGCTTCTGAAAGATACTTACAGTCCTCATAGAACAGAAGGCCAATTCTATATACTAATTTAAAACTTTCTAAATAAAGTAGCAATCTCATTTCAGCAACCAATAATACTAATAAAAAATATAGGTAGGTAAATTAGAGATATTTTTGACAGATTAAAACTGAGATAAAGTGCTTATACAGCCAGAGGCGGATTAAACGTTGAGAGCGCCATAGGCAAGTTTCTCATCGGCGCCTCTATATTGATAATAACTCGCGCCCCTGTATTGAAAATAACTAACTTACTGGCGCAATTCATTTTATGCTATATTTTATAAATTTTTCTTTTTTTTTGTTGCAATTCCGCCCGCGCCCCCCTTTGTACCCTCGAATTTTTCTCTTTTTTTTTTGTTGCAATTCCGCCCGCGCCCCCTTTGTACCCACGCGCCCTTAGGCACGTGCCTAGTTTGCCTTAAGGGTAATCCGCCTCTGTATACAGCTCTAACTCTCAGATAAAAAAAAACAATGCAAACCCTTTGGAATATTATACTCCACTAAAAAGGTAAGAAAAAGCAGACTTCGCTGTCGAGCATCATGGTTCATTGTTTTAGATATAAACAACCTACTACTCTACTAAGGACAATACCCACTTGACAAATGATTACGTACAAGATTATCTAAACTCCACCCGTCTTAGGAAAACTACAATACCTACTATCTCTTCACAAAAAAGCCAAGCGACCCAGCGGTAGAGAGTCACTGTTATGGATTCATAATTTACTGCTTTTTCTATCAATTCTACAAGGTTGGAACTATCAGCTAGCTGTAGACATCCTATTTATATTCAGGGCCCTTCATACATAACATCGTAACATTCAAACGCAGTAGATAAAGTAATAGTCAAAAGCGAAAACGTTTATCTCTGGAACAAAGATCAATAAAGAAATGAAAAGAGGTCAATAGCTGGACCTTCGGGCAGTTATGGCCCTGCTGATAAACAGATAAAATCCTTTTTTGGTGAAGTGGAACCTTCATGTGGTTACTCTTTATTTATGCTACAAGGATACCCATTGGATGGATGAGCATAAGACTGCAGTAACAAACAGAAAAAAAACCAAATCAAAATCGGTTCATCCGTTCGGGAGCTACGATGCCACAGACAGACACACACAAACGTCAAACTTATAACACCCCGTCGTTTTTGCGTCAGGGGTTAAAAACGACTTATGACATACTAACTACTGCCCGCGACTTCGCGTCCGCATCAAAATCTATACTATCGATACTATCTATACTAATATTATAAAGCTGCAGTGTTTGTTTGTTTGTTTGTTTGAACGCGCTAATCTCTGGAACTACTGGTCCGATTTGAAAAATTCTTTCAGTGTTAGATAGATTAGTTATGGAGGAAGGCTATAGGCTATATACTATCACGCTACGACCTACGGGAGCGGAGCAGTAACCAAAGACGCGGGTGTAACCGCGGCGGACAGCTAGTTGATAATATAGCCGTACATTTTTTCTGGATAAAAAGCCTATAATTATGCCATTCCAGACTATAAATTTATCGCATGCCAAATTTTATACAGATCCGTTCAGCCGGTACGTAGAGATTAATTTGCAAAACGAGACGATAACGTATTTCGTCGTGAGCTTGTGACCTACTAGCACTTATGGCCTAAAGCGACATGCAACATCTGTATAAATATTTCATTATATCAATATTAATTTTCTTTTGAGGTTATGCAATGCATAAATTAACAGCTTGCATCTGATATTTGTATTTATACAAAATGTGCATTTTTGCATAATTAGTTGAGTCTGTTCATCTCGACGAAAAAGATGCAATCAATAAAATCTATTTCTGAATAGAAAGACTAAACCTGATTTATTAGTCACCGAAACGTGCATAGAGATTTGAATGTCTATGCTTGGAATAGATGAAATAAGAGCGATTTTCCCATACCTCCTCCCAAATCTCCTCCAACCTCTTAATCTCAGATATCTCATACAAACTTTCAAAACCAAGATCTTGCAAACTAATGAACCGATTTTATTTAAACTTAATGGGTAACTACGTAGACACATAAGTCTATAGAGTCAGTTTATAACATTTTTGGAAAAGAGTTTTACAGCTCACTAATGCAGAGTGATACCGATCGGCGCAAACGCTCGTCTTTATAACCCAATAATACACACTGGCAAGATCTTATTATTGGTCTATTTACGGAAGCATTAATATGAACGAAGCAAGTACCAGTACATACCATATATAGCAATCGATCACTGCGTAATTAACCGCATAATCCGATGTAAACAAAACTTCTTTTAAAATAACAATCATTTGTTAAACAGGTGTTTTAAATAGTTTCGGAAAACGGCTTAGCATACTTCTAAGAAGTACATATAAACGCATTATTATCATGGCCGGTCAGCCATATTTAGCCAACACATGGCATCTTGTAGGAACCTCTATACATAACCAAAAAGACGGTGATTCATTTATGGAGGCTAATGAAGAGCATTTTGACTCACAATAGGAAGTAAGTTCGGAAAGAAGTTACTCAACGCATTGCAGACGCATCGAATTGGTATTTCGAAGTTCGAATTGGTATTTCGAAGTTTGGGTTACGACACGGAGAAATGTGAATTTTCATGTTGTCTGCATTTTTAATCTTACTATGTTTCTCAAGATGTCTTGATGGCTCATTGGCTAAGGTATCCGCCTCTCATGCACGAGGTTGTGTGTTCGCAACCGGGCACGGACAAATACCAATGTGACTGTTTATATTCCATTTATAGGCTACGTTTATCTTGGACTTCACTGACATCGGCATAAGAAATTATCGCGAGGAAACTTGGACTTGTAATAAATATAAGTCTGAAATCGTCAATCTGCCTTGAGTAAGCGTGGTGATCAATGCACGTGCCTCGTCTGTATGAGAAGAAGCCTTTGCCTTGCAGTGGGACAATAAAAGGCTGGTATGTGTTATTATTTTTATATGTTTCTCGCTCTTTCTCACTACTATCACACTACACCGTTGACCTACTCTCCCTCAGACTGCATATATCCTTGGATAGAAAAAAAAATATAGATAATAATTTATTACCTTTAACTAAGCATTGACTTTAGTTGCACAAACATCGCATTTCACACGCATATACATTCAAGTAGGTAAAATGCTTTAAGCGAAATCAAATCTTCTTCCGGTGATATCGGCGCGGTGGTTCAGTCGGCATAACAATAAGTTTATGTGCTAAAGGCTCCTGCTATTTTATTATGCCAACATAATGAGAAATCACACAAACCACTGAAATCTAAATAATAAGGCAAGTGCTTTATTTTGAACAGATGTGACAAGAAAAGTGGTGTAGGTAAGCCTCGAAAGTCGATGGGCATAACAGACCAACAAGATAGATAAACTGTGTGAAAGATGATTGGATATAACGGCTGAATATCCAGATGTAGGTATGGAACAAAGACATATGCTGCACCGACGGAGATGATGATGATGACAGGAGAATGAATAGGAACTCGCCAAGTAATAACAAGTAGCTGATAATGTAGGTTAACTTTTTTCTACGAAATAGCTACCGAATACCGATGGCTATCACTATGGCTGCAATTTCACAAGAATCCCCCGGATTTGTCCTATTAGAGGACGTCCAGAGGTCGTCCGGAAGGGGTTTTCTAAGTCTCCCAAAAAGTGTCCGGATTTTTTAATAAGGTTTTATCCAGCGTCGGCCATTTAGGTGATGACAGTCTTTGGTATTATCCAGGGGCGTAGGTAACCGCCGTATCGAATACGGGCCTTCTTGGCTACATGGCCCGGAACACGCAGTTAGGTACCTAGAAGGGCCCAACGATACAAAGCCAGTCCAGGGCAAGCGTAATACCAGTGATGTACCTTTACATATCTATCTAGCAATGTGCGCAGATAATGCCTACCTAGATGTAGTTCAAGTATCTACGCTGCTAAAGTATTTTAAGTATTACGTCTTACGAGAAACCATAGACCGGAATACATTCATAAATCTCACTTTGTTAGCTGTTCAAAACGGAATGGAAATGTGAAAAGTAAATAGTAATGAGTGTATGTAACACTGACGTCTTTTAGACAAACAAGTGTAGGTAGGTATGTATTATATAGTGCTACAAATACAACAATACATTATTGGCTATGCATTGTAAATACTATTTCCTCATTACACATCTGCCAATATCTTGGTCATAGATTTAGGCTTATGATGTTGTTCGAAGTTTAAAATGGATGCTGTTGCCATTAAAATAAAAATGTTGGACTACTTAGGTTCATTAAAATCTAAATTGATTTTTATTATTTGGGCCAAAGAATCAGTATTGCCATACAACGTGGGGATGCAGCCAACCTTTGGGCACTTGCCCCATTGGGCGTTTTGATGCCCTCTAATCTTCCTCCTTTTTTATAAATTCTACATATTTTGTAATTTTATTATTATTTATAAATTTTGTGTAGGTATAGGCTATTTTAATTGAAATTTTAAAAAAATGATTGTATGGTTAAACGATTGTACTTATGTTGATATAATCTTACCAATCTTTTAGTAAGTATATCAAATCGCAACTCATCAATAGAGAAAGCAATGCAGCACATGTAACGTACGTCTATTTCTGTCCGCGGGCGTACTCTGGCGCATGCCTGAAATAACTCGGTTTCATCATAACACACAATCGACTTGCCTACAGCTTTTTATTTTCATACTACACGTTCATGTGTCGGTTTAAAAAACGAACAGGGTAACGTTTAGCGGTCTGGTGAATGAAACATTTGTTGGTGATAACTTTTTACTGAAGTTAAAAATAAACCAAAGATTATGTAGGTAGGAGATAGGTATATTTTTACACGACTGCCCCAAAAAAAGAAGTGTTATATAGTTATATTAGCTGTTCGCCGCGGTTACACCCGCGTCTTTGGTTACTGCTCCGCTCCCGTAGGTCGTAGCGTGATGGGATATAGCCTATAGCCTTCCTCGATAACTAATCTATCTAACACTGAAAAAATTTTTCAAATCGGACCAGTAGTTCCAGAGATTAGCGCGTTCAAACAAACAAACAAACAAACTCTGTAGCTTTATAATATTAGTATAGAGTATAGATAACACGCTGGGTCGTCCTATCTCATAATACCCTATAAGTAGGGTTGCCAACCGTACTATAATATATAGTATTGTACTGTATTTAGGGTCTCCGTACTATATACTGTTGAACAAATATATAGTACGCGAAAATACTATATTTCAGTACAATAGCTCAATGTTTATATTTTGCAATACTAAAATTAGTAAAATAAAAAAAAACTTCCTGGAATTTTCGAACGCGTCTTTCGTTCGACAGAAGTATTGTGCGTGTGCGTGTAACCGAACGCGTCTCTGTCATATTTCGCTCAAACGCATACGTCAATGTCAAACTTGACAACATCAAACTAATGTTTATTTATTCTAATCTTGCTTGCCTTTTTCGTTTGTTTTGGATTTCGTTAATTTTATTGAGTTATTGGAGTTAATACGGTTTTAGTAGTTTTAGTCCTGCATTAAATTACGTAGTAAAATAATGGAAAGTTGTAGCGATAGCGAAAGTGTCCCACTGACACCCACTTAAAAGAGGAAAATACAAAAAAGGCTCCAAAAATATATAGGTACGTGAGTGGGAAAGAGTGTATGACTGGGTTACTAAAGATGCCGAAAGCGTTTACAATGTTAAATGTAAAAAAAAAAAATTACTTAATGTCTTTTTTTTTAGTCTTCCCTACTAAAATACTATATTTTTTTGAAGCGTACTATATTTTTTATGGCTTTTTAAAAAAAATACTATATTCAGACAAAAAAATGTTGGCAACCCTACCTATAAGCCTCTCCAGTTCGTTCAGGAAAATGCTAAACTTTTAGCCTCGTCCCACAGGCATCCGATTTCTACAATGCGATCTGTAGAGTGGCGGTGTTTGCAATCTTAGATAGCAAACTGGGCCAATGATTGGTTGCGAGCAGGGATCGATCACCAAGTTAACAGATATTCCAATACGACAAAAGTTAGTTTAGCGTTGGATACAGTAGGTACAGTTACCGGCACGTAAGTTGGCAAGAGTTTTTGTAGTGGGGCCCCCACTACAAAAACTCTTGCCAACTGCCAACTTCCCCCACTGTGGGGGAAGTTTGCGCACGCACAATTTCATACATTTTTATATGCGCGAACTTCCCCCACTACAAAAATCTCTAGCCAAGTTACGTGCCGGTAACTGTACCTAGGTAAGCCGTTGGATACAGTTTCAAATGCACAAAGAGGAAATAACAAAGTAAAAATAATGCATTAAAAAAATACATTAATGTCAACTTCTCAACGTAACAGTGTTTACTCAATCTATACGTGTATAAGTCGTACCTACTCATTGAATAGATACATATCTACCGATTATCATAAAGCCAACACGTTCCGCTTGATCTAAAAGGGGCAAATATAAAAATAACATAGCTATTATCATAAATAATTCATCCAGACCTTGCCGCGTGATACTGACAAAGTGCTATAAAAGTGCAGTGGACAATGCATAATGTTGCAAGTGACAATTAATGGGCAGGCAGTCTGGCGGCCGCCTCGGCGCCGACCTCCGCCGGCTGCTGCGCGTACGACGGCATGTTTTCTACCATTTATGGCACTCGCAGACCCTGATAACGTTTTCATAACTACCAAGTGTTAACGGCTGTCGTGTTGCGTTTTAATCAAAATATTTCTCATAGTAGCACAAAGCTTGGAAAGAGGTATATGCGCAACAGCACATAAATTGCTGTTTAATTTTTTTTTTAATTTTTGGTTTTCGTAGCTTTAAAGTTTATTGGCTTTCTGAGTAACTATTTGGACCATCATGCTACACCTATAACAGATAAATGTTGCTAAAAGTAAACGAAGCTTTTGACTACTGAACCGACAGCGGAAACGGTCACCCTACAAAGACTAACAAAAAAAATACCTCACAAACAATAATCTACAACCCATATTATAAAGCTGAAGAGTTAGTTGTTCGTTTGTACACGCTTATCTATGAAACTACTGATCCGATTAAAAAAAACCTTTTTGCATTATAAAGCGCGGTTATTGAGGAAGGTTTTAAAAAATCACGCTGTCACACGGGGGCAGACCAGTAACCAAAGACATAAACGCAAGGGGATTCCTAGTACCTACAAGATAAAATAAGCCACCCAGTTTTACAAAATTTGCAAAGAATCTCAACATTTCGTCCATACTATATCGCAACAAATGCGAACAAGGCGCCAATCGAATTAACATATTGTAATACTCACTTACATAATTACACATAACAAGTAATTCGTATCCTGTTTACTCAAGCATATTGTTATCATCTCAACGTTGACGCTTGCAACATTATACACTAGCTTCAACCCGGTACTTTACCCACGTAGTTGTTTTCACCTACTTGTACTTTCTTTGGTTACTGCTTCACTCCCATTGGTCGTAGCATCATGTTATAATAGCCTATAGGTACTATTCCAATAAATCTTTTATACAAAAATATTTTTTTGAAAAAGACTATACTTCCAGATATTATTTAATTTAAACAAACAAACACTATTCAGCTTTATTATAGTAGATTGCAGCCATATGTTCTAGAGCCTTGTAATGCTTTATAAAGTTAATTTAGTATTATTGTACTGGTATGGTCAACTAAGCATGTGGTGCGTCGAGTTGCCAATCATTAGATTAATCGGTGACTAAGAAAATATTTTCTGTGTTGTAATCCTTCGATATACAGTTGTTTCGAATGTGAAGCTCATGACGACTGGATGTAGATACTGGTACCTACAAAATCACCGTCCGTCGTAGACAATTAGCTTGACTGTCAAGATGGAGGACTGTTGTTAAGAAGGTACCATTAAAGGGGGAGAATAGGGATGCAGGGGTGAAACGGAACGAAACTTGCTACCTATCCCAATCTCACAAAATGAAACAAAAAATCTTAGCGCAAAAACTCCTTTTCATAACTGCTTCATTATGTTAACCAAAAATATCAGAATTACATCTTAATAACCAAAGTTATTGTTTTTATGCCATTTAAGTGGTAACGATATCATCAAAACTTATAAACTGCTACCGTAATATGGTAAACGGTCGAGCGGCCATGTTCGGTGCAGTCGAGTTTTTCCCGCGCTGACTCACGATGTGGCCAGCTACCAGTCTTGTATGGCATTTAAACGTGTAGCAATTAAAACGTAATATTTCAAGTCTGTAGAGGTGATTATTTATCCGTTGTTTTTGTAATAAATACCTATAGATAGTATTATTACGTTAATTTATTAAATTGATCTCGTTATAAAGGTTACGTTGAAATGTATCAGTTACTACTCATTAAAATTAATTTATGTTATTGCTATAAACCTACATTTTTTCATAATTAATAATTAAAGTAACTAGCTGATACTTGCTTCAGAATGAGATGAAGTAATATTATTGATTATTAAAAAGAAAATAAAAGACTCAAAGCCATTTATTTAAACAGTCAACTTAAATATACTTATTCTACTGAATTTTTCTATGATATTCAGGCGTCGCATTGCCGTAGTCTTGTAAATTGAAGAATGAGGATCTATTATTCACCATGTACTTCAGGAAGTCTTGTACATGCGACAAAACATGCTGCAGAGCCTTCTCGTCCAAAGCAGTGTAGGCCAGCATGGAACCCATCTTTGCAAACAATCGCAGTAAATGTATAGGTCCATATATTTTAGCCATTGGTGTGTCAGGAAATTCTTGTAGTATCTCGCTGTACTGAGGTCTTTCAAATTTATACAGCAGTTGCGGTCCTAATGTTGCATTAAAGTACTCTTTAATACCTTCCGTTACGTCAAGTAATACGGACTCTTTAGCTGAGTTGTGAGATTTGCTGCTTTTCTTAAAAGCTAGATAGCTGTCCACGACCTGTGCGACACTGAGCTTGGCAGGCAGAATGGCCAGTTTCTGTTGCCGCGTGATTACGTCCCAGTCGTCGACGAGCCACACTTTTAGTTCTTCAGGTATTCTTATCTTCACTTCTATCTTTGATAGGTATTGCTCTTCAGATTCGATTGAAAGGTCCAAGCGGCCGCGCTTTTTCCTGGTAAAAAAATATTATTTTTAATAATCATCTTCAGCATGTAAGAATAAAAATGGTTTGATTCCAGCCACAGAAGTTAAATCATATAACTTGTTAATTAAATAGGATTAGAATTAAAATAAAAGATTGAAAAACAAAAAAAAACCATCCATAGTTTGGAAACAGTTATTTTAAAATAGTAAACAAAAAGGTCATCTGTAGCATAAAAAGTTTCATATATAAACACATAACAAAACCAAGCAAGCAAGAAAACAAGCACGCAACAAGTTACATCAATGTGCATGCGCATAAATGTGTGCAGATAAATAGTATGGAAAGAACTACGTGAACAAGCAAACGAACATGCAAACAGGCAAGAAAGAATAAAAGCAAGCATGCAAATGAGGATATGCTCCGCCACAAGAAGTGCTTCGACGTTCTGCGACTGAAAAAATTCGTGATGACTTCACGAACCAACTAGCGCCATCTATTACCAAACTTTAGTAGTTTATGCAATATAGGAACACAAGATGAACTGTTTTCGTGCATAAAGTTATTCTTGTTCTTGAACTCACTAGGATGTTCTTGCCTTTTACAGACACAAAATAATATAACATACACAAAGCGCCAAACCCGGAAGAACATTTTACAGTACGCAAGGGGGTAAATAGTACCTACCTAACCCTAGAATGCGAGTCGTAGACATTCCAGTTTTATCTAATATCGTAATTACTTTTTCTACCCATTCAATTTTAGTGTAGTGATGGCCTAGCGGTTAAGGCGCCCGCCTCTCATGCATGAGGGTGAGGGTTCGATTCCGGGCAAGTACCAATGTGACTTTTTCAAGTCATATGTACTTTCTAAAGTTTATCTTAGACATTACTGACATCATTCCGTGCCTCGGAAAGCACGTTAAGGGTCAGTTCACACCGAGACGCGACGCGACGCGACGCTGCGTGCACACTTTAAAAGAGCGACTCAAAATATAACTTTATTTTCTACACGAAAAGATACACATTTCATTGTAAGAATTTAGAATACGTTACACCACGCAGCACTACGTCGCGATGTGTCGCTATACGCCGCGCTGCGCCGCGAGACACATCGCGACGCAGCGGTGAATCGCCGGTACGCGCGACGTGCAGCCGTGCAGGAGCGGCGACGTTGCGATGAGTCTCGCGGGGCCGCGCGGCGCAGCGCGGCGCAGCGCGTAGTCACTGGCCTCTTCAAGTATCGTCACGTTGCGTCGCGTCGCGTCGCGTCTCGGTGTGAACTGACCCTAAGCTGTTGGTCCCGGCTGTCATACGTGGATCTTTGACAGTCGTTACGAGTCGTCAGAAGCTTGAAAGTCTGACAACCAGTCTTACCTAGGGGTATCGTATTATCCAGTTACTGGGTTGTGGAGGTCAAATAGGCAGTCGCTCCATGTAAAATACTGGTACTCAGCTGCATCCGGTTAGACTGGTAGCCGACCCCAACATAGTTGGAAAAGGCTAGGCAGATGATGATGGGCCAATAATGAACCAAGATTAATCACCAGCTATTATAGGATATTATAGGACATTAAATGAGTATAGGACCCATTACATACATAATGTCCTAGTGGTAAAGATATCCACCTTTCATGCATCAGTTTGCGGTTTCGATACTGTGCAAGTACCAATGTGACTTTTTCAATTCATTATGGATTTTCTAAGTTTATCTTGGACATCACTGATATCGGTTAAGAAAAGCATTGTGAGCTAAAATGGACTTTTCATTAACATAACCCTGAAATTGCTAATTTGTATACGAGCAAGCATGGTGATAGATTCTTTGCCTTTTCTGTATGAGAAGAGGCCTTTACCCTGATTCGAACAATAAATCATAGAAAAGTTATTTTGTTGTTAGTTAAGGGCCCTCGCCCACGGCGACTTTTTGTCGCGCGCTTCGTAAACGCGCAACAGCATCACTACTAACGCGTATTCAATATAGTATTCAATATAGCGAACGCGCGACAGCATCGCTACAAAAAGTCGCCGTGGGCGAGGGCCCTAAAACATGGTATTATTCCAAAAACAAACAGATTGCTACATGCTTTGCATGCAAGGCAGTGCCACAATAAAAAAACAACTTACTTGGGTTGATCAGAGCCGGAGTCAGCTGGGGTATCTTTACTCTGAGTCTTTGTGGCTTTAGCTGGTGTTGGAGTGGCTTCCACTTCTTTACCTGCAATAGATGATTTTTAAACTAGATCTTAGAAAAACTCAAATTATTAAATGCTTGATGTATACCTGTTGTGTTTCTACTGAAAAAAGCGAGTGTGACGCATACACAACCAAATGTGTTTACCTACAGCCAAGACACCAAGTGTGTTTTGTTGCTTGCGCTTCAATATAGCACACAATGGCTTATCAGATTGTACATAAATGTTTATGAGACTATTTACCAGCAGGTGTAGAAGCCCTGGACTCCTCCCTTGCTGGTGTGGCACTAGTTGCTGCTGTTTCAGATTTACGACCTTTAGCAGGCGCTGGAAACAAAACAAAGCGAGAATGATTTAGTATACCATTAATGTAATAAAATGTATTAATTAGAGATAAAGTAAGTTGCATTCTAAGCCAATATTAGACTATCACAATCCACCGTTGGTCATAGGTCTCTCCAAGTAGCACCATAACTACATCTGCCATCGGTATCCTGTCTTTCTCTAACGGCGCGTTCACATAGAACATCCGTTTTACTGGTCCGTTTAAACGTAAATGTTATTAGCGTATGTAGTTGTATGAGTGAGTTCACACAGAATACAGTATTGCGGATCCAGTAAAAAATACGGATCCGACATCCAGTAGCGACGAATCAGTTAAAATCGGTCCTGTAAATGCTGTGTGAATATTACCTCCAGTAGCGACGGATCAGTTAAAACGGATCCTGTAAAATCGGACGTTCTATGTGAACCGCCCTAAGCTAAGCCAATGATTGAAGGTAGTAGGTTAGGTGTAGTACCTATGTAAATTATAGTTATGTAATTTTTTTAAGTTACTTTGTCGCATTCGATTTAATCTGTAATGGCAGAGAAAACGTTTGTGAATTAAATCTATAGAAATTTAACTCAAGGCTCATAAACCTAGTTAAAGGAATTTGAGTCATCAAGTTTGATCATGTACTGGCCTAATTTAAAGTAGTCTATTTGTAGGTACACATACTTTTTTTCGTCTTGGTTGGTTGAGCAGAGTGTGCCCTTTGAACTTCCTTCTGGCGCTGCACATTCGCCTCATTGTATTTCAAGACACGGCTTTCGGGAACCCACTCATCCCAACTGAAATTTAAATCATTGCATCGTTTTATATGTGAAGTTATTAACAAAACTGGCAGTGGCAGAATCCGTAATATTATCATTAACAAAGTGTAAATGATTAGGTTTGCTTTGTTATTGAATCTTTTTCCCACCATAATGTATTTCACCTGTATCGCGGGCGTTTACAAACATACCCTATCATAGGTAATGTCACATGAGGTACACAAACAACCAAAAATGTAGATAACTCACTTTTTATTCCAGCCAGCGTAATGAATTAGATATCTTACATGCTTATCTTTCGTCACAGAACTTTTAAGGCATTTTGCCTCGTAAATCAGAGGGCCATGAAAACATAACACTTTTTCACCTGAAATATTGTAAAGCAAATATCATTAATTATACAAAACATGAATTAGTCAGGATACACTGTAGTAGGATTACTATTCATTCCAATTAAAAATTGAAATATATTTTAATCTTTACCATCGGCAAACTTCAACTTTGGTGCCATGATGTTGTTTACTTTTTACTTTTCTAGTTTTATTCACAGTCACACACACAGGAAATGAATTACAAATGGCTGCCGCGCTGTGTAAAATAAAATTATTGCCAAGGAAAATTAATTCTTTTTATATAGTCTGTGGTTGCCTCGCAACACTGGCTGGCGCGGCGCGTAAATGTGTGCAGTCTTACTAATCGTTTTCAAGTTTTAGTCGATTGTCAACATAATAACACTTTATTCATATAATCAGGAACAACGAAAATCTTATCAGTTTAGACCTTACGTTCATGACCCACATGAGACATTGACAATTTGCTGTGCCCGACAAGGTCCATGATTGTTTCTATTATCTAATTTTTATTTACTACCTTGTATCATCATGGATTGCACTAAATGATTTGAGATTTGGAGATTTGAGACTGTATGAAGACCCTGGAGCCTAGGGTATTTTAGGCAGTCTTATGTGTCACTTCAGGAGTGGCCGTCATTATAACTGTATCTAAAGTTTTAGGTTTATTTATATAATTTATGGGCAATATCATGAAACGCTTGGAAGGCCATAGAGGAAAGTAATATAAATGGAAGGCTTCGTCAACTGCTAGAGAAAATATTTTTAGTATTTTGATCTAAAAATATTTTTAGTATTTTGATCTGCTTGCAGTTGCGGATCTGTTTGGAGCTAACTCAGCTGCAAATTGCAAAAAAGTAAATTATTTTGAATTTAGCAGAAAACCTTAGCGAATACTACTTGTAATAAAATTGAAATGTTTTTTAAATAAATAAATAATAATTTTTAAAGTAGCGACTGCAAAGGTAGTTTGTATGTCTTGGCAACACTGCCTAAACTTCCCGCGCCACTTGAAAATTTTCAAATAGATAAATGAAGCGGTACGGCCGCGGCCCTAGGTACGGTACCTACGTAATTTTCAAATACCTGGCTAAACACTGTATTTCTTTAATTTTCATGCCTAATGCGTTAAATATTTATATAACTTATTACGAGGAACTAACTCATCTCGTTTTTAAATTACTTTTAATTCACATCGCTTTCATATTTATAATACACTAGCAACCCGCCCCGGCTTCGCACGGGTGCATGTATTATACATATAAACCTTCCTCTTGAATCACTCTATCTATTAAAAAAAACCGCATCAAAATCCGTTGCGTAGTTTTAAAGATCTAAGCATATATAGGGACAGACAGAAGAAGCGACTTTGTTTTATACTATGTAGTGATAGTACATTTTTTTTTTATTTACAATAATTATTAGGTACATAATAAACAAGACCACAATAAATCGTGGAATAGGCTTATCGGGCAAACCACGTTAAAAAAACGCGCCAAGTACACTAGGTACCTCACTCACAGGTAAAGCTACCAGTTTCATACATTTAGCAGGTTGCTCCACGCCACGCGGGGCGGGACTAATGTAATCATTCCTATGATACTAAATATATGAAACCGATAGCTTTCCCACGCGTGGCGACACGTGGGGCGGGGTTAGTATAAACGCAGCTTTAGCCGCACAGGTGGCGTGAAAACATTGGCGTGTGCATTATGGAGAACACAACTATTTCAACTTTTTGAATCGCTTTATTTCAGAAGTGGTGATATTCAGTAAAACAAAGACGTGGAAGAACAATTTTTATAGATAATGGCATGATTTACAATTTTGTCTGACTTATTTTTATGACAAAACTTACTATTTGGTTGAAAATGCGAAAACCCCATATTTGCGAACATTGACAAAAAAAAAATTTGAGATCTCATCCTTACTACAATATTATAAATGCGAAAGTAACTCTGTCTGTCTGTCTGTCTCGCTTTCACGCCTAAACCACTAAACCGATTTTGATGAAATTTGGCATGGAGATAGTTTAAGACCCGGGGAAAGACAGGCTGCTTTTTATTAGACTTCGACTTCGACTTCGTCTGCGTCCGCGATAACCGACATTTGCGCGGACGAAGTCGCGGGCAAAAGCTAGTTTTTTCATATTTGGGATCGATTGAGACTTCCCATTTCAGTAAAGTGTTCCCAACATTCGTTAAATTTTTTGGTTCTACGAATGAAGATTGAGCACTTAATCACTTTTTGACGCGTATGGCCATTTGAGTTAATATACAATCATAATATTATTTTTATTGATTTTTGACTTAAATTCATTGAAATAATTTGTGGGGTTTCTATTTTCATTCAATAATCAGTATAATTCTAAACAATAGTATTTATTCCATTATAGTGAAGCGACTCGTTTTTCAATTATAATCGATCGATTAAACATTAATATAAATCGTAGAATTATAAAATAATCTACATTTTCAACTAAAAAGTCTTAAGAGTTGTCATTATTATTATTCTTTTATGTAACTATTTTTTTTCGTTAAAAAGCGATTTCTAAGCAAAAATAAAACAATATATTTAATCGATAATTTTATTACGCTGTAGTCTATTGTTGTGTCACAACACTATTCGATGAAATGTCAAACAAAGTACCTAGTGTTTTCTGTATAATGTTAATGTATTTACTATTTGCCGGTAAGCCGAGAATATTGTTTTTAGCTTTTCTCTGTTACAACATAAATTCGTGTCGAGTTATTGTTAGTACGTTTTTACATCCACGGTGATTTATTTTGTTCTAGACTTTAAAACATGTCGCACTGTATGAATTAATTGTTCCCTTTTATTTAACACAACCGCTGCCTAGACGCCAAATCAGAGAGGCAACGGATTCCATGGGCAATATTTTACGTACATGGATTTCTCCTACCGCGGTAAACTGTACCTAATCTATTCCATAAAAATCATATCCTTTCGAATAATAAAATACCTACATATCGAATATTTTTTTTAAATAACGTTTTCAGTGAAATGTGAAAACGTTATTTAAAACACTAGAACTCGGAACTCTGAACTAGGTATTTTATTTAAAATACATAGTTCAGAAAATAATGTTTTCACATTATTAATAGTAGAAAATCTACGTAACAAAATCTTATTCACAATTATTAAAAGCTTATGTACCTAACTAATGTTTTCAGATTATGAATTGAATATTAATGATTACACATTTGTAACTATCAATTTCATGGAATAGAATATATTTGGCACTACTATTTATTATAAACTAGCTGACCCGCCACAACTTCGTTTGCGTGGTATCCTACCCCTACCCAACCGATACCCCTACCCCTCTCGGGGCTGGCTGAGTCGGTCAGACACGGAGGTATAAGTACATCCGTGTAGGACCGGCACGGACCGCCAGGCACTTCTTCTCATGCAACCGAGCGGGTGGGCAGGTTGCGGATAGCCCAATTGCACCCTGGACAAGAGAAGTGCCCGAGCGTCAAATCCCAGACGTTAGGGTAACCCAGACCCTTCTTCTAACCCCAGACAGCACTGAGGCAGCCGGCACGCAGCCTGAGCGACGCTCGGGCCTGCGACTGGTTGCTGCAGTGCTGCCAGGTTAGATCCCAACTCCTGTACCCCTCCCCCCCGACCGCGACCCCTCGTGACCCGGGGTTGTCGGGCTCGTCTATCGCAACCATAGCAGATGATGAGCAAGGGATAGCGGTCACCTGCGCTAGGACCTGCGCAGTTGAGCGCCGTATGCAGGGATGAAGGAGTCCTGGGGGGTTGAGCCGATCGTCGCTGGCGGTAACGCGTTCGTGAGGCAACACGCCCCCTTTGGTCCCGATTTCAGGCAAAACGGTAGTCCTAACCACTAGCCACGGTTAGGGAAATGGCCATGGTGTCCCGTCAGAGGGCCACTGGCGAGGTGCGTGAAGTCCACTGCAGTAGACTTTGGTTTGCTGTAGTGGTGGGTGAAAGTGACGGTGTAAGTGAGGGTTGATCAGTCTTCGGGGGTGTGCCTTTCGCCCCCATTGCCGACCCGATCGAGCACCCGATGTCGCACTCTAAGCCAGCTTTGCGCACCTATATCTCTCTGGTAGCCTAACGTTCAATCTTTTTATTAGTGCGACGTTCCAATTTGCTGGCTCCATGGAGGGTGGGAGCCAGAGAGACGAATTGTATCTTCCTTCATACTATGGATTTTAAAAGGCCTAGTATCACCAAAACGTCACCAGGAGTGGAGTCGGTGAAAGCCGCCGAAACTCCTGCAAAGAGTCTTCCCGACTCTGTCGCCCCTGGCGTCCCGGTAGCGAAAGCCGCCGGAGCCAGTGAGGGCATGGGTCCGGCTGCGGCGATAACCGCAGCCAAGACCAAACCTAAACCCACAAACAAGGGGGCAACGAGGCTGTGTGGTAGCAGCTACGACCCTCTCTCAGCAGGGACCGCAGCGCCAGGTAAAACTGGTGCCGGGACCTGCCACACTACACATGCCCCGGTAGCGGGTAAAACCGACACTGGGGCCACACCTACACACACAAACCCTCCGCCCCCGAAGGCTCCTCAAGCCTCAACATCCGCCTCTGTGGTGGATGACGCCGGAAGCGTGCTTGCTAGCACGTGGAAGGTGCAAGCGCGTAAGGGCAGAGGCAAGGCAAATAAAAATAAAGACACCCCTGGCCCTCCTACAGACCCTTCAGGTCCATCGGCTCACTCTGAGCTAGACAAGGGGCGGAGGCCCAACAAAAAACAACGGCGACGGGACCGACTAGTGGCATATATGACCAAGAAGAAAGCTGAGAAATCAGTCAGCTTCGCTTCAGGGCAAAATACAACCAACACAGGCAGCACGCCACGACCCGCTGGTAGCGAACAGCCTATGGCCAAGCGTGCTCTAAACGAGTCGATGTCGCCTCGTGGGGAACACAAACGGCCTAAGCTGGAACTGCCAGCGCGCGTCGCGGGGAGGAGCTACGCAGACGCCGTCAGTTCACCACTGAACGTCGCCATCACCTGCGGGAGAACAGGGACCATTGGCCACGACGTGGCGAACAAGGTCCTCACTGAGATCCAGAAGAGGATCATCAGTGAAGCCAAATCCCGCATCAGGCCGAAACCAAGGGGCCCGAGGTTCAATGCAAAGCCACTCATCGAGGGGGGAGTGCTGAAGCTGTGGTGCGAGGACGACCACACCCTACAGTGGCTTAAACACATCGTGGCAGAGATGCCCGCACCAAACAACACCACGCTGGTTGTAAAAAAACAGTCGGAGCTCCAGCGCAGAGTACGCTGCGGAGTGGTGATACCAGACACCAGTGGCGTTTACGAGGAGGCAACTGACATCGGCGAAGCCCTCGTATACCAAAACGACTGGCTAGACCTCGAAAAATGGACACTGCTCCTGGCAGATAAACAGACGGATGCCTGGTTCTTGGTAGTGGGGGTACCAGAAGACCAGGTACCCGCAATAATGCAGGCAGAACGCCGCCTCGCAGTTGGGGTAGGGTCGGTGTACATAAAGTTTAAGTGGCCCAACGGCCGATACTTAAACACGCCTTGGGGATGGGACCCGATCACCTGCTCCATAAAAGAGGAGCTAAAAAATCTCCCCAAAACAAGGGGAGCAAAAGCCCCCTTGCTGAACACCCCGGAAGCAGCCGCGGCCGCACCTGCGACAGCAGGGCCGGCCGACTCCGCCGACGCTGCCAACCCTCCATCGGATGCGGAGCTGGACATATCCGTGTCCACCGCTTCAGAACCGGAGGAGGGTGACTTCGACGAGGGAGAACTGCTCGCCGGGCTACAGATAGACGAGGACGAGGAGGGGTTGCCCAAGGATGGCGTCCCTTTCGTCAATCTGTAGCGTCGTCCAAGCAAACCTCCACCACAGTCAAACCGCGACGGCTCAGCTGCGCAAGTGGTTGGAGGTTCACCACACGGCCATTGCCCTGATCCAAGAGCCGTGGATCAGGGGCGGCCGCATTCAAGGATTATCCAATCTCGGCGGTAAGGTCCTATATAATACCGAACATGATCACCCCCGAGCGTGTATCTTTGTTTCAGACAACATTAAAACACAGCCACTAATTGAGTTCTGTTGCAGAGACCTCTCTGCAGCCAGACTGCACATGCAGCGTGACGCCGAGACAACGGAGATTGTCTTCGCCTCGGCATATATGCCCGAGGCGGAAGACCCGCCTCCTCACGATCTCACCCGCCTTGTTAACCACTGCGAGGCGAATGGACTAGAGGTCATAATTGGAGCCGACGCGAATGCACACCACCCGCTATGGGGCATGGACACACAAAACAATAGGGGTAAGGCTTTGGTTGATTACTTATTTACAACTAACCTATCGCTACTAAATACAGGCTCTGAACCAACCTTCGTCACCAGACGCAGCCGAACCATTATAGACCTCACCCTAGCAACAGAGGATGCCGCGGAAGCTATTATTGCCGGCACGTATCTTGAGCACAGATAGTACAACTTCGCGCATGTACACTTTTGGCCAAATAAAGGCTAATACATATTCATTTTCAATATCTATTTAAAAATTAAAAAAGTTTATAACACATCTTTTTTATAAAAATAAATAATAAAAATGAACTTTATTAAACATTAAACACAACAATGACGAAATAACGAAATTAAACTATATTAAAAAAAAACAACTAATACGTAATAACAAAAAAAAAACTATTTAAAAATTCAAAACGTAAGTCACTAACATTGCACAAAAGTGTACAGCAGCCGAATGACAGGCGATAGTCCAATAGACGATGAGCATCGATTGACGAACCAATCGCGTGCAGCGGACTGCAGCATCGGCGCCCCCCGCCTTCTTCATTCCTCCAAAGAGACCGAAAAATTAACAACTGCGCAGGTGACATTTGTGCTCACCACTGGTGCCGATACCTATACCACCGGTTGGCAAGTCTCCAAGGAGGCTTCCTGTTCCGACCACAGGTGGATTCGCTTCGACATACAGATCTGTTCACAACAGAAACTACCGAGGCGTAACCCGCGCAACACGGACATCAAGGCCTACACACGCAACCTAGTTTCCAGGCTAGCGACACCAAACGATCAAGTGCCGGCCTTGAGCACGGTGCAGATACTCGTAGATGAATAAGTAAACCACGTTACTAACATCATGATAGCAAGCTACCAAGCCGCATGTCCAGCAACCGACCCACGCAAAACACAGGGGAAACAACCTTGGTGGGGAGCCGAGCTGTAAATAACTCAAGTTATCTTTATATCTCATGTTATAAATTAATAAGGCAAGGAATCAATGAGCAGGCAACTTAATTATTCTTCCTCCTACCTGCTTTCAGAAATATAATAGTAATAGTTAACTATCACCGTAATTATAACAGAAATCAGTCTAATCTAGTTATATTAAAATTCTGCAAGAGGAAATAATTATGACTGCCTCGTTGGTCTAGTGGTTAGGGTTCGATTCCCACCAAGGACAAACTTTGTGTGATTATAAATTAGTAGTATTTATAAATTATTAAGTATGTATATCAGTTGTCTGGTTACCATAACACAAGCTCTGCTTAGCTTGGGATCAGATGGCCGTGTGTGAGTTGTCCCAAGATATTTATTTAGATATTTATTATAATATATTTGTGGATGCTTATGTACTCTTTCATAACTATGTTTAGCATCATAGCACAACATAGAATTTATATAAAAAATACTCTGAAAACCAGGAACACTACACGTGACTGTTATTCTTGTTCCATTTAGAATTTAAATATATTATAGTGGTATTTTTATAGGGATATATAAATATTTTTATTTCAGGTTCACCAGCTCAATAGAGTTTGTTTACGCTGTTGGTCTAATGCATATAGAAGTGTAAGAAAACATGCTGAGCTTGATCAAAATAGACTAGCTTTACAGAGTGAGTCTGCTATTGAAACCATTGGGAATCTGGAAATTTCGGAAGACCATTTCGGAAAATCTGGGTTTTGTCACACCATGCTTATCTTTATTAGGTACCTAGTCCTCAGCCTCACTAGTCAAAGGTTGATAAGCACCCCCTTTGACCACATAAAAAGATAGACAGATGTTTAGTAAATCTTGGATAAGAATATTCTACAGTTATTTTACTTTCTCGTAATCAAGACGGCACGGTTGGCGCAGTAGCTGAGTAATTGGTTGCTGCGCTGCGTATCTCGGGTTAACTCGGGTTAAATTCCCATAAGGAACAAGAATATTTATACGGCTAACGGATAATTTTTCCAAGTCTGGTTATTTGTGTAGAGATAAACTGCGATAACTTGGTGCGCTCTTCCACAATTCAAAACGTTTGAAAGAAAGTATTTGAAAAGTAGGTAAAAGTATTTACAAGACTCACAACGCATGTGTGCGTACCTACTGAAACGGCTCTCGAAACAAAAACAAATCAGCGTGTCATTGTTGCTTGACTAGCGGCATTATTAATTACTCATTATTATTGAAATAGTAATATGGAGGGGAGCGCAATGTTATAGTAGTTTATCTCTACGTGAGTTTATACGTTCGTAAGTGCACCCATGACAGCAGGAGATATTTCCTGCGTTTTAATATTTTTTTAATAGTTTAAAAAACTAAAAAACACGCTTTTAGTACGCACAAATTTTTTTCGTATCCCATTCAGCAAACCCTTTCATTTAATACCCATATCATGGGGGTGCATTTCCAATAGCCAATCCGCCATCTTTGATGTCCGCCATGTTGGATTTAAGTCACGTGACTATTTTTAGTATTCCTGACAGCAAACCCTTTCATTTGATACCCATATCATAGGGGTGGATTTCACACAGCTAGTCCGCCATCTTGCGGAGGCCGCCATATTGGATTTGTAATGACGTTTCTTATCTAGTCATGTATTGTCATCAGAACTCAAAGCGTGTGCAAAATTTCATCCTAATCGAAGATCGGGAAGTGGGTCAAATTAAGATTCCAAGATTTTCTTACATACATAGTTACAAGTGAAGCTAATAAAAGCGTGTTAAAAAAGAAGAATACCTACCAGTTAACTTTTCTAAGTACCTAGTCGATTTAAATATCGAATGTTTTTCTAACCGACTTCAAATATCAAAACGACCTCGATAACTATCGGACATTCACAATCACTCATCGATGAATACACGCCCCCACCTTTTGATAACAAGTTCGTAAACAAAATAATATCACAAACTAGCTGTTTATTACATCATTACTCGGAGCTACGAAAACTAGCAACCTTCTTTGGGAGGCCCGGCCAACGACAAGGCAGCAAGCCTCAGTCGGTCGCCGTCAGCTGGCAACGCAGCACGTATTTTAAGTTATACTGTACTATTTTACCACGAAGAGATGTCTGAGCAAGGGCCGGCGTTTGACGTCAACGCGATGACGTTGACTCGATGGGTTCTGCACCAGCAGCGGACGGCACCGACAGCCACAGGGGACTTGACTCAGCTCCTGAACTCCATCCAGACTGCCGTCAAGGCTATACAATCGGCCGTGAGGAAAGCCGGCATCGCTAAACTGTACGTATTTTTTATAACTGTTACTGTCTCGATTGGCGCGTTATTATTGTGCGATGCTGTATTTTGTTGTATCTTTTATACAAAATAAATATCTTGGTATAAATCAAAAGTTTTAATAAAAATAGCGAAGCCTTTGCCCAGCAGTGGGACACAAAATCTATACAAATGTTATAAATGCAAAAGTAACTGTCTGTTACGCTTTTATAGCTAAACAACTGAATCGATTTTGATGTAATTTAGTACAGAGGTAATTTGAACCCCAACAAAGGACATTATGCTAACCGTCATTCATGCGGGCTATGTCAAAGCCAGAAGCTCTCATGCTAATAAAAGTCTAAAAGCACAGCTAAAAGCCTCGAACACTGTATTTGTTATTTATGAAACTTTCGCGGCGGTAAAACCGGTCTTTATGTGTTACCTATCTAGGTATGTATTGCATTGCAGACAATATTTCCTAACAATGTGTATACTTAGTCTTTTAGACTTATAAGCCGCATTCATATCATTTGGCGATAATTACTATGTAAATGATGAGTTTGACCTTGCTCACTTGGGCTGTTGTAGCTAAAATGCAAATTATGACATTTAAATGCCATTGTTTGCATTTTATCGATGCAGCCGAAAGTAAATACTTGAGAATAAATACCGCAAAGATATAAAAATACTATTTCAGAATCTTTCAAATTGTAATTCTCATTGATACACTCAACGCAGTTTGGTAACGTTGCATTTGCCACACCTCCGAAGTCGAACCGATACGTAGTAGACACACCCACGGCTAGCCAAACGAGTTTTAATCAAAACCAGTTGTTTTATCGAATGCTATCTTTAGACAAGGAAATAACTTGAAATAATCGGTCATGTTTCGACACAGTCAAACTTCGATACAATCTAGGTACTCCAAATGTCCGTGTTCCTCCTAATATCCGTTGCGTTTGCGTTCCAGGCCGCGGTTACTCGTTCGAATAAAATCCGCAACCCTGGCAGAAGAGCAACAAACCTACGTTACAAAATCAAATATCGCCTTAGCCCTACTGCATTTTTCCTTTCTTGTTGCTGAACCGTTTAAATTAAGAATACTATTCGAATAGTCTTCGATCGATTGGCATTTGTTTGTCACCAGGCACGGCATATCCGGCGACACCAACGTGCAAGGCGAGCAGGTGAAGAAGTTGGACGTCCTATCCAATGATCTCTTCATCAATATGCTCAAGTCTTCGTTCACCGCGTGCTTGCTGGTCTCCGAGGAAAATCCCACTGTTATAGAAGTAAGTGTCTTCCGGAAACAACATAACATCTCGCCTGTAATCCCCGAGGGGTAGGGCAGAGGTGTACCCATTAGTATACCCACATTTCGCCAGTTATGTTGTAGAAAATTTCGCATCTGGTTTAGATGAAATGGTACAGCTAGAGTTTTCCTTGACCTTTGAAATTGAAATTAAAATAGAATCTTTAACTTATTATAATATTATGATGATGATATGTACCTATCATCATTTTATCTACTTAATTTCAATCCTAATGAGAAGGTAATTATCCGTAAATGTATCTAGGATTTTAATTACTTCTAATCTTAAGCAAATGAGCAGTTGATACTGATGTCTACCTTTGTCTACTCTTATTGACCTTTCTATCTTGCACTTGAAACTTCAGGGAGACTTCTTATCCATTCTAGAATATTAATAAATGAAACTTATATTATTTGGTATTAGTTCTCCGACTTCTCCGTTACTAAATTATTATAAACCACTCCTGCGTCCTTGTTCTATTGGTTGCAAAGCGCGACTGCTAAGCATGAGGCAACACCTCATGCTTAGCAGTCGCGCTTTGCAACCAATTTGATTCCCAAGTTGGGCAAAGTGTTATTGGGTTTTTCAGTACTTTAGTAGAAACCTCGCAGTCTGGCTGGATTTATGCCCGGTTGATGGTAATAGGCTCGCTTCCCTATTACATGGGACTAAAACATAACTGGCAAAATGTGGGTTTACTAATACACAGACCTCTGCTTAACCCTTCGGGGATTACAGGCGTCATGTTATATTGTGTAAATTATTATAAATAAATTATTATAAACTGCTCTTTCGATACTTTTATGTTTGAGTTATCAGTCAGGGTCAAACTCAAATGTAGCTAAATGATACAGATATCGCGTCGAACCGCCTTGAGTTGATACAAGGTTCTATATTTAACTATCAAGACTGTGAATCAGTTACTTTGAATGTAAAAGATTAGCAATTACATCTGATTCAAGCCTACCCAAGGTTACCCAAGATGTGAGAAGCTCCAGATCTTAAAATTACAAACTTGCGCCTGCGCCGTTTCTGCCTAATGTCAAGGTTGGCAAGCTTGATTTTTGTAAAAATAGTTGCCCAGTCTAACCAGGTCTAAATGTAATTAATAATATCAGCTTACCGACCTACTATTGTCGATCTACTTTTATTATTTTAACTTGGTTCTGCCAACCCATAATCTCTCAATAATTAAAATGAATTCAACATGTCAAATGTGTTATGTTACTATCCAGCCGTGACTGCCTCGTTGGTCTAGTAATCCAAAAGCGCGACTGCTGAGCATGAGGTCTTGGGTTCGATTCCCAGGTCGGGCAAAGTGTTATTGGGTTGTTTCCATCAGGAGTTTCTCAGTAGCAGCCTCGGAGTTTGGATTTGTACCTGGTTGATGGCAACAGGCTCGGCCCCTAGAACATGGGACTAAAACGTCCCTGGCGAAATGTGGGCTTACAAATGGGTACACCTCTGCCTAACCCTTCGGGAATTACAGGCAAAAACAGCCAACTACTTCCAAAATCAAACGAGAAAAAAAGACGTGTGTTGGTTCATTTTAGCTGAGCTAAACTCAGTTAAAACAGGCAAACAGACCCCCACTCATCGCCTAACGCCTTATGATCAAAATGCCATCTCTCATTTATCCTACATTTTGTTTGACAGGTAGAAAATGAAAAGCGTGGTAAATACGTGGTGTGCTTCGACCCGCTGGACGGTTCATCCAACATCGACTGCCTGGTGTCAGTCGGGTCTATCTTCTCTATTTTCAAGTAAGTACACATTGTTTGCTCTCAAGCATACGACCTCTTTAATAATCCCCAAAAATTGCGTACTGAAAAGTATAAAACAAGAACAATATTCATTTGAACGATATTTTTTCCAATTATAAACTTTTAAATATTGTTTTTTTTCGGTAACGACTTCACATCCCCTAGAGGGCGCCATATTAGATTTGGTGACACGTCACCTACCCTATAACTAGCGGACAACTGAGACGCTTCTAACGACACCTCATTTGTCATGTAATGATAAGTAGTTTAGAAGTTATGAGGGAACAAACATACATACATACCGGTCAAAATCATAACCCTCCTCTTGGGTTTGCCGTAGTCGAGTAGAAAATATACTCATCCGAACGAATTTAGTCACGGCGGCCAATCTCAACGGAGACTAACCGAGTACGCAAGAGATACGCACAAGTGCGTCCACAAACTCAGGTTCACTCCCTCTTCCCTGACTCTCATGGTCCAATGGAACAGCAAACCACGACTGGAAAGAGATCGGAGATCGGAGGCAAACGGCACATATTTTTCGAGGCATGAGGGTGACACACCACCAACTTCTAAACTCAGGGATATTAGATTAGTGAGAAATTGTTAATGGAAAAACTTATTACAGGCCTTACAAGCCTTACAGCCTTACAGGCCTTACAGCCTGCTTGCTAAAGCAAGCAGGCTGAAGGATTTATATTCTTAACTCTCTGACAAACCATCATTCGTATTTAGAATGAAAATAAAATAAAGGGATAATTTTTTACACAATGACAATTGTTTGGTCATTCACTCAGCTGGGAGCAGTAGAGTCACAAGCTATTCCAATATAAGTAAAAAGCTGATTTTTCGTTTCATTAAGTTAAGTATTTGTGCCCTGCAAGTAACCCCAAAGGTGGATTTCGGTACCTCGGTCACGTCCTAGTGGCCACAGTACCATTTTCTCGACCTGGGAATTAAACCCCACTCTCAGCAGTCACGCTAAACCAGCCCTAATAAATAGCAAACTAAACAATAACAATCAAATATACACAGATTTCCAAGATTTATAATATTAGATTAGATAGGGATATTACAGGCCTTACAAGTAATTCCAGCTTAATACCGTAATAAAAAGTAATAAAATACACACATCAAAAGTGTCTAAGGATCAATATATTATTATTACCAAATACATCTTGATCCCTAGACACTTTTGATGTGTGTATTTAATATTTATTACATACCACGAGCTATCTATTTGCTGTAACGAAAAATACTGTTGTTGCATAAACTTTTCCTTCTCAAGGAAAACCACACGACAATAGCAAAGTTCTCTAACTACAATAAGGAAACGAGTTTTTTTTTTTATATTCAACTGTTGAATGTTAGTGCTTTTCCGGGTGAAGCCAGCTGGCGGATCGTGACGCAGGTATCTAAATTCGCCTGCCGGGGTTGCGGGACGTCTTAACAGGATACCGTGGCCCCGGAACGTAAAGGGCAACAGAAGGAACAGGGTGGTTTTTTAGTCAGTAAAAGTCTGACAGTCCCTTCCGCCCTACCCAGGGCGGAAGGAGTCATTTGATGATTTTTGCCACCTAAAAAAAAAAAAAAAGTATCTAAATTCAGAGTTAACATAAATAGTGCCCTATTACTCCGAGATTAGTGCTAAAATATCATCACTAAAGCACGGTAATCAATGTGACTACTGAATTCTTCACTTTTCTTCACAATTGTTTTTCATTTACAGAAAGACATCAAAAGGTGCTAACCCCGTGCTATCTGACGCCTTACAGCCTGGAAGTGAACTGGTTGCGGCTGGCTATGCCCTGTACGGCTCCGCGACCATGGTGGTCCTGTCACTCGGCAAAGGGAAGGGCGTCAACGGATTCATGTACGATCCCTCACTCGGAGAGTTCATACTCACAGACCCTAACATGAAGATACCTGAAAAGGGAAACATCTATTCTATTAATGAAGGTAAGAATTTTATTACAAACTAGCTTTTGCCCGCGACTTCGTCCGCGTAAATGTCGGACCCGTTCATCCCCTTAGAGGGTAAATTTTAAAAAATCCTTTCTTAGCGGATGCCTACGTCATAACATCTACCTGCATGCCAAATTTCAGCCCGATCCGTCCAGTGGTTTGGGCTGTGCGTTGATAGATCACTATGTCACCTTTGAGTTTTATATATATAGATTTTAAAGATAACAAAAAAATACCAGCTTGTTACTGTCCCTCTGCAAGGCAAAGGCTTCTTCTCATCCAGAGAAGGCACGACGATTGATCCCCTTGCCTTGCCTTAACGATTGGTCCTTTTAAATTTATTCTTTACCATTATTAACTCTTAGCAATCGCTAGGCTTATGCCTCTTCAATTGCTATGCATTGCAATATGCAATAACAACTTCGAAAGAGTCACCGCGGCCCTGGCACGCAAAGGGCATTGGGAGGAACTAGATTTAGAGTCTGACACTCCCTTCCGCTCCGCCCTGAGCAGAAGAAGCCATATGATGATTTCCCATCCTTAAAAAAAATCATATAAGCGAACTTACAAACAAGTACTTATAACATTTTTTAATTTTCTCATTACTGGTACAGTAATGGAGTTTATAATCAAAATGTAACTCGTAATATAAAGTCATTATTTCGAGCATGCTATGTACTGATTCTATCATTATTTGTCATGCTTTAAAAGCCACTTAACGATAAAACACCGAACAAAATTACATCATTTTGTTTGGTACGGTACGCAAAACAATGTTATAGACTACGTTTCTGAGTCAAGAGTTTGTGGTATGTTCATTTATGTGTATCATTTTAATTTACCGATGAAACGAAGATGTTTCTGGTGAAAAGTCGGGTTTCCACTGGAAAATGAGCGAGAAATAGCTGAGCGTACCGGAGTACAACTAGTTAAAATAGGTTTTACCTTCCACTAAGATATTTTTAACTATTTTTAAAGTGGCTGAAACAGCCGTGTCTGGTACCGTTTTTTATATTGAAAACAATGTTCTGATAAGATTCAATTTAAATGTTAGCCGACTTTGGTACCGGTAAGTACTGTACAAAATGTTTTAGTTTTAGTAAATAACGATGAGTTTTCTATTTTTTATCTAATCTTTGTACTCAGGATATGGATGTCTAAAATGTTAATTTAGAAGCACCTAAAATCGCTGTGGGTGTGTCAAAACGAGTTCAACAACTGACCTTTGATTTTATTTTTAAATGACTTGGGAAACATAATTATTGTATTGTACAGATAACAAATGTTATCTGAAATAAATATTTGATTATAGCTGCATTGTTTCTTGTGTCCATGTTAATTGTCATTGGACTTAATACAATCGAAAAAAATCAAGCCATTTTAAGTAACGTTTTATATTTTTAAAGCAACAACACACTATCTCCTTCAATTTCCCAGGATACGCGGCCGAATGGGAGGCAGGTCTCAGGCGATACATTGAAGATAGGAAGAACCCTAAATCCGGCAAAGCTTACGGCGCCCGTTACGTCGGCTCCATGGTCGCTGACGTGCACAGGACTATCAAGTACGGAGGCATCTTCATGTACCCGGCCACTAAGTCTGCGCCTAGCGGAAAAGTAAGTACAAAATGTTTGTAACTCCTCAAAAGGGTGCGACCTTTTGAGGAGTCCTTTCGGCATCCCCATGTCAAGATTGGGATGCTTAAGAACCCTCCTTAAGCATCTCAATCTGGACAGGAGCAGCCTGTGCCTGGTGGCGGGAACCATCACTGTACAGTGCTAAATGAACACTTTCACACTATATGCATCACAGATAGTCCTCTGTGGAGAGCTTGCATGGAGAACTCCGCCTAAGAAACGCTTACCTGCGTATTATTTACTTCTCGAGTGCATAGACTTCGCGTCGCCCGGATCCGGGAAGACCTTGAGCTCACCGAAATCGCTTGCGAGCACCTTAAGCAATATGGAAGGATTTATCTGCTTATAGAAGGGCCCACCTTCCTCTCGGACAGAGTAAAGGCCACCATGGCACACAAACAATGGCCCACTATAAAGGACTAAATGCGGAAACAAAACCCCCCATCAATAGAATACTTTCCCGTGACATTTTGAGTCGTGTGTGAACCAGTCTTAATGCAGAGAAAGAGATAAGTTTGCATCAGACACAATATAATCGTGACCGTATCGACAGGCTATCGGAAAGGGCACCGGTTCATTAGTAGCTATGGTAAACAATTACGACATGGCTATTATTGATACTAAGAGTACCTATATACCTTTTCTCTAAGATAAATAAGGCATATGTACTTGCTTCAGATTTTAATTTAAATTCTTTAAAAACCTGATGGAATGGTAGAATCCAATTAATTGGTGGGTGACAGTTTTATTCCTTTGGGATTACGAGAAAACAGAATCAATCGTCATAAACAAACTCGTTGCTAAATACCTATATAAATATCCGTCCAAGTTAAAACAAGTAATGACAAATAAACCTTTTAGATACCCAACCTCTGACCTCTATGCCGATTGTAAAGTGCTAACAGTGCGGCAGCTCTTTGTGTTCAAGGCAATATTGAAGATACACAAGTCCCTCCCACCTCCTGACCGCAATAAACGTACACAAATCATCCCCTCTTCCCAACATAGAACCTCCTTCGCTCGGCACCAATTTCAAATTCTGAGCCCATACTTGTACGGTAAAGTCAACAAACAACTTAAAATATTAAACCTAAACTCCCATAATCTGAAAGTCAAACTGACTGAATGGTTACTTGAAAAAGACTACACATTTACGGAGTCCTTACTTACTTTTGTTGAATAACCCCAAAAAGCGTTACTCTACCCCATTCACACACATAACACTCTCACTCTCACACACTCCCTTAGACGAACACAAACCACTCACACACCCCTCTTACTCACTCTACTCACACACACCGGTACACAAATTATCAGTCGGCACCTACCTACACGCTACTCCCTGGCTGCAACAATACCTACATGACTAACCGCCCTGTATGGCCTAACACTGTCTCCTAAGATACAGGACTACCTAGTTTAGGAGACAGGGTTACATAATATATTGTGAAGATTTATGTAGATATTTCAAGATATTCTTTTTGTACTATTTGTTTATCATGAATCTTGTGTGTATCATAATAAAGATTATTATTATTATTATTTTATATACTTTATGTATCTCGGGACCCAGAGGTCCCGGGCCTTTGTAAGGCGTACGAGGAGCCGAAGCCAACTCGCAGAGGCCCCTTAGGTAGCTTTTATATGAAATAGGACACCAACCGACGATTATCCCTTTATGCACTATGCAAGTGCACTCAAGGACAACCCCCGGTTGGTGCAGGACTATTACAGGACATGGAAACTAATAGTACTGGACTATGGGTATGGGTTGCTAAAGTGACTTGGTTACCTGAAACTATGAATTGACTATGGCCCCTGCCGGACCAATGTTTGTATACATGGATAAAATGGCAGGGGGTGACTTGCACACTCACTAAATGGGCCCCCCGAAATAGTCGCTAGCACGAAGTGACGTAGCGACAAGGGGGCAACATATCTTGAGGTGCTAGAGGACTGGAGAGGTATTCCACGGCTATCAGGACAATCCCGGAAGTACGGTCAAGATCCCTACCAGCGTCTTACTGGAATACTTCCTTACCCCGAGCACGAATGCTCTCGCGAGTTTCCACTCTAACCGGCCAATTAAGGCAAGATAGAGGTGGGAGCTCTGTTCCCCATCTCTGGCTTGCCCTTATTGAAAGGCAAGCCAGAGATGACAAGCAAGACTTCTCCCGGGAGATCAGGTCCGTGGGGTCGCTACTGCCCAACAGCTCGCCACAAGCTGCCCTGCGGGTTTATTATTATTATTATTATTAATTACTAGTGGACCTCCTTTCCTCACTATACATTTTAAAGATTATATTTTCACATTTTCACGGATTGGCACACACGAATTTTCGTACATTGATATTTCTTATGGTTTTTATATAGTTTCATTTTTAATTAAAAATGTTATGTGTATATGATTTGTTTTATTTTTTTTTGTTCATTTTGATAATAAAGATGCACATAAGCAAAACAATCTACAAATTCGTGGGTCGATCCACAAAATGAGTTTGCAAAAAAAAAATGGAAAATCTCACGTAGCAGTTAACATGTTATAACCTCTTTTCAGTTACGTCTGCTCTACGAATGCAATCCCATGTCGTTCATCGTGACGGAGGCCGGTGGACTGGCCACCAATGGCCTGATACCTATCCTGGACATCGTCCCCACTGCCATCCACCAACGAGCGCCATGCTACCTCGGATCTAAGAAGGACGTGGAAGAACTACTCACCTATTTGAAGTAGAACAATATCTAATTTTGTAGTTATGTGAAATGTGAATATGAGATGTATTTTTATAAGATGTTAACTATTTTGGTATAATTATTATATTTTGTAAGACTGACAAGTTGTTTTTGTTTAATCTTAACGATTTATAGATGTGACTGGGTACGGCCATTCAAGCACAGATAAAATATACTTATCTACATAAATAAAAATGTAAATGTGTTGCTAAGCTCAAAACTCGAGAACGGCTGAAGCGATTTGGCTGATACTTCTTTTGTGAAAGAAAAAAAATTCATCGTTTCAAAAATACACCAGTGCGAAGCCGGAACGTTTTGCTAGTAAATTAATATAATATACGAAACTACAAATTCAACCCCAATTTCTTATAGGAACCATTCCGAACACATTCAAAACCGCGCTACAAGCCACAGCTTAAAGGCGTTTAAAACGCCCACTTTTGCTTTTCGCGTTTCTTTTCCCTACCCAAGCGCGTACAAAATAAAACACTAAACTTATTAAACTTAACTATCATTTATTTACATGAAAAATAATAATACATACATTACTTATACACTTCTAATTAGCTTATGTTATGTCTCAAAAGGTTCTACATCCAGTCTTGACTCGTTTTTCTGAGTTGAATATAATAAAATAAAATAAAATAGTATTACATCTTATATCTTGCTGTCTTATATTTTAATTTTAAAAGTAAGGCGATTTACCTTTTTCACTGAAGCATGACGCATAATTAAAACAATATTCTAGAGCAGAGGGTGAGAGGGTTCCCTAATTTAAGCAAAAAAATGAATCGTGCTTAACTCTAATTTTTGCGCCTATCATTATTTTGTTGTACCGTATTTTTTAGACGATCTTAATCAATTTTGGTCTGGACTCAAATTAAATCATGCTTCAGTAAATAAAGGATATTATAATGAGACTATTGTATTATGATGTCTGTGTACCATGACCAGTGGGGGTTATTGTACATTTGCAATCTCAATTATAATATTACAGTACTTGAAAATTAATCGGGTTGTTTTTAAGTGATTTTTTAAAGTAATCATTTCAAGATGTTTAATAGGGTCTACTACACAATTGTCAAAATAAAAAAATTGTCCAAATCACATTGTGTGCTACGCAATAAATCTGCTGTCTATGGATTCGCTTGGGTAGTAAAAATCCAAGATGGAAGGTAATATGGTCTGACTACTATGGTCTAACTGGTCATGATAATAATAGTTTTAAACCACTCAACACTTACCACAAAATTATTAACGCACCATTACTTTGTAGAAATTTCATAAATATTAGTCACACTCTAATTTAATTATACTTTAGTCTATATTCCTTTATAGGAGAGTTGTGTCCTGAGATACAGTCCGACCGATGTATCTTGGCTGCCCTGAAGTTAGCCGATTAGCTGCGCAGTAGACAATTTCGTTCGTAAAAGATCCATTGCGCAGCCATACAGCTAACTTCAGGACCGTCAAGATACGTCGGCCGAATCTTAATGGGGATGACAAAACTGTGCTAAAAATCAATTAACTGCTTGAGTACTATGCTATCGGGTGTAAACGCTTAACGAAGCCGATACTTAGTTACATTTGTTCTTTCCAACATTGCAATATTTTTTTTTGTTCTGGACCTGGGAACTTCGTGGTTACTGAGACATTGAGGGTCAAAAACTAAACTTTTTTTGATTAAATTAAGTTTTGAATTTATTAACTAAACTGTAATCCGTTGACTGTGGGCGAACATTCGTTATGCCAAGCCCGTAATGCGGCTGGCTACACACTTAGTGAGTTCGCTGTTTACATGTACGGCTGTGTGTGCGCCGCACTTGCGTTTTTTAGTAAAAACACAACAGGTGTTTTCCCGCAGTTAACGGGTTAAATACCTCCATGACCCTTGGGTTACATGCACCTGTAAACACAATGATTTGTGTGCGTTACATTGCGTGTTATAAACAGTACAATTTCCCACCAAAAATAAAGGTGTTTTCCAGCAATATTTTTGTCCATTGTTACTTTGTTTGATGGGCAGTGTTCATAGTTAAAGGCTATGTTATGTGAATTTCTGCACCCTGTTATGAAATTACCTCACTGCTCCATATTATATTATGCAAAAACTAAAGAACGCATTCAACATCCATAAAATATTTACATCTGATGCATCCGTCAGTGGTGTCGATTGTTCACAATCTACATTTACAATTGGCATCTACAATTGGCATCTCTTTCTAACATACAACGACAGAAAAGGACGGTGATATTTTAGAACTAAGTTAGAGATGTCAAATTAGTTTTGCCTTGAAATTTTCCGTGTTTTAGTCAATGCGTTCTCCCATGCCAATTATAATTGGATGGAAGTTACAGATTAACTAAAAAGTGATGGTCCAAAAATGTATGGACCAAAAACCCAGAGTCGATTTAGACAAATCTGGTATCAATAGCTTTATTAAAATGCACAATTTACCCCACCGAAAAAATTATGCCCATATCCATGGGATATAAAAGTTATAGGCTAACAAAGTATATTGGAAAAATCATGAATAACTGATTATTTTTACCAGTTTTTGCAACAGCAATATATTAATAATGAATAACTTGTTATTTTTATCAGTTTTTTCAACAGCAATATATTAATAATAATAATCATAGGACAATAATAAATATAAGTAGCGATTATATGAACCTATCAAGTATTAAATCTTATATTTCACAGCTTGTAAATCATATGTCAAGATACTTTTGTCGTGAAATCTTTTTACAGTTGAATGTGCCTATTTTGTCTCAGATTATTTATTTTTTCAGTCGCTTATTTAAAAAAAAAACATATACTGTGGGAAAAATATTTATTTCAATTATTTTCAATGTCTATTAATATATCATCTAAGAACTGCCTAAAGAGTTAAGGCTGATTTAGACGGTGCGAGAAATATCGTGCAAGTTGTGGTACATTTCCGTCAATGATCAGTCACTTTTGACATGACAGCCGCGCGGTCCGGCAATGTACGTTAAATCGCACGATATTTCTTGCATCGTCTAAATGAGGCTTTATATTTATTATTGTCCTATGATTATTATTATTAATATAATGCTGTTGAAAAAACTGGTAAAAATAACAAGTTATTCACGATTTTTCCATATATACTTTGTTCGTCTATAACTCATATACCCCATGGATATGGGCAATTTTTTTTCGGTGGGGTGAATTGTGCATTTTAATAAAGCTATTGATACCTAATTTGTCTGAATCGACTCTGGGTTTTTTTTGGACCATCGCTTTTACCGGTCTAATTTATTTCCGCCCCTTTCTTGTTTTATTGGAAAGAAAAAGATAGAAATAGTCTATTTTTAGTTTAGATTGTAAAACAAGTTAATCGGCACCAGTGTCCTTCGTTACCTGACCCATATTTTTCTCTATTTCTTCCTATAAAGGGTCACGTAATGCAGAGCACTCACCAGACATACCTCTGGCCACAAGGTCGCCTTTTACAAGCACAATAATTGAACTAAATCATTATAAATTTAATTTAAATCTTATATTTTCCTTCATGACCAATGAATTCAATTTATTTTTGTGAACAGTTCATTGAATGGTCAACGAGATTATGAATTAACCCCAGTTCAATGAACGAAAAATTAATGTGACAATATGTGATCGTGACAAATTGTCAAGCGCGCGTCAGGTGCTAGTGATTGGTTGTTGATAATGCAGTCAATAAACAGCTGCTTACACACGCTTAACAATAAATCGCATTAATTGGGTATTGGATACCAACAATCGATATACTTTTTACGAGCTGTCAAAATGCGATTCGCTCATATATTTTGTATGGGAATACTAAAATGAGAGACGACATTGATTTATTATTGGCTAAGACGTCATTGATTCGTCAGTTCAATTGACTAACTATTTATTTATTTTAAATCAAATAAAAATGTAATTGTACTGTTAATTGAAACTTAAATTGAAAATTAAATGTATTAATGGGTAATAGTGTCAAATATTGTCGTTGATTTTTGTTCGAAAATTCTGGGGTTGTTAAACGCCTAGCATACAGTTTCAGTCATCCTCATTGTATGTAGATACTTATATTGGACAACTCTTGGTCATTTTACATCTACTAGAAACTCATTTTGTGTTTTTAAATACATTATCTAAGACGTGAGAGCGATAAACTGATGGAACACGTCGAGGATGTGAGGATCCAGATCCTGAGTGAACAGCAGCGTCTCCAGAGTACTGCTGTATTTCTGGACTTGTTCGTGGTGCTGGAAGAAATAAGGTTCATTTTAGAATGGACTAGTTTTGGATTTGACTGTAAAACAATCTCTCAAGGTAGCTTAGGTGACCTGTCATCTCATCTAAATCTTCAACCTAAATGCACTGAGGGATATAATATTTACAGAAAAGACTGCAGAAAAAAAGGATAGCTCGACAGTTTTCTGTAGCGCTATATACGGGTATAATGGACACGTATACATTAAGAATGAAACTATTTGTTAAAACAAGATTTAACCTAATTTTACAGAGCAGACATTATATATAATACAATACCAATACCTGATTTTATACTATAGAAACATGCAACTGGGCTAAAACTAGGAGACCTCTGTGCTATAAACGCCAGTTACTTTCATCACCACTTCCGTTAAAGCGTGCATGGCGGCGCAAACCAAGATTTTTTTTAAACTGCTTTATGCTCTATTGTCAAAGACTTAAGATAACAAGTCCAAAATCACGCTACTCACAATCAAGAAGACCTGTCGCAGCCTGCCGACAGTACTGCGGTACCAGTGCGTGTCGGGGTCCCGCGCGTCCGTGTCGCAGCGCACGAGGTGCTCCGACAAGATCATGATGAACCGTTGGAACACGATCAGGAACAGACGCTTCTGGTCCATGTGGGCTGCTTCCAGACGCTCTTCCATACGTTCTACGGCCTGTAATAATTGATATTTTTATTTAAAGTTATTAGCTGCTCCCATGTTCTTCTTCCATGTAAAATACTGGTACTCAGCTGCATCCGGTTAGACTGGAAGCCGACCCCAACATAGTTGGGAAAAGGCTAGGCAGATGATGATGAGCTTCTGCCTACGAGTTTGTGTGACTTCAATATTATGTCGGACCTAAATTATCACACAGAATAAAAATCATCCAAGCGCATATAGTGCCTAATTCCAGCTCATTCCGTTTAGCCGTTTAATCCTAAAAGAGTAATAAACATCCATTCATCCAGCCATACACGCAATCCTCACAAACTTACTCATTTATAATAGTAGTAGAATAATGTACCCAGGGTTTATAGAAGTCACTTAATCCAGTCAAGTGCGAAAAGAAAAAAAAACTATTATTATAAAAAATCATAACGATAGATGGGTCGATTATTTGAACGTGAATGTCTAATGAAAAAACCTATTTTTACTTTGAGTGATATTTTATGTGCCAATAATTAGGTACTTACCTCTTCTGTTGGTTTGTCTTGGTCCTTCTTCTTTTTGGTGTTATTTTCGTCTTCTGAATCTGAACTGCTAGAATCAGCTCTGGCTAAGGCTTCCCTCGCTTCTTGTAGCTCACCGCCTGAACACACAAATGTACATAAACAACTAGATCGGCTAGTTCTCATTTAGAACGTACGTGTACATTGGGATTTTGCCATTAATATTGGATACAGGAGGCAGGCAGGTAGGAAAGAGGAAACTAGGATCAATATCTACTCATCAAATTCAATTGCAAAAAAGAAATAAAAGATTCTTGAGTAAAGATAAACTCACTCAATTTCGAGACATGCTTATTCATCTTATCGATGGTCAGATGCAGGACCTCCCACAGATAGTTATGCGTGAAGAATGGCGCCATTTCCTTCGAGAACAGCCACGTGGCGACGGCGTTGCACTCGACTATCTGAGTCTTGAGCATCTTGTCTACTAGCACGCACACCATCTGTGGGTGACGCTGCCACAGCTCCCATACGTTGCGTAAGATGCAGATTTGTGCCTCCTCAGATTCGGCTAAGATCTGTAAAATAAGATACATTTTAGCTATATCACTTTCTGGTAAAAACGGATCTTTTGAAAGCCTTATCTCATGATAAAAACTCAAAATTAAACTATATTGACTCACACTTCAAGGCTATTTCGCATTATACTAACACAACATAAGATTTCAATGCAAAACATTTTTTTTTAGTTTTTTTTTTTAGGTTTCTACCAACTTTCTTCGTAAATAACGTGAGCTTACCTTAAAAACATAATGAAACTTGGAAATAGCGGCAAAGCTATGCGATATACTCTTGCTGCCAAGATTCAACAGCGTCTGCACAAACACATCGATCTTCAACGGATTGTAAGGAGCAGCTTGCGCGGCCGCCGACTGCTCTCCTTCACGAAGAGGGTTCGGGAGATCTCGGAGAACGTTCAGGGCCTCCTCGGGAGTGCATTTGTTGCGGACGCACACTACTAACTGGTGAGCCGCTTCGGTTCCGGGGAGAGATGCTGTGAATATGATAGAATCATATTATACACGAAAAGTAAGTTTCTATTTGCAACCTTCCACTAGTTAGACAGTCCACGTAGTGGAAGGTCATCCGTAATAGGGAATCCGCTTGATTTCGATAGCGCAGGACCGGTCCTAGTGGTAGTGCTCGGGAAAAGGCCTAAACCAATGGAGGGAAATTGATGATAATTACAAATTATTATTCTTTTTCTACGTAACTTGCAACCGGCACGTTTGTTTGACAAAATATGAGAAGCAAACTGTAAGTTAAGCTTTATTTAGACGATGCGAGAAATATTGTGCAATTTGCCGTACATTGCGGGATCGCACGGCTGTCATGTGATAAGTGACCGATCATCGACAGAAATGTACCCCAACTTGCTCGATATTTCTCGCACCGTCTAAAAAAGCTTTAAGAATTGCAGCACGTGGTATTCTGCAGTGTCGTACTACATACCTACCTACCTACTCTCATGGGAAAAAGTATGAGGTAATGTCAAAATCATCTACCTCATTCCGTCATCCAGCAAATTACCCAACAACACCATGCAATTCTTCACTAGTTCGAGCGATATAAGATAAAATAAGGGGGCGCGTTAAGAGCAATATGGCGATAATTAACATAGATCCGGTGTGAGATAGCCTTATAACAATACCGGAGTGTGTTGCGCAAACGCACCGTTATCGCGCGCCCTGAGATCATGAGAACTTGATGGGATGCATTGGTAGTATGTGAGTGCAACGATTTATTACTTAATTTTTTGACCTTATTATAGAATACTAAAAAGAATAAAGAATAATTATTATCTTAGAATATTCTACACATTCATACAACGATCATAAATTCAAGAAAAATAAATCACATTTTGTAAAATAAACATAAATTACACAGTCAACAAGGAAAGCAGTCGGATTCCCTATTCGTTCATGCATAACATCTCATGTTCTTCGTTTATTCAACGCAAACGAATAATAAGAATTATTGACAAAGTAATATTTGCAATTGACTGGCATAAAACAAGAAACAATTATCAACCCTATTTAAAGAGCAATTAAAGTTAAAGTTCCAACAAAGTATTCAAAATTTGAGAGAACGTTTTGTAAGGCAGACTTCAGACTAGCGTTCCGCGTGCGATTGCGAGTCGTGTATAAAAAACGGCGAAATGTCCACGAGATGGAAAGTGCGCACGCAACGCAGGAATTTCACTCGGCCACCCCTCGCGTGGAAGATAATAGTTTTTCTACGGACATAATGAGATATTGTTGATTGGAAAAGTGCGGACGTAAGGATATTGTATGTCGGATTTTGCGATAGAGCCGGATTACTATTACAAGACGTAGATATTCTTTAAAATTAAGGATTAAGAAACCCTGGATTAAGCCATTTTAATATGATTTTACCGAGTACTGCATAATACTCGGTAATTATATCTCTGTTCCTTATCATATCCAGGGTTTACTCTAAATAAATTGAAACAGTTCCATTCTTCTAAAAAATAATGAATTTAAAAAATATTTCTTACAAAGGTTATTGTCCTATTTTAAATTGCAATGTCTTTTATTTACTCATTTAATCACTGCTGAGGGTTCCGTTGCCTTAAAAGTTTATAGGAACCGCTGTTATAATCAATTATACAGCGTATCGCCATCTACTGCTGGACATAAACCTCTCCCAAGTTGTGCCACAGCAAACAATTTCGATTAATATCTAAACTTTATAATAAAAATGGCGTATTTAAAAACTCGTTAACGCGCGGACGTACTGTTAATGTTACGGCAGTATCCTCGTTTACCGACAAAATGTACCTATATGTAATAATATATTATAATGTAAACTTCCTTTTAGTTATGTCAATGCCCTAGTGCATCTTTTAAATCTTAGGTTTAGCGTGTTGTGCATTACAATCGTGTTTTCTTTTTCGTGATTTCAGGGTTGGTCCCATAGTAAAATATGTTCATAATGATGAGTACAATGACACCATTTTAGGTTTCTGGTAAATTTTCAATGACCCTGTATAGATAAAAACCTATATTGGTACACTAAAACTAAAATAAAAATAAAAAAATGGGTATCTTCAACTTCTGATCCTCCATCCTCAAGTAGATCTATATTACTTACACCTAGCATGATCAATATAAAGATCACTAGCTTTTGCACGCGACTTCGTCCGCGTATATGTGTCGGTTATCGCGGACGCAGACGAAGTCGAATAAAAAGTAGCCTATGTCCTTTGTTGGGGTTCACACTTACCCTGTACCAAATTTCACACAAATCGGTTCAGTAGTTTAGGCGTGAAGAAAAGACAGACAGAAAGACAGACAGACAGACAGAGTTACTTTCGCATTTATAATATTAGTTAGGATAAAATGACGTAGAATAGTCGTGCAAGCTAAGCAACATAAAAATGGAAATGTCTTTTTTCAATGCGTCACTTTCCAATGCCTTCCATAATTACTGCCGGACAGTAATTCATATCGATCGCGTAACTATTTAACTAACACGTAATTTTACGTGTTACCAAATACCTATGTTTATATGATGTTACTAGCTTAACTTTTACTAACCTAACTTTTTTGTAATAAACTATACTCGAATGTTTATAACTGGAGAACCGCCCGGCTTCGCACGGGTACAAAATTCCTACTTATGGGGTGGATTTAAAAAAAAGAAAAACATAATTGCCTTATCCGAGAAATTACAAACACAACAAAAAAGAATCAGCCAAATTGATAGTCATTCTCGAGTTTTGAGCTTACGGCGCGTTCACATAGAACGTCCGTTTTACTGGTCCGTTTAAACGTATATGTTATTAGCGTATGTAGTTGTATGAGCGAGTTCACACAGAATACAGTATTGTGGATCCAGTAAAAAATACGGATCCGACATCCAGTAGTGACGAATCAGTTGAAATCGGTCCTGTAAATGCTGTGTGAATATTACCTCCAGTAGCGACGGATCAGTTAAAACGGATCCTGTAAAATCGGACGTTCTATGTGAACGCGCCGTAAGCTCAAAACTCGAGAATGACTATCAATTTGGCTGATTCTTTTTTTTCATTTAGCCATTAATTTATATTTACTCAAATAAAGTTTATAGCTCTCAGGGGATAACGTATCTTTCTAATAGCGAATGAATACTCAGAACCGTACCAGTATTTACGGAAATGATCCGATTAAACAAACAATAAACAAACTTTTCAACCTCATAATACCTATTGGTATATGTTTAAAGATTATGTTAAAAATCTCAACTAAACATTCAGGTGCACACTTAACTCATAATAAATGTCTATTGTTTTGTCTATAAAATTGATTCCACACTTCACAACACAATGAGCATCATCTTGCTATTTATTTATAATAGAATTGGAAAGAAAAATACTGACATCACCAATTTATTTGCAGGTTTGTTTGAACGGCAAGCAGTCTTAGCTCAAAATTCAACAGTAAATCACGTGAAGGAATACTCTCAAATCGATATGAATATGTTGGCACTTAGTTTAGCATCAACCGTCACATACTTTTTATTATTTTAAATTATAAACTGCAACCATTACAAAATCAGTGAATATTAAAATATTAATTAGTTGCTTCAATAAGAAAGCGGTGTTGCACCCTGTTATTATTGATATGCTGTTCATTCCGGGAGTGGAATTGGATATGGCTATGAATGATGGCACTATAGTGAATCGTTTACTTCTAGGTGAGTACGACTATGCCTAGGTGGTGTAAAAAGACACATCTGCCCCTTTAACTAAGTAACATTAAGCAAAAAGTATTGCTGGAAAAACAGAAAAATTACTGTTTATGGTACGCAATATAACACACCAAAAACTGTGCATACGGATGCATGCAACAGTACAGGGGCTGTGGGGGACCAGTTTATGTAAGAAAACTAAAAAAAAATGGAAGTTGAACCTTAAATATCTTCTTAACCAGAAAATATGATCCAGAACAAAACAATGATCGCAATGATAAGAACATGTAACTTTTGGCTTCGTTAAGTATCTTCTAACACCCGATAAAAGTAAGACTAAGTCTGCTAGAAGTAGGAAAAAATCTCGAAATAATATTTTATTACTTTGTAATCTTGTTTATTTCTCGTGCCACTAAAACAATTATTTATGATTTTAGGGACTTGTGTAATTTATTTTTCTAAACATTGTTTGTTTTGATTTAATGAATTGAAAATAATTATTACTTTAATTACAATACACTAATTTTGTTTCTCTGTCCATTTTATTCTCTAAAGTTACTACATCCTTTGAAATACATTTAAATGTCACACTACAAAAAATATATCATACATAAGATAGTAAGTGAACCTTGAGTGTGAGTGTGAGTTAAGTCATTTAGACTTATTAAAGTATGTTGATTTCAGTTATCCGTGAAAGAGATAATGTGTCGCGGTAAGGGTGGGTGGTATGAGGAGCGTTCGAACGTCGCACGCCAGTAAGCGCCGCCAGTGCGCCCGCGACGCACCAGTTGTAGTCAACACAGTGGGAAACTATCGTGCAGTGCCGTGACATAGTGAATCATGAGATCCGCATTGATATGCGTTTTCTTTACGCTTGTTGTGAGTATACACACTTAGATAATTATGTTTACAAATATGTTACAGCTCCGATTTATTAGACTGTCAAAAAACATGCGTAGCCTTGAAACGATCCGTTATTTTTATTAAAAAACCATTATTTCCAAATTCAATAAATGAAAGTTGTGCTAAAGGATAGTTCAGTGACACTTAAATAAAATATTTTAGAAATCGGCCGGCGATCCTACGAATTAATTGACCAAAACGTGCGACCACTGATTTTGCTCGGTTCGTAATTGTAGCATGTCTTATTAATAAATTCTGATAAGTGGCATCTTATTGTTGTGCTAATTTATTGCTAGTTAGGTTTCTGGAATGTGTATTAACGAGTAATAAAGATATTCTTGTTCTATGGTTTATACGTATCTAACTAATCTAATTTCTAAGTATATAACAATCAGTCTATTTATTATAACATTAGAAAAATAACAACCAAATAACTTTTTATTTGTCACATTGTTGAAATGACTGCATTTTGGTGGTGTTTATTTTTTTGTAAATAATATAACCTAAAGCCTGTAATCCCCGAAGGGTGAGACAGGGGTGTACCCATGAGTACACCCACATTTGGTCAGTTATGTTCAAGTTACATGCAATAGGGGGCGAGCCTAATGCCATCAACCGAGCACAAATCCAGACCATAGTCTACATTCATTTGTCGTAACAAAACGTAGTTTATCATACGCGAATATTGAAATTATCATATCGTTACTTTTCTAGTGTTATATCAAAAGGAGTAAAATAATGTATTCGTATCGTATCATTGATACATCTGACGCTCGATAGAAGGTAGTCTATCAATGAAATACACGGTACGGTGTATTTCATTGATAGATTAACTTCTAACCAAATCTCACTTGGTGATTGTCTAATTGTAACCTATTTACTATATCTTTTAAAAACATGCATTCATTCATCTTGACTCACACTTACAATAACAAATCTATTACCAATACCAATATTATTAAATGAATTATACAATAGTAAAAGACAATGACCTAGAGCAGAGTTGTCCTATTGTTAATGGATGTGATTTTCTCATGTAAGTGGAGTAATCAAATACATCTACACTATGAGCGATTTCTACGTAGAAAACCTTAATAGTGTGTGCAATAATGTTCAATTAAAATAGGCAAAATAGCTACTTTAAAGGCGATAACGGCCTGGGAATGTTATGTGAATTTTTGAACACTTTTGTTACTAAAGTGTGAAATTAAGTGTTGATTGACATAGGGGTCTTATTATGTGGTTAATTAAATATTTAGTGCGTACAATAGATTCGTTTGTTGATGGCCTCACTCGCAAAGTCACAACAGACCGCAATGTCGTGGGGCTATTGCTGGGAATTTTATGCAACGGCACTTCTTAGTTACTTTAGAACTCCAGGCGGTATCTTGAATACTATATACATAGACTTGTAATTAGTGCCCGGTTCTTAAACACATGATTGTACTTATGATAACAATCCAAAAGGATTTTTTTAAATTTCTAAAGCGCTTGATCTCAATGAGCCCAAAGGCGTGCGCACGCGCGCGTTTGTTACGGTTAACAAATGAATAGTTTTGTTTGTAAAAAGGGATATGTAATTAAAAATTACAATTGATTGTGCGTTATTTTTGTTACTCAGTATTGGTGCACTTTGCAAATTAAAAAAGAAAACATTTCTTTGGGAAAGTTTATTTATTTAAACTTTTTGCAACAAAAGTACAAAGGCGGACTTGTTATCATGAGTACAATCATATGATTTCAAGTATAGGTCACAAATTACCAGCCAATTACCAACCTAGTACCGTCACGATTTAAGCGCGATTCACACAGAGAGCGGGTGCGCGTCGGGCGCGGGGCGGGTCGGGAGTACGGCGGGTCTAATTCGATGTATTTATATGAAAGACATCACACTGAAAGCGTGTGAGGGTCGGGCGCGGGGCGGGTCGGGCTTAAAAGAAAAAAAATATAATCTAGGTAGGTAGGTACCAAATTCATGTTCCAATATTGACATACACTTAAAATTGTATTTACGTAACTTTTAAACTTTAAGCATATAGGACCGCCGAGCATTATGTACTTTCTTTAAACAAATTAGCATAGTATTAGCTAACGTACGTATTACATATAAGTATTTATGCAGGTATAGGTTAGGTATTATTAACTAGCTAACTACTTTTTTCCGCGTAAATATCGGTCATCGCGTACGCAGACGAAGTCGAACAAAAGATAGCCTATGTCTTGTTGGGGTTCAAACTTACCCTGTACCAAATTTCATCAAAATCGGTTCAGTAGTTTGGTCGTAAAAGCATAACAGACGTTACAATTCGTGACTCATTTACAAAACCATTCAAGTTTTGTGATACATTTTGAAATGTTAAACAGAATACCCAATTACATTTTATTTCCACTTCATCCAAAAAAAATGCTATTCCATACAAAAGTGCAACATCTTATTTAATATAGTTTATCAGTCTATGTATGTGTGTTTGTTCCTTTGTGGCGCTCTAGAGACCATATGCTTGGGCGGATTTGGTTCTTCGTCTACAAGTCTGTCATTGTTCACCCCCTTTCTAGCCATATTATTTTACACAATCCATTCATCGTTGCCTAGTTTCCCACTATTCTTATACCGGTCCACACACATAATAAAAGCTGAAATGTAAGTAATATTACATCCAGGCGAGGATGTGACTGTTATGATATGATAGTAAAACAATTCAACCAATCCTTCAATGGAATCATTCAACCAATGCCAGTTTTAAAAAGTGCCGATACCCTTGTTCACAAACTAAACTAACATTAAACTATTTCTATCTTTTTCCGTCCAATAAAACAAGAAAGGGGCGGAAATAAATTAGACCTGTCAATTTTAGTTGACATGTCAGAACGCATAGATTAAAAACATGGAAAAATTCAAGGCAAAACTAATTTGACAGTTCTAACTTAGTTCTAAAATATCACCGTCCTTTTCTTTCGCTGTACGTTAGTAAGAGATACCAATTCTTTAATTTTAGTGTAGTTTATTAACGAGGGAATCGGCACCATTGTCTAATTTTTTTTGTTTTTAATGTTGCCTCGAACTTGGAATTTCTCTTGTATTGAGAATAAAGCCCGCGATATGCAGTGCACCAGCCAATCGAAATTTATATGATGGTAGAAGAATGCTAAAATGATATAAAGTACAGCTATCGACAAAACATACTCCAAGACACACGATCTATCTCGTACAATACCTTGAGAGAATATAAGCGTAATGTGTATTTACTAAAAAAATAATAACATGCCTAAAACACAGAGACCGTCTATAAAGCTATGCTATAATGATTAGCTATATTCAACTTAGTCCCACACTATCAGCAGTCAAATCGTCTCAATGGCCAGTCATGTGAATTAAACCAAGTTCTAAGCAATAACGACGTATTTGTATTGTTTTACACTACATACTTTAGTACAAAAATATGTTATTTTATTTTAAATTAACTTAGCAATGGTATTCTCATGTTATCAAAGGAATAAAAGAAGTGTTTTTGTTTGAAGACAAAGTTTGACTGCTTTGTCATTTAATTTTGATTGATTTTTTTTATTTTATTTTGACAATTTATTTTTTATTGATTATTTTATTTCGACATTTAATTTTTTAATGTAATTTTGACATTTTAAATATTACTATAATAATTTCATAACTGTGACTGACAAGGCTAACCTATCCAATTTGTTATCCTGTACCTACTTTTGCATATTTGCATACCCATGTGATGGTTAAATATGGAGAACTTTATTAATCATTTAAAAACAAAACATCAATGTAGTATATTTTTTACCCGTGTTTGCAAATTAATAAATGAATTATGATTTGAAGTCAAGCGCAGATCTACCGGTGTAGGCACGGTGGCCCACAATCCAAATTCGCGAAAAAAAAACTTAAGTTTTAATTTGTAATTTTAAGTAAACATCTAAACAAAATTATTCAGTATATAATGTATAGCAGCTTTTAAATTATTCTAATAAGCTTTTAAACTGTAAAAATTTCATTAAAATTAGTTCAATAGTTTAGAATTTAGATGCGATATTGTGATACGCATGATTGAGTTCAAATCGCACTTGGCCGATTTCAAGTGATTGTGAGTTGTGACCTTTTTTGAGGGTTGGATCCGCGCCTGTATGAAGTCCCAATAATTGATATTTAAGCGAAAATAGCTTACAAATCAATAAACAAAACAGTATCACAAATTCTCTAAAATCAACAATTAGATTACATTTAATATAGCAACATATCGCCACGGTGAATGAACATTTAGGTCTAGATCAGCCAAAGAAGCCATTTATAATCCGTCCGTACATATATTGTTTGTAGATACAAAGAAACTCAAGATTAAGATCGCGTTGGTAACGTTACGAAATCTTATAGACTCATACGCACAATATGATTGTGTTTCTGATAAACGATTGTTTAACAAAAATGCTTAAGTACTATTGAAGTATTTTAGTAGATGCACATTTAAAATCCCAATTGATTGTTCTACATACACATACATACATAAACTCACGCCTTTTTCCCATGGGGGTAGGCAGAAACCACAGAACGCCACCTGCTACGATCCTTACATACTACTTTCGCCTCATCTACGTTCATACATCTCGTCATACAAGCACGCCGGTTACGAGTACTCCGCTCCGTGTAGTATTAGCTGCCCCGTTGGTCTTGTGCTGAGCGTGGGATCGTGGGTTCGATTCCCAAGTCGAACAAATTGTGTTATTGAGTTTTTCCATCAGGGATTTCTCAGTAGCAGCCCGGAGTTCGGAAGTTGGTGGTGGGACATCCCCGTGCCTCGGAAAGCACGTAAAGCCGTTGGTCCAGCGCCTGATCTCTTCCCGGTTGTGTCAGATTGCTGTCCCATCGGACTTTGGGGGTGAGGGAAGAGGGAGTGCGCAGTGTGTTTGCGCACACACTTGTGCACTATAATAGCTCCTATGTACTTGGCTAGTTTCTAATGAGATTGGCCACAGTGACCGAAATCGGTCTGGGGATTACTATTAGTGTTAGATATCTATACTAATATTATAAAGAGGTAACATTTGTTTGTAAGTTTGTATGTTTGTAAGTTTGTATGTAGGGGGTAATCTCTGGATCTACTGAACCGATTTTGAAAATTCTTTCACAAATTGGAAGCTACGTTATCACTGAGTGCTATAGGCTATATTTTATTGTAAAAAAAATAGGGATCCGTAAGAAAAATCACGCGAACGAAGTCGCGGGGAGAGTGCTAGTGTTAGATAATTTGTTATTGATAATCAAATGTAAATCCATTTATAAACATAGGTACCTACTAACGCGATTCTATGTGGTAAACAATCAGACTGATGATGATGTAAACTCAAACAATTTATATGAATTAAAAATTATTTGCACAGTCGGTAAGTCCGAAAGTTTAAAAATTGATTCATTGACTGACTGATTCAATCATTTATTATCCAATAAAACTAAATAAAAAATAAAATTCACCTTATTTTTTTCCTCTAGTCAAGTAAAGCAAATATAAAAAATTCGTGACAATTTAGTGAAAATCCCTGTGAGATAAAGTAGAAAGAATAAATATGTGGTAAGATACGAGCCAAATAAGTTGCGATTGTACAGAAATTATTCAATTGGAAACTCATCGCGGAGGGGTTGGATCGTCCGGCACGCAACCGATTTGTAACACGCCAACGTCTCCGGCGCACTTTCCCGCCCACCGCCATTTTACTTTCAAACGCATACTGAAATATCCACATTTTTTTTTTGTCAAATACAGTTGTAATGATAGTCATCGCCGGCCACTTAATTAACGTTCGTTTGATTTGTCGCTTCATGTTCACTAAAAGATCATTGCTCGCATTACAGGTGCAGAGAGACGGAAGTTGCATTTCAATCGCTGAACATGAGGAGGAATTCAGACCAACACCGATCCCGCTCAGCGACTGGCCTCGCGACAAACTACAGGTTGCAGGAACGTTACAGGAGATCATTAAGACTGATGCACCCACGACGCAAGCGGTGCCCGCCCATTACTGGGAAAACGCACTGAGGCATAGTGTATATCTAACTCTGGTCAGAGACAAAATAGATCAGTTAATAGCACAAGGAGATTACTTATCGCTGGACAGCAAACCAGAAAACCAGATGGCGAAAGAAATTGACGATCTCGATCTTTGGGATAAAATTAAAACAGCTCGCTTTGACAGATTGAATGAAGAGCCAATTCCACCGGCTGACGTCACTATATTAGCACAAGGTAGACTGATCCAAGATGAAGAAGGGTACCGGTTCATTGAAGAAGCGCCGCAGGCTAACTGCAGTGACAGTAGTTGCACAAAAGGAGTGAAAGCGTTTTGGTCTGTAAAACGGATGAGGCATGGAGATGCGTCGACCGGGAAATACCATTACGAGTTAACATTTTCAGTGACCTCGCAAACAACTAGGAAGATAAAAAAGCCTTATGAAAACCCAGTCAGAACTTTCACTATAAAGGAGACCACACCACCCACTGAACGCATACAAGCACGACCGCATGGAAAGACAATCTACCGTAACAACGACAGGCCCCAAAGAGCCCTATGGGTCCATAGAAATCTCCCATTGACAAGTTATCAAAAGCGGCCACCACCAAACACACACGGTTTAGACAGAATATTCTCGTCATTGTTCGCTGATGAAGATAGTTACGCGGAAGCCCACAGATTTAAACCGAAAACTTATCTGACTAACGTGTACTCACAGCAAGCAGGTCATGGAGACAACAGAGATCCATATCATCAGAAGAAGCTGGTGCCATACCCGATGGCAAGGCCTCCACCATTGAGATCCTCGCACTCTCCCATTACACAACCTGCCTCGTACGTACAGAATCCTTACGTAGAACCTACAGGGAACCACCAACACGTACTGTCGTACTTAGATAATAGATACCTGCCGTCGAACGTGGTAAAGACAACTAGACCAGCTGTTTTGCCGACCCCCATAACCAACTATCCACTTATCAGGGAATCAACTATCGAAGTGCCAGTCAAGACTATTTTTAATGCCACAGAATATACAACTAAAGAACCAGATGTTGTAACGACTTATAAAATATATAATCATCAGAAACAATCACCAATGAAAATTAGTTACGTGCCCGATCACATCCGACCACCGGTTTATAATGCTCCGCCGGGTGTATTCGTTACTATGGATAAAAAGCCTTTCAAACCGATGCCTCCGCTGAAGTATTCTCACTTAAACAAACCACAAAGAACCTCGCTTCCGGATTTCCGTCCGAGCCCGCAAGTACTTGACACTCAATTCTCTAACCAGGATATGTCTTCCGACACTGCATTCAGACCCATAACTATAAATTATACAGACGCCGACAATAGTAGTAAAAAGAATAATAAAAACCTTCGAAAGCCTAGTACGGCTAAGAAACCAGCAAAAAAGCATGAAAATATAAAATATACTCGTCTCACTGTACCAACACCCGAAATAATAACAGCTGAAAGTGTAACAGTTCGAGACATTAGTGATATTGAAATGGACTGGGCTAATGTTTTGGGAGCTTTTACTAAAACGACTCCGATGGCATCAGGCAAGGAACGGGTTACAAAGGAAAGCATTGACTACATTACATCAACAACGCCATTATCAACAACAATTATAGAAGACAGTTTCGAAGACTTAGATGATTCTGATGAAGAGGAAATTGAATCAACGAGTACCACTACTACCACCACAACGACAACCACTCCTAAACCTACGAAGCGGACACGTCCGCCACCGAAGTTCAACAAAACAGATAAGATCAAGAAACATAAACGAGTGACGTCAACGACCACAACGACACTCAAACCAACACGAACGTACCCAATGAAGAAGAAACCAACGGATGACTTGTCGCCTCAAGCGAGCTCTGCTGCAACCAGCGCGACTAATTCTATATGGGAAACAAAAATAAGCAAGGCACCTGCAAGTACTACGACAAGTAGTACCACTCAACGACCTACGCCGACAATTAAACTGACAACGAGTACTTCTAGCACAACCACTACATCGAGCCCCACCGTGGACACCGAACAGCCGGTTGTAACCACGCAACCGAAGAGTAAAAACCGTTTCAGACAATCCACATTGATGCAAAAAGGCACATCGGTGAATCACGACAAATGGTCAACAAGTACACTCGACAAGAACCGAACGAATACTGTAACATCACACAATAACCCACTAAGAAGAAAAGCATCTAAATTCCAAGGCTACATACCTGCAAGTACTCCTAGAAGTCCGGAAGTTGAGAGAGATAGAGAGGATCATAGAGATCACGCTTATCGTCACAATCAGGAAAGTATTAGTAGCAGCACTACCGAAAAAAATGAAGAAGACATTATGGTAAAAATACATCCTACTCAACCGACTTATGAAGATGAGGACCTAAACGATGAACGATCGGTAGAGTGGTCGATTGCAGATGTATTAGAACAAAAACAAGAAAAAAGTGAAAATAAGCAAGAGGACAGGGAAACCTTAATAGACGGTCAGGAATCCAAAGATGACAATGAATACATCTTTCCAACAGCATCCGTAATTCAAGAAGTCAAAGAAGATATCAGTCTAGGAAATCAATCAACCACTGAAATGACAATTGTTGCATCACCATATTCAACTAAAAATAATAAGACCAAATGTAGAAAGAAGAAACATGATAATCTTACGACTACAGAAGGAGCGTTTAAATCATCAAGTGAGTCAAGTACTGTTACACCTAAGGCTTTTAGCACCACAGAAAGCCCTGTCACACAAACTGACATATTGAACGAACTATTCGGAGGGTTCACAATGGATGACGATGATTTAGATACGGCAACAGAGGTAGCCACAACACCACCGCCAGAAGAAGAACAAAATGCAAGCGATAGCGAGATACACGAAAGTTACTCAGACATAGACGACGATCTTGAAGACTTCTTGCATTCCATCAATAAGAAAAGTAACAAAGAGGTAGATGATGAATCAGACGAAGAATATGACGATATACCAGACGATCAAGATAGACCATCAAATTTTTCTGAAAATGAAGAACCTTTAAAAGATGAATATTATGAAGATTCACCAGGTAATCAAGATCGGCCGTACAGTTTACTAGAATTAATGGGTATTGAATAGACTGAATGTTATACACCTACACTTAATACTCAGTGTTGTAGCTTTAAATGCTGTGTCAGTCATTGATCTCTGAGCACTGGCAGTGACCAATGAAAGCTATTTGTTAAATGTGGAGTGTTTTGATACAAATAATAAATTAGAGCATTTAGCGCCGTTACTCACAAAAATTTTTTGTTTGTGAAAACTATTTGATACTTTCATAAAATGTTATTTACTTGACTGCAATAAATCAATCAGGTGTGTTATGAAAGTATCAAAACGTTTTCTAAAACAAGAGTTTTAGTGTCTAGCCTTTATGCTTATGTTGCGCCTAGTATCTCAAAGTACTTGAATTTCCGAATCCTATTTTTCTGTGTTACCGGAATGTAAATATTTAAGTTCAATTAAGTTTAATTTAAGTTTAATAATATTTTTGTATAATAAATTATTTTAAATATGGTTTATTTCAATAGTTTGTTCTCACCTGCTCCTTCCATTGAATACTTGTAGATAGGTTCTGGTTTCAGAGGTACAAATGCTGCAAAAGACTCTGGTACCATTTCTTTAATTCTCTGCTGGTACGACAATCTACAAAGAGGAATGCATGATTATATTTTAATGTTATTCAATATGAATACATCCATTAGGGCTGGGAGGGAGGGGTCTTACAAAAAACAGTTTAACTACCAGTCATGCATAGATAAAAAACCAAAATGTGACTAGCACACCATGGTCACGACTACATGACAGACATAATACGTAAGACTACGATTTTATAGCTCATAGAGAACATAGTTTTATTTATTTCCTTTGCTCATTATGTCCCTTGACTCATACGAATTTATATTAATTAACCTTCTTTCTTTATATTTCAACTATATTAACATAAGATGACCAAAACTAAAACCAATTATAAATTATCAATACGTAGCTTGGCGCCGAAGGCGAGTTTCTGTTATTTTGACGTGACAGTCAAAAGATTAATAAATTTTTATCACACCTGAGACATTTTCCAAGCACTTCCCTAACAAATCGTGGTTTAGGATGATCAATGTCCAACTGAGTGCACGCTTCCCAGTCCTCCCACGACCAGCGGTACTGAAAGTTGCTGAGATGGTACGAAAACCAATTGACGAACCTGAAATATTAAAATATTAAGTCCATTAATTTATCAGTGACATACCTATTTCCATGTATAAACTTAAGAACTATTCTTTGATTTTTAAAACACACTAACTTTTGCCCGCGACTTCGTCCGCGTAAATGTCGGTTATCGCGGACGCAGACGAAGTCAGGAAATAATAAGTAGTCTATGTCCTTTCTTGGGGTTCAAAGTTATCCCATACCAAATCAAATTAAAGTCATTTCGGTGGTTTAGTTGTAAAAGTGTAAGAGACAGACAGTAAAGCCCCGGATACACTAGGGAACATTTTGTCCCGCAACATGACGCGCAACACTCAATCTACGTGACGCTGCAACGTTGCTCATTGTCCCGCAACATGCCCCGCAACATTGTACGTGACGCGGGGCATGTTGCTTGCTCCATTTCTATAAACACTGACTAGTGTAGCCAGCAAAATGTTCCATGACAATTGTCGCGGGACACTTCACGTAGTTGTTCAGGGACATGTTCCGCAACATGTTTCTTCATTTGCCCCCTAATGTATCCCAGGCTTAACTTTGGCATCTAGCTACCCCCATATATGGGAAAAAGGCGTGAGTTTATGTATGTATGCATAAAATTTAACCCGTCGAGCGCCACACATGCCTATATCTACACACTTACGTTCTTAAATGATACATTAATCACTTGAGGGATTAATTGTAAACAGTATGGGTGCTATGTTCTATCTATACTAATGTAGGTACAAAACTTACCTATCAAAACAGGCAACATTCATGGTATCAATCCTCATGAACAATATTTCCGTAGCCTGAGCCAACACCTGTGGCATTGTCGAAGGCTGAAGCTTACATAACTCAATCAAGATAGAACCGTAACAGATCTCCAAATATCTAGGTCTCGGCAAGTTGAACAATTCAGCAAATATTATTTCTACAATACAATATTCTAGTGGGATCTTTGCTTTGTAGGGAAAGCAGAGTAACTGTGCGGCACATTCCTTGCGTTCAGCATGGTACGCTTCTAGGATGTTGTGAAGATGTTCTTCAATGAGGAACCTCTCTATAGAATGTGCTCCTGGTAGTACCGGACCGTCAGGACAGTCGGTGTAGTCAAACATGCGGAATATGACCCTCGGCATGGGGTATGTGTCTGTGTCGTTGTGGGGTGGCGGCTGAAAAAATATAGTTTTATGTTTTTGTCAGTATATATATAATTTTCAAATCCAATGTCAATGGTTACTTCATCACAAAAAGAAATGCAAAAACTGTACAATTTTCTCATAAAAAAAATTGACATGTTTTAAGATATTTTATAAGTTTAACAAAAGTGACAACAACACAATGACATCAACAAAAATGTTACCTGTATTGTAGGAAGTTGATGTTGCAGTGCTTCACAAAGGATAGAGTCAAAAGCAAGGTAAGGCCTCGGGATATGCTTCTCAGACCAGTTGTCTTGCTTCAACTTCTTGATTTGTGCCCATAGACAATCTAAATACTCTTCCTGAAGATGAGGAGTATCAGAAGACCAAACTTTCAATGCCGGCCAGTGTTTCTTACTGCGCTTGTTTAAAAATATGTCAACAGTAGTTAACAAATGATCCAGTTGAGATTCCTTCTTCTCATAGAGTTCTCTGCCAACCCATGGCAGTGCTGATAAAACAGCAAATATGAACCAATCTCTTCTAACTTGAGGTACTCCATCCTCATTGGCACAGTCCACCAGAGTCTCTAGCAGTGTCAGCAGAGAGGATGCAGCTAACACATGGCAGTTCACCAAGTCAGCTATGAACCTAAGACAGTACCTCGCCGCGTTCCATTTGCCAATCTTCAAGTTCTCTTTGAAAGTCTTAACAATGTAGTCAACAAACTCACCACCAAAGTTATAGTTCTTCGCGTTCAGAAGGCCCACTAATGTAGCATATATGGTGCATTTCTCTGGCATACGAATAGCACAGTCAGTGAGAATACGTAAAATCTTTACTCGGAACGTACTCAAATCTGCCTCCAATACGCTCGCTAAACCTTCCAAGTTACTCTCTAAACTCGAGCTACTTTTTTCTCCGACCCTCAATATCAAAGACTCCAACCTATCCTCAATCTCCTGGTTCTCAGATACACGACGTCTTTTACGATTGAGACGCTCTAAAACAAAAGTTAGTGTCGCTATAAGAATTTAATTTCTAACCTACAAAATATAAAGCAATTTTTTTCTTAGCTTACCGTAACCATCTTCGTCATCATGAGCCCTTCTGCGGTTCATTTTAGAATATTTGAGCACACGGAAACTATTTCGAACACTGTAATATTACAGTAATTTTAACAAATTTTACTGAAATGCCAACAAACAAGCCACGGCCGTCAAAAAACTGACTGACATTATTTATAGTAAATAGAGTATATAGAGTTGCTCGCCAGCGCGCTTCTTTACCATGGTTAAAATTTAATCGACTAAGAGCCTGTTTCACAATCTTCGAATAAGTTCCGATAATGGTTCCGATTAAATTATTTGGCAGATTATTTCATACAAATTCTGTTCCATTTTTGAAAGTATAATTATCTGGTAAATAGCGTTTAATCACAGGTCGTGAAACAGGCCCTTAAGCTTCTAACAAAATTAACTCTTGCTTGTTATTCGGTTATTCGACTTCTTAATTAAAGTGGTAAAAATTTTATTACAATGATTTCAGTTTAAAACTTTCCAATTTTAATAATATTTTTAGATTTAAAGTCTTTATAATTCTTGTCTTGTCTATAACATTGTCCATTTTCCATCTGGCAAATTGGCAATACTGAACAGCAAGCAAACCACAGAACACAACAGCAAACAAACAAATTAACAAACAAACATACCGACCGATCGTATGATCGTATCGTATCGTTTAGCTAAAAAAAGAGTTTATTCAATTTTGATTAGTACGTTTGTGAAACAAACTTATTATAAATGGATCATAAAATGTGCTCTCTCTCCCTTGTGAATGTGTAGTACTACCAAACAAAACTGAATAAATATAATCTAGTTAAGTTAGATAACTTGCTCAAAAGTCTATCTATGTGTTCATTGGTTTATCAGAATGTCGTGCAATTATGCTGATGGATTATCTCCATACGAAAATAAAGGAATACTCGGAGTACCAGAGGTAAACATGACAATATTTGAATCGTATTCACACATTTTTTAAAGATTATAAATAAAACATTAATTTTGCTTGCGCATTTATGATTTTAGAAATTCGACACATTGGAGAAGTTTGAAAAGAAGTGTAAGCTGTTGGCTCAGTTAATAAGCGAAGCTAAGCACGTCGTTGTCCACACTGGTGCAGGCATTAGTACTTCTGCAGGAATACCAGACTTCAGGTACTTAAAAATATTAATGTGAAGTTTTATTCAAGAGATTAAAATTATTTGGCTAGGAAAGCTGCAACTTACATGGGTGTCTTCCCATAGTTCCAATTAATTGTGCCATGATGCTTCCCTTGATCTATGCCAAACCAACATAAAAAACAAAAGGTCTGTAGCAATAGGTATCCATGTTTTATTTTTAATTAGCATTTAAGTAGCCTATTCTGTCCCACTCCTAGGCAAAGGCCTCCCTCTACTCCCTCCATTTTTGGAGGAATCCATTCCATACAGTTCATCTAGTTGGTGACCTTTTGAGCCATATCAGCTATCCTGATTTAGAGTAGAGTGTCTCGGACTTGATCAATTAATTTACCACCTAAAATACTGCATTTATTCTCTCGGCACAATAATCAATTAAAGATAATTGTAAGCTTAAAGTATCACCACCTAACTGTTAAAAATCTATAAAACAGAAAAATAATATTGAAAGAAAGAAAATAGTCAAACTAAACAAAATACTTTATTCTTTTCAGAGGGCCCAATGGAGTGTGGACTTTAGAGAAAAAAGGCCAGAAACCAAACATAAACATCTCCTTTGATGATGCCATCCCCACAAAGACTCACATGATACTGAAGAAGTTGATAGAATGTAACAAAATACACTACATAGTCAGCCAGAACATTGATGGTCTGCACCTGAAGTCTGGCCTGCCTAGGAAGTACCTGGCTGAGTTACATGGAAACATGTTTGTTGATGAATGCAATTTGTGTAAAAGGTAAGACAAAAGTAATTCCAAAGTTTGGCTCAGATCCATACTAGAGAACATACAGAGGCGGAATACCCTTAAGGCAAACTAGGCATGTGCCTAGGGGCGCGACAGTACAAAGGGGCGCGCGGGCGGAATAGGGTAGATGAAATCACTAACCAATAATACCAAGACATAACTTCTCTAAAGAAACACTTTATTTTAGCCCTGATAACCCAATTCATTTTCAATTAACTGTCTGTTTTGATTTTTTATTGCTTTCTAATTTATAAATAGTTAGTCAATTGAGTCTACTCAAAAGTGACGTCATAGTTATTTACACCATACAAAATCTATGGGAGAATAGCGTTTTGACAGGTTAGAAAAAGTACGTCAGTTGATTGGTGGTGTCATGATCTACCCTATTGTAAAATAAAGAAAAAATATACAATATAGCATAAAATTAATTGCGCCAGTAAGATAGTAATTTTCAATACAGGGGCGCATGTTATATTCAATGATGTTGAAGCCTGCCGATGAATGATGCCAATGAGATACTTGCCTATGGCGCTCTCAATGTTTAGTCCACCACTGAGAACATATTCATACTAATATTATAAATGCGAAAGTAACTCTTTCTGTCTATCTGTTACACTTTCTAAACTAACCCACTGAACCACCGATTTTAATGAAATTTGGTACAGGGTAAGTTTGAGCCCCAACAAAGGACATAGGCTACTTTTTAATAAAAAAATAGCTTCTTAGTAGTAAAAGAATTTACAGAAACAGATCTGTAATTTCAGAGTTTACTGTAATCATACAAACAAACACTTCAATATTAGTATGTATTGATTTACTAAATGCATTATTCCAAAAAGTCTTAAATCACTTCCAGGCAATTTGTGCGTGGTTTTCCAGTAGAGACAGTGGGTAAGAAATGCAGTGGAAATTCGTGTCCGGCTGAATTTACCTCATCCAGACCATGCAGAGGCAAGTTATATGATGGAGTGTTAGACTGGGAGCACAGCCTGCCTGAGAATGATCTGACCATGGCTGAATTGCATTCCAGGTAACTATTAAATATTTATGATTACTTACTAAGGCTAGGCACAGTTAGCATTACCATATGACAGTGCACCTTATTTTTATGTGGGTGAGGTTCATATTCTTATAAGTGTGATCAAAAGTTTCATATTATGCCTTTATTACCTATTTGAATACAGAATGCTAAGTTTTGTGATCTTGGCACACTACTTTTGTCTTATTTTTTTGTTGTCACTTTGTAATTTGCTGCTAGACAGATAGATTTGCAATATGTTTCTGTGTACTTCGTAATTTGCTTAATTTCATAAGTTAAATTATGTTATTAATTGTAAACTGTGCATTATTAAATGCTGTACTTCTATTTCAGTATTGCAGATCTAAGTATCTGCTTAGGAACAACTCTACAAATTGTGCCAAGTGGAAATTTGCCTATAGAGACAGTCAAGTATGGTGGCAAACTAGTCATTTGCAACTTGCAACCTACTAAACACGTGAGTAAATAGTATTCTTACAAAATATGGCAATGGTTAGGGCGCATCCATTAATTATGTGATGTGTCGAATTGAAATACCCCAACGTGAGATTCAGCTCCACCTCTTCCCCCCCAAAACGCCTTACGTAACAAATGGTGTATCCCTTACATGCTAATAGAAAATGTATGCAAGAAGAGACATGCTGAGCTAACTGCAAATAAATTGGGATGAGGGCAGACGGATGATGATGACCTACAAATACTAGATATAAACCTCTTAACATATTCAGGGACACTATACAAGATAACAAGACACTAAAAGATTCATTCCCACTTCCAACACAAACAGCGTTAAACATATTCAAAACATCATTCTGTCTCTGTCAACTTTAAACAATTAGACAAGGATGCAGTGCTGTTCTAAATAGGTTTAATGCTAAATGTATTTAGTGGTTTGCAAGTGGTTCTTATTGTTCTACTGTATTTATTGACCAACAAAGTGTTAATTAGATGGAATTCCAAACAATAATTATATTCAGTGAATCAATCATATGAAAGCTGCAAAGTGTAAAAATACTGACTCAATAATTTTTTTAATTTTTTCCAGGACAACAAAGCAGACCTAATAATAAACTACTATGTAGATGATGTATTAACAAAAGTAATGGACATACTGGGCATAGACATACCAACATATTGTAAAGACGAGAACCCCACACTAGAAGCGTTCCACAGAGCCATTGAATGGACGATCAACAGGCGCGACGTTCTACAATTAGAAAAGATATTTAAAGCCAAACGCAAAGGCATTAAGAAGAAAAGAATATTAATTAAAAATAAACGGAAAAGTGCTGAAGTAAGCTTAGCAAATGGAGTCACTGATGATAAAGCTAAAATAATCAAATTAGAAGTTAAGAAAGAACAAAATGATGATTGTGTAGAAGTTAAACCTGAGCCTGAAGATAGTATTATTACCTAGCTACTGCTCGCGACTTTGTCTGTATAAACTTCGGAATTAAGCTCAAGTCCTCAATAGGGTAGATGACACCACCAATCAACTGACATACTTTTTCTAACCTGTCAAAACGCTATTCTCCCATAGATTTTGTATGGTGTAAATAACTATGACGTCACTTTTGAGTAGACTCAATTGACTAACTATTTATAAATTAGAAAGCAATAAAAAATCAAAACAGACAGTTAATTGAAAATGAATTGGGTTATCAGGGCTAAAATAAAGTGTTTCTTTAGAGAAGTTATGTCTTGGTATTATTGGTTAGTGATGTCATCTACCCTATTATCCCACAGGAACACACAAATAGGATAAAAGTAAGTCCTGTGTTAAGCTTGATCAATATGTGTTAAACAGCTAATTCCGTTCAGCCGCTTCAGCGTGGAAGAGTAAAGACGTAGTCAAAGTAGTGTCACGGTGAAACTACTCTGTCTTTTGGCCAATAAGCACGCGTGGGATGGCGTAGCGTGTTATAAGTCTGTTTTCGCCTTAACCCATTGACTGCGGGAAAACATCTGTTGTGTTTCTACTAATAAGCGCAAGTGCGGCGCACACGCACCGTATGTGTTTTTCTACGGCGAACACATGAACTATGTAGCCAGCCGCACTACGGGCTTGGCGTAGCGAATGGTCGCCCGCAGTCAACGGGTTAACAGACATTCATCTATCCTCCCATTCCACAAACTTTCGCGTTTATAACAGTAGTAGGATATAAAGTATCAACTGAGGACGAGCAGCAGGTTTGCTGATTTGTTCATCCACCTTAACAAACACATGCTACAAGGTTTTATTTTAATTTTATTTTAATGGAACAACAAATAATTACATAATAAAGCATAAAGGCAAAAAACTTGTTTACAATTATGTAATCAACAGCGTTATTCACAGGATACGGTAAAATAATAAAACTCGCTTCAAAAAGAAGTTGAAAGTAAAGGACATAGTTAAAATAATAGTTTTGTCTTAGTATTGTCTCGCGCAGAAGCAAGACATGACTATCATTTATGTGTGCGTTAAGGTGGATGCGACGACCCCTCCGTCCATACATTTTTCATTAGAGTTATACACTAAACACAGACACTCTTTCTTTAAAACTAATCATTTTATCACTTCTTTACAATAAAATGTGCTCGCGTCCGAAGTTTTTAGCCAATAACTTCATTATTCACTGAGAAAAACAATAGTGAAATCTCGGCAAAAATTGACACTTCTTTAGTAGTGTGCGTGACACTGCGGGACTTTTGAGTACTTTTGACAAGCAAACGAAAGGCGAAGTTTAAAAATTGGCACACTAGATGGCGTGCAAAATAATTTCTGATAAATCAATATCTTAGTTCAATAATTGGATTTCCTTTCCAGCCGTATCAAAACAAGAATAAAATAACATAAAACTAATGACCTTCGACATCTATGTTTTTTTAAACAATTTTACTTATTATTTATTATTGTTGTGTGGCAACATAAATACCAATACTCGTAGTGTAGGTTATAAGCAACGTTGCCGTTCTTTCCTAAATGGAATACGTTGACAAAAAAAGCGTTGCCAAACTTCGTTCACTTGTTGTTGTACTTGGGACTTGATAATACGTATGATAGAAAAATAATTCCTAATACATTCTGATTTCGGTTGTCACGCGCTATGATTTGCGCGCGGAATTTCTTGTGTATTTTTTGTTGCTATGCATTTTCATTGATTAAAATTGCAATTTTCCTCCAGTATGTATTTGAGACTATATTGTAACTAATTTATCGTAGGTATAGTAATTAATTATTCTAAATACGCAATTATATTTTTGGTGGTTTTAGAAACTAAAAAACAGCATGTTGGCCCGTGATTTTTCTGAAATATCGTCACAATACTGATTACCTACGTCATACGTGTCAGTGATGATGAGTCAGTGTTTCATATTTGAATGTGTTTGAATATGTTTTTGGTCAACCATTATAAATCGGTAAACTAGGTACCTACTAAAGTAGTCACAAAATTAAACTTGCAAACATTTGCTAAATACCTATAGTTTTGCCGGGTTACGATAAACATCTTTTACGCATTTTAAAATAGTAAAAAAAAAAAATAGTTTCAGACAGACAAACATTATTATTAGTTTGTTTTATTTTGTAGTAGGTACCTACTAAGCTCACGTTCACGGTAATGGTGCGTTCAGAAACAAATAATGTGTGTTGTAAATTCCAGGGTGACTTGAATTGTGCACAGCGTTAGTAGGTATGGTCGAACGTGTGACGTAGACGTTTCGCAGAATATTGAGAGTGTTGGTACCGGATAGGTATGACGATTTTCTTGAGATGAATAATTATAATAAATTGTTTGTATAATAATAAAGCGTAATTTTAGCTCCAGAAATCAAGTTTCCGTAGTGTAGCGGTTATCACGCGTGCTTTACACGCACAAGGCCCACGGTTCGATCCCGGGCGGAAACAGTTGCTTTTTGTATTTTATTGCCGATCATAAAAAGTATCTTCACGCTTTTTTATTAATTGGGTGATCAGAGAAATCTGAAAAATAAACATTTTGTTAAAATAAAAGTAAACTACGTACCTACTATTTCTCGCCTTGAAACTTACGTTTAGAAATATATGATTGTTATCAAGGCCAAGTACCTACCTATGCCGCAAAACCAAATTATTTGTCGTATCAGATTACGATAGCTCACTTTGTTATTTTTTTTTTGTTGCTTTGTGGTTGCTTTGCATGAGCTACCTATGTTAACCCATGAACCCATGTCTAATATTTTTCATCATTCTGTTGTGAATGACAGCAGACTGATGCCAGACTGATCGTGTAACCGCTCGAATCATTCTGGCGTCAGTCAATCACTGACCACTGTCCCCGACGCAATCTAAATAAATATTTTTTTTATTTATTTAGATCAATACAACTATCATTACATGTCATGTTACCCCAAATCGGTAACGTGGTATTTCATAACATCGGTAGCTCATGCAAAGCAACAAAAAAAAAATAACAAAGTGAGCTATCGTAATCTGATACGACAAATAATTTGGTTTTGCGGCATACTTGGCCTTGATAACAATCATAGATTTCTAAACGTAAGTTTCAAGGCGAGAAATAGTACGTAGTTTACTTTTATTTTAACAAAATGTTTATTTTTCAGATTTCTCTGATCACCCAATTAATAAAAAAGCGTGAAGATACTTTTTATGATCGGCAATAAAATACAAAAAGCAACTGTTTCCGCCCGGGATCGAACCGGGGGCCTCGTGCGTGTGAAGCACACGTGATAACCGCTACACTACGGAAACTTGATTTCTGGAGCAAAAATTACGCTTTACTAAGTTATGAATGAAGTTTTATCAGTCTGCTGGTAGGTATCTATCAGATGGTGGCTTGTGATCGGTGTAAACAATGAGTTCTCTTCCATCGAACATTTTTCTGAAGTGTTTGATTGACATACCTACCTACCTATAAATTGATAAGTAGGTAGGCTAATAACTCTGTCGAACGTAGACCGTAGGTATAGGTACCTACTGTATGAACTGTATCGCTGTTGTGTTTCGGAGAATTTCTTTGAGAAATAGGTAGGTACCTAGCCAAGCAGTACTTATATTTCTTGTTTACAAGTTATTGAAGGACAGCTCCTGCGCAGGTGTTCGTTGCGTCGCACGTGACTACGTGAGGGAGTTGGCGTCGGTTGGTGATGGAGATGGATGAGCAAACTAAGCTGCGTTTTGTACCTATGCTAACTTTACATAACTCGAATGCTTGTGAGTGTGACGCTTCTGTGTTCCACTTGATCTTTGTTTTATCTCGCTTCTTGGAATGGTGCAGGACCGCGTTGAGCGGTGCTTGTAAGTACTTATGTGATCTGCGTTAGGTACCTACCTACCTACCTACTATGCTGTCACGGTAGAAATTTATCATGCCGATAAATCTACGTAGGTACCTAGGTCTTGATCTTGAATCGTCTCGGGTCTGGTCTGGGGTAAGCAGAGATAGCAGACTTTTCCTTGTGGTGGTTTGATTCCGTTGCTTGACACTTCATAGACCAGGAACTTGAGGTTTTCTTTGCCGAAGACGCATTTTGATGGATTTATAGTGATATCATACACCTCTTATCTGCGTAAGACTTCCTGTAAATCTTTGATGTGGCTTGCTTTACTTACTTCCGCCTTCCGCCGGAGGTAGTGGGTTCGATTCCCACCCAGGACAAACTTTGTGTGATGAGCATAATTATTGTTGGTTCTGTGTCTGGGTGTAATTTATCTATAATACTGTATGTATTTATAAATTATACATATAAGTATGTAATGTATATCAGTTGTCTGGTTACCATAACACAAGCTCTGCTTAGCTTGGGATCAGATGGCCGTGTGTGAGTTGTCCCAAGATATTTATTTATTTTTATTTTACTTCATTTTCAGATGCGATTATCGGGTAGGTAAGTACCTACCTACCTACCTACTTACCTACGTCGTCGATGAATGGAAATTTATGCGTACCTAGATACCTAGTCTAATCCGATAAGTAGGTAGGTAAGTAGTACTTACCTACCTACCTACTTATCGGGTACTTCCTAAGTAGGTACCTAAGTACTTGATAGATAAATCGTTGGAATGTCTGTCCGGCATTCTTGAGACCTGGACATACATATTCGTGTAGGTAAACTCGAATATGCCAAAAGGTGTTGTGATGGCTGTTTTCTTGATGTCTAGCTCGTAGACTGGTAGGTACTTACCTACTTAGTTGTTGATAAGCACGGTTTAGGTCGAGTGTATTGAAGATTTTCTTGCCGTGAAGTAGGTACCTAGGTAGATAGATGAAAAAATATTGAATACCTAGCTAGTGTAATGTAATAAAATAAAACTGCGTTATATTGTAATCAAAATTAAGTGTCGTGATGGCCCAGTGGTTAACGCGCCCACCTCTCATGCATGAGGTTGTGGGTTCGAATCCGGGCAAGCCAATGTGACTTTTTCAATTCATATGTAGGTACCTACTTTGCCCTACAGTGGGACAGTAAGAGGCTGGTAGGTACTTTTTTATTTTTTTTTATTTTTATTTTTTTCAATTTTTTCATAATTTTGTTTCCCAAAATTATAAATTATGTTGCTTCAAATACTTCTGTTTTGATAAACGATTAAAATAGTGTAATGAAATAAAATAAAACTGCGTTTTATTGTAATCAATGTTGACATAATTTATTTCCCATATTTATAAATCAATAAAATAGTTTACGCCAACAAATATAACTTATTTTTACTTAGACAGAAAAATTTAAACTAGTTTTTTTTATATTCACGCCATCTAGTGTTCAATCTTCGTAAACGCAGAGGTATGTATGTGTGTGTAAACGACACTGTATTCAATGACAGAAGTTTTAAACAAGTTATGTGTCGAATTGGGTAGATTTTGAGGGAATGATAGGACCTATTCAAATAAAATGTAATATCCGATAACCGCTAAGACTACTCCTATGACTTAATAATTGTCCAATTACACAAAAACTCAAATAAACTAAAAATGTTGACTTCAGCGCCATCTCTCGGGAGAATGGCTGGGAGCAGCCCGTCGGTTTCACCTTAAGATAAACACTGCAGCATCATATGTGGTTGTAATAGGAGCGATTTTACAATAAAGAGGTAAAGTCTGTTGTGCTTGCGGCTGTACATATTGATGTCTTTTTACGGCGCAAGGTGTTGCGAAGATGTTCTCCCACTGGCTGGTACTGAAGTCTAAAAAAGTTGTAACCTACTTAGTCATATTTTCCAACGAAATGTTTCAATATTCTAAAGTGCAAATGTTTCAAGTAAATTATATATATGTAAGTAAGTTGTCAAATTATTGGCACACACTTAGCATCATTAATTGCATTAAATGTGGAAATATGTGCAAATTATTCCACAATAGATTATAAAAAATTTATTGCCACTGCAGGGACAGTAACAAGCTGGTCCAGCTTGTTACTGTCCCTGCAGTGGCACTGCAACGCCACGCTTGCTCAAGACAGATTGGCCATTTCAGACTTATATAAGTCCAGGTTTCCTCACGATGTTTTCGAAAGAAACATTACCGACATCAGTGAAAACTGATGTCGGTAATGTCCAAGATAAACTTAGAAAGTACATATTAAATAGGAAAAGCCACATCAGTACTTACCCGCGCCCAGTTGCGAACCCACAACCTCGTCCGTCCATGAGGGCAGGCCTTTGACCACCAGGCAATCACAATGACAATAGATTGTTTTATCAATTTAATTTAATTAAGAATGAACAGAACAATTGTGTACAAATGTAAGAACAATGCTCATTTTATTAATAAATAAAACACTAAAAACAATACAGTAAAATAAATTATTTATTTATAAAAATATCTTCTTATTTACAAAATATTATTACTCTTTGGTAACATTGGAATGTTTAAAAATCTCAACTATATCTTTTTCTATATGATTTAAGTATAATAAATTAAAAGTCTTACAATAGTAACTCTTGTATAAAAATATATAAAATTCATTACCCAATTTTCCACCAACCAAATAAATTATACACTTAAATTCATAGAGAGACTTGCACATCACACTTTTTTATCATAAATAGTATTTTTTTTTAGTTGGAAGACCTTTTCTTTGATGGCACAAAAAAACAATTACATGTAACATAATATACTAGTTGCTTGAAATGCAATCATGGTTACTAAAGGTAGTATCAAATTATCTACTTGATCCGTTTTTGCCTCTACTAGTGCAGAAATGGTTCCTGTGATTGCCACCCGTAACACACCGTTCTGTACGTCCAACAAATCTGTAAATAGATAATTGAATAGTTACTGGGTTGTGGAGGTCAGTCAAAAGTTACCCTACTACACCTTAAAAAAATTGACATACGAGAATAGCAAAACCGAAAGCTATAATATTCTAAACTCCTATTCAGTATTATATTATTCCGATACTAAGGACAAAGATAGGACTAAGGTTCTTATTTCCTTGGCAGTATAGTGCACTACGCTGCTTTTCGCCAAGTAGATATTATAATACTCTAAGATATTTTTTTTGACTTACTGAAAATCCCAAGTAAATACATCACTAACACTTGTGAAAAAACGTTGAATGCAGTTCCTTCTATCGTTTTTTGTCCACCTGCAATAGAATTAAAACTTTTAGACCTAAGCTTGTAAGTGTACTAATTGTCAATATGATTAATTTGAACTTTATGAGAGTATGAATATTTAGCCATTCTCAGAATCTGAGAAATACTGGATATAGAGACCGAGTTTTTCGACCACAGAGATAGAATCAGATTTAAAAAAATATATTAACTACAAAGTATAACCTGCCCACTTGTTGCGCCCATACTTGGAACCGAACCAACTAGCAGCGGTGTCTCCGACGCCTATTGATAGGACTCCGCTGAGCAGTTCCACCTCGTACCCCGGATGTACTGGCACCAAGAGGAGCGGACAGGCCAGTCCTACATACAGGTACATTGGTGTCATGGCGAAACTACCTACGTCCTGTGGAATTAAAAAAATATTAGAAAGAGTCTATACTACCTTAGCTCAAATTGTATTCGCCCGCGCGCCAACTAACTCTTTATTCCGCTCGCACTCGCAGTCCTACTCGTAAGTCGAAGCGAGACAGCCTGGAGACGGGCTTATCGATATCACCAAGTTTTCAGTCGTTCATTCTGGGTTGTCAAGCAAAATGTGACTAACTTGTAGCATGGTCGTATTTTCGAGGTACACTTGTAGAACACCCCCTCTAATGACTACAAGGATTTTTTTGAGTTCTAATATACATACCTTTTCATCACTGTAAACTTCAAATGCAGCCTGGAGTGCTGGTGATACATGCTCTATGTCAGATTTTCTAAGTACCTGAAACACACAAATAAAATTAATCAAATCGTTAGTAAAAACGTATTTTTTTATGGTTAGGATTGGAAGTTGCTTTTTGCTGTATTCGACCAACATTTTAAATGTTGGTCAAAACTTCATATTATCTTCACGTCTCCTGTGATCCTTATATTATTATTATGTTTCTTCACCTTCATCTAAGTATTCCGTTCTGATGGTCTCTTGGTCGCATGTGCGACTGCTGAGCGTGGGATCCTGAGTTCGATCCCCAGGTCGGGCAAAAAGCATTACTGGCTTATTCCATTAGGAATTTCTCAGTAGCAGCCCGGAATTTAGAGGTTGGTGGAATGACAGCCCAGTGTCTCGAAAAACACGCAAAGCCGTTGGTCCTGCGCCTGATCTCTTCCCGGACGTGTCGGATTGCCGTCTCATCGGACTATGAGAGTGGGGGAAGTGCTATAATATCTCCAGCATACTCGGCTAGTGTCCTTGGTCGGCCGCCGCCGCCGGGGGCCAAAATTTAGCCGGGAGGATATTATTCCTTCAGCTTTTCGTACATTTTTAACATCTAATCATAATTATACGCGCGCTGTTTGCAAAAACACTGGTCTCTTACCTCAATCAATATCATAAGACCAAACCCGGCTCCAGCGGCAAGCATCATCAATTTGATATCATATGCGATGCCAGAGATGAACACCATTGATGCGAGCACGTGAAATGCCTTGCGCATGACTGTAGTTGCTTTGCCTTTTTGGTGAGTGCGCATCAGTATCACAAACACTGATACAACAACAAGAAAGAGCCAGAACAGGATAAGTTTTAACTAAAAAAAGAAAAAAATCAGGTAAACATTAACCGATTTATCCCCGCTTACTTCATTTTGACGTTAACACCATAAAAAATATGTTAATTCTTGTTCGAATTTGTTGTAAGCAAACATGGCAATTTTTTTAAAAGATAATAAAATAATAACTTACTAACTTTGTCAGAATCTAGCAGGATATATTCGACAATATTTATCATACAAGTAATTCCACATTTGAGATGTAAGATAATTAGTGCATATGTCCCGGCTGCACTTATTATGTATAACAGAGATGATACATTTCTTTGGAAATCTCCCAAACTCCGTAATGCTATAGTAATAATTACCACTGATGATAATATGGCCTGAAAATAGAGAAAATTTAGAAGAATAATTTTCTGAGAATATTTTTATGATATCGAAAAAAAAATGTTGGTAAAGGATTATAATATTTCATAGCTATCAATGCACAAATTAGCACTGGGAAATAAAAGAAAACTAGGAATTTTCACACAGGTAGCTCATTTTTAAGTTTTTACTTGCAACATAAACAAATGTTTTGTGATATGGTCAAGTTTAAATTGTTATCAAATAAAAACATCTTTAGTTTTATTCAATCTTACAGAATACTTACAAAAATAATGGAATTTATAAATTTCATTTCATTATCTTGCTCATCCTCCATATTGTAAACAATTTTGCTGAAGAGCATGATTCCAAACAATACGATGCTTTGTGCAACGATGATCGCTTCTCCTATTGTAAATGTGTGTGGGTAATCTTTGAGGGCCATTTTCAACAGTGCACTAAATGCGTACACTGCTATTGTGCTGTACACTAAAGAGAATATAAAACCTGGAAATTAAGAAAATCATTTACAGGCCATTGTGACATTCACCAATTAGAAGTTGTTACAACCAAAGTTACGTGCATACTTTTATGCCAGTTGAAGGCACTATTGCGCAGAATTATTAGGCAATAGCGACTTCATCTGTAGTAAAAAGTACCCTATGTCCTTTCTTGTGGTTCAAACTTACCCCATACCACATTTCATCAAAATCTGTTTATTGGTTTAGTTGTGAAAGCCTTATGGCTCATTTTCACTAGTCGATAGGGCCCGCATGCGGGGTGCGACAGATTTCTGGAACGCATGCCACAGGGCCCGCATTCGGTGAACCGTTTTCATTAGTCGATAGGGCCCGCATGCGGGGTGCGACAGATTTCTGGAACGCATGCCACAGGGCCCGCATGTCGATATCACGGTCGGTAAAAAGCATGCGCGGCGGATCCCCGCATGCGGTGTTACGACTTGTAACTTTCATTGGTTGTTATGTCGCATGCGGGGACTCGCCGCATGCGGGCCCTATCGACTAATGAAAATGCGCCATTACAGACGCACAGACAGAGTTACTTTCGGATTTATAATATTAGTATGGATTTTGAACCTTGTTACCTTGCCCTTGAATTCCATATAATAACAATGTAGCCACAAGACTTGACGCTCCACATCCTCCGAAAATATTCTCCGTAAGGACCAGGCATGACACAGACATAAAGATTATAAACAAAAAGCAGTAAGCCAGTAATCCAACAGATATGTAGGCCAATAAGGTGTATAGTTCGGATACATCATAAAGTGTTGAATATAACACAAGCACTGCTGGAAGAAGCACACAGCACCATAATCCATTTGTTTTAGATGGCCTGAAAAAAAAAAGATTGTATAATCTCAAAGACTTATAGTAAACTAGCTTCTGTTTGCGAACTTCGTCCACATAAATGTTGGTTATCACGGACACAGCTGAAGTTGAAGTTAAATAAAAATTAGTCCATGTTATTTTGTTAGGGTTCAAACTTACCCCTTACCTAATTTTCATCAAAAGTCAGTGATTTAATTGTGAAGGCATAACAGACAGACAGAGCTATTTTGGCATTCAAATATTAGTATGGATGGGGTGTAAAAAAGACACCACAAAGTCTTGTAACTATCGAGCATTGAGCAAAAAGAAAACAACTTACTTGTAGTGTAAAAAATCTCATTTTTAATATGAGTATTATAACACCATTGTAAAATATTGTGTCTATAGGTGCATGCATAGTACAGAAGTTGTTTAAAGTTTGGTTATAATATCTAAAACTTGTTTTCGTAAAAGAAGGGTAAGAAAGATGGACCCTCCAAACCTCTATAACCAGAAGGTTCCTAGGAATACTAGGTATGAACAAAAAGAATTCAATGATGGGATGAACTTGGCTTACATCTTTATTATAATTCTTTTATTGTTTTATATTCCCTATTATTGTTTTCACCTAAATAAGCAACAATAATATTGTAGCCAGGATTTTGTAAAAACCTAATTAAAAAGAGTATCAGTTATAGCACAAGCTGTATGTAATCTATGTAATGATGAAGATAAACAACCCGGATTTAATAGTGTCCAAAGTTTAACTTGCCTTGTAGCGATTTGACCATCTACTAAATTATTTGTTACTTGCTTATCAACTGACATGAGTATCCGTAAAACTTTGGAGTTAAATTCACTGGATAATTTCTTATAAAATGGGGATTCCATTACATCGTGTATTACCTCCATAATTTCGTTAGTAATTTATAAGTAAGTAAAAAGTAATTTCTATGCACTAATATTTTGAAACACAAAAACAACAATACTTCATGGTTTCTTCATCTGATTGACTCAGAAGCAGTGTTGCCACCTTGATTTTTGAAAGGGGGCTAGCGGGCACCGAAAAAGGGCTAGATTTTAAAAATTCAGTCTTAAAAAGTGGGGCTAGAAAGGGCTAAAAAAACCATTTGTTTGAAATAAAATTTTGATCATTTTGTTAATATAACAATAACTGGTACCTAATTGAACCGCACCGATTTCTGCTTTCATAGACAAACCTAAAATTAACTGACAATTAAATACTGCTTCCCATTCTTTTGTATAATGTTGTTTGTGTGTCTTTTTTAATAGCGGTACCTAGGTCCATTTTTGCACAAGAAATAATGCATAGAATAAACGACGCACTTTAATAGTTTCGGCAGTTAACACACTAAACAAAATTAGAGCAGTAAAAACGTTATTTTATTTATTGGGGATAAAAAACAGTTACATGCTAAAACATAGTACAATGATGAAATAAAAATGAGATTTAATAAACATACAATCCTAAATGAATTTTATGCATGAGATTGTGCAAAAAATCTCTCAATTTGAACTGTTCTGAACAATCATTACATTATTTTGAATTACTAGATAAATACTGACGTACGTTGTATACACGTTTGCAGTAGGGTTACCACAGTAAAAACTAAAAACCTACTGAAAATTAAAAAACATACTAAAAAGGCACGTTGACAGATTTCAGTGTATGTATTTTTAAAAAGGGCTAGATTGCCCTTTTAGGGCTAAATAGTGAAATTTGGAGAAATTCAGTCTTAAAAGGGGCTAGATCTAGCCCCAAAAGGGCTAAGGTGGCAACACTGCTCAGAAGTTCAGAACAGTGTTGCCACCTTGATTTTTAAAAGGAGGCTAGCGAGCACCCAAAAAGAGCTAGATTTTAAAAATTCAGTCTTAAAAAGTGGGGCTAGAAAGGGCTAAAAAACTATTTGTTTGAAATAAAATTTTAATCATTTGTATCATAATATCTGGTACCTAATTGAACCGCACCGATTTCTGCTTTCATAGACAAACCTAAATTAACTGACAATTAAATACTGCTTCCCTTTTTTTATAATGTTGTTTGTATGTCATATTTAATAGCGGTAGGTATTTTTGCACAAGAAATAATGCATAGAATAAACGACACACTTAAATCGGTTTCGGCGGTTGACGCACTAAACAAAATTAGAGCAGACGTTATTTTATTTTATTTATTGGGACAAAAAACAGTTATATGCTAAAACATAGTACAATGATGAAATAAAAATGAGATTTAATAAACATACAACCCTAAATGAATGTTACGAATGAGACTGTGCAAAAAATCTCTCAATTTGAACTGTTGTGAACAATTATTACACTATTTTGAATTACTCAATAAATACTGACGTATACACGTTTGCAGTAGGGTTACCACAGTACAACTAGAACCTACAGAAAATTAAAAAATTATACTAAAAAAGCACGTTGACAGATTTCAGCAAGCATTTGCAAAAAGGGCTAGATTGCCCTTTTAGGGCTAAACAGTGAAATTTGGAGAAACTCAGTCTTAAAAAGGGCTAAGGTGGCAACACTGATTCAGAACGTCAGTGTCAAAGAAAATCTGACACCTTAGATGACAGATGTCAGTCTGAGACACTGAGTTCTATCTGTGGATGGCGTTGGATGGGCTCCTAACTATGAAAAAACTGTTTAACAAGAATTATGCCTATTACAATTCGATAACAATGACTCATCATGGCAGACATTCCTCATTTATTTTATTTGGCTTCCTTTATGTATTCTTAGGTGGTAACCTACTCTTTATACGTCTGTGGTAGTAACTTTTTATTTGAGATCAATGGAAAAGGATCCCCCCCTTTTTTACCCTTTTGCTGTACCTGTAGCAAAAGGGTAGGAGAGATGAAGGTTCCTATTTCTTCATACATTTGAAATTTTGGGCATCTTTCACTTACTTCTATAAATATTAAACCAATTTTCCCCCCAAGGGGAAGAAAATTGATATTTCGGGTCTTGCCGTAGGCACAGAGCCGAAATATAGGTAGAAATCATTGCTATTTCTGTCAGATACTCTATTGTCAGTGTAGTTGTCATTTGTCAGTCAAACTGACATTGACATGACTTAGAACTTGAGTGATAAGAAGAGGACGAGAGGTCACGGTTATCGGTTGTATCGCGTTATTCGCGCGGGAACTTGGAATATTGCCAATTTTTACAGTCCGGTGTTCGTAACAGTAGAATTTACACGTTCCTAGCGAGATGTTACGACAAATAGGCAAAGGGATTCAGCAAAAGGCGAGATTCGCCACAGCTGCTATACCTGCACCTCAAACGAAGCCAGAGATTTTATACACCGGGGTACGTAAAATATGTGTTTTATATAATAAACTATAAAAAAAATACAATAAAATGTGTGTAGGTAAATGATAATATAATTGTAACATGTACAAAGTAATCGTTACGTTTTTATAAATTTTAATTGTTTAGTAGGTTTAATTATTTCATTTCATGCATGTTAATGAGGAACGTATGTGTACCATATTATTATCAATCAAGGTCAACTAGCCGGCACCCAAATAAATACCGGCTTTTCGTTCGAGGCCATATTTCTAGTTCAGCTTTACTAAGACATTTATAACGTGTTTAAATCTACATTCATTATTTTATGCTATAATAATTATTGCGTGCGGCAATTAAGAATCTACTTAGGAAAAAAAATCAATTTTGAAACTTTAATATACCTGCTTCTAAGTTTGAAAATAATTATTTAATATTTTAAAATTATTTTATAAATGAAGAACACAATTTATTAAAATAATGTTACATGTAGCGACACTTATTCGTTTTGTAGGGTATTCAGATAATAAAGTTGTGTACACTGCCATTATCCATGCTGTTCCATCAATTTAAATAAAAGAACAGTAAAAGGACAGTAAAATTGTGGGGCCCAGGGCTGCCAGTACTTAGGGCCCTATTTAATAAATAAACCTAAATTACCATTTTGTCAAAAAAAAGAACTGTTAAAATGATGTAAGTATACAGTATAAATGCAGATTTGGGCCCCTTTATATTCACAGGGCCCTGAGCTGCAGACCAATAAGCCTGTATATATAGATCCTCCCCTGGACCAATGAGTTTGATTTGAAACATTACCCACATCAAGCTATGTCAACAAGTATCAGTTAGGGTGACATAACAAAGTCCTCTTATTTGTTGCTGATTACACAACAATTCATCAAATATTCAGCATTTAGCATTGTTACAGTCAAACCGATTAACTAGACTAATGCAGGCCATCCACCATCCAATCTATCGTCCAATCGGCAGGACGCTACCGATTGGACCGTGGATGGGAGTGGATTGGCATGATAGTTATAATTGTCATGCCAATCCACTCCCATCCACGGTCCAATCGGCATGATCCAATAGGTAGCGTCCTGCCGATTGGACGATAGATTGGATGGTGGATGGCCGGCATAACTAGTCAAAACAACTTTTAACTGTGAAAATCAGTCAAAAGTGCTCTTGACCAGTATAAACTATTATAACATCATTGGGTGCACTTGCATAGCGCATAGTTGCATACAGGGATAATTATCAGTTAGATATAGATATAGAATAGAGCAATCACATTTTGATTGAATAAAGATTTGACTTGACTGTAACAGCATTACACATGCAATATGGTGATAAGCAATTTATATCATATTAGTAGAATGATTAATCACATTACCTGTAGATTAAATGATAAAATCGAAAAATCATTAGTATAAACAAAAACACAAATGTGGAATAAAAAATAGGCCTTCTTTTTTCTACTGAAAAATAAGTGGAAGCTCTAGTTTTTACAAAATTTATTTTTTTGTCTGCTATGACTATGACCCTGTTTTTGCATGGTTGGAAGCTCACTTGCATGTTTGTTAAATGATTTTATTATAGCTACGGTGTACAGTATGATATTGCGGTTCCTTTCTGCAACCTTGCTGACAAAGTATGAATTGGCTTGCAATAAATTTTCCAAAGATGTGGGTAGTTCTGTGATGAATTCGTTTTTGGAAAATTCATTTTGATGAGATAAGAGAGAAGTATAAGTTGCGTCCAGAGTCGATAATAAGAGATTAAAGAGCAAAAAGATTTTTCTTTTAAAAATCAGTTTTTAGACATTTAAGGCAAAAAAAAAATCATTTTAGCTAAACTGTCTGTGGTATTTCAGCTGTTCATCAACAATGAATGGGTGAAGTCTTCAGATTCTAAGACGTTCAAGACTGAGAACCCCGCCAACGGCTCCGTGATTGCCGAGGTCCAGCAGGCTAACAAGACTGATGTGGATAAGGCTGTTAAAGCTGCCAATGATGCCTTCAAGTAAGTTCATCAAGAGTTCGTGTCGCGGGTTCGATCCCCGCACGGAGCAAATATTTGTATGGCCTACAGATAGTTGTTCCGGGTCTGGCTCTTTGTGTATGTGAGTTTATAATATGTTTGTGGGGCAACGTTTATAAAAAGAAAAAAAAAAGAAAAGAAAAAAAAAATGAGAGAATGATTATAGTCTTCTAAGAAAAAGAAGATTATAGTAGAATCCTCTTATAGTAGGTACAAATAAATTTATTTTTAACAGGCTGGGGTCACCATGGAGGAAAATGGACGCCTCAAAACGGGGCTATCTCCTCAACAAACTAGCCGACCTGGTAGAGAGAGACAGGACGTACCTGGCTGTAAGTATTTAATTCAAACCTAAAATAGACCTCTTCATTCATAAACATTACAATTACTGGCAAGTTTGAAGTTTTATTGCAAAACTCAATATCTGTATTGGTTTATTTTATCGATATTATGCGCGAAAACAGCCCTTTCTACCCTCTCACACTTTTTTAAAACCCCTTCCGGGCAACCGCTTCCGGAATACCCCACATTAGGGGAGTTCCGGACGGATGGTATCCCTAGCAATCCAATTGAAGAATACAATAAGCATCTAACTGAAATAAAAAATTAAGCTGTAACATGGAACATTTAAGAAGGATCTCTTTATTGCCTAGACTAGGCACGCGTTTTTTTTTTTCACTTTCTATAATAAAATTTATGCATTGAGTGAGTTCGCTAACTATGCACGTACAATGTGACTTCTAAAATGACCTACACTAAAAACCAGTACCTAACCACAATAGGCAATAACACTAAAGTTTTCCTGTCTCTGTCTTTACCAGACATACCTATCTGCTTCCTATAATATGTTGATGCGGTTTACCGTAGATAATGTTTGCAAAGTGCACTGGCCGAGAAGTGGTTTTGCTTGTTATACATGTTTTTATGTTATGCTGTAGCGCTGACTTAGCACACACAGCACGTATCGTAATCAAGATGCTTAAGTGCGCAATAACAGCATTCCGTCGACTTTGCAAATCGTAAAGATTTACTACATACATACATACATAAACTCACACCTTTTTCCCATGGGGGTAGGCAGAAACCACAGAACGCCACCTGCTACGATCCTTACATACTCCTTTCGCCTCATCTACGTTCATACACCTCGTCATACAAGCACGCCGGTTACGAGTACTCCGCACCTGACCTTTCTGAAGAACCTCACCAATAAGGTCAGTGTAGGTCTTCCTAGGGCGACCCCTCCCTGCGTTGCCACTCACCTCTGCCATATAAATACCTTTTGTTAATCGTCTTTCACTCATCCTCTCAACATGACCGAACCATCTAAGCATACCCTTTTCTATCTTTGTCACTACATCCTCTTTTAATCCGCAACGGTCCCGTCAGTGGCGGCCTTACCCATTGCGAGGCTCCAGGCGGCAGGTCTTTGCGAGGCCCTTTGTCCTTCGTGAAAAGTCTGGTTGTTTGGTTTAGGTGTTTTTCATGTTAGAGGGGAAATGGTGTAGTTATACAAAGAAATATTTGAGTTTAAAACTATTTCGCATTAAGTAAAAGTTTTATCAAATTAACTAATACAGAGATGTTAATTTTTAAAATTGATGTTTGCGGCTTTTCTTAATACTATAATCTTTAACACAACTTTTAGCACAATAATCTAGCGAATGAGCTAGGTACGTCATTTTCGATTGAAAGAATAGCAAGGGCTGAAAGCCGATCTTGTGTCATCGAATTCCTCAAATATGTTTTAATAATTTTTAGCCTCGAAAAACTCCTTTCAGCAGAAGCAACTGTAACAGGTGTGGTAATAATAATTCTCAGGACTATTTCGATAGTGGGGTAAACTTGTATGGAAGCTGGTCTAGAAACCAATAACAACCACACATATGTGTCATTAGGTATAGCCCTTGTAATGTACAACAATAGTTATTGAGGCGGGTCATTTCAAATCGCTGGGAGAAAAAAGTTATGGCGATGTATCATAAGTAATATTTAAGCAAAATAATGTATGTTCTATGATTTTTTGTGGTTTAGGAGCTAGACGATTTTTAGTATTTTCTGGGACATTCTTACTTTCATCAGATTTTGTTGATTTTCTCTTTTTGTATCGCGTTTTTTAGAAATATTTTTATTGGTAATTAATCCTGAAAGTGTGGTCTTCGATCGATTAAAACAATTGTCTGTCGTATCTTCAACCGAAATTACCAAAACTTAATTCAAAGGGAAAAATGGTGTTTTGCAAAATTCGTTGCAGTTTTTCAGCCCTTATAGAAAAATCACAATAAGGGCCCAAATGACCTTAAAGTAATTTCAAAAACTTCCACGGACTCTCAGCTGAAGAAGCTCATTTGATAAGAGTTCAAAGCTGATGGAAATGGACTAAAATGAACTGACTGACTGATTGTGTTGAAACATGAAAAATAGTGATGTTATCTAATAAAGACAACCTTTGGGCAGGGGTACGGGATTCGCTCGCTCGCCCGCCAGGCTTTGACCCGCCACCTGTCTAGGCGGGTCCCGTCTACGTCGGCGGTCTAAGCGCCGCCGAATCCTCTAGTGTGGCGCGCGCGGAACGCGTGCGCCGCCTACACGGGCCTGCATCTGATCGGGCGGTGGACTACCCCTAGGTCCACCGCCCGCAGGCCGGCAACTCATGGAAGCCGGAGGTCATTTTGCGCCCTCCGGCGCCCGGTGCGTCTTCTCCTGGAGGAAAGCGAGGCAGTTGCTTCCCTCTCCCTCTATGCCGCCTCCTTTGCGCGCATGCTCTCAAAAGGAGGCGACAGCCTCCCACGCACTCTCGCTCCCGACCATCGAGAGAACGACGTTCGGGAGTGAGAGGTCACCGACTACTGCGGAGAGTTCACGGCGCTGCTCTGCTCAAGCCGGGCAATCCGCCAGCGTGTGCTGCGCCGTGTCCTCCAGGCAATCTCCGCAGTTTTGACAACCGGGCGATTGTTCCCGGCCTATGCGACACAGATACTTCCCGAAGTAGCGTGTCCGGTCAGTATCTGCGTCAGCCGGAATGTGAGGGCGCCGTGCCGGCGCCCTAGCCAATCCTCCATGACGGGTCTTACCGCCGATAAACCTAACCCTAACCTAACTTAAATAACTAATCCGAATCACCATTGTGCTAATAATAAACATAACATAGAGCTCCTATTGTATTTAAAACATGATAAGAGTTCGTTTTAGTTCATTTCCATCAGCTTTCACTTGAAAACTAAAATAAGTATTGCTTTTTTTAGTATTTTTTTTTTTCGCCTTACCGTGTTCGAGCTTGTATTGCACCGAATAATGTCCTGTAAAATACTAGTTTTTGTATTGTTTCAAAGAGCTGAGAGTCCGTGGAAGTTTTTGAAATTACTTTAAGGTCATTTGGGCCCTTATTGTGATTTTTCTTTAAGGGCTGGAAAACTGCAACGAATTTTGCAAAACAACATTTTTCCCTTTGAACTAAGTAAGTTTTGGTAATATCGGGTGAAGATAAGACAGACAATTGTTTTAATCGATCGAAGACCACACTTTCAGGATTAATTACCAATAAAAATATTTCCAAAAAACGCGATGCAAAAAGAGAAAATCAACAAAATCTGAGGAAAGGAAGAATTTCCCAAAAAAATACTAAAAATCGTCTAGCTCCTAAACCACAAAAAATCGTAGAACATACATTGGGGTGGTTTGGATAATCCAAGAAGAGAGGCTTCCAAAATTTTCGTTTCGACGTCCTTATCTGGGTCACCCTGTAGAAGCAGGTACACAAATCAGTAGTCAATATCAATGTCAGGTTAAATAGTCGCGGGAACACAAATAAATCCATTTGTAACGTAGTTAGGTACTCATAAAGCGAATACAAACCAACGACTGCAAATGGTTATTAAAAAAATCCTCCATTGCAAATCCTCTAGCCACCTTGGCATGGCAATAACTTTTTTCCCCCAGCGATTTGAAATGAACCGCCACAATAACTATTGTTGCAAATTAAAAGAGCTATATCTAATGACATATGTGTGGTCTTTAGACCATTTTGCCGATGATTCTTTGCTTGGGTTGTTGCGCGAGGCCCCTGCAAGAGCGAGGCCCCGGGCGATTGCCCTGTTCGCCACCCCCTAACGCCGCCACTGGGTCCCGTATAACCTCATTCCTCACTCTATCGTTCAAAGTTACACCACACATACTCCATGCATTTGATTAATATTTTACTATTTTTTTATGGATCAAATTATCAGAAGTATTTTTTAATTATTTAATTTATTATTAAATCAGCAACCCGCGGCCTGCCCCTGCTTCGCACGGGTGCAATGTAGATACCTACTTAATAACGTTACATAATTATAAAATAAACCTTCCTCTTGATACTATACCTATCTATAATATTGATGAAAACCACAGTAAAATCTGTTGCGTTATTGCGTAGTTTAAAAGATTTAAGCGTACAGACGGCGGGAAGCGATTTTGTTTTATACTACATAATGTAGAGATGGTCGACCGCGACGATCACTTATTATTCTATGAGTAGGACCTTTAGACCGTGAATTTTAATCCGTTGTAAATCTTTCAGGGGGTGAATGTACTCATGAATATGAACAACTTTTATTAAGGGACATAGTACGAAATGTGAAAAAAAAAACCAGCTGATCCATACAATAATGTGCTACATTACGATCAAATTGTATGGATCAGCTGTTTTTTTTTTCTGGATTAAAATTCAGGTTGTATATAGGTTTAACTTTATGTTAGGTACTACTTCAACAGGCTCTCCCAGAGACCAGGGAGGAATGTTGCCTGTTTCTAGAGATTTTACCACAGAAGAAACACCTATCTGTATACGAGTATTAATATGGCACATCGAAATTAAGTGTTAAATCTGCTACACTGTCTGTACTGACTGACATTGTTTTTCATCACACTACTATCGGCTTGGTGTTTGTCATCATTACACACAAGTATTCAACTAGGTATTTACTTTTATTGGATCGCCTAGAATTTTGATTCTGTGTTTGTTCACATAGCGGATAGCATGTTAAATATTATGAACAACAGCATGATAAAATTATGTAATCAGCTTATTTACAAGCAATAACTAATAATAGATATCTCTGTTTATCTTAACACTTGATAAGGCGTCACTGCGTGACCTAACCGGGCACTTTTGTTTACTTTGGCCGTGGTAAAAAGATTACAGACAATGTTTTTTTATTGTTCTCTCTCCTTTTTCTCTCATGATCTTTAAAACTTTACTCCTAACTTGCCCCCAGATCCGGATTATCCTTAGGAAGTGTAGCCCTAGGGGACCCGCATCGGATAGGGGCCCAGAGCGGAAAAAAATAAATGGAATATGTTTTTTCGAATGAAAATTATTTGTATTTGAAGATTTGGAATTTTGCATGTGCAAAACGATTAGAAAAATAACATGACATCACGCCTGTTATCCCCGAAGGGTTAGGCAGAGGTGTACCCATTAGTACACCCACATTTCGCCAGTTATGTTTAAGTCCTATGTACCTAATACGGGGCGAGCCTATTGCCATCAACCGGGCACAAATCCAGACTCCGAGGCTGCTATTGAGAAATTCCTGATAGAAAAACCCAATAACACTTTGCCCGACCCGGGAATCGAACCCAAGACCTCATGCTCAGCAGTCGCGCTTTTCGACCACTAGACCAACGATTAGAAAAATACGTATAGTAAATAAAATAAGGGTAAAGGAGCCCCGCGACATGCATTGCCTTGGGGCCCCGACAAGGTTAATCCGGCCCTGGTTGTACCTACATACTTAAAGTACCTCTATAGCAAGTTGGTCTGGCTAGACTAGTTAAACCTATATTTAGATCCTGTATTTAATTTGTACCGACACAACCACTGCTTTGCTCTCAACAAGTGGTCGTTGAACGTTCAAATGTCCTCTCATTACCCTAACATGCATTCACCATGAGTAAGTATATAGTATTAGGTATGTAGTGTAGCAGTTTATTAACTGTACAAACATACAGGTACTTGTTAGCACAACTGCATAAGTTCGTTGCTCGCAATTTATAACAACCGTGCGCTCACTGCTCTCTACTGGGGATTGACAACTTTCATCCCAGTGGGTTTTGTATCCTACTCAAGAGTCATATTGGTAGATCGATTCCTGCGACCAGTGGCGGATTGATCCCGCTGAGGGTAGGTCTTTGGCAAAATAAACACTTAAAAAGCGCGCAACATTTTATTTAATAGCATAATTACTTAGGTAGGGATATTCTTGCAATAAAATTTAATTGGAATAATATCAAGTTTACTTTATAATTTGTCGCGGAAGCAACGTCTTGAGCAACAATTCTATTTGTTCCGGCTAGTCTTCGAAACGGCTGGACCGATTTTGACTAGACTTCTATTGGAAGATAGCTGATGTTATAAGGAATACTTAAATAAGAGTATAACCGACATTCACGCGTCAAAAGTCGCGGGCATAATCTAGTATACAATATTAAGGCTTTTAAAATAAACCGTTCTTTTCCCCAGAGTTTGGAAACCTTGGACAACGGCAAGCCGTACACGGCGGCGTACTACGGAGACGTACAGGCGGTGATCAACAACCTGCGTTACTACGCCGGCTGGGCTGATAAGAGCCACGGCCTGGTGCTGCCCACTGATGGGAACTACTTGGCGTATACTCGACATGAGCCTGTCGGTATGTGGTGTTACTCTAATTTAATTATTTACTAGCTTACATCACGCCTGTAACCCCCGAAGGGTCGGGCAGAGGTGTAGTACCCATTAGTACACCAACATTTCGCCAGTTATGTTTAGGTCCCATGTAATAGGGGGCGAGCCTATTGCCATCAACCGAGCACAAATCCAGACTCCGAGGCTGCTACTGAGAAATTCCTGACGGAAAAACCCTATAACGCTTTGCTCGTGGGGCGGAAGGGACTGTCAGACTTTTACTGACTAAAAAACCACCCTGTTCCTTCTGTTGCCCTTTACGTTCCGGGGCCACGGTATCCTGTTAAGACGTCCCGCAACCCCGGCACTAGCTTTTGCCTGCGATTTTGTCTGCGTAGAGCAAAGAGTTCTATCTAAATTATCCCATCTATGGGGACCGCACGTACATTATTCGGGATAAAAAGTAGCCTTCTGATGTAGCTAGGTATATTACTGTAAAGTTTCATCCGTAGTTTTTGCGTGAAAGAGTAACAAACATCTATTATCCGGATTCTCACAAACTTTCACATTATTTTTAATATAATACGAAGTTTTATGGTGCTAGGTAATCGGAGAAATATCAAGGCGTTTTCTTTGACATTAATTTTACATTCGGTGATCGTCTATTCACAATATTGTTAACATGTGAGCACCATATATTTATAAACATAATTAATTTAGTTCTCATTATATTGATTTGTAGCATTTTGTGCCTAATGTAGTTCTTATAAACGTATCTAAAATAAAGTGATTTTTATTTTAGACACATTTATTGTCTTCTCATGTGGTTGGTCAAAATACAAAGTTGCTAAATTAGGTATCACTTGTACCTACACTAAAGTATGATAAAGCAAAAAATATAATCAAAACAAACAAACTACGTACAAACCTGCTTAATAAGAGCTGTGTAGTTATTTGCACAACCGTATGTAGGTGTCTCGATTGACATTGATAATTTTTCGTTATTGAAAATATCGATTCGAATAATTCTCGTTATCTTTTTGTAACAAAAACTGGTATTTAGCAAATTCGTACAGATTACTGATATAGATACCATAACATTCTCTGCACTATCACCCTTTATTCTTACTTCCTTTCTAGGGTTTCGCGCCCGAAGGGTACTAACGGGAACCTATTACTAAGCCCCCGCCAGAGCCGTAGCTAGGGCGGGGGGAAGGGGCATTGTGGGGCAATGCCTTACCTTGAAATCACAATGCCCTACCTTAAAAATACCATTTCAGAGTCATCATAAGATGTCAGATATACATGGTGATTGATTAGGAGCCCGTGTTTCGAGGGCAGATCAATTATGACATGTTTTTTTACTTCCGACCTACCTGTAACCAATGCTGCCCTACCTCAAATTCGACTCTAGCTACAGCCCTGGCCGGGCTGTAACTTAAAGGGCTAAACGAAATAGCTGGAATTTGGTACTCATTTATTTAGCTGTAGACACAGGATAATTTTTCACCCCTTTTTTATGTTTCATGGGATAATTTAGGACTTCTGAAGTCTCTGCAAACGAAGTCGCGGGCAGAAGCTATAATAGTACGATATAAAAACATTATGTCATGTCACTCCGATCACGATAGAATGCAGTGAGCATTCTGCCGTATCATTTCAGATAATTTAATAAACATGTTAGGTAGGATGTTACGATCGCATCGCATGCTAACATGTGATTGTGAAATCGTATTCATTCTATACTAATTAACATGTTCTTGTATAAATAATTAATATCAGCCTATTATTGTACAACTGCAGGGCAAAGGCCCCTTCTCATACAAAGGCACGAGCGTTTATCACCACGCTTGCTTATTGCGGATTGGTGATTTCAGATTTATATTAATTAGGTGTCCAAGTTTAATTACGATGCTTTTTTCACCGATGTCAGTAATGTCCAAGATAAACTTAGGAAGTACATATGAAATAGAAAAAGTCACATTTGTACAGTCGGTGATAGCTGTTTCCTGACCCACACTAAAAACAAACGAATTTGAACCCTTTGGTAATAACATTAAGAGTTATTCAATTTACCTTACCCGTGCCCGGTTGCGAACCCACAGCCTTGTGCATGAGAGGGAGACTTGTATGAATAATGAATAATATTAATAATTTTTTAATCAAATAAAACTTTGGATAGACTCGACACTGTATTAGCGACTTTATTTAGTTTACTCGTAATAATTATCTTTTAATTGTGTGGCTCAAGGTTAAGTTGAAACGTAAAACTACGTTTCTATTTTAAAAAATGAATTTTAAACAACTACTAGTACCTACCTACTTAAAATGTGTAACAAAAACTCTGTCCAATCCAAAAGGAGTATTTTTCTATATTAGACTATCTACATATTTCTAATTATAATAAATCTGAAGAGCTTTTTTTTGTTTGTTTGTTTAAACGCGGTTATCTCTGAAACTCCCAGTCAGATTGGAAATATTATTTTTGTCTATGATAGCCAGATTTTTGAGAAATATAACAACACGATACGACCTACGGGACCTCACGGGCGAAGTCGCGGGCAGAAGCTAGTGTATTATACCTATTACACAATACCAAAAAAATAATCTTATTACATAACAACATAACATAACATCACGCCTGTAATCCCCAAAGGGTTAGGCAGAGGTGTACCCATTAGTACACCCACATTTCGCTAGTTATGTTTAAGTCCCATGTAATAGGGGGCGAGCCTATTGCCATCAACCGGGCACAAATCCAGACTCCGAGACTGCTACTGAGAAATTCCTGATGGAAAAACCCAATAACACTTTGCCCCGACCTGGGAATCGAACCCAAGACCTCATGCTCAGCAGTCGCGCTTTACGACCTCTAGACCAACGAAGCAGTGCTGATAATCTTATTATTACTGAAATAACTATTTTTTAATACTAAAATTACCTTTCAATCAGTGGCGGCTGTACCTTAAGTGCGCTCGTGCGCTGAACCACCAATTCAAAAATCAAAAATTACAAAATATTAAGTACTTCATCTTTATTTTTAAATTACTATTTTAATAGTTATTTTTAAACATAGAAAAACGTATAAAAAATTAAATCTCCAATTATGGTGAAACAGTTTGAGCGCTTTACTAAACTAGGTATTAAGACTTATTTTCCTGTAAAGACAAATTCTCGTGCGCTTCGGCGAGTGCACGAGGACTGCTAATATAACTTGTAGGAGATACGAGTTAATACGCCTGACGCGTGAAACAGAAGATAGTTCATAGAAATGTACCGAGTAATGAGTGGGTTCTCGAGCGCCGCACGCGCGAACCGAGGATTGCCGAGAGCACCCGATGTTTGACGAATTGGCGACGGCAGCCATGATTGACATCTCGTTAACAGACTACCAAGTACCAGTATAGTTTCACTGTATGTCATCATCATCATCATCATCATATCAGCCGTAGGACGTCCACTGCTGAACATAGGCCTCCCCTACTGATTTCCAATAAGACCGGATGGAAGCGGCTTGCATCCAGCGCGATCCCGCGGTTTTAATCAGATCGTCCGTCCACCTTGTGGGTGGACGTCCTACGCTGCGCTTGCCGGTGCGTGGTCTCCATTCGAGAACTTTACGGCCCCATCGGCCATCCGTTCTGCGTGCTATGTGGCCTGCCCACTGCCACTTCAACTTGCTAATTCGCTGGGCTATGTCGGTAATTTTGGTTCGTCTACGAATCTCCTCATTTCTGATTCGATCACGCAGAGAGACTCCGAGCATAGCCCTCTCCATAGCTCGTTGGGCTATCTTGAGCTTGTTAATGAGGCCCACAGAAAGAGACCACGTTTCAGTGCCATAAGTCATCACTGGTAGCACACATTGGTCGAAAACTTTCGACTTGAGACACTGAGGTATTTCGGACGAGAAAACGTTACGCAATTTTCCGAACGCTGCCCAACCGAGTTGGATTCGGCGATTGACCTCTTTCTGAAAGTTGGCCCTACCAAGTGCGACTGTTTGTCCTAGGTAGATATATGAGGCAACAACTTCCAGAACCGTGCTCCCAATTGACAACGGGGTGGTTACAATATGGCCATTGCACATTACTTTTGTCTTGTCCATGTTCATTTTAAGACCCACCTGTTGGGAAACTCGGTTAAGGCCTCCGAGCATCGTGCTGAGATCTTCCATCGATTTTGCCATGACCACAATATCGTCAGCAAATCGAAGGTGAGTGATGTACTCGCCATTGATATTGATGCCGAGTCCTTGCCATTCCAGGAGCTTGAAGGCGTTTTCCAAAGCGGCAGTAAACAGTTTCGGAGATATCACGTCTCCCTGTCTGACGCCGCGTTTCAAAGGAATCGCCTTCGAGCTCTGCTCCTGTACTCGGACCGACATAGTGGCGTTACTGTACAAGCACTTCAACACTTCGATGTACCGATAGTCAATATGGCATCGTTGGAGAGATTCAAGCACTGCCCATGTCTCCACCGAATCAAAGGCTTTCTCATAGTCCACAAACGCTAAGCATAGGGGTAAGTTATACTCTTCGGTCTTCTGTATAACTTGCCGCAGCGTGTGGATGTGGTCTATGGTACTGTACCCTTTCCGGAAACCGGCTTGTTCGGGAGGCTGGAAGTCATCAAACCTGCGGTCGAGGCGGTTCGTGATGACCCTCGAAAACAACTTATAAACATGGCTCAAAAGCGAGATGGGCCTGTAATTCTTCAATAAGGTTTTGTCACCTTTTTTAAAGAATAGCACCACCACGCTTTTGTTCCATGCTTTTGGCGTTATGCCCTCGAGCAAGACGGAGTTGAAGAGTTTCTGAAGGACTTTAAGTACCGGTGTTCCACCCGCTTTCAGAAGCTCTGTAGTGATTCCGTCTTCACCCGGCGCCTTATTGTTTTTGAGCTGATTAAGGGCCATCCTAATCTCGTACAGGCTGATGTCCGGGATGTCTTCGGTATAGTGTCGGGTCAGCTTGGCCCTTGGATCCTTGGCCGCGTTGCTAACAGGTTTGGTGACCGAAGCGTATAGCTGTCCATAGAACTTTTCGACCTCCTCCAATACCTCTGCTTTGGTCGACGCTATACTGCCATCCTCTCGTTTCAGCTTTGTCAGCAGGCTTTGCCCAATAGACATATCTCTTGCAAAAACTTTGGAGCCTTTGTTCCGCTCAATCGTCTCTTTAATGTGATTAGCATTAAAGAGACGTATATCGTGCCGCAAGGATTTCGAGATTTGTCTATTGAGCTGCCTATATGACTCGGCGTCACCGGATGATTGCAGTCTTAACGAGCGTCGTTCAGCCATGCGTTTTAGAGTGTGGTCGGAAAGTTTCTGAGGTCTATTTGAGCGGCGGGGTCTAAAGAACTTTGAGCCCACCGTCTGGACAGTTTCTACGAGCCTGTTATTAATCTCGTCCACTGATGCACAATTCTCCAGACAATCGAAGCGGTTAGACAACTCGAGTTGAAAGCTCTCGGGGTTTTGGATATGAGCACGAGTAGGTCGGAGCGTGGACTTTATCAGGTTGGACCTTTCAAGTTTAACGTTAATATTCAATGTGCCTCTTACCATTCGGTGATCACTTCCGGTTTTTACCCTGTGAATCACCGAGACATCATTGAATATTCGTTTCTTGTTGGTCATGATAAAGTCTATCTCATTTCTCGTGGAACCATCGGGGCTCATCCAGGTCCATTTCCTATGAGGCGGCTTCTGGAAGAAAGAGTTCATCATAAAGAGTCCCTCTTTCTCCATAAACTCAGCCAGCTTCTGTCCCCTAGGGTTCCGTTGTCCATATCCAAATTGCCCCACTCTCAATTCATCCTCGCTTCTACTGCCTAGCTTTGCGTTGAAGTCCCCCATTAAAACAGTGAAGTGGGTCTCGGACGTATGTATGGCCCTACTGACGTCCTCATACATAGCCTCCACTTCTTCATCTGGGTGTGACGAGGTTGGTGCGTACACCTGAATAACCTTCAGCGAGTATCTTTTAGATATTCTGAGTATTAGGTATACGACCCTGCTCGAAACACTTTCGATGGTAATTATGTTATAACGAGAGACTTGTGGACGAGAAAACCGACACCGCCTTGGGACTGTTGGTCGCCCTCCCGGTAGTAGAACAGGTTACCGGACTTTAAGGTTATCGTGTCCTCGCCCTCTCTTCGGACTTCAGATAACCCCACTATGTCCCAGTGTAACTTACTCAGTTCCTCTTCCAGCTCAACAATTTTCTCATCTTTCCTCAAAGTGCGTATATTGTGTGTTACCAGGGCCAGTCTTCGTTTGGGGTGGTAGCCGAGCGTCTGCCGGTGATTCTTAGCACCCCCTGCTCCGCCGTTACCGTAGCCGCTACCGTAGCCAGGGATAGCGGAGCCGCCGGGGACTGGGGGCCTGGTCGTTTTGGTGTGATTCATGTAGGGGGAGTTTGCCCATAATCGCCACGCTGGGCAGGCGTGGTGGCGATCGCAGAAAACGTAGCTTCGCGACGAGGATGCTGCTGCCCATCCTTGCCCTGTGTTATTTTGGCTACGTTTTCATTTTGAATGGTTATACCGCCATTTACCGGTTCCGGTACCTTAGTCGGCTCTTACGACACCTGGTACAAAGGGGGGTACTATTCTACTCTGCCGGCATCCCCACGGCCACGGTCACTGTATGTGTGACGCGTTAATTATTGTTTATTTATATTACCGTAATTGTTTTTAGTTTTTGTTTCGATTTTTTTCGAGAACTTTTATTCTATACTGTGTATGGTGTTAATACCCGATTTTAATAAAAAGGTGATTGATTTAATGTATAAAAAATAAACATATTATATTACTTATTATTATGTCAATTTTTGTTTTGTTGCATTTTCTAATTTTAACATTTTAGTAAAGTGCACCACCAGTTCGATAACCCACCAGCCGCCACTGCTTTCAATACATGAATCTTGAGACTTGTAAACACAACACTCATCCCAAACAGTGGGATACACAAATATTAAAACTTGACCATTAATTCTCAGGCGTGTGCGGTCAGATCATTCCCTGGAACTTCCCCCTGCTGATGGCCGCGTGGAAGCTGGGCCCGGCGCTGGCCGCGGGCTGCACTGTGGTCATGAAGCCCGCCGAGCAGACCCCGCTCACCGCGCTCTACCTCGCTCAGCTCGTCAAGGTAATATAGCAAGTGTAGCAACTACCAAACATTTGACAATCCCAATTTCCACTAAAGTGGAGAGGAGAGACCGATGTGCCTGTATTTGATCTAAAACTTATTCGTAAATAAGTTTTCACTTTAATACAGTTACCGGCACGTAAGTTGGCAAGAGTTTTTGTAGTGGGGGAAGTTTGCGCACGCACAATTTGATACATTTTTATATGCGCGAACTTCCCCCACTACGAAAATCTCTTGCCAAGTTACGTGCCGGCGGGTGTAACAATATTTTATGTGTAACTATAATGCTATGTTGTTATTATTAATAAATAGGTACATCTGTTTATTCTCATAAATAAAAAATGGCCTCCTATGTTCAGGAAATGTTTTTATGTAGTTTTTTTGTTTAAGTACTAAAATAACATAATTATGGCGAATAAACTAAAACAAACATCATACATACTTAACAAACGTCATATAATTTAATTATTTGATATCATGATATCATAGTATTGAATTTGAACATGACAAAGGCAAGATTAGGTCTAAAGCTTTCTAATATTGGTGACAGGAGGCCGGCTTCCCCGCGGGTGTGGTGAACATGCTGCCCGGGTATGGCGACGCGGGCGCCGCACTAGTAGACCATCCTAACATCGACAAGATCGCCTTTACCGGTAAATATTAACTTTTGTAGCTTGCAGCGTTTATCTCTTACAAATTGAGTGAAGTGCGAACTTTTATATGTATAATTTTCCCTTCCAGGCTCTACAGAAGTAGGCAAGTTGATCCAGCGCAACGCTGCAGGCACGGTGAAGCGCCTCACGTTGGAGCTCGGCGGCAAGTCTCCCAACATCATCTTCGCGGACACTGACCTCGAGCGAGCGGTGGAGGCGGCGCATTTCGCCCTGTTCTTCAACATGGGACAGTGCTGCTGTGCTGGTACGTTAATTATAACGGGTAAAAGAAACACGACAGCACGGTTGGCGCAGTGGCTGAGCGATTGGCTGCTGCGCTAATTGTCACGGGTTTGATTTCCGCACGGAACAAATATTTGTATGGCCTACAGATAGTCGTTCCGGGTGTTGCTGTTAGTGTAGGTGTAATAAAGAAAGAAAACCGTTTATTGACACAGACCATGTGCACACAAAAATAATACAAAGTTAAAGGCAATCAAAAAACAAAAAAAAAATTTAAAAAACAATATTGTGTGCGGCATAGCTGCGTCAAACAGGCCCAGTTCAGCATAAAATGCCAGACCACTCTTCCTTTACCGGCTTAATCATACATCTGTGCAGGTTCCCGCACATTCGTTGAGGACAAGATCTATGACAAATTCGTGGAGATGTCAGCAGAGCGTGCCAAGAGACGCGTCGTGGGAGACCCCTTCAAGTCTGACACCGAACAAGGACCACAGGTACCTACTTCACTGCTTTTATTAAATAGTTTGGATTTGTAATTTTATGTAAGCACCTAAACAAAATTATTCAGTTTAAAATGTATACCAGCTTTTAATTAGATCTGATATGCTTTCAAGCTGTAATAAAAGTTTTATTAAAATCGGTTCAGTAGTTTAAGAGTCTAGATCTATGCGATAATGTGAATACGCGTGATTAAGTCCGACTCGCACTTAGTCGATTTCAACCTACCACATCCTTTTTTTTTTAAGTTTATGAAGTTTTAGATTAAATTAAATTGACAGCTCTTGTTTACTTTCTGTGGGAGAGAAAAGGATAGAAATATTCTAAATTAAAGTTAGATCGAGCATAAAAGAACCCGCACCAATGTCTTCACTTGCATAGAATGGACAAAAAGGAAGAATGAAGGAATGGAAGAAAACAGTTCGTACCCTTTCAAAGCTTAACTATAACATTAATTCAATTTCCAGATCGATCTGGAGCAGCAGACCCGCATCCTCGGCCTCATCGAGAGCGGCAAGAAGCAGGGCGCTAAGCTAGTCGCGGGAGGCAAACGCACGTGCGACGCCGGGTACTTCGTAGAGCCCACAGTGTTCAGTGACGTCAAGGATAATATGGACATCGCTACTACTGAGGTAACTGCAACTTTTGAATGAAGTGGAAATTATGATTTTCTGATTATTTTTATTGCGGCATCCAAGCCAGTTTCACAGTTGAATCGTTTCTTCGGGACTCGTCGATCTTCATTGCCTTGTACAGTCACGAGCAAAAACAAGTATCCACTTAGCAACATTACGAAGCGATTTTCTTCGAATATATTGATTGAAATGTCATGTTTTTAGGAGTATAGTATTTTGTATTAAATACTCCCATAAAATAGATCTTATATTAAAGTTACAACCATTATTTCACAAGAAAATCGCTTTTGAATTTTGTTATGTGTATACTTGTTTTTGCTCGTGACTGTACATGCTACATGATAGTCGACAACTCGACACTGTTGATTTTGACTTTCAGGAGTTGCAGTTGGGAATAGTGAGGCTGTCCCAATAAAATCGTTGTTTTTATTTATTATGTAAGGCGTATGTATGTATTTATGTACGGTTATCTTTTCTACGCTACGATTAGAAAAAAAGGTGTTTTAAAAACTACCTTGGGAAAGATATTTTTTTTTTTAACTTTAACATAACTGCTGGGTTATGTTAAAGAGTCCTCCTTCCACGTTAAAAAGAAAGTATAATTTTATATCTTTGGATATTTTTGTCTTTATTACTATAATTTTTTGTAAATACAAAAATTTTACATAACAAAAAACATCAAATTAAAAACCTACTTCTTGACAAACAGACAAAGACTCTTTACGTTTTATTATATTTATAACTATTAAAAAATCCGTCACATAATAAATTACCGCCCCATTCCAGATCTTCGGGCCCGTGCAGCAGATCCTGAAGTTCTCCCAGGTGGACGAGGTGATCGAGCGCGCCAACAACTCTGAGTACGGACTCGCCTCCGCTGTCTTCACGAAAGACATCGATAAGGCTAACTATGTTGTGCAGGTATACATTCAATAAGTTTAGTATAGGCAAAACAAAGCAACCCACTTTAATTGAATTTTGATTTACTGATTAATTTTGTGCACAAGTTTTGGATGTGTATTGAATTGTTATCGCTGGATAGTAATGTAACATTTGGTATATTGCATTAGTTTGGTAGATTGTGGATTGAATCGGTCGGCAGAAAACGTATCGGGGGCAATAGCAGAATACAATAATAAAAAAGCTTTTTTACAAAAAAAGACAACCGCCTTCAAAAACTACAAAATAAAAAATAACTTTAGTTTGGAAGTCGGCGGCTTTGGTTTTGTTTTTTGTTATGTAGATATTGCCACCGACTTCCAAACTAAAGTTATTTTTTATTTTGTAGTTTTTGAAGGCGGTTGTCTTTTTTTGTAAAAAAGCTTTTTATTTTTCACTTTTTAGTGCTTGTGTGTTAATGTTTAAAATCCTTAATAAAAGCCCTTTCGAACAATACCTCACACGATATATTTAATTTAGAAAAATGCTCACAAAATAAAAAGCACTAAACCAAATTGGATGAAATTTTTATGGGACCAAATGGCAAGTATACTGCATCGAACAAAAAAAGAATCACACTAATCGGACTAGAAACCTCGGAGTAATCGGTGTACATACATAAAAAAAAAAAAAAATACCGGCCGAATTGAGAACCTCCTTCGTTTTTTGAAGTCGGTTAAAAACTGACTTTTAATTTTCGTTGTAAATCTTTCAGGGGAGAGAGTAGACTTTATGAATATGAACAACTATTAATTATTGCGAGACATAATACGAAAAAAAAATGCACTATCTGTCAAATTGTAAAGATTTACAATGAATTAAAAATTACGTATAGTTTTTTTATTATCGTTTGATTTATAAAGGACACTAACTTAATATTTCTTGTACAGAGACTGCGCGCTGGAACAGTATGGGTGAACGACTACAATGTTCTAAGCAACCAGGTACCCTTCGGCGGGTACAAGCAGTCCGGCATCGGCCGCGAGAACGGACCCTACGGCATTAACAACTACACTGAAGTAAAAGCTGTTATCACTAGACTTACTGATAAGACCTCCTAAATGTAATCATTTTGTATAGTAAAAGCAGATTTAGGCGGTGCGAGAAATATCGTGCAAGTTGTGGTACATTCCCGTCGATGATCGGTCATTTACGACACGACAGCCGCGCGGTCCCGCAATGTACGACAAATCACACGATATTTATCGCATCATCTAAATTCCATTTATTATTTTCTTTAAAAAATAATGGCCAATTAACGGCAGTTATTTTGTTCAAATGATTGCTTTTTGATAATTTTTTTTTTGTAAATGGCTAATAGTTTACTTTGCTATAAATGTATCGAGAAATAACGGAGTTTATTACACGATAACATTGATAGCGTAGTAACACACATTATTTTGTGAATGCAGTGTTGTAATTTTATAGAAGGCATTTTGTCAAAGGTATGAATTAAAACGTTTACAAACTGTCACTCGATAAAACATTTTTCTTGGTAATAAGTTAAAGAATATTTGATTTGTTATTCTGTGATACAAAAATCTAGGTTTTAAACTTCTTCAATGTTAGTTTTCTGCGTATTGATTATTACGAGATAATAGGGAATATGACATAACCAACCCCATTTGTCTTTTTTTATTGTTATTTGTAATTCTAAGTTCTAACATACTGCGTTAAGATGTGTTACACGATTAGAAATCATTTATTATTGTATTGCATTTAGGTAGGTAGTAGGTACACCTGCATCCAAATATTGATGTAGGAACAAAAAAATAGAACCAAAAATTATAATTCCAAGTGTCTTCCAGTATGCGTAAAACGTATGTATTTAAATAAGCACAATGTATATTTCCATAAATATTGTATCGTGCCATTTACTATTTCTTTTAGCTATTTTACTTTTTATTTTTATAAAATAAAAAAAACAGCAATGTAAGTACAAAGTTTTATTTTAACAGTTAAATCTAAAATCAACCACACATCTTAGTAACAATAGCATTTAAAATGGAAACTTTAGAAATCACAAATACTCATTAAAAATGAACTTATACTTTAGAAAATCAAAGGACCATAGAAAAGTACCCAAACAAGGCAACTAAATAACCTTTGGTGTATTCAATACAATTTAAAAATATAGAAACAAAGATTCAAATATTTTAGATTTTAAAAGTGCTATTAATAATTAGTATAACGAGGCAAAACCTTCTCAAGGTGCATCTATTCTATAAATCACAACAGTGGAATGTATTGGTGCCGCTTACTCTAAATCACATAGCCTTGCACTATAATTACTAAAAAAGATAAAAATTAATACACTGAAACAATCTAAAAATACAAGAAAACCTACGAAAATATCTTTGGGTTTTCTATGCGAGTACAAATAGGACGGATGAGTAACATAATTGTGATATAATATCGGCAACTTAATGTACGATTTATCAACAAGTTTAATACAAAAATCGAACAACTTTTTACTTGTCACACTGGACATTTCGAATACAAAAAGGAAAACATAATTACGTTCTCCTGACTCCTCATCATGCAGCATTTTAATTTGTACTTATGGCTTCAACATTAGTGTTAACAACTAAACAAAAATCTTAGTTCTGGATCAACAGAATTAATCAGTCCTTCTCCTCCGTCATAGTCAAGAGGTTTTCTTCAGATATCTTCGGTAAGCAGCTACTCGACATTGGAGATCTCACACTCTTACTGTTCGCGAGGTCTTCTTCTATCTTTCTCTCAAGTACCTCGAAGTCATCGGTATCCAAGTGGCACTTGAGACATTCGTCGGACGAAGAGTCCTGGTAGCACAGCACGTTCTCAATGTTGACCTCGACCTCGTCATTCCTGTCGCATGTCGGTAAGGACGGGCTGCTGTTGCTAAGAACTCGAGATTCTTTGTTGAGTCTCGTTACATTCGGTACAAATATTTCCGATTTCGGTCGTATCCTGATGTTGGGAGGTTTCGGTCGGCGAGAGAGGGAAGTTTGTGTGCGTTTTTCTTTAGGGAATATGCGCTGGATTCTTTCTTCGACGAGTGATATGCTTCGTTTGAAGACAACGGTGTCTTGTGAGTGCGGCTCGTGTGCGCAGCCGTCGATGGCGTCTCGCGACTCAGAGTCGGAGTTGTCGCACCGGAAGTAAATGGTGTCGCAGCCGTTCTCCTGCTTGACCTTGATGAGGCAGCAATCGTCCTCCTTCTCGCACAGTATCTCGTGCAAGGATCCGTGCAGCGGTATCAGTTTCACTTTACCGCCAAAGTTATCTTGCATCGTCGATAAGTCGTCGTCTATGTATAAGTCTTCAGTACTTCTAGCTTCCTGTTGACAAAGATCACAAAAAAAATAAAAACTTCCCTTTTTAATACAACCAAGTATTAGTAGAAGACCTCTAGCTAGCGCTAGCTTAGCTCAAGTTATGAATATACGCTGCCAAAGTCAAAATATTACAAACGTTATGTTACGGTGCAAGAAATATTTTGTAAGTTGTGGTACATTTCCGTCGATGATCGGTCACTTTTGACACGACATCCGCGCGGTCCCGCAATGTACGACAAATCGCACGATATTTCTCGCATCGTCTAATTCAGGCTTTATGTAAACGTACCTGTAAAGCATTGAAAGCCTGGCACCGCTTCAAAGTGTTAACCTGAACATCTTCCGTCAGCGTGTCTTCCATTGACTGGTTCATTTTATCCTTAGTACAGACATTGTTGTTTGTGGTAACATTACCGTTGCCACCGTCACAGATGGTTACATTCACACAGTTGTCAAGAACCTGCAGGCTATTCTCTCCTGAACGGGTGAAAGTAATTTGTAATAGTGGTTTATTGTTGCCGTTAATTTTAACTCGAGAGAACGATTTCATTGGTTCTTTTTTCGTCTGCTTTATGTCATCACTATTGGTTATGGACTCCATTATATTCGTAACTCCTTTGTTGATGATCTCTTCGTTTTTGGACGCGGTGGAACCCTCTTCGGATATTTCTTGCAATAAGTATTGGAACTCTGTCCGTATCATATCCCTGATATAGTCCTCGATGTTTCTCGTGTCAGTTGCTTGATCAATCTTCAGCTCTGATTGTTGGCTTTCCGTTATCGTACTGAAATGAAATGGTAACGCAATAAATAATCTTTAAAAAAACTGCAAAAAGCCAACGTCACGCGGTGTTCCCAGGCGGTCACCCATCCAAGTACTGACCGCGCCCGATGTTGCTTAACTTCGGTGATCGGACGAGAACCGGTGTATTCAACGTAGTATGGACGTTGGCGAATGCAGAGTCGAATTTTTTGTTCACTATCAAGTTTATGACGTCATGATGACATCACTCAGGAACGTTTGACAGACAGTTCGCTTGCGCGGTGTTTTTTCGAGTGAGAAATGTAAATAAATCTATTTAAATAGAAATTGGGTGCCTACATAAAACATAAAAAATGAACAGAGGTTAAAGTTTTTATTCTGAAAATGCAAAAAGCCAACGTCACGCGGTGTTCCCAGGCGGTCACCCATCCAAGTACTGACCGCGCCCGATGTTGCTTAACTTCGGTGATCGGACGAGAACCGGTGTATTCAACGTAGTATGGACGTTGGCGACAACAGGTTGATAAAACATGGTCTATTATGACAAATCTATTGTGATGTGACATAATTACCCTTGATCCAAGTCAACCCTCCGTTGTTGAATTTCAGGGCTTCGAGAGAAGTTGACGGTCCTAGCGATTGCTTCCCGCGCTTGACAAAATTGCTCCCATTGATGGCCTGTAAAACATTTGATCATACAAGTACCAATTCCTAGAAGCATAACATAATGTTACTAAATATAAATAGAAGAATAGGAAGGTTCATAGAAAGATTTTGTTTAGAATAGAAAGATCTAGGTTTAAGAACATTAATCTAGTTTTCTAAAAAGGCAGGAAGAAATGATAAATTCTACAGGAAAAGAAGGTACAAAGTACTGAAAGTACATACATTATTATTTATGTACTTACTTTTTAATCTCCTGCTTATAGAAGACAGTAAGTTAAAAGAAACCATTTAAGTTAATATACAATTTAGAAATAAAAGCCTCGTAAAAGTATTCATAAGTTTTTATTTACTATTACTATATTGGATTACTAATGGGTACACCTCTGCCTAACCCTTCGCGGATTACAGGCGTGATGTTTGCAAAAAGGACTGTAATGATTTACTGAATTATAATTTACGAACTAGCGTCCGCGACACCCCGTTCCATTCACTTCGTTTTACCGATACCCAAGTCCAATTTAAAATGAAGTAGATTTAGTTTTGTTAGTATTAAATGCTCAGTAAAATAATATTTATTTAATAGATTAATGCAACAAATGTTTTCCCTAGTTATTAGTAGTTTATAGGGTACAATTTAGTGGCGACTGACCATTTTTTCCGTTGCTAGGCGAAGCTGGTCGCGTGCGGTATATTTTAGTGCCTGATTTCTTCGTATTCAACTGGGGCAAAGATTTTTGAAGCGCATCTACGCAATGTGACGCCGGCTTTACCGCTGCAATCTGGCTCCTGAAACAAAATGCAAAAAGCCAACGTCACGCGGTGTTCCCAGGCGGTCACCCATCCAAGTACTGACCGCGCCCGATGTTGCTTAACTTCGGTGATCGGACGAGAACCGGTGTATTCAACGTAGTATGGACGTTGGCGATAGTGAAGCTTAAATAGTCGACCATAACCAACACACTGTGATGACGTCATTTTACTGACCTGTTATCTTCAGGCAAGGACATTGACCGGCAAGTTTTTCGGTTCGCTTCGTAGATCCATCTCTCGTGTATCGCGACTAACGGTTTCACGTTCACGTTGGCAAGGATATCCTCTTCTACTTTATACTTTAGGTGGTTTCTATCTTGGTTAGACTTCAGAGAGCAAGAGCTCATGCGGTCTCTCACGTCGTCAGCCTCCGTTGAGAAGTCTTGAGGCGGAGTTATTCTGTAAAATAAATACAACCAAAATTCATACAAATTAAATAATAAGGTTTTATATTAAAAAAAAAAAACAATCATAATTGCAATTACAATTCATACTAATCAATTGTAATTTAGGTTTTATATCTTGTAAAGAAAACTTAAATTAGCGCCATCTATCATCGATAGCATGAAACACGTAGAACGCGAAGTAACACACTACCGTTGCTAGTTCGGAATTAGATCGCAAAGTTCAAGTGGCGCTGTCGTCCTTACTCAATGTTCAATTAGTTTTATCTCCTTGTATTTTCTGCAGCCCTAGTACTCTAAAGTCGGGAATCGAGTAGTCGGTCGTTGCCGTGTCGAGTGGTGAACTCGGGAGGCGGGTTTGTCTGCATGGTTAGTATTAACAGCTGTTATATGAGGGAGAAAACGGTTATTTACTAAACATTTGTATAATTTATTTACATCAATTTGATACAAATCTGCTGTCGCAATGGTTAAGCTTCCTGTTGGTAGTAATTAAAACGTGCACTACAATTTTTTACACGTGTTATTATTTAGTTGCTACATAAATACTGATATACTTTTTACTATATTCAGAATGACATCATCACACAGGAAACTAGGGGCCTAGCGCCAGTGGGCGAAGAAAACGTTACGTAAATTGTATTGATTTTAATATCCCTATCGAACCAGATACATTTAGTGTACAGTTTTTATTCATAACAACGATTGATATTAATTTTGATACTTGTTTAAAAATAAACCAAAATGCTTTTACGTCAGCGAACTCATGCTAGTTATGGGCCCTCAGATTCAGTACAAGAATTTTAGAATAACAAATGCCAACGTCCATACTACGTTGAATACACCGGTTCTCGTCCGATCACCGAAGTTAAGCAACATCGGGCGCGGTCAGTACTTGGATGGGTGACCGCCTGGGAACACCGCGTGACGTTGGCTTTTTGCACAAGATACATAATTTTCACAAGTCTATACTTAATTTTTAACTTTTGATTATTGAATTTCAAGTTTTTATGAGTAGATTGCACGGCAGATCTGAAGTAAATGATTAAATGATGAAAATGGAATAAATTCCTTTTTTTCATGGTGATAAAAATAATAAATAATCGTTTTTAAAATAATTACAAAATGTGCAAAACATAAAATACAATCGTTCGAAACAAAAAGCCAACGTCACGCGGTGTTCCCAGGCGGTCACCCATCCAAGTACTGACCGCGCCCAATGTTGCTTAAACTTCGGTGATCGGACGAGAACCGGTGTTTTCAACATGGTATGGACGTTGACGCTCTATTGACTGAATTAGCGGACTACTAGCAACTGTTATGAGTGACGTCACAAACCTAATTATCATTGCTTTTATGCATGCGACAGGTCATCATTGCGCACCGATATTATTATTTCGAATCATAAAATGAAAATAGAGATCCACCTTTTACTTTTTGTCGACAAACCAAACACAAAAATATCACGCATTTATTACTCAAAAGGGTACGCAAGGCAAGATATAAAGAAAGTTCATTTAGTCAGAACAAAGCTGGCCTTTTAATAATCCGTTAAATTATATCTGAAGAATAAATATGACAGTTTTACCGTTATTATTATTTTAAATTCGATAGTATGTCTGTCTGTTACGCTTTCACTACTAAACTACTGAACCGATTTTGACGAAATTTCGTTCGAGGTAAGTTTGAACCCTAAGAAAGGACATAGGCTACTTTTTATTCTGTGACTTCGTCTGCGTCCGCGATGACTGGGCGAAGTCGCGGGCAAAAGCTAGTATCCATACTAATATTATAAATGCGAAAGTGTGTCTGTCTGTCTGTTACCTCTTCACGCTTAAACCGCTAAACCGATTTAGGTGAAATTTTAACCGATTAATTGCGGCACTCAGTTTTGAAAACTTCTTGCTGTGTTATTTCATAACACGACTGGCGCGCCATCCGCAACGAATTGGTTAAGACCCCGGGAAGGACATAGATAGTTTTTATCCCGGAAATCACTCCCTAAGGCGGTAAAAAGGGGGGTGGAATTTTGTATGCAAGTTCCACGCGGAAGTAGTCGCAGGCAAAAGCTAGTTTTAAATATACAAAAGTTGTCAAACTGCCGTGTTTATCCCTCCGTTTTAAAGGGTTGTGACGATTAAAAACCCGGATCCAGGACGAGCCTAAGAAATCCTAGAGAAATTCAAAATGAGAATAATAATGGCTGATAAATTAATAATTCAAATAATAAAAAAATGTTACCTTCGTAATCCAGATGACTTGTCTCGGACAGTGTCGATACTCTCTGGGGAACCGCCAACTAAAGTAGTTGGTGGTTGTTGGTAGTTGTTGTCCAAATTGTTTGCAGTATTATCACAGGATGTATTCATTGGCGTCGCGGGAGACTCGGAAGACGAGGTGGTTATATTTTTTAATTCTAAAAGTACAATTAAAATGTAGATAATGATAACTATATTATGAAAGTTGGTCAGTTGTTTAATATAATTTGAGGATGTTAAAAGAAAAGGGTATTTTAATCTATATGAAGCATAAAACAAGGTCGATTTTCGTGTGTTTGAACCGGAACGTTAAGTAAGTTCTTAAATGATTCTAGTAAAGCTGAAGAGATTTTTTGTTTGTTTGTTTAAACGTCAATCTCTAGAACTACCAGTCGAATTTTTTTACTGTAAAATGATTGCCAGATTCATGAGGAATATAAGTATAGGTCTAAAGGCTATTTAACATCACGCTACGACCCATGGGACCGGAGCAGTAACTATAGACGTAATTTAACACTGGTGAAAAAAATTTAAAACTTTCTTAATTAACTGAATAATTACCTTCCTTTTCCGGTGTCACAGAGTCATCGTGTTTCATCAATTTAGTTTTTTCTGTGGCACCAAAATCTCCGGACAGCCACGCATTCTTCCTAAGTTTATTACTGCGTGCTATAGGCGTTGTCGGTAAACTGTAGTTCTTAATATCAAAGTTATACGACGACTTTTCATTACTATTCTTATCTTTCAGTAGAGGTTTGATCGAATCGAAGTTAAATTCAGGTACTTTTATATGCAGCGGTTTGTAAGATTTAGGAGTGAAACTTCTGCTAAGTTTTGTATTAGGGCGTTCAGCGCTTTGGTCTTTCGTGTTGTCGTCGTTTGCAAAATTAACTGTACGGTTCGGGCTGAAAATGCTACAGTATTCCGTAGAATCACTCCTGTGTAGACTACCTGGAGTATCCATGTCTTTAATCCTAGCTTTTATTTTGGCTATAGGTGTAGAACAAGCACTAGAGAAATCTTTTTCAGGTAAATGTTCGTATCTTATGATCGGTGTATGATCGCTTCGGTCGCCGTCGGAGATGAAGCACTTTTCTGCGACCGACATGGAGTTCACACGAGAGTTTCTTATAGTTTCGTAGAGAGGGCTCGCGTCGCTTTTGCTGCATTCTTTCTCGCTCTCGGTGGAACTTTCTCGAACGTTATGGATCACAGCTTTGTGTTCGACGTTCTGTGGGCTAAGACACTCGGAGTCGGTTGGAGAGGTTAAGTCCCAAGCTGTAGAACTGAATGTAGATCTTTTAGTTGGTATGCGAGCAGGGATAATTATGTAGCCAAGATCGTCCATATTGCGCTGTAAATTAAAAAAAAAACAATATTTACATAGTATTATTTGCATTTAAATAAAGTTAGGAAAAATCTGCAAAAGCCAACGTCACGCGGTGTTCCCAGGCGGTCACCCATCCAAGTACTGACCGCGCCCGATGTTGCTTAACTTCGGTGATCGGACGAGAACCGGTGTATTCAACGTAGTATGGACGTTGGCGAATACTTAGTCGAATTTTCTGTTCAGTATCAAGTTTGTGACGTCATGTGTGACGGAACATTCTGGAGCGTTTGAAATATGATTCGCTTGCAAGGTGTCATTTAGTTCTCAACCGAGAAATGAAAATAGAATGCTATGCTATGTTTGAGAATAAATTAACTACATTTAATAAAAATTGGGTACTTATTTATTTATTTTGGGTAACAATAAAAAATTGTAAAAATCTACAAAGCTTGCAATTTTTTTTCCAAAAATGCAAAAAGCCAACGTCACGCGGTGTTCCCAGGCGGTCACCCATCCAAGTACTGACCGCGCCCGATGTTGCTTAACTTCGGTGATCGGACGAGAACCGGTGTATTCAACGTAGTATGGACGTTGGCGAATGTTAAATCGAATTTTCTGTTCTCTAACAAGTTTCTGACGTCATGAATGACAGAACATTGTGGAGAGTTAGAAATAATATGATCTCAACCGAGAAATGAAAATAAAATGCTATGTTTGCGAATAAATTAACAAGATTTAATAGAAATTGGATAAGTAGGTACCTATTTATTTTGGGTAACAATAAAAAGTTTGTAATAAACTTATAATCACCCCGTGGTTTTTGCGTCGGGGTTTAAAAATCAACAAGGCTTGGGAAGTTTTTCACCAAAAATGCAAAAAGCCAACGTCACGCGGTGTTCCCAGGCGGTCACCCATCCAAGTACTGACCGCGCCCGATGTTGCTTAACTTCGGTGATCGGACGAGAACCGGTGTATTCAACGTAGTATGGACGTTGGCATTTGAGAGTCCCAATTTTCACTTCACAACACTGCCCTGGTAATCGATATAGCAGTAAGTCAAAAAAGGCGGTTTCGAGAAAACGGCACGCAAAGATTTTGGTTACAATTTTAGTGTTTGTGATAAAACTATACACTCGATTTTTATGTTCTATATGTCAAAAGAAAGGGAAAAATGTGTTTTTTACAGTAGAATAATATTGTTTTAAAATTTTCATCAGGGTTATCGTAAAACATAACAAACCGTGTCTTCATTACTATACTCTTAACTAATTTAAATTAATATTTAGGTAAGAGGGCAGTAACTGCCATTGATACTGCTCTCTTGCTTAGTAATATTTCATACCGCTCTGTTGCTTACAGAATTTAAAATAATAAATTTAAATTTTATCTTAAAACAGCAGTAAGGGAGCGTCATACTGCCCTTTACCTTAGATCTTGAAAATGATTTAGGCTATTTCACTTTGGAGTATAGAACGTTACTGCTTTTTAAAGTAGTATTTTAATAGGTATTATCACGATTTCATGAGCAGGAACGTCTATGAATAGTGGGAAAAGAAGAAAAAATCTTTAATAATAAAATCAAAAATCGTTTTATTCATTAAAAATAATCAATGAGAACAATCTTAGATAGTTCTTGGAATTTGGATTAACGCTATTATATCAATTATAAACAAAAAACTTCTTTAGAAACATAATTATTAATCAAAACTTAAGACTTAATCAGAGACAGATCAAATATCACAATATTGGTCACCTGGTTTCACAAAATTATTCTTATATAGAGTGAAGAGCTTCTCGTATTTGTTTATAGCTGGAGGGTGGTCGATTATTTCTTGGACTTCAGAAGCGTATTGCGGCTCCAAGAGTGGCCTATGACATAATATTTCGTGTCATCTACCTTTATGTTAGAAAGCGCAAATTGTGCTTCCATTTACGAAAACCAAAGTGAAGGCTTCTCCGGATAGAACGGTGGTACCCTCACGCCCACGCGGAATGTTTCCAGGAGTTTCTCCCCTCTATTTTGATCGGTAATGTTCTGTTCCATTCGTGTCCTTGTTGGGGACGTCACCAGTATAGAGTAAAGAGGGATATCTTCGCTATTATGTACTTCAACCTCGAAATAAAAACGCTTAGTTTTATGATGGAAAATTGTATACTTATTAATCAAAACGTCAACACAAAACAAAAGACAAAAGAAAACATGACATAGCGTAGAAAAGTAAAACAGTTCAGTGTAAGAAAAAGATCGAAGTAGAAAGAAGGAGTATACAATAAAATAGGTCGGAACAGTATAGTACAAAATTAAAAGTTATGTAAATATTCGCCCACACTTACAATCTAACTTACGAGTAACTTCCGTTTTAATTAGATAACATAATCAATGAGATCAACAATCTTAGTTATAATTATTTGGCATAACACTTATAAAATAATAAAATGAAATAAAACGCGAAGCGAAATGGCTGAATATTTTGATCATTATTTGTACCTAGGTAGCACAGTAGCAACTACTTTGCTCTACTGATTTGCAAGACTATATTTTTTTTAAATCTTATGCCATGTTATATAAGCAATAAGGGAAGGTACTGTGTTTATATTTGTATATTTAGGAGACATTCATTGTAATTAATAATTATCTTAAAAGTGCAGTACAGCTCCATACTGTACATCTTACTAGTAAATTCATTTGGTACATTGTTGGTTCAAACAAACGAAAAGAGCAGTATGTCAGAGATTTACTGCTTTTTTGTTAAGGAATTTGTTAATACTAAGAAAAAGGGTAGTATGTCAATGAAATACTGCTCTTTTACGTAGTAACTAGATTTATCGTACCGTTCTTACTGCTCTTTATCAAATAAGAAAATGCATTTCTAATTGACGTAGAAATATAAAACCTAGATAGGAAGAAAGCTCGTTTGACGTACATTCCAAATCGATAATAAAAAAAAAATGGCCACCTTCGACTTACTGCCCTCTCGATTACCAGGGCAGAACAGTAAAAAGTAATTTGTGTTATAAGCGTTTTACCTTAACATTTTGTAGGGTATTCTGCAGTGTTTCCAGGTCTATCCTCTCATGTCGCTGGAGTGTCAGTCCGGATTGTAGTAAGGACAGTAAACAGCCTGGGTATGTGCCATCTTTTGGTAATACTATGCCCGTTTTCCACAGTGTATACTGTTCTTTCAAATCATCATAGGTGAGATTCTTCCATGGCATGGTAGCTAGTAAAAATAAAATATTAATTAAAGTGTATTGACTGCCTCGTTGTCTAGTAGTCGCTAAGCGCTACTGCTGAGCATGTGGTTCGATTCCCAGATGGGGCAAACTGTTATTGTTTTTCCATCAGAAATTTCTCAGTAGCAGCCTTGGAGCCTGGATTTGTGCCCGGTTGATGGCTATTAAATGCTAATATAACTAGCGAAATGTGGGTGCACTAATGAAAAGGGTACACCTCTGCCTAACCCTTTGGGGATTACAGGCGTGACGTTATGTATGTAATAATACAAAAAAGTACCATAAGTTAATTTGATTGGATAGATTTTTTACATCAAAAATGCATCGAACGGCGCGTGCGCAGCAATTGGAAAAAAGGTGTCGTCAACTCTTTGTTGGTTGCGTCGCCTTGATCTCCAATATTATCAATTATAATGATCTACTTACCATTACAGCTCTCCCACAACAAGAGACATAGAGAGTACACGTCAGACTTCGCACACGGATACACCAAGCCTTCGTCAGAAGGTACAAACAACTCAGGCGCATGCCATCTATATCGATCGGATTGTTTATACATTTTATAGTCCTTCGCAACGGCATTGGACGAGATGTAAGTCTCTGATGGATGAGCTGATAGAAGAGGCTCGAATTCCGCAACGTCCGACTCACGGGTGTCTGTAAAAAATAGCACGGAGATGTCAAAACCGCTGCAAAAAAATAAAATTTACTTTAGTTTTGAACGCATAGAGTTCAAAGTGGTTTGAACAGTTGAACACCGATGCAATCATCAAACGCTTCCTTGATCAGCATCGAGTGCGATTTTTCACATTATTATAACTGAATAGGTTTATGGTGTGTGCGATATAAAATCGCCCTCTTCAGTGAGTGTTGCAAACGTTGGGCTTTAAGTAGTAAGAGGTAGCGAGTGAAACTAATATAAAAACGTTATTTTTCATAATTATTATGCCCATTTTATTGATATAACTATTCTATCAAAAAACATTTCTACTCAAATTATGTTTATCACTGTAGGAAATATTAAAAGAACCAATCAAACAAAATATTCGGGTAATAACGGCCAAAATAAACGCAAAAAGCCAACGTCACGCGGTGTTCCCAGGCGGTCACCCATCCAAGTACTGACCGCGCCCGATGTTGCTTAACTTCGGTGATCGGACGAGAACCGGTGTATTCAACGTAGTATGGACGTTGGCGAATGCCGAGTCGAATTTTCCATTTACTATAAACTTTGTGACATCACAGTGGATATCATTCTGGAGCATTTGAAGGGCGGTTCATTTGCGAAGTGTGATATTATTAGCCTCGACTGAGAAATGCAAATAATATGCTAACGCTGCCGAATGAATTGACTTGTTTATGGATTGGTATGTAAAAATAAAAAGATTCCTAAAAATTTACAAAGACTGATATTTTATTTTTACACGACTGCCCCAAAAAAAGGAGTGTTATGTGTTCAGGGTTAATGTATGTATGTATGTATGTATGTATGTATGTGAGTTTCTTTATTCCATCATAACTTTTGAACGCCTGAAGTCCTGAACCGCTGAACCGATTTAGATGTATGGGGTATCGTTACAATCCTTGCATTGTTCCGAGTAACATAGGCTAGTTAAAAATAAAAAGAAAGCTGTGTGGTCACTTTAAAAAGTAGGTAAATTAATACCAGCCTCAATTTATTTTTTTAATGAATCTGGTCGTGTCTATGTTTATCGTATAGAATTTGACAAGTAGATTTAAAAAATATATAACACTGTAAATAAAAAACGTCGTAAAAAAAACTGACGAGTAAACAAAGTAAGTACAAATATGTGCATTTTTTTGCAGTCGTTTTTTAATTTTTTAATTATAGTAGCTTATATATCCAAAAACTGCAAAAAGCCAACGTCACGCGGTGTTCCCAGGCGGTCACCCATCCAAGTACTGACCGCGCCCGATGTTGCTTAACTTCGGTGATCGGACGAGAACCGGTGTATTCAACGTAGTATGGACGTTGGCGAATGCTATACCTCGACTTTTAATTCTATTCAGTAAATTGACAGTTCAAAGAAAAAAAATGTTACCATAACCAAGCTTGTAGTGTTGGGGTAGTGAACGATTTTGCGTAAAGAATGAATGATAAAAATGGTTTAATTTATAAAAAACTTTAAATATTCGTATAATATAAGATGTGGAATATAAGAATAATTAATGATTGTTAATAAAAGTAATATCCTCATTTTATTTTCTTCTAATGACACACACAGGCACAGGTAAAAGCAAAAAATAATAAATATTTTAAGATGAAAGAAGTAAAAATATTATTTGATAAAAGACAGTAATGTGACCCCTTCGTCATGGAGTACTTGGTTATCTCAGTTATTAAATTAAAAATAAAAAGTTTGCATTTAAGTACAATGTTTAAGTTCATTCGATTTCGTTCATTCTTACACCACCTCACTACCTTTTTTTTGTCAAAATCTGGTAACCCTTTAACTGTCAAGTTACTGAATAGAATTAAAAGTCGAGGCATAAGTCTAATTTTAGGAAAAGTAGCATCATGATGACGTCATATTGTGAATAAGCAAAAAAAACAGTAGCAGTTATCTTGTGGTTCTGCAAATCAGTGTGTACTTTAGACTAAATTTATTACTGTAAAAACGCTAATGTTCATTCGGCGTTGGATCGTTTACAAACATGAAAAAAGTGAATTTGAAAATGGAATACTTAAGTAAGTATTTCCATTCACAGATTTTCTATACTTAGGAATTCGATTCGATTATGATATTGTATTCCACGCATGATAACAACATAAATCCACTTTGTATATTTAAACTCACATAACTTTTTAAATAGGAATTGCTACCTATCCTATCTAAAAACCATAAATACGGCGACTTCACAATTAAATGATAATGCCTATAAATTATGTAAACGTACAAATGCGGGTATTTTTCAACAAACTGCATTAAACTACCTAAACCACAAATGAAATCAGCTGAAATCAATAAGTCGTACAGTTGATTTTTTGTTTCCATACAAACAAACACGCCACACTCACTGTGACATAAAAATCACCTTTTATATACCTACCTATGCATGTATGCAGGTATATGTATAAAAATCAACCGTTACGAATGACTGATCTATCAACACACTGCTCAAACCACTGCTGAACGGTTTGCGCTGAAAGGCACTCGGATAGTTATTACGACGTAGGCTTAGGCATACGTTAAGAAAGGATTTTCCAAAATTCACCCCTTAAGGCTGCACGCTACTTCAATATATTCTTACTCGCTCGCACTTGCACGTACCACGCACTATTGCTTGCTTTTTCTTATAGCTGTCTACGAGCAAATCTATTTATTTTACGGCGAAAAAAAAGGAAATTCAGAAAAATAAATAACATAAGACCTGCTTTATAGTTAGTTCAGTTAGTATAAAAAGTTTCATGATCTAATTTTAAGTATTTTATGATTGCCAGCGGTTTATTGTTCAGTTTAGAGGTAAAAATTTTATGGAATCGTGTTTTCACCAAACATAAGCCCTAACATGAATCCTCAACTTTACCATATATTTATTTCAAAATTAATGCTGCAGTATTTTCGGCGTATCAGAGGATTCTGCTAAGCCATCTGAGGTTGTATAGGCTCTTAAGGGGATGTCAAGGGGGTCCGACATTTACGCGGACGAAGTCGCGCGCAAAAGCTAGTGAGCATACAAAGCTTTTCACGACCATTCGATAGGCTTCCGTGATGACATTAGTTCGATAAATCTGACAATTAAAAGGTTTCGACTCAAGTGATAAAAAATCTTTCCCATTGGATCTGTATAGCGGTTTACTTAGGGTTGCCAATTATAGAGTTAAAACAGTATTATACTGATTCTCATGGTACATACTGCATAGCATAGCTATTATTAGTTCAATAATAGCTATCGGAATATACCTAATAGCTCGGAAAGGACATAGGCTACTTCTTGCTGCGACTTTGTCTGCGTCCGCGATAACCGATATTTACGCGGACGAAGTCGCGGGCAAAAGCTAGTCTGACATATTCACAATATTAGTGCTCGTAAGCTGGTAGTGTTTTGTAGTTATAAATAAAGACTGACTCAGACGATGCGAGAAATATCGTGCGATTTGCCGTACACTGCGGACCGCGCGGCTGTCGTGTCATAAGTGACCGATCATCGACGGAAATGTACCACAACTTGCACGATATTTCTCGCACCGTCTAAAAGTCAAGCAATCACAGCCACTTGACAATTTTCACATTAATTTTTCGTTCAATAACCTGTGGGTAAGCATCTTTACAACCGTTTCATAACATTTCTTTTTTACAATTATAATTAATTAATTGACGGCGTAAAGTATTCTCACATGGTTATTAAATTAACGCAAGACATTTGAATAAATTAATTTGATTACATGGAACAGATGTTTTCTTTTCACACTGTCGAGCGGCGCGGGCGCCGTCATCTTTTTTTTTATTATAACTCTGTATGATAATGACCGTCTTATCTTATAATTTTAGTAAAATTAAATGCTTAACCTTGAAGTTACATGGAACAATGGAAATGTTCTAGCTATAATTATGCCTATAGAAATGAACATTTCCTGCAATTTTTTTTTAGATCTGTTATGGTTTGAGTCATTCCTTTTTTCGGCAAAGTTGATGAGTTAACAGCTGTTGACGCTGTTGTCAAATATGCTTTTAATGCACTTGAAGTTTTACTGTATTGTATGTAATCTCTGAGCTGTGATAAAACTAGTTTTCATGTCGGTTTATTGAGGTAGGGTACCTTGAACGAACATTCAACTATAAACTCGGCGAACATTGAACGTAACTAAAATATATTTTTTGTATATTAAAAAGTTGGCAAGTACTTCTACAAACTGCCAACAAGCCGCCTATCGAGGCAGCTGCAAAAGGGTTGCGGTTGCCGATGCGTTACACAGAAGCAATACAGATAGGTCATATAGGTACATTTTACCAACCCGTTATGCAAATAATGCTGTAGCATTATTTGGTGGCAGAAAAACAACACAGAAAACAGTCCTTTCTATAGTAGCCTCACTGATTATACAGGTTGTAAAAAGACAAATACAACGTGTCACGGAATACACGCAAGACCTCAGACACCCCAATTAGAATATTAAATAATAGAACTAAAACAACATCTGTAATTCAATTTACTTAGAGAACACACAGTTTTTTTTAATAAAATAGTTGTCCTGACTGAACGTAAAACGTTCGAGCATACTAGTCTATCCCTACGCACACACTCACGGTTTTCGTGCCTCCACAAATGCATGTTGTGCTGGTTGTAAATACCAACTCGTGTGAAGGTGCTTTCATCCGTCCAGATGATGTTTTGTTGCCAGTTTTCCAACAACCATCTACAAAATTGTAGTCGTGGCAAATAGTCAGTCGGCATCAGCTCCTGACAACGTCGTAGGTGGAAGGGGTGTTCGCCATCAGCACGTAATGTTCTCCACACGTACATGTGGCTACAGTTAAACAACGGCGCTGCTTCTCTCGTGCTGCTCTCTGGATTTTCATCGAAATAATCAAGAATGTTTTCCTGCAAACGACTAGAGCGCACATTCGTCCCTCTATCCATTGCCGTGTTAGGATAAAACGTTCCGGAGTCCCTCAGGCGCTGAGTTGCACCTAGCATTGTCCTGGCGCTCACTCTGGTACCATGTCGTTCATTGAACACTCGACACGCTAACTCCACATTATCGCCGCAACGAGCTAGTGTCCTCACCATCTCCGTGTAGTGAATATTGCTATACCGGAAAGCCATCGCGTGCGTAAACAAGTAACAGCAACAACAACAAAATTACGAAATTCACTATTTTTTTATGTCAAATGTCAATTTTTTTTATGTCAAATGTCAAATGTCATCAAATGTCAAAGGGCTAAGTCGGTAAATTATTGCGTCTCGCTCTTTCATATTGATTTTGCGTTTGCAAAAAACGTACATTATAGTAGGGGAGCCCAAGATGCTAAATTTGGATTTACTCCAGCGTCGTGGTAACCTTTTGGATTGTGAATATTAGATGCTAAAAAGTAAAAATAGTTACAGATAGGACCCTTTCACTGGTGGAGGAAGCGCATAAGTAAATATTAAAAAAAATGAAAAAAAAAAATCACGAACCACTAATCGAGCGTGTCCGATATTAATAGTGTATGCGCCCTACGTGTTTTTAATAACCGAGGAATATTAATCTGCCGGTTTGCATGGTAGGGGTGGCCGTACGAAGGGGCTGAAAATGGTTACAAATGAAAGAAAAAAATATGACATTGAAATACTAGAGCGCGTCAAATTAATATACAGACAGTTCAGCTTGATGTCCTTGTCGTGCTGACCCTTAATCTGACAATTATGTGCAGGGACTTCTTTAATCTGATGGTTTGAAACGCGCGGCCCTATATACAGGGCTCATATATGGTGGAGGTACTTAACAGGGTGCTAGGTATCCCCCCTTATATTAATCTGCCGCGCTCGAGTAAATCCAGAAATCCCTTCCTGGCCTCCCCAACTATTAGATTTTCTAATATTTTGTCATTTCTCAACAAAAGATTGGGAAATGCGGAATTACAAATTCAGTTATGCATTTAAAAAAGCTTTATTGTTTTTGAAATAAGGTTAAAATTTCCTTAAATTACGTACAATAGGGGTGTGTGTGTGTGTGAGTAAGGATACTAAGGATAGATATGAACTACAAAGTACAAATTCGGTTGTGCAGTTAAGTACGACGTATTGCTTGGAATTAAAGATTAATCTTCCTTAAATTAAATATTTTATTTTTCGCACACTATTAAAATAATGCATTGATATTATTACGTGTGTGTATGGATAGCTATTGAGCGAGCTACAAATTCAGCCATACATTGATATGGGTTTTTATTGCTTTGAGATAAGACTTAAATTTCCCTAATTAAAATATTTTATTACGTTGGTTTTACGCAGTGATCCTAATTTAGGTTAAATAAAGGATTTTTCCGGAGAAAATTAACACATTTAAATAATGATGGAAATCGATTCAGAAGCCGATTCTGAGCAAACTACTTTCAGGTCTTGCGTTTATTCTGTTACATATTGTATAATAGCCGTTAGCTATGCATACTTCCCATCAAACTAAGTAACTTTGAAAAATGTTTACTGGGAAACGACTTTTTGTGTGTATCGTGATATCGTCACTCTTTGTGGTAGTGCGCAATGTAAAGCAAGTAAAACGTTGTTGTTTCGGGTGCATGTATCAGTATGAGTCTGTATGAGTATAGGGGCAGTATTTTAAGTTTTGTTATAATATTTTCGTTAAAAATCGTGTCAAGAAATTGAAAACTTTGACCTTCAAAATCTTCGTAACCAGAAGGTTCCCAGGTATAGTCTGGAATTATGGGAACAAATGTAACTTTCGGCTACGTTGAACGTCTTTTTACACCCGTTACATATACATTTGTAACTGCAATACTCACCTTCAATATTAACATACTGTGGCTCAGGCGAATAAAGATCATACGACTTCGGCACATTCTTTTTCGGTTTCACCATCTTCTCACAAGGCTCCACGTCCGACAGTTTAGCAGCATCATGACTTGTGATCATCACACTAGTGCTGCTCAGTTCTGTGTGAAGGAACCCCTGCATTCGCAAAAACACGAGAGCGTTCGCTATGTCGAGGGCGTATTGCACTGCCGTTTGCGCACTCAGAATGCGACCCTGTAAAGTTGTTTCAACATTGGTTTAATTTTTATTGAGGTAAACGCGTACTTGTCTTAAAGTTTTTATTATCGCAGCTCGGCAAAGAGATGGTGCATTTAATGTAAGGACGAAGGAGTGTGTAATTTGAATGTTAAGGATGACTTACCAGGATATAATCCTATGCAAACTGTATTGGAAAGGTAGGGGTTTAGTATTTTTTTTTTTTAACTTAATTATATTTTTTACATTGATTCTATGTTTTACAGTAATACACTCAAAAAAAATCACAGTGTTTATCTGTGAGCTAGAAACCCAGTAATTTATTCCTACTTACATAATGTGGTATATTGTCAGTAAACTAAAACAAACTATGTGTAATGAATCGTTTAGATTTTTACTTGTAACTTTTCGAAGCCGATTATGGTTTTTCTTACAATGGGTTTTTGTATAATGCGAGTCAGTAAATAAGACAATAATTCAAAAGTTACCTGCACATGTAGTATGCCGAAGAGCGAATCAACACATCTTTCACAAATCAGGTGCACATTGCCGTGTATGTCCGGATAGATTCCCATTAGAAGTATTATATTAGGATGGCGACACTTTCTGAAACAAACAAAAAAAACTGACCATAAACTTACCTCCTTGATTGTTCTAAAATACATTTATGTTCGCATAAGTGGACAGTTTATTCTTTACAAGAACTTTGCACCGAGCTGAGAATTTCTCCTAATTGGTGGGTACGTTTACATAGGTACATAGACAGCTAGACCTGGGACAACTGTCTGTATACTTGTTCCGTGCGGAAATCGAACCCACGACACGCAGCGCAACAGCCAATCGCTCGGGCACTGCGCCAACTGTGCCGTCCAAAAAATGTTTGGACCACCTGACTTTTTTCGCGGTTCTATAGTTAAAGTAGTTCATAATGATGAGTACATTGGTCCCTTTTCAAATTGTAGTTAACAAAGAGTAAGTCTGTGTAAGTGTTTATACGACACCTCACTATTGCCTCACTCCATTAAACGGACAGTGACATCTAAAATCACCATTCAAGAAGCACTAAAAAGGCTTTACGATCTCAAAGAGTGATGTCAGAACCTTACCTCAGTATATTTATCTCCGTGTTCCGTTTCTTTCTAACATGTTCAATGGTGACACCATTTAACTTCTTTATCTGTACGGGAACCACGCCCCACTTCCCAAGGTTCCACGTCTTATTCCTGTCCACCGTCACATCGAGGCTGCTTGCACTTGCTATCGGCAAACCGTAAGTACTTGTATCGCTCTAAAATTAAACACCAAAGTAGGTATCAAAAAAGGAAATCATGATCTCATTTCCGACTTGAGACATACTAAATGAATCAGACAGATGTAACGCTAACTTTATGCAGGAAAATATCCTCACGAGGGGTTTTACGGTGGCGTTTTATAATACAAAAACAATCCTGATCTACGAGTCAGTGTCTAATATTGCCTAATGCCACTGAACTAAGTGAATTCACTAAGGTCAATCATGCAAATAAAAGTGAGAAATGAATGGTTGCGATCGGGCGTTGCCCCGACAAACATACTTGGCTGTCATCGGACTTGCTCGTGTTCAGCGACCGCCCCTGCAGCTGCTCGTCAGCCCACTGGTCTAAATTTTTCAACTCGCTCATCACTTCCCATAGCTTATCATCAGATCCATTCTTCGCGAGGCTTGTGGAATTATTCTGACTAGATAAATTAACGTCGCCCGCTGCTCTCAACCCATCGATGACGTCTTCCTCACTCTTGTTAGAATCCAAACAGTTCCTCATATCGAAGTGTAGAGAGTTATTCTTTTCGAACGCAGGCGGAGAGTCCGCCTGATCGTCATCTTTAAAATCTATGTGCTTTTGAACTAAGAAGTCCATGTCTGGAGATCTATTTATTCTATGGCGGGATAGACGTTTGAATTTTTGCGATTCAGAAAACGAGGAAGTGGTCGGGTATAGGTTCCCGGGCATAAACACCTGGTTTTGGAATAAAAACTGTATGTTCGGTACACCTCCGTAAACTGTTCGTTCAGGGGTCGCACTTCGAGCGCGTTTCGGTTTCTTTTTGTATTTAACGGCTGATTTCTTCTCATAATTGAAAGTGTTATCGTGGTCTGCGGTGCAGTCGGTACAAGACACGGGCAACGAATGTCTACCGCATTTTTTCTTTACAGGCGTTTCTTGCGGTTCCTTGTTTACCGAGGATCTTCTCGCTTGAAATTCGGCTAAATCTCGTTTGTACTCTTCAGTGCGAATAGTTCCGATTTGTGTGGTACTATGGGGGCCCTGTGCTTCGGTTGTACTGGAGCTGGGGTTCAGGCTGTGATGAGTCGTTACAGTCACGCGCTCCCTGTCAACAAACAATAATAATCACATCAACACGTAGACCTCCCCTGCGAAAACAGTCTCTTAGCAGGAAGTAAATAAGAAGTGTTTAGGACACCGGGAAACCCGGGAAACACCGGGAATATATTTTTGGACTGTAATCATGCTCTCTAAGGGGAAAGTGATATAAGTTATTTATTTTTATTTATTTATAGCTTACCAGAAAACTCACAGGCTGTCATCGAATACAACTACGAATTATTTAACAATCATCATAGCTTAATCTTTTTCTCTCAATGAGGCCCATACTCCGAAACATTTTTTATGTAAGGCGCTAAAAACCAACAATGGTCTGAGAAAAAATCTCAACAATATAAAAGTACAAATAACAGCAACTAATGGTAGTTCGGCGTCATTCAGGCAGCAAAAGCGTGGGACAGTTGCGGGTCAGCGACGCGACGCAACGACGAGATCTACTCGAAATAAGTGGAATTCCGTATTAAATTTAAATTGTAACGCTTTAAACATTTTAAAGCTGCAAATGGCAACAGATAATTTACTTCAAATCTATATAGAAGATGTTGCCTTTTCGCAAAGCTCTTTCTATTATTATCACCATGTCTTGTTAATCCGTTTTTTCAGGCTTATCAACAAAGCTTCCATTAAATAACACCTGGTAGCAAAAAAAACCATGAGCTTTGCAGATAAGAGAGCAAAGTAAGAGGCGATCATAATCACCAACCAACGCGGGACGATCGATACACTTTTACCGATTAGCAATTTGATCAGGCTCGCAAATTTGTTCCCAGGCATTGTACACCTGACATCAATTTGATCTCTCGAGAAACAGCTCCTAGATCCAATAAACTGATAGATCGTGTCTGACAAAGCGTACCCAGTTATATCACTGAAATGTCTAGTACTAAAATTTTGAAAGAGAAAATACGGACATTCTAGCTAGATATTGCCATTTTGATACTCTATTTTTGTCACGCTTCATGTTTTTGTCAATGAAAGCGAATGGAGAAAGGAATTTTATTTCCTTTATATTTTAAAGCAATTTAAAAATCATTTATGCAGTCGCGGCAGCTTTTAAAAGCTAGTTAAAATGGTGCTCTATTTTCGCCATTCAGTGTCAGATCATTGATGGTAAGTTTTGTTCGCCATTACTTTCAGAATTTGAATTAGTTTTTAGGCAGCACCTTTGTAAAGCTCTATCAGTTTTTACCTTAAAGTAAAAGTGCTTCATTAATTAAGGCACTTAAGTCTCATGTGACCTATTGGACACCACTTAACAGTACTTTCCAGATCGTGGCCTCTACCATACAAAACAGTTTCAGCAACGCGCAACGTAGCAACATTTTTGCTTTGTTAACCAAGTCTTTGTTACACCAGAAAATTTTAAAGTCATCAATTGTAATCTCCGATACGCCGGAAGTTATAACAAAGCTTTATTTTATAATCTCGATACAAACAATACATTACGTAATATTGTAATTAAAGTAGAAAGCACGTCCCAGCAGCCCATATCTACAGTGACACGATGTCCGAAGATAATGCTTACATAAATAAGAAGCTGTCTAACCAACAATTTTGGTTATTTGTAAAGCAATAAGAGAACCACATCGCTTGGCTATCACAAATAAGTTTGGTGAAAGTGAAATTTCAATAACACTGTTTTAGAACCATTGAAAGGCTTCAGATTGAATCGAACCAGTAATTAATGGAAGCATCAATCACGACTGAGTACCGGGAGGTATTCTTTTGTAGTTACTTTTTCGAAATTACTCAGTCGTGCGCAATGAATAATGCAAAGAAGAAAAAATATGGACACCATTTTTTATAAGTTCCTGTGTGTTTGATTTGAATTATAAAGTATTGTGAGCCTTAATGTTGCAAGAGTAGGGTACATGAAAGAAAGCACTTATCTTTCTTTATTTATTAGCTTGAATGGATCTTTTTAGTTTAGTACTAAGATTAATCATCTTGTTAAAAGATAATGTAGCAAACTGTGTCGCGCATTCAAAGTAGCGGCTGTCTTGGTTCCTACGTTCAGACTATCTAGATATGATGTGGGTGATAAGCACCACGACAAGTAGATTAATATTGGTAGGATGAGAAAACAGTGGGGCATTAGCAATATGCTCGGGAAACGCGGAAGGCGCGTACGCTCTCGCTCTCGGGATCCTACTGCGTAAAGGTGGGAAGAGTAACACCAGGGAAGATTTTTTCAACAAGTATGACAGACCCTTCTACCACCCTCCGCACAGGGCGAGGGACATCCATGAGGATTTTCTGCACCGAAACACAATTGCTACCTAATTTTACCCTAATTCATTTTAGCACTGGTCAAAAAGCAGTGAGAATCCAATCTTTTTACATATCGTGCCAAACCAGACCATCTCGTTTCAAAGTTTTTTATGTAAAACCGTAACTGCTTCTACAGATAGTAAAAGTTTTGGATTCCGTACCTACACTCTTTTGCAAAAAAAACGGGCACCTAAGGAAATTTACGTTCTAAGGTCGATTTGAGTTCATTAAATGAAATTTATTTCTTAGACGTAGTCTGTATACTTATAATCGTGTAAATTAATGCGCGTGAAGTGAATTCGGGCAATTAAAAGAAAAAAAAACGATGGATTCTTTAAAACCGATGTACACGCCCAAACAATAAGAAGTGGTCGGCAAATAAGACAAGATTTTTTTTTTACTTTTTTTAATTAAATAAAGTTACAAATGTAAAAACCTAATAACGAGTGTGACCTCCTCTTGCCAAAATCACAGCTTGAATCCTTCTGGGCATGCTTTCCACGATGTTTTTAATAACGTTTTGAGGAATACATTCGCACTCTTCTGCAATGACTCTTTTTAGCTCCCTGATGTTTTGTGGAGCAGGTTGCATTGATCTTACCCGTCTCTTTAGAACATCCCAGACATGCTCAATTGGATTGAGGTCAGGACTTCGAGCTGGCCAATCTAAACGACGGATCGCAACTTCTTGCATGTACGCTTCCACGTCGCCAGAACGGTGCGGGCAAGCATTGTCGTCCATAAAAATGGAATCTTCCCCAAGTGCAGTCAATGTGGGTTGTGCATATGGAATTAGGACTTCCATTATGTACCGGTGTGCATTTAATGTTCCATTTTCTATGAAAACTAACTCCGTACGCTCCGTCGAATTAATTGCTGCCCAAAACATAACGGAGCCTCCGCCATAAGGAGTGATTTCTTCGAAACACACTTCCGCATAGCGTTCCCGTGGTCTTCGCAGCACTCGCCGGCGTCGGTCCTCTCCACACAAAGAGATTCTAGCTTCATCAAAAAGAAATCCTTTATTCCAGTCCCCAGAGTCCATGAAGCACAGTTCCGAGCAAACTGAAGTCGAGCAACACGGTGCTCACGGAGTAATTTAGGGCCCCGAGCTGGGCGGTAACTCCTGATATTGGCAGCCAAAAGCCTCCTCCTGACCGTCCACAATCTAACTTCTACTCCTCTTACTTCTTCAAGGCTCTTCTTCAGGTCCACACTTGACGCCTTACGATTCCGCAACGCCTGACTCACCAAAAAGCGGTCATCTCTTGGTTCTGAGCATCGTTTTCTTCCCGAACCGGGTCTTCTTTTGACCGAACCAGTCTCTTGATACCGTTGCCAAGTCCTCTGGACAGTTGAACGACTCACATTTAGCCGCTGAGACACGTAAAGTTTGCGAACAACCTTCTTCAAGTAGGGCTATAATTATACCGGCCCTTATCGCTTTATCACTCATATCAAAAAGTGGTATTTAATGTAAAAAGAAAGATTAAATTGTTTAATTTGCAGAAAATATCCAAAAAGTTTAAAAATATCGTAATCAGTTAAAAATCGTTTCAGCAATTCGCGCCATTAGTAAAGCAATTTTAGAATAATCCACAATAATCATTATTTTTATTTTATTAATTTAAATTTGGAACGTAAAGAATCATGCCAGGATGCTTCAAATAACATGCCAATACATCGTCAAATTAATAAAACCTATTTCTTGTTCTTCTTCATTGAAGTAAGAAAAAAATCTAAAGTGCCCGTTTTTTTTGCAAAAGAGTTTATATTCTTAAAGCTACTTGCAGGAAAACTGTGCACTTTCGCTTTCCCGCTTTTAATAATTCACGAGTTCGAAGCTTGAGGTCCAATTACGTCAGCTACAATGGAAATTGGTATTTATTGAATTGATTTCTATAGGCGCTAGTTTAACGAAGATATTCTTGAATCTGGACGAGGTTTCATAAGTGTTTATTCGTTCTGTTATGGTATTTTTCGAAGTCAATATCGTAAACGACACCAATTCTAGAATTCTAGGTGCTTCAGGGATTTTAGTCTTACAAGAAGTTCGGCAAACTTTACGAATGGGGAAGGGACATTTTTAGCTATTATGGTAAACCAAAGTGGAGAGGATTTAAAACGCAATTAAAATCAAGTGTTTCTTTTACGTATACATATTTAAGTCACAATAACTTTTTTAATGAAAAAAAGTGTCAAGTCAAGTGTACGACGCACACATACGTGCAATGCTACGTTTAAACACAGTTCGGGAATTCCCCGAAATAGGTATAAACTCTTCATGTGATTTCGCCCTATCATTCGTGATTGATTACTGAAAGCGTGAATAAAATTAGTGGAAGAAAAAAAGATGCAGTATGGGTTTACCTGATAAAAAAATCATTAATAAACATCTCTCATATTTATAGTAAAAGTCGCGGGAAACCGCTGGTGCGGGCAGCGCAGGACCGGTCATTGTGGTTATCTTTAGGGGAGGCCTATGTCCAGCAATGGACGCCGTTCGACTAAAATGATGATGATAATGTTATTCGCTTACCAGGACGATAATCAAGAACATAGATTTCTTATTTTTAGTGTATTATGGTACCTAAGAGAAACCGAAACGAGTAAGGCCCGGTTTCCACCAAAGTGGAAAGGCGATGAGATGTCTCACACAATTAATCGGCTTGCGATATTTTTACAGCTCATCGCTTAGCTTTTACGAGACATTTTCACTCCTCTCTGCTTCTGTGGAAACCGGGTCTAAAGCTTGAACTTGAACGGTGCTCATCTCGTCACGACCAGCTGTCAAGACCCGTAAGGTTTACCCTTAGAACAGCTGCCCTACCATGAACTCTCAAATCAGTAATATAACGCATAAAATGCGTTATATTGACTTATTTGAAGAACAATTCAGTTTTTGGATCGCAATAAGAGTTCATGGTAGGGCACCAGGTGCATTGCCTAGCCCAGTAACAATTCGCGATTGAAACCACAAATTAACAACGAAAACCAAACACGAATTTTCTTATCAGAATCATAATAGCTTAATTAACTGGATAGCTAATTAATAATAATTAAAAACAAATACAAAAAATATGATGATAAAGTTATCATTGAGTAGGTAGGTAGGTATCTAAGTACCGCAATACGTTATGCTAAGTTTTTGTTACTTACAAAACTTTATGCAAAATAAATAAAAGTGACTAATGTTAACGAACTTATTTCGAAAAGTCAATGAACTTTAACTTTCGACCTAATTTATGCAATATTTTAAATAGAGTCATAGGTAATTTGTTTTACTAGCTGCTGCCTGTGACTTCGTTTACAGTGATTGTGTTTTTTCCAAAACAACCTCTATTTTGTTTTGAGGAAGATAAAACAAACATAAAATTGAAATCGATCGAGCCATTTTTAAAATTTTGCGACAGGTACCTACAACGTGCGGTAATTGATGATAGATGATAATTATGAAAAATTATGAATAAAATATTCACCAGTGAAGTTTCGAAGATTCATCTGACCTGAAGTCCAGAAATTGACTAAACTAGGCATGTTGGTTGAATTAGATTTTACTGCAATAATTAACTGCATTCACCTGTGATTTGTATTGGCAATGGTAACTACACAATGATTCTGGCCTCTATTGGAATGTGATCGAATCTATTGTGGGTACAGTTCCGATGATTCAACGTTAGGTGGACCACTTACATCATCCTGGGACATTGTGCATACCTGTTCTATTGTAATCGACGTTTTGTTGAGTTTTATGGTCTAAAAGTAACTGTTAATGCAATCATCTGATACCTACAAAATCGTATGTTTGTTTGAAAAGATTATAAATTACGTAATTTTTGTTAAATATATTGATTTGTATCAACACCATCTCAAGTCAATTTTCTGGAAGTTTATTGGAACGAAATAGATAAATATTCCTCTAAAAAATAAAGGCGCCAATACCCAATGAAGCGGTTTCATTACACAGATTCCACTTAAAAGTTACCTAAAATAAATTAAATTTAAAAACAGAAAAGTTAGGTACGTACTCACCGGCGCAACCACTTAAAAACTCCCATCTCCTGCAAAGAATCCACTTTTTGTTCGGAAACGATAACACAGTAAACAAGCCGTCTGCAATATTAGCAACTAAATAACATTTATTGAATATAATAAGAATAAACTAAAACAAAAAGTCCGCCGATGCGAGGAACACGCGGAACATTACCGGCGCTGGCGCATTAGAAGTCCGATCGTTATAAAAAACGACTAGCAACAATGACCGCCGATATATTGTGCGGTCAGACAAAACATCACGAACAACGCGGCATTCGCAATGAGTTGAATTTGGTTTTTTGTACAAATTACTTTTCGTTGCGCTCCGGTGATCCACTTCATGCGCGTTGTCGAGCGTCGGCCCTCGCCCGTCAGCCTAGTCTGCTGCGGTCACAGACGGCTCGTCAACCGTACAATGTGCACTACTACCTTACAATACATGATTCAAATTTATGTTATACTGTAAGGGTAGTCAGAAATAAAGTGAAATAATCAGTTAGTCTGGCTGAAACCGGTTGTTTACCTTATTGCAGTGTTCGTTTCCGATTGACTGCGACCTCTTGTAGATTTGGTTTTGTATTCATACAAAAACTTCTTCATTGCGGTTTTTGATAAGTTTGATATATCACACATAAAATATTAAGCAGGATTAAAGACACATAATTGGTAGGCTTACTTTATTTGATAACGATATTCAAAAAGAAGTTCATCCAAGATTTCCCAAGAAGACAAAGTTAAAAAGTGCTGTCATGTTTACGGAAACAAAATAAACAAACAAATTCAATGCAAGACCTAATTATTTTTTTACATTATTGAAATACCCCATGCGCTTTTTATCCATAAATAAAACAAAAGGAATAACCTTATCATTATTACTGTTTTATAAAAAATTATTAATTACATAATATACGGTTAATGGGTTATGAAGGGACTTAATTATTTTAATGTTTTTTACTTCCGGTATCACAGTGAATGTTTTCACAAGATAATTAAAAATATTTTTGTTGTAAACGGTTTACCTAAAAATTACAAGCATAATAATTAATTAATAATGGTCAACAGAGATTTTGTAGTACTAGTAGAGTAGACAGTAGTGCTTCTTACTGACAATACAAAAGAATTTGATAAGATCTAACTTTTCAGTTTTTTATTTATGAATTTGTAACACTGATATTGTTATGTCATGCACTCATGCCATCTGTTACGCGTATGTCATCTTTGATTTTGGAAAGAAATGTTTACAGTTGCGTTTGATTTGAATTTTTATGATTTTTTGATATATTTCAAATAATATATTAATGGACGAATTACGAGGACCAAATATTCAAATAGTCCTGCACGTGAAAGAAGGTACACTTGTTTTTAAGTTGTACTTTTCAGCATAAAACATTTTTTTCCAAGAACATAATCTTTTCAATTTTTTTAATGTTTGTAGGACTTGGATTTGGATTTTTACGTTCGCCGTTTATCGTTAGTGGATCTCTCAATGGGTACATGTTAGAGACGGACTCTGTTGTACCTTCACATGCTCCTATTTTTGACGCTGAACTTGTTTGGGAAGCAGACAAAAGAAGGTTTCGAAGGTAAACAAACTTTTGTTTTTCATGCCTTTTTTAATAAACTAAATGCTTGTTATTGAAACCCTCTTGAATCAAATATACAATTCTTAATACTCGTATCCTAAAAAGATCATATTATGAATCTTGATGTTTACTGACAAATTCGGTACTTATCTGTAGTCAAATATTGTTTTCAATTGGTTTTTGATTGAACATCTTCTAGAATTGACTTAACTCGTATTGACACTGAAACTTTGCAATAATTCCTCATATCCTTACAAATATTTTTTTACAATGTTACAGTTTACGGGTCCAGAATGTGCCGGTTAAGGTGGAGGTTTTCACAACTTGCACGCAGGGAAGGAAGGATAAAGTTGGATATTTACTCCTGAGCTTGTTAGGAGCACAGCCATGTCCTTCTAATAAGATAGTTGAAGTATGTCTCTGAATTTACCCTATTTCTATCTGAATTAGAATATCTAACCCATTTTTGTGATAATCACTAATCTTACTACAACAAAACTGTGTTTATCTATTGTCTAAGTTAAACAACTGTTTGTAAGACCCTAAGATTTTTATTTACTAGCTTTTGCCCACAGCGTCTGCGTAAATGTAGGTTTTTTGCACACACAAACCTACCCTCAGCGGAGTCAAACCCCTTCTTAATGACAATCCTAGATCTGCTACTGTTTTATTGTGCACTATCATCACCTGCATCAAGAATATACCATCAGCATTTAGAACATACATTGTTTAAAGTATTTTTGTTGTATTTTCAGATCAAACACTCATGGCACAGACTTCTAGGAGTGAAGTCTGAAGGGAAATGCTGTCAACCACAGTTGATGATGAGCCTCTCGATTGAAGACAGGGTCAACACACCAACTCCTGTAAGTAAAGCAACCAATTTTTTGACTTCCAGTGCGATAAGCATCAGTGGAATGTCTATATTTTATTTAGAATGACTAATTGTTAAAAAAACAAATTCTTGTTACATAAACTGACTTTACTCAACATTATTTTTGAGTTAATAGTTATAGTAATGCCCTCTGCATATTAAAATCATATTAATTAAAAAACAAAGATCATCCAGATATCTCGATAGGCAATACAAAATGTTGTTTTTTATTAATATAATTATGGTGATCTTTGTTGTTTTATGAAAACCTCAAAATATGTAACAACTTTTGTTTAGTGTTTGCATGGCAATGGCATTTGTAGTTAATGTAAAATATAGATCTTTAATATTACTTTCATTTCCTTTGTCATGCTAGAAATAATTAAATAACAACAATTTGATAGTCAGGAAACACTAAACAAGAAATCCCTCATCTTTATTCATATATAATTTTGCATTGCATGCCTAAATGCCTATTCAATATTGTTTATGTAAAAATGGATTTTAAGGCTATGAACTCATGGACCGATATCTATCTGCACCCGCATCGATAGCAAGTAAAATAAGGAAATGTAGGTAAAAATGTAGTCAATTTCACGACACGATTTACGCCTGCGAGAAGGGAAGTTGTTTTTGGCACCTACCGTGGCGCGTGGGTCGCAGTGTCGAGGTGTGGGGATTTGCGGACGTCTTAACAGGATACCGTGGCCCCGGAACGTAAAGGGCAACAGAAGGAACAGAGTGGTTTTTTTTTAGTTAGTAAAAGTCTGACAGTCCCTTCCACTCCACCCAGGGCGGAAGGACTCATTTGATTATATTTACCACCTTAAAAAAAAATGGGGTAAAGGGAATGGGTATCGCTCCATGTGTACTTAGCCTAAGTAACCAAGCTGTTAGGTAATTTAATTGCTAATTACAGACATAGGAATGAGGAAGATGATGTCTGATTGAATTATGAGTTATTGATGCATTTCATAAGGATTTAATGATGTTAAATTATTATTATAGCATAGAACGACTTATCTAACAGCTTGGGGTAATCAGATATTTTAATTATAATGTTATGTAATACTTAAGTAACACTTTGACGTGTTATGTTATGATTCCAGAGGAATGAGCTCCGTTTGTTCCATAGCAATGAGGTAGCGTTCCCACCTGCAATCTCAGCATCAAATCCGCCCACCGGCAAATCTCTGTTGATGACTTTGAGTAAGTATGTTTATCGACTTTTTCTGCTTAATAATAAGGTATTGTTTTGAAAAACTAATGGTGTGTATAATTGTGTATAGTAGTTAGTTATGTGAGAATTTCGCATTTTCAGCTTTTTTGCGCTGTTAAGTCTTATTGTATTCGCAAATTAGTATTGAGAGAAGTATAACAAAAGCATTGATTGAGTTTGAGATGTTAAGAAGTTGTAAGTTATAGTGGAACAGCTGAACAAAGGCTGTAAGAAGCCTTTGTTATCCTGATCCTGGAATGGAATAAGCTTCTTATTTTGTAAGCCTTTTCTAGATGTTTTGTTTTGTCAGCACTACAATACAACGCAACAAGTCATTGTGTAATTAAGCGATTATTATACTTTACACAAATATTATAAAGAGGTAATGTTTGATCTATTAAAAAAATCTTTCAATGATAGAAAGGTACACTTTCGCTGAGTGCCATAAAGCTTTGTTTTATGGTATACTTGACAACGTGTGCGTACAAAGTCTTGGGCAGTACCAGTCCTTAGTAAATTAACTGGTTATTTCCAGAGGAGTACATATCAGAGAGCAAGAAGTGTGTGACGTCACCAGATCTTCAACCGAAGCTGTTGTGTGACGAGGGTCTCATACAGGTCGGCGACGGAAAGGAACTCTTTGTACTCAGCTTTGTTATTGGAGCAGTCGAGAATTTGGACATGGTATGTAGAAAATTTGTCTGGAAAAATATAAGACTTAGAGCCAATGCACACCTCGCTGTGGAGTGGAAGGGAGCGTCAGACTCTTAGTGACTAAAACCCATCCGTATTTCTCCTAATGCCCTTGGTGTTCCAGGGCTGCGGTGACTCTTTCTGTCAAAATCCGCAACCCTGGCAGCCTCTGGACCTAGCGGGCCGCGTCTTCTAGCAGTGTTACCCTAGCGCCCGCTTTTTAGAACCAAAATCAACATATAAATAAGCTAACAAATTGCCAAGCGCGCATATGCTCCTGTAATTGGTTGACTGAATTACCAACAGCCAATCGGATTACTTTACTATTAATAAAAAAAATCACACTTTAATTTTGACACGATTTTCGTTCCAGAAACAAAGGGGGCAATTCATATTCTAATCTTGGTCTTAATCTCTCAAAATTATCTTTATTTACCTACTTTTTTGACAAGAATTTGACTAAATGAGATTGCTACTAGAGTTTCAACATATTTAATTAGAATTTCCTCTGGTGTAATTGGCGCAGAATTAACTTTTCAACTTATTTTTCAGTTGCTACCTGTCTGGGACCAAAGTAAAGAAGAACTTTGCTTTGTCACCTATTCTGTTTTCACACACAACATAATGACAGATAGGTATGTTATTTCAAAACTACTTCGATGATACAGCCTTTTGGTTTCAACCAACATAAGGGTGACACACTATGTCACCCTTATGTTGTTGAACCTCACCAATAAGATCAAGTCAATACTTGACCTTATTGGTGAGGTTCTTCAGAAAGGTCAGGTGCGCTGTACTCCTAACGTGTTGCTCGCAACGCTCCTAAGTGCTTGTGTTGTATGAGGAGATGTATGAACGTGAACGAGGTGGAAGGCGTATGTAAGGATCGTAGCAGGTGGCGGTTTGAGGTTTCTGCTTACCCTCATGGGGAAAAGGTGTGAGTTTATGTACACATATGTATGTGTTTATGTATGTATGTATAAGGGTGACATTCTTTTTTTTTATACACGCTGAATTTGTATCGTACTAATGAAGCAAGCTCTGACAGGATGCCAGCAGCTTCGAGCAGTGCCAGCGGGTGCAACGTTCAGTTCAATCAACGCACGTCGTTGCGACTGATCTCCGACCTCGCCTCGCTAGGGAGGTACTTCACTGAGTGTCCGCATCTCGTCACCAGGGTGTGTGCGAGCGAAAAGGACGTAGGTATGTATATTTGTTGTGGTATTAGATGGGGATTGTAAATATGTAATTTTCCTACAATTTAGCTAAAAAATCAATGTGACAAGTTGCCAAACGCGCGTAACCTGTTATGATTGATTTTTGATATTGTATTAACCCTTCGGGGATTATAGGCGTGATGTTATGCAATCAGCTGCTTACAGTACCCGGCGATAAATATTGCACATCGACCTTTATCGCATTTCGTATTTTATACAAAGAATAAAAAGAATTATCAAAAGAAGCAAATCATAATTGTTTTAACAGCTCCTAATAGATACCGGACTGTTTGTATTTCGTACGACAGAGATAACGCTCTACGAAGCCGAAATTAGCCGATTGTCTCTTTCCAAAGGTCGATGTGCAATATTTATCGCCGGGTACTGTACGCGCGCTTAACAATTTGTCACATTACTTTTTTTTGGTGACAAAGTAAGTATTGTCTCAACTCTCTCTCTTATTTTTTATTAGCTGCTCCCTACGAGTTTGTTCACATGGCTTTTTTTTTGTTCAGTTACGTCTTTGGTTATTGCTCGGCACCCGTCGGTCATAGCGTAATGTTTTATAGCTTATACTGTTCCTCGTGAATCTGGCTATCATATACAATATAATTATATAATATTTTTTAACGAACAAACAAACAAAAACCTCTTCAGCTTTAACACAGCTTTTACAGCAGATTTTACCCCATTTTTTTTTTAATCACTACATATTATAAAATAAAGTCGCTTTCCCTGTCTGTCTGTCCCTATATATGCTTAGATCTTTAAAACTACGCAACGGATTTTGATGCGGTTTTTTTTAACAGATAGAGTGATTCAAGAGGAAGGTTTATATGTATAATACATGCACCCGTGCGAAGCCGGGGCGGGTCGCTAGTAATTTTATAAAATAAGTTTGTTTTGTGTTGATTTGCTTCACTACTACATTGGGTTGTATCTGTAATGATAGTTGTATTGTAAGTGATAGTAAGTAAATAAAAACATAAATACATTTATTAATTTTCCCCAGGAATCTGCAGCATGGACCTTCGCAAATTAATCCCGACTGACGACACGCGCTACTTCCTAGACAAGTTCTGTAACACTGACAACGCGCTCACGATACACGAGCGTTGCTTTATACTGCGCTGTGACGAGACACCTGCGCAGGAGTGCGGGAGGAGACCCTTTGTGGATGTTCAGATGACTTTGAAATATATTGGCGTGAAGAATGACGCACAGGCTTCACAGGTAACGGGTACACTGATTAGGCCCATTAGTGCCAAAAACGTAGTTTATCTATGTGTGTTGCCTAAGCACAAAACTCGAGAACGGCTGCACCGATTTGGCTGATTCTTTTTTGTTGTGTTCGTTACTTCTCGGACAAGGTTTTTATAAAAGATTTTTTTTTGAAAATCCATCTGAATAGTCGAAATTTTGCACCCGCGGTTTGTTAGTTTCAAATAAAAGTTTATTTATTTTCACATTATAATACCGGTCAAAATCATAACTAAATCATAAATTTGTGAGATTGTAGCTCCTAAACAAATAGTCCGAATTTAATTCTCTACGACTAACCTGTCCCTAATATAAAAATTCATTGTTTGGAATGTTCCTGATAGATCCCCTTTACTTAGAATTCAGTCACTATTTTTTAATACCAATCCCTATATAATTCTTTCAGAAACTTAATAAGCTGACAGCCCGCAGCGCGACCCACTTGGACAGCGGACATTGTCGCGAGCCTGTTCCTCAGGAACAGATCCTCGACTTCCGCGCTGGCAGCTGCATCAACTTGCCTCAGGATGCTGGAGGAGCCGCCTACACTAACATGGCTGCTAGGAACACTGGCAGGTGATGCGCTTTCAAAATCTGTCTCGAGTTGCATCGATAACTCTGAAAGTATATTTATTAATAAAATATTACCAGCCTATTACTGTCCCACTGCAGATCAAAGTGTTATGACTGCCTCGTTGGTCTAGTGGTCGCAAAGCGTGTCTGCTGAGCATGAGGTCTTGGGTCCGATTCCCAGGTCGGGCAAAGTGTTATTGGGTTTTTCCATCAGAAATTTCAAAGTAGCAGCCTCGGAGTCTGGATTTGTGCCCGGTTGATGGCAATAGGCTCGCCCCCTATTACATGGGACTTAATCATAACTGGCAAAATGTGGGTGTACTAATGAGTACACTTTGAATTGGAAGTATATTTAATTTAATTTGATAATTTTATTTGTATCAAATTATCAATGTTTCTTGTTAACAATATATCAATCCATTGCACCCACCACCATCACCCAGTTGCTAACATCCCTTTGTGCCTATTGGCCTAGTTCTGTTCTGTCTTCTGCTTGTTTGGAGGAAAGTGGAAATTATATTTTGGTTTTTTCTTACTCCTCTGCTATTCTTTTCTGATTAATTTCGTTGCGGGACCCAAGACAGTTAATTGTTTCTCTGGGACTCGTCGAGCTTTATATTGCCTCGGCGCTTTTCTGGTGGCCTCCACTGTTGATTCTGGCTTTCAGGAGTTGCAGTGGGTGGGAACAGCGTGGCGGTCTTGTCCGGAAAAAAAAAATATCAATCCATTAAAAATTCACACATTTCCAGATACAAAACAGCATCCGGCGACGCGGTCCTCCAATCCAACGAGATAACGGAACTGATTAAGAAGATGTGTGACTCGTTTACTCTGAGCCAGGAGAAGTTACTCGCCTCACGCGTCAGGCCAGTGACGGCTGACATGCAAGTACAGTGCGAGACCAAGATCATGAACGAAGGTGTGCAAGAGAGCAGGAGCCAACCTGGGCTTGTTGGTGGGAAAGAGACAGGAATAGATAGGTGAATGAAACTTCTTGTTTTAGAGACTTTAAAACTTTCAGCTGTTTCAGTCTAAGTCTAGTGTGGATTGAGAACCTATGGCCTTGATATCTATCTTCTTTCTTTTGCGTGAGTCGCCTTCTGTCTATGACAAAAGTGTATTTTTTTTTCGTGGATAAAGATCCATTTTTTGGTCTGTTATACGACAACTATGTGTCCGATTAATTTTATTCATAGCATAGTATCCAATTTTTTAAATAGCAATCGATGTTGAGAGCTAATTTTTGATTATATTTGTGAAATATATCCACAAATCAACAGCTCCCAACAACGATTGCTATTTGAAAGTCTTTGTGTCATGGGAAGCCGTTGGTCCCGGCTGTCATTACGGGTAGTCCGATAGTCTAACAATCGGTCTGGACTAACTATGATTACTGTCCAATAGGGTAGATGACACCACCAATCAACTGACGTACTTTTTATGACCTGTCAAAACGCTATTCTCCCATAGATTTTGTATGGTGTAAATAACTATGACGTCACTTTTGAGTAGACTCAATTGACTAACTATTTATAAATTAGAAAGCAATAAAAAATCAAAACAGACAGTTAATTGAAAATGAATTGGGTTATCAGGGCTAAAATAAAGTGTTTCTTTAGAGAAGTTATGTCTTGGTATTATTGGTTAGTGATGTCATCTACCCTATTAATACCAATTTTTGAGAAGTGCGATTTTTCTTGACATTGAGTGTATAATTTTTAAACGTAATGTATTTCAGGCCAATACACATCGAGACAAGCAAAAGCGATACAAACATCATACATAACGAGAGAGGTGAACAACATTCTATATTTAATTTTATTTACAATATTCTAATTAAGGTCCAGATTGGCTGCTGTAATACTTATCTGGCCAAATGGGGGCATTCTTCACCCATCCCAAACGGAGTGCCAGTGTGGAGCACCATCACAGGACATGCGTCACCTCCTCAGTTGCCCGTCGTGCACAACCAACTGCACCATCCAAGACCTTAACGAGGCCAATGATAGAGCTGTACAGGTTGCTCAATACTGGTTACACAAAATTTGAGTCAATCGTCACGAAAACAACATCATCATAACATCACGCCTGTAATCCCCGAAGGGTTAGGCAGAGGCGTACCCATTAGAACACCCACATTTCGCCAGTTATGTTTAAGTCCCATGTAACAGGGGGCGAGCCTATTGCCATCAACCGGGCACAAATTCAGACTCCAAGGCAGCTACTGAGAAATCCTTGATGGAAAAACCCAATAACACTTTGCCTGACCTGGGAATCGAACCCAAGACCTCATGCTCAGCAGTCGCGCTTTGCGACCACTAGACCAACGAGGCAGTCGAAACAAAAAGAAGAAGATTTAAATAATAATTAATTTATAGATATGGTGAAAGTGGCGATTCCCGCGATAGAACGCGACTCCATAATGCAGAGGTTTGTTGATGAGCTCGAAGACTGGAAGGAAAAACAGCAAGAAATGTTCAAATGTCAAGTAAGTTCTTATATACCCAGCACATACACTTTCAATTGGGTAGTTGACACTATTAATAAATAATTTCAAGACATAACTTTAAAAAAAAAACGCTTTATTTTAGCCCTGAAAACCTGATTAATTTTCAATTTACTGCAAAATTAGATTTTTTGTGGCTTTTAAATCAATAAATAGTTAGACAATTAAGTTGGCAAATAAGTGACGTCAAAGCGTGCTATTACCGTACAAAATCTATGGAAGAATCGCGTTTTGACAGGTCATTAAAAGTACGTCAATTGATGGTGGTGTCAACTACCCTAAATAATATCAGCCTATTATTGTCCTACTAGAGGGAAAAGTTCTCTTCCCATACAGTGAAAGCACGAGCATTGATCACCACGCCTGCTCAAGGAGGATTGAAGATTTCAGACTGCAATTGCGTATGCGTGGTTATTTTCACCCGTGTTACGCTGCGTCTTTGGCTACTGCTCCACTCCCGTAGTTCATAGCGTGATGTTATATAGCTTAAACTAGTACTCTTGAATCTGACTATCATATAAAAATATTTTACCAATTCGATAGGAAGTTCCAAGACTAGCGCATAGAAAAAAAAAACAAAAAATCTCTTCAGGTTTATTATCTTAATATATATAAATTACGCGTCACGTTGTTTGTCCGGGATGGACTCCTAAACTACTCAACAATTTTTTATGAAATAATAAATAATAATAATAAATTAATTTAATTTCTCATCACAAATGTTGCAGGTAGGTACAGAAAGTGCTTAAACTAATAAAAACATTTGTCAGAGACTGGTGCCCGAAGAAGGCATTGAATACCTGTGTTACGGGTCACCAGGATGAAATGGCTTATTGTGTGTGATTTGGTCAAACATAACAGATAGGATATTTTTTATCTCGATTATTGACCTCAATATCTTTACTTACTTCAAGCCACAGCAACGAGTGGCCGAGTGAGCTAGTAATATTATAATCCTAATCCTAACTAATATTATAAATGCGAAAGTAACTCTGTCTGTCTGTCTTTCTGTCTGTCTGTCTTTTCTTCACGCCTAAACTACTGAACCGATTTGTGTGAAATTTGGTACAGGGTAAGTGTGAACCCCAACAAAGGACATAGGCTACTTTTTATTTGACTTCGACTTCGACTTCGTCTGCGTCCGCGATAACCGACATATACGCGGACGAAGTCGCGGGCAAAAGCTAGTATTATATAAGTAAGGCTTTCCGTATTTAATAGTTATTTTGTATTCAAATTTCAGTTAAAATGCAAAGAAGAATATCATTTAGAACTACTAGCTAAAGAATGGTCGAAGAAGCAAGTCGAGTTGGAAATCAAGCTAGGCAAAGGTATAGAGCAGTGTCGCAACCTCGCCGCCGACCTGAGTCGCGCCACTGAAGACTTTAGACTGAGGGGGTACCGGAACACGGAGAGAGAGAAAAAGGTAAGATTTGCTACAGAAATTCCGTTTTGTGAAGAAAATATGAGGATTTTTTTCTCATATAAACTTTTCTTTGATCAGGTTATCTAAATTATATATTACTAGCTGACCCGCCACGACTTCGTTCGCGTGGTATCCTACCCCTACCCAACTGATACCCCTACCCCTACCCTACCTCTACGTCCTCTACCCTACCCCAACCCTACTACCCCTTTTTTTTTTTTTTTTTTTTTTTTATCGTGGGGAAATCCTCATGGACTATCCCCCGTCTAGGGGAGGACGGGGGGGTGTGCCGGACTCTTACCGGCTAAAACCACCACGGTGTTCCTCGACATACCTTTCGGCGGGGGTACGGGATTCGCTCGCGCATTCTACCGCGCCCCCGCCAGGCTTTGACCCGCCACTTGTCTAGGCGGGTCCCGTCTACGTCGGCGGTCTAAGCGCCGCCGAATCCTCTAGTGTGGCGCACGCGGAACACGTGCGTCGCCTACACGGGCCTGCATCTGTTCGGGTGGTGGACTGCCCCTAGGTCGACCACCCGCAGGCCGGCAACTCATGGAGGCCGGAGGTCATTTTGCGCCCTCCGGCGCCCGGTGCGTCTTCTCCTTGAGGGATGCGAGGCGGTTGCTTCCCTCTCCCTCTCTGCCGCCTCCTTTGCGTGCATGACGTGCTCGCAAAAGGAGGCGACAGCCTCCCACGCACTCTCGCTCCCGACCATCGAGAGAACGACGTTCGGGAGCGAGAGGTCACCGACTACTGCGGAGAGTTCACGGCGCTGCTCTGCCCAAGCCGGGCAATCCGCCAGCGTGTGCTGCGCCGTGTCCTCCAGGCAATCTCCGCAGTGGTGACAACCGGGCGATTGTTCCCGGCCTATGCGACACAGATACTTTCCGAAGCAGCCGTGTCCGGTCAGTATCTGCGTCAGCCGGAATGTGAGGGCGCCGTGCCGGCGCCCTAGCCAATCCTCCATGACGGGTCTTACCGCCGATATCAAGGCGTGCCCTGCGCTGGGGTGCTCAAGTCGTTAACCCTACTACCCCTACCCCAACCTTACTAACTCTACCCCTAATTTTCTCACCGTTTAAACCTTCCCTCTGGACTACGACAAACATTTCAAAACCAAAATCAGCTAAATCGGCCCAGCCGTTCTCGAGTTTTAGTGAGACTAACGAACAGCAATTGATTTTTATATATATAAGATTATTATTTTTCACTTTACGTAACATAACGCCCGTAATCCCCGAAGGATTAGGCAGAGGTGTACCCATTACAACACCTATATTTCGCCAGTTATGTTTAAGTCCCATGTAATAGGGGGTGAGCCTATTGCCATCAACCAGGCACAAATCTAGACTGCTACTGACAAATTCCTGAGAGAAAAACCCAATAACACTTTGCCCGACCTGGGAATCAAACCCAAGACCTCATGCTCAGCAGTTGGGCTACCACTAGACCAGTTTTTTACTTTGCGATATAAAATAGTAACACATCTTAATAGTAGTTTTAAATACAGTAGCTTTCGGAGTCTTCGTGACTGTACCTATATATCCGCTAAATCCTCCTAAACCACACAACAGATTATAATGCGGCTTCTATAATTATTAAATAATTTCTACATTTCTTAAAAAAAAAAACATTTTTATATTTCAGTTGCTAGACGCAAAAAAAGGCCTCGAGTCCCATTACACGGCGAAATACCAGGAGTTAAGGGAAGCCTCACAGAAGATGGAAGACGACATGAACCACCAGCTCAAGCTGAAAGATATGAAGATCGAGGAGTTGGAGGCTAAGATACAGCAGCTGCAGAAACAAGTGGACTTGCTCAAGGTAGGAAAGTTTTTTTTTTTTTTTAACTAGCTTCTGCTTGCGATTTCGTCTGCATGGAAATCAAGTATACAATAAAACACATCTTATGGTACTCAGCAGTAGTGAAGCTGTGAAAGAAGTTTTGTAATTAAGTCTAATTAAAAATATATGTATATATATAAATAAATAGACAAACAATAAGACAAAAAACAGACAATTAAGTCAATAGTTAGACAATTGAGTTGCCAACTATGTGACGTCACAACGTGCTATACCATACAAAATCTATGAAAGAATCGCGTTTTGACAGGTTATAAAAAGTACGTCAACTGATGGTGGTGTCAACTAGCCTATTCCCTAACTTAAGAAATACTTCTAAATGTGTTTCAGAACAACATAAAGAACACTGAAAAGGAATCCGAGAGTCGATACTCTGGCCTGACCAAAGATCAAACTGCAAGTCTAATACAGGAATTAGTAAGTATCATTAGCAAAATGTATTATTTTTTTGTATATTAATAGTTGGTGCAGTGGTGAGTGGCTGACTGATGATGCAAGAGGAATCCCTGATTATTTTTTTATTTTTTTTATTTATATCTTGGCAAAACTGTCAACAATAAAATTGATGACATGCATTGAGACCATTATTTTATTTTTGACTGAAAGCGTTCTAAATCTATACTAATATTATAAAGCTGCAGTGTTTGTTTGTTTGTTTGTTTGAACGCGCTAATCTCTGGAACTACTGGTCCGATTTGAAAAATTCTTTCAGTGTTAGATAGATTAGTTATCGAGGAAGGCTATAGGCTATATACCATCACGCTACGACCTACGGGAGCGGAGCAGTAACCAAAGACGCGGGTGTAACCGCGGCGGACAGCTAGTTGAAAATATATAATGCTTGAGAATGAAAGTGATTGATTGATTTACTTTACTTAAAGTATAAACTGAGTAGAAAAGTAAATAACCAAATCAATTTGTATCCTGTTTCTACGATAACAGAACCTATTGTAATCTACAGCGTTACTTGGAAGAGAAGTTGGACAGCGCGGTGCAGTCGAAGGCGTTCTTCAAAGAGCAGTGGGGCCGCGCCGTCAGGGAGCTGCACCTCGTGAAGCTGCACACCAGGAAGCAGATGTTGACGCAGCTGCAGCAGGACAGGAGGGAGCTCGGCGAGATGGGGTTTGTTACATCACTGTTATAAGATACTAGCGACCCGCCCCGGCTTCGTACGAGTGCAATATATGTAGACAGTGGCGAAGCTAGCATAGGGTGGCACCCGGTGCGCATAATCGTGGTGTCACCCAAGAATAAATACTTAAAATTAATAAACATCCGATAAAAGTAAAGTTCGAATTTATTTATTTATTACAAATGTGTCTTTCATAATTAAGTTGTACATTTTTTCACATGGATGCTTGAAATGTAAAGTTGGGTATGGGTTTTGCGAGAACGACTTTGTTTTATACTATGTATGTAAATATGTAAATTATTCCTTTTATTTTATTACAGCAGTAACATAGTAAGTAACTGGATATTTTTAACGCATTTAAAATCGTTTATCTTGTTATTCAGATCGGACCCAATAGAGGACCAAGAAGGAAACAGCATCAGTCAGATACCCGTCGATTTGAAGAAGTTAAAAGATGACTTTTATGTGGACATACTCGCGAACACGCCTGCACTCAATACGCATTCTTTGATGAGTAAGTATCTCTCTATATAATAAGTATTGTTTTTTTAAATGACATATTATGAGCCTAGTGGTTAAGGCGCCCGCCTCTCATGCATGAGGGTGTGGGTTCGAATCCGGGCAAGTACCAATGTGACTTTTTCAAGTCATATGTAGGTACTTTCTAAAGTTTATCTTAGATATTACTGACATCATTCCGTGCCTCGGAAAGCACGTTAAGCTGTTGGTCCCGGCTGTCATACGTGGATCTTTGACAGTCATTACGAGTCGTCAGAAGCTTGAAAGTCTGACAACCAGTCTTACCTAGGGGTATCGTATTACCCAGTTACTGGGTTGTGGAGGTCAGATAGGCAGTCGCTTCATGTAAAATACTGGTACTCAGCTGCAGCCGGTTAGACTGGAAGCCGACCCCAACATAGTTGGGAAAAGGCTAGGCAGATGATGATGATTATAAGTCTTGACATACGACTCGCACGCAATGGTGTATCATCGAGGACTAAGTGCGGAAACTAAAACCCTCCATGATGATGAAGCTTTCATGACTGTCATTAAAATTAATATTACTTTATTTCAGATCCTGCTGGTCCCGACGATTTAGATATGTTCAACGATCTAAAGTGAGTACAAGTACAAAAGGGGGGCTAAGGGACTCAAGGGGCTCAGTTTTTTCAGTAGCAATAAATCAAGCAATAAATCTATTCTAAAATTATTTTATACTTTTTTGCAGGAACGCCCCTAAAAATCCAATAAACGAGAGAATCAACGAATTGATAGTGCAACGCGACAGTCTCGTTCAACAAGACAACCCGGATGAGGAACTGCTGAAACAATTGAACCACGAAATACGAAACATGCTGCTGAACTATGGCACATGACGTCACGACCATACACATTTGTACCACTGCTAATACTCAACCTGTATTGTCTTCCGTCGGTAAAACAACGTAATCTTTAATATTAGAAGCTTACTGATATGTTGCTCAAACTAACCCATTGCTGGACATACGCCCTTCCTAAATAGAAATAAGATTAGTTATCGCAAGTTCTAAGGGCGTATCGCTAAAGCCGCATTTTCACTAGGGGACATGTCGCGGAGACATATCGCCCAACATTCACGTGGTATGTCTCTGCAACTTTGTGGGACAATGTCGCTCGACATTTCCCTTGTTCACATTGGCCAGTCGTGATCAGTATGTCGACAGCGACAAGTTGCGCGACCCGTAAATGTCCTGCGCGACGTCGGGCGACATCGCGCGGGACACGTAATTACGTGTCGAGCGACAGAGTCGCGGAACAAAAATGTCCCCTAGTGAAAATGCGGCTTAACTCATCTGATCTGTATCTTGACAAAAATGTAGGTAAATAGAGGTCATCTTGACAGATTCAGAATTTCAGACTGAGATAAGAATGTAAATGTTCTTAAAATTACGAGAATTGCTCCCCTAGTTCCTGGTGCGAAAATTGCCCACGTGTTTCCAGAAGTTAGTAGAATTGCCTCCCAGATCTGTATAGATCTCTGAGCGAGTAGATGTACTAGTTGAACTAGCTGAGCTATAATTTAAATAGTTTACAATGTGATCCAACAACTAGTTAGCTATATTATATTGTCATGTCGCTCTTACTTCGCAAATCAATTTGCAGTTTACATGTTCATAAACTGTAAAATAGTTACTAGCCACTAGTTAATAGTTCTCAATTTGACCGCGCCCTAAGTACTTAATGGCGTTTTGCAGCTATCGATCGTTATGCCCAAGTGAAGATAGCTGTTCGTAGATGAAAGCGAATGACGTATGCAAGTTTATGCAAGGGATGCAACGCAAGTCGAGATAGGAAACAATCGACTTGCGTTATTTATACTATTCAGTTTAAAACGCCTAATGAGGTAATTAATTTGTAGTTATACGTATCGTTTTGTATTAGTTTGAAACGATTTCGGATCATTATTGAACATTTTGTATCCCAACGAATAAGGGGCACAAATCATATTTTGTTGATGCTAGTTTTTATTATCATGTTTCGTTGACTAGGTATTGTTAATGGATTCGTTAAAAATACATTTTGTGAGGATGATGTGAGGGCCGACTCGTTCTGATCGTGTGTGACGTTACAATGCCGAATCTGCCGAAAAGCGCAGTGCGTAAAAATTTGTTGCGGCGGACTGCGTTCCCGATTTTGGCTGTACTGCCGTTCCTAAGTGTCGGCTCTCAGAGAGATTGTTATTTATTAATAAAATTGTAAGAACTGTTGATTTGATTTTATTTTAATTTCCTTAGCATACTTATTATGACGCAAGGTTATTTTCTACACGGTTAACTAAATGTGTGAGCCAGTACTATTATGTCTCATTCACACTGGGTTGTATGCCAAATTGGGTAGAAAAAAACGTATTTTAGCCCTAAAACCCGATTAATTTTCAATTTACTGCAAAATTAGATTTTTTGTGGCTTTTAAATCAATAAATAGTTAGACAATTGAGTTGGCAAATAAGTGACGTCAAAGCGTGCTATTACCATACAAAATCTATGAAAGAATCGCGTTTTGACAGGTCATAAAAAGTACGTCAATTATTGATGGTGGTGTCAACTAGCCTATTCGGCAAGCCGAATGCGGTTCAGTCGAAGCATTGCTTGCAAGCCAATATCGTATCACTCAAGTGGAGATGAATAGGCGTCTAGATTGATGTAAATGAGCCTTAACTAGAAATTACAACCCGTTTGCTAGAGCATTAATGGCCTCTACGACGTGTAAACGAGGCTTTAGCAATAGGCTTCTTAGTCGATTTTTTTTAAATTAGTTACCATCGTTAACGTTACCCACCTCACCTCTATTTGAATGACGTATCGTTATGATTGCAAATCATTTGACGTATTATTTTATTTATTCGCGATTGATTCCGATCTACAAAAAATAAGAATTGCCGTCTTTAATGAAGAATAAATAGTGTATGATTGCAGTGACGCTCATTTTTATTGCATCCTAAAGTATTATATGATTGTTGTTTTGTGCTAAGTCATGGCAAAAACCAAAGTTACAGGAGCTACTAGCAGACTAAAGCAAGATTACCTTAGGCTGAAAAATGACCCCGTTCCATATGTAACGGCGGAACCAGTGCCGTCTAATATATTAGAATGGCATTACGTGGTTAAAGGGCCAGAGAAGAGTCCGTACGAAGGCGGGTACTATCATGGAAAAATCATATTTCCTAGGGAGTTCCCATTCAAACCGCCATCTATTTACATGATCACACCGAATGGTCGGTTCAAGACCAATACGCGACTGTGCCTTAGCATCACGGACTTCCATCCCGACACATGGAATCCAGCATGGTCAATATCCACAATTCTCACTGGTTTACTAAGTTTCATGCTAGAGAAGACACCAACATTGGGATCTGTTGAGACTACGGATTACCAGAAGCGTTGCTTGGCGGGGGAATCTTTGGAGACAAATATTAAAAACAAAATGTTTTGTGAGTTGTTCCCGGAGTATGTTCTGGAGATCGAGCAGCAACTGAAGCTGCGGCACGAAGCGATGCGGCACGCAGAGAACACCAACACAAGTGATAGTGATGTGATAACGGAGCAACAGTCCAACATGTACTATATTTTGACTAATTTATTTGTGTTGATAGGCTTTGTATTCCTGGCATACATGGTCAAGTATGTCTTAGTCTCAATATCCAATGATTAGGCAAATAGTTATGCTGTTATTTTTAATGTAAATATTGTAATTTATTTTGTAAATACATTTATTCCATTAGAGGCAAATTTTGAAGTTAATATGACATTGTGCTAAGCATACTGAATTGATGTAGTATGCTCACTCATTACCTATATCCCAACATGAAATTATTGACATACTCAGTAGTGATTCTTACATTGGCAAGCAAGAGAAACAGTCATTACTTTTTCTACATTATTGTAATAAAATGTTTGTGTTAAAATTTTTTATGTTGATACGATTTTCTATACAAAATAGGTATATTGCATCTGCATAGTTACCAACTGACCAGTTCTTTTGTGTTAACTCTTAAATTTTTCTATTTTCCATTATATTCTGATAACCACTATCATATTGACAGTGGAAATTTCAAATATTGTAAAGGTCAGGCAAGTGTTAGTCCAACATTTGCTATTGTTACAAATTACTCTGTTCTAGATCACATTTTTACTGCTTTGTTTTAATGTTTCAATTGGGTGTTGTAATACAGAAACATTCCACTTCACTATAGGAGTCATTGTGGAGTGGAAAGTTTCTGCATAACTGTCCAATTTTGTAAATTAATTAAAATGATTGCAGAGATAACAAGCAAAATGCTAATTAAACTTATAATACATGTTGAGTGGTAACGCACTTTCATTTCAAACTATAAAGCATTACACACAATTATAGTTTTTAGATATTCTTTGTGATGAATAGCTAGGTAGTGTGTTTCAAATTAGAGAATGAATGTAGATTATTGTGATATATAGTTTTTCACTCTTGCAAGTATTTCATTCAAGGATTGCAAATAGCTTTTATTGCGAGATCTATTATGTCAAGTTTATATACTTACTAGCAAGTAAATGTAGTAATCTCAACAAACATTGATGTATTGCGGCTTATTCCAAATATGATCGTAAATGTATCTCGTGGTTTTTGACACGTCATGTAGCATTAATTAGACATCTACCATTGCATTGATTTATAATTTTATTATCTCAATGAACCAATGATAATCATGTATAGTCTCATTGTAGAAAACGTGTAATCTTTCCATGTTTATATTGAGCCTACTGCATTTAAATTGTGTTGTCCTTGTAGCTAATAATTATATTGAAAATGTAACTGAAATATGATAGAAATAAAATTGTTTGCCTCTGAACTTTTAAAAGTGTTTTATGGCTTGTTATGTTTAGCCACAAAAACATTATTGTCTATAGATTCAATTACATAAAACATAATAGAATCATTGATTAAACTAATTTAATTCTGGAAATGTGTGTAAACTATATTTTAAGTTGTATGTACCTATATATATCTTCTCTGATCTACTTATTTCTTGATCTTGTTTATAAATAAAAGTACTTAAGTTGAACTTGTTATTCTCCTATATTGTCTTGCTATATATTTACAGTTTTGAAGTGGTAGGTAACTCATTTTTTTACTATGTAAATCCATAAAATCGAAATCGTTTACACAACATGAATACAGAATAAGGCCAATATATGTAATGCCATATAATGTTGCACACATTAATACTATTATGTGATTATAATCATTGTACTGTTGATTTTAGCAACTGCAAATTGTTTTAAAATCTAGTAAAATGGTATTTTTCTATGAATTGTTGTTTTATTTGTGGACATTTAAAATAAAATATCAAGTATAGTATTATGAACCCATTTATTTTATTAACTTCAATAGGTACCTACACAATCAGTATCGTTTCCATAATCTAAATGTTGTATGAAATGCATACAAATAGGTGAATACAGAATTATGTACTATGATTTTATTGCCTACTTTCTCTTGTATACAATGTATCTGTAAGAACATGAAAAAGGTAGAAACAATTAAATAACATTTAACAATGCAGCACTTTTTCATTTATCAATAGGTATACCTATGTCTAATATTACTGAGGTTTAACAGCACATGTGGTGATATCAATGTTTTATAACATAAATGGATTGATATAAAAAAAGAGAACTTATTTTTACATTACACCACACCACCAAGTACATAAACTCATTGCTTTTTACATGATATTATAAATAAACTATATACTTAAAAGTCTAGTATTACTACTTATAACTAAGTATTTTTTTAACACATATAATGCCGTACTAACAAATGAACTAAGCTTTTTTTTTTTTTTTGTAAAATACGTTCGTGGAATGTGAGAAATGTCTTATTTCACTATTTTCGTCACATTTTACATTATTATAATAGTAAAATAAATAAATAAATAATTGTGGCTGCCATATATGGCTGACGCGGCGCCACTGTAATAAAATTCTCAATGGGGCCGCGTCAACCATTTTGTCAGCCATTTGATTTCAAAAGCGCGCGAAACGAGCGCGTCGCTCGCCGCCGCCGGCGCCATTTTGATTTTATAGTGTCGTGTGTTTGCCCCCCGCGCGTCATTTGTCGCTGTGCATCGAAGGAGACTGCAGTAAATAGTTGTTCAGTTAGTGATTTAGCAAGTTATACGTTACTGATTTGTGATTTTCAACAAAAAATGGAAGATTTTGATGATGATTTGGACTACGAACTATCGCAATTAGATTTATCAGAGTATAATCAAGAATGTAACACATTATCGAATAGTGATACTCCACAAGTATTTGACGTTGATCTCGATGATACAGTATCAATCGCACGGACCAAAAATCATCATCGATTGCAGATTTTATCTGACAGTGAAGATGATCAGATTCCCGTATTACCGACCTTTCGAAATACAGAAGTATGGTTCAATCCGTTGGGTAAGCAACCAAGCATTATTCCATATACTGAATGTCCTGGGCTTAAGCCATTTTCATTGCGATCCAGCATGAGTTCAGCTAAACCAGCAGAATTTTATTCATTGTTAGTACCTGATAGTATATTCAAGTACATAGCCGAAGAAACAAATCGCTTTGCTTTACAAACCTTGAACAAAAGTGCAACAAAATCATACCGAATGCAGAAATGGATGCCTACAGATTGCAACGAAATTAAACGCTTCTTTGGCGTTTTGATTTGGATGGGGATAGTGAAACTACCCCAACTATCTTTGTACTGGAGCACTAACAAATGTTTTGAACAACAATTTGTTAAGTCCATTATGAGCCGAAATCGATTTGAACTCTTATTGAGGATGTTGCACTTTGCCAATAACGAAATAAATCACAATAAGGACGACCGATTGTTTAAAGTTAGACAGTTATTAGACATGCTGAATGCTAATTTTAAATGTCATTATACACCTAATCAAGAAATGTGTGTTGACGAAAGTCTAATCCCATTTCGTGGCCGCGTTATTTTTAGGCAATACAATAAAAATAAGCGACACAAATATGGAATAAAACTTTTCAAGCTGTGCTCAAACCCAGGATACACTGTAAAAGTGCAAGTTTATGCTGGCAAAAACTATGATAATGTGAATACTACACCGACTAATGTTGTCCTTGCCTTATGTGACGATTATCTAAATAAAGGACATACGATTTGCACTGATAATTGGTATACCAGTTTGGATCTGGCACGAAAACTATTAGCAGGACAAACTCACCTCATAGGCACACTTAGAAAAAATAGACGAGGTTTACCTCAAACAGTTGTCCAAACCAAACTGAAGACAGGAGAATTCTCAGCTCAAGAAAATGACGACGGAATAACAATTATGAAGTGGAAGGACAAGCGGGATGTACTGCTGCTGTCTACTAAGCACTCCGTAAGTTTCAGAAGAATAACTAAAAAAGGAAAAGAAAAAATAAAACCGAAGATTGTGCTAGATTATAATCATGCGAAATCAGCAGTTGATCTGTCAGACCAAATGTCCTCTTACACGACCCCTCTTCGGAAGACAACGAAATGGCCCAAGAGATTGGCGATGGAGCTATTATTGAATACAGCGATTGTAAATTCATATATTTTATATAAATTAACAACCAACAAGAAGCTGTCTGTCGTCCAGTTTAGAACCGCGTTGGTTGAATACCTCGTGAATACAGGAGTCCCGGAAACTAGTGCCTCCGCTAGACCTAGGCGAGTAAAGCATGAATTGAAGAAAAGGCAAGGGTTGGCCTCTGCCTGTCGTAAATATTGTGTTAGGTGTTATAAAGAAAACTGTGCCCAATTCGGAAGAGTTCATGCTCGAAATAAAACCAAAAGAGTGGTAACATACTGCGAAGATTGCCCGAATGAGCCACACTATTGTATCAACTGTTTCAATTTAGACCATAGATATGTTTGAGTTAAACGTGTTTGAACATGATGATTGATGTAGATTTGATTTATTACGTTGCCAATGCCAATTTAAATATGAATAAAAGCAATTAAAACATTTACCCATACGTTTCATTTGCAAAAAACTAACTATTTTTCTTATCACTCATTTGTTTTCGAAACTTCTACTTACAAACTTAATATTTCTCAAAATGTAAGTAAAAGTATCGATGCCATCACTATAGTTATAATTTACCAGGCCTTGTCAACCATACTACATACAGTTTAACATGAAAAACGTGGCTGACGACGAATAATCGCACTTTCAAAACATGCATATTCCGTCAGCCACATATGGCTGACACGGCTTAATTGGTTTGGAAAGTGTCAGCCATATGTGGCTGACGAGGCATTATATGTGTTAATATAAATCTGCCAATTTATATACCTAGAAGGCTAACAATTTTCGATAATATTTTATTTTCTGGTCACCAATATTGCTGATTATAGATTTCACCAAACAGCACAGCATTATTCTGTAAAAATCTCCCTTGGCGAAGTGTACTGTATAGGTAGTAGGTCAGTTTCTTTTAATTCATTCATTTTTACAGAATAGCTTGCACATGATGTCTATTATATGTAGGTATATAAACATGATTTCATTGTCCATTAACTTGTCATTACTTACTTTCTTCTTCATCATCATCCCAGTCACTAACTAAGCTTTTGATGTTGTCATTTTTCGGGACTTCTGGATTTTCTGGTTCACTAACACTAAAATCCTTTGCAGGCTCTTCTGTTGTTGGCTCAACAACATTTTCATTGCCAGTAATCATTTCTTCTTGGGAATCATTATCCTCCCAATCATTTAGCAGTGACGATAATTTCTGTTGTACATGTGGGTTTTGTACAGCAGTATGAATTGGTGATTCATTTAATGGAGGTAGTTGCATTTCCTGACTTGATGAGTCTTCTTCTTGTGAGGAAATAGCACTTTCTTCAGTTTCATCTGCATCTGCAGCTTCTGCGGCATCTGAAGCCTCTGCTTCAAGGTGAGCAGCCATTTGTTTTTGCATTTCTTGTTGAATGTTTTCTATTGATTCTTCTACTTCTTGTGTTTCTTCAACCAAAGGTTGTTTTTCAGAGATCTCATTTGAAGCAGCTTTAGAAACTCTGTTACCATCCTCTGCAACATCATATTCATCCTCTGACCATTCTAATGCTAAATTTTGGATCTTTTTCTCAGCTGCTTTAGCATATACAGGTTCCTGTTCATTAGCATTATCCATTACCACAATATCATCATATGCTGGTGATTCTATGAGATCTTGTTGTTGGCCTTCTAATGTTTCATTGTCAGGCTTGTTCACTTCTGAGTATTTGTTTATAGTTACTGAATCAACAGGGTGGTCTTGTTGGTTGCCTTCGTTTTGGAGGGTAGATGGTTCTAAACATTCTGCTTCAATTGCTTGTTCCATTACATTTCCCCTTACAACTGGATGTTCTATTACATTTTCTAATTCTGTTGGTTGTTCCATTATGTTATCCAACTTCATTGGTTCTTCCATAGGATTTTCTGTTTCAATTGGTTGTTGTAGAACATCTCCAATTTCCTCATGTTGTTCTATTATGTTTTCTGTTTGTATTGGTTCTATCACATTTCTCGTTACTTCTGATTCATCCATCATATTAACAGTTGCTTGGTCTATTTCATTTTCCAGTGGTTGTTCCATTACCATTACATTTTCTGTTACCAGTGGTTGTTCTATGATATATTCTGTTCCAATTGGTTGGTCTATCACATTTGCTGTTTCCATTGGTTGGTCTAGTACAACTTCTGTACCCATCATTGGTTGTTCTAACACATTTTCTGAATCAATTTGCTGTTCTTGTGTAATATCTGTTTCCATTGGTTGTTCTAGTACATTTTCTGTTACCATAGGGTGTTCCAACATGTTTTCTGTTCTCATTGGCTGTTCCATGACATGCTCTGGGGCTGGTGGTTGTTCTAGCATATTTTCCATTTCCATTTGTTCCTCAATGTTTTCATGGTTAGTTTGGATGTCAGGCATTGATTTACCTTGAGGAAGAGTTTCAACAGTTTCGTATGCAGTTAAAGTAGTTGTCTCTTTTTCAATCAAGGTCATGTCTGTCACATTATTTGTTTCTTCTATATTTTCATGTTCAACAGGTTGATTTATTTGTTCAATTGTTATATCTGATTGATGAAGAGTAACATCAGTTTCACCTGGAGATAGCTCTTTTTGAGGTTCTTGTACCAAATGTACTTCTTGAAGCTCACCCAAATTATTACCAGTTGCATTATGCATTTGCTCGGTTACTACTTGACTGGACCCCAGAAGTACTGTGTGTGGAGGTAATTGTATTTGCTGACCTTCTAAAGTTTGGATATTATTTTGCCAAGTTTGTTCCACCTGTGTCTCAATACAATGTGTATTCATTGCTGACGTAGACGTAGTTACAGTTTCATAATTTTGTGTTATGATTGCAGAGGACTGCACAAATTGTGCTCCTATACCTCCTGTAGTCAGAATCTGGAATTCCTTATTTTGATCATCAACAGGGTGACTATACACAACTACAATATTAGAATTTGCAGAAGAAACAGCTTCAGTGACATTCATAGGATATTCATGTGGAAGAATCATCATTTCATTTCCTGCAGTATTGTCCAAGTCTATTGCAGTTGTCTCTATTGCTTGGTTGTGGGGTGGTCCAGTTAATACTGTCAGGGTCTTGTTTGTACCACCATCATCGAATATAATAGGATGATTAGAAGCCATCAAAGCTTTGTATTCTTCTTCATTTGATACCACAATTTGTATTGGTTGATTTAGGTTTGTTGACTTCTTTATTACCATACTGGACTGTTGCTGCACATTTTCTTCAATATTCGTGTTTTGAACATTAGTGTATTCCACGGATGTAGTAGGATGTTGAATTGTATCCAAAGAATCAGCTTCAACCATGTCTGAAATTATGTAGTCTCTGTTGCTAGGCTTCCGTTTTTTAGGAATAAGTTGATGATCTCTCATTATATATTCATTGTTGTCTATTAATACAATTTCATCATCCTGATTATTGGATGATGTGTCTACAGGCATTTTGATATCTTGGAAAAAATCATTGTGCACAGACTGAGCTTGATTGACATTTCTACTGGGCTTAACCTTTAGTGCCGGTTTTGGAGTACCAAAGCCAGGATTTAGAATCTTTTGCTTTGTATTGTTTTGTCTTCTACCTGGCAGTTGTTTTTCAGCTGATATTCTTTGTTGAAGTGGATACTGTAAATCCATCTCATCAAAATCATTGTCATAGCTTGTACTAGGTTGAAATTTACCTGAACCTTTTGGTCTTGGGCTTTCTACTACAGCTTGCTTTTCATCATCTGAATCGTCAATTATACAGTCAATCTTTGCTTCTTGTTTATGATGAGCTTTTATGTGTGCATAAAGATTTATCTCCCGCAAGAACACTTTTAAGCAATAAATGCATTGCAGGTTTGATTTTTTATCAGCACTGTACTTGTGCCCTGTGATCTGTATGTGTGCTAGTAGTTGACTAGAAGAAACAAATGCTGCAGAACAAACATTACAGCGGAAGTTTTTAATATCTTTATGGCTCTGTTTGTGTTTTGTTAGCAGCACATCAGTTAATGCAATATAACTACACAAGTTGCATTTAGGGAAGTGATACTGAGGTGGTGGTTGTACACCATGCTGAGAGTAAAGGTGGTGCAGTAAATAATTTCTCTTCAAAGATCTAAGGCCACAGTATTCACAGATGTTAGCCACTGGTTTTTCATTGTGCACTTCTACTAAATGACGGCGGAATTTATAGTATGAATTGAAATGCAGAGCTTTACCTGGTGTGCCACAGATTAAACATATCCAAGGGCCCTTGGTGTTATCTGCACCCATTGCTATAAGTTTTGCTGCTTGCTTAGAATCTATGACATCAGTTTCATATGTAAAATCATCTTCTTCTGTTTTTAACTTCAATGGTTTATCTTCTACATATGTAGGAGCTGCAGATTGTTTTTGCTGTTTTTTACCTTTAGTAGGAGTAGGATCCAGGATCTTCAATTTTATATTTTTATTACTTTTAACCAAATGAGGATACTTCTTTAAGACTTCACTTATTATCCTTGCATGGTCTAGGTTAGAAGCGGCCTTACTGTCCTTAGATTCTATTGTGACTTTAGGGCCACCATTTCCATCATTGGGGTCCAAGATCTGATCAAAAAGCTGGTTTGAATCTTTATCACTATTCAGATAGGATGACTTGTAGAAATCACTATCAAAATTATGCTCGGTACTGCTATTATCATAAAGATCATCCTTACGTATTATCCTTTTACATTCAACAATGTCAATTGTTGACAAACCAGACATTTTCTTGGAGCCCGATGCTTCACTAAATACATTGCTTCGTTTAGCTTTATAGCGCTTTACCGTCTCAGGATGGACCATTAATGGCTGGGAAGTATAAGATATACTGCAGAATGAATTGTCAAAAATATTGTCAGTATCCAGCTCTTCAGGTACTTCATATCTTGTTGGTCGTGGGTCACCTATGACCAATTTTTGAGAAGTGAAAGGGTCTTTTGATATAGGTGATGGAGGACGATATGTACTATTATTAACATTTTCAGTTCTAGCAACAGTTTGATAAGACTTTTTATCTCTGTATACAACATTACTCTCGAACGCTTTACTGTAAGAGCGTTTATTACTGGAGCTGGTGGAAGGTGAGGATGTTGATGTTTTAACAAGCTTGGGTTCACTTTGGATGCTTTGTCGAGAAAACTTTTTGATACCACTATAACTGTGAGCGGGTGTTTTCGGCGCCAAGTTGCGATGTGACTCGAGAAGTTTACTCAACACTGGCATATTGAGAATCTGAGATGTTTGGTACAATCTTTCTAGTAAATCCATCTTGAATTCTAAATGTCCAGTGTACATGAAGTTCACAATCGGCACGACAACATCCGCCTGCAGGTCATCCGGCATCACCAGACAGTCTTCGTACATTTCACATGTTCGTTCCAGGAGTTCGAAGTACTCAGTGCAAGCATTGAGTACTAGTCGGTGTACTTTCAGCTGGGCATTATCTTGAAACTGAAGCGTCAGATCGCAGTAGTCTGTTCGGTTAAAAAAGTGCTTTAACCTTTGGAGGAAATATATTCCCCAGTTGTCAACTTTCACTTGCTTCACGTCAGACATTGTTGCGATTTAGCTGGCCATTCTATAGACTATACAATCAGCATACCGGCCGCTGAAACAGAAGTTCATCGTCATTACAAATAAGCATCAACAAAGCTACACGCGATTAAATGCGGCAACTATTGATCCAGAAAACGTTTGACATAATAATATTTCATTGTTAGTTTGACTGGAATGATGCTACACACACACGTTACACCCAGTTTTACTAACGCGTTTCACATTTATTATTTCACTTGAATTTTCCGCCACATATTGCAGTGTTTTATACATGAAACTTACCGATATCGGCCAAACGGAATAGTTTGTATATTTCGTTAACTTGCTCTCGTCACAATCAAACAAAATTACTGCACCAAATTCAACACAAGTTGACACGGTGGACGTAAGATGGCGGTGTACAGCGGCGGCCTCAATTGGAAACGCGAAGCTTGTTTGACGCTTTGATGAAGATGCTGTTATGTAGTCATAATAATTACCACAATATTAATTACTGCGCAGAATATTTTTCTGCCACTTAATTTCAGACTATAGAATAATTATGTAAACAAAGAATGTAATTTTTGTTATTTTTTAGTCGTAAAATATTTTTATTCTGGTTAATGTTGTTGACATGACTGCGCACAACTGCACAGTGTCGCCATCTGCGACGATGATTCTTTCCCGAAACATTGATTGCGCGCGTTCTAATTTTACTCAACGGCGGCGGCGCGGCGTTCACTTCACACAGCGGGAAATGAATATGACGCATCGAAACGGAACCCACTTTGGTTGTCTATTATTACATAAAGGTAACTATAATAGGGCAATAGAGGGCTCTGATTGCAGCATTTTTGTTGCATAATTTATTAAAATACGCGGTTTAAAAAAGTCCCTTTTTATTATTTTATTTTCTTATTATTATTTTATTCTCTTCTAATTTTTAATATTATGACCTTGCCTTGCCTTTAATAAACAGCACATGAGCACAGCATCAATTAACTGTCTTCAGGGTTATTCTGCGATGGCCACTGTCATGTTCAAGTTCATTTATAGGCGATTTCAAGACGCGACGTTTATTTCTATTTTATTATTGTATATTTTGTACGGATTACGGATTACGGATACGGATTGCATTTGGTACGGCGGTGGCCCGGTGGCCCTGTGGTTGATAATCGTACGGTTAGCAACAACAGTCGATTAGGTAATACCACTCATAGAAGTTGAAGCGAAATAATACGATCTTATTGCCTTTTTAGCCTTTGAAGTAACAGATAAGAGTTAGTTTTATCGTGATTTTTATACAAAAATGTGAAGTAAGTATTAAACGACTAGTTTATTACCTACCGCGACTACCTATAAATCGTCTCCAAACTTATAGACTACCTACCCTACTTATTTGTTTATGGTCATTTACAAAGCAGAATATTATAACAAAATAGGTACTTACCTATCTGTACTAGGTAAACTTACTATGATCGAATTCGCAATGCATCTTAACAAAGTAGGTAACTACTTCCTCTACACAAGACAATCACAATATCATAGCAACGACAAAGGAACACTTTTATGAAGCCGAAGCAAAAACTGCTTAATTTTTACTTTTTTTTGCTTTTTTTAAAATTAGGAATACAAATCGGTATCTATTGTCTAAGTAGAAGACAAAATCGAACACTAATAACCAGCTTATTATTGTCCCACTGTAGAGGGGCCTCCTTCTCATACAGAGAAGGCACGAGCATTGATTTTTTGTTTGTTTTTTTTTTCATTTTTAATGTCTGATGAATATAGGTAGATAATTATAATCTATTGTAATTTAATTTTAATTTTATATAATTTATGATTTGTGTTGTCTGTATGTGAATGATTTGTAACTTAAATGAGTCTCTGTTACTTGAAATAAATGAACAAGTAAATAAATTTATTAATTGATCACCACGCTTGCTCAAGGCGAATTGGAGGTTTCAGAGTTACGTTAAGTCCAGGGGTCCTACCACAACCTCTTAAAACAATATTACTTTAATATTACTTTGATCACGCTCTGTTGGATTTTCAACGCTCGGATCAGCGCCGAGAGTTGAAAATGCAACAACAGAAATTACAAAGTAATATTAAAATAACATTGGTTTAAGAGGTTGTGGTAGGCCCCCAGATTTCCTCACGATGGTTTTCCTTCACCGATGTCCAAGATCAATATAGAAAGTACATAATAACTAGAAAAAATCACATTGCTGCTTGTCTGTGCCCGGTTGTGAATCTACAACCTCGTGCATGAGAGGCAGGTGTTTTAACCGCTGGGCCATCACGAGTTCACGACTGTGCCATTTTCGATGGAAGCCGGGATGAATCGAGTTGTATGGAGTCCTCAACACTACAATCCAGTTCACTCATTTCAGTCTAGTATATATGTTACGGCTAATAGCCGAAGTGCGGTTGCACCTAGTTTTAGCCGGCTACAACTAGGTGCAGCCGACCACATGCGGTTAAACTTAGATGTATCCTACTTATCTTCGGTTAGAACTAGGTTTAGCCTTCATTATAGCGGTTAGAACTAGGTGCAGCCGTTTTTCCCGCCGGAAATCGAAAAAAAAAAACCACGAAGGTGATGCCTGCCATCCCCTTCTAACCTAACCTGTCCTAGTCGGGTGCCCCAAGTCCCGAATTAACCGAAGATAAGTAGGATACATCATCTAAGTTTAACCGCATGTGTTCGGCTGCACCTAGTTGTAGCCTGCTAAAACTAGGTGTAGCCGCACTTCGGCTTTTAGCCGTGACATATACACATAGATTAGATTTATTATAACTTGTACTGCTCACATTACTGTAGTCTGTAAAGTGTGTCGTGATGGCTCGCTGGTAAAGGCGCTTGCCTCTTATGCCTGAGGTTGCAGGCTCGAAACCGAGCATAGTACCTACAATAAAATTGTGACTTTTTAAATTCATAGTGTACTTTCTAAGGTTTTCTTAAACATCATTGACGATGGTGAAGAAAAACATCGTGAGGAAACCCGGGATTTATAATGCCATAAGTGTATATGTTATACAATCGTAGACCTTGCCGAGCACAGCACACAAAATTGGACGGTTGAAGAGGGCAATCTAAGTTATTTTAAGTATGTATAATATAATAATTTATTTATGCTTTATGTATATCGAGACTACTATTAACATGTGTACCTCGATGAATAATATGGTCAACAAAAGAGATAGGTATGCAGGGTAATTTATTTAAAAGCATATACTTGATAAACAGTTAGTTATCTGCTTTTTACTTCTTTTTTATTTTTAACCGACTTCAAAAAAAGGAGGAGGTTCTCAATTCGGCCGGTATTTTTTTTTTTTTATGTATGTACACCGGTTACTCCGAGGTTTCTAGTCCGATTAGTGTGATTCTTTTTTTGTTCGATGCAGTATACTTGCCATTTGGTCCCATAACAATTTCATCCAATTTGGTTTAGTGCTTTTTATTTTGTGAGCATTTTTCTAAATTAAATATATCGTGTGAGGTATTGTTTGAAAGGGCTTTTATTAAGGATTACAAACATTAACACACAAGCACTAAAAAGTAAAAAATAAAAAGCTTTTTTACAAAAAAAGACAACCGCCTTCAAAAACTACAAAATAAAAAATAACTTTAGTTTGGAAGTCGGTGGCAATATCTACATAACAAAAAACAAAACCAAAGCCGCCGACTTCCAAACTAAAGTTATTTTTTATTTTGTAGTTTTTGAAGGCGGTTGTCTTTTTTTGTAAAAAAGCTTTTTATAAACTTAATAAATTAATGCTGTTCTACACATTTTGACCATGTTGTACCTATTGCATTTTTGTATAACATTTATTTTTTACATGTTTCAGAGTTAGTACTATCAAGTTATTTTCATAAGTACTTCAAAGATCTCTCAATGGAGACTGCCCAAGTCCGAAGGAAAATGGTATTATAGTGCACAAGTATGAGCGCAAACACGAGTGAACTTGCATCTTCCGTAATAAGATGAGGGAGATGTTGACTTTCCAAGATATGGAAGGTCCACCAAGATCCTAACTCCGGGCTACTAGGCTACTACAGAGATAGGTATTACATAATGCAAAATTGTAATAACACTTCTTTGACTGCCTCGTTGGTCTAATGGTCACAAAGCTCGACTGCTGAGCATGAGTTCTGGGGGGTTCGATTCCCAGGTCGGACAAAGTGTTATTAGGTTTTTCTCTCAGGAATTTCTCAGTAAGTAGTAGGCTCGGAGTCTGGTTTGTGCCTGGTTGATGGTAATAGGCTCGCCCCCTATTACATGGGACTTAAACATAACTGGCGAAATGTTCGGGGATTACCTACAAGCGTGATGTTACCAGGGCCGTCTTTAACATATTGTAGGCCCCGGGCACAAGGATCTCGGGGCCCCTGTGTGTTTTATGTGTACTGATAGTTGAAAAAATTAATTTTTTCATGTTCAATTGACTCTATTTCAATTATGTGACTATATTGATGTCTTGTGACTTTTTCAATTCATATGTACTTTCTAAGTTTATCTTCGAAATCACTGACATCGGTGAAGGAAAACATCGTGAGGAAACCTGGACTTACCTATACCAGCCTATTACTGTCCCACTCAAACCATGTCAGAGGCCCTTGAGGTGGTTTAGAAACTCTGACACTAGGGTGTGTGGGGTCGTAAGACCTTACTGCACACACGATAATGAAGAAGAATAAAAGAGACATAATACTCATTTCTTAAGCTTGGAGCAAGAAAATTATTGTAAATCGCACTGCAATTCAAATGTTTTGTCACTGAACAGACTGCAAGGAATGATTTTTTTGGGGACAGGCCGGGGCCCCAGACGGTCGTGGGGCCCTGGGCACTTGCCCAGAGTGCCCAGTGGAAGAGAGGGGCCTGGATGTTACGATATGTTATGTTCTTTGACTGTTCAAGCATTACGCTAAGACCTTAGTTATAACTTGTTATAACTTACTTCACACAATAAGTTCAGTAGCCTGTATTAAGTTAGATAAAAATAGGTGGGTAATAAAAATAAAGCCCGTCGGAACTGGATTGCAATTGCAAGAAATTGCGTAAACCTAAGTAGGTAGGTAGAGGCACCTTAGATACCTAGCACTTACACAACAATACGTTAATTTTGTTATTTGCCATATTTCACAGACTAATAGATAAAGAAAAAAAAACCCTAAGTAATATCATTTTTATACATATTTTAGTAATGGTGTCGGCCTCCTGGCCTGGGTTTGGGACAACTGCGGACAAGTAACCTATTAAAAAAAGAATTTACTTAAACCATCGATTCGTAAAGCAGAAGTAGATCGAGTATCCACGGCATAGGAACTAGATTGCCTGTATCCGTCGCGCGGACTGAGTTTTAAATTCAAAGATTTAAAAAAAATAACCACTGCTATAATAACTGCTTTTATAAAAAAAAGTAGAAATGTACTGTGGCGGTACATACAATATTGCAGCAATGGCAATATTTTAACAGATCAAATCAAATATGTCATCTTCAATATTTATTTTTAAAAATTTTCCCATCATGATGTCCCATTAAAATTTCATAGATTATTGTCTAATAACATTGGAAACTTGTTACAAAGGGTGCAAAAGTAAGACAATTTTAAAGCAGAATCACAAATAACTTTTCACTGAAATGTAAGCTTGTAAAGAGATCAACTTATCTCATTTTATCATCCTATTTTACATAGAGCTACCTAATAAACATACTAGCTACGTACTTTCTCTGCAACTTAAGAACGCGGTAACTACCATCTGTATTGCCCACTTACAGCTGACCAAAGCTTCTTGGCATGGGAAGAAAAGAAGTAGAAACGAAGCTGATTTGCGGATTCTCCGTCCCGCCCAGCTGTGGCTCCGCCTACACTGCTGGGCGGCTGGCGTGAAATCCTGGATTTACTGTCAGTATGCACTGAGTCGTCGAAGAGAACGCACCGCTAATTTGTCAGTTACTGTATTATAGTTTACGTGCGTCGTACGCGCTGCTGGTGAAAACAGGTGTGTATGAATATTGTTTTTTTATTTTTGATTTAAAATTCAAGAAATCGATTTTTCGTAAATTCGGTCTTGTTTGAACTTTTTTGTAAACAAACTTTCATTAAGAGTTAAATGTGTAACCTATGTTCGATGTTGGTCTAAAGAAACGAACGTCATAAACTTATTCTTAAACTAATTTCATGTCATGTCCATTTGGTTATTTTTTTTTTTCATTAACTTTAATTACCCACAAGAGACAGTCAATTAGGTCAAAAGTAAAGTTACTAAGCAATCAGCTAACAATTGAAAAGATTTCTGTAGTTTTGAAGAAGAAAATAAATGTGAATCTAATCGGTTCCGGTTTTCCAATGAAAAAAAATAGTCCTTCCGTAAAGAAATTGAATTTAGAACAGGTAATATTTTATGCTTTTTGGTAGTTAACTTCTATTAGATACCAAAGTGGTTAGTAGTTATGCAAGATTTCGGCATTTTTTCTTGTAGGCAGACTAGACTTCATTTCAAGCATGTTAGGTGCTTCGTATAACCGAATAAATTGGCGACAGTTACCTATTAGGCTAAAGTTAGGTCTCAGTTAACATTCAGTTCCCGTAAGTTCTAAAAACGAAAGCTGAAGTAATAAGGAAACTTGATCGAATACTTTCTTTACTAGACATGAGAACAGTGAAAAGTTTTAATGATTGAAAACCATATGATAAAGTTTCAAGAATTGTCGCCGGTTTGACACATCTGCAGTGCTTTCTGTAAAAATCTTTTTCATAGGTGAAGTGAGCTTGAGGAGAGTTGTCAAACCATCTTACTACAAACTCACTTATACTAAATTTACAGATTAGAGCGCGCGGCTGCATAGTTATTAACTTAGTAAAAACATCTTTCTTAATTACAAACCATTTAATAACTTTATAGAATATAACTAAGTAGGTATCTAGTAATCTTAACTTAGGCTTAACATAATACAAAAAAAAACTGTACATATTTTGTAATTCTTACACTAAATTATTATTGTATGAAAATATTTAGGTAGTAGGTAGGTAATCTCTACGAACGTACCTACCTACTTATTATAGAAAGAAAATAGAAAGAAAGAAAAACTATTTATTCACGCGAAAATGACAAATGTAACATAAAAAAAAATTGAACACTAAAGCAAAATAAAACAAGCTGGTAAGTATTAAATCTAAAAAAATCTATTCTATCCTTTTAAAAACGCATCAAAATCTGGACATAAAACAAAAATCAGTACACCGCAGATATAAAATATTCACGCAGGAAAAAAATATACGTCTACACATAGCTAGGATAATAATAGAGTGAACAATGCCCGACAAGCGCCGTGAAAAAGGGGGGAAATGCACAATTAAATTATTAAGTGACAGCTGTGGCACAGAATAACGTGGCGGCCGTGGCAGGCCCCACGGTCTCGTGGTTAGTGTGAACGGACGGTCTTGGTTCGATTACCGGGTCGGGGGATTGAATGTGGGCTTTTTTGTTTGTGAAGGTATTTTTTTTGCTAACGTTAATTGGTGTGGGTGAAATGTCGACTGCATTTTGTTAAATTAATATTTTGATTCACATGTTGGTCGAAAAATACGCATTTTGACGGTTAAGCGTAAAGTTCTTATTTAGCTTAAAGTTTAATTTCTAAATAAGTACACTAATTTTGATAAATATGTATATTTAGCAAAATCATGTCTTGAAAAGGCTAGAAATAAATATACTTACCTACCACATAATAAAATGTTATGTTTCAAAATTGTACTAATTGCTTTCAATAAAGCGACTGGCATGAAACTCGATATCTTTTTTTAAAATTCTTTTGTCAAAGACAGAAGGGGAAAAAGTGAAGTTACGTTTAAAATGAAGCCGGACTTTTCTACTTATTTTCTGAAGTCTCCGGGGAAGTTTTTCCATATTTTTTGTCCTCATCGACAATGGTTCCGACGTTGCCTCTCATTTTACAATTAGGCTTTTCAATTTTGAATGCATAATGTATCAGAAATTGAAAAGACTTTGACATTAAAAAATGTTACGTATTTTACTTTCGATAACGCTGATTTTGATTTTTATTTCATAATTTATTTACTTAAACAGTCATGATATAGCAAACATACGACTGCAATTCTTAAAATAAAATTATTTTACCTAACAGTTTTGCAAGTAGCTGAAAACATTTTTCCCGTTTTATATTACGGAAAACGAGTATCTAGCTAATGAATCGGTATGCTGCGGTTTCAATTAAATGTTCATTCGTCACAGTTCGTAATATTTTGTATAATCATGTTCTAAAACTGCAGGCCAAGTTCTATTTCCTTTTGCTGAAATTATTCGGCGTCTAAAACCGAGAGTAGGTAAACGTTTTTTACGTATTACTAAAATATGTCAACGGCGAAACCTAATTAGCGAAGCAATTCACATGCGTATTCCCTTCGGTATTAATACAACAAAAGATAAAAATTAGATCGGACAGTATGCAAATGAAGCCCACGGGCAAAATGCTAATTTCCGTGGGAGAGCCCGCCAAACTTTTTAATCTCATGTGACGTCACTCCTCCCCCTCTTTGCCTCCACACGACAATGTTGTCAGAGAGATGATTGAAAGCACCTCATTTGTGTTTTTATTACTTTTTAATTTTTCCCATTTTCTCGAGTGGTTTAACCGAACTTTGCTTTTTTTGTTTATTTTGGTAATTTGGCTTTGCTACTTCGCTGCTTCGTCTATAGATCATACGACAGTAAATCATCAACGGTTTGTTACGTGTAATTCCTATACGGAAACCGACGTCATCTAATTAGTATTTTGAACGCATCCTACATGTTTCAAGTTGAAAGAAATGGTGAAGGTAAAATGTACAAGAGAATGTAGGTATGACTTTGTTAGAAAGTCGTTCGCAGTTATCTCGGCTTTTGGAAGGATATTTTTTTTAAATAACTATTTTCATTATATTTACTTCTTATTTCGACAAATTGCTCACAAAAAAAAATCTTTAATCCAATTATCCTCAACCGAGCGGAATGAATGCACAGAATCAGAGAATGCACTTCCCCCTTTACTCATATCGCGTTCCTGTCAATGTTTGCTAATACCAAAAAATATGATTCATCTGGCACATTGTAATTTAAACTTTATATTTGAAATGGTAAAGGTTATAATGGTAGCAATTTTGCTGTAAGTATTATTAGTAGGGTATCGTGTGTCACATTATCTGATACAGATGTCAGTGGCGGCCATTGTGTGATGTGTATTGTCCATAGTTGTGACCTGTCTTCTCATTCAATGGGTAGCACAGATTTCATTCATGTAGTGCATTATGACGTCATGTAACTTTATATCGCGTTTATGGTGAATATGAATTTATTAGATAACGTTTTTGCCGTGGCCCAGTGATTAAATCGGCCGCCTCTCATGCATGTTCGATAGGAAGCAAGTGACAAATGACAATGTGTTTTTTAAATTTTTGAATCAATTCGCCTTGGCCCTTGAGCAAGTGTGATGATCAATATTCGTACCTTCTCTGTTTGAGAAGAGCTAACTGCAGGGTAAAGGCCTCTTCTCATACAGAAATGGGAAGGAAAGGAAGAGGTGGTGCCTTAACTATTACGACATTATTATAAACACTTGTGCATTTTTTAGTTAAAGCATGTCTAATCATCGTAGATTTTATATAAAATCTGCAAAAAACAAATAAAGAGACGTCTCTTAAAATATGAAAGGAGTAGTGTATTATTGGGCATTCTATACCACTGTCGGCAAGTCGCTCGGCGAGTGCGCCTCGCTGCCGACAGTGGTATAGAATACCCAATAATCGTCACTCGACTCGACTCTCCACTCGACCGATGAACTCGAACGAGACAGTTTGTTGTACCGTGTACTTGATTAGGATCGATTAACTCGACCAATGACTAGTAACTTGCTCCTTACCACTATCTTCCATACGGCTGGCCAGTATGCCGCGTTTCGGAGCACGATGAACAATCAACTATTTACTTACCACTGCACTTGACCGATTACTCGAGTTTGCATTCACTGTTAACATAGACTGGCGAACGAGTTGATGGTTGTAACAAACCAACGAAATTACAAGTAGTGAAAAAACCGTTAACGGGTTTTGTAAATAAAAAACAACTGTAAGGTACGGTATTTGGTTTAATTATCATAAAATGTTGGTTTGCCTGGAAAGAAGATATCAGCCGCACGCACGAGCTCTTGTAATTTTCGCCACTGCGGTGAATCCGCATCAGTCTGGAACTTGATTCGGACGAGCGCCTTCTTCCACAGCTCGGCGGAGTCGGTAAGGCGAGCGTCGTCAGCCTTGTACACCTTACAGTCGATGTAGTACTCTCCGTCGGTGCTCGTTGCTCGACGCTCACAGCCGCTGGCTACGCGGTTCACAAAGAATGAAGTTAGGTGATCCGATGAATCTTCTTTGTGTGGGATGTCGCGGTTGTTACTGATGCCGAATATGTCGATGGCAGTATTGACTTTTTTACTGAAACAATAACGGGAACTGTCATTAGTTAATGTTTAGAACGAGAGATGCATGCACAACGAAAAACCATCTGTAAAAAAAATATAACAACTGACTCGACTTTGATCAATACTGTAATCGAACAAATCAAATCCATCGAATCAAACAATAACCGAGTGAATCTGCACTCGTTTTAAAATAATAATTATGTAATAGTAAACTGTCATCTTTATTCAAATTGCACGATTTAGTTAGTAGATATTTACCTATCTACTTTACTGTCTTAATGTCAAAGCTAGTAGATAATTAATTCAGAACATTATTCACCTGGCACGAGCTACGGTTGTTGATTGTGACTGCATCTTGCGTTTCCCATTGCTGTCTGCAGCCGGTTTGCGACTGGACTTCACTTTTTGTCCAGTGATCGAAGCTTGCGAGTAATCACACTCAGAGTCTGACCTGAAATAAAGATAGGGAAAAATTAGTCACACAATTATTATTAATTATCTCAATGGAGTAATGTCATACTATAGGATACAATTGCGTGCGCAAACATTGGTTCTCTCACATTCCCATGAAATAGCAAAACCGTAGAGAGATCGGGTACAGGATCGATGGCTTTACATGCTGTTCAAAGCACGGAAGACTGCTATGAGCAGATCGGGTGATCTGTAAAGTTACGCGCCCACAAACAAACATAATTATAAATTACAAGCGGATCACAAGACTTACATTTTTCAATCAGAAGTTCCACTCGGTTTGATGACTTGGTTGGTGATGACGGCAGCGGGTAGCTATCGTCAATGTCGACGCTGATATTGTACGTAACACAGACTGTTTGTATACCGATGATAACAGAGCACTTCGTTGCACTTGCAGACTGTGAATACTTTGTACCGAATACTTGTAGCTTATAAGTTAAAATCGAATTATAAATAAAGCATGTTAAAAACACTACAATCAATCTAGTATTGTTGTGTTAAAGTAACTTTTTCTATAGTCGTATTATACATGTTCGTAAAATGAAGACGAAGGAAAATTTTATGCTGCATCGAATGTCGATGCAGCGAAATGAGCCAGGGCTGACCAAATGATAGCGGGCACGGAATTGTCACACTACATTGATGTAATTATTTTAGAGAAGTAAATAAATATTTCTAAGGTACTTATTTTATCATCTACGTTTAGGTCTTGTGGTGTAGAAAAGATGAACTTATTGCCTAGTACTTTTACAAACTTCTTGAAATAAATACTAAATATAGTTCTCATAACTACTCTAACAGCCATGAGTCAAACCACAGAAATCAATATCTATCGATACGCTATGATATATTTTAATCGTAAAATTGCATTGTGTAAATTTTGTATATTGCTGATACATAGAATGCCTACTAAGTTATTGTCAACCCTAACTAAAATAGCTGATTATTGTAAATGTGAAATAAATAATTAGGTTAAGCACACGTGTAACATTTGCGAAAAACAACTTTTATGATGAAATATTTTTCTGCTTTTTAGACCAAAAAAAATTAGTATAAAATATTATTTATTATTTCAAAGGTCTCTCGGAGTGAGCACATTTCTAAACAGTCACCGAAAAATTAAGTCAATTATTAAAAATAAATATTTTATTGATTACACACCAGAAAGTACAATACGAATGATTTCATCTCCTGAAGCAACAGTGTTCGGTACATCGTGGGGGCCTTGAAATACACATACATATTTGGATCAAGCAGATACATATTCTTATGTATAAATCATTTCATATTGTGCAGGTAATTATCAAATATCAGTACATAATAGTATGACTTTTTTTTCAACCCAGAATTTACAATTTTATGTCTGATTCTTTATCGGTGCCTAATAAAACCATTTTTTTTATTTCAGATACATTCTGCCTAAACATAATATTAATTACCGACTGGCCTGTGAAGAATTATTTAATTAACAGAAATATTATTGCGATCCCAAGAATATCTACACATTTGAACTACCTATACAAAATTGGAACTTATGTAACTTACCTATATTATTACATAATTATATTGCAGGTAATTAATAAATCATTTATTTTTGCTTAAAATATTATTTACATATTTATATATTTTTCATTATAAGTAATTATCTTCCCGTTTTCAATTTTTCAGAAATATTTTGATGAAGGATTAGTTCATGAAGAAGTGATCATCAAACAAGAGAACGTGAGCAAAACGGACCTGTATTCGATAATTCTGCTACGCTGCTTACTTCGATTGTTTATGTATAGTAGGTAAGATCGTGAATGTTAGTTGTAAGTATTAATCTATTTATAGTAATATAATATTAATAATATAGTATTCATTTATTAAGTGACTATATTGTTTATTAATTAATTTCAATAAGTAACATTAAAATGCCTCACTGTTCGGTTTGCAAAGTATTTGTAGATAATCGTCGATGGTCTGGTCATTTACGTAGCAATGTTCATAAAAATAAAAGCGCGATCCCTATTTATGAAAACGTTGTAATGATTAATTCTTCATTTAAAGCACGAATCGTAAGTTACAAGATCATTGCAACTAGCGAACAAATAAATAATTTCCCTGAAGTGTTTCTCCATGATATAAGTGAACAAGTTAAAAATCTAATAGATCGGTCACTACAGAAACATACAGCTGTCAAAATTAACTTTGAACTTTTTTCTTCTTTTCTTATGTTTAAAAATGATCAACAGGAAATGAAATCATTTGCTACGAAAAACATTATCATTCATTTTAATTACGATTTTGATTTAATTTATAAATCAGCAGTTGATTTACTGTTAAAAAAAATTGAAGAGTTTCAGGAGAGAGATAGTGGTTGGACATTTTTATGCAATTCACATTTAGAAATAAATATTAATAAATATCAACCTCTCGGCGGATCTAAATTTATAACTTTGCCAAAATTTATAAAAAATAAAAGAGCTTGTTTGAACATTCGAAATAAAGATGAGTATTGCTTTTTATGGTGTGTTGTGGCGGCCCTGTACCCCACAACCAGACATCCCGACAGAGTTTCGTCTTATCCCTACTTCCAGGATGTTTTAAATATTGATGATTTGACATTTCCAATCACATTTTCGGACATAGCTGTCTTTGAGAAAAATAATCCCTTTCTGAATATATTCGTGTATGGTTTAAAAAATGATAAGACAATCATTGGACCTTTGTATACATCAACGAATATTAAATCTAAAAGTATCCATCTATTGCTTTTAGAAAATAACACTAATTCTCATTACTGTCTTATCAAAGATTTGCCTCGTCTAGTCAGAAATCAGATGACCAAACATCATGGTAAGCTGTACTTCTGCGAAACATGTTTATTGTTTTTTCCAACGCACAACCAAATTGAATCACACCTGTGTGGGGGAATTGTCACCGTTTTACCAGAACAGGGATCATTTTTAAAGTTTAAAAACTATGATAGAAAACAAAACATTCCTTTCGTCATATACGCTGATTTCGAAACATTACTCGAACCGATTACCGGCGATGAATTCGACACCACTAATACGTCATACTCGCAACGCCACGTGCCGACCGCGTTCGCCTATAATGTAGTATCATCATTTAATGATAGGGTTGACGGATATAGAAGTTATCGCGGAAGAGATTGTGTTTCAAAATTTGTACATTTTCTTACTGAAGATGTTAAAGCCATACATAGAATTCTGTGCAAAAGCGAGCCTATGATATACACAGAGGAAGACGCTATCGATTTTAAACGCTCTGTTAAGTGCTACATTTGTGAAAATTTACTGTTGTCCGATAGAGTAAGGGATCACTGTCATATTACAGGTCGATACCGAGGCGCAGCACATCGACACTGTAATCTGCAACATAAAGTACCAAAATTCGTTCCAATATTTTTCCATAATTTATCTGGCTACGATTGTCATTTATTTATAAAAACGTTAGGTGAAATTCCAGGGCAAATGAAAATAATACCCAAGAACAAGGAAAAATATACAGCATTTACAAAGTATATACCTATTGCTGATAACGAGTTTATACAAATAAGATTTTTAGATTCTTTCAACTTTTTAGGAACAAGTTTAGATAAACTTGCTAAAACATTACACGTAGAAAATTTTGTTAATCTTCGATCTCATTTTTCTAATGAAAGACAATTTAGTTTGCTGACTCGTAAAGGTATATATCCGTATGATTATATGACCGATTGGAAATGTTACGAACAAAAATCATTACCATCTAAGTATTGTTTTCATAATTCTTTGACCAACGAAGATATAAGCGATGAAGATTATAATCACGCTCAGGCTGTTTGGGCTGAATTCAATATTAATGACCTCGGCGAGTATACGGATCTATATTTAAAAACAGATGTACTTTTGTTGACAGACATATTTCAAAATTTTCGAAAAACATGTTATCAATATTACAAACTCGACCCTGCGTTTTATATAACTGCACCTAGTTTATCTTTCGATGCAATGTTGCTAAAAACAGGTGTCCAGTTAGAACTTGTGTCGGACTTGGCTATCATCAGAATGATTCAAAGCGGTATACGAGGGGGCTTGTGCATGTGTTCCCATCGGTATGCAAAAGCGAATCATAAATACATGCCAGAATATAATGCATCACAGCCTTCGTGTTTTATAGTATATCTAGATTGTAATAATCTATACGGCTTTAGCATGTGTCAGTATTTACCGTATTCTAGTTTTAGATTTCTCAGTGAAAATGAATTAGCTAATTTTCGTGTTGAAAATGTTGAGGATAACGCTGAGTGGGGCTTCATATTAGAAGTCGATCTTTTGTATCCTGATCATTTACACAATAACCATAATGATTTACCATTTTGTCCTGAGAAATGTATACCCCCGGGAGGTAAAACAAAGAAATTAATTGCAAATTTGTATAATAAGTACAAATATGTAATACATTATGTTCATTTAAAAAAGTGTTTAGAACACGGTTTAATATTACGTAAAGTTCACAGAGCTATTACTTTCAGACAGAGTCCGTATTTAAAACAGTACATAGAATTAAACACTCAATTAAGACAAAAGGCAAAAAGTTCCTTCGAACAAGACTTTTTTAAGTTGTTAAATAATAGTGTTTTTGGCAAGACTTTAGAAAATACTGAAAATAGAGTAACCGTTCATTTAGTTAATCAATGGTGCGATCAATCTAATCGAACCAAGAAATTAATATCCGCCGAGAGACTTGTAGCCAACCCCTATTTCCATAGTGCTTCTATTCTATCTGAAAATTTAGTGGCAATACAAATGAAACCTGATCAAATTATTTTAGATAAGCCTATATACATTGGATTCACTGTATTAGAACTTTCTAAGTCACATATGTATGATTTCCATTACAATATTGTAAAGCCTTTTTATAAAGACCGAGTGCAGTTGTGTTATACAGATACCGATTCATTTGTTTATAAAATATTTACTGATGATTTTTATCATGACTTGAAGTTTAGTTTCTTGCAATATTTTGACACGAGTAACTATGACGTTGAAAATAATTTTAAAATACCAATAATGAACAAAAAAGTTCCAGGTCTGTTCAAAGATGAAATGGAAGGAAAATATATATCTGATTTTGTTGGTTTGAGATCAAAACTTTACTCTATAAAAACTCCTAATAAAATAATTAAAAAAGCAAAGGGAGTAAAATCATGCGTAGTAAGGGACTTGAACATAACAGATTATCAGAATATTTTATTTAATGGTGGATTTATCCGTAGAAAAAATGTTATGTTTAAATCAATAAAGCACGAAATATTTACTCGGAGCGTCAACAAAATTGTCTTATCTAGCAATGACGATAAACGATCGATATCTGTAGATCGAATATCAACGAGAGCCTGGGGTCACTCTTCGATTTTAAAGAATTAAGACGTGGTTTTTAGACTCAGAATGTTTTGTAATAAATAATATAAGTACTTAGGTTATATTTTTTTTATAATAAAATTAGTTTTAATTATGTATACCTACATTGTGTATGTAATAATCTTACTTTAGTTTTAGAAAATATATCTAATTAATGTATGATAAATATAATATTGGTACCTATAGTTTTAATAATTCTACTATTTTGTAAAATTGGAAAAAGATATTATTAAAATATGAATGATTATAACTATCCAAGTTGTTTAATTTATGAGGTATTTACTTTAAGAAATCCTCCTTTTCAAAGTCACTTTATAGTTACAAACATACAAACGGGTCGAACACAGAATATCCTTTTTTTAAGTCGGTAAAAATGAAATCAAACCGAGACTCAAGTTTCATCATGCACCTATAATAATGTCAACCACGTAAATTGCATTATGTACGCAATACAATAAGACTGATTTTCAAAGAGCTAACGTTCAAGTAATATTATGATCATAACGCTGTTTGTCAGTACATAAAAATAATACGACAGTTCAATACCCTTGGCATGGAGACACAAGTGCTTAGTTAACATTTTTATGGTTAACGTGTTTTAACTTGTATATTGACGTACTCGTGATAGCATAAATATTTTTTTAGGTCATTTACTAAATATTACTCGGCTGGAGTACTTGTACAATTTTAGAGTGCATCGTAATCATGTCGGTAAGTAAAACATGTTTAATTCGATTTTTATATTGTTTCGTAACGTCTAACAATTTTATTGTGTTTGCAGCAGTATTAATAATCATAAACATAACACTACGTTTGGCAGAGGTAATAGTGCACTTACATTTCGCCAGAGCCTATTTATTGTCACTAATCTAAACCTAATACAGGCTCCAGGATGGTTTTGAAATATTCCTCGATAGAAACCTAATTATAGCGCTTTGACCGCTATACCTACTAACTGGTTAATGTTTTATATTATCTATTTTTTTGTTCCAGATGTCTGAATCCGAGATTGTGTTCAGCCAGTATGCTCAGGATCCTTACGAGGGATTCTCTGAGATGTTTCGCAGCGAACCCCAGCACAGCAAACAAGTCACGAAAGATAAAAAACCAAAACGGTGCAGGGAAAAGTCGAAAAAGCTAAAACCAACCAAATCCTTCGTTATGAGCCGACTACAGCGAAGAGGGATTAAATTAATAAAAATTTCAGTCATAGATCTATGTAATAACAATCCTCAAAACATAGACAGTGATAGTGACAGTGAGAACGTTATTATAAATGCACAATATATTGTTCAAGATGCTATCGACAGTGTTATGGACGAAACTGAGTCTTTAGTTAAGAAAATATCGAAATCTTTAATAGATACTGACTTTTAATAATCTTTTGTGTAAACTAATATTTATAATTTAATTAAGATATTTCTTTTCAATTTCGTGTAGTGTTGAGTTATTTAGAGAAGTGTGGGGGGTGTTTAGCAAAATAAAAGCATATTTAACTTATTTTGATTTTTATTTAAAAAGCCTAAAAACTAATAATCTACATTACACACATTAGTAGGTACATACATTTCATGCCCATTCTAAATACTTCCTTAAACAAAGCACATTTTTAAGCGCACAATGCTTTAGATGTTTATTACAATTAAAATTAGATCTTCCTTCACAGTATTTTTTATGCAAAGCAGAGAAATTAGGACATTGTTCTTTGCCAAGGTCTGATACTGTACAATTCATACAAAGATCCTTTATCCAATTCACCTTCTCCAAACCATTTACAATGATTTCCTTATTTTCTAGATATGGAACGATTATACGTCGAAATTCTCTATAGTCAATATATCCTTCATTCCAATAAATACCTCTATTTCTTTCCAACCATATAACCTGTTTCTTTTCATCACTTGTTAAGTGTTTAAACAAGTATGGTGGTTTTATTAAAAATGTTTGAGTATAATCACGAGTAGCAAAAGCTAATTCTTTTATTATAAAATTATTGTACAGGTCCTTAAACCCTTGAACATCTAATATGATAGTATTCGGATTCATGATATTTTTCTCACAGTATTACTCAGCGGCTTATACTCAATTATACAGTCGTTCAATATAAGACAATATGCAGAAGTTTGATCCGGTATGTCCGAATCACTTTCAATTTCCACTCGTACATCCACAATAGGACCTGTCTTTACATTATCAGCTTGTCTAGAGCAATCTATGATAAACAGCGGCGCCAAATCTTTAAATTGTTTCTCACTTAATAACGGTTCCGAGCGACGTCCGTAATAAGACTGTTGAAATCGAATGTATTGCTCGTATAATAAAGCGATTCTGTTATTCGCAAAACTGACATTTAGGTTTTCATACGGGAAGTAAGTTGAATTTAAGTATACTCTAACATCGCGAACATGACAGTGATCAAATTGAGACATATCAGAACTTGAATTGTTTTTTCTATTTGTTTGTAGGCCCATAATTATGTATCTTGGTTTCTCTATTTGTGAGGAAGTTTTGATAGACCAGGTATGTTTTGTAGTTTTAGGTAAAGCTGGATATTCGTACAGATCCCAATTTCTGAATATCATCTGGAGTGGTCGATCTTTTTCTAACAGTTTTAGCAAACTTATTTTCTCTTTGTCGGACACTTTAACATGCGGTACACGCCAGATGATTTTATTTATTTGAACGTCTTCTACAAATTCACCGGTGTTAAGTTTGACCGCATTCAGGTTAGTATTACTTCGTAGCAATATCAGTTCGTGCCTACAATTTATCACGACTTTCTTGAAATCTTCGGCGAAACCGATGATGTTACAGAGTGGTATAGAAGCGGAAAAGCTACCCCCATTTATATTTTTTATGCCATCAATATTCCAGCCCCATGCATTAAATATCTTTGATTCACTTTCACTCATTGATATTAACGATTTCATGGTGGTAGTTATGCCAGCATTTTTTATTCTATCAATTTCCACTCCATTTAGCTCGTATCTTATATCTTGGAACAGGTAAAGTAGAGCATTATTCGTAAAATTAACACTAGTGGCTTTCTCTTTCATATCCTTTTTGCTTACGATAACAGTTCCTTCCAAATACAAGGTACTAGCTGACGGAAGTATATACAAGTCTTGTTGGTTAATGGGTATGCGAATTTCATCGTTCCTATTGAAACTAGTTACGTAGGGCTTGTAAGAATGAAATTCGATTCCTTCAACCGTGTTATCGTAGGTTGGAGCGGATAAAACGTCTAAGATATTCATTTTAGCAAACCGATAGCTTTGAGAAATGCCTTGTTGTCTTTAGTTAATTTTATTTTCTTCTTAGGGCGAGCTCTTATATGGTTGGAAGCTTGAGCGGAACTGATATTTTTGATTTGCTGATGCACATATTTATTGTAGTCGATCATTTTTTTCTTCTGAGATGCAAATACAGCTGCACTTCTTCACCGCGCAAATTTATTAAGCGGTTATTTATATCTAACAGCCTGATATGTATGCAGCTAATGTTGTTTTGGTTGATTGGAAAGTATATCGCGTTTTTTGGGATTTCTATAATCCTATATCCGGGAGGCACGTTGAGTGCAAATTCGTGGATAATGTGACTCGGTTCTCCGTTTGTGTACGAGCCGCTTACAATATCACATTCGATCCTGATCACTGTTGTAGGTAAAATGTTGACTGGCAACTGTGACTCATGCCATTTATTTGCTTTCAAGATCTGTTTATTAAACCCTAACAAATTCCTGAAAGTACCTTCTTTATTAAAATTTATGTCCTTTGTACAATATACAGCAGCTTTTAAAGTATTGTTATTGCACTGTAGTTTGATTGATGCATCTTTCATTTCAGATTTCAAATAATCATTAATATCTTGCAATTCATAGGTGCCCTCCGGTATTTCGATAACTTCGTTAGAACCATAATAGAATTTATTATTCGTTTTGTCAATGTTTGGAATCGAATTAAATGTTGCGAAATGCAATAAGGCACACTCATACTGTTCATATAGTTGCAACGTGTTGGGATAGTAAGTAGATAAAGTTGACGAGTTTCCAGTTATCGATAATGTGAGTGACATCTTGCAAATGATTGAAATAAAAGAAAAGCATAAATTTTATACGTTTTTATTCCAGAAAGTCCACAGATATTCTAAACATAAGTGTCCACAATTTACAGTGTTGAATTTCTGATATCTTGTATAATTATAAAAAACTTCACAATTCTTAAAATATCGTATTAATTCCATTGGAGGTTTCAAATCTCCAAAGCTATCAAAATATTCACAATAATTGCATACTTTTACATAAGCTACCCAATGCGTCCCTTCGTTCTTATAATCGTCCAAGTTAACGATACCGCATTCAATTCGTTTTGGCGTCCTTGGTAACTGATCTCTCATATACACTCCTCGAAAGTGAGGGATGTCGCGAGCATACCTTTGGATGTCTACATTAGTTAGAGGACGATTAGGTAGCTTATGTTTCAGTTTTTTGAAGATTTTACGAATAAACCTTTTCCATTTTTATGTGACTTAATGTATAAACCCTGACCTAACTTTAAAGACTCCATAGCCCTATTATGTCGCTGTGTTTCTCGTAAATTTTGCTGTCCTGCTTTGTAATCGTTAACAGTTTTTGCAATACCAGCCGCACCACCAGCTAAAGTTCCTAATGCTGATAAGCCCGCAAAAATTGGGATTAAAGGTAGAATACCTCCAGTCTTCGGTAAGGGTATCACTCGTGGTACTCGAATTTTCTGAATTTTTGGAAATATTTTTTTAGCTGCTAAGTAAGCAGCGTTAATTAAAGTTTTACTGTCCTTTGGTTTCAGTTTCTTTATTTTCGCTCTTATTTTTGATACGAAACTTTTAAACGTTTTAACGCCGGCACCAGATTTCAGTTTGGCTTTCATAACTTTGCTCACTAACCATGAACTAAGTTTTTCACCTTTCCCTGCATCGTTCGACTTAAGTCTTTGTTTAGCCATATTTAGTAGTTGTAAATCAGCTTTGTGACGATTGGGTAAGTCTGTATGGTTTGCATATGCAATGTCGTGATGCATGCAAGCTTCGTCTAGCTTATTTACACCTCGGTCACCTCGTAGTAAACGTTTCTGGAGTTTTGTTCCCGGACCGCAATAATTGTAGCCGGGTAAATGAAGTTCGAACGGCAGATTATTAATTAAGGTATTAACAAGTTCACCTCCTTGCATTGTCTAAAGTGTAATGAAAGAAATAATGCAAAATTAACTGTTATATAATTATCTTATTCCACTATTGCAGTTTTGTCGATCCAACTGTTTTCTTCGTTATTTAGACCCAACCATTTCACAAACATTTTTGTTCCTTTCCTTTTTAAAACCCTTTCTATCAAATAAATACCAGGATAGGAAGATTTCTGAAGTTCTTGCTCGTAAAAAGTCCCCAATATGGCTTGCTTTCGCTGATCTTGTATATGATATGTTACTGGTATGGTATGATTTATTTTTTTTATAGTAAATATTTCAGTTGACCAATTAGGTGTATAACCTTTCTCAAAATTGTGTTTGTATTTACTGATACGAACAAAGTCACCTACTTTGAACTTTGGTTTTCTACGAATGGTTACATGATTTAAGGTTTTTTTAATATTTTCTTTTATAACTGACTCACAAGATTTATTTACTTCGATTGGTTTAAATTTAATAGTACGATGTTTTGTGTTGTTATAAGTCTTTAACGTAACTTCTAATGGTACACCTAACCATTTATAGTTTCCATTCAGACTAAAATATTTATATAATTTATTTTTAAGAGTTTTAATCAGTCGCTCCACGATCGAAGCTTTTTTGGTAGAAAACGATGAGTAATGGTTAATATTATACGTTTTCATAAGCGTTTGAAATGAGTTGTTATAAAATTCTGTTCCCATATCAGTTTGTAAATTAACAGGTTTGCGATTGCTGTTAATCAGTATTCGTTTAAATGCATGAGTAACATCAAGTTTATTTTTTGATTTTAATGACTCTGCCCAAGCATACTTTGAGAAGCAGTCAATCACCACTAAAATGTAATTATGACCTTTATTATATTTTCTCAGGTTTTGCATGTCCATCAGATCAGCTTGCCACAAGTCATCGACCCCTTTTAGAATGACAGGACGTCGAAGGAAATTTCTTCTCGCTGCTTTATGTATTTCATTAACAATTTGTTGTTTTGCCATTACGGAGATTTATTTTGAAGAAATTTATCTACCTCTGCTTTAGTATAAAACTTATCTTGCAAATGAGTTAAAACCTCAGGTATCTTTGCTTTTAAAGTAGCCTGTACTGTACCCTTTGTGTCTTTTATGATTTGAGAACGCAATGTTCCAATCATATTATTAAATTCTTTTAACATATTAGCATTTAAACGATCTACATAATCCTTGTTCACAGTCAAATTATTTAATTCTTTTAACATGTTAGCATTCAATCGATCTACGTAATCCTTGTTCACAGCATCGTCTGCTTCTACTGGAGATCTAATTCCTCTCAGTCTTGATGTTTTTAAATCAAAATCTCCGTTTTCTAATTTTAACAATGCATTCTCATTAAACTCAAATAACTCTGAGAAACGCATTCTTTTGTGAATGTAGTGTCCGAATTTGTCTACGTTCATGTTTAAGGTGTATTGTATCGAGAGGTTGATAATAAAATAAACACATTTTAAAATATTTATTAATTTATAACTTTATTTTCACGCAATTCTTCAATGATAGATATAATTTCATTATCTAATCCTGTGTTACCAGCATCTCGAGATGCAATCAATAATTTTAACCTATCCACCAGTTCATTGGGATCGTCCCAATATACAAAATCTACGTTTTTCTTCCACATTTTTGTTAAAGGTAGTCCTTTTCCCTTCGATTGGTGCTCCTGAATTGTACTTCGTAGTTGGAATAAAGCTTAATAATTTGCAAATATTTTTGCCCTTTATTACTTTATATTGGTTTACTAGGCTCATAGTCTCGTCGATGTGCATTTGTATCAAGTAACATCGACTTATAATGTTTCATATCACTCTCTGTAACCATGCTTAAATCTACGTTCTTTTTCAGCAGCAACTGTTTTAAACCAGGCGTATTTCGGTATTTGCGTCCAGCCACGATGATATACTCATCGCTGATCGTTATACGAGCAGAACCTAACATCAATTTGCCGTCCTCTACTCTGACACCAAACGGAATATCTTTCAGTGCTTCTGAGGACACTGACCAGGATGACATATCACATCCCTGGTTGTTTTCAGCTAATGATTTATACGAAGAATCACTTTCGATATCAGATTCATATTCGTTTTCATTGTCGTTGTTATCATTGCTGTCTTTACTAATAGGGACTTCTTTTTGCAAAGTTTTATCGATAAACGGAACTTCGGTTTCTTCATTTTCCATATTTTGGAGGAGAGAAGCCTGCTTACTGACGTTAGCAATTAGGTTGAGTGGTTCTGTTACCGGCTTGAACACTGATTCCAGCGCTTGCTGATTGTTAATCTCAACATCTCGCATCTTTCGCACTTTCTTCTTAACAGCTTCTGCAGCTTCAACTATTTGTCTTTTCAGTGATTTTTCCATAATAACAAAAAAAAGTTCGTGATTGATTAAGCGTTGTCTGAAGAATAATGATATCGCAAGGGTATCGGTCTTAAATATGAGTATTTTTAATCAAAGACAACAAAAGTGTCAAATTTATTTCTGTAACATCCTTTATTTTTGGAGCAATCCTTATTAATTACTACGTAATTAAAGGGTTCACTCCATATTTTCGAACACATTTCACGAAATTCAATCCATGACATATCAGTGTTGACGTGTTCTTCATAAATATGTCGTAAATTAATTTCATCTTGTTTAAAAAGTATGATTAAGTTCGCATTGTCTCTTACTAACTGCTTAGGGATTTTACTATATGTTTGGTTTAGATAGAAACAATCAATGCACTTGTGTCTTCCCATCGCAAAATAATCACGCATGTTACTTTGATTTTCACAAGCAACATCATCAAAAATAATCACGGAGTTGGGTTTTGCGTCCTGAACGCTTAGTACTTCCTCATTTCCCTGATATTTCTGGAGGGAAACACCAGGCACCCGTTGCAAAACACTTTCTAAAAAAATGTACTTAGGTTGGTGCAGAGTTTTTGAATAAACATAAACATTTTCAAATCTTAATCCGTTTTCGTGTATTAGAAGACCAATTAATAAATTAGTTTTTCCACAATTGGACGGACCGCAAATTATACATCGTACTGAGTTAGGTAATAATTCACCATGACGGAAACTAGTCTTATAAATATCATCGCAGACTGTATTAACATGCAGTGATTGCGGTTGTTTTACAAATTTCATGATTACTGTCGGAAATGAACCGATTGGAAATGAGTGAATGTATATAGAACGTTAACATTTATAAGCTTACCACAACCTCTTTTGCGTTACTGGTCAGTGATCGAGTCGATTGCAAGTTACTAGTCATTCGTCGAGTTAATTATTCCTAATGAAGTACACGGCTCAACAAACTGTCTCGTTCGACTTTATCGGTCGAGTGGAGAGTCGAGTCGAGTGACGATTATTGGGTATTCTATACCACTGTCGGCAGCGAGGCGCACTCGCCGAGCGACTTGCCGATAGTGGTATAGAATGCCCAATAATACACTACTGAAAGGTTAATAAAAATCACTTCGTCTATAGGTCTTTGCTAATTTTGTTTTTCTTTATCTATACTATAATATAATAAAGTGTTAAAGTTTGTTAGTTTGTTTGCGCGTTCATCTCCGCAACTGCTGGTCTGATTTAGACAATGATATTGCTAACAGGAAGTTACGCTATCCCTGAGTGCCATATTTTATTAGCTATCAAAAAACCAAAGCTAGTATTTTAATACATATTTCATATTTTGTGGTGACCTGGCCACTATAATAAATAAAGTCTTTACCGAAATATAACGTGCCTTATTAATAGGGTGAACGTGCAAATTGTCGTCCGTGTGACATTTCGACACCCACACAACACACCGCGACGGATCGCGCTCGTTACGCCAATTATCACGACACTGACATTTGTGTGACTGTGGCTTGGGGACTTCTGATATTACTGGCATTACCGACCCCTTTTGACGCCTTTAGTAATAGATGTAGAAAAATAAATAAAAGATTCGGATATTGAAATTCTTGTAAATTAAATTTCGAATCCATTGGATTTGGCGGGTTATTTTGAAAGAGGTTATATTATACAACTTCAACTACTTACCATACTTTGAAGTAATTCTTTCACAAGTGTAGGTAGGTACTACATTATTGTGTTGCCTTTTTTAAAGAATGATGGGTAATGGGCAGAACCGCGTATAAATAGCCGTCCGCTCATATTCAAAGCGATTGCCGTTGAAATTTTAGGTATACTTATAATGAAACATATAGTGCCACACCTCTAAATGGCTTTTAATATTTAAGATATACGATTCGAGTAGGACAGGCGACACAATACATGTTGGAATGGACATCGTGGCGCTTACGTTTGCCATGGATTTAGTACATCATTCTAGGCCATCCAAAGCTTATAAGTATTTTTTATATTTCGTTAAAAAAAAACTGCTGTTCCATACGTAAGGCGCTCCACCCACTGAAGATGCGTCCCGCCGCGGTGAGCAGAGCGACAGATAACGCGCGCGGCGACGGAGGCGCAGATCTGCCTTACTTAGCGGTGAAATCTGCTCCCCCGCGCGGTGAAGCAGATTACGACGGCCTCGCGCTAAATAAATTTGTCTACGTCGAAATCCATCGTGCAAACGTCTTTGCAGTATAAAATCACGCCCGGGGCTGCGGAGCCGGTGTGTCATATCCCGCGGCACGCCCCGCGCTCCCGCGCAGATTGGCAGAATCTGCGCGCGGTGCGCCTTCCCGCTCGTTTCCGCGTCGGCAGTGTGTTGTGCTAGGCGTGATTTCTATATAAATTGAGATACTTGCATACAACGGTAAAATCTGCCATCCCGCGCTACGCGACGGGGCGCGGGGCAGTGGGTGGAGCGCCTAAATGCAACTTACACGGTCAAAATGTTTTTAACAGCTGATAATTTTAAATATAATAGCTATTATAAATCATAAAACATTTATTTCAGACGTATCGTATTATATTGTAAGTTTAGAGTAATACGCAAATACCTTAGAAAACTAAACTGAATTAATAACAGACGAAATATGTTAACGCTGGAGGGTCTAGAATCATGTAGTAGATACTGAATCCATGGCAAAAATCTGTGCCTATACTCCTACTTAAATACAAAATACAGACGACGACAACTGACAGACTGCTAAACCAGGCCCCACAACCCGTCAACCACATTAAAATTGCATTACAACAGTTACAAAGAGCGCATGTGTAAAATCACACACTGTCTAGTTTCTAATAGAATTCCCCGGGACAACCCATAGTCCCCTGCACTAAATACGGGGTTACATACAACTAATATCATTATTACTGTGGGGTTGAAATCATTCACCATTTACCCCTCGCGTATTAAGGCCAGTTCAGACTTCACAAATCAGTTGTCAGTGGAAAGTGTACATTAAAAAATATGGTTCCGATCAGAAATGAGACCATATACTGCCTACATACCTACACATATGATCATAGAGAGAATTGTATTTAATTCATGAATCTTTGTAACATTTTGCATCTCTTTTGTGTTATGACGGGTGTAAAAATATACGAATATTTTAAAGCTGAAACTTGCATGCTCTTCCTATCATTGCGATATTTTTCCTTTACCGTATGTGGCAAAATTACGGGGATTTTAAAGGTCAAAATGCGATTTTGATAAGAAAATAAGTTTTTAATGTTGTACCTACCGGATTCTTAATACACATCACTGCTCTTACCTATAACATGCCTGTAAGTAGATGGACTGCCATAAACAGTGATTTTTCACACGAAAAATAAAACTCATTTCCTAGTAATAATTTTGGATCAATGTTACATAGTTTGATGGACAGAGTGCGTTGTTAACGGCTAGTGATGAATTCACCGTATGTCGTGTATAAACAGGCCCTTATCGCCCTTAGCTGTTTTGTTCGGCACCTTATAATTTCGTTCGATGAAGGTTGACGTTTTGACGAATATAAAGTATAATTATCGAGTGACACAAGAGTCGTGTTACTGCGTCACATGTTGTGTTGGTCAGTTATTCGGAAAAAAAATTCTAGTATTCCGGTTTTCGCCTTTGAATATTTTTTTTTGATAACTTATTCTATCTTATTATTTGGGTTTAGGTAAATAGGTACCACGTTTTTGTTAACCGACTTCAAAAAAAGGAGGAGGTTATCAATTCGACTGTATTTTTTTTAGTCTGCGATCAAGTTTAACCTTTCATTTTTGTTAATAATTATTTAAGTACTTGACTATCTACTAATCTGTGAAAATTATAAGCATAATGAATGAATATCTAAATCAAAATTATACATTTCAGCAACAATTCCAAATACTGAAACTGCCTCGTTGGTCTAGTGGTCGCAAAGCGCGACTGCTGAACATGAGGTTTTGGGTTCGATTCCCAAGTCGGACAAAGTGTTATTGGGTTTTTCCACCAGGAATTTTTCAGTAGCAGCCTCGGAGTCTGAATTTGTGGTTGATGGCAATAGGCCCGCCCCCTATTACATGGGACTAAAACATAACTGGCGAAATGTGGGTGTACAAATGGTATACCTCACCCTAACTCTTTGGGGATTACAGGCGTGATGTTATGTATTACAAATATTTATTGCTGAAAATAAAACATTTTCAACGCACAGAATATCTAGCGTCCTTCTTTTTACAATTTTAAAACAACAAAGTGTTCAATCTCTCTAGAAATCTTTAAAAAACAATTTTAATACAATGAAAGGGATTCGGATTGCTAGGCTGTCATTAATTAGCATTGAGCCGACGGTGACTGATATTAATTCCTCCGTTCCACCCCTTCTTTGATTACCTCACCGGCTCGTACCGCAGTGTAATGTTCTTTTAAACAAATAAAACTTTCCAAGTGGCTGGATTTGATGAGGACAAGGCGTGTTGAAGAAGCACTGGAGATTATTTTAATTTTGAAATATAGTCGACAGATAAAATATCGGCGGGATTTCAGAGAACAGTAAAGTTATACCTCAGTTTGCTAGTTTTATTGCGCCTCTGCTTAGTAATTAATAAGCATTTGAATTGAGCGTTTTTTTCTAGTTGTTGTTTATAAGTTTTAAACATCCTCCCGTTTACCTACTTTTAAAAAGAATTTTGAAAATCGGCCTACAATTGGCGGAGATATCGGTGAAGATACATAAAAACAAAAGAAAAAATACGTACAGTCGAAAATAGAACCTCCTTTTTGATGCTAGTTATGACACATTTTATAAACGTTACAAAATATATGGTTTCGATATTAAGTAGATTACTTAATTAAAATATAAATAGCTATTTCTAAAAACTGAAAAAACAGCTAAACATGAAACACAAAATCATGTCTCAATTTCCTCAACCAATAAGAAAACCCTTAAAACTTTACAACCGAAACTTCTTGCAACAGGATATGTCCCAATAAAGCAGCCATATTGTTTTCCTCGGATTAATGGCGGGAGTCGACGCCACGTCTCAACGGTCTGGCGAAAAGAATACCGCTAATTAATCAAAAGTCGCCTTCCCTTGATTTCCATAGAGAATTTTTCCATAGACTTATTACCTCCCGCGAAGTTTATCCGCTAATGGTCTCCTTTGTAAAACAGTTTGGGATTGAATTTTTGTTTTTGCGTCTCGACGATTCTATTGTGGGCCTCCCTTAAAGTTTTAATCCGTTGTTTATTACGTTTACTTGGTTATTGACAAATGGATTTTTAGGGTGGTTTAGATCTTTTTCATTTGTGAATAGAACGTTTAGAGCTTTAAAAAAAAAACGGGTTGCACTCCGGGAGTGCCGGCAGAAGTAAAAACTTGATTATTAACGTTGAGCATGTTTGATATTTTGGAATGGTTAGGGAATAATTTTGCACCAATTGCTTTATCAGTATAAAAGTACTATCATTTATGTGGTAGAATACAATATTCATTTATTGCGCTATCGTACACAAACATGACAATTTATATTACATTAAAAATTTAACTTTAAAACTATTACAATTATCATTCGCGCAAGCGCCCTGCGCTGTCCTACGCTTTTTCGATCAGGTCACGTGTCCTGACGCGCACGTGTCCTGACGCGAGTTTAAGATTTTATACCCATTACAGAAAAAGTGCTCAACGCCGCTAAAGAAGTTTTCACTTCAAAAAGGCGTGAGATTATGTATGTGTATGTATCTATGTAGTTATAAAATATGATTATTACGGTAGTACAAAGACTAATCTATTGCATTGTATCAAACCTGTTTGTCTATCTACTTACATAAACACTAGCTGTCCGCCGCGGTTACACCCGCGTCTTTGGTTACTACTCCGCTCCCGTAGGTCGTAGCGTGATGGTATATAGCCTATAGCCTTCCTCGATAACTAATCTATCTAACACTGAAATAATTTTTCAAATCGGACCAGTAGTTCCAGAGATTAGCGCGTTCAAACAAACAAACAAACAAACAAACACTGCAGCTTTATAATATTAGTATAGATTTCAAAAATAAACATTAGGTTTTGGTCTGCTACTCTTGCGTTTCAATAATTTACTCATTTGTGAGGTCATTTCTAATCGAAAACTGTTTTAGACTAAAGAAAATTCGTAATATTTCAAATAACACTGTGTTTTATTGGATAACGTCTATCTTTTTGAATTTTCTTTACTTGTGTATGTCACTAAACTCCACATAAACGGTTGAACATTATTTAATTTTAATAAAAGTGAGTAGGTATTTTACTGAAACTGTTTGAAAACACCTGCATCAACGCATGAATTATGAAATCATTGATTTATTACTAAGATGGCGGCAAGAAACCAAGAATATTGCCTCAGCATACGTCACCGCAAACTTACCTCTTTGCACAGCCTTTATTAATAAAACCAGAGATTTATGCGCCAACTTTTTAATATTTATGGCGCAGCAATAAATTGTTGGCGACGAGTTTCAGGGGATAGGGTTGATTATTTTCTCGGTAGGGGACGATCAACAAGTAACCGTTGTTATTTTCTTACGATTATTTTTTGTATGAAAAGTAAACTTTACAGGAGGAACTAATATTTGTTTTTCGTGAATAATGTTAAAGTACGATAGGTTGTAAATAGAGAGAATAATAATATGGATCACTTTGATTTTGCACAGCTACCTATTTGTCTTTTTGAAAGATCATTGGAATAGCATAGCAAGATAATTTGATGTGATTTCTTTCCAGTCTTTGATATTATGATCTTCTTAACTGCATTAAGTATATTGTAAAACAATAATAACTTTTCATTCATATTTTGCATTCGCATCCACACTAATACCTATTAGGGAAATGTGAAAATAACTCTGGCGTCTTAACCACCTGGGCTATAAAGACATACGGATAAAGACTTCACTACTTTTTAATTTACGGCTTTATCTGAGTCACAATAAATCCCCAATATCTAGTCTTCGAAATTCAAAACCTTTTACACCTAAATTTAAAGGGACCGAGTTCAAACAGTTCCTTACCAAAGATCAATGTCTACATTTCCATCTGCGCACGATCTTCCCTCTATTTTCACATCTGTCTAACTAATAAATCAACACATTGAAAACTGGAGCAGTGAGTGAGGTCGGAGACAGGAGACAATGGCAGATAAATCAACAGCATACGTCAGTAGCCGCGGGCACTTGTCTTAAGAACAATCTGTGGGACCATTACATTAAATTAATATCTGAAGGATGTCGCCAGATGTTAGGTAGAAGGGTTGCAGAAGGTTAGGTTTGGTTAAAACGGGATTTTATTAACGTTACGTCACGATTATGGGATTTCGTCTGCCTGGTAACTAAAAAATGTGTCAATTTTTTTTTAAACCATTAGGTATTGAGATGTTCACCTTATAATGTATGTTTTACCAAGATGTAAGGTCGTCTGCTCTGCTGTAAGCACTAGAATAACAAGTATTTTCAATACAAGTATATGTCCGCGTTCACCCGTTTTACTGACTAAGTAATTAGAGCCCTGCAAGCAAAAGAGTAGGTGCCAAAGTTAGATCTTACTACTACGGTACTTCGGTCACACTCTCAAGTGACCACAGTACATACTATTTCCATGACTAAATATTTTAAATATCGAACATTGATAATTTTTAGATTTTAACTATACACATCAAAAGTGTCTAGGGATCAAGATGTATTTGGTAATAATAATATATTGATCCCTAGACACTTTTGATGTGTGTATTTATTTTATAGGTGACAAAGCTGTAGTACAGGCGCTATAAAGTCGCAATACTACGATATCTTGCCTGCATAGTGGTTAAAATCACGTTATTAACGGTAGACAAAAGCCAGGAGGGGAGTCCGCGGGAGGGAGGGGGGAAGGGGGGTGCGGATTAAGATTTACTCCAGATATTTGCAGATGAGATTTGAAAGGTATTCAGAATTGTCGCATTCAAGGCATCCCCATTGTCAGCGAGCGACGCTAATTTTGTTCAAAAACTGATTGGTATTCTATGTATTAAATGTAAGTGTAGGGGAATATTATTATGGCTGGCTTTTGTTTCAACAAAAGCATTCGATAGGAGAAGAAAAATGGAATGATAAAATGTTTGAATAATTTTTTTCTAACTGCTTAGGGTCAGTTCACACCGAGACGCAACGCGACGCGACGCTGCGTGCACACTTTAAAAGAGCGACTCAAAATATAACTTTATTTTCTACACGAAAAGATACACATTTCATTGTAAGAATTTAGAATACGTTACACCACGCAGCACTACGTCGCGATGCGTCGCTCTACGCCGCGCTGCGCCGCGCGGCGCCGCGAGACGCATCGCGACGCAGCGGTGAATCGCCGGTACGCGCACACAGAATGACGTGCAAGAGCGGCGACGTTGCGATGCGTCTCGCGGCGGCGAGCGGCGCAGCGCGAAGTCACTGGCCTCTTCAAGTATCTTCACGTTGCGTCGCGTCGCGTCGCGTCTCGGTGTGAACTGACCCTTAGTGCCAATTTTATAATCTTTAAGCAGATAACTCTTATCGGAGCATTAAATATGGCGGTTCTCTTGTATGAAAAATATGTCACACTTTATTCTTCACATAAAAGTTACGATATCTTTTTCCTTTTTTTTAAACCACGTATTGAAACATTAACATAGAACTATAGAATCCATTACGCAATAACAATTAAGTTTATACCAAGTGTCCATTATAAAGCTATCATCTGCATGATACTTAAAACAATGACACTCGTAGACAAGTGCTACGAGTAAGTAATATGATGTAGCATTGTGTAGCACAGTCGTAGACCTGTCGTAGCCATTCTTAGCCTTGCTGTAGCACTGAAACACACAGATGAAGAGAAATTATTAATCTATAAATAGGTATAATAAAACAAAGTCCGGCTAGTTACACCATTTATAACTCAAGAACGGCTGGCCTAATTTTTATCTTTGATTTTTTTAATTTGTTTCCGAATAGCAAAATAGCTGTTAAAACATGGGGAAAATTCACGAAAAATGAATAACACATTTATTCTATCTGAGGCGGTATGATAATACTCGTACATATTTGCAATTACTCAAAGTTGAGATTTTAATAATGGAAGTCAAGACAAAAAAAGGAAAAAGCTAGCCAAATGCGAGCCAGACTAGCATATGAAAGGTGGGTTCAACCTTTTATTATTAAGATCGAACAAATAACATCGAAAAATTCCGTTTCTTAAATTATCCCTTTAATGTTTAACTTTATTTTATTATTAATTTGTTGTTATAGCGGCCACGCTATGTGAAAATTTTAAGTGTCTCTCTGTTACGAACGGGTCTAAAGATACAGCAATATGTGAGAAGGATAGACAGACAGATGAGCGAGTGCAATAGATCTCCGTTTAAACCCTTTGAGTACGGAACTCTAAAATATATTGATTCTTCTGCCGTATAATAATCACCTCTTATCTCCATAGGTGGTAGCTTTACTACGCAATTTTAAAATCCTCGCAACCATTTTAAAGCTGCATTATCACAATCTCTTTCATTTCTTGTGTGTGTGGCGCCCCCTATTGTGTAAAGCAGGCTTCCCACTGTCAGTATTAGTTTTTTCGCTGCAGGGCTGTTTTCACTATTTTATTTCATTTTGAAGTGTTAAGGTATAGGTTCTAAGATACTTAAATGTGGAAAATATTTTAAATTAGCTTCTGCCTGCAATCCCACGGGATCTGTACATTTTCTGGCATAAAAAGCCTTTGGTTGACTGTTAGAGAATGCCTACGGCATTAAGTCCGCCTTTGTACTTTTGTTGCATAAAGTTTAAATAAATATGTGCAATTCCAGACTACAATCTATCTCTGTGCCAAATTTTATCCAGATCTATTCAGCTGTTCTAGCTTGTGAGTTACAAACATCCATCCATTCAAACTTTTGCATTCATAACAGTAGTAAAGAGTAATATTTTTTAAAGTACGTAATTTTTTTAAGTGAAGTTTTGTACTTCATAATTATCTAATTTTAAACGTAGCCAAAACAGTTCCATATTTGAAAATTCTAAACCCATCAACAATTAAATTCAAAGCTAAAACCAGAGGTACCTACACGACTGTACACGTTACAAATAAAGCCCCGTCCACACGCGTCACCGCGCGGCACACAATGAGTCTACCGCTTCCCGTGGCACCGGCACCGCCGCCGCCGCCGCGCCATTGTCGCTACAGTCGAGCAGGATACATTGCAGGCTAGCTTGACGGATGTGGAGCGAAAAAGCGTTTCTATACACATCAAAAGTGTCTAGGGATCAACATCCCTAACAAATGTTAGGGATGTTGATCCCTAGACACTTTTGATGTGTGTAGTTTGCTGTAGTTGACAATAAATTTAATATAATGAGGATCTGATACAAATAGAGACTATATTGGAAGTAATGTTAATTCCAGACAATTCTACAATTATTTTTTTAAGGTAAATAAAATTATGGAATTAACCCCCGACTTCTCAAATGACACAATATCTTTTAAGACAAACTCTTAAAATGTATCTCTGTCGCTCCAATACACCTTAAAGTGAATAGTGAAAAGCTTCTTTACAAAAAAAGATAACCGCCTTCAGAAACTACAAAATAAAAATAACTTTAGTTTTGGAAGTCGGTGGCTTTGGTTTTGTTTTTTGTTATGTAGGTAAGTATTGCCACCGACTTCCAAAACTAAAGTTATTTTTATTTTGTAGTTTTTGAAGGCGGTTATCTTTTTTTGTAAAGAAGCTTTTTATTTTTTACTTTTTAGTGCTTTTTAGTGTTTTTTTATGTTTGAAATCCTTACACAATACCTCGCACGATATATTTATTTTAGGAAAGTGGTAGGAGGGGGGTTGACGTACCCCCTCCCTCTTTTCCTTCAGTCAGTCATCGACTACACGTATAAACAAAGCAATTTCACTTGATACAGATCATGATATTATTTCTATGGGACCTATTCGAAAGTATACCCTTTAAACAAAAAAAGAATCATCCAAATCTATTCACAGTTGGTTGAGTAACATAACATACGTACAAAAAAAAACAAAGACATTTTTTTTTCGAAAAAGTTTTTATAACCTTTGTAGTGAGTACAGGCGTCATATTATGTTGTGTGATGGCGTAAACAATGCTTAGATATGCTATAGCAACAATCGCGGTTAATCTGCTGTTATTTTTGAAGAGTTCCCCCGATTTCTACAAGATCCCATCATCAGATATTGAAATGGTGACAATGAGACCACACGGGAAGCATCAGCTTTCAAATAAAAAAAGAATCATGAAAATCGGTTCACCCAGTCGCAAGTCGCGAGGTAACAAACATAAAAAAAAAAATACAGTCGAATTGATAACCTCCTCCTTTTTTGAAGTCGGTTAATAAAGATAACATAAGACTTGACGCCTTCAAGTCTTATGCTATTCACTTAAAATTAATTTCTAACTTAAATTAATGTAACTTTAATTTTTTATTTAGGTAAACGTGTAGGTATGTAAATCAGAGTTTCGTTTCTATTCTTGCCAATATTCGTCATTTTATCTGAATCATAAAGAAGTAGGTATTTGTTTAGTTCGTGCATTACTATATAAGTTATGTCTATACTTTTCTATTTAAAATAATTATGGTTGCAGAATTCAAAAGTAAAATCATTACAGTCCTATTCTTTTCAAGTCGTTCAGTATGTGTCTAGTTCCACATCACGGGAACAATGCGTGCTTCAACCGTTTCCCGCGCCGCGTCGCGCCGCCATTGTCGCGTCCGCGTCATCCGCTGGGGATCGTGTACCGGGGGTTTTAGGGATACATACTGACTGACGGTTTTGTATGGGGATAGGATAGTCTGTTGTTGGACGGTGGAGATATGGAGTGAAAAGAACATCGTAATGAAAACTTTTACAATGGATTCAGTATTTTATGAATCTTGATGAAAATTTTCCTCAGTTATAAAAAAATAAACAGCTCGTCCATACATTTTAACCGCGTAGGTGCTGCATTTCTGTATGAATGCATTATTTTTGTAATAAAACAGTAATTTTTTCAAAATAACCGACTAAAATTTTGATCGCTCTAGAATCAGGTAGGTACTGAATCCACAGGGCGCGGATCATGAATACCGAGCTCCCGACTTATGGTAGCAGAAGGAACCGTGGGGTTTTAGTCGGTAAGAGTCCGACATACCCCTCCGTTATCTCCAGACGGAGAGCAACCATTACCCCACAAAAGTACTGAGTCCATGGTAAAAGTTTTCTTTACGATTCGATACTTTATCGTAATATGATTAGCTTAGTATTTGTTTCATTTGATTTGCATTGAATTAAGTATATAATCAAATTACTGTTGTGTTTACAACTGTAAAAATGGTGTGTCATTCATATGTGAAAAATATCAGGTCCAAAAACGGACTAAGTATATAAATTCCCATACGGAACCATAAGCACGTATTTGAACGCGTCAACTTGACTAGATAGGTTGTACAATTTGCGTAGTGACGTGGGTATATCTCGTAGGAATCGCTCGGTGTTTAAATGAGAGCGTTGAAGGGTAGCGGAAACTGTGTGTGACATGGATCTTTGTTTTTTTTAGTTTGATATACTGAAGAAGAAACTTTTTTTAGGCATGATGGCTAATTTATTGCAGTAAAGATGAATGGTCTATGCCGAGAGCCGAGCCACGTTACCTAAATCAATCGATTTTTTGGATCGGTTATACGCGTTTACCGATTGATTTAAATAAATAATACTTATTTATTGATTTATAATTGCGTTTGACGTAAAACATTATATAGTATTTTCTGTTCGAAAATCGACTCAAATCGATTTTACGTTAGTGCAATCAAGCCAAAACACGACTTTAGAAGCGTAAACGTGTCTTTTATGATATAAATCTTACTTTTTTAATGAACCAATGCGGAACGTCTTTTAATTTAGTCAAATATTCGTACGTAGACAGTAGGTAATCCCCCTAAGTAAACCAAGTCTCAATTTCGTTCCCGATGTTTGCTCATTAGATTTACCGAATTTGCGGCAGACTTGGATAACTAGAATGTGTGTGTGTAAGAGTTTCAGAAAGATAGTCCCAGTATAAAATAAGATAGCATTGGATTTTTATTATTTTTTTGAGGAGGTTTACATGAGTTTTTTAACTCTGCCTATAAGTAGCGACGAGTAAATTGTCGTAAGATCCCAAGCCGAAGTAAAAATTGCCTATTTGTGTTATTAAGATTAGTACTAAGTTCTGCTTGCTCGTTCGTCTAGGAGTCGTAAAGCGAGACTGCCGAGCATGAGGTCTTGGGTTCGATTCCCAGGTCGGGCAAAGTGTTATTGGGTTTTTCCATCAGGAATTTCTCAGTAGCAGCCTCGGAGTCTGGATTGGTGCCCGGTTGATGGCAATAGGCTCGCCCCCATAGGACTTAAATATAACTGGCGAAATGTGGGTGTGCTAATGGGTACACCTCTGCCTAACCCTTTGGGGATTACAGGCGTGATGTTATGTTATGTTAAGTTCTGCTTGCGTCCGTTCCCGTAGGTCATAGTGTGATTTAGAGAAATCTATACTAAGTACTTTATTAAAAAGCTTTTTCGTTTGTTTATACGAGCTATAATCACTACTGGAACTACCAGGCAGATTGGAATGATTCTTGTTTGTACAGTCAGCAAAACAGATAGGTATGCAGGGTCGTCAGATATAGTTGAAGTTTTCTAAGAAACCATGGATGTCTTTGACTGAAACTTAACCTAAATGAAGAACTATTTATTAGATATCTACGTTTTAAATTAAATTACATTCGAAAACATCCATCGGTTTCTAAGAAAACTTGAGAAAAAGTAGGTATAGGCAACGTAACATCACGATACGACCCACAGGAGCGGAGCAGTAACCAAAGACATTACTTATGAATACGGGTGAGAAATACCAGGCGTTCAAAGTCGCACGGAGCAGCTATACCGTATTCAGGGAGCCGTGATATAAAAAGGTAAACAAATCATAAATAGGGTACTTTAAAGGTCATGATTGATGAAGTGAATATATTTTATAAAAATAACTACGGAAGTAATACGCTGACAACACTGTAAATGATATTTTGTAAACGATGTCTGTAGAACATATTATTATGTAATCCTTTCAGACTTATTTAATCTCGAATATCATAAATGCCTTAAATTATTTTCTTAATTTTAATATTTTTTTAATTAAATCGAAATGACGATTCCCGAACTTCAAACGCATTATAATACTACTCAATTAAAGACCACAGATACTGCGAACATTTTACATTAAAATGTGACGTTTTGTAATCGGTCGGGTTATATACTCTCTCTTTACTATCGATTTTCTTTGTTTACATTTTGTCTCAAGCCCAGATGAATACAGTATAGTAGATACTAGCTGTCCGCCGCGGTTACACCCGCGTCTTTGGTTACTGCTCCGCTCCCGTAGGTCGTAGCGTGATGGTATATAGCCTATAGCCTTCCTCGATAACTAATCTATCTAACACTGAAAGAATTTTTCAAATCGGACCAGTAGTTCCAGAGATTAGCGCGTTCAAACAAACAAACAAACAAACAAACACTGCAGCTTTATAATATTAAGTATAGATTTACATAAACATAGGACACCCTTGCATACTGTATCTGCCGATAGCATTGTAGAAAGTATTTCATTTTATTCTTCACTTCAATTTGTTTGTTATAATATATATTATAAATGCTATAGGTACGAAAAATGTATTCCAATCCGAACACGTATCACCGGTCTCCAATCGACTTGATCATATCTCAATATCTCTCAAAGCGGAATGGACAAGCGTCTACCATGTAGGTATTCCCATTTTGTGATATGTTTGACAAACAAGTCGAATAAAAGACGAACATCTCTCAAAGGTATTTCAGACATTGAGAAGGTTTAGGATGTCGGACTATTAAACGTGACTCAATAGGAAGTGAGCTTGTTTGTGTCGTGAACGTTCACTGCCTTCAGCTTGATATAAAGGACTATCGTAGAACATATTCTGCTTTAAATCTCGATTCTATCTAGGTCGAGGTGGCACCAGATAAAAATACTTGGAGGAACTTGGGGGTGGCCATTACCCAGCAGTGAGACCTTGCTAGCTAGTTAAAAAAAATCATTTCAATAATTAAATACGAAAATTAAATGAACATACGGATTTATGACTACTCAGTAGTAATAGCTCAGTGGTCGAAATTCTACCGTAATTGGTGTTTTTTTTAATAATTTCTAATTCTTTCGTTTTGAGTAAGCATTCTATCTGTTTTCGTGCCTTCTCTGTATGAGAAGAGGCCTTTTCCCAGCAGTGGGACAATAATAGGCTGGTGTTATTTGTTATTAATCTCAAATTGTTAAAAAGGGGTACAGTTTTCTGTTCAGGTATTGTCGATTCTGATATACTATACCTACAATACTACTAAGTAAAAAAAATATACAAGGTGAGTATAAAAGAAAAACCCTGTATTTTTATAGACTGCTCGTCTGAGTTCTTATTTAAAATTCCCGTCGATTTCATATCAGAAAATGATGTTCCAAACATGTCCCGGATAGGCACGATACGTGTACCGAATCACACGTCGCGTAATATTTAAATACGAGAGTGGGTTTGCGTGTTCCATCTATCGGAATTCAGTGACACGCTGTCGAAACGCGATACTCCCGCCGCGGAGCGATCGCGCTCTTTTTTTTAACGTTCCGAATTTGAAAATTGGTTTGCATCGGCTGCGTAATTAAAATAGTTATATTTACTTATGTGAAATTGTAGACTAAAACAATTGAAGATCTAGAAAAAGTCATCAGAATTTTATTATGTTGTGATTTCCTAAATTAGCTAGGTGTATAATGGATACTGGGAAATGATAATTCCCATACAATAAAAATATTTTATAAACAATTATATCTTTGTAGGTCCTCGTTAAACTCAATTTTAAAAGTCATGTGAAATCATATAGTACTTAAAGAGTATGCATAAAACTAAAAACACATAATTTACGTACGTGACGTACTTTTTGTTGTAAAAGTTTGCATACAAACCGACGCCGGCATCATTGAGCGCCGTAGCGCCGTAGCGTCGTAGCAGCGTAGCAGCGTAGCACGTACCTTTATTGCCTACAACAAAGAAACCGCGCTACACGGCTTTGAATAGAGAATACAAGGAAGTATGAAGTAGGTTTAGAAAATGGAGGTGACTATAACGAAATGTAATTATAATAGTACATATCTACCTATTTACTGAAATTTCTAAATACCTACTCTAAAACGAGTTAATTTAAAATATGTTCCAGCATTTGTCTTTTCTTTTTTAAATCTCTCCTTGAATCGAAACCATGTGTTTAAGGGAAGTTTACCAACCGTGCACTCCATACAAAACTAAAGTAGTCTAGTCATATTTATATACCTACTTATAATTAGACACACTAAAACCGTACTATGATTTCATTAGTGTATTCGATTCCAGTAAAATTATTAGTAACTTAAGAATACTGCAAAGTAAGTATTCAAACTGTCTGCATTATTAATAAACAACCAGATTAAAATCTTTTCGTAGCTCCTTGTCGTTTGCTTTGACGAAATGTAAACGTCGGCGTGGCATTGTGTTGCGATACGATAACGCTTTTATTATTATTAGCCGCCGTGGGGTAGGCAGTAGTAGGCGCATCATAAAAACATCGTATAATAAAAGATTCTTTACGATACTGTATATTTGGAATAAGGCTTAATTTTGAAATAGGCTAAATGTCTCAGAATCCTCTCTCCAATTTAGACACGAATGTCAACTGTTTTACTAACGAATATTAATCGAATCTTACTACATACATTCATGATACTCATGATACTACATACAATCACACCAGAACGGATATGGATGAAATTTCGCACAAAGATACAACATTATAGTCTGGAATTGCACATAGGCTATTTTTTACCCGGAAAATTTAACGATTCCCGCAGGATAATGTATTAACTTTGACACGGACGAAGTCGAATGTGGAAGCTAGTTGAAAATATTCTAGTACCTATTTTCATAAGTACTTTCTAATTCAACCGAATGGACTTGTAAGTAAAAGTTGAAATCCGTGAAGGTCTACAATAATTATAACACTATTACAGTACCCGGCTATAAATATTGCACATCGACTTTTGGAAAGAGACAATCGGCTAATTTCGGCTTCGTAGAGCGTTATCTCTGTCGCACGAAATACAAACAGTCCGGTATCTATTAGGAGCTGTTAAAACAATTATGATTTGCTTCTTTTGATAATTCTTTTTATTCTTTGTATAAAATACGAAATACGATAAAGGTCGATGTGCAATATTTATCGCCCGGTACTGTAAATTACATTTGCCTAATCGTTTATCTACCTTTCACGACACCCATACCATGCATAAAACTACATAATGAATCATGTCATTATGTACTAATTACACACGCTACAATAACAATTAAGCCACATCTAATAACAACGTGTTTGATTAAGCAGAGGGAAGACATCGCGAACTCATTAATTTTATACTAAAGCGGAAAACACATAGAGAACGAGCGCGGGTCGGGTCTATTAACCAGTACTAATAAGGACGATCACACGTCAACACATGAAACACGAAAGCGTATCGGGCGCGTGTCGGGTCTATCAACCAGTAAAAAACAATCAACAACAACAAAACACAACAACAACAATGAACAACATTGCATTAAAATGGATGAATATAAAAAACGAAAAAAGCTTTATATTTAAAAAAACCTTGTTCAAGATATAGGATAATATAGCGTAATAAACGTAAAACTTTAAATAAACATCATGAGTAGGTACCAAAATAAAACACTTATTTATTTCTTTACATATAGCAAAAAAGTCCTTAATACCTAAATTGTCATGTCGCCACACACCACTCCATGCATTGTCACCATCACAAAGTAATTTCACCACAAAAAAGTCTTCAAAACGATCCACGATCGTTCATTCAAGCATCATTAGATTCATTCGTTCATTACATTCACTCGGTCATAATACAGTCGTTATCTAGAGATGGATCTGGTTAGGAAATTGGGTACATTCAGCTTTCTGGTCGACTGGGCTGCTTGATTAGTATTCCGTGGTTCCGGGTTCAATGCAAAACCGGGTAATGGATATTTTGGGACGTTTTTCAATTTTAAGCGGTGAGATGACGCATTGAAAATGGAATTGGTGCGAAAATTGCATGTGAAAACTCCGATATTATGATTGGTTGATTCTATTAATGACAGTCAATTCAGTCACAAGACATGTAGTAGATGATTTGTAGTCTTAAAGTTCTTTGATAAGGAGCCATACCTATTTCTGCCGACAAGACTGTATGCTGTATCCCTATTTGAAAGGTTTGGGTGCCGCTGCAATAACAGGCACATGAGACATTTCAACTTAGATCCTGGTAAGGCAACGCATCTGCAAGGCCTCTGATATTGCAGATGTCTATAATATCAGGTGGGCTCGCCAGCCATCCAATAGTTTTAACAAAAAAAAATTGACAATCGATTAATTGTAATACCTATATCCTTTTGTTTTTAGCAGCACTTAACAGTTCAACGCTTTCAGCACAATTTTATAAAACACATCTATTATACTCTAAAAACTTCTCTATTTGGTGTACCTACCTTTTAAATGCTCTGAACCAACCGCGCTCGACGGTGCTCTATAGTGCATATACGGTCTAAAAGCAATGTCAGTCTGCCAGTCATTAAACACACACTGTTTCTGTTTTTATTTCTGAATAGGAACCTGTGACGGACGAATAAAAAGAGACACGTTTGCCTTAAAAAAATGCTTTCAATATTTGGCGTGAAAGTTGATGTGTGTGTGTGTGTAAATCTGTTGGTTGAATTGTTTGGGAACATAATGATTTTTATTAACAAAAGGCTGACGATATTTTGACTTGAGCATCTTTATTTTTTATTGTATTTTATTCTATAACCCGTGGTTTCAACCGTCTTTAATTACTGCTCCGCCCCTGTGTGTCGTAGCGTGATGTTCTCGTGGTAACATTTTCCGATATACGGCCCAAGAGTTTCTTAGCCTTAAACAAACAGAATAACTCTTTAGCTTTATAATATAAGTAGGTACAGATACACGGTAAAATAAATTATCTGTCCCATGGATTTTATTTCTCAAAGTTTAATTGAATGAACTAAAACATCATTTCAAATCGTGAAACCAAACATCAATCGATTTATTAAAATTCAAACACATCAAGGTATTCAATAAAAACGTCGTAAAGAAATTAATCCGCGCACAATGAGGCAGCAATAAATCATACCTCTTTCAAAGCACACTTGTCGGGATAATCTGTGCGTTTTAAAGCCGTCATCGGCTTAGCACCTCCCTCTTCACCCCCTTGCCTCACCCCCCTTGCGTCAGAGGCACTTCACGTGCGTTTTGACGCGATTATCATACCCCGCCGGTATCTGCGCGCAATATTGTTTGCGTTGCCGAGGTAAGAATTTTTGGATGTGGCATGTCAAGTTGTACAATAGAAATTATTTCGTATCTGGTTATTGTTTATTTTTAATTTGTTGGAAGTTTTTACTGTAAGACCCGTAGCGCACTAGCGGCCTGGCCGCAGCGGCCAGCGACTCGCACATGCGTCGTTCGATCTCGCTGGCCGCTGCGGCTTGGTGTGGCCGCTGGCCGCGTGCGGCCAGGTGCGCGCGCTCTGTGGCGATTTCATACTAAGGTATGTATCTCGATGGCCGCCGCGGCCTGGCCGCTGCGGCCAGGGCCGCTAGTGCGCTATTGCTCTAAGATAGGATACATTTGTAAATGTCATTTTAGAGGTAATTTAGATATTTGGGCTTAGCTAACTGAAATAAGAATATTATTTAGATTTAAAGTTTTGAACCCGCTAGTGAGATGAAACTTCAAAAAGAAGTTGAAATACTAACCTAAAATTCTTATCTAATGTGTTTGTATTGTAAGGATAAGTGACTATGTAGCTATTTACAGTAGTTAAAAAAAAAAGTAAAAAAGTTTTCCCTGCCAACATAATGCCGCATCCATTTTTCAAAAATATTTTCTTCGTACATCCGCGCTCTCCTTTCACCGCCCGCGGAGCGGTTTTTGAATCTGCTTCCTTTGTGACGGTTTTAATATGGAAATTAACGTTCGCTGCCGTGTGACGAAACACCTCCACAACCATATTATTTACCATTGTTAACACATCTTCACCACTCTTATTGCAACGGCATAAAGTGGTATTTCCTTTGCATGTTAAAAAAAGTGGTTTTACCGTTCAACGAACGAATTTGTCGCTAAAATCCACGCGTTGCTGTGAGCCGCCTAATTGAATTTTTTATGTACTTTTTCAGTACGGCTTTGAATTTTTTTTTTTTTTGCTGTGATTTCGTGTGTTTAATTCGTCGCTGTCGGTTTACGAGATGGGTTTATATTTGTGCATCTTTTTGAGTCTGTAATAATAGCTCTGTGAATTCGCTTGCCATAGTCATCACGGTTGACAATTGTATTTGTGATTGCACAGTCAACAGCTCCTGGATACTTACTACTACTTATCTCATATGGGAATCCTGGTTTAGAGTTCAAGGAACCTGTAATTTAGCGCTGATTATGTATTTATGTACAAATCTTTCTACTATTATAAATGTAAAAGTTTGGATGGATGTTTGTTTGTCATTAACATACGTCAAAACGTCTGAACGTAACTGGATGAGGCACACGGCATGAGGCAGGTACTTTTTATCCCGGAAAAAATTGCGGTTTCCGTGGTATAATTTATCAGCTTTGACGTGGACGAGGTTGCGGGCAGAAATAAGCTTGTAGAATTCATTCATCCAACCTTTACTCACTCATTCATTCACTCACTTTTAGATAATCCTCAATTTCTTTAGAAGACATTAATGAAAAAAAAAAAACTCGTAGGTACTTCAAAACAACACCAACTGTAGCCTTGCTATATGACTGTCTGCTATTATGTTTGCTTTACATACAATACTCTTTTCAAAATATTTCCAAGCACACGTAACGATTCCAATTTTTTTTCTGTCTACGTTTTGTTCCGCATATCGTCGCTCAATGCTTACGTGTTTGTTTTGTGTGGAAAACTTTCGAGATTTTATTTTTAACATGCATGCAGCTGACTGTACGTCTGTAGTAACACTTTAAAGTTGACCTGATCTAGCGTAGTGTCTTATATATTTTTTATTTACTATCGTAAAACCAATTTTTTTTCATTAACAATTACAGTGAATACTGATTAATGTAATACGTAACGTCTTGTCCACGTAGTTTCTCGTAGCATCTCAGTCTCACAGTGTCTCGTAGCAGCTCGTAGCATCTAACAGTGTCTCGTAGCAACTCGTAGCATCTCATAGTGTCTCGTAGCATCTCACAGTGTCTCGTAGCGTAGCATCTCGTAACATCTGCTCCTAGTAGCGTCTCGTAGTGTCTCACAGCTCTCGTAGCACGTCGTAGCGCCTCTCTGTGTCTCGTAGCGTCTCATAGCGTCTCGTACCTTTGCTTAAAATAAGTCAAATTATTTTTAACTTACTAATTACCCACCCTATTTCATTAGCCACACAAAAGTATCTCCAACCTAATATAAGCCAACATCAAATCCTTTCCACAAAAAAAGTATAAAATCCCTGTAAATATTAAAAACGTTACAAACATTTAAATGCAGACTTGGGGCTGTTCCCCGCCATGTTTGCTCATCGTCGCGTACGTAAGATTCACGCTCCGTATCAACTGTTTGAATAGAGATACACCACTCTGGATTTATTGTGAACATCTCCCTACCCCCCCCTCTCCACCCCCGCAAATCCGATATACCTATATCGCTTTCACTTCAAACTCAGTGATATGGTAATGTGACATTTAATTCCTATGCCACCCTTATTATAGGCGTCCTTTGTTGTTGATTCAATATAGTGTGAGGCGACGATTAAAGGATTGAAAATTAATATAGGTAGCTACAAGGAGTTGAATAGTTTATATTTAACTTTATGCATTCAGCTGAATACGTTTAATATAACATAATGCCAGATTATCGTCCTACTTTAGGGCAAAGGCCTGTTCTGATACAGAGAAGGCACGAGCAATTATCACCACGCTTGCTTAAGTCGGATTGGTGATTACAGACTTTACTATGAGTTACAGGTTACCTTCGTCAGTGATGTTAAAGATAAACTAAGAAAGTACATTATTATATGAATTGAAAAATCACATTAGTACTTGTTGGGAATTGAACCCACAACCTCATGTATTTGGGCCTGTATGAGGCCGGCCTAACCACTGAACCATCACCGCCATCATGACAGTTTTACATTTAAAATGAATTTCAAAAAATTAAAACAATAAAAAACATATTGTATATTCGAGTTTGAATTAAAAGAAAATTCCAACGTTGCGAGACTTAAAATTATATTCCGTCGGACGAGCCGCATCGAAAAAGGAAACCAAAAACAAATCCGCAGCGAGCTATCGGAATGCGAATGTATCGTCATTCGAATATTGCCAATAAAACACCGATGAGCTGAAAAATCGATGTGGACAGACGAGCCGACATCGCGGATATAGAACGTCACTATATCACTCGCAACGGTAGCGGCAGTTTGAATTTGGAAACGTTTTGTTCGTTTTGATCACGGAGATTTTGATGGCGTGCTGTGACGTCATGCATCACAACGATGTTAGTTAACATGCCGGTTATTAAAACGTGTAAACATATTGGCTTTACTCTATTTTTTTTGCAGATTTTTTATTAGATTTCGGATGTTCTATTAGAAACTAAATCTAAATCATTATCATAGTTCTTAATCACTTGAAACGCGGTAATGTTACACAGCTAACGTGGACGTGTATCTATGTTTTACTGATGATTGACATGCAAATGTCGAAATAAATGATGTCTTATGACAGACGTTTTAACACTTTTAGTAGAAACTAGTTCATCGTGACTAATGTTTATGCTATTTCCGGATTTGTAGAAGTAATTATAAATGAGAAAGTTTGGATGGATAGGTACTGTTTGTTACTAAACACTCACGCCAGAACGGCTGAACGGATCTGGTAAAATTTGGCACAAAGATAGACCATAGTCTGGAATAGAACATAGGCAACTTTTTATCCCGGAAAAATGTACGGTTTCCGTGGGATAAAATGGCTTCGTCAGCGTCAAAGTTTACTTCAGAAGCTAATTTTACATAAATATCGTATTAAACACAATTATGTGGCAAGTCAGTTGGGTTCAGCCTTAAGACCTATGAGTCTTCCATTTGTTTCATAATTTTCCGGACTGCAAAAAATATAATTTTTCGAAGAGACTGTATAAACAAACCCTACGCTAGCAAATATAAATCCTATCTCCCATTCCTTCACAGACAAAGCGTATCCTTTACTTGCAAGTACGTAGTCACAGTAGGTATCTCATCAACACAAATGCAGTACTTAGACATAATAGCGTCGGACGCATTGTTCGTGGACGAGGAGCCGCGATAATCACCGGCCGACTGTCTCGTTCACTCGTACAGTCGTTCACTCTGCACTCACGCTTAGCCGAGATTGGCGCGTTTACACCGTACGATTTTGTCTCTACGATAGGAAACTAGGAATCGTCTGGTGAAAATGAACTTGGATGTTGGTTTTACAGAATAGGTCAGTCAGACTTCGGTAGTGAATAATTGTATATTTTGTATGACTTACCTATTTCATCTGCCTTCTGTAAAGAAGAACTCGGTTCTTTATTGTATAGACAGCAAATGTGTGCTCAGGTGCACACTGCTACGAAGCGCTACGAAGTGCTACAAATGGCTACGAACGGCGTAGTTCACCGTATTTATAAGGCTGGGTTTCCATCGGAAATGTGCAGGGATACATTAGGAAGGGAAGTCTGTCAAAATAACCAATAATATAGCTTCGTTTTCATAAGCAAGCTAAGCTAGCGCTATAATTGGTTACTTTCACACTCATACCTCAGACGTCTGTGATAGAAACTAGCAGCTATGGGTTTCAACAATACGTCGCCTACGCCGCAAAGGGGCGAACCTCAAATGAGAAAATTTTACAGGAGAGCCAAAAAACGGATGACGCGCTTATTTTGATGATATTAAAAAATATGTATATAATAATGAACAAAAATTAACACGAAGTTGCACTATGGAAACAGGACTACAAAATTAATACAAATATAATATTTTACAATGCTGGGTTTTCCGAGGAAAAGCCGAGAAAAAATATACGCCTTTTCGTCGCGCCACTTTATCACCAAGACATCCCGTTTATCTAATATTCTCTTAGAGTTACGCCTCGAAGTGCTATGATAATATGCGTTGTTTTAATTTAAAAAAACGATACTCAATACAATCAAAAGTATTTATTATGAGATCACAAACTTGTTGACTTAAAATATATTTTTAAACAAACCAAATTACTTAGTAAGTTTCATTCCTTGTCATTATAACTGTGTATTATGGTTAAAATCAAATAAAAACTATTTGGTATTGTTACAATGTTTCACATTGGTAAAAATTACTATCAGAAATATGTTCATAACAACAAAATAAAAAGATGCTATACCTACTGAAGTACAGTCATCTGCAGAAAATCAAATATGGAATAAAGTGTGTTTTTATGTATTAAAGTTAGGTAGAGTATAATCTTATAACAGGCTAAGTTGGTGCTCCAGTCATCATCATCATATCAGCCTATGGCCGTCCACTGCTGAACGTAGGCCTCCCCCAAAGAGCGCCAGCCATCCCGGTCTTGGGCAGCTCGCATCCATCCGCTGCCCGCCACCGTCCACCGTGCAGCAGGGCGTCCCACACTACGTTTGCCTAAACGTGGTCTCCACTCTAACACGTGTCTGCTCCACCGACCGTCTGTCCGTCTGCAGACATGGCCGGCCCACTTGCACTTCAGCGCACTAATTTTGCGAGTAATGTCGGTGACTTTAGTTCTCTAACGGATGACTTCATTACGAATTCTGTCCCTCAGAGAAACTCCGAGCATTGCCCTCTCCATCGCACGCTAAGTGACTTTGAATTTATGGACCAGCCCCACGGTGAGTGTCCACGTTTCGGCTCCATAGGTCATTACAGGCAGGACTCACTGGTCTTAAGGGATTGTTGGATAGACGATTCAAAGATTTCGCGGAGCTTCCCGAATGCTGCCCAGCCCAAGCGTATCCTTCTATTCGCTTCCTTCTCGAAGTTGTGCCGCCCCAGTTGTATAGTTTGGCCAAGATAGATGTATTCTTGCGCAACCTCGAGAGTAGCCATTTACGACTACACACGACTACAGATCTCGAGGGAACAAGACCATTGTACATGACTTTGGTTTTATCCAAGTACACCCCGAGACCCACCCGTCTTGGAGAATTGCTCAGGCCGTTCAGCATCCCTTCCAACTCTTGCAGAGATTCTGCCATGATGACGAATTGACGATGTCATCCGCAAATCGCAGGTGTGAGATGTACTGGCCGTTGATGTTTATGCCCCGTCCTTTCCAATCAAGCGTTTTGAAAACGTCCTCCAACGCGCTGGCAAACAGTTTCGGAGAGATAACGTCTCCTTGTCTTACCCCTCGACGCAGTTGGATTGGTTTTGTGCTTTGTTCTTGTACTTGGACGGTCATTGTTGCGGCCTCATACAGACATCTCAACACTTCAACATATCGGCAGTCGACAAGGCACCTCTGCATAGATTCTAGCACAGCCCAGGTCTCAACGGTGTCGAAGGCTTTCTCGTAGTCCACCTACGCTAGGCACAGAGGCTGGTGATATTCCTCTGTCTTCTCAATTATTTGCCTGAGGGTGAGTATGTGGTCTACAGTGCTGTAGCCTTTTCGAAACCCGGCCTGCTCCGGTAGCTGGAAGTCATCGAACTTTTGGGCGAGACGAGATAACCCTCGAAAACAACTTGTATACATGGCTCAGGAGAGAAATGGGGCGGTAGTTTTTAAGCAGCGTATTATTGCCCTTCTTAAAAAACAAAACCACCACGCTCCTGTTCCATGCCTCCGGTGTAGTGCTAGTGTGGATGACGGAATTGAAGAGCTTTGCAAGCTCTGTCAAGACAGGTGTTCCTCCTGCCTTGGGCAGCTCTGTGGTTATCCCGTCATCCCCCGGAGCTTTGTTGTTGTGATGCTGTCCGAGAGCTATTCTAATCTCGCTCATGTCGACGTCGGGAAGCTCGTCTGTTAGGTGTCACGTGAGTCTGGCCCGTGGATCATCCGCGTTTTGGGCTTGCGGTGCTCCAGTAATTAACAGTAATTATAAACTCTAGTTGAAAAAAACTAAGACTAGTAGGTTCAAATAAACAAAAACATAAACATTAATACATTTTACAAACTAAAGTGACTTAAAATACTTATAAGTTTTAAACATAATTAAAATCATGAAATTTCTAGACTTTTAACCGACTTAAAAAAGAAGGAGATTATCAATTCGACTGTACGTTTTTTTTTTGTATGTTTGTTACGCGACTACTCCTTCAATTATATATAGTATTCTAGTAGTATTCTTGAGTAGGCTTTTTGAGAATTAGCCATTTTGAGAACTAGTCCTTTTGCGACTCTGTTGTCATTTTAAGAATTGGGCATTCTGCGCCTAAACCGAGTAATTCAAAGCGTAATTACTAAAAGTAACTCTCGCGCAGCCGTTTAGCCGGGGGCGAAACGACGTAAAAAAATGAAGCAGGTCGCAACGAAAGGGCGAAATTGAACTAGGGCTTTTTGTAAAATTTCGCTAGGAACCAATTTTGAGATACGCCTTCAATCTTTTTTCGTTTCTATTAGTCTTAGAGCTTTGTATTTTTGTGAGGACATAGAGTTCAACAAATGGAGCATTTTTGTATACTTATCTCATTTTTGACCGTTTGTATGAGGTTCGCCCCTTTGCGGCGTAGGCGACGAATAGTTCCATGAAAATAAATTAAATAATCACACTTCTCACGTCGCAATCGCGTCGCACTGTATAAAGTGCTCCAAACACCCCTCATTCAAGTGCATCGCATCTCATCACATCACGATCCCCGGTAGGGTTTACTCGCTCATTTGAAAATTGATTTACATTCCATAACACGAATACTTTTGTTACAGGATGAGTTCCGTGCAGGAGGAGAAGGTACCTACCGAGGGACCGAACAAGACGCATGTACGGGAATTGAGGAACACCGAACTAGTCTCCCGACTCCTAGCTGCTACGCCGCCGTACCTCTACAGCGCTTTACCGCTTCAACCCCATGCGTTCTTCTTCAGCGAAATGCTGCGGTCTTTCGTGAACGCTCGTCACGGCTGTAGACCTCCCCATTACCATCGTCGCTTCAAGCGCCGCACACACAAATACTTTGCTGAAAATGAAAATGATTGGCGGCGTGAGTGGCCTAAACACGAGGAAGAGAAGAAAGAGCCTGAGACTCGACCAGAAGTACCTTTGGAACTGACTGTGGACAAGCATTCCAGGGTTCGTGAGCCTTCACCGAGGAGGTTATCGCCTAAGACGGAACAAGCGAAGCCGAGTAGTAGCCCTGGCCCTCCAGGAAGGCAGTCTTCATATGTAGACGTTGGAACAGAAGAACTACCAAAACCATCCCCTTGCGTTGGACGCGGCGCTGAGACCTCATCAGTACCACAATCAAACTTAATTCTTCCACCACCACCACCCATGTGGTATCCTCCCCTTTACAATCCTGGGGGTTTTGGCGTAGATCCATTAAACTTCTTCATAGATTTGCGCGTATCTGGACACATTTATGATAGAAAACGGGCTTTGGCTGAAGGTGTGGAGAATAACCAAGAGACCAGGGAAGATTCTGGATTGGACAAGAGGCTTGGCCGAGACTTCGGGCAGCGGCCTCGGCATGTGTCGGCTTTCTCCGTACCTGTTCGTACTGGCAATATGTCTGCGGAACCGGAGAAGTACTTTGATCATTCTAGTTCTAAACCAGCTGGTAAAATGAATGGTACTTCGTATATCATGAGGAATCTGAAACGGGTTTATGAGGATCTCCATAATTCACAAGATGTGAAGGAAAATGCTAAAATGAGCAAAGGTGATGATACCAAAGCTGAATCGTCAGATATTGATGATGAAGACATCATAGATTAAATCTATTTTAAACCAATTTTAAAATAAATGTAAAGCTTTTGATTAAATTATTACCTATGTATGTGATAATGTTGAAAAATATCAAAATCTTTGCGAAAACTTATAACAAATTGATCTCAGTGTCTAGTCTGTATATTAATTATCTTTTACTATATTAATTATTTAATCCTAAATATGAAAATGTTGGTATGTATATCTACCTAGATTATGAGTATTCTATTAAAATTGATCCATGTATTCTACCTACGGTGTTTTATTTAGTATCCAATTGGCATAGGCCGATAAGTTCAGTTATTACACCCAAAAAAATTGCAGTTTTCCTCTCACTACTAGCACAATAAAAAACGTCACAATAAAAAAAAAACATGCGTTCCGATCCCGAAATTTAAACAAGACGGATCGGGTACGACTTATTTCCGAACTATAAGGTTTATTTAAATAAGAAAAATAACGGTTTTCTTTTTTCAAAAATCCATCACATGGTGCTATTTCACTGTATAGGTACAGGTCATAACAGGTGATTGTCGATTGGTACGATTCATTCCTTGAAAGGGTTAAAGGCCTTATTAGACCACCCAATTTTGAGGGACCCTAACCCTAACTAAGAGTGGTGTAATAAAACGCTTATTACACTACCCGATATCAAGGGCCCTGCATCCAGGGTGGGCGTGTACCCTAATTAGTGCGGCGCTTATTACACTTCTCTGCGAATTGGGCCCTAACTCAGTTTATACGCGAATGTCTAGAGAGATAAACGTATTGTCGCATTTTACATTATGCCGTCGTCAGTATCGAAACTTCAAAAAGTTTTCGTCAAAATTCTTATAAATTCCCAATAAAACTTTAAAGGCTTCAGCTCGCATGTCTTTATTCATGTAGGTAGTCTTTATGTTCTTTTTGCCATAAATACGGCATGTCTTTGTACATGTCTAATAAGCACAATAAAACTTCCTTTTCCTTGTTGCACGCCATGGTGCATGGTAGGTATTAGAAAATTACGCGCCAGGCGACGGAACGAACACTCTACGCACTAGTCGCGCGGCAACTGAGCTCCCTAACCGCCCTAAACGTTATTACATTACCCAATCTGCAGCGCGCTTAGGGAGCTAGGCAGATCGGGACGACCCGATCGCCCTAAATCGGGACCCTAACTCCCTAAGTCTTAAGGCCTTATTAGACCACCCAATTTTGAGGGACCCTAACCCTAACTAAGAGTGGTGTAATAAGACTTAGGGAGTTAAGGTCCCGATTTAGGGCGATCGGGTCGTCCCGATCTGCCTAGCTCCCTAAGCGCGCTGCAGATTGGGTAATGTAATAACGTTTAGGGCGGTTAGGGAGCTCAGTTGCCGCGCGACTAGTGCGTAGAGTGTTCGTTCCGTCGCCTGGCGCGTAATTTTCTAATACCTACCATGCACCATGGCGTGCAACAAGGAAAAGGAAGTTTTATTGTGCTTATTAGACATGTACAAAGACATGCCGTATTTATGGCAAAAAGAACATAAAGACTACCTACATGAATAAAGACATGCGAGCTGAAGCCTTTAAAGTTTTATTGGGAATTTATAAGAATTTTGACGAAAACTTTTTGAAGTTTCGATACTGACGACGGCATAATGTAAAATGCGACAATACGTTTATCTCTCTAGACATTCGCGTATAAACTGAGTTAGGGCCCAATTCGCAGAGAAGTGTAATAAGCGCCGCACTAATTAGGGTACACGCCCACCCTGGATGCAGGGCCCTTGATATCGGGTAGTGTAATAAGCACTAGGGCTAATTTGCAATTACTTGACCCAGATAACTTGACCAGATACTGATTTGATTTTTTTTTAATTTGTTCGCCTTCTTTCAAAAACGACTAAGTAATTGTAAAAAATCGTTTTACTCTAGACGTTATACTTTTCTGATAGCTCTTTGAAGTCATGAACGAATGAATTTTCATAAAACCAAATTCCTCGAAACTAAAAATGCTATATAAAAACCTACAAAATGCTATATTCCGAAATCCCAGTTACGACCCCTCGTTATCCTGCCCCCTTACAGCCGACCTTACTACCGTACCGTGGATTCCGCTGCTCATCAATCATCATCAAGGATCGTGCTTGTACCTTGCAGTACGATGACCACCAACCAGTAGTTAGGTACCTATGCCAGGTAAGAATATATCAAATCTTACTTTGGCAATCAACCCCGCTTGTGAGTACCTAACTTTCAGAAAAGTTTATATTTTTTCAAGAACGAAGTATAGAAGAAAGTCTTTTAAGATTATCTTTTTAGTGCTGGTAAGCGAAAAAAAATTTTGTCGTGAGAGGTTTTAGTGGGCGCCTATTTGGTGTCAATTGTTAAGATTAAATTGTTAGAGAGAAAGTCCATGTTCAATAGATTTCCTTTCAGGATAGTTATAGCCTATATAAGCTAAGCTAACCATCTAGTTGTAATACTAAGCTGAAGTAGCTATATTACCGCCATCTATTAACAGTCGGGACATTTCAAAGCGCATCGTTGCCCAACTGAGGAGAGTTAATTGAAAGTTTTTGGACGAACAGGGTATCACTACATATTATAAAATAAAGTCGCTTTCCCTGTCTGTCTGTCTGTCTGTCTGTCCCTATATATGCTTAGATCTTTAAAACTACGCAACGGATTTTGATGCGGTTTTTTTTAATAGATAGAGTGATTCAAGAGGAAGGTTTATATGGTATAATACATGCACCCGTGCGAAGCCGGGGCGGGTCGCTAGTACGTACATATTTCCATAAAAAAAAAACTTTTTTATTACAGATGCAAGATGTAAAGATGTAAAAAAAGATGTAAAAAAAAAATAATTAATTTTAGCATTCCCAATTTCGAACGCAGTATTTTCAATTTGACAGCTAGTGGCTATAAATTGCCAGCCGCAAAAAAATATTTCCAAAAACAAATTACCATCTTGATTGCAATTTTATTTTCTTTCCTAGAATATAATATGTCGGTTTAAAATCAAAGAACATAATTAACATGACACTAAATATAACTTAATAACTTTTATAAACCGCAATTTATTTTTAGGTTTAAATATTAACTAACCATTTTAGTAAGAGTGTACTAGTATATTTTATAGTAAGTCTGTGACAATTCTTTATTCTGGCAACATTTCAGTCACCACGCGATTTTTGTGAATCTCTTGAAATTCTTAGATTTTCTGGAAGAAATAATTTGATTCACAGAATTTAGTTCAGTAAAAGCACTATCAAAATGTACGGAAACCAACCTATTTTAGTGCTCAGTAAGTAAAACGTCTTATTTACTATGTTTTTGTCGTTTTAATTCGTGATTTCATTGAAGTGGTTTACCAATTGCAGGCCAAAACACAAAACGTGACTCCGGCCGGAAGGTTCAACTGGAGAATATAAACGCTGGAAAGGTGAATTGATGCAAATATTATTCTTAATTGAATATTTTCATTAAAATCTGTCAAATAGCCTCGTAAGGCCCAACGGCCTAACATAAGGACAACAAAAAACTAGTCACTGCGGCCCAAGATAGTTTTCAAAATAATTAAATTACGGCCCAGCGACCTAAAATTATGACATGATAATTATTTAAACCCTTTTTTTTTAGCCCGGTGACCCAATATAGAAAACAATGATTTTAACATATTTTTTTTCATGAAGTGGTAAGGGGTATAGGAAGGTATTAGATATTGGGTATCAGGTAGAAATACCACCTAAGATTAATCAAGTCAACAAATGCATTCTATTTAAACACTTTTTAACCAAATCAAAGTTCTGGGCCGCAACTACTTGCACCTATTTTTAGTACATTGGGTCCTAATTTATATCGACCTAAATTTAGTTTGGGCCTTACGAGGATAGAATACTAAAACTTGTAATATTGGGTTTATTTTAGACGATAGCCGACGTTATTCGAACATGCCTCGGGCCTCAGGCTATGTTGAAAATGTTGATGGACCCGATGGGAGGCATCGTGATGACCAACGACGGCAATGCTATCCTCCGTGAGATCACCGTGCAGCACCCGGCCGCTAAATCCATGATTGAAATCGCCAGAACACAAGATGAAGAGGTTAGAAAATTTACTGTCTGATTGATTGAGTAGGTTTGAAGCCTTTGTCGTAAAAAAATATTTCTCATCTGGAATGCAAGAATAAACATATTTTTGTTTAGATAAATAAGTGATCAAGTTGTTAAAACTGAGAAAAAATAATTACTTGATTTGCTTATGATTCATAGTGTGTGGGACATTTGTCTGTGTGGGAGTAAAAATGTAGATCATTTTAAAATGACAAAGTATTTAACTGCAAAGCATTTCTTTATGTACAGTAGCGGTCATTAATGCATATACACGAGATGGTCGACTTTCGTCTGAACGAGCGGGTCAGTCAGTGCGTGTGCGAGTGATGTGTCAACATTCTACAGATAACACACACTAATGAACTGTCGTCGCACTAAGCGAAATAGCATGATATTTCTGTTGCATTAAAATACGCGTCATAGTCACTGGCGCTGTTTTACCAATTCATTGCTAAAACTCGCATGAAACTACTATTAATTTGTGCCGGTAGCTAGGTTTGGGCTTAGCGACGGGTTCACAAACAATGAGGTCTGAGTTCAAATCTTGATTACTGTGTGTGGCTGTTTTTTGTTTTTGAAACAATAATAATATTACGTAAAATCTTGTTAGTTTTGTTTATTTCTAATTCATGCTTATAATTGTTTATTATAAGAAGCAAATATTAGTTATTGTATTATTATATTATACTAATGTGATTTTTAATTTATCTTTTCGGTATTTGTAGGTGGAAATAAAAAAATCGTGCTAAATGATAACAAAAATGTTTATTCGATTTACTTATTTATAAAATTAACTAACTTACGAGAATTGTGACGTTACATTCCTACTTAGATAAAAGAAATTCACTTGTAACCGTTTATAAGATTTTTTTGTGTTTACCCACGTCATAAAAATATAACAAGAAAAGAATATTCTAATAACACAAATATGATTGTTAATAACCACTTATAGGTATCGATATTTAGCAGACTTTATTGAAAACTAATATATTACTTAATTATTTCTTTATATAGATTTAGACTTTATGAATATGTTTTTTTATATGTAACGTCACAATAAATGTATTGAGGTAATAGCTTAAGTGTTCATTTTCTTGACGAAAAGATGATTGAAACTAAACCTCAATTTAAGATCATTGAATAATGACGAACATAATAATATTAATACTAAATATTTAGTTACACTGTCTAATTAATAATAACACAACATCTAGGTTTTTAATATAGCAGTCTTCCAGTCAAAATCTTAATAATCCCGTGAGAAACGTAGTGGTTCTTGTTTATGCCTTTTTGTGAAGAAGGGCTTTTTAGCTGGTCTTCTGTGATGCAAGCCTTCAGCGTGGAGGGCCCGGCGAACAGTTTGCAATGAAGTGTCGAATAGTTCGGCAAAGTGCCTCGTTGGTGTTATCACACCATTCGAATCATATTCGCCCACCATATTATGTCTTCGCTGCGCCTCGCTAATAAGCGACGGCCTTCCACTTTGCTGTCGACTAACTAGGCTAACCTCTTCCTCGTATCTCCTGATCCAGAGACTAACAGTATTCCTCTAAAACAAAACAAAAGTTATATTAGGCAGGTATAACAAAATACTAAAGTGACTTAATTTTTATATAATATAAGTAGTAATATTTAAATAATATTCATTTAAAAAAACAATATGATATTAAGTCTACATTTATAATAAATACAATAATAAACAGAATTTATTTATCTTTACAGCCTTAAGATGGATTTCAAAAATAATAAAAAGATCTAATTTATAATTATGTCACCAAATAATATTAGGTTCAAGTTACAATTATAATAACACAATAATATGATACTCACATTCAGTCCGGTTTCATTAGATATTTGCGTTCTATTATAAGACCACTTTTATGCAACGCAATAATAGTCGCCTTCGTCTCAATGTTAATATTTGCTTGCATTTTTTTTGTGAATAATTACCGCTATCTAATAAACCACACGTCACTAACCAACAACTATAACCAAACGACAACGTTTATTCTAATCGAGTATTCATAAAACTCATTACATTACTTACTTATTTCTGTCTACCTCACAGAAATCTAAATTATTTGTTTAATTTTCTATGATCTACCTTTTTAACTTTACGAAATGTGTGAACAAAGCGAACAAGATAAAGAATATTATGCTTCTGTCTCATTTCTTCCAATCAAGTAAAAACTTACAAAAAGTTATATTCTGGATGAGATTCGAACTCACGACTCCCCGATTCACGCACCTATCTGCAGGCGCTTAGCCGATAGGCCAACTTGACTTATTTTATACCGTTGAAATTATGAACTACAATCATTTGTCGATGGCAATGATGATACATGTGACTGTTCTCGAAAATAGAAGGTCGTAAGTCAAACTTATCTTTATGCGAATGTTTTTTGAGAATGCCTATCGACTTATGATGCCCATAGTACCTCTCTTTACTGGCTTACTGGCTTGGCTCTTTACAGTCAAGTTAATATATGGAGTGTTGGAATCTATGGCTATATTAGGACCTTCTTACAATAATAATTTCAATTTGTTGTTCTTTTCTAGTGCAACGCTTGCTTCACAAAAGCCTACGTTGGCCTGACTTGGGCTATTAAGTTAAAGTCAAAGTATTTATTAGTGTGAATTTTTTTGATATAACAAGTCTTACAGATAATATTTTAAAGAAACTTAAAAGCTATCTAAACTAAACTATAATTAAGTTAGACTATTTTGGGAATATTATCTGCTGTAGAATTACCACTTATTGTTTCAAACATTATTTTTAAACTTCTACTTATTACACATATTTCAATACATACACTACTAAATATTTTTACAACAATCTCCAGGTTGGTGACGGCACAACATCAGTCATTGTCCTGGCTGGAGAGATGTTGGCAGTGGCCGAACAGTTCCTGGCACAGAACATCCACCCCACAGTAATCATCAGGGAGTACCGGCAGGCACTCGAGGATGCCGTCAAACTGCTGCAGGACAAGATCTCCGTACCCATTGACTTGAATGATAGAGACAAGTTGAAGGAAGTTGTAAGTATTTTAATTAACTTATAGGTTTTTTTGATCTCACTGTAAGTAAGTAAGTTTCAGTCTTTGGGGGGTCCCAAAGACTAGTTAATGATGTGAGATTCACACACAAAGTAACTGCATTTACAACAATTATGTTACAAGAATACTTTTTTACAGAATCTCTATGGAAAGTTACAATCCACAAATTACCTGTGTGAAGCTGAAATGGGTTGCTAGTTCATTTATATGGATGCTATAAAATTTTAGTCCAAGTAGTTTTAACCAATTACCAATTATTTTTCTTCTTTAGATCCGTTCATGTGTGGGCACAAAGTACATTGGTCGCTGGGCAGACCTCGCTGTGGACATCTCTCTTGATGCTGTCAACACCGTCACAATCAATGAGCATGGCCGGGTTGAAGTTGACATTAAGAAGTAAGATTCTATTGTTACACTCTTTCTGCAAACTCCTAAACTAAACTGTACCAACCTATTGTTGCCCCACATCAGGGCAAAAACCTCTTCTCATACAAAGTTACATAGAAGACACTGATCACCGCTCTTGCTCAAGGCAGATTTCTGATTTATGAATTATATTAATTATGAGTCCAGGGTTCTTTACTATGTTTTCCTTGTCTGTGAAGCAAATAAACATTTTGTAAATCTAGTTTGAAGCTAAATTTACATTTACAATTCATTATTTATATTTGTAATAGATTTATTGGCAAGCTAGAGGTGATCGTGACATATATGCATTTACACATATGCCCCTATATGTTTCTCTTTAGAACCAAGTATCATCAAAGTTATCATATAGCTAATGTGTTTAATATTTGTGGTTAGTCAAGCAAGCATTGTGGACTAAATTCCCCAAAATATATTAGTAAATTAGACATAAAGTATAATTAACACATCAACAACTTCCAGCTACGCCAAAGTAGAAAAGATTCCAGGCGGCACTATCAAGGAGTCTCGCGTCCTCAACGGAGTTATGTTCAACAAGGACGTGACACACCCCAAGATGCGTCGTTACATCGAGAACCCGCGTATCATACTGCTCGACTGCCCCCTAGAGTACAAGAAGGGAGAGAGCCAGACTAATATTGAGATTCTGGGAGAACAGGTATGAGTAAAACGCTTGGCTTTTTGTAACTGTGCGAAATATATCAAAAGCACGCATACTTATAGCTTGATGACCCTTTTCACCCATGTTTCTCTTATAAGATCGTCAAGCCATAAAAGAACGTGTACTTTCTCGTCTTTCGGTGAAGGACGCAAAATTCATCTTCTCGTATACATAGATATCGAGTTTGGGTCAACGCAAACTGCAGCAATATGTTCAATCATTTTGTAATTATTGAATTGATAATTAACTTAAAATACCCCAAATAGAGATGAAAATGTTGTGCAATATATAATTCCGCGCGGCTTTTATTATCTTTAATATTTTTTTATACTTTTAACTACTTAGCTTACTTTTTGTTTTTATATCATTCACACATTTTTTAATTCCCACTTTTTCCCTGTCTAGGACTTCACAAGGCTACTTCAGTTGGAAGAGACCATTCCACAGCGTGATTTGGATGAACTCATTTTGAGTATGCCAAACCGATGTTCTTGTGTTGTTAGTGTTCGCGGTAGAAACACGGATTATTAATTGTTTAAGTTACCCAATAAAATTTTAAAGAAAACTGTTATTTCAGTCTTTTTTTCGAACTTTTGTGTTAGTGGTTCAAATGTCAAAAATCCCTTTATTAGGAAAATGGCAAATTTCTTTATTAATGCAAAGGTGACTTGGTTTATCGTTACTGTGACAAACGAAAACACTTTATTTGATGAATCCTTAAAGAAAATTTTAATTAATATGATCAATCAGGAGAAAAGTTATTGCAAAAATATATGTTGATCCCTAGACACTTTTGATGTGTGTATTTGCATGCAACTTTACCTCCGTCGATCGCGTCCGTCGGAGCCGTACGGATGCGTACGGCTGCCGCGGCATGCGTACGGATCCGTTCCGATGCGGTCCGATCCGAGCCGGTTGGTCTGAATCTTACCTATAGGTATAGGTACAGGTTTTAACAGGTGATTGTCGATTGGAGTACGATTCATTCCTTGAAAGCGTTAAACTAGGGCTAATTTGCAATTACTTGACCCAGATAACTTGATCAGATACTGGGATGTTTTTTTTTTAATTTGTTTGCTTTCTGTCAAAAACGACTTTATTTATACTTTTCCGATAGCTCATGAAGTCATAAACGAATGATTTTTCATAAAACCAATTCCTCGAAACTGTTACCTAATATCGTAAAACCTACAAAATGCTATAACCCGAAATCCCAGTTACGACCCCTCGTTCCCCTCGTCCTGCCCCCTTACAGCCGACCTTACTACCGTACCGTGGATTCCGCTGCTCATCAATCATCATCAAGGATCGTGCTTGTACCTTGCAGTACGATGACCACCAACCAGTAGTAAGTATGTCGGGTAAGAATATATCAAATCTTACTTTGGCAATCAACCTCGCTTATGAGTAACTTTCGGAAAAGTTTATAATTTTTCAAGAAGGAAGTATAGAAGAAAGCCTTTCGAGTAGATAGCTAGTGCTTATATGCGTAAAAAAATGTCGTGAGAGGTTTTGGAGGGCACCTATTTAGTGTCAATTGTCAAGATTAAATTGTTAGAGAGAAAGTCCATGTTCAATAGATTTCCGTTCAGGATAGTTATAGGCGTTATCTAACCATCTAGTTGTAATACTAAGCTGAAGTAGCTATATTACTGCCATCTATTAACAATCGGGACATTTCAAAGCGCGTCGTTGTACATTTAGATAGGTACCTGCCCAACTGAGGAGAGTTAATTGAACGTTTCTGGACGAACAGGGTATACGTACATATTTCCATAAAAAACAAAATACTTTTTTATTACAGATGCAAGGTATAAAAAAAAAAAATAATTTTAGCATTCCCAATTTCGAACGCAGTATTTTCTATTTGACAGCCAGTGGCTATAAATTGCCAGCCGCAAAAAAATATTTCCAAAAACAAATTACTATCTTGATTGCAATTTTATTTTCTTTCCTAGAATATACGTCGGTTTAAAATCAAAAAACATAATTAACATGACAATAAATATACAATTTTTTTTTAAAACCGCAATTTATTTTTAGGGCTAACTATTAACTAACTATTTTATTAAGTGTTTATCTATTACAGTTTATTTTATAGTAAGTCTGTGACAATTCTTTATTCTGGCAACATTTCAGTCACCACGCGATTTTTGTGAATCTCTTGAAATTCTTAGATTTTCTGGAAGAAATAATTTGATTCACAGAATTTAGTTCAGTAAAAGCACTATCAAAATGTACGGAAACCAACCTATTTTAGTGCTCAGTAAGTAAAAAGTATTATTTACTATGTTTTTGTTATTTTAATTCGTGATTTCATTGAAGTGGTTTACCAATTGCAGGCCAAAACACAAAACGTGACTCCGGCCGGAAGGTTCAACTGGAGAATATAAACGCTGGAAAGGTGAATTGATGCAAATATTATTCTTAATTGAATATTTCCATTAAAATCTGTCAAATAGAATACTAAAACTTGTAATATTGGGTTTATTTTAGACGATAGCCGACGTTATTCGAACATGCCTCGGGCCTCAGGCTATGTTGAAAATGTTGATGGACCCGATGGGAGGCATCGTGATGACCAACGACGGCAACGCTATCCTCCGTGAGATCACCGTGCAGCACCCGGCCGCTAAATCCATGATTGAAATCGCCAGAACACAAGATGAAGAGGTTAGAAAATTTACTGTCTGATTGATTGAGTAGGTTTGAAACCTTTGTCTTAAAAAAAATATTTCTCATCTGGAATGCAAGAATAAAAATATTTTTGTTTAGATAAAGTGATCAAGTTGTTAAAACTGAGAAAAAAATAATAACTTGATTTGCTTATGATTCATAGTGTACCTACATTTTTGTCTGTGTGGGAGTAAAAACGTAGATCATTTTAAAATGACAAAGTATTTAACTGCAAAGCATTTCTTTATGTACCTCTCTTTACTGGCTTCTTGGCTGCTTATACTATAGTTGCCATTTTTACGAGCTCATCTTGGCAGCATTGATTTATGACTTTAAACTGTTTCAGTCAAGTTAATATATGGAGTGTTGGAATAATTATATGGCTATATTAGGACCTTCTTACAATAATAATTTCAATTTGTTGTTCTTTTCTAGTGCAATGTATGCTTCACAAAAGCCTTCCTTGGCTTGACTTGGGCTATTAAGTTAAAGTCAAAGTAGTATTAGTGTGTAGTGTTAGTAAAGTAGTAGTAGTATTAGTGTGTTTTTTTTTGATTTAACAAGTCTTACAGATAATATTTTATAGAAACTTAGAAGCTATCTAAGTTAAACAATAATTAAATTAAGACTATTTTGGGAATATTATCTGCTGTAGAATTACCATTATTGTTTCAAACATTATTTTTAAACTTCTACTTATTACACATATTTCAATCCATACACTACTAAATATTTTTACAACAACCATTTTAATCTCCAGGTTGGTGACGGCACAACATCAGTCATTGTCCTGGCTGGAGAGATGTTGGCAGTGGCCGAACAGTTCCTGGCACAGAACATCCACCCCACAGTGATCATCAGGGAGTACCGGCAGGCACTCGAGGATGCCGTCAAACTGCTGCAGGACAAGATCTCCGTACCCATTGACTTGAATGATAGAGACAAGTTGAAGGAAGTTGTAAGTATTTTAATTAACTTATATGGGGGGTCCCAAAGACTAAGTTAATGATGTGAGATTCACACACAAAGTAACTGCATTTACAACAATTATGTTTCAAGAATACTTTTTTACAGAATCTCTATGGAAAGTTACAATCCACAAATTACCTGTGTGAAGCTGAAATGGGTTGATAGTTTGTTATGCTATAAAATTTTAGTTCAAGTAGTTTCAACTAATTACCAATTATTTTTCTTTTTTAGATCCGTTCATGTGTGGGCACAAAGTACATTGGTCGCTGGGCAGACCTTGCTGTGGACATCTCTCTTGATGCTGTCAACACCGTCACAATCAATGAGCATGGCCGAGTTGAAGTTGACATTAAGAAGTAAGATTCTATTCTTAGACTATATTTTCTTCTGCAAACTCCTAAACTAAACTGTACCAACCTATTGTTGCCCAACATAGGGCAAAAACCTCTCCTCATACAGAGTCACATAGAATACATGAGCATTGATCACCACTCTTGCTCAAGGCAGATTTGTGATATAAGAATTATAAGTCCAGGGTTCTTTACTATGTTTTCCTTGTCTGTGAAGCAAATAAACATTTTGTAAATCTAGTTTGAAGCTAAATTTACATTTACAATTCATTATTTATATTTGTGATAGATTTATTGGCAAGCTAGAGGTGATCGTGACATATATGCATTTACACATGCCCCTATATGTTTCTCTTTAGAACCAACTATCATCAAAGTTATCATATAGCTAATGTTTATGATACTTATGGTTAGTCATGCAAACATTTTGTCTCTAAATTAAATTCTCCAAAATATATTAGTAAATTAGACATAAAGTATAACTAACACATCAACAACTTCCAGCTACGCCAAAGTAGAAAAGATTCCAGGCGGCACTATCGAGGAGTCTCGCGTCCTCAACGGAGTTATGTTCAACAAGGACGTGACACACCCCAAGATGCGTCGTTACATCGAGAACCCGCGTATCATACTGCTCGACTGCCCCCTAGAGTACAAGAAGGGAGAGAGCCAGACTAACATTGAGATTCTTGGAGAACAGGTATGAGTAAAACGCTTGGCTTTTTGTAACTGTGCGAAATATATCAAAAGCACGCATACTTAGAGCTTGACGACCCTTTTCACCCATGTTTCTTTTATAAGATCGTCAAGCCATAAAAGAACGTGTACTTTCTCGTCTTTCGGTGAAGGACGCAAAATTTATCTTCTCAAATAGATACCGAGTTTAAGTCAACACAAACTACAGCAATATGTTTAATCATTTTGTAATGATTTAATTGATAGAACTTAAAATACCCCAAATAGAGATGAAAATGTTGTGCAATATATAATTCCGCGCGGCTTTTATTATCTTTAATATTTTTTTATACTTTAAATATTATTTCATGTTTTTATGTCATTCATACATTTTTTAATTCATTTTTTTCTGACCAGGACTTCACAAGGCTACTTCAGTTGGAAGAGGAGCACGTTCAGCGTCAGTGCGAGGATATCATCGCTCTCAAACCCGACGTGATCTTCACAGAGAAGGGAGTGTCCGACCTCGCGCAGCACTACCTCGTCAAGGCTGGCATTACGGCTATTCGCAGGTAACCATTGAACCGACGATATAATAAAAGAAAAGCCAAAAAGTAGCAATATGTACTGTCGCTAAGTCTGTAGACACCTGTGAACACGCTAATATTTATTTCTAACCTAGCTTTGGCCGGAATATCTGTCATGACAGTACGGACGAAATTGCGGATTAAAAATAAACCTTTGTTCTTTCTTATACCTCATTTACATTCAGCCCCTGCCTCTGCCCCTCGCGCTGCCGGCAATAATTCCCTAAATACTGCCGCAGCAGGATCGAGAGAAGTGTGTGTTTACATACTGCCCTACCACTCACTTCGCTTTCAAGTTTCGGCAATGGCAGACGTCGAAATAATTACAGCGGCCGCGCTGTCTCTTTTTGTGATACATAATTATGTTCGATATTTAAAAAGGTTACGAATACAAAAAAAGAATGTTCGTCGTAGACGATGGTGGATGATATCTATCCATCGAAATTTAAAAAAAAAAATTCTACGCGTCGTGAACCTTACGTTTCTGTTTATATTGTTTATCCGTAACATCCCAAATTACTTTTTCCGTTTCCAGTAGTTCTAAGAATTTTATTGTAATCTCATTGCTCCATTCGGACGGCATTTTCGATGATCTAAACGAACGTCTTTCTCCTCCAGGCGCTCGGCGAGTACTGAGCGTCGGAGCAGAATGTAAACACGCACTGCCGCTCGCGCTGCCGGTCCTTTGACTTCCGCACAAAAAACCGCCATTTTGGGGAGCGCCGGGCAGCGCGAGTGGCAATGGCAGTGGCATGAGAAGTATTGCGTTTACACACTCGTCCTGCCCACTTCCCTGCTCACTACGGCTGAATGTAAACGCGGTATTAGGGTTTAAGCTTAGCCGTGAAAGTGTAACAAGCAAATAAAAAACTAGCTATAACATCAAAATCAATTTTATAGCCAAAGATCAACATAAAATGCTAGTTTTGCACGAGCGCGTTGAAGTATGAGTATTCAATTCAAATCGATTGTCGAATGGCAAATATGACTTTCTTATAGAATTTTGGTTTAATTTTTTTTAAGTACAATTAGTTTCACCAATTGATATAAAAAATTCTTCAAACAGAATTTACGTTACGTTTACTTCGTGCGTTAGCATTTGGACTTTGAGTACAGCGCCATCTCGCGTCTTTTTGAAATATTTGCTTTATCCGATGCAACCTAACTTCAAAGTACAGTAAACCTTTTTTCTCCTCCTTGCTACATAAACGGGCGCCGTTATTATGAGATGTCGCTGATAATATTTTATAAATTCATCTCTTTTCTTTCTTTTAGACTGCGTAAAACCGACAACAACCGTCTTGCACGCGCATGCGGAGCTGTCATAGTGAACCGTACTGAGGAGCTGAAGGAATCCGACGTGGGTCTCGGAGCCGGCAAGTTTGAGATCAAGAAAATCGGCGACGAGTACTTCACCTTCGTCACTGAGTGCAAGAACCCCAAGGTATGAGACAACTTGTTATAGTGAACAACAGGTTTATTTTGTAAAAATCTCCCTTGGTGGAGGTGAAGTGAGCAGAGCTGTCATTCCACCATACTACGCATACGAAGTGGCGAGTAGCTTGTGATGACTGAGCTGACTTATGTTGTGATAATATAAGTCAATCATGAAGGTGATAGTAGCGCTGCGCCGCTTGTGGAGTACTGATGTGGGATACGGCTTACGACACAGCAGGAAGGCTTGTATTATTTAGGAAACTGACATCGTCATGATAATACAAAACTCTTAAATCTAACGAATGTACATTTTGTAGAGAATTAGTTTGTCATGTTAATTTATAAATTAATTATTTATTTTCAGGCGTGTACCATCTTACTGCGTGGTGCTTCAAAGGATGTACTTAATGAGATCGAGAGGAATCTTCAGGATGCCCTGCATGTTGCTAAGAATTTGGTAAGCTACTAACTAATACTGGGATTATTACTAAAACGTTTCTTACTCTGAAGTGCATGTGGGATTAGTCAAATTTGTAAATTGGCAACCATCGAAAATGATATTATTATGTGATTGTAATCAAGTTGACGGAAATACCAGAAGGTAAACCAACTCAAAGCACACATAGGGGTTTAAATATGTTATTGCCAGCCAAGCAGTTGTCTTACTATTTTATTATTTTTTATACTTCCTTTAGTCGTGATGGCCCAGTGGTTAAGGCGCCCACCTCTCATGCATGAGGTTGGGTTCGAATCCGGGCAAGTACCAATGTGACTTTTTCAATTCATATGTACTTTCTAAAGTTTATCTTGGACATCACTGACATCGGAGAAGGAAAACATCGTGAGGAAACCTGGACTTGTAATTAATATAAGTCTGAAATCGCCAGTCCGCCTTGATCAAGCGTGGTGATCATGCTCATGCCTTCTCTGTATGAGAAGTGGCCTTTGCCCTACAGTGGGACAGTAATAGGCTGGTATTATTATTATTATTATTAGTGGCATATCGAGATATTTACTGGAAGAAAAGTTGTACTTTACATGACATAATAACCTATTGTGATATTAGCTCTTTTATTTGTTTTTTTATATTTTGCTCCGCACTAGGAATTTCGTGGGTGCGTTTAAATTCATATTAACTCACATATATATACCCTACCAGACCCGGTTAACAATTCACGAATATTAACATTATTTAATATGTATGTGCAGGTACTGAACCCTCGCCTGGTGGCGGGAGGCGGTGCCGTGGAGATGGCGGTGTCACAGGCTCTCTCTGCTAACGCCGCGCACAACACGCCCTACCGCGCAGTCGCACAGGCACTAGGTAAATATTTGTTATTTTATTTTGATATCGACTATCAAATATAACACAGCACACACATAGCGGAAGACCCTGGTTTCCTATTTTGTTGCATATTGAATTTGATACTACTTGAGGTCTTCATTTTTTTCCATCAATCAATTGGCGATCATAATATTAGTTTTAGAAATGCTTTGAGTATTTTTTTTATCACCATATTTTTGCTGCCAAGCAGTAATGTGTTTGAGTGGTTAGGGTGCCGATGTATTTACAAGCACATAACACAGGTTCTACGATGCATCTGTTGTGCCTCTAATATCGCACAAACCCAAGCCTCTGTCATTGCTAACCATGTGGTGGTCTATCTTCCTATTTACCATTTCAAAAACTCAGTCAGCAGTAACCTTACAACCTGTTTCACTTACCAGTGTTATGTATTCCACAGAGATAATCCCGCGCACGCTGGCACAGAACTGCGGCGCCAACACCATCCGCACGCTGACGGCCCTGCGCGCGCGACACGCGGCCGCCGCGTGCTCCGCCGGCATCGACGGGGAGAGCGGGGAGATCGTCGACATGGCCGTCAAGGGGATATGGGAACCTCTCGCTGTTAAACTTCAAGTATGTATAGAACCAGTTTTTCTAATCAGTGTTATTAAATTACAATCAAACTATACCCTAATACCCGTACCGAGGACCCATAAAAAAAATGTGTTACCGTTTTTCCTAATTCTCCAATTATTTTTTTCGGATTGGCACATCGCAGGTTAACCTATGAGGTTGTCGACTGCTTAACCGGATGTTTTCTCCTATTTCTAAGTCTCATTCGTATACCAATGAGAAAATTTAGAATTAGTCTAGTTTAGTAGTTAGTCTTGATAATTTGTTCAAGCTTAACTCCCTCACTTCCTCATAAATTATTATTTTGTAATAAAATCCTGGCATTCACCACTATATGCAGATGTTGGACCATAAATAATATTCACGACTATATGCAGATGTTGGACCATATACAAAAAGAAAATATACACCATGAATTTTAATAAAAACAGCTGATCCATACAATTTGATCGTAATGTTTGTCATTATTGTATGGATCAGCTGTTTTTTTTTTCACATTTCGTACTATGTCCCATAATAAAAGTTGTTCATATTCATGAGTACATTCACCCCCTGAAAGATTTGCAACGGATTAAAATTCAGGTTGTATTGCTAACGCAATCTAAAACCAATATTTCCACATTCCAGGTATACAAAACAGCAGTAGAGACAGCGATCCTACTCCTCAGAATCGACGACATAGTGTCTGGGTCTAAGAAGAAGGAAGGCAACGAGCCGGCCGGACCCGCACAGATGGCCGCCGGCATGGAGTAACGCTAGACTAGCTATTATTACATTCTAATTTACGTGTTCGAGGACTAAATCTGTAGCGCACCGAAGGTTGGAATAGGTAGACATTGTTTTATTTCGATTACGACTTCAACAGCTCAACTTTACATTTTTTATCGACATAATGAACGCGCTAGGAATACATTGACATTATATTAGTTACGTTTACATTATGATCCGTTGTTTGCAAAATAAATTATAAATAAAATCTGGGTTGTGTGATAATCTATACATAGTATTAAATAAAATCGCTTTCCGCCGTCTGTACGCTTTAAGCTAGCAACGGATTTTAGGTAGATAGATAGGTTCAAGAGGAAGGTTTATATGTAATGTTAGTATCTATTATTGCACCGGGGCGGGTCGCTAGTTTGAAATAAAAGAAGATTGTCTATTTTCAACTTTGGCGGGATTTATCCAAAGATTGGCTCAGTTGTGTGTAAGCATGGATTGTTTGTTTGACTGTCTACAATACTCGCACTTCAAGTGAAGGTTATGTATAGACTTAGGTATCGTTAGCTGGTATTGTGTTGCTTTATAGGCCATCTTTAGTTTGTAACGGTGCACGCATAGATCGCTAGCTCACCCAAGAGCACCTTAGCACACCTCAGTTAACTCGAATCCATCCAAAAATATTACTTATAATCTATTTTTCTAAGGAATGAACGACAAACAGACCTACAGGAGTATTTTCAAGAGTATTCGGTACAGATTTAGTCCTTCAACATACAAAAACCGTATTAAAAATAACTAGCTCATAGTTATCGTGAAACTCGAAGGTGTTTTAAAAAACCAGTTCCGCGATATGGTTTAGATAGCTTTCGCATAATCTAGTGCTAACGATGCCTTATTTATAGCGTTCCAACACTCTAATAAAATAATTTCTAATGTAATAACTACTCTACGTATTTCTTATTATTTATCACATGTTTTGTCTGTACACAAGAGTGCATTTAAGTTCAATAATTGCTATTTTAAAACTGAACAATTATAGTATTAAAGTTTTATATATCTCAGGTTATGTTTTTATTTTCTTTTTAATATTTATGTATTTTATAATCTTAATACTTACTATACAGCAAAATAAACACAACAAAGGTAATGCGAGTGTCTTTCAAACCTCTGCCTCACCTTTCACGGAATAAATGCGTAATGTTGTGGGTTTATTACCAGTGTTGATAATGATTTCTGATTATTAGGCATAATATTATTTTATCATTCATCTACTAAGCCATCACTACTAAGAAATAAGACCTAAAATATTTCTATATTTTATTAAAAACGAACGTATAAAAACGATTGTTTTATTTACGTAGAAAGCTAAAGAGAGTTTTTGGTTTGTTTAATAAGCGCGCTAATCTATGAGCTAGCAGTCGGATTGGAATAATTCCTTTTGTATATGATAGGATTCACGAGGAATAGGATAGGCTTTATAACATCACGCTACGACCCACGAGAGGCGAGCAGTCACCAAAGCAGTAACTAAACGCGTGTGAAACAGCTAGTAACAGATAAATTGGGTACTTGACACCACCAAAGTCAAAGTCAAAACGTTTATTTCAATTAGAACATTTACAGGCACTTGAATAGGGTAGATGACATCACTAACCAATAATACCAAGACATAACTTCTCTAAAGAAACACTTTATTTTAGCCCTGATAACCCAATTCATTTTCAATTAACTGTCTGTTTTGATTTTTTATTGCTTTCTAATTTATAAATAGTTAGTCAATTGAGTCTACTCAAAAGTGACGTCATAGTTATTTACACCATACAAAATATAATATGGGAGAATAGCGTTTTGACAGGTTAGAAAAAGTACGTCAGTTGATTGGTGGTGTCATCTACCCTATTGTCAAGGAGTCGGTCAGTTAGACCGAAAGTTGAAGCTAGTTGCTCGTTCCAAAACGGAGGTAGGCCTCTATGGAGAAGAACGAGCAAGAAACTCCACGGCATTCTTTAAAATTAGGTTTTTGGGTCATTATTCAGTCAATCTTCAGTGTTGAGGATAATGACGCCCGATACTTTTACTACTAGTGCAACCATCCATTGACAAAAAACAAAAATTGAAATTATTTTAATTACATTTAACTTAAAGGTAATTAAAATAATTTATGTTTTTGTTTTTTGTCAATGGATGGTTGCACTAGTAGTAAAAGTATCGGGCGTCACTATCCTCAACACTGAAGATTGACTGAAGAATGACCTTTTACAAAACAATCACAGGGCCCGATCCAGCTATTTAGCCGCTCCGGGCAAAAATATTTTTCGCCGCCCTTTACACTAATACCATACTGGTGTCCCAGACAAGGACGTCCAAACAAAAATTTTGGAAACTCTTTACTTGGGCTATCTACAATTTTTTGGGAGCTAGACGATTTTTAGTATTTTTTTGGGATATTCTTTCTTGCTTCAGATTTTGTTGATTTTCTCTTTTTATGTCGCGTTTTTTGGAAATATTTTTATTGACGATTAATCCTGAAAGTATGGCCTTTGATCGATAAAAACAAATATCTGTCTTATCGTCACCCGAAATTACCAAAACTTAGTTCAAAGGGAAAAATGTTGTTTAAGTAGTAAAATACGTTGCAGATTTTTGGCCCTTAAAGAAAAATCACAATAAGTGCCCAAATGACCTTAAAATAATTTCAAAAACTTTCACGGACCCTCAGCTTTTTAAACAATACAAAAAGCTAGTATTTTACAGAACATTATTCGGTGCATTTGAAGCACGAACATGGTAACACAAAAAAAAAGAAATATTTTAGAACATAAGTAAACCGTAAACCCTAATGAAAATGAATTAAAACAAAATTGTATTAAGTTTTCATTGCAATATGAGCTCTATGTCATGTTTACTTCAAATACGTCAATATAACGCATCAATTTATGCGTTATATTGACGTATTTGAAGAACAGTAGGTACTTTAGATCGCGGGAATTCGCTAGATGCGGGAGACACAGGATCGGTCTTAAGACCAATACAAAGGTAAAAATAGCACAATGGTGATTCGGATTAGATAGTTAAGTTAGGGTAGGGTTAGGTTCGTCTTTAGACATTTCCAACGCCTTTAACACCCTACCCTGGAGCTGTATTCGGGAGGCACTGCGCTACTACTGCGTACCATCCTACCTCCGTCACATCGTTGGGGGTTATCTGTCATAGAAGTCACCTAAGTGGGACGGTATGGTAGGTGCCAGTACCAAATGTCGTGTGTTCCGCAGGGCTCGGTTCTGGGCCTGCTCCTGCGGAACATCGGATACGATACGACATACGACAGTGTGCTGAGGGGTAAGCTCAGACCGGGGATAGACCTGACGTGTTATGCGGACGACACGCTGGTCACTGCCCGGGGGAGCTCGCACAGGGAGGCAGCGTTGCTGGCAACGGCTGCGGTCTCACAAGTGGTGGGCGCATACGTCGCCTAGACCTAGAGGTGGCCCTCGGCAAGTCGGAGGCCATGGTGCTTCATGGCCCCCGGCGGGTGCCGCCACCCGGCTCACACATCGTGGTCGGGGGGTCTCGGATCGTTGTCGAGTCTACCATGAAGTACCTGGGATTGGTGCTCGACAGCCGGTGGGACTTCGAGCCCCACTTTCAGCGGCTGGCGCCCAAGTTTCTGAGCGCGGCTGGCGCGCTCGCAACGCTGCTTCCCAATTTGGGGCGTCCGAGTACCGCCTGCAGGCGTCTGTATGTGGGGGTTGTGGGATCTATGGCCTTGTATGGGGCCCCGATATAGGCGGCTGACCTAACGGCCGGCAGTATCGCCGTTCTGCGAAAACCGCAAAGGGCGATGGCCATCAGAGTCATAAAGAGTTATTGCACGATCTCCTACGAGGCGGCCTGCGTACTGGCTGGAGCCCTGGGACCTGGAGGCGAAGGTACTCGCGTCACTGTACCGGTGGCGTGAGGCTAGCGGCCGATGCAGCGCGAGATTGAGTTGCGTCAGTCGCAGCTTTGCGAGGTCCTGGTGGCGGAATGGCGGAACAGGCTGTCACGCCCTACCGCCGGCCTCATCACCATCGAGGCGATCCGGCCGGTGCTGGCGGACTGGCTCGGGAGAAGGCATGGCTCCCTGACGTTCCGGTCAACGCAGGTACTCTCGGGGCATAGCTGCTTCGGGAAGTACCAGTGTCGCATAAACAGGGAGCCGGACGCCCGGTGTCACCAATGCATGGACTGCCGAGAGGACATGCCGCGGCATACGCTGTCAGAATATACAGTTTGGGAGGAGCCGCGCCGTGCCCTCATCTCTGAAGTAGGCAGTGACCTGTCGCTGCCGGCCGTCGTCGCTTCGATGGTCGGCGACGAGGGGTCCTGGGACGCGGTGGTCTCCTTCTACGAAACGGTTATCTCGCAGAAGAAGGCTGCGGAAAGAGAGAGAGAAATTACGACCTCTCTCCCGGCCCGCAGCAGGCGCACCGGGCGTCGGCGGAGGGCGGACAACGCCTTCTTCCGGCCCCCCTAAATGGGCCCAGGGATCCGAGGTGGCGGCGCGTAGTGTTCCACGCGCGTCCCTCTTTGTCGTCGTTTTGGGAGTTAAACACCTCACTCCCCCCCTGACCTGAGGAGACCCGCGGTGGCGAGCTAGCACCAGTCGGGGATCGCGGAAGGCGAGTACGTTCCCGTGATCCCCGGCGTAAGTGTGGGAAGGGAACACCGGGGTGATTTTTAGATAGTAAGAGTGACAGACCCCTCCTTGAAACTCACTTGCAAAATAAAAATATTGCTTTTTTGCCTTATCGTGTTCGAGCTTCAATTGCACTGAATAATGTCCTGTAAAGTGCCAGTTTTATTGTTGTATATATTGTTTTAAAGAGCTGAGGGTCCGTGGAAGTGTTTGAAATTACTTTAGGTATAATATTTAAATACGTTAGTCTATTACGTCTTCTGAACAAGTATACAAAAATTCATGAGAGTATGTTGGACTTTGTGCCACCGTCCGGCACTCTCAATTTTGCCGCCCCTCAGTTTTGCCGCTCTGGGCAATTGCCCGGCTCGCCCCCCCCCTAGATCGGGCCCTGCAATCAATTGACATACTTTTTATGGACAGTTAAAACGCGATTCCCCCATAGATTTTGTATGGCAATCTCGAACTGTCACGTCACTTATTGGTCAACTCTATTGACTTACTATTTATTGATTTCAAAGCCACAAACAATCTAATAGGTATTATAGTAAATCGAAAATTAATCGGGTTTCTGCTTAAATAAAGTGTTTTTTTTTAGAAGTTGTGCTTTGAAATTAATGTTTATGGTGTCAACTACCCAATTGCAGGTTATGTAAATTTGACATGCCTAGATAATTAGAGATATAATATAAATCCGTATTTTAACAAGGTAACTACCTATGCGAACTATCTAATAAAACAATCATTACAGCATTAAAACATCAGAAGTATTATGTGAGAACTTCCGCGATGTACCTAGTCTGTGTTTTTGACCAAAATGTTAGATAATCTGCGCGCCATCACAGATGGGGTTTGGCAGAGAGCGCGGCGGAGTGACAGGCGACACGCTTCCACGTGCACATTGTTATTAACATTTTAATCTACAGTTATTTGCATGCGTTTCCATTGGTGCTTTTTTATTTTGAAAGTAGTTCTGTGGCGTTAATACGATAGGTGAAGTACACCAATCTTTTTAGCATTTAGTAGGTACATAATATTGTGTAATTTGAAAACTGAATGGACTGGAAAAGTTTTTTTCTCTCCGTTTATTGGACAAATTCTGGAAGAAAACAGATCTTCGCTAGATCTAGTTTTTTTAGGCTAAAAGCTAAACCTTGCTAGCGGGATAAATAATCTTATTCTTTATGACCTCAGAATAAAGTTAGAGTGACATGAGAGATTTAGGTACTCCATTTAATAAAGCATTAGGAAAGTAACGTCCAAATAATGCCAGTTACTGTTATTATTTAGATTATAGAAATGAATGCATTTAGGTGATACTTTTTTTTTGTAAATGACTAATAGTGTTTATTGCTTTGTATTTATCGTGAATTAACGGAGCTTATTAAACGCCAACATTGAACGATAGCATTATAATGTTATTTTTTACAAATTGAATGCAGTATACCTATATAATAGGTATTAGGTATGTTATCTATTTTTCTGCCTAGTTCCAAACTAAACAAGCCATAATGTTACTCAGATTTTCCCATCAACCGTATCACATAGATTTTCGTCGTTTACAATGGAAACGGTGTTCAATTGTGTGGACAAACAATATGGTCGTATGCCGTGACCGGTGATCGGTCGGACCCTGTCGCCATTGCCCTGCCGAACTTCGACGAGGCTGGTGTCCGGTCACTGGATTATGATAAGGTAAGGCTTGTCTTAATATTATAATACCTATTTATTAATTAGGTGGGAATTTCTGTTAGTTTGTAAGTTTTTCAGAATATAGGCACATTTTTTTTAAAGACACTTTCTGAATTTCTTCTGTAGGTAAAGTGGGTGCGTTTACAAACAAACACTGGAACAACTATCTGTAAGCCATATAAATATTTGAGCAGTATGGGAATCGAACCCTGTGACGTCGTAGACAGATATGCGCTAACTTTAAAAGCTTCGTCGAAATTATATAATTATTAATTATAAAATATTGTAAGTTCTATGATTATCACGGCATTTCTTTTAAATTATCTTGGGCCATACAAACAAGTACTTGTTCTGTAAAAGAACCAAACTCAAGACACAGTACAGCAGCCAATCATTCAACCACTGCGCCTAACAACCGATTTTCACAATTCGAAGTCAAGTTAAAGAAAACTTGTTTGCGCACACATGGTGTAAGGCAGAACTCTGAGTCATATTTAATCTGGTGTACAATAAAGAATATATAAATATAAATAATAATAAATAACTCTTGCACAATCATATTAAAGGGATTTGTTCATTTTAAGATTTCACGCTGTTTTTCCAAAACGTGTTTTAACATACTTAATATTAAGTTGAATATGTAAGAAGTGTTTTCCCATCTTCGTTATCTCGTCTTTATATATAGTCTATAACTGAATTTAGTTACCAAACGATCAATGCATGGTGTCCATTGTTAGTGTTTGTTCCTTTGTTCTAGCAGATCGATTTATACGTTATGTTAATTAGAACATTAGGAGTCCAATATCACTTAATACTTAGCTTAAATATCTTAAATCTGGTTTGTCCTTGGAAATTCGATCACTTTCTTGACTGGTTGTGAGAGTCTTCGGTTACTGTACATCGAAATAGAGTTTGAATTCCACTTAAAACATGAAATTGCTATGCTCAAGCGGAATTCGTCCTCTTTAAATATCTCGTATGACCGTGGTGGCGTAGTAACAGAATGATCCAAGTTTAGCATTACAAAGTTGGTTTATAAATTATTCCAGTTTATTAACTGACGGTCAAGACATAGCGCTTATAGATCTTGCCCTTCTCCTAGCTAGGGGAAGATAATAGTCTTGCTTGATGTGAGAAATTTACCATTTCGAAGCATGTGTGCAAAATCGTAGTAGGTAGTTTCTTCGTTTTTATCTTTCGTTTTTACTAATTATACTACATTGCATTAAGTATATTGCAGTAATTGGGCTTTGTAGTACCAGTTGAAAATGTATACCTACCATTTGTTTTTTAAATAATGGTTGCATTCTAGGAATTTCTTCTATATCGTAGGTGAGTTTACAAACATTAACTCACATACACAAATAACTAGACTATAGGCCTACCTCTGTTCTATCTCCATGGAAAAGAAATACAAATCATATTTTTTCTTACTCCTCCGCTGTTTTTTTCTGAATCGTTTCGTTGCGGAATGCTAGACAATCCAATGGTTGGAATTGCCCTGCGATCTATATTGCCTCGTCGGTTTTCTGGTTGACGTCACTATTGATTCTGGCCTTCAAAAGTTGCAGTGGTTGGAAATGGGTGTGTCGGGCTAGTCCCATAAAAAAGTAGAATAAAATCGAATAGCTTTTAACCCAAGATTTGTACACCAACCTTTCGCAATTTATTTGAATAGAATGATCTGACGGCTGATAGTCATGATACATAGGGCTAACGGCTATACCCTTAACTAGGTCAGTGCCTTCAATGATCAGGATAACGGTATCGATACAATTGTCGGCTTTGTGGAGCGGAACATCAGTCTGTCACCAAATTGTCAAGTCGTGGGATCCCCATGAGCTATTGTTGGGCTTCGGCTATTGTGACGATTTTCTTTAGTTATTTTTCGGGGTTCGTCGACTTTGTGTTGGTTCAGCACTATAGCCGAATGTTGTGAATGAAGGATTTTCCTTCAGAGATTTTATGTGGTATATTCAAGTTGCTTTGTTCCATAGCTGCAGATAGATACTACCTACTATATGCCAAGTTACGGTTTTGTTTTTCGGGGAAAATAGTAAGAGGTGTTTCATAATCCTCCTTTCTATTCTTTTTTTATACGAGTATTATTTTGTACTGGACACTTTAGAAGGTAAAGATAGATTAGATTAATAAACTAGTTTATTATTATTTACACATGCCATGTTATCTCTTCATCACCTTTAGTTGACTGGTTGAGAAAGTCTAAGGCATTAAGTCCGCCATTGTACCTTTTGTTACATAAAGTTCTAATACTTGTAAATGAATTTTTTTTTAGCTCATAATTCCCAGCTTTTATTTACTAATTCCAACAAAATATTTATATGGAATTTAGTGTTGATTTCGCCGAACGAGTTTCAAGATCGAATGCAGTATGCAGCTCTCTCGCCCGGTCTCAATCTGTCGACGGCTGTCGACCTGTCAACGTCTGAGCATGGGCCAATTTTGAAATAAATGTTGTTTGTATTGTATTGTTCGATATAGATTTCCATAAAGTCTTATGATTTTCGAACCGATAGTTGAATTTTTCTTTTTCTTTATTATCTATATATTTTTTTTATAATACTTAACCCCAGGTAGCCACGCTTGTTGCAGCATCTGTTGCGTTTCTAATTTCCTTTCATTACCACTACGATTTTTACGATGTTTTCTCGGATGCCGCCTACTATTTTACGTTGGACTCGCTAGGCGAGTCAAAAATGGACTTCAGTATATTTTAAGCAGAAAATACACATGCATTTTGGAAAAAAATAGCAAACACATTGAACTAGCCGGGCGAGTCTACGGCACTGAAATAAAATTTACGTGGACTCTCCGGGCGAGTCGGTGGCACTGAACGTGTTAAAGTGCAGGTGTAGCGATACCTTGGGCACTGCTGCAAAATGTTTGCGCGTTGGTACGCTTCTTCTGGACGCAATGTTCGCGTGTATTACGCACGAGAATCGCAGCGAATTCGCCCTTTCTGGACATAGATAAAGGGTTCCCAAACTTATTTTGTCTACTGCCTACTTTGAGAATAAATTATCTTCTAGCGCCCCATTTTTTAACCTACTGAAAAACCATCTAGTAGATGGATGAGATTACAAATCGCTCCCCAAGCCTTATCTAACGCCACGATTTTTTTTCTGGGTCTCTTACCGCCCCCCTTTAGGCCTGCAGCGCCAACAAGGGGGCGTTATCGCCCACTTTGGGAAAGGCTGACATAGAGTAAAAATCCCACAATGACTGAAAAATTAGAAGTAGTTTAACTGTAAGTCTTCAATTATTTCACAAATGTGTTTTAACTATAAATAGTTTGTAAATGACTAATTCCTTTTCAAAGCGGCAAAATAAAACTGTTTCTACATGTATACCAATGTGACACAGAGATAGAGAGTAAAATGGTCTGTATACTCGTATTTTGTACAAAAAATACCTACAATATTGTGATTATCCTCCAATTATTTGGACCTACACAGGTATTATGTAGTAATAATAGCAGTTAAACTATTTCTAGTGTCCTTGGTATGAAATGATAGTCATCATTATTTACTCATCATGCCATTGACACAATACCTAGCTCTTTTAACATTAAAACATTTTACAGCAGAATATTTGTTTAGTAAAAAATCCTTTCCAATTTCAAACGTAGTAGACTTAGGACATAAAGACCAACTTTCTCTAAATGTTTTAAATATTCAGAGAAAGTCTTTATGTCTTAGATAACACCTGGGCTTTTGACTGCCTCGTTGGTCGCAAAGCGCAACTGCTGAACACGAGGTTTTGCTTTCGATTCCCAGGTCGGGCAGTGTTATTGGGTTTATTTATCAGGAATTTCCAGCAGCCTCGGAGTCTGGATTTGAGCCCGGTTAATGGTAATAGGCTCGCCTTTAATGAGACTTAAACATAACTGGCGAAATGTGGGTGTACTAATAATGGGTACACCTCTGCCTAACCCTTCGGGAATTACAGGCGTGATGTTATGTAGACATTTTTGCGACCTTAAAATATAAGCAGGCAGGACTTAAAGACCTCATTCGACGGCATTACTTTCAATTGCTTCCTCGTTAATCAGGAATGGTGAGAATGTAAAATTTTTCCACAACAATTTTCAATATAGTCCAATGGAAAATCCAGTGAAATGCCAAAACGCGAGGTCGTCCAACCAGCTCGAATGTTTGGCGCACAACAGATAAGGGTCACGCTCGGCCGCCGCGCTTCCGACTGATTTCATCACACTTCCGACTGCCCGCGGTCACTGCACCAACTGTATTTACTTTTATATTATATTTAAGTATGTTTTTGCTATTATATTAGGTAAAGAATGTACGCGTAGGTTACGAAGGAACCTTAGGAACTGTGGATGCATACGAGGAAATGACAGCACTGTTGGCTGCTGCACTGTGTCGCGGATTCAATTTTCCCCATAACAAATATTTGTATGGCCTAGAGGTTGTCGGTCTGGTTGTGGTTGTGGAGGGGGGGGGGGGGGGGGGGGCGGAAGTACTGCGACAAAAAACTTTTCAGTTTATGAAACACTATTGCTAACAATACTATTGCTCCCAAATACTACCTGATCAATTTGGGAGTAATAGTATTGTTCTCGTGGGTTGATGAAGTGACTCACTTACTAATTTTCATGTATTGTATTTCAGTGAACAAATCCAGCATCAACGATGAGGAATTCTAAGGCGATCCTGTTATGGTGCGGCATCCTGATCCGCGTGGTCTTCCCCATGGAGGTGCAGCACGAGTTCGAGGAGCATACCGAAGTAAGTTTAGAATTGAAAAAGTCAGGGTGGAAGGGCGGAACGTGCGTAACGCGAATACCGGGCTTCCGACTTATATAGTAGCAGGAGTAACCGTGGGGTTTTAGACAGTGGGTATTTAACCTTTCCAGAAAAAAAAATGGGTGGAAGGACCCTTGCGATCACGAGACCAACAGGGTATTTTTAGGGCTGAGTATCCCAAGGGTGGACGCATATGGTCCATTTGTCCGTCCGTCTATCACTGAGCTGCATCTTTGAAACCGTAATAGATAGACATATGAAATTATTACAGAGTGTGTTTTACTATGACCATTATAACAAACGCGTTACAACAACGCGACAATAACGCGTTTTTTTAATGAAGTCAGTGTGCCCGTCCAGAGGGCTGCATCTTTGAAACCGTAATAGGTAGACATATGAAAATATCACAGAGTGTATATTAGATACAATTTGAATGAAGCGTTAATTATTGTACGGTGATACGGATTTCGACTCGCACTTCGCCAGTTTTTTTAACACATCTAACCGTAGATGCCTACTGAAAGCAAAAAATAGGCCTGATAGTAAGTACCAATGAAAGCGTTAAAAATTCTAGAAAAAAAATCTCCAGAACATAAATTAAACAGTTCCAAAAAAACCTTTGATGCAAATCGCCCAATAACTCTTCAAAAAAGAGAGAACATAAAGTATTAATTGACACGAATGTAAAACTGTTATCGAATAGTCGAATAGATTAGCGATAAATAAACTATTTGTCCTAACATCCCGCTTCGCGCGTTGGGTCTTGTTTCTGTCAGTCGCGACCGCATAACCTAACGCGGGTTTAATAATAAACAAGATGTTCTATAGTGTTATTCTGAAATTCTGTATCGAGCTCTTTGCGTTATTGGCAGTAAATCTCCGATAGGCTATGGTTTTCTTTTCATGTTTTTGGATAGAAAAAAAACCAGTTACAGTATGATCAAAAACCTAGCCATTATTTGGGCTAAAACATCAAAATTGCTAAAGCAAACAGGCCTGGCGTTGCATGCATCGTGGTAATGCAGCTTTTGGTCTTATTGACAACGATATGGATGAGTTTTTTTATATACTTTTGTCGGTCTAATTTACTGTCCTTTGTCTGTTTTCTTTAGATGTGTCTTCCATACTATTTCATTTAGTAAATAATTTGTGTGTGCCTATTCGAGTGCAGTACAGAATAGCAGTAGGTTATAAAGTTAGCACAGAATAAAACTGAACTTTTGATGCGTAACTCGTGACTCAATGTTTACGTGTACCCAGACAGGTCATAGAGCTACCACCCACGCAATTCTTCACAAGCCACCTGCTTAAATACAGCTGTTTTTTTACTCACACAAAATTGATTCAGTACCTACACCGTTTTGGTAAGCAAAATCAAAAAATCTTGGTGTTGACAGCTGATTTAAAAAAATGTCGGTCTTTTGTCTAAACAATAAGGAATAAAAATAGGTTTTGCTACGGAAACTGCGAAATTTTTCGGTTGGGAGTAAGAAAAATCCATGTTCGCTATGATCAACTAGGCTATTAAATGAAACATGCGGAGTACGATATTTCTTAGGTTCTCATGCACGCTGTTAGTATCTTCGTACCTACCAACTATATAAGTACCTTAGTTATGCTTAAATTTAGTCAAATTTTTAAATTACAGATCAACCTGGAGTCGGATTCCGTTAGAGGTCGACGGGGCGTCATCGAAGAAGAAAAATACTACAGCATGCAATCCCATCGTCAAGAGACTAACATGGACCAACCATGGATACCAGGCCCCTTGCCACCCGAGGACCCTACGACGAAAATTTCCATCACTAATGAGATTTCAAAAGTCTTGCCTCTGTATCAAACTACAGAGAAAGTGACTGACAAACCGACTGGACGAGGAGCGAGAGCTTCTAACGAGAACTGGATTAAACTTCCATTACCTGATCAGAGAGATCCGAGAGACCAAAGAGAGCAGAGAGATCCCAGAGATCAAAGAGACCAGAGAGATCAAAGGGACCAAAGAGACAACATCCTGACACCCCCTCAACCTTCAGGCGATTTGATAAATTCTCGAATGCCAAGAGTCAACTTCGTCACTCAAAACAAAGCATTAGAAGCTTCAGAATCTCGTAATGACAAGGAATCGATCCAACGAGCGACTAGGACCGACGAACTACGAACAGAATTTGTGCGACCAGATGAAGATAGAGACAGATCCAAATATAAGCCAGTGTTTCCACGACAAGCTGTCTACAACCCACAGATTCCAGAAGAATCTAGAAGGTACTTCTACGATGATAGATATTATCCAGTTCCAGATGATCTATACAGACGAGATCCTTATTACGACATGATCGACCGCAGACGTTACTACCCTTACTATGGTCCAAGAGTTGATAGATTTGATGACACGTACGATAACATGGTACCTAGGAAACCGAAACGAATCATCTATTACGCTCACTTGCCCGAAGTAGTTCGCACTCCACCCAGTGTGGATCTAAGATATAGATACTCTGTAGATCCTTATAGGCGTTATGATGATGACATGTACGCGAATGCGAGGACTGGAAGATATGACTACAGATTCAGAAGCAGATATCCCTATGCTCCCCTTAGAAAAGATGAGAGGAACTATAGAGATTTAGCCGGAGCCGGCACTGTTGCCAAGGATAAGAAAATAGAAGACAAAGTAACACCTACTCCGATTTTGCCACAGAAAGAAGACAAGTATAAGACTTCCATGAATGCTAATAGAAACCTTATAAACAGCCACCAGTACCATGAAAGCGCTGATACTTACCATGAACCAATTGCACATAAAAGTTTTCCAGACATAGTTCGACCTGACGACGGATATCTTCGATTTGATGACGCTCTGTTCCACGGACCTGTTGATGAACCGTATCAAAGAAAATATTGATCCTACCAATAAGATAACCGTCGTTTATGGCTCGATTTTCAAAAGCACCAATTTGAAAAAATAGCCACAAATGCCGCACTACGTTTAAGCTAACTTTCAACAGCATTTAATATCGATGTAGTATTTATTTTTAGTATCAACCTGTAATATAAAGTGGAGATCTTACAACTATTTTGTGTCGCTAATAAACGTAATAACTGATGGCCGTGTTTTAATTACGAGGGCTGTGTTCGCGACAAATTGTACAAGTAATAAATCGAGCGTTTAATTTAAAACACGACCGAGGGTGAAGATGAATTTCATTAAGAATTAATTAATGTCATTCTTAAACCGTTCTTGTTTTTCCACGGCGAATAAAAAACATCTGTCGGGGATGTTGAGCGCGACGCGTTTTCTTGAGGTAATTAAGCAATAAATTTTGTGGCTGGCAACATCGCGAGGTGGGGGCAATTACAGTAGTTAAGAAAATGGATGTTCTCCACTCAAGAACGCGTACAAAACCGACGTGACTAATTAAAATGAGGGCTTAGGAAAAATCCTACGACGTGACAGCTTGTAATCAAGGGGATAGATTTTTTTTGGTATTTTTTTCTTGTTGGCCTTCAAGTTCGCGGATAAGTGTCGGCGATAAATTACGGGTAATTAAATGTCTTGTCTGGGGTTTAAACGACGGCTTGAGGTTTTGAAAGGCGCCATTTTGTCTACATAAATCATTTTTAAATAAATTTCCTGTACAATTCAATTACAAAAAGTTGATCGTCAAAGATATTGGTTTACTTACATCGCAGTTTGGTTGTAAAAAGGTTTAATAACTATGAATTCAAATGGTCTGCAGTGGATAGGACTTTCCATGGAGTAGGAGGACAAGAAACTAGACAATAAGCCATAAACGTCAGCCTGGAGAAATGGGTTATTTAGTTAAATTACTAGAAAGCGCACAAAGCCGGGTAATTGGAAATTACATCTGAAGCTCTATTATCATCTCTAGGCCTACGTCGAGTCGTAACGGGACTTATTAAAGCTCTAATTACTTGTTTATATTGCACCTTGTTTGGAGTTTTGCTATTATATTTGGTCGTCTGAAACTACAAAATTATATGTTTTATAGGTTAATATCCTAAATATATAAAAGCGAAAGGTCATAAACACTCGCTCATCATGAAATATCGAAAACTGCTTGACGTATAAAGATGAAAGGCAGGGAGGTAGATTATAGTTAGTAGACGTCCGCTAAGAACGGATTTTCCAAAATTCACCCCCTAAGGGGATGACATGTACTCAGACGAAGTCGCGGACAAAAGCTAGTACTTATTAGATATTTTCGATTAGGAAAATTTTTCATCATCATCCTGATTAGCATAGATCAGTCTTTTAAATATTTATTTAAAAGACTGATCTAAGTGCTAATCAGGTTGATAATGAGAAAGTACCTACGTACCTAGTTAAGAGGCGAGTTCGTATGGTATGTTCATACATAGAACATAGCCATATAACACTTGTTAAAAGTGTAGCTTTCTATTATGAGTGAACGAATTTTTGTAGTCGGACCAGTAATTCCAGAGATAATCTCTTACAAACGAAATTTACCTCCTTTTAATACTAGGACAACAGATATTTAAAGAGCCCTTTACATTCTTATCCAATGATAGCAACAACGACTTACATCATTATATTTATTTGTCCATCACCAAAAATACCAAGATATTATTATATTTAGTGTACACAAACTATCCGAGATCGACGTGTGGTCACAATCGACCCTTGATGAGTTGAATTATTTATACAGAGTCGCCGCGGTGACCACGTGTTGTGTTGATTGCGGATAATTGTCCGCTATTGGGGACAGTTATGAAAGTGTGACATAATGTCATGTCATTTGAAGTATAATTTTGTGTGAACATCATTACTTTATGTTACGTGTGTAATATTTAGCCATGTGTCGTAATATTTTATTCATAGGAAAAACAAGGGTTGCCTTTAAACATTTTCTTTATGACATTATAAAACTTTTACTATTCTGATCGGTATTATTGGAAGAAAAATTTTGCAATACCCAAAAAATAAATCGTTTAACGATTAATTTATTTATAGTAATTAGATTTTGGTTATTATAATAAAGTAGGTGTATATTATTAAATTCTTAAACTATCGCATTAGCTAAAGGCATGTAAAACAGCTGTAAAAAAGACCAATAATTCTAAGAAATAGACTGTCCGCATCACGCTGCAATACTCATGGACACTCTACATCAAAGGGTTGTGACAGATGGCACGTAGCACAAACAGTAGTGATGTCCTCAGGCGATATTCATTATCTTCAAAATTGTCTAACATCTCGGGATTCCGGCGCTGCGGAGGAATGGTGCGGAGGAACGGAGTTGCGGGTTGCGTCGCTAATTGGAAGCTTGTTACGTAAACGGATAAAGGGTAACATTATAATTTGATTTTGTATCGAAAAATGTATTTGATATTGTTAATTTGTGAACGGAAAAGCCACCCCAGCTTTGTGTTTCTGCGTTGAAAAGCCAGAGGCAAAACATAGCACAATAATTAATGTATAGTCAATTGGTAATTATTCATATTCAGTATATAACGGTAGTGTTTGGAATAGAATATTGTTGTGTATGTAATTTCTAAGAAATGTGGTTGACTCGACTGTTCTCTCATTAGCTAGGGCATCTTTTATATGAGTACTGCCAGATGACGACTGATGTTCCCATCATCCGGTTCTATCCATTTATTCTATTCCATTAATGGGCGCTGACCTTTCCTGTTGGGAAAGAAAATATCTACAAAGAAAACTCAAATGAAATTCGACTGCATTACTATGTAGTCATGTAAAATTGAATTCGATCAAAAATCACGTGTATTTAAATCAATAAAATGCATTTCAATGGTTTTAATGACACAAAATGTAATTTTCTAAAAGCTATGTTTGAATTAGATCTAGAATAACATCACACAATTACCAACAATTCAATTAAAATACAAACAACTTAACCTTAAGCGCGCCAATGTTGCCATATCTTAATAACCCCAAAGCGAGACATGTCATAATATTTAACATTGCAACTCCGGGGCGACGGTAGCGACATCACGACATTCAAACTATTAACATGTCAATAACAATTTGCTGAATTGCTTTTATGTTGTACTTGATATGAGGTCCAAAGGGAAGGGGTGGGATTAGGGTTGGCATGCACTTACTGTGAGATTTCAAAGTTAGTATATTTATTGTTGAAGCAAGATGATTTTAATTTTATCAATACTAACATCACAAAGTTGAAGAGTTTTTTGCCTGCTTAAAATTGCCAGTCGAATTGGCAAAAATCTGTTTGTATATGATAGCCAGATTCATGATAAATCCCTACACTAAATCAGCCGTAGGATGTCCACTGCTGAACATAAGCCTCCTCTACAGATTTCCAATAGGACTAGTTGGAAGCGGCTTGCATCCAGTGCTGCCATCAGTACATTAAAATTAAATGAAATAGGTACCTATTCATGATATCTTAAGATTCATTTTATTATGCGGCAGTAGAAACGATCAACTTAGTGGAAGGAAAAGGTACAAGTTACGATATTTTTCGGTATAAAATATCTCGTTTTCCATAAACATTAAGAATAATATTTCCAAACTCCAAAGCAACAACCCTACGAAGTTAAACAGTCCCAAAGTTAAGGGTTGTCTGTCCCGATCCCGGGCAACCGCGGTCCCGGCCGGGAAATTGATAATTTTCACTACACGGTGGTCATACAATAATTTATTCATGTCCGAGATATGATCCTGACCGAAATTAATATTTATTAGGCATTGTCCCTTTATGTCCCATCAGCAGAATTAATTCTAAACTTGTTTGGATTGTAGTGAATGTGTGGAGACTGAAGGTTGATAGTTATGGGATTACCATAGTTCCCGGACTTGGGGCTCTATTTACTTAATTAGTTTTGGGAATTGACTTAGGTCAAAGCTCGCTTGGCTTACGGGATTAGCGAAATATTCGGTTGTGTTTTGTGGGTTAAGTTGTTTAGTTACTGTTTTGTGTAACCTTTAATGTATGTCAGTGTTTTTTGCTTTGGAGTACCAAAATGCTTGAGCAGTTTTCATTAATAAACTTATATGATCAATTTAATAATGAACTAATATGATCGGTCTAGGAAAACATTGTGGAAACCTGGACTTTATATTGATAAACATAAGTCAGAAATCGATAATCCGCCTTGAGCAAGAGTGTAGATCGCTGCTCATGTCTTTTCTTTATGAGAAGAGACCTTTTCCCTGCAGTAAGTAAGATGGTGACAAAATTAAGTTTGTTTCCTCTATTCCCGTTGTTTTTAAGTTCTTAATTATACAATAAATATTACTCAATAATATTGTTGTTCTGTCGTCGCTGGACCCTTAGGAATCTATACTATCTATACTAATATTATAAAGCTGCAGGGTTTGTTTGTTTGTTTGTTTGTTTGTTTGTTTGAACGCGCTAATCTCTGGAACTACTGGTCCGATTTGAAAAATTCTTTCAGTGTTAGATAGATTAGTTATCGAGGAAGGCTATAGGCTATATACCATCACGCTACGACCTACGGGAGCGGAGCAGTAACCAAAGACGCGGGTGTAACCGCGGCGGACAGCTAGTAGTTCATAAATGGATGCCGCATTGTTCTTAACATCGATATTTAATTTAACACATCTCACACAACATTCGGTTGCCTATCAACCCAATGTTAATGATATTCTGGATGGTGTTCTGCTTGAACACTGCGACGAACAGAAAAATTAACAAAAGTACATTAATAACGATCTATTTTTGCCATCGACACGCTAAGAAATCTTATATGTCGCGTCGCGAAAAATAACCTTATTTGTCGCATCACTTCATCAGCATTTTTGACCAATAAAAACGTACCTTTCTCATGACGTCATGACATAAGTACTTTTTCATTACTGACTTTCCATGTGTCACCACTAAATACTAAGCATATAATACAAAGTATGCAAATATTATAGCATAAGTACACATAACTCGACGACAGAGATTCTTCTTAGAAACCGAATATTCCCTTTGTTGTAAGTCCTTAGGGTTCTAATAAAGTGTCACATAAAGTAGTATGAGTAAGTTAGCCAGTGAGGAGATATCGGTAGGGTTGTCAAATTCAGGTTCTCTTAGGTAGGTTATTTGTTTTAGAGTGAATTTTAATTTACCAAACTTTTGTGCTTACATTGAAAACCTTAACTTGCGAATTTTAGATTATTTTATAGTTTTTCATATAAATCTATCTATATAAATAGAAATGAATGACTAAATGTGTTGCTCAGCGCAACACTCGAGAGCGGCTGGACTGATTTGCCTGATTTTTTTTTATGCTTCTTTTTTCCCGGACAGGGTTCATAAGGAAGAACATTTTTGAAAAATGCCTTGGGAATGTCAGAATTTGCACCCGTGCGACGCCGGGGCGGATAGCTAGTAATATTTTTTTTTTGCACAGATTGAAGACTAGTTATAAAAGTTTGGTAAAACTCGCCATTTAAAGAAAACTGACGTTTCTTACAAAACGAAAAACTTTCATTTCGTAAAAAAGTGGTGACCCTAAGCCATAGCCTGTTGGTCTCCGGTTCTAAGAACACGGTCTTACATTGTCGCGAATGTCGCACTTAATTTATTGGGTGACACCCCTGTTTATTGCTTTTTATTATTAATTTTAGTGTTTTATGACTTACCTGGCCTAAAAAGATATAAAAATTTGATTTACAGATAAAATAAAAGGCTTTCAATTGACTTAAGACTTTGGTCTTTCATTTGAATAAGTTTGGCTTTGCAACATGTTAAAGAATAAAATACACACTTTTTCTCGTGTACGCCTTCGTCGTTATCTTATTAACTCCAAGTTAGTGGCTAACACGGGACCGCTGCGTATGCCATTTTGTAATTTAACCCCATGGTAACACAACTAACACTGGGTTAAGTTTGCATAAAAAAAGTAGCCTATACTACTGTCCCACTACAGGGCAAAAGCCTCTTCTCGTACAGAAAAGGCACAAGCATTGATCACCACGCTGGCTTAATATGAATTGGCGATTTCAGGCTGATATCACGTAAAAGCCCCGGTTTCCTCACGATGCTTTCCTTCACTGATGTCAGGGATATTAAAGGCAACCTGGTACTTCCTCAGATTTGACAAGAACCCACAATCTCACGTATGACAGACGGGCGCCTAATAATGATGATTATAATGATTATTTTAAAAAAAAGTTTAGTGTTTGAGATTGCATAAGAGCAGAAATCAGTGTACTATCAGAAATTCTCATACATTTAAAACCTATCACTCAACAACCACAAAGCATTTAACACCTTTTATCTCCGACCTAATTCAAAAAAATGCCACAATAAAAAAGAAAATACAACCGACACGAATGTTGCTCTACTCGGTTTTCCGTGTCGTTCGATGTCGCGGCGATACGGCTGATGTACGGGACCGGCAGCCGGCGGCACTACGACAAAGGCGCGCGCCATTAACTGATATGACATGACTATAAAGTAACCTCACCGTGGGACGATGACGGCGCCTGTGAAGGGAAGAGGCTCTACTTTGTATATTGTATTAGTTTGTTAAATATTATTGCGGATAAAAGGACTTGATTAAAGGGTTATTTTCTGTAACTGTACTTTGACTTATTTATGAGTAAAATAGTCAATTACCAAAAGAACGTATTCAGGATTTGTAGCAGGTTATTTGTAGCTTAGTCATAAGTAATATAGGCTTCATTCAAGTTGAATTTTAATTCACTAAAGATTCAAGGGGTAAAATTACTTATGAATAAAAACACCTTTTATTAAAGGACCATAAACTCTGAAATATGATAAAAAAAGTCGGAATTCATAAAAATCTGGCTGTTTTTCTAAAACAGTGTGAAAACCAAGTTATATTTTCGAATAAATGTTTGTTCATTTTTTTCGTTTTGTTTCTTAAAAAAAGAATATTGTAAAATCGTTTAAAAGAGTATATACGTTTAAAGTGTGTTGTTCATTCTTCTTCATATGAAACTACCTTTTGGATATTAGTCTTTTTTTTATGACTATCAAGTGCAGTAACGTGCAATAATAATCTAATTGAAATAAATAATTTGATTTTTAATCCCAGTAGAGCCGTCTCCCTCTCAGTACAGATTCAACACAATATTTTCCACCGTACACACATTACGAACGATCATTTCACATTATATTACGCTCGCGATGTGTTGGACGCGTTTTTGCGTGAACCGGGTATCGAACCCGTGTCGATGAGGGCCACTAACCATAAATAAGTGTCGTGCCAACACTCATAACGTATCAATTGTCTTTATGATCGCAATTTTTATTATTTATGCGCACATTTAACGTGTGAAGATTTTATCGGTGTGTGGACTATTTTTTGATGAGATTTTTTTAATGTGTATCTACAGTGATCTTTTACATCTACAATCTAGGTATATAGAAATAAGTTAAAAATAACTAAAACCCGACTACGAAAAAATCGCGCACTGAAAAGCATAAAACAAGAACAATATTCATTTGACCGATATTTTCGACATTTTTAAGTCGTGCGGTTTTTCACACAATCTTTATTGACTAGGTGGCACACGACCACGGCTATTACTTAAAAATTTCGAAAATTACTACTCAGAAGTTACAAGGGAACAAACAAACATACATACATACCGGTCAAAATCATAACCCTCCTTTTTGCTTTGCCGTAGTCGGGTAAAAAGTGAAAGGTCACTTACTCATCACGAAATTTCGAGAAACGCTTAGGTAACGTATAAAGATGAAATTTTGCAGGAAGGTAGTTTATAGTTAGTGGACATCCGCTAAGAAAGGATTTTCCAAAATTCATTTCAAGTCTGTAAGTAAAAGTGACCCCGGTTTTAAAGTAATCCGGTCTCTAGTTATTACCATTATTCGCCAAAAGATCAAGTACATGTTATAACTTTCCGGGGTTGCGGGACGTCTTAACAGGATACCGTGGCCCCGGAGCGTAAAGGGCTACAGAAGGAACAGGGTGGTTTTTTAGTCAGTAAAAGTCTGACAGTCCCTTCCGCCCCACCCAGGGCGGAAGAAGTCATTTGATGATTTTTAACACCTAAAAAAAAAAAAAAATGTTATAACTTTGAACCCCAAGGAAGGACATAGGCTAACATTTATCCTGCGACTTCGTCTGCGTCTGCGATAACCGACATTTACACGAGCGAAGTTGCGGGCGAAAGCTAGACTCTAATAATTAAGTAGGTATATTAGTCTATAACGTATGTAAGCCGTTGGTCCCGGCTGTCATATGTGGATCTTTGACAGTCGTTACGGGTCGTCAGAAGCCCGAAAGTCTGACAACCAGTCTTACCAAGGGGTATCGTATTACTCAGTTGCTGGGTTGTGGAGGTCAGATAGGCAGTCGCTCCATGTAAAATACTGGTATTCAACTGTATCCGGTTAAACTGGAAGCCGACCTTAACATAATTGGGAAAAGGCTAGGCAGATGATTATGAGTCTATAAGGTATACATATATGCTATGGGTCTTTGTTACCTGAAATAAATGTTTATTATTATTTGTATACACAAGTTTCATGAATCGTGGTGGTTAACCATGATTGCTAGTCCATTCAATTTTACCGATATCTAAGGATAGCCTTTGCAGTAATAATTTCTAAGATAGTGAATAAATAGCTTCTGATTCATTCTAAGGTGGTGCTAGATATACGATAAGTTTTGATAACGAATAGGAAATAGATACATAGGTAGTTCGTGGACGTAGGAAACTGTGCCGAATTGGAAAGCGAAGAAAGCGGTAGATTGTCGCGGATTGGAATAAGGATGCTGAATATTTGGGGTTTTGGGGTTATTGTCACCCATTTATTCAGATTCTTTCAATGATTTTGTGACAGAAGTAGCCCAATGTCAGGTATAAGAAAATCAAAGTGTGGTGCAACGTTTTTAAAAAAGAGGAAAGGGGATGAGTACCATATGTTTTTATTCTTTTTTGCAGCACTAAAATTTTCGCATTCCTCATCTACTAATTCTAATCATTCCTTTCTGCCTTTTTTATAATTTGTACATATTATACATTTACTTTAAGGTTTTATGTTTAAGTGTAAATAAATTCTCATCTACTTATGTTTATACTCGTTTATCAGTGGATACTTCACTTATGAACGGAGATCCTAAAAACTCAAAAGAATTTTTTAAACATTGACCCACACTAGGATTTCTTCTGTATCGTGTTTGCGATTACAATTTACAAACATATAATAAATTCAGCTACGCAAACAACTTACTTGATATTCAAGCTAAAACTATTAAGTACTAAGAAGCTTCTGATAAAGGAAGAAATTAAAATGATAGGTCTTTCCTGCCAGGGTTGCAGACCTGCCAGGGTTGCAGATTTTGTTCGAAAGAGTGTCCGTGGCCCTGAAACGCAAAAGGCATTAGGAGGAACACGGATGGATTTAGTCAGTAAGAGTCTGGCACTCTCTTCTGCTCCGGCTAGAGCGAAAGAAGTCATTAGATGATTTCCCATAAATAAAAAAGGGGGTCTTCAAATACCTGCTATATTTGAATTTTAAGACATAAAAGTCTGATTGACTACCACGAAGACGTATAGTCGCGGGCAGAAGGCAGTCACTCACGACAGTATCAGTAGGTATTTATCTATCTATGTGACATACAAATTAACTAACCGTGCAGTACCTACCGCCTAACCATACCACTCCAACTACAGTACCCTGGCAGAATATAGAACAGCGATAGATGATGTACAACACGTTTGGGAGCTGGCATATATCAATAAGTTCTTCCCCCACACCTGAGAAACTTTTCCTGCCGACTGCGAGTTGCTGAACTATTTGACACGCCAACTTCGAGTTGGAAAGTTCCTTTGATTTATGCCTTCGAAGATTTTTTGGTAAGGAGATCGAATCTTGGTATGTTACTGGAATAATATTTTAACTCTTCATCTAACACATAACATGTAATCATTGAAGGGTTAGGCAGAGGTGTACCCATTAGTACACCCCAGTTATGTTTAAGTCTCATGTAATAGGGAGCGAGCCTATTGCCATCAACCGGGCACAAATCATCTTCAATCTTCATCTACAGTTAGGTACAATACGCGCCACGAAAGATGAGACTTGGCATGCGTCAGTAAGAGCCTGCGCGCACTAGCGATCAAACTATCGGGCGATAGTTTGATCGTTCTGGAATACAGTATGAAGTTATATGGCAGTGCGCGCATTTGACGATTAAAAATCATACGTCTTACGTATCGTCTTACGATAGCGACTAAACTATCGGCCAACTTAAATCGCTAGTGCGCGCAGGCTCTAATGCGGAGCTTGCGCAGGTATGGATGTACGAAATAGTTAACCATAATTTGTGTATCTATTCAGAGATTTTTCAATGACATTTAGATTAAAAACAATACTATAATATTTATTACGAAATAACAAAGTTTGTGTTTGCGCGTATTGTACAGAGCTTTATTCAATATTCGTGCTATTAAAATAACGTTAAAGGACTTCAACCAAAATGGGCTAACCGGTGAACAGCTGTATTGGGAAAAAAGAAATTCATAAATAATTTAGTAATAATATTTAGTAAATATTGGTTTCTTTTGGGAGTGTCAAACTAAATAATATTAAAAACGAATAAAAAAGATTTTTAATTGATTATTGGTTGTGTATGGTGACAGTTGCTGTGCAACGTGCCGGGATGCATTGAGTTAGGGTTGCCAAAATAAAAATCCAGGAAAAATAACATCAATATTCGATGTTTCGATTCGAGAGCTTCAAAACATTAAAATGTTTGATGGAAGACCGAGCTTTATCTAGCCGTTGGAATATTCATCATTGGCATCGTCATCATCTTAACCACACACAAAAAAAAATAGTTTATGTAGAACAACGTTTTTTGTTGAAGTGTTAAAATCATCAGCTTGCCTATGCAACGTAGAACAATCGAAGAAAGCTTGTATCGGGAAAAAAAAAATGTAATAAACGTAACAATAATTGTAATAATCGTTCGTAATTGGTATTTCGTCTTCGTTCATTTGGGTTTTGTCCGTCATGGTAGCGGGTATTATTAACGCGTGATTTTCTTGAAGATTCTAATTAGAATGCAGCCTGGGCCATAACCAAAATAATTACGCAAAACAAAACAGCTCAGCATAATATACAAAAATAAAACGCAAAGTAAAACAGCTCATAATATAATATGAAATCGATTCCGTAGGAATCGATTTCAAATCGTATTGTTCGACTGATACCTAGTATAGAGAACTGGCAACCCCGATCCAGAACCGGAATTTTTGATCGATTGTCAATGTCAATGTCATTCGCTCTGTGTTCGTGCCAAGGAGGTTAAAAATATATGGAGTGCGCGCTTCATACTACAAAAACGGTCCTAACTCGGTGACCTTTTGAAATGAATGAAAGGCACCGAGTTAAGCGTTCTGTTTCTTTCTAATACACACAATAATAATATTTATATATAATATTTATATTTAATATAATATACACAATTTCTAATACACTTAACAATGCCAGAACGAGATAAAATACAAAACTCAGTGCCTCTCTTTCTAAGAAAAATGAGGAACGGTTTACAATGTTCCAAGCGCTCGCTCCCTATATTTTTAACCTCCTTGGTTCGTGCCCTTGTTCGAATATTAAGTATTGTGAATATTATTTCGACTTTGGATATTTTTGACGATTTGCGCTATTCAAAATGGATTCTGATGATTTTTACCTAACGACCTCGGCTCACTCTTGGACTCAGTAACCGCTTTAAACGTTTACCCTGGTATTTCTTCGGATAATGAGCCCGACATGAACACACGACGACCCGCGCATGAACATGGACTTCCCGATTTTGCTTAGTAAATCTATAAATTGTGGTGTTGAAATCACTCACAGGAGAAGACACATTATTAATCTTGTGGAAATGCAGCTTAATGCACTCCACTTAATGTGGAGTAACTTACGAAAATGAATAATTTTATACAAATAAATCATTTATTTTAAAGTGTTAAAGTTTTTTTTATTATTATATTAAACAATTTGATACAAAACTTCCTATATATATGTTTTCTATGTACTGTAAGCCACTCAATAAAATCAAAAATAGTACAATATTTTTATGTTCATGTTCAAGCCCAAACGCCATACAAAACGGTTGATGTCCATTAGAATTTAAATATTATATTAAAAAAAAAAGTATTAAATTATTTTTTTATAACTCACAATCTAATCTCAGTTTCAATTTGTCAAAGATGCCTCTAAACGACCTAAATTTTTTGTCATTGATTGTCGCTGAGATGAGATTGTTTTAATTAGTGGCTAAAATAATGACTAGGTGCTTGGTCTGTTAGTATAATAATTTGATTTCACTTCCAGAAATGGGCTTAGATGTAACCTAGCTTGGGCTATATAGTCGCTGTCTTAATTTCTTTTATTATTAAAGTGACGAAGTCCGTTGAAGATACAGAAAAAATCCAAGCTGAAATTAAAGTATTAAAAAATTTGGGTTCTAAAGTTTATGGTTCTTTTTTTTATTCCATACACTTTTATCTGACCCCTGCCAGCAATTGGTTGATTCGCAGAATTACACACATTGATAAACTCAAACCAAGTGTTAAAAAAATAATCAATCACTGGTCAAACTCGACCATTTATCGCACTTTGACGATGAAAAATGACTTATTTGTCAATTACTTTTCACCAATACCAAGGGTCACTTTTAACAAACCTTAGTATCAATCTATCAAAGCAATATCTCCCTTGTAACCTTGGGAATAAGAATGGTTTGAATGCAAAAATACGCTTGGCAAATTATTACAAAGTTCAGCAATCGTTCATACAAACAAAGATAGGCTCTATTACTTTAAGCTAAAGAGTCGTAGCGGATTCAAAAATAAGTTGGTGATGTGTAGGGTGGCAATAAATAAGGTGTCGGAATCTAGGAGTATTGGTATCGGTCGCGACTGATAAAAATTCCTCTTTCGCACGACCGACTTGTGATCTTTTGTTAGTGATGTGCAAAATATTTTTATTTTCAGTGTTGTCGATATAAAATACATTTATTTGGTTAACAATTTTAAAAAGTCAGAGAACAACGCCTATTAAGGTTTAGGACTGAACACAGTTGCGAGACCTTAGGAAACTAGGAATCATGATACGAGCTTTAAATCATAGTAGCTCTCATTTTATAAATCAAAACTTTTCACACATCAAACTAATTTTAATATGATTAGGATTACAAAATCCAATCACTAAAACAAATGAGTACATCGACTATCGATTACTGATTTCCCCAATCGACACCCGCGCATAACTAATATTACTTAGTGTTCCCGACACGTTCCAGTCAGCTGCGAGCCTTTTGTCTGTTTTCTTTTTAATTACCTCCAATAAATAGGCACTCAGCAGCCCACCGCCACTATTTAAGATAGGGGAGACACCGCGGTCTAACATTGTGCTTCGATTTACAATGATACTGGTCACAGGGAAAATAAATAGTGAGGTTTTTGATGAGATGTTGGTTTATCGTGTGTGTTTTGGTTGTCAAAGACGTCATTACTAAGAATACATCACAACATCATGCCTGTAATCCCTGAAGGTTTAATAATAATAAATTCTTTATTTCAGGCTACTTAGGCTCATAAGTCATAACATACATACAATACATAAATAAATGCAACAATTATAAACTAATACATATTAAAAATATAAACTATTGTACGGCGTCGGGGAGGTGTACCCATTAGTACAACCACATTTCGATGGTTATGTTTTTAAGTCACTACTAAGACTATGCTAAAAGGCAGCCTATTACTTTATATACAGTGCTATCGGTAAAATTTCAGCAATCCGTTAAAAGGACGTAGGGTTGGTCATTTGCAACTATATTACCAATTATAACCCCTTTTAAGTTTTTACCAAATTCCTCAAAGCCTGTCAAAATTTGCTCAATCATAATAGGATTATAGCAATAATCCAAATAAGACTTAAATTCAATAAAACAAAACCACTAACAATTTATAGCAGTCAATCCTAATAACATCTTGCCTTTACGTGATATCAAAAATCCTAACGAAATTCAGGAAGTGGATTCCTGAATTTTTCAGGTGATCCAAGTGATTTTCCGTGCCCCACGATAATGTTATGGCAATAAAAAGACACTGGCAAATGTAACTCCAGTGACTGCGGTTGTGATGGTCGTTACAAAAATAAAGTGTCCCATTGAAACGACAGGGATGGATTTGGTTTTACAGACTCTGGAATTCTGTAAGTGGTTCGGAATGATTTAAAAAAGATAATACAGTAAATAAAGAGTAGATTTTTTATTTATTTATTTAAAAAAATAAAACATTGTCTCACACTAGGAGTTTTTCTTATATCGTGTGTGCGTTTGTTACATATTAGCTTTAATACAATTCAACAACTATGTAGATCCTGAACAACTATCTGTAGGCCATACAAAAACCCACGAAACGCAGTGCAGCAACCAATTGTTTACGCCTTAGACACTGCTCAAACCGTGTACATATTATATTAGATGTACTTTCAGTAATCTCAATTGGAACATATTATTATTATGACATGTTTATAATTGATTTATTAATAGGTTTAGGTCTAGGTTTTTATAGGTTATTAGATTCTTTAAAAATGGAAACTCTAGCAGATTCTAGCCTTTTAAGATCATTCATGTTTCAAAGAAGCTTAAATCATAGCACCAATAAGGTCAAACAACAATCCAGTATTGTTTTCATAGTGAAATGGTAACAAAGTCCGCCTCCTTTGACAACAAACCAAAAAGCTTCATACACTAAGCTTTTCAAGATTTCTCACACGAACAAACCGATTCTCGCTCCCCGCCAATAAAAAGAACATGAGTGAATATAAGTCTCGTAAAGCACAAACATGGCCATTACAAAAAAATAAAGTGTCCTACTAAAGGGCAGGGCCGCACTCGAATGCGTTAGTAATTCGGGAGCGAGGCCCAACGAGTCCCAAGCGTAGTACTTGGCGCTTGTGTTTTATTGATATTTTAGCGTTGGAATGATTTTTCGTTGCGACTACGAGTCTCTTGGGGTGAGACCGTTAGTATTGATGGTTGAGTATGGTGACGGACTTGGGAGAGGTAAAAGAAGTATTAACTTTTTAAATATTTTTTTTACTTTTTTTTTTTTGAGTAATACTTTTATTTCTTCTAATACTATTAGTAGGTAAACATTATCACATAACGTAAAATCCAAGAGCTCCACGATTAAGTTTACCTTTGATTAGTTTGCTGTTAAAATAATCATGCTTCACGATTATTTAACTTCCTGTAAGCATGCTGTAAAAATGATCTCAGGTGAGCAATTCTTATAACGATAAGCAATCATATTCAATGTAAATAATTCACAAGAAATAAGGCACAAGAAGTAACTTACGTATTTGTAACCGTACTTTTTTTATGAACTTTTTACGTGTCCGCACTAAATCCCAAGTCCGTCCCCTTTCCAATGCAGGACATATCAGTATCTCTGTGTACCACATGATCGACATACATCAGCCCACTGAAACATTCACACTAACGACATGTTGCGCGTAAAACACGGTTATGATTAGACCGCTTTTTACGAACCAACCGTTAACCTTACGAATGGTTACTCGTTTTTGGGAGTTTGAGTGATATCTCTGAAAGGGATTTGATAAGTGCTGGCAGTTTTCTTTTTTTATGTGTGTGGTTCGATTTTGTTTTTTTTTTTTATTCGTTCCCCTTATTTTAATTTTCTCCTGTATGGTAGGTGCATTTATAAACATATAAACTCACATACACAAACAGTCAGACCCGGAACTGCTATGTATAGGACATGTGATTCGATTTTTGATAAAAGAACTGTCTTTTGAAATATTTTAGAATTATTTTGAAAATGGAACGTAATCAATTAGCATAATTGTTGGATTAATAAGTAAATAGTGCTTTACGCTCTGATAAACTCTATTGTGATCAGAGTACCTACCTACCTAGTATAGAAGTAGTTAAGTAGGTACCTAGTCGATAGTAGTAGTAGGTAGTTCACACATAAACTCACGCCTTTTTCCCATGGGGGTAGGCAGAAACCACAGAACGCCACCTGCTACGATCCTTACATACAAAAAAATCCCTTCCTAGTTCCTTAAAAAATTAAGATAAATACTTAACTTTTCCTCATGGACTTTATGATTTGATTGTCTATCGACTATCTAATGAATTAACTTTACCTATGAAAGGACTATGTTCTCACGGAGATTTAACAATATTTCAGAAGGCATTACTTATTAAACAAAAATCGAAATTTTAAGTAATTGTCTTGAGAAAGCGTCTTGACGAGATGATATTAATACAAATCAATATATAATTTACATCCAATATTCAATAGTAAAACACAAAACACGAATAAACATCTTTGTCGTGTTCCAACAAACTGAATATTAAATTATTCCCGTGTTAAACTATGCCCAGTAAACATGTCAACTAAACATCTTAAATAAGCTTGTAACAAAACCCTGGGGTGTCCATATACCCACGACGCGACGGATATTTCACGAGACAATGTGAGAAAGATAAAAATACGCGAAGGCGACATGAGCTTCAACAGATATTGTCAACATCGTAAATCGTAATTCGATAACACCGGACTGTACCGAGAAATGCAGAAAATATTGTCACCCTACTATAATTTTATGACTTTGGTGTTCATTGAAGAGTTTGCATTTATTATTGTTTATGTAGAGTGTAGAAAACGAGCAATGTATTTTAATGATGTTTTTAAGGAATCATGAAATTTTTTGTACTGTTTAAAATCAATTTACAAGAAACACGAATCACAGTAAGATTTTTGACAGATTCTGATGATGTTTTATCTACACATTTTCATACAGACCTATATATAAAAAATATATTATCCCAATAAAAAAACACTCGCATTTTTTTTATCAAAGCCTATCGCGAAACAACTTCTCGGATCGCATCTATCAGACTAATCTACGTAGCATGCGGCATTCTGCACATAAATCCGAGCGGCACACCGGCGCGGGCGCCGCGTAAAGCAACCACCTTGTCGAACAAGGATGGCCACTCAGCGGAGATAGCAACAACGGATCTTATCGCCGAGGTGACAATAATGCAAGTTGTGCATTGTTGCAGGAATTAATGTATGGTGTGCTGAGGTACCCTGCTCTAGCCTTACATTTAATGTTTACTTTGTTCCATGGTATTATTTTTGATCGTTCTTATTTTGAAAAGCTTGGAGAACTTTCTACAAGCTTTTCAAAATAAGAACGTTTATTTTAAAACAAAAAACTCATTATACAAAAACTCATCAAACTCATTATATGGCAACAAAAAAGTATGAGTTTTGATAACCTCTAACAAAGGTGTTAAAAAAAAATGCTAAGAAACTTGGATTTACAAAAAGTTTGGAGAACATTTTCCAAGCTTTTCAAAATAAGAACGATACTTTTAAAACAAAAAAAAAACTCATACTTTTTGTTGCCATATACATACTTAAATGGCAACAAAAAAGTATGAGTTTTGATAACCTCTGACAAAGGTGATAAAAAAAAATGCCAAGAAACTTGGACTCACTTTTAACAGAAGTCAAATAGGTAAGGAGACAGTTAGAAAGGGCGGTAATCAAATAGGTACCTGTTCTCTGAAGTTTATTTGCTTTTTACTAAGACTGTTTCTAAATAAAGTTAAATATTTAAGGGAGGCCTCATTGTGTCAAATGTTGTACCTACGATGCACGATGGTAAGGTAAGGTACTAGTGTGCAAGCACCACTCGCACTTGGCCTATTGTTTCTCTTCTCCCAAATTATCACGCAATTAAACAGATAAACATTCTCAACTTTTATCCCAACTTTACAGCAAAGTATTCACAATTCGTCAGCTGCGAGAACTTCACCAACGAATTCCCGTTTCTCGTTCCCACCAGTGGCTTAAAACAAAGTGTCGTAATTAGTCAATAGGGGAGACAGGGCAACTCCTAACAAGTTATTTGGCACGGCCATTTCGTAGCCGTGTTTATTATCCCCGGTGTCCCCAACTAATTTATTGGACCCTTAGCGCCCTTGCCCTTAGATGGATCACCTAATTTAACATTGAAGTTACCTACAGGTGCTTTATGCTATTGATGGTCATCATTTTTGTTTTGGGAGTACCTATCTATGTCCATCTTGCTCTAAGGGCTATGCATGGCATATGTGACTCACGTCGTCACAATCACACACGCAAATGCAGTAATGGTTTATTTATTCATTGATTAAATATGTACGATTTACAGAGATTCCATAAACCTATTCTACACCGAAGATCGTTCTAGTTGTCTGCTCACATTTGTTGTCTGCACCAATGCTAAAAACCGAAAAAAATAAAATTATTAATAAAAGTATCAATTAATAATTAATGTTGCTTTAATCATAAAATTAAAACCTAAACATACGAACTCCTTAATAACCACCGCCATAAATAAACAAAAGAAAAAAAAACAACCTACGAGGGTTGCCAGTCGCAAATAATTTTGTCACTGGCCCCAAATAAATATGGCGGTTATTTATCGGTCACGCAAGACAATCGTACTTGTAATTACTGGGAGGACAGACGGTGTCCCGCTGAGAGGTCCTACGTACACGCATGAGGGTAGGTACGTACGTGTGTAGCGTGATCTTTTTCCGTTAAGAGTTTCTAATTACGTATTGTTTTGTTAGTTTTTGTTGTCCTACAGAGTGACTCATTACCAAAACTTAGTACAAAGGGAAAAATGTTGTTTTGCAAAATTCGTCGCAGATTTTCAGTAACTTAAGAAAAATCACAAAAAGAGTCCAAATAACCTTAAAGTAAATGTAGATAACTAATGCGTCGAATTTAACACTACTACTTATATAACTGTTTACTATACAACTTTATGCAAGAACTAAACGAACGAGCTTTTTAAAACAATACAACTAACTAGTATTTTTCAGGATATTATTTGGTGTAATTGAAGCTCAAATATGATGAGGCAAAGTAAGCTTTTGTTTTATACTATGTAGAGATAATCCAAAATGTAGTCAAAACAAACAAACAAAGTCGTTTGTAATTAGGTCTCTCATAGTTAATGTTATAAACTTCTAGTACGACGTTGTGGTCAGCATCCAGGGTCTCCCAGGGGGGACAGAAGGGGGTGAAGTGCAGGGGGGTAGTCCACAAGACACGTAACGACGTCTTCACATTAATTATCTTGGCAACCCGCACCGTGATTCGGACGTGGCAATCTTTTGCTTGTTTTGTTTTCGCTTAGTACGATATTTTGTTGTTAGTTTGAAGGAGTTAGATACTTTAGGTGTGATTATACCGTCTTTTATTGTAGTAAAATATTCATCAGTTAGCAGTACCGGAGTCTGGATTTGTGCCCTGTTGATAGCAATAGGTTCGCCCCCTATTACATGGGACTTGAACATAACTGGCGAAATGTGGACCCTACACCTCTGCCTTTTTTTTAACGTGGAAAAATCATCAAATGACTCCTGGGTGGGGCGGAAGGGACTGTCAGACTTTTACTGACTGAAAAACCACCCTATTCCTTCTGTTGCCCTTTACGTTACCTGTGCTTAACCCCTCGGGAATTACAGGCGTGATGTTATGTCAAATATTCATTCAATGAAATTTTAAAATTGACCTTAAAAAAACTTGAATTCAACCTAATCGAGTCAATCCACAACCTGTCTGATAATGAATAACGTTGTACTAATTAAATACGCTTCTTACTTTTATATCGATGCCACATGTATAATAAATAAGATTATTTGAGCCCAGTGACGGATTTAAAAATAGCCTATGTCCTTCCTCGAGGTTTAACCTTACTACGTACCAAATTTCATCAAAATTGGTTCAGTGGTTTAGTTGTGAAAGCTGAACAGACAGAAAAACAGATTGCTTTCGCATTAGGTACAGTCAGCAGCAAAAGTTGATTCACATTTATGATTTTTAAATCCTAATTATTAAGTACAATATTAAAAGTAAAACGCAATGAATATAAAATTAAGATATAATAGGTAAACCCTTAGCTATTGCCTGAAATTCTGAAAGCCAGTACATTATGTGTTTAGTGTCTGTTTAAATGACATAAAAAAGTAACATTGTTAATCGACTTTTGTTGCTGACTGTACAAAATCAATTGAAATGTTCTTTCGGAACATTTTTATGCCATACAATTAAGGACCTTAAGATCCTTATAACACATATTCTGGGTTTCTACCCATGTCATGATTTTTAAAACAAAACATTTCATGTAGTATGCTAAGGGAAATTATTTAAATTCGCCTTAACGATCCTTATGAGTGGAAATTATAGGTATTATCAGATTATGTTGGTCACATTATGTTGCTAAATTTTTATGTTGCTATTATTTTTTTTTAAAGTTTAGTTAGGCAATTTAAATGTTTATAGAACAGAAAAAGTTAAGAAGTCTCGTTCGGAATACAATTGATATACGAAAAAGAATGATTGTCCATGGACATTTGCATATCTACCTATATCTATAATAATATTATAAAGAGGTCAAGATTGTGAGGTTGTGGGGATAATCTCTGGATCTACTAAACCGACTATAAAAATTCTTGCGCAAATTGGAAGCTACGTTATCACTGAGTGCTATAGGCTAAGTATATTTTATTAATTAAAAATTAGGTATCCGCAATACTGACTAATATCAAAAACTATGAATCAGTCGTAGTTCAGTACTACTTGATAGGAAAAAAGGGGTGCCTTATCGATTTTTAAAAGTAATTAAAATTAAAAATAGTTAATTAATAAAGATGACTTTCGTGGGCCTTATTTGAATGTAACTGATAAAATATTGTTACTTTCAGCTGGTGGTTCATTAAACACTAATAAGTTGCAAGTACTAAAATCTTGTTCAAACTTAACCTTCCATTGCTAAGCTGTATGTTATCCGTAGTAAGGATGATGGGATGCTGTGACGAGGTCCCCATCAATAATGAGTGCAGGCCCACGTTCGCGGGACACACTCCAAATTATTCATCGACTTTGTAGGGTTGATACTGATACAAGGTTAAATGTAATAAGCCGTTATAGACTCTAATTTCAAAAAAAGAATCTTTATTGTCTTAAATTATTGTAGTGTGGCGAACTTAGTTACAAAGAGATTTTGTTTTCAATAAATACAATTTATTCAAAGTAATGTCAGAATACAAAAGAAACAATAGATTTTTGATTAAACATGTTCAACTTTAGAGTTCAATGTACTTTTGAACAGAATTTACATGTAGGTAATCAATTTATATTTGTAATTATAGCCTCAGAAGTTATAGTGTTCTAAAATTAAAATTTAAATGCATTTATCCCGCTATCGATTTTACTACCAGCCCTATTTTATAGCGGTGTCAAGAGTGACCGTACGTAAATTATTTGTTCAAATTTAGAACGGGATCGCTTAAACGTTTCGGGGCACCAATAAGTAATATGAACACCATATATGAATGACATACCCACCTCCCCTTTGAACCTTAAAATGTTATGTAAGAAGGGTTGATTGGTGTGAAATCAGGGGTCAAGAGATTCTGGTGGGTGTGTAGCTGGTTCGCAATTACTCGGACAGTCCGTTCATTGACAAATGTTTATGAGTTTGTCACTTGTTCGCTGCACCGAGGGTACCTCATTCCCCATACCTGCCCCAGGGAGACATATGAGTTTCGGTAGAATTCAGTTTAATGATCTTTTAGATTGATGTACGAATATTTTGTTCAAGTTAATTGTTCGATGTTATTAATGGCTGGTTCAGTTTTTAATTTAATGTTGACGTTCATTTATGCTGTAATTGTTTGGGTCGTGCGTCTGTCATTTTGTTCTCACGAAGTATTTATGAGTCATGTGTTTTAAAAAAATATATTATTTGCCTGTCCAAATTCAGGGAAATTCCGGGGAATATCAGGCCACTTAAAAACTTGGCAAAAGAAATACCGCCTGTTTGGATACTTTGTATTGTATTACACTAGTACCTATAAAAAAATCTTGTGCATTATTGAAGAAATAATACCAGCATATATGGGGTTCACGCTAATTTAATATTATATACCTATTTCAAAATTTTCGTAGCTTTCGGATGTTAAGAAATTGACGTTTGTTTAAGTTGCGGATCACTAAAATGTCATTAAAATTGTGTAACTAACTTACAACAGCAATACAATCATAATATGGGTAGACTAGTAGAAAAGGCCCAAGGCATTAAGTCCGCCTTTGTGCAGTGTATTTGTTTTTTACATGTGCATAAAGTTTTTAATAAATAAATAAATAATCAGCCTATTACCTGTCCCACTGCAGGACTAAGGTCTCTTCTTATACAGAGAAGGCACGAAAATCCATCACCACGTTCGCTCAAGTCGGATTGGCGATTTCTTACCTACATAAATAAAGGTTGAAAAAAAAAGGAAACACATCGATTTTCCGAATTTGTATGTTCAAAAACATTTAGTTTTGCACTAAGCAGACCTATGTGTTTAGTTTCTCGTTCTGAAAATCTTATTGTACGAAAATCAGCTGAAACTTATCACAAAATGATGTGCACGTGTGTACAAATATATATGTGGGAACAGTGTGTGGTGTGAGTGGACAACAAAATGCGTCCATAAACTAGTTGTTGTGCCGACTGCCGAATGACATTACCGAGTACGTGCCTCCACTGTGCGGCCATTGCAACAGCGAGTGACGGAAACTCGTAAATAATTTCTGACATGAAAGAAAGTAAAAACAGCGCTAGAAGATTTTCCGCGATTTTACACAAAATAAATTGATCTTAGTCCTAATCTATCAGTAACTTAATTAATTACGTGAAGCTTATTAAATATGCCAGATGTGTTACATTTCAATAAAGAACAATAATAGTCCAAACATGCCAAAGTGATGGTTAGATTAGATTATAAATAAATCAGCGTTAAATATCTAAAATCATTCCAATAACTTACGAAAACTGGAATAAATTTTGACATGGGTTTCTTTATTTTATTTTATTTATTAAAGAAAGCTTACAGACTAATAACAAACATAAATATCATACATAGGTAGGGACAAAAACTAACCCCAATTATCAAGTCATATCTATACATATAGTGTCGTACTTTACCTGTCTTACCCTAAAGATAAAACAAGAATTGGTAAAACAAGTCCTATCTCGAAGGGTAAAACTCAGTTTTTTGAGCCCCGCTGTTCTCATAGCCTACGTCGTCTATGCGAGGAGCGTCGTTACAGAGCGGCAATCATTCTCTCGTGAGCAGCCGCCGACTATCGCACGTAATTAACCAATGTCCGAACGTCCCCGCATACAAGGATGTTGGAGGACTAGATGTGTTACACTAGTTGTGCAGACTTAAAAGTTAAACAAACTAAGTAGGGGTGGAAAGTTCCTCATTTTCTTATGAAAAAGAGAGGATGCACCGACGAGACGGTTGTTGTCGTCGGGATTTTGTATATAATTTTACTAATGTCGTGGAGCACTTTGATGTCGTGATGATACGTCACAACACGACAAGTTCGCGTGAGGCGCGATAGATACCGCCACATATGTAACATATTTAAACAGCCTTTTTACGAACCTTCCTGACTGGCTAATCCATAGTGGCTAGTAATTAAATTGTTGTAAGCTGCTCCTGACAACAGAGAAGAAAAACTATTCATTATCATCAATAAAATAATTCATAATTAGTTTGAGCTACACGAAACGTTAACATTATTGATCAAATTATGCTCACATACAAAGCAACGCAACGCATTATTTGTTACCAGATATTGATCAGGGTAAATATTTAGTAATCCAAAGTTTATCTTACCAATTAAGAAAGCAGTGCAGTTTTATTTTAGTATATTATTAATAATTCAAGTTTTCTATTCGTCTGCTAAAAAATATCTTTTTTCCAGCCACATCCAGGCACTCAACATCTAGCCATCCTATCGGTCGCGCCCTGCCAATATGGCTGCTTCATTAGCCAGCCCGCCAAACGACCTCCTTGGGTCACCGGGGTCCAGAGGACAAGGAAACTACACTTATTGTATTTTTGCTTCAGCGTGATGGAATGGTCTGTCATTTTGTACAGCAAACGAGGAAATAAAGTGGCGTTGGACGAAAGTTTCGACGAATTCGTTTTGCTTGATTAGGTGGTGTTGTGTTTGAGATATACATACGTACGTAGATGTAGGTGTGCAGGCGTGTCGCTTTTGTTTTGATCACGATGTTACCTTTGTAACGATTTAGGCCGGGCGCAAACGTCCGGTTTGCGATCAGGTTTCCGAATCAGGAGGCGTGTATGTACATGCACACACATGCATTAATTACACATACATTCATTTTGTTTTTTACATGTGTGTGTAATTTATGCATGTGTGTGTATGTACATACACGCCTCCTGATTCGGAAACGTGAATCTGAAACCGGACGTTTGCGGCCCGCTTTAAGTTAGTGATAAGTCTGACAACCAGTCTTATCAAGGGATATCGTATTACTCAGTTACTGGATTTTGGAGGTCAGATAGGTGGTCTCTTCATGTAAAATACTGGTATTCAGCTACATTCGGTTAGACTGGAAGCCGACCTCACCATAGTTGGGAAAAGACTAGGCAGATGATGATTTAAGTTTTAGTATAGTAAGCGAAAGTAAATCGTTTGCTATAAAAATAATACCAGCCTAAATCTGTCCCACTGCTGAACTGTAGTCTCTTGCAGAGAAGGCACATACATTTATCACCGCGCTTGCTCGAGGTGGATTGTCGATATACGACTTGAATTTTAATTCTGTGGCATTTTTGAATTGTAAAGGAGTATTAGTAGGTACCTACTTATAATTTAAAGTCCTATTTTTTTCGCTGAGAAATCCTCTTGGACTCCCACCGTCTGGAGAGGGTTATGTCGGTCTCTTACCGACTAAAACCCCATGATTCCTTCTGCTACCATGAGTCGGGAGCCTGGTATTCGCGTGACGCACGGTCCATGCCTCCGACTGACGTACTACAGTTCAAACAAAACGAGAGTTCTGAAAATAAAGATGATTACACACGTTGCGACAGAACAAAAGACAAATAAATCGCGTCGCATATTAGCCAGGCGATTGATTTCACGCAAAGTGTGATACACGCTCCGTTTATTTATATCCTCCCTGCAGGAAGCGGAAATGACGCGAGCGGTCGCACTCCCGCCGGATGTCGCCACCATAGCGCCACTAAGGATTAGTTTGTGATGCTGAACTATCTACCCTGTCAAAATTGCGATGGATGTTTAGCTTTGCGACTAAGTGAATGGTAGGAAAAATAAACCAACTTTGTAAAACAATATCTTATGCGAGATAGCGCTTTGCCTGCGACTGCGTTCGCGAGGATTTTCTTTATAGACCCCTAATATTTGAAAATAATACGTTATGCCTATGGCTCTATGTTACTAGATGATAAATGTTGCATCCATAGGCGAAAGAATTTTTAAAACTTGGTAAGTAGTTTTTGAGTTTATCTATTACAAACAAGAATACTTTATAACATTAGTTTAGATATATCAGGAAATGGCCATTTTGGTGATTCGTCTTGAGTTAATTCCTTACGGTTTATAAAAATGGCGATTATCATTAGGCCTGGTCAATATCGAATAAGCAAGAAGGTATTAAAAGTTTATAATGCTTAGTGATATAAATCGACAGATTTGGCAAAAATCAATAAAGTGAATTGAAAAAAAAAAGCTCATTCACAATACAAATATTAATTATGAGTTCCACAAATAAGAACAAGTCATCTCAACAATTTAAACAAAAGAATGCAAAATAACAATCAAAAGATATAATCCCAAGTTGACAAAACATTCTTCATCAAAGAACACAAAAAACAAGATGGCTGCGACAGAGATGTAAAATTAAAATTAATTTATGCGCATAACGCTGGCAAAGAATGCCACAAACAAAAGACTGGGGAAGTTCTGTTATTTTAATGTTAGGTTTTACCTCCAGGATGTGTTGGAAGATATGCTATAGTAAGCTATTGATAGCCTTCAATAAATATTGGTCCTTATTAGAGTAACGTGGAAGGAGAGTGGCTTTTGCTCAACGGTGGGACTATACTGGCTTATAATAAAATATTATAACGAAAATATAACTGTTTCTTATTTAGCAGTTATTTTCTCGTTCTTTCGGCTGACTTTTAAGCTTCAGGGAGGTATTTTTTTACAGCATTTAAACAAAAATGATTAAAAATATTCTGTAATATAAAATGTTTCCAGGTATTCAGAATCTAGAGCTTAAAATGAATTTAATAAGTATAGCTTTTCTTTATGGATAAAAGATAACATTGGTCGGGGCCTCTAGTATTCACAAAAAGTTATATCCAAGTTATAGCATAACACTGATCTTCCGCCCTTAAGAAGTATGAAATATTATCTGTTTAAAAGTTTACGTGGTGAAAATTTCGACATTTTGGAGCAAAGCCTCGACATTTCGAAGCAAAGCCACGACATTTGCGGGATGCCAAACAAACGTTTGACAGGGGAAGAAAGAAGTTCTTCATTGTTTGCTCTCCTGGTACTTTTGTTATGGTAAGTGGGACCGAAGATAGAGAATTTGTGATTTATTTGTAAGCTTTGTGTGTGTTTTTTTAGAAACCAGTACTTATGAATTTTCTGTAAAATTTCCCTGGCGATTGGAAAATGTCGTTTTTTGGAGGATATTAAAGTTAAAGTCTAAGTGTCTGCCTTTTACTCAATTTCTCTTACAATAACTTTAGATAAGACCTGAAGGTTGTAGCTTACTTGTAGCTTTGATCAATTATCTATCTAGAAAATAGGACAAGGAGTCGGGAGTCTGTCTTTGTTTAACCTCAGCACACGCTGGTCATTAAGCCTAACGTGTATAATTGTCACGTGTCTAATGTGTGGTGTTAGGGTCATCACTGGGAACGTTCTAAATGAAATTAAACACATATTTCATACTAAGATTTAATTTGTTTAACTGTCTGTAACGCGAGTAAATCTTGTCTAAGGTAGGTACACCCGATATTAGCAGCATGTTCCCGTGGGTGGGCGCGGGAAATTCGACCTCCTGTCGCGAAGACGAATCCTTACCCACGCGACTACAACTGGGAGATTCACCCTAAAATTTTCATAACATTTATTTTGCTGTTGCAAAATAACACGCGTTTTTAATTAGAACCTTGTGCCTTTGTTATAGAGAGTGTTTTATTGTGATGTTGTTTATGGGAGGATTATATTAAAGTTGTAAAAGTGTATATTTTGGTGTTTTTTAATATAGGCAGCAGACACAAAGTCCTGTTTATGGCAATTTGTTTTCGTAGCGTCGTCGTCGTCGCCATGTTAATAAATTTATGGACAATTTTTCGGGTTAGCGCGAAATTAATATTGAAGGTAGTACCTAGTTACTTACCTTTTTGTAGCTTTTATTGTTAAAGATGATTTAGGGTTAATAAAAACGTTTGTATAATTATGTTGTCAATGGATGACTAAGCCTTCTTCTCATACCAACACATTTATTGTTTCAGATTTTTATTAATTTTAAGTCCAGATTTCTTCAAGAGTTTTTCTTTTACTGATGTCTGTGACGTCCAAATTTTAGGAAGAAAATAAAAAGAAGAAAAAAAAAGAAAAAATACAAAAAAAAATTAAGAAAATATTACATTTCCCGGCTTGAAACTCGCAATCTCATGCATGAGAGGCGGGCGCTTTACAAACTAAATTAAGATTTAAAAACTCCAAGAAACATACAGAAACAGTGGATACATTAAAATTCTCGTTTGATTGATGCACTATAATCTCCAACATTATATTAGTGGCTACCCAAAAGGAAAATCGACTTTACAGTAATTTGACCATTCCCCCATCTTGAAAATACTTCAATCTACTCAATTTGGACGTTTGACCTCTGTCCCTATCAGCTTACACACGATTTAACGTCCGCCGCACAAGTGTATCGAGATCGGACCGCCACTAATCTACCGTGTGTGACGTTCCTTAGAAATTCAATTGAAAATTTCCGGATTTTCTCCCGAACAGGGAATTCCTTTAAGTGATGTTTTTCGAATGGTTTCCGTTAGATTAGACACGGGGTTGGATTGCCTCAGACATGCTTGTAGATTTTTTTCTTAGTACCTAAACCTAGTTATTAGGATTTTTAAAGATATTTTGAATACATAAATAAAACTTTTATGCAACAAATTGGCCTTAGAATTACCATTTTCTAAAAATCATAGAAGATAAAACTCTTTATGCTTCACTTTTACATAATATAGCTTAATAAAGCATAACATAGTTAATAATACCATTAAGTATAATGTAAAAAAAAATAGTATGTATTTTTCTACGATGCCACGCAGAAACAAGAAAAACAATATCAGAAACGATGAATGAATTTTGTTTGATTAAAAAAAAAGAACATTTTGTCGTATTTGGCTTTGAATGCCAAACAATAACAGGAATTAAAGTTAAAAGTTATTTAGGTAATTTTAGTTTATTTACTGTTTTCCTTCCGTCTTTAAAACTGTTCCTTGTGAGTCCTTCTAAAACAGCGTTCCCCCAATAAAACTATTAGAATGTATGTCACGGCGGTCGACGAGCCACATTTCACCGACAACGAGGGGACGGACATCGAGTGGATTTTAAAGTGTTTCCCACTGATACGGGATCTTGGGAAACGAGTTCTGAATCAAATGTTAGGTGAATTGAAAGTTAGTGGAACGGGAATATGCTTGGTGATTTTTTTCGTGTGGTCCTTTGCTTTGTACCCTAGGACCAATTATTTTCCTTTCATAGTTACGAAATAAACGTGTTGCTGGAAGAAAGGTGATCATGAGCGAATTTAAAATGTGGTTTAGTCACAAGAACTGGAAAGTCTTAATCGCATAATTCCAATATTAAAAAAAACGAAACAAAAAAACGAAAAGCAAGCCCAATATCATGCATTGCCGTTGGTACTAATGATTCATAAAACCAATACGCCCAGAGCATTGAGTATCTCTGTTTAAAAATAAAAAGGTAGTATTCACAGTACAACGGTCAGAGACACTAGGACACAGGAGAGGCAATTTTGATCTGGCAAAAAGGTCGAAAACAGCCCTCTCCAATTTCGCAGAGAGCCCCTACAAAAGATCACTCACGTTAACTATGAATGAACCAAAACAACCCACCAGTCCGAATGCGAAAAATTAAAAAGTAAAACATTTCCGAAACGGAAATAGGAATTGAATTTAAGTACATTTTAAACGAACCCCCGGCTTTGACTGGCCCAAATAATAGAATCCCGGTTCGAATGTGAATGCCTTTTTTGATCTTTTTAGTGTTGCATCCCCTTAACAGCGGAGGCATTTGCGCCGCGCGACTAAATGGATTATTTTCTTCGTGTGTTCTTTTTTAAAAAACAATTTCAACGTTTTTTGAGCGTTCCTTTATTTCAACGGCCATTTTGTCTTGACCTACCATGTTTCCCTTGAGCCAAGTGAATTGTTCAGTAAAGGAGATTCTGTTTGTTTGTTTAGGGTTCTTGTTACGATGGTGGGTTATCAAAAAGAGGAAACAAAACGTTGACAAGGACGGGGTGTGATTGGATTAAGGAGGGTTGACTTTATAGTCGCGACTCGGTGCAATTTGGAAATTGACTTTTGGAATCTGTTTATGTTGCGGTTCGATTCTTTTTGTTTGTAGCATTTGGTGTCAATTTTTTACCTCTATCGAATTTGCATTGCTATTTGGCGGATTAGAATTGCGACGCTTGGAGCTGTTTTATTTGGTTTTATTTACATCTGGAAGTCGTTTTGTGGTCGTATTTACATTTATTTTGGGTTTGTTGATTCTGTTTATCCTCTTAGTAATAGCTTTTCTTGAACATAAGAATAAAATAAGTGATTTTTTTTTCTAATTTTACAGTATTTGACATCTAATGCTTACATGGGCCCATTCTCTATTAAAAAAACTTAAGTAGGTACTTTTATAAAATTCTTTCCTAAATTCAAAATCTTTGAAAAATAAAACTCGTTTCTACCCAATCTAGCCAGTAGTAACGAGGCGTGAGGGAGAACATTAATTTCGTCTACAATCTTTACTTCAGAACCCTCGCGGTGACAGATCATTTGTCATAGACAATCGTGACGCGATGACGTGGCAAGATGGCAGCTTTAATTGTAATGCAGTGATAGGAGAGTGGTGATGCATTGTTGGGGTTGATTTTGGAACGTCGTTTTTTTTATTATTAAATAATGTAACAGCACTTACAGTAGACTTGTTGGTAACGGTTTTACGTAAGATGACGTTAAAAATATAATTATACTAGAAGCCATTTATCGTTTACCTATTATAGTCTCCATAAATCCAAAAAAAGTGTAGTAAAAGTAGGGCAATTACTAAGCAGTATTATAGGCTTAGTTTTTCTAGAATCGGTCTTGTGCTGGTTCGTGGAAATGTTTGTGTTCAGTATCGGTTGAACGATACGGAGATGTTTAATGTACATATAACTGAAAAATATTTTTTTTCTTAGCCTGTTTTGTGTTCCACTGATGGGCAGTGGCCTCTATTTTCTCCTATATAACTCTACCTTGTCTTGTCTTTAGCTACGTTTAACCTGTGAATATGGTCAGATCGTCACACCACCTTTGCGGCAGTCGACTACGTTGGCGATGTCTTTCAGGCATCCAGTGAGCGTCAATCTATGCCTATCTCTCTGGACAAGTTCGCGCGACGTGGCCAGCCCACTCCCACTTTAGCCTGGCTGACTCCAACATCTGCAACTTGAGTTATGGATCGCAGGTTGGTATTTCGATCTGTTCGCTGAGAACTGAAAATTAATGGAATATTTTTCCCCACCAAAACTGCTAAAGAAAAATTAAGTTATATCTAATCAATTCCCTCATCTCAAACCAGGAACTCCCACTGGTCCTTCGGTACGAACAGAACCGATACATTAAAAACTTTATTTCCATATATTCGGTGGGCAACATGGCAACACGGAGGCTACATTAGCACAACAAAGCGTACCGATCCGTCATACCATGACTACTGATATATTTTAATGGAGATGTACTTTTGATCAGATGGTGGACTGTTAAGGGTGGGGGATTCGATGCGGAGGAATGCTGAAGGGATTTTCAAAGTTATTGAATAGAAGGCAAGTAGGTACTAATATATACCTATATAAAAAAAATCGATGGATTCATTTGTTACATTGGTAGCTGGGTAACTTTGGCAAGTGGTAAATCCATACTGATACTATAAACGTGAAAGTAACTGTGTCTTCAGAGCTAAACCATTGAACCGATTTTGGTAAAACTTGACATAAAAAAGCTTAAACCCCCAAAAACACACAATTTTGCGTCTGCGATAACTGACACTCAGCGGACGAAACCGCGGGTAAAAGATAGCAACGGAAGTGCAACTTTTATCCTACTATTAGTAAAAGTCTAAAATCGCTAATCCACCTTGAGCAACCGTGGTGATTAATGCTCACGCCTTCTCTGCATAAGAAGACGCTTTTGCCCCTGCTGTGGACCGTAATCCTGTTTTTATGAGTATGTTATAAAAAAATACGAGTAATAAATATTACTGAAATATCCACCATTTTTTCATCCAAACACAAAATCCGTATCAAATCCACCAACATAAACCAGAATACAGTCAACGACGGACTCTATCAATCACTTACGGAAACCTATCAGGGCATATCCATTATGCAAGAGATAAGTTTGTACAATAACTTGTGGAAAACTTGCAGACCCTTGGAGAGAAAATATACTTATTGTATGACGACATTACGTAATAATGTTGATGTTTGGGTGTATGGAACTGGAATGATGGAAATCTAACGAAAGCAGATGAGATTTATTGGACTACTAGATTTTATCCACGACTTTGTAAGCGTAAATGTCGGTTATCGCGGACGCAGACGAAGTCGTTAAATAAAAAGTAGTCTATATCCTTTCTTGGGGTACAAACTTACCCCGTACCAAATTTCATCAAAGTCGGTTTAGTAGTCTGAAAGCGTAAGACAGACAGACAGAGTTACTTTTGCATTTATTATATTAGTATGGATTTTGTAGTGCAATTCTGTAAAAAAATCTCTTTCAATGAATTTAGCTTCAGCTAGTTCAATTGTCTAAAATTCACATTAATTGCCCAAAAAGGTAAAACAAACCTTTGAGTCGCAAAATAAACTATTTAACACTTCCTGCCATTTTAACCCAAATAGTTCAACCATTTCTATTCACAACATGTCCTTCAAATAGCAATCTTAAAGCCAAGCTAACTGTGAAACGGCTCAAAACATCTGTTGTACACGGCTTCCCAACCCCAGCACAGCTCTAACCCCATCCAAATGGCATTACCATAACCTTTATGGTAAGGAAAAAATAATGGGCACTTGGAACAAAATGCCACTTCTAAGGGTCAATATGGATTCTGTGAGTCCCCTTCGGCGTGTGATGAAAAGCGACAATCTAAATGACGGGTGACATATACGTGGGCTTTGTGAGTGGGTTTCAGGAGTGTGTGGGATGGTGAGCCCTTTTGGAGGGATCGATTTTGTTGGAAAGAGTGAGTGGGCTTTCGGGGTGTAGGAGTAAATTTTCACTTGTTTCAGAAAAGCCTTCTTATACGATCAGTAACAAAATTCACTTTTACTATGGACCAGCCCTAATATCATGAAAAAAAAATACAGCTGATCCATATATTTATTTTATACATAAATGTATGGAGTACTTAAATAAATAAAAAATATTAAGGAAATTGTAAGTAGAAACCTAAAAATAGGAGCAGATTCAAGTTAGTTATCAAAAATTTGAAAGACAAAGCAAGCTATTTCAAATGCAAATGTCACTTTTAAAACAAATGCAACGAGTTACTGACTTATTATTGGAGCGCATATGCTTTTTAAGGATGGGCAATCATCAAATGTCTTTCTCCGTCCCGCTCTGGGCGAAGCAGAAGGGAGTGTCAGACTCTTATATGCGAGCACACGGTGCGTTGCGGCGGCGGTCCGACGCCGGAGCGGTGTCGCTAGGGTTGCCAACTCTTTGTCGGTCAAATATAGTAGTTCTAAAATTATTACCCATAAAAATATAGTAGGTAAGGAAAATGTTAAAAAAAATATAGTAGGTTCCAAAATAGGTACTTTATTTCTTAATTAAAAGAATATTTTTTTGCTACTCTTAGCCTTTATTACATTTTTATTTTTAAGAAATGCCTCTAAGCTGTTACTGCAATTTAAATTTAATTCATGCCAATCTCTTTCTTGTGCATTTTCCATTATGGCGAACTATCCAATTGTATTTGGACTTCCACCAGATTTTAAACTTTTGCAGCCACTTTGTTTTTTTTCGTGGAGGCGTTATAGTGCCAACGTCCTTTTAATTTCACCATCATAATTTTATTACCATTGTTATTCATTTTGGAAATAAAAAATATTTAACTTCAAATCTTCAATAATGGCTTTTATGGAAGAGACACCATACAAAATGACTAATAATATTAATTAACTAAGTAAGTCGTTACAAAAACACGAAGTCGAGAGCGCGAAAATCGATAAACTGTCTATTGGATGTAACTGTCAACTTGACATTCCAGAATCGTTAAGAAATAAATACAGATGTTTCGTCTACGCTTAGACATTATGAAACGAATATTATTGCTTAAGAGTTTGATGCCTTTAAAATATAGTAGTTTCGCCTACTATATCTTTTTTCCAAAAATATAGTAGGCGGGGGCTCTAATATAGTAGGATACTATATATATAGTAGGGTTGGCAACCCTAGGTGTCGCTGCGTCGTTTTACATAGAAATATCTGTGGCGTGTCACACGATGCGTTCCGGCGCCGCACCGGACTTGCAACCACCAAGACGAAGCGGGGAGGGGACCGCTCAGTTGTTTTGCGTCACAAGGAATTACACACGCTTGCTCGCTGCTACGGCGCCGCTGCGTTATAACAACGTTGCGGCGCCGCACCGCTCGTGTGCCCGCTCACACGGTGAAATCTTTGCGGTACGGCGCCGCAACGCACCGTGTGCCCGCGCCCTAACACGGTGAAATCTTTGCGGTGCGGCGCCGCAACGCACCGTGTGCCCGCGCCCTTACTGACTAAAACCTATCCGTGTTCCTCCTAATGCAACTTGTTTGATCATAATCTGCAACCTTTGCAGAGCGCATATGCCTTGGCATCTGTAAAACAATTATTTTCCACATATTTTTTTAAAGAAAGAAAAGAAAATCTTTGAAATTAGTACAGAATGCTCTCGAATCTTCTTGATCGTGTGTGTCACACAAGAAGAAGGGTCTCAAGACCCTCTCAGAGGGATCACGGACACGTCCGGGCGTTTTGGGAATTCTTCGGACGAAGCTAGCGCGGTCGGGCAAGATTGGGTACGGTGGGAAAAATCCTTGGTTTGAACACTTTGCTAATATGTAGGTAGGTACGTTTTCTCAAGCATGTAAAAGTTGTGGTTTCGTATAGTTACTTTCTTAATGTTTTCTTTGGGTTTTTAATGAAGATACTTATAAAGCTAGATTAATTAAAATGCCAAAATAAGAGATTTTTACAATTTGAAAGAAAGAGTAAAATGTTGCACTAATGTTGACTTGATAGAGAAAAGTTAACTTAAAAAGCGACAGTGCGAACTGAATTAGCACACGATTCGCATACTTTTGTTATTTGTTCTATCGGTAATACTACATAGTAAAACACACTCAGTGAAAATGTCAAGTGTCTACTTATTAAAGTTCAAGAGTTACATCCCTACGACAGACAGACGATCGGACAGACACACAGACAGACAGACAGCGGAGTTATAGTAATTTTAAATTTGAAACCCTAAACAGGTTCAACGCTGCACAGTTTTCATATAAAGCAGCATAATTAAATTATATACAATATACTTAGGTTCTTTTAAGAAATAAGCGAACCACAAAACATGAAACCTTGATTAAATCGATCCTAATCATTGCTCCGGTTATTTCATTCACATCCGATTACTCTCAAGACCTACCGATCACATTAAGTTCTGCAACAATACCTTAGTACCTATCATCTGGTCATTAACAAAAGTGCGTATCGCACATCCAGCTGTGCATTAGCATACGAGATTAGTGTTCAAAACATCAAATTTCTTAATTATAGAGCAGAATCAAAGCTGAGTTATCGAAAAACATGTTATTATTCTAATACAGAAGATTTTGGCGGGTTTTCTGTGTATTGCCATTAATGCATGATCTCTACGCATCGCGTTTTACCGGATGTCCTATTAAAATAATCGTCGAATTTCAATAAACAACCATTTGTTGGTAGCTCGCGTTATTTTTGTGGGATAGTGCTGATGTGGTTTTGATACTTGCGGTTTTAAGTGATATTAAAAATATTAGCTTATTCGCGACTTCGTCAGTTATCTGCGGAGCATTTAATTTTTTGCGCGGAATTCTAATTCTTTTCCTGAAATAAAACTAGTCAAAGTTCCTTATAACATCGGGTATGCCAGTGAAAGTCCCGTCAAAATCGGTCTATCCATTTCGGATGTTAGCCGGAACCAACAGGATAAGCAAAAATTTCAAAAATAGGTTATTAGCACATTTTGAACATTAACATGTGTATTTAGTAAGAAGCTGTATCAAACACTGTAATTTTATTATTTGTACAGATAACGCGACAGATGGTTATTCATTATTGTTTCGGTTCTATTGCCTACAGGAATATAAATATTTCAAATATTTTTTGTACGTATTTTACACCCAAGCTTGTTTTTAGCATAATATGTCAAATAAAAAGAAAATCCAAAAGAAATCCTAAAAGTAATTTCTTAATACCTCTTTTCACAATATTTTATGACAAATATCAAAACATCTCGATCCGTGCGGTTGCGACCAAATTAAATGATTGCTGGCTACCTGTTTTACGCCTAAGGATATGTTTTATTTTGTCTGCCCGGGGATGCGTATCGCATGCTAAACCGTACTAAGCATCCCAGCGCATCCTAAAATGTACTGAACATTATATTTAAGAGTTATTAACTACCATCTCTTGGGTTCGCCAGCGAATGGGAATAAGTGAAAGTTTTGATTTATTATTGAATATGTTTTTCCTTGTGGTTCCTGAGATTTAAGATGTGGTTCTAGGTAGGGAATAAAAGAGTGCTAGAATGTGGCTCTAGATAGGTTTTCTATAATGAAGCACATACTATTCATTTCTAATCTTTGTAACACATGGTACGTATTGTAGTACTTTACATGACTTATTTTAGGTACATCGTCTTTATTTATATTATACCTTTTGGAATGGGCAACTAGATTCAATATTATAATTTTTTCTCGTAAATGACGTTCAAAAGTGCCTTATAATGGTCTAATTGAAATAAATGATTTGACTTTGACTTTGACTTTATTGTATCCGATATTCATGGGATTCTCAAGATTCTAGGCAAAGGAAGTTAAGAAGTCATACATCAACAAAATAAAGCTCAAGTAATCTTTACCTACATAATATGTATCTTATTTTAACTGTTAGGGAGCATGAAAAGTTATGGACTATAAAAATGTGATCTGCAAGATTTTCACAACATAACATCACGCTTGTAATCCTCGAAGGGTTAGGCAGAGGTCGTACCTATTAGTACACTCACGTTTCGCCAGTTACGTTTAAGTCCCATGTAAGATTTTCATAGTTTTTTGGAAAACAATAAATAAGTCACTTGAAAAGTTGAAACCAGGAACCTAAGCTGTAGGACATAGATATCTTATTATAGTAAGTATAAAACGATTTTTATAATTTGTTTCTTAGAATCTGCAAAGATTTATTGCCGTCGGCTAATTTATAAACACTGCAATCCTTTTACAAGCAAACCCTTTTTTCTTTTTATTACAAATCAGTTCAAAGCTTTCCACTTCCCCACATCTAAAGGAATCGTCTAAAACCACAAACCCTATTTAGTTAATTGAAAAAATACTAAAGCGTTGCCATCGAACGTGTATTTTATCTCACCCCTTTCTGAGGAGGTCAGGGCCTCCCCCAGAGACCTCCCGATTGGTATTCTTTATTAGGAAACTCGAACCCCATGCCTGTTTGGCACTCGCCCCGAGTAATTGGCGAAATATTACCAAATATTTGTTACTGAACCGTTACCGTTTGGGAGTAAATTAGGCACTGTCTTTCGTTTTTTTTTGTTGATTGGATCGTTTCCTTGTCGTGTAAATGATATGATTTATTAGGAGATGGTCGTATCATTTTCCGATTTTTATTGCCATTTAATCTACTCGTAAATACAACTACATTGTAGAGGCACAGTAAATAAAATATATAAAATTAAACAGTGTAGGTACCTACTAATGGAATATTTGTTCTCAATAAATTACTTTAAGAGCTTATAATTAAACATGTCTAGGGGGCAAAGACATAAACTTTTATTAATGATCGCAATCTAATCTCTGTCAAAAATGCCTTTAATTTTCTTAAATTTTTAACATTGATTGTCACTGAGATGACATTGCGATTTTTTGGATTGGTTGGCCTTCTGCAATAACATAATAGCATCACTATTTAAAAATAAAGAAAAACAAAACACTACCGAATTCGAAATACAAACATTTTAAAAAATTACACCTGTTTCCATAGGTAATTTGAAAAGGGCGCGTAAAAAGTAATGGCGAGCACAGTGTAGCTACCGAGTTGTACACTGGTACAGTCGTAGTCGTAAAAACAGCGACAAGCCCCATCGAGTCCCGAGGCGTCTCGACTTCGCTTTTCAAATATTAAAATTTAATCGCCCGGTTGTCGCGAGTCAAATTAGCCTCTCTTGAGGCACGGACACAGAGTAGGAACAGATCCGTGTCTATTGAGAAGGGACATTTAGGTATGAAGGGTTATATTTCAGACTAGCAACTTGCATCGGGTTTGCACGGGTGTAATGTAGATAGTACAACATCTTATCGGCTAAGACAAAAGATTATTCGTATTTCTAGCTAATTTACTAAATGTTTCAAAGATTCTCTCTTCATCAGACCTTACTGCCCACACGATGAAGAAGACTGTTATAGTTATTTTCTGTTCCATAATTTTATCAAATGTATTCATTATTTTATTAGTACTTTGATAGCTAGTTGCTTACTTTATTGTGCATACTATGGTCTCTTATAAGTGAAGGAGTACACGTACGTAATACGTTTTGTTGACCATAATTTGTTTAAGATGACTTGTGTATGATTGTATATCTTTTCTAAAATAAATACATAAAGTTTAACTTATCATTGGGTCACAGTTGTCAAAATGACAGTATAAATAATAAAATGTCGCATCTGTCCAAATTAAAAAAAACTACTCTATGCTTCAATCGCAAGCAGTGATACGGACAACAATGTAATTGCCGAAGAGACGAAGAAAACAGTTATTAATATCATTCGCGCACAAAATGCAGGCTCTGAATGATTTAGAAGATATTCTACTGTCGTGTATTAGCTATTCCAAGTTAATATTCTCTTTGATCCCCCTTGGTGTCGTTGGATTTTATTTTGCGGAATGACAGCCTCTTTTGTCTATGTTTTGAATGAATTAACGCTTGTTCTTTGTTTAAAATTTGAAGAATTTCTTGTTTGTTGACTTAATATAATAAGACAAGCAAGACGTAGGTGTTGTGGGTGTGAGTGGGTGTTGTGAGTTTGAGTTCTGTTCAGTTTCTTCTGTTGTACCGTGGTTCAGCGTCTTAACTTAGTTCTACGAGTTTGATGAAACCAAATTGAAATTATGGATCCTTCGATTGGCATTTTAGTTACAAAACCATCGTACGTAATCAACAATTCACCCACGTACAACCGAACAAGTTATTTGGTATACAGTCAAAAGTATTCATCTTTATATATTCGAAAATAATTAAGTACAAGCTTAAGGTACCTATATAACGGGTGCAAGGTACTGTTATCGAAATGATTTTTTTAATGAAAATGCAATTTTTTTTAAATAACCCTCGAGAAATATTAGCACTGGGATATTTAGAATTATGTACTCAATTCATGCTAAAAGTTTGAGTAAGAGAGTAATGTAAAGAATCAACTAATAAGCTTTGTTTATAAGTAGTGAAAATTGGCTGCTGTATACCATATAGCTTGTTCGACTGTACCAAATACATTTTAATCCACTAATCCTGAACCCGCTTCCACGCTCCGCTGATCGCTCACCGCTCCGCTCACCACCAAGTCACAATGCCATCGATGTGACCCGGCCATGTCGCCGGTCGCCGTCCGTGGATCGATACAGCCTCCTGCACTTGAGCTTTTTGCTACCCCGCCCGCCCCCGCACCCCCCCGCCCTAACCACCCCGCCCGGTCTTGGGCGGTGATATTATGTTGCTATTTTTATGTTTATTTTACTTTTATTTAGGTTGGGAGTCTCATTATGGAAGATTGTCGTGTTTTGTCTGTAGATTTTAATCAAGAAGGTGTCGGTAGGTTGAATTGAGAATCGTTGAGAAGTTTGGAAGTATTAGTTGTTAGGTTGAATACAGTGTTTCAATATAAATTGACACACCGTATAACAACTCACCTATAAAGGTGAGTTGTTAGTTCGTATAAGTTTTAGTTGGTCCTTTGTTCCGAGTTAGTGCTAGATTGTTGTTAAGGTAAATTATGTTTAGTCGTGGTCGCGGATCATGTATCTTCAAGCGAATACCAGACTATGGTAGAAGGAGGAACCGTGGGGTTTTAGTCGGTAAGAATCCGACATAACCCTCCGTTCTACCGGAGGACTACCGCAAAAATAGCTAAATTATCACTCTATTGCTTTGGTTTTATTTTCAAGTTTTTCCATGATTATTAATTCCTTAAAAACAACTAAAATTGTACTAAGTAAAAGTAATCCTTGACCTTAACTAAGTATAGGAAATATGTCTGTCTTAAAGGACAGTATGGCTAAGAAAATCCGCCCTCTATAGCTTTATTCTACCACATAAGATTCAGTACATAATCCCATGCCCTCCCTATGGAGGCTTTTTAAAGGCTCCGCAGTGACAACGTGACGTTGTCTCTCTCTGCCACGCCCATTGGCGACAAAACCTTCGGCCACGCCCAAGGCGACACTTTCCACCAATCAGAGGACAGACTAAAAAGTTTTTTATGTCAACATGACGTAAGTGGGAGGCTTTAGTGCTGATAAAAAGTTTCAAGGCGTGGTGGCTTGGCTAAGATAATGGAAAAGTTTAAGTTAAGAACAGATGTGTGTCTATGTAGTTGTATCTTGTTATGGGTGTAGTGGAGTACTCTACAGATAATAATATATGTAATGGAGTATATTGAACCAAGTTACTTGCACTTTGTACCTATTATAGTAGATATAGGGACTAATTTAATTCCAGGTACATCGTCTTCATATTTTATAAAATGTCGACATGACCTAGTGGCAAAGGCTCTCATGCATGAGGTGGAATGGTACCGGACAAGTACTATTGTGACTTTTCCTATTCATTATATTTTTTCAAAGTTTGTCTTGGGCTTTGGATATCCATAAAGGAAAATTATTGAAATAAAATCTGTAGTTATAATTGATATAAGTCTGAAATCGCTAATCTGCATTAAGGGCGCGCTAAAAGCCAGCAAACTTTTATAATTCACCAGCGTGCCCCGTGTTAAGTGTTTTATCGTAATAACTCTAAAAATAAAAGGAATTACCTAAAATGCCTAGACAAAACCCTCACTCATGTATAAATATAACTAATTATCAAATTTTCGTCATATTAGTCATTATAATATCGTGTATAAATCGAAAAAAACAAAAAATTAGAGGCTACTTCGTGATGTTTTTCTATCGAGAAAATGTTATTATTTTATATTTTTGATCAATGAGAACCCTCGAAAATATCATGTAGTTTTCATACATTTGTATTTTAAGCTTAGAAATCTGGAATTGCTCATGTAAAATAAAAAAAAGATTGGGAATTTTGCTTACTACCCACTCTTAAGCAAGCGCTATGATCAATGATCGTGCCTTCTCTGAATGAGAAGAGGCCTTGGTCCTGTTGTGAAATATATGGATGTACTAAAGCACCTCTGCTTAGCAGGTGTTTCGTTATATTATATGGGAGTGTATGTGCTACTTTAAAATTTGATAAGAGCTTCAACGACCCTTTATCACTAATCGATTGGTCTTAGCTCTTGTAAATCATTAAAGGCCTTTCCACACAGGTGCGATGTTATCTAAGGAGGAGTTGGAGGTGGGGGGACTGAGATATCATTCTATTCGTAGAACAATTTCTATAATATCTTGTGCGACCTATCACACATAGGTGACGTACGTTACCTGAGATTATATGATATCCCTGTGATAATATCACACGTATGTTCGAGGCTTTACTGACCGTCATCTTATCTACTTTTACTAATATAAACCGTAACTTAAATTAGCATGCCATCTTGTATATCCCAAAATGTTATACAGTCTCATCCACCGTTTCTCCCTAAGCGGTATATAGCGATATAAAACCATAATGACGTATAAACGACAAGGCAAGGCGCATCTTGACCCCCCAGTGGGTGTAGGAGGGGGAGGGATGGCTTCCTTACCAACCTCTCCTTTGTTCACTTCCCTGAAAAAGTATTGAAACTGAACCTTTTTCAGGTCAGGCCTTTTATGTGAAGGTATTTTTTTAATGTTCAAAGTTATAGTGGGTAAAGTTGAAATTATGTGATTTGGGTCCTTTTATGTGTTACATTGGGTCAAAATGACTTTTTTGTCTTCTTTTAAAACATGCCTTTATTTGAAAGAATATTATTGTTGCATACGGGGTGGATGGGACAACTTAACATTTTTGTCGGTTGTTAAATAAAAATCAGCTGTTCCATACAAAAGTGCAACACCTACACGGTCAAAATATATGGAAAATCTGGAAAGCTCGTAAAAAGCTTTTAAATGTTAATATTCATGGTTTAATTTAGTAAAACTTACGAGCTGCTAAATAAGTCCAACGACCATAATCAAGAAGTCCCAAGAAATTAAAATTCAAACCCTCTTTACGCCGAGCACTTACAGTGTTATTAAGTAACATCTCAATTCAATGCGCCAATATTGTGTACTTAACCCCCCAACTGCGCGCGCTCACAACCATTCATTTATTTTCGCTCGGGGCCCATTCAACCACCTACACTTAATTTGTATATTTTTTACATTATGTAAGCAAGCTCCTTTTTGATAAAAGGATCCATTCACCGACGATACATTTATTAAAATGTATACGTGTTGGATCTTGAATACCGTCTGAGTGGGTCGTTTGTAGACAGGTCTCAATTAGAGTGCTGGGTCAAAAGAGGCCCTTTCAGAATTTTTCGAATAGAGCTTTTTGTGTATGCGATGTCTCGGATGTTGTTGCTTATGTCTAGTTCCACGGAGGTACGAGTTTTAAAAATACATGTCTATTTTCAGTGAAAAGGGTTTTACAAGTTGTACCTAAGGACCAAAAGAAAGATTGTGAGTATTTTTTCTAGGCTTAGGACTATGTCATAAACACTTATGATTCGTAGAGACAAAGTTGTTTTTATCTGTCTGTCCTTTTACTATTAAAAACGCGAACGCTTGCTGCGCGCTAAAACAGTTGAACGGAATTAGTTGAAAGGCACATTTAGATATAGATTTTGAACTCGTAGGTTAATTTTCATCCCATTTTTGAGTTCCCGTGAGATAATTTAAGGCTTTAGCTTTAATATGAAGTATATGCGAACGAATTCGCAGGCAGAAGGTAAAGGATAAAAAACTGAAAAGTATAAAACAAGAACAATATTATTCTTCTTATAATATTGTTCTTGTTTTATACTTTTCAGTGCGCGATTTTGTCGTAGTCGGGTTTTAGTTATTTTTAACTTATTTTTGATTTACACTATTTTGGGGGTTATATTATTAAATAATAAAAGCAAAGTAGCGAGTGAATTTCAAATGTATACTCATTAAGCCTTTTCATTTGATACCCATGTTGACACTGTTAAAAACAGGCAAAGTATCTAGTAAAAGCTATATAATGTATACAGAGTTGATATGACAGAGGGGCATTAAATTAAACTACGTATACTATACGTGTTTAGTATTAATTTGACACGAATTAAAATAAAATTTAAATATTTTTCTTTTTACTTTTTTTTATTTTTCAAACAAACTAAATAGCTTACAAATCAGAGTAAAACGAAAACACCCTTTGTAAATAAAGGAGATGGCTAAATAGAAGTATGGACGACTGCCCCAGCAATGTATAAACATGGTACCTAGCAAAATGTAATGCTGAATAGCTAAATATAAGTATTTCGTATAAAAAAGGTTTCAGGAACTCTTCATATCTTTGCAATCCTGAAAATAAAATCGTGTAACTCCTACGTCAATTGTTATAAAAAGCTTCACACAAATGACATTGCTATGAACTTTTACCTAGGCGTTTTGATGCATCTGCGATGATTTTAATAATTGTAGTATTGACTAGCGACCCATCCCGATCTCGCACGGTGGTACTTGAGTAAATATCTGGGTAATTGCACCAAAAAACGTGATAAAACGTACATAAAACCTAAACTACTTATCCAAATGAGTTAAAATAAAAACAGTTTTCACAGACAATAAATAAATGGTTGAAATGATAAACGTATTTGAAAAGATAAAGATTTATATTAACTGACCCAAACAACTCTAGATTTTGTTATAAGTAAACAATTCTGCTAAACATTATTTAAACAAACTCTTGTTTTAAGCAATGCATGCAAGAAAAGGACTCACGCGGCAGAATTTTTTTGACTTTACATTGGTTATTAAAATCTACGAATATGCCTTCCAGAAGAACCAATCTACCTACTAATGACAACCCCTTCAAAATCTGTTTGTTGATACATCCGTATAGACAGACTGACAAACAAACGCGCCAGGGCTTAGTTTGGTTAGTATGTGGTGATTGATAAATCCTGCCTGAACTAAATAACAAACGCACTGAGTAACCAAGGACATAAAAGATATTGAAATAAAACAACAAAAATGCGATTTATTTATTTATTTGTTATTCTGTGAGTCTTACAAGAACATTATCTAAAAATGAAGCCGGAGCTGACAATGTGTTCTGGTGTCTCGCCCACCCCAGATACCAGATCACTGTCATGACATGACAGCAACAACCCAGAGTTCTGTTCCCTACAATACAGCTGCAGTAATTAGGCCTATTGAAAGTGAGGGCAGGCAAAATATTAAATAAGTTATAAAAATTGGCAATTGTTAAACCTGTCCAATAGTGGCATATCACATCACATTTTGCATTTCAGCAACCTTTTCAAAATCAAATGTAGGTTGGTCAGATTTTGCTAAAGCGATTAAGTCTTCAATTTGGTTTGCAGTGAAATTCGAATTTATAAATTGTTATTTTGAAGCAACATGTGCCAAACGTCCAAATTCAAATGTGTCATGTGTCAAGTTTGTTTTTCCATAGAGATGGGAAATGAACTTCAAGTGCAACAGAATCGATAAAATAATCGAAAGTGTTGCAAGAAATAAAATAGAATTTGTTACTGTCGACCATTATTTAGTTAATATTTATTAGGTATTAAGATTAAACGAAGAAGTACATTCCAAACTTTTCAGCTATTTTTATTTGATTTCGATTAGAATACATTGGAAGCGAGTAGAGATAATATAAATAGTTTTGATACCCGATACCAAAAATCGATGTATAGTTATGATTTGACATTCTGATTTCTGGTGACCCCTCCCTAGCTTGTCATGTCAAACAAAGAAAATATTAAAATACAATTAAAATACTTTTTTTATGTTTACAGTTCACAAAAGTTGTAGGAAATTATTAAACACTTAATAATTAATGATTGAATATTTAAATTTTACGCGTTAATGTAAGATTTCAATACATGCTTGGGGCAGTCATTTAGCCATCTCCTTTAACTGACCTTAGATACCTAGGTATTAAAGCGGCAACGTCGTACGCGCGCAGCGCGCGTGTATTCTCTCGTATCAAAGCGGTCGGCCAAAAACTTGAAAAATCATTTGCGACTAAACTACTGCTCCTATTTAATTGATTTTTGGTACAGAGCTTGAAAATGGTACCTAGTATACGCAGTTTAAAGGAAAGCCCATCTGTCGTATCAACTTTGTATATATTTCAAATGTGCTCGTCAAGCCCTTTAATTTGATACCCATGACGATATTGTGCGAAAAAAAATTTTTTTTCGGTAACCACTTCACTTCCCCTAGAGGGCGCCATATTGGATTTGGTGACACGTCACCTACCCTATAACCAGCGGACAACTGAGACGCTTCTAACGACACCTCATTTGCCATGTAATGACAAGTAGTTTAGAAGTTCTGAGGGAACAAACAAACATACATACATACAAACATACATACCGGTCAAAATCATAACCCTCCTTTTGGCTTTGCCGTAGTCGGGCAAAAAAATGTTATCCTAAAAAACATACTATGATTCAAGTGTTTTCCAATATAATTTTCAGTTGTTTAGCCCCAGGTACTACATGGCCTTTATAATTTCTGAAGTTATAGCAACGGCAACATTATCACCACAACAGTTCTAACCATACTAACTTTCATTTTCAATTCAGCGTGGAAATGAAGTACCTACTTAGTGATGACTTCAGTACAAGTAAGACATTATTCACGGCCATAAAATCTGGTGCTATGGCCCATGATAGCTACACACTGGTCGCAATTGGCTTTTCCCAGAAGACATTGTGACCTGATGGCTTGAGGCACGCGCCTACATTAAAATGATTGGGTGTGACAAATGGATAGACACGGTGAAGGGAGAACTATCGTTATTTCTGTCTGTTATGCAAATTAGGTACGTGGTACCTGAAGCAAAAGTAGGTTAGGAAACCATTTTCAAAACTATGTATTTTTTGGATTTGGACTGTTACCTTAATGACTTTCACCCAGTGTTTACAGATATGCGGAGTTTTCGGTATTTATTACAATTAAAAGTCGATTGCTAAAATAAGACCTTACCTTTGCAGAGTTTCCAGTACCACAAAAGATGTAATCAATGTTTGAATACCTACAATAATGTGTTTTTACTTTTTTTTGTAACTTTGCTTAACATGTACTTGACTGATTCATTGAACTGAACTTTTTTCCAATAAATAAAAACTACAACTAAACAATTTCTATAGCAGAAAAGTTGCACAAAGATGCAGATCGATAACAAACCATCCTCTTAACATCGTTCGCTAATTGGCTAAGAAAAATTAATTCTCCGAAAGGGTTCCCTATCCCGAACGAGGCCCAAAGGACCAACATTAAGGTTCAGTACGAAAGAGTGAGCGCACACTCAAATAATTGAACATCGTACACAAAAATATGTAAATGAGTTTTCGCTCCGTGAAAATTAACTTTTTCATTATGAATTATGTCCTTGATGTTGTCTTCGAGACGTCTTTTGGGAGTTTTTCGAGATTTTACAACTTTCTACGTGAAGGGTTGAAGGTAATTTGAGCGCGAGGGTCGAAAAAACCCCCGCAGTTTAGGAAGGGTTAAGTGTTTTCGAGTTCTAAATAAATATTGAGTTTCCTTGAATGAAGTTTTGTCGTAAAGGTGATTTAGAAACAAATGAAGTGTTGTTTGTTTTTGTTAAGGTTTCGATTGCTTCATTTTGGAGATAGAAATACTCGTATTTAAGTGCGTTATACAAGATGTTAGACCTTTTTATGCTTAGACTAATTTGATTCCATATCAAAAACAAACCACATTTATATTAATCTAAACTAATATTATAAACAGGTAAAGTTTGTGAGGTTGTAGAGGGTAATCCTGGATTTACAGAAACGATTTTGAAAATTCTTTTACCAATAAAAAGCCACGTTATTTGTGAGTGTCATAGACAATTTTATTACCAAAAAATCAAGCGAACGAAGTCGCCGTTAAAGATCTAATATACTTATAACATGACTTTTAACCTACCAAAGTAAATGGGGTGTAAAAAACACATTACACAGCTGTTAGCTATGCATATTGCCTATCAAACTAAGTAACGTTGGGCAAGAATTCCTGAGAAAAGATTTTTAATTTTCGTAAAAAAAACTTTAAAAAATTTGGAACTTTGACTTTCAATATTCATATTCATATTCATTTATTTGCATACCATAATCTCTGTAACCAGAAAAGAACAAAAAGATGTCACAATAATAAGAAGAACATGTAGCTTTTCGCTTATTTAGGTATCTTTTCACACCCGTGATACCTTAGTAACTAACTACAGTATTTAATCCGATTTTCTTGTAATATCCAATTCAGCCTAAAAATAAAACTTCAATTAGTAAATAGGTAATCTTAATAGGCTATCAGTTACTCAGGTTGACTCAGCTCATAATTATTTGAGTGCACACAATAACACAGTGCTTGCAAATTACAATACTTGTACAAGCACAGGTTAACTTAACGTCTCAATCTCCTGCGTGGGTGTTTTACGGATTACTGACAATGATTGTTCTATAATGGTCACAAAAAAAGTTGGAAGAAGAAATAAAATATTTAGAGGTTATTTTTTATTTTCTTTGTATAATTTTGTATATTATTTATTTTTTATTAGTTTAATTTAAGGATTTAATTTATGATCCTACAATGCTTTGTGTGCAATTTTACTACTGTTTATTAACATTGTATCGCATAATGTAAAAGCTGTGCACACCTGCTGCCCTACCATGAACTCTTATCGCGATCCAAAAACTGAATTGTTCTTCAAATAAGTCAATATAACGCATCAATTTATGTCATTTATTGACGTATTTTCTCTTATCGCGATCCAAAAACTGAACTGTTCTTCAAATACGTCAATATAACGCATAAATTGATGCGTTATATTGACTTATTTGAAGAACAATTCAGTTTTTGGATCGCAATAAGAGTTCATGGTAGGGCAGCTGTAAGCGAAAAGGTCACGATATTAGCCATTTTTCTTATCAACAAGTCATCTTTTTCAAAAAATTGATAAATAAAAAAATAGACCCACATAATAAGGTTTTGTGTCCATTGTAGATGTAGATTGCATAAATGGCCAATAATTGTAGATCAGCGACAGGAGATCGACAGAGGATATCTCGCATATAGTATCGTTCATTCAATACGTTAAACATGGCGGTGAGTGAATGAATGGATGATTGAGTTGTTAGCACTCTCAGATTGTTTGGTTGTTCATTTATATTTGTTTGTATTGTCTGGTGAGGATGATGTGAAATTAACTGTTTATTGGATTTTTTGTAATATTTTTTTCTTTATTATTAATACGATCATTTTTAATTTGCGTAAAATATTACAGGCAACGATTAATTAGGTAGTATCATTGCCGAGTTCCATTTTTAAAATTAATATTCGCCTGTGGGATAAACCATGCACCAATCTCAATAAAATTCATTCCAATTAAATATTGTTTTTGTATTATCCCCTTTATTAGCTTTCATGGACCGGCAAAACCCATGGCAGTGGTAAGTGGGCGGTCAATACTTTCTATAGTACAAAACGTTGAACTTTTTTAATTTTTTGCGATTTTTTTTGTTTTTGCTTACCTAGGTACTGTTAGGTTACGAAGATATTGATGGTGGAAGTTCCTTATGTGTTCTTCTTGTGTGTTTATGTGTTTATGCCAAGTTTTAAAAGTTTTAATTATACTTTAAACACCTCTATGACTCCTGTAGGTACTGATGCATGAAAGCAGAATGTTACGCGTACGTCACAACCTGCGCTATAATAACAGTGATTTTTCACACCAAAAATAAAAATTATTTCCCTTGTATAATCTATTACTATATTACTTTATTCCACTCTATTCAGCAACGAAAAGTGACTATTACATTGTTTTGGTTAGTAGGGCAAACTGTAGTATAGTTAGTAAACTCATAACAGCTTTGGCTAACGTGTTAGTTTTAGTTTAAAACGCAGCGGAGGGCACTTTCCTACCCCAACGTGAAAATGTATCGGAACACGCTTCAATTGTAATCCGACTACAACAATGAGGTATGAATTAATATGGATATGGTAAATCGATTTTTTAAGCTCATGCAGTTAATTACAGGGATTTAAGGCTAGGTAGGTAATAAGTAGGTACAACTTTGACATTGGTGAAGGATGACATCGTGAGGAAACCTGGTCAATATAAATCTTAAATCGCTAATCCGTCAATCGTCCCCTCCATACGTCGCCACTCACACTAATTGCCATATAAATTCCTCTAGTTAATCGCCTTTCACTCATCGTCTCAACATGACTGAACCATCTTAATCATTCTTCTACCTAGGACATTGTAAGCAAAAAACTAATAAAAAAAAACTTTTAATTTAATTTTTAACTTTTTAGTATTTATGATGCGGGATTAACTACGGCTTAGTTAAGACGAATCCAACGATTTAATACTCGATGGGGGTTGTGTCATTTTATTACGTAGTTCCTATGGCCACCTTCCAGCTCCTTCATCGGATCAGCTTCATGTCATTATAATATTAAATTGGTACACATGCATGCAAAATTTCAGCAAATCTAACTTGTAAGATTTGATGACAAACACAAAAATCCGGACAGATGAAAGTAAATAAAAGCTTGTATAAAAGCTTGTAAAAACACAGCTCCTCGATTCGTAGCTCCGTTCCCCGTCAATAAGGCAGTTGTTTCAGCCGAGTATTACGCTCGTTCACCGGAAATAATTACAAACATGTTGTTACGGGGTTAAAAGTGTTCCCGCGTTGTTCACTACTTTGATGTCGGGAACTATTCCGTGGACTAACGTTGGTCCCGGGCATGTACCCATAAGTACACATTTATTTTACATAACATCACGCCTGTAATCCCCGAAAGGTAAGGCAGAGGTGTACAATACGCGCTACGAAAGATGAGACTTGACATGCATCAATACTGGGGAGCTTGCGCAGGTATGGATGTACGAAATAGGTATCCATGATTTGTGTGTCTATTTAGGAATCTTTCGATGACATTTAGAATTAAATTCTTAACAATATTATAATATTTATTACAAAATAATAGTGTGGTTTGTCAAGTCTCATCTTTCGTGGCGCGTTTTGTACCCATTAGTACACCCACATTTCGCCAGTTATGTTTAAATCCCATGTAATAGGGGGCGAGCATAATGCCATCAACCGGGCTCAAATCAAGACTTTTTTAGAGATCAGAACTTTCTTACAACTGAAGTCGGTTCGTGAAATGTGCATAATTTTCTAGTAGAGATAAACTACAATAACATGGCGCGCCCTTCCACGATTCATAATGCATGTGTGCGTACTGAGACGGCTCTCGAAACAAAAACCAATCAGCGATTTGTTGCTAGACTAGCGACGTCATTAATCACTCATTATTACTAGTATGGCGCTGCACTGACATATATCCTATGAAAATGACAGGTGCGTTGTCTTGCGCGGTCAGCTATTTATGATTAGTTGACATACAAATCTGAAGCCTGCTACTGAAGACGATTACTCACAACTACATACAAACTCTTTCATACGGATGTGACTACACACATTGAAGTAGTAATATGGAGGGGCGAGTCATGTTATGGTAGTTTATCTCTACTTGCGAGTAGTGTAACAAGACAACACTACTGTAGTATTCCAATGAACTCTAAACTAGTTAAGGTTGCGACCTTAACAATGTGAACTTACAACCTGATGTCGGGTTGTCTGAATAACACATGTGGTTTATTCCCACGTAGTGGACTTTAGTCCTAATGGCTTTGCCGACTTTTCTTATTAATAATGCTTACTTCGCCGTGGTTGGACTTAAAAATGCATTCATAGGGTGTAACTTTTTTAAATTGTGGACGTGTGTTCTGACTTTGAAATTGTGTTGGTTCCTTTTTTTTTGAGAATTATTTGACTTTGTGATTTAAATAGCCAGGAAAAGCCTTTTAGTAACCTCCAGTTTATTTTTAGATGGTCAATGGGAATGTAGTCTCCGTTTATTTTCTATGTACCATATACTTAATCTACTAGCTTTTGTCCGCGATTTCGTCCGCGCCCGCGCAGCTGAAGTTGCGGAATCAAAAGTAGCCTATGTCCTTTTTTGGGGTTCAAACTTACCCCGTACCTTTCATCAAAATCGGTTTAGTGGTTTAGTTGTGAAAGCGTTACAGACAGAGTTATAATTTCGCATTTATAATATTAGTATGGATTTATAGAGATCAGTAGGTACCATAACTTCGTTATGTTGTAAATGTACATTGTGTTTTACTTTTCTCTTTTCTATTTTAACTTTTGTGTCTTTATAACTGTTAAAGTTAAATAAATAAATACCATACATTCAACTTCAATGAGAACAAAACTAAAGCCTGCACTACCTCCACCATAAAACACAAGATAAACAACACTTCTTAACTACGTCCACTAAATTAGCAGTAAAGACTGGCAGAGGGGACCCCGGCCAGTTCTGAATAAACCATATGAGCCATTCCCATGGGGCATGGGAAGAAATGAGTGTCTAATGGCCGAGCGACAAATACTCATTATAGTTTAGTTGTTCTTCGGTTTTAGTGGCCGTGTACAGTAGCGGTCATAAGTGGAGTAGCAATCTAACAAAGTAATAGATTGTCATTTTTAACCTTTCGACGCCGTGTGCGAATTCTGAGGTGTTCGTAGGTACTAGGTACAGATTTGAGTAGAGCCTATACCGCGGGTTTACACTAATTCAATCCTTAGCATGCTATTGCACTAATGACCGCTTACTATACACAGTGGTCGGTTATGGACAAAGTTTAAGCATTACTTTTAATTGGTACTTTTTTTGTGATAAAGAAATATTGTTGTGCTTTTCTAGTGTAGTTTTAAGCGACTATGGCGATGCCAAAAAGGAGAGTTATGTGTTTGACTTGTTAGTAAAAAATATACAAATTGACTTTGACTTTGACTGTGGAACTTTGACCTACAAAATCTCTGTAATCATAAGATTCAAAGATATAGTCCAGAACAAAAAAAATATCGCAATAATAAAATATGAAATTATTGAATTATTTTTTTTACTTTTGTCATTTTTACACTCGTTATATCCTTCGTCTTCAGTCAACTTCCAATACCAAATCACTTCTGTTAAACGTTAAGCTAAAAATCAATCTCCATTAGCCAGTATAAATGATATTTATGTTTACTTAATCCTTGTCAAAGGATAGCAGACCGGTCAATGTTTGCGTCCGCTCGATCACCAACCACCCCGGGCGCAGCCAATCAGATTCAATCGTTGATATACACAGTCGTTATTATTTTAATTACGATTTGCCTGAATACAGCTGTGGTGATATTGGCGGTGAGAATAGGGAGTATTCAAATAGTGAATAGTTGGTTTTACGTAAAATAGTTTTCAAGTTAGAAACTAGATTCATACGTTCAACATTTACGTTGTACGGCATTTCATAGAAACTTTCAGGTCCTTTTTTCAAAATGAATGTACCGTCTTTAATAATTAAACTTCCTACGCAAAAGCAGGATACAAAGTCTTAAAGTCTTTAAACCGAAAATGTTATCTATAAAATTGTGTTATTGCTAAATTCGAACGATTTTAAGTTTTCTATAGAAATAAAGATTTCCAATTATCTTTTTTTTAATAAGACATTTCTATCTTTTTTATACATATAGGTAAGAAAAAACGCGACACAATTTAAAAATCAATCTTTACCTTTTCTTTTAATTTGTGTTCTTGCGCTGTCCTCAAATATTTTAACTAATTTATTTTTTTAGTTTTTCTTCATGAATTTCTTATACTAGAAATCAAAAACATCTTGCAAAAAATACGGGAGTCTATTTTGGCAATTCATTTTAGCTTTTACTCCTAAATGTAAGTCTACTGAAAAAAACATACTCGTAAGTATTTTAATATACTTTTGTAAGAAGAAAATTGCCTCCATATTTTCCTGTGTTGTCACACATTGGATAAGTCATGACATTTTGACACGAATGATGTATGTCGCGAATTATAATGAACAGGAAAATCCATGTGAAAACGTATGGGGTTGTACGAATAGAGTTGTAACTTTTTTGTAGGTTTTTCTAGATAAGTAAAGAAGTTGGCATTGTGAAAAATGTATAGATTTTATTAAGTTATACTTTTCTAAGTATCACTTTCTAGTTAGCAGAGAATCAATAGGTATTTTAGCTTGATTAAAATTTTAAAACCAAAACGTCACTTGATAGAACAAATTAACCAATTACTAAGTTAAAAAAATTGGGTGTAATTAATTGCTGAATATTTATTTATTTTAGTGTTACCATCAAAAAAAACTTAAGATATTTTTGATAGCTTTATCAAAAGAATAATTTTAGATATTTTTAGGAACGTTTGCAATTTAATCTCGATCCCAATCTGTCAAAAAAAAACCAGTCAAAAATGCCTCTTTACTTTACCTATTTATTTGACATTTACTGTTTCTGAGATGAGATTGCAACTACATTAAGAACGTTTTTGATTTCCAAAATTGGCTTTCTGATGTCTAAATCATAACTTTCTCACTCCTACCCTCGAACACAATACATCCTTAAGAAAAAAGAAAAAACCAAGCTACAATCCTTTTCCAACCCTCCGCCAGAAATATTCACAAATTCAGATATGCGTGGCATAAGTAACTGCCCCCTAGAGTAGCATATACCTCGCATGCATAATACTACCTCTGCTTGCCCACCAGACCGCGCACCGTGAATATATTCCGCTTCTTACCTCAGCCAAATCGTTCGTGAATTTGTTTCTAACATATAAATTATATGACTTGGTACGATGTGTCATGAATATTGTATGAGAGGCAAATTGATATTATGCCCTCGTATGTTACACATTGGCTTTTATGCCTTTTTTCGGCCAAAATTGGTTTTTTATGCCTCCAATATGAATTGTGACCGAAATGTGTAAATTGGGAGCGTAATGAGTTTGATGTAGCTATAGGCTTTGCTGATAGTTTGGTGTGTGTGATTACTATAGTGGATTCGTGGGGATGTGTGATGAGTTTTGAAGTGTTTGACATTTGGCCAACGTGGTTTTAGGTACTTATTGAATTGGCTAGTTGACACCACCAATCAACTGACATACTTTTTATGGACTGTCAAAACGCGATTCCCCCATAAATATTGTATGGCAATATCGAACTGTCACGTCACTTATTTACTAACTCCACTAACTTATTCAATAAAGTGTTTTTTTTTTAAATTATGTCTTAAAATTAATTAATTGTGTCAACTACCCAATTGGATATACCGGTAACCGTATAGACGTGAATCCTACTAATCTATACTTATAATATTATAAGGAGGTAACATTTGTTTGTAAGTTTGTATGTAGGGGGTAATCTCTGGATCCACTGAACCGATTTTGAAAATTCTTTCATAAATTGGAAGCTACGTTATCACTGAGTGCTATAAGCTATATTATTATCATAAAATTAGGGATCGGTAAGAAAAATCACGCGAACGAAGTCGCGGGGAGAGTGCTAGTAATATTATAAATGTGAAGAGGGATAGATGTTTGGATGTTTGTTACCTTATCACGCGTAAGAAGTTAAACAGATCTGGATGAAAATTAATACATAGATAGACCATTTCTTGGATTAACACATAGGATACTTTGTATCCCGGTATTGTGTTCCTTTGGAATAATAGTTCAACTTTACGAAAAGTTTCTTTTTACGCGGGCGAAGCCACGGTCTGTATCTAGTATTTTCTATGCAATTTAAATAGTATGAAAATAAAATAAGCCCGATCTCACTTCTTTATTGAAGGCAATTGTTGTACTCGTACATTTTAGATAATTCTTTATGTAAATTAGATAAAACTATGTACTTTTATACCGAAAAACGTCTAAGCATTTTCAAACACAAAATAGAGCGGTACCATCCCTTGAGAATGTCCACTAATTCGGCTCCGCGTCGGCCGACGCCGAGGCCGAACATAAATAAAGGCCGAATCGCCACAGTGACCACAAAACCGATAGTTTAAGAATATTCCCGAGTATAAATTAAACAGTACTCGCTGCCGCGCAGATTTCCCTAATGGTTGACTGTGGTGTAGTTGGGAGAAGAGATCTTGATACTTTGTAGTTCGTTAAGTGATTGAAGCTTAAGCCAATTGCAAATGTTAACAGAGGTAAAAGGATTATTTTAATTTAGGCAACAAAAATAAATAAATATAACTCCTTGAAGACCTAAAATTAAAAAAGAAATAGTCTGGAAATTCTGTCATGGCTGTTATAGATCTGTCATGAATATGAGCGGATGTTTGCGTGCTCATCATCATCTGCCTAGCCTTTTCCCAATCATCTTGGGTCGGCTTCCAGTCTAACCGGATTCAGCTGAATACCAGTACGGATGTTTGCGTGCTATACAATACAAAACAGATTTACTATATTTTAGTGGTGAGTCAACATCTTAACTTAATCTATTAATAGGTAGTATAAGGAAAACGAAGTTAGGTAACAAAAAGCGTAATTTATCGACTAACTAATCTATTCCACGACCCCTTTTCCTCGACGTCCCTTTGTATATCATCCATGCAAGTATCAAAACCATAAGTGCCGGTGTACACGACACGATACATCCGGGGAGCGGTCGGGCCGGTAAAGACAAGACGCATGGCCGGCACCAGACAGCGGCCTTACACCAGGGATACAGAGCTACAACTAGCTATCAGCTGTGTTACGTGTATCTAGATTTCTTTAAAGGTTTATGTGTTAATGTTGAGGTTTTGTGCTACGAGATCGAGTTTCGAACGTTCTGTTATTGTAATGATTTTGGTTGGAGTTTGATTTTGCAGGTTTTGTGTGTCGATACTAAAACATACGAAACTACCTTTTTAAAGGGATAACTAGATTCTATTAGGTACTTATATTGTTTTCTTGTTAAAACATTCAAAAGTGTCTTTTAATGGTTTTGAAATTAATGATTCGACTTTGACTTTTGACTTAATTAAAATGCGACAACAACCAACTGTAATAAGTGTACTTATACACACAACAAATAATAAATATGATAAATTATTTCATCCTAACATAAAGAAAAGAAACCAAAGACTGAAACAGATTTTCTTTTGATAGCTACTATTGAATTTGAAATAGTCCTAACGTAAAAAGATTTACTCGAATTTTGAAAAAAGAACATTTTGAAAAAAATTATAATATGAAGATTAATTATGTACTTTTTAATTTCGGAAGAGTTAAGTTTTCCGTAAATACCTACATCTTTAAACGATAATTAAATTAAAGTAAAAATATTCTACAAAAACTATAAAAATTAACGACGCCATAAACGTCATAATTTCTAATTAATAAATGTATTTTAATATCCGAAAAAAATATTAAAACCAACTAACCAACCCTCTAATAGCGGTGGCTAACACACCGTCTTCCATTTACCAAATTGAGTGAAATATGCATCCCCAAACACCGCGAGAGACATTAAAAAAAAGCGCCCACGAAACTTTTAATATTCTAATAAGACTTTGATTTAATTTCCTTTTATCATTATTTATGTACGGATCCGGGATCCGCAGTGTAAAGGCGATAAGTCTGTGTTATTATTATTTTTTTGGCGAAGATTTTTTTCGTTCCCCTCTAGTTTGACCCTTTGCGTTCGGAGGGTTGAGTTTGTCACAGTGTAGAAAAATTACCAATGCGTCATTTACATACTGCGGATTTTCTTTGATAACGTTTCGATTTTACTTTAGGCTGTGGCTTCAGTTGTTACGTAAGCTAAATTGAAATTCAATCGTATGGCTTTTGAAATAGGGTTTAATTTTGTCTAAAATAAACATTTCTCAATGTTTCGTGGTGACAAAGCATAACAAGGGCTTAAACAACTTGTTGATCCGTTTTGTAGCGACAAGTCGGGCTATTGTGAACGCGTCACCTAACAAAGGAACTGAATTGGAAGTTCCAGTCACAATACTTTTTAGGGTTGAAGGGAAAAAAGGGCGCTGTTTCTTTCAGGAAATGCTTAATAAAAAGGTTCAAAGTTACATTTGTATTTTCCTTACTGTAAAAGGAAAACCTTTTCATATGAAAACAGGAAAAGGTCTTTTATATCCCAGTTTTGGCCTGGATTATTGTAGGGTTGCTTGGCTTGAAAGGAAAGGTTACGGTCAGCGAGAGAAGCAGTATGCTCGAGTAGGTTTTATTGATTGATTAATAATGAACCTCACGAGGTTCAGACAGAAGATATTAAAAAGCAACAAAAATAAATACAACATATATCTTCACGCCTGTAATCCCCGAAGGGTTAAGCAGAAGTGTACTCATTAGTACCTACACCCACATTTCGCCAGTTTTGTTTAAGTCCCATGTAATAGGGGGCGAGCCTATTGCTATCAACTGGGGCACAGATCCAGACTCCGGGGCTGCTACTGAGAAATTATTGATGGAAAAACCCAATGACACTTTGCCCGACCTGGGAATCGAACCCAATACCTCATGCTCGGCAGTCGCGCTTTGCGACCACAAGAGCAGTCAAAATCTAAAAAAAAGTTAAAAAGTAAAGTTGTTAAAGTAATTTTTTAATAAAATCTTGAAAAACAAAACAATATCCATATTTCGGCAATCAATTAGCCGTTTTAATTTAAATGTCCCTAGGTGCCTTTAATCCAGCTTAGTCACGGTATTACGACGTTTTCGAAGACATTACGTCATAACTGTTGTGTTCTGAACGCATTAGTGGGCAAGATGGCAAGGAAAAATGATTAGGTAAGCAAGTTATAGGAGAATAGCGGGTTTATAAGCGGAGCGGGTAGCGAAAGCGTTGTTTAAAAGTACAGTCGCACAAGAGGATGAACATGTTAATGCTTGTGACAGGGTTGGCGAAGTGGTTGAGCGATTGGCTGCTGCACTACGTGTCGCGGATACGATTTGCGGACGAACAAATATTTGCAATACCTACAAACAAAAAACTCACATACAGAAACCACCAGATCCGGAATAACTACCTGGTCTGGTTGTTTGTGTATGTGAGTTTATGTTACAGGAGATATCACAAATGTGGGAAAACGTATTTAAAAAAATCGTCTGCCAAGCCTTTTCGTCTGCTAGCCGGGATCAACGGCTTTTCGTGCTTTTTGAGCCACGAGGTAAAGAGGTATTTGTTAAGATGCAATAATCAAAAAATAATAATAAAAGTTCACGTTTACCCATGATCGAATCAAAGACTAAAAAAAACGATTCAGATAGAAAAATATAACAAAATATAAAAGCTTGGTTCGTCACCCGCTCCCTTTTTTAAACTTGGAACACTATCAAATCCGATATCAAACGAGGGTGATACCCTTAATGTGTTTGCATAATGTTCGTCATTAAAACATTTATTTCGAGTCAATGGATAGCACCCGTCGACCGTTTTTTCGCCCTGTTTTTGACAGAACAAAAAAAGAAAAAACTGAATTGTTATGATTTTTGAAATCATATGAAAAATTTTTCAGGAAACAAATGAAGGCTAATAATTTGAAACATTCAATATAGATCTCTTTAGTCGCGATCTCATCTCAGTGACAATCAATGTCAAAATTGTAGGTAAAAAATTATGACATTGATTGTCATATAGTTTTGATGCATTTCTGACAGTTTAAGACTGAGATTAGATTGCAATTGTTCTTAAAAGTTAATAGAATTGCTCCCGCTGATCTTTTTTCATGTCCTGTACCAATAAGCTGTGTAACATTGTACATTGGAGAACGTAAAAAATAAAATTATAATAAAAAAAACAAAATGTCATTTTGACTCAACGCTTCATCAATTTCACATTTAACAAAATGTAAAATTCTACGCAAGTACTTCAAAAATTCCTTTAAATACTACTACTTAACCTCCACCCACAGCTGCTTTTACTGAAACAGCAAAGATTTTTTGTACCTATTCACATAACATCGAATGATTGAAGACTTGAGCCAAACGCTCAAAGTTTCACAAATAAAATTAGTTTACGATGCAGTTAATGAGTGTGCCGACTCGAAATGAAAAGTCAAAATGTCGCGAGTAAGTGCGACAAAACAAATGATGACAGTGACTTGAGCTTTGCTAAACGACAACCTTTTAATGAACTTGGGGTGTGTTGTGTAGTGCTAGATATGCTATGTTTTGCTAAGCGATGCTACGTTTAGTTTTTGTTTTGAAGAAAATACCCGTATCGCACATGATGTTTTTTTTTTTTAGTTAAAAGGCTTTATTCATTTCAATGAGTAATAATAATCTAAATATATAACAAAAGCGTAAGGTCACTCACTCACTTACTCATCACGAAATATCGAAAACGATTATAAAAAGATTATATTTGGCAAGGAGGTAGATTATAGTTGGTAGATATCCGCTACGAACGGATTATCCAAAATTCATCCCCTAAGGGAATGAAACGGGTGTCCAAAGTTTATTAATGGAGAAATCAACTTCGACGCTGCCGAAGTCGCGGGCAGAAGCTAGTTGCCGTACTAAATTTGACTAAAATGCTATAGGATAGTCGTATTTCCAATTTTTGAAATGGACTTGAATCGAACGGACTTGAACTCCTACGTCATCGCGCTTGGGCTATAGCTTCTGTGGTTTATTGTTCACTAGCGATACGCCCCGGCTTCGCACGGGTGCAAAGTAGACACATAAACCTTCCTCTTGAATCTTGAAAGCGATAGAAGTCATTTGAAGATACCCATCGCTAAAAAAAAGCTGTCATTGCGAGGACTTCAAGCTTACAATTAGTAGGTATTTTAGTAGAAACCGCGCAACACGCCAGGGAAATAAATTTTGTGTGTCAGTCAATTTTCCCAGAAACGCAGCTCGCATAGCCCCCACTGGATCCGCACCTATTTTCGCGTCTCCAACATTTACGACATGCAACCTCTTAAAAGGCACAAGCAGAAACCATAAATTTTCACGTCGACGGCACATTGAACACAGTCATTGTGTGGGGTGGTAATTTGTTGCATTACAGATGAATTATATGCTAAAATAACGTTTAGTAAGAGGGTTTGAAAATGTTAGAAAATACAGTGAAATGGAAATGTGCATTTCGTTTTCGCACATTTTTGATGGCTTAGTGGTTTATCCCGCTTCTCATGCACAAGTTTGTACAGCCATTTGGTATACAGGCCGTCGACCCGGGCCTGGTCCTTGATCGGACGGCGAGCTACCCATCACTCGCCGCGCGCAAGCCCGGCCTACGGTGGCCGGATGTCGTCTCGCAACGAACAGGCAGCTACCTTGCAACTACTTTTAAACAATTTTTCATGTGTGTCAGTTATAAATCACTAAATAGGTTTCCTAGAGAGACCTACGTTCAGCAGTGGACGGCCATAAGCTGATGTGATGATAAATAGGTATCAAAATTATTGAACACCACAAGTTTAAAAAGTGAACACAAAATAACAATAAATGGCAATGTAGTAGAAAGATAATATGGTGCCGATTCCCTTGTTCACAAACTAGACTAAATTAAGAGAATTGACATCTCTTACTGACATACAGCGAAAGAAAAGGACGATGACATTTAAGAACTAAGTTAGAGATGTCAAATTAGTTTTGCCTTGAACTTTTCCATATTTTTAATCTACACGTTTTACGATGTCAACTACAATTGTATGTATGTGTCAGATTGACTAAATTTGACAGCTCTTATTTACATTCGTCTCTTTCTTGTTTTATTGGACAAAATAAGATAGTAATAGTCTAATTTTAGTTTAGTTGTGAACAAAGGAATCGGCATCAATTATTGTTGTCTGTAAACCAAATAGCTTGTTCGACTGTACCAATGTTGCTTTTCAAATTCAAATGAATTTGCTAAGTTTATCTTTGACATTACTGACATTGGAAGGAAAACGATCTGAGGAAACCTGGAATAAATATAAGCCTGAAATCGCTCATCCGCTTGGAATAGGTGTGGTGATCAAATTGATGTCATGTGATCCCATTCAAATCTCAGTCTTAATTTGTCAAAAACACTTACATTCTGTCAGATTTATGACATTGATTGTCGCTGAGATTGGATTGCCATTAGATTTTGAACGTTTTTAAATACGGGAATATGGGAATTGGCCTTCTGTAATACGTCTAACTTTACACACAAAAACGCAAAACCTATTACATCATCGTTGAAATTCAGAACAGCTTAATCTATAATCCCACAAATCTATAAGACAAGTGGACATACCGTGTGGATCGCGTGCGCGGGAGTGTACGCTCGCGGGTTATTGCGCAAGCGGCGCACTGCTTCGCTGAACAAGCAGGCCTCGCCTGAATCACTTCCTCTGTGTGTACATACGTCCTCGCCTTGCCGCCGGTTTGCTCCACTTGGGAGGTGGTGATTTGATCTGTTTTAAATATGAATATAATAATACTAGCCGATTATAGTCTTCCTGCAGGGAAAAAGCCTTTTCTGCAACTAGCTTCAACTTTCGGACTAACTGACCGACTCCTTGATAATTCAAAAGTGCCTGTAATTAGTTTGTAATAAATGTTTTGACTTTGACTTTGACTTGATTCAGAGAAGGAACGAGCGTTGATCATCACGCTTGTTAAAGACGGATTGGCTATTTCCGATTCTATTAATTATAGGCCCAGGTTTACTCAAGATGTTTTTCTTGTTCGTCTAAGCCCCTAACCTCATGCATTAGAGGCGGGTGTCACAACTATAAAAAAAATATTTCTTTGAATAATATACATAAGCTTCGATTTAAAACAAATCCATAATTTATGTTCCCATAACTAGACAAAATGTATGGATCAGCCGTTTTTCTACAATGAGATTAAACCCATAGTAAAAATGATTCAAAATGTACGAACGTTATAATTATGTAATTTTACACTAAATTACATCATTTCTATTATAAAAAATAAAGGTACTAATCCAACAGCCCCAAGCAGAATAAACCAACAACGCGACGAAATCCGCGATGTATCATTGCTTTTACTTGTAGCATCCGCAGGGGCGTTACACGGCCCAACTCCCGCGCCGCACACCGAATTACTAAAATAAATTATCGTACTTCTAACTTCACCTATCTTAATTACAGCCTTAACATCTTCTTCATAAGGTTTAAATTTATTTTAATATTTTTTTGCAGTTTTTAAGTAAGCTGGGTGGATTGTCCTGTCATTATATTTGGAGGTCTGATGGTAAAGGATACGATTTCGCTTGCTACCGTTTTTCTTACCGATCATTTCGTAATACCACCTCATATACTTAGGTGATATATTATTTCCTTTGGCGGCAGTTTAGGTAGTGGCGAATTGTGTGAATGACGACTAATTGTAGCTAATTATTATGCATGTTGGTAATTATGTAGATGTTTTGCTGTTCAAAATTTAATTGAGACGTTCCAAGTTTGCGCTTGTTTTGCGTTCAAGAGTACCTGTATGTATATTGATTGCATTATGTGAACGAAGATTAATTTGGACGTCTATATTATGCTGGGTAAATTTTTAAATTTAAAACACCCAACCACGTTTCCCTATTGTAACGGGTGTACAACGCGATTAAAGAAACCGAAAGTTACATGTTCTTCTAAATATCAGTCTAATTATATTGTCTCTATCTTCTAAGTATCAATACCCCTTTAGTAGTAATGAATGGAACTTTAAAGTCTGAAGTTCACATCCGTGAAGAAAATCATCATGAGAAAACTTGGGCTCAAAACGAATAAGTCACAAATATACTCATTGACAGCGACGCGGACGAATTTTTTGGTACCCTATAAGGTTCCTCCTTTCTGTCTTTTAATAAATTGTACATATTTTGTAATTTTATAATTATTCTTAGGTTTTATGTATATAGGATAATTATTGTATATGTATAAGTCTGAAACAAATCCATCTTGAGTAAATATGATGATCAATGCTCGTACCTTCTCTATATGAGAAGAAGTCTTGGACTGCAGTAGCCCACCGGAAATGGAAACAGGCTCCAAGCTAAGTCAAAAAATGACTTGATTACTTTTGCATATGCCTACTGCCTCGTTGGTTTAGTGGTCGCAAAGCGCGACTGCTGAGCATGAGGTTCGATTTCCAGGTCGAACAAAGTGTTATTGGGTTTTTCCATTCAAGATTTTCTCAGTAGCAGCCTCGGAGTCTGGATTTGTGCCCGGTTGATGGCAATAGGCTCTCCCCATGGGACTAAAACATAACTGGCGAAATGTGGGTGTACTAATGGGTCTCTGCCTAACCCTTTGGGGATTACAGGCGCGATGTTTTGCTACAGCCCCAAACAGACCAATATCGTGCACTAACAGATTCTTTGTTCAAACAACCAAGTCAAGGATATATCCTCGCGTGCTACTCAACACGATAACAACGCTCTGATTGTCAAGTAGTACGGATTTCGGCGGCGGCCATCTTGAAAAGTCATGTTTTACATTAGAATTATGAATTTATGAAGCTGTTAGCATAATGCGTGTTTTTAATTGACGTTTGTTGAGATTTTTAAGAGGTTATTTATGATTATATGGTTAGGGTGCGGTGAGGTTAATTTAAAATAATTATGTAGGTACCTGTAGTGGTATTCTGTAAAATTATTCTCTGTAAAACCTTTAAAAATGTCCCTTCTTCCTGTCATCCCTCTTTGCTAGGGATTGACAGCTTAACTTAAACCCACTTCATCTAAATTTACCGTAGACTTAGGTTCTTTTATAACATGTGGAAAAAAAATACTACCAGCTTCTAATAAGTTTTGATTCAGATTATTTTATACAAATTCTGTTCCTTTTTTTAATACATATATCTGGTGAATAGTGTTTGTTAAGAGGAGGTGAAACTGAAACTTTGTTGAGTATAACAAATAATAGCTATGGCAATGAAATTAATAATATGTGTGCAATATTTATCAGGGCGCGTTTACATTGTCCTTTAATTCATAAAATATGAAAAGAAGTTACTATACAGAATTATTGTCTAATTGCCACTGCTGGTTTGAAAAATAAGCGAATTGAATGAGTGAAAGAAAAAGTGCTTATTGACACAGTAATACCACAGAAATACTGTACTATGGAGGGCCACAGTATAGCGCTGATTTTCAGTAATCACCGAAAAAAATTAAAATAATCAATCCATCAATCAGCCAGTAATACTAGGATAAAAGTGAAACTTAACCTCGATCATCTGATGTAAAATCAATCATAATTATACAGCATGGTACTACCAACATTACCACAAAAACAGAATAAATGATTAAACCGTCAATTTATTCTAATAAAAAATTCAAATACGGCGAAGATTAAAAAGCATACGAATCATTACAACCGGCCAGTATTAATGTTTTCATGCAGTTCCAAACGTTTTTGAAGCAACCTTCACGGTTTTCACGGGATCAATAAACACTTCGAAGGAAATATTGATTTAATGACAATGCACACGATACTGTATTTGAAGATGGAAAAAACACAGATACTTGTAATAATTTCCGGTGGCCGTTTGTTCAGCCGGATGTGTGGATGAAACACGCGATCCGTGCGCACACGCCGTGCTCAACGAAAGTGTTATGTATTGGTATTGCTTACATGTTTTCTGAAGTCATTCTAATGCTGGTTGAACAGGTGTGGAAAGGAAGTGTTGCCTTGAATTATCCAAGTTTAGGGAGAAATCAGTCAGATTGTATTCGTGAAGGTTTCATTCCGTTTGCGAAGATGGCTGTGAAAATAAAAATCTAGCTGAATTTAAAGTCAAATTCAAATATCGAATCATTTATTTCAATTAAATTTGATTTGTCAGAAAGTTAAGGAATATCAAATTAGTCAACTTTATAAGTACTTAATAAAATGCTGGATAGCAAAAAAACAAACTTAATTTTCAAGTATTTGCTTAGTCTAAGATTGTTTAAGTTAAGTGAACAATTTTACTGAAAAAGGCCACTAAATTCAACCCTACGAATAATAATTAGTGTCCATACAAATCATCCATCGTATACATATATCCAACAAACTATAAGAGAATAACTCTTGCCCTGTTGTAAAGAGACGAACCATGCCATCAAAATTCGAATCTGAACTTTAATTAATGTAAGATTGGGCAGAGTATTCCACTACTCCACACAATTCTCCCGTACTGATCAGATTTAAGGATCATCACATTCATTACTAATGGACCTCTCTATGACCTTGGAAGTAGCTTAAGACGTCATCAGAGCCGAGTACATCATTCACACATGTCGACCAAAATAAACAGCACACTAGGCATGTCAATCTACATGCCAAACATAATTATTCCGTTCAAACACCACCAACTTTTCAATGCAAACCAACTGAAATCTTAACCTCCAAACTGTTCTACATGACATACAGAATAATCGTCTCAAGATTCCAATACACTCGACCTATGTGCGTCACGGGCCACAAAAAAGTATACAGTATCTCGGCACGTGTCTATAATTTTGTTTGCCAGTTTTGTACAGGGCGATACTTCGTACAGTGTCGTGTGCAAGTGTAGCCAGAAATATTTTTAATCCAAACAAAATACAGCGCTCTTCAAAATAAATATGTCGGTCGGATCGAGTTAGGAGGGTTGTACATTATTCTGGTCAGTCGTGTAATTTGATGTACTTATGTTAACTATCCTGGTGTGAGCCTAGTATTAAGTTTATTCAAATTTGTTTCATAACCTACCTCCTCTACTAGATTAATTATAGTTGGATCTAGAAGAAAGTTCATAGGTACTCAGCAACTAAAAAAAAAACAACAGTTACTGTGTAGGTACCTGTTACTAATGGTTTGTTGTTAAGTAAAAGGCAATCGTAACTATGATTACAAGAATATTATAAACGCGAAAGTACGTATCAAAAAGGACGTAAGGTATTACCTTTCATCTAGAAAAAATATTGTTCCTTAAGAATAGAACAAATACTTTTTAACGTGAGCGAAGCCACGTTTAAAAGCTAGTGATTTTTATAGAAGAATACCTCCACATCAAAAAATAAAAAAAAGTATCTAAAGAAATATAAGTTCCAAAAAATCATAACAGATGGCGCTACCTGTACCTTACTACGCCGTAGCTGTAATGAATAATTATGTAGATTAACTTTTATTGGTCAAAAACAAATTACAATCTTGTATAATTGTGGCAGACGCTTAGCATTTTAATGGGTATGTGTCCAATTAAAATTTAATGTATACTGTAAGTACCCATCGCAAAATATTTTTTTCTTATAACGTGTTACTGTTACGAGTTAGTAGGTATTGAACATAACATAAAGTTTACCTATTATTAATGAGCTAAGGAAATTTGGAATATGAAACGACAATTTATTTACAGATATTTTGTAATAGTAATTTTTTGGATATCTTATTTATTTGAATACCTAGGTTTTGCCTGCGACTTCGGCCGCATAGAAGTCGAAATATTTCTTAACACATATTCTATGACACTAGGTAATAATGTAGCTTTCCATCAGTGAAAAAATGTTCGTAAACGGACTAGTAGTTCCAGAGCTTACGTCTTTCAAACAATTAGACAAACCAACATTAGGAGTAGTATAATTAAGATGAATCAGTAGTCTGTTAACAAACAAGTGGTCAATTCTACTAACTCCTAAAGTTAGTAGACGATCACAATCTAATTTCAGTCCTTCTATCTACATTTTTTTTCGCTGTCATAAGATTGCGACTAGTCCTTGAGATATACCCCCCACTAGGAAAAAACCTGTGTTATTTCAACAAGTTATTTCTTAAAGCTCAACATTAGAACTTCAACCAACGACAAGTGTAAAACCCTCTCAAGCTGATATAAAAATCAACGTTGACCAGAGGCGGATCACTTACGACAAAAAGAGATCTTGTTTATGTTACGTACCGCGAAACTGAGAGTATAATGTGGGTGACTGTACTCCGGTGTGAGTTGTGAGAGAACAGCGGACCAAGATCAACCGGTCACGCTAGACTAGACTATGTTACAAGCGATAGCGGTTAGGGTTGTACTATGTTAGTTTTGATACTTACTGATGTGAATAAAGTATGCAGCCTTATGATAGATAGCGCAGCCTTAGATTTAGGGTTAGTTTTGATACTTTATGATGTAAATTCGTTTTGATACTTACTGATTTTACAGACAGCGCAGCATTAGGGCATGGAAATCTAAAAAGGGAGAAGACATGCTGCAGAGACCTAAAATTAGGTATTTTCGATGGGGGCAGAAATGATGATGAATAATTTAGAATCTAAGTTAGACTTATAGATTTTTATACAGAAAAGTAATGTCATATTGGATTTTTAAGAGTAGAGAGAGCCTGTTATTTTTCTTATTAGTTGTATTTATCTTACTTATTGGATTATTATTTTTAGTTAGACAGATCTAATCTGTTATCTCATCAAAACTAGATCATACAACTAATTTATAACGTAAAAGAGCGACTACCTGACGGTTTCCCGAACGAAAACTTATTGCGGCAAATAAAAGCTGTGATTGGTTGACTAAAGTATCAATATCGAATGCACGATGTTAACAAGATGTGCACTTTTTAAATAGCGACACAAAATCGATCTTAGCTACTACAATATAAGGTAACGTATAGATTCGCGCGAAAGCGTGTTATAGTTCACACACATCTTGGCGAATTTTAGCGAGCATTATCTCGTAAGTTTATATGTTTCGTCGTGTTGTGTGAGCTGACTCTAATTTACCGTTTCAGATTTATTTGGACATCCATTCAGCAGTTTATGACTTAGACCACACAATAAAAGAGCTCTGTTTACGCGTGAACCGCGGAACGATAGTCGATTGTAACTGTTTCCGAGATGGAGAATAATCGAGCGAGCGCGATACGACATCGAACAGACGATGGAACACATCTGACGGTTATCTCCCGAGAATGAGAGAGATTGGACCGATTCCGACTTCACGTACGATTGGAGGAACGTTTTGTTTATTTTAAAAGAATGTTTAAAATTAAATTAGAAATGGAGAGGACATTGGGAAAAGTGGATCAAGGCGTGGCGGGGGAAATCTTCAATCGTAATTTAAATGAGAATTTTATCTAATAATATCAGTCTAGTAATGTCCTACTGCTTGGCAAAGGCTTATTGTCATACAGAGAAGGCACAAGCATTTGATCATCACGCTTGCTCAAAGCAAGTAGGTGATTTTAGTCTTTTATGTTCAGGTTTTCTTATTGTGTTCTCCTTCGCCTATGTCATTGGTATCTATACTAATATACTAATAATATTATAAAGCTGCAGTGTTTGTTTGTTTGAACGCGATAATTTCTGGAACTCCTGGTCCGATTTGAATGATTCTTTCAGTGTTGGGTAGTCCATTTATCGAGGAAGGCTATAGGCTATATACCATCACTCTACAACCTACGGGAGCGGAGCAGTAACCAAAGACGCGGGTGTAACCGCGGCGTACAGCTAGTCCAATATAAATTACACACATCAAAAGTGTCTAGGGATCAAAGATGTATTATTACCAATACATCTTTGATCCCTAGACACTTTTGATGTGTATAAAAAAGAGAAACTGCTTATTCCTATTAGTAAAATGAAGTTAAACCTACCGTCTTAAAATTCGATTTAAACTTACGGGATTAATTATTAAAATCATAATTTTAATAGATAGCTAATTCCCGTATCAAACCCGCCGTACCCAAACATTAGCTACCTTTATTGGGTAATTTTCCAATTATGCAAGATTCTAACTTGAATTCAAATAAGAATTCGGATTTAATTTTGCTTCTGCATAAATTATTATGTAGGTATGCAAGTAAGTTATTCAACACGTTAATAAAATCATAATACACTACCGAAAACCGTTCGCTCAACCTGTTTGATGGTCAGACTCAAAACAATACGTTTGATTCGTTCAAAACCTCCTTGAACATCAAACAAAAAAAGAAAACTTAAAGTAAATCCGTTATTTTATTACAACCGCCATGCTTTGTTTTTTAACACGTTTCAAAACGTTTTCAAATATAGAACAATGATTTATTGACATGCGTGATTTGATGTTGAATATTTTCATTGATGTGGTGTTTAGTACGTTAGTAAAAATATAGATGGCGTTAGTAGTATGGAAGCTTGAGTGTAGTTTTGTAATGTAGATAAACCAGGGGTTGTTGACTTAAAAAAATTACTACAATTTTGTTTTAAGTACTTTTACTGATTGAAAATAAAAAGATGTGAGTGTAACATTAAAGAAACCAAAAAAGAACCAAAGCGTAAAATAGTTGCAATCAAAAAAAAATTGAACATGTTTTTTTATTACAAGTAAAGTCTAACGATAACTCAAAATGCAAGTTTAAAGGCAAAATATAAGATTTAGGTAGGTAGATACCAATCTTGAATTTTTAAACTTTTATTTAGTTTCCCCCCAGATCTTGCCCCATCTCCGTCTACATGTTAAAATGGAATTACTATCATGGAATTACTCAACCTCAGTTGTCAAATGTGTAGTACCATTAAACACTTAGGTTGTAAAAAAATCAATAACTTCAAAGGGCTTTTTGCTTATGCACTCTGAGTGACGAAGATCACCAACTAAAGCTCTGGTAGAACTGAAACAGACACTATCAACAATTTAATTTTAATTGTGAAATAATCCTTTTATGTAAACTTGCTACATTGTGTTTTAATTGACATTCCTATTTCTATATGTACTTTTTAATTTTTAATTTTCTATAATTATACACTACTAATAATGCATGCCCTTAGGGTAGATTTTTGAGATACTATAATTCTGTAAGACCTGTTGTAACACCAAAAATCGCATTAATAAATACTTTGACTTTGACTTTGAAAGATGAATTAACTTTCCAAAATTGAAATACCATCATCATCATTTCAGCCTGCTGGACTCCCCCAAAGATCACCACAATGACGGGTCCTGCTCTGCCGCATCCAAGGGTTTCCGGCGATCTTCACTGGGTCGTCGATCCACCTCGTAGGGTCTTTCCATCACTGCGCCTCAGGGCTGTAGCTAGGGTCGAATTTGAGGAGGGCAGCATTGGTTACAGGTAGGGCGGAAGTAAAAAAAAATATCATCGATCTGCCCTCGAAGCACGGGATCCTAAATCAATCACCATGTATATCACTGAACTCTAAATCAATGATGTACATTCAGTAGCTATTCGTAGACAAGTAGGTAATTTCTGTGACAGCATGAGCATGGATCTAAGAACTATTAAATCCACAAAGATGAAGATACCATTTAGATCTCATAGAACAAAGCATTCTTATAATATGAAATTAATGTCACAAACTGTGGTACTTATGTTCGAAAAAGTTTAGATACCTATCGCTAAAATTATCTCAAACTATGAACAAACAATTTAATTATAATAATTTATCTATATATATTGCCCCACAATGCCCCCCCCCCTAGCTACGGCCCTGCTGCGCCTTCCAGTACGAAATTATTACAAAATTTAAACAACCAAAATAAAAGGAGGGACCAAGTAGAGGTATAGGTAGGGGAGCGTGGGGCTAGTTGTAGCAGGGGTAAGTAGTAACAGCTTAATTACTCAGCAGGTTTCGAATATTTTGTTTTAAATTGACACTTAATCTACTCCTTATAATGAGGCCTACGACATAAGCACAGCCAGGGTGGCTCAGACGAGCGCAGAGAGTAGTTATGAGCAGACCCATGATTTTTGCCAAGTAACGTAAAAAAATTAAATTCTTAAAGTTTGATTCTAAATAACTGCAATGTCTTAATAAAATCTGTATCGTTTGATTTGTATAGTCAATATATTAGGCTATCTTATATAATTACTTTTATTTGACAATAATATAAACTTTTTTTTTAATAATTAAAAATGTTCAATAATTTGGCATGGGGCTAGTTGTAACGAAATTTCGGGGCACGTTGTAACTAGTTACAACTTGCCCCTTCGTGTTTTTATATGAGCATTTTGTCGTTATATACACAATCGATTGAATAGAGAATGAACCAAAAAAGAAAACATTGATAAAGTGCACAAAAAGGTTTTCAACGACGGATCAGATTTAGACACGGAGAGAGTGAGTGGTTTTGTTTAATTAGTGGAAAAGAAAACAGCAGATGACGGAGAAGCCTGGGGTTTGCAAATTGTGGTCACCAGTTAAATGTGTAAAAGATGCTCCTGTATCTGCTGTGTATGCTCGTTTGTGAGAACTGTGATTCTGATGAAGACTAAATTTGCATTTAATATCAAGCTAGGCTAGTTTGTCACGTTGATTGTGATAATTAAGTTTCAAAACTGATTAAGGATGATTTTTAACTAGCAAAAGTTTAGGGTTAATGATGATTTAGGTAAAATAAAAAATAAGCAAGATTAATGACCAAAAATTAATATAATAAGCTTCAGAAATGATTTTGACTGTTGATAGAAATGTTATAACTTTGTTTATAAGACTAAATCGATACTGTACGACAAGAGAGATCTCTAAATGTTAATAAAGAAACAATATTAACCTTATTAGTTTGTAATAAATACGTTATAAGTAATATTTCTCATATTCATTCACAAAAAAAACCTGAAAACCATATAAATATGTTGTTTTATTATTTTGTTACTACTTGCCCCACGCCTGTTACAACTAGCCCCAACTACGGGGTAAGTTGTAACATGCTACTTCTTTCACAAAAAGTCATTTTATACAGATTTCTTATTTTAATTTAATCCCAGTTATCATTCTAATCGATACCTGAATAGATGCCCTTTCATTTAAAACTGCTTTATCATGAAAACAGTCAATTTTTTGAGATCCCCATCGAAAAAACTAAAAATTGTTACAACAAGCCCCCCGCTCCCCTACTATGATATATGATACGAGACACTCAGGCACACGTCTCACCCTGAATATGAGTTTAAAATCATTTCATTGGTTGAATCGAGTTTTAAGCTGCAGTTAAAGTCTGAGTAGGTATTTAACGTTCTGTAAAATAAACCAAAATATAGGTATCATCTTTTGTGGCACGTATTGTACCTATATTATAAAGTAGATTACCGAATCTCTTAACTGCCTGAGAAAAGACAAAAAAATCTTTATGCATCACTAATTCAAAATTGTCTAACCTAAATATATCTAGACTTAAATAGCTTGCTTAATCTTATTTATCTGACTGAGGACAGACACATTTAAACGCGATTCAAAATGGTTTAAGTCTGTTTTTCAAAATTCAATGAATAATGTTTTAAACTAATTTTGTTAAAAAATATTATTAAATTATTTCTGTTTATTTTGAAAACGTTTCCGCTCTCTTCAGTTAACTCCATTCAAGAGTTCAACCTAGTGCTTCTGAGAAGCGGTTTTGCACTGTCTTACGTTTCTCCAAAGCAGGTAGAGCCGCTTAGTTTGTTTTTATGAATTTAAAGTTCGTTGAAAATAAAAACGTAAACGAATTTAGGTATGCGCACCTAATTACAAAATTACGCGAGGTGTAACGGTTTTAAGACTTGTTTATAGATGTCGGAGATTAAAAGTAAGTGAATTCTAAGATTTCTTGTTCGTTCCTTCTTGAAGAGCAAAGCGGTCGACATCTCTATAATTAAACACGGAACTGAGTCGGTATGCAATCGTTCGTGTATGGTTATGTGCAATCGTGGCGTATGTGCCTAGTTACGTAACAGCATGCGATGCTTTAGTTCTCCAGTGTTTACAGTGGCGGAGTGCGCGAGTGTCGCGTGTCCCCACCGCATCGATCCGCTCCGCCCAGTGCTCGCTCCTCCCACCTGCGGCCGCGGTGCCCGCGCGCCCCGCGCCCTCGCCCCGCGCACGCCCGCCGCGCCGCCCTCACACCCCCGCACCGCTGGCCTTTGTCGCTTGCCGCCCGCGCTCGGTCACCTGTGTCGCACGTCCTCAGTCGCAAAGCGGCCGCGACGCGCGCCACCCGCTTCGCACTACGCGCGCATATTATGACAGTGACGTGATGGAACCCAAAGAGTACGGTGCGGTTCCCGGCCTACCGGCCGGCCTGGACTATTTTATGATGCCTCGAGTGACTCAACCTGCGCCTCAGTTCGATTTCCGCAAGCTCGGCGCCAGCTTCAGTGGCCGAGATGACAACAAGAGCGATGAACGACGGTCGCCTGAGTACCCGCCGGACAGGCGCGACCCGCCGCCGGCCCCGTGGCCTCTCGGCCTCGGCGTCCAGTTCGTCAACCCCGCGACTGGCAAGAAGAGAGTTCAGTGCAACGTCTGCCTCAAGACATTCTGCGATAAAGGCGCGTTAAAAATTCATTTTTCGGCGGTGCACCTGCGAGAGATGCACAAGTGTACAGTGGAAGGATGCACCATGATGTTCAGTTCGCGACGGTCAAGAAACCGGCACAGTGCTAACCCGAATCCAAAGTTGCATTCACCGCACGTGAGACGCAAAATATCAGCACACGACGGTCGGTCAGCGCAGCCGTTCCCGCTGCTACCTGCTCTGGCGCGGCTTCCTATACCTCCTCCCGGGCTGCTGCCGCCCGAGCTGGCGGCTCGCCTACCACCACCGCTCAGTGGGCCTCCGGGGCCTACTCCTCTTCCTCCGCGTGTGCCTCTTGATGATCTCCGCAACTTCAGTGAAATTGAAAAAATGTACAGAAAACTTCCACATTCAGATGAACATCATCACCGCAGTGCACTAGATCTTGCCAAATCTCATATAATGCACGAAGAAGAATCTAATAATTATAGTGAAATTAATGATGATATTTCCGATGACGATCACAAGGACAGATCTGACGAACGGACTGCATCCCCAGTTATAGAACGTTTAAATTACGAGGATGAACCTGAAGATTTGAGTGTGAATAAAAAGAGAGACGATACCAAACCCGTTGTTGTGAAACCTGATAGTGTAAACAGCCGCGCTGACCCCACCGCCTCGGACGATAAGACTTCGTCCCACGTTCCAAACAAACGTAAGAGGAAGAGCGGCAACCCCACCCGGTGTTCACAAAACAATGAATACAACGTGTCCGATGAAGAATATCACGCGGATTTATTTAGAAACCTGTCAACTCCCAGCTCGAGTCGCGCTGAAGAGGAACCCTTATCGCTCAAGAAACAAAAGCCTGAAAGCACTGAGTCATTTCAGAACGGTGAGGAAGCTACTGTGGACTCGGAATCGGTGACCCGTGTTAAAGCTGAGAGTGAGTCGGACGATGAGTCGAGTGCCCCCAGCGTTGTTCGCGAAGGACTGAGATTACGTTCCGATCTGTATACCCCGAGCGACAGCGGGAGTGACTTGCATACATTGGAAGAGCGCTTAGCGAGGGCGCGTTCCCCATCAGCTAGCAGCGATAGGACAGATGACAGGTCAGATATAAACGACCTAGAAATTCCCATAGACGATGAGAACCCTGACCGATGTACCGCTTGCGGGAAGGTATTTCAGAACCACTTCACGCTGCGCATGCATTATAGAAATGATCATTTAAAGTTACTTCACCCGTGCGAGGTAAACGGTTGTGACGCCGCCTTCCCTTCTCGGCGGAGTCGAGATAGACACAGCTCGAACGTTGACCTGCATCGGCGGTTGTTGTCCACCGGCTCGCCAGAACAGAAACCAGCGTTCGAAGTAAACGCAGAACTCCTAAATAAATTATATGCAGATATAAAAGGGCTCGCATCAACTCTAGAGAGCCTGCGATACGGTGGCAACGAGGAGGCATCTCAGCTTCCCAGCTACGTGACTGAAACTATGAAATTCTATAGTCGTAATTTGACTGCGCTACAAGCGGGGCTGTTTCCACAGTTTGGCGAGCGGGGGTTTTTTCCGTCCCCTTTTCTGATGGGTAACGGAGTGCCGCAAGCTGGTGGCGGTCCGTACGGGGCGCCAGCGGGCGCGCAGTCGGCGCGGGAGTCGCTATCGCCTCTGTCGGCGTCGTCGCCCCCGGTGATCTCGCCCGGGAGGTTGGACGCGGCGCACGCGCGGCCCAGAGATGACGCGAACCTGCTTTTTCGCGAGACCTCCGAGTCGTTCAAGAAGATGACCTCGCTGTGCGAGCGACAGGAGCAACTGTACCAGCACCACGTGCCGGTGTCATGACGCTCGCGCCACCCGCGCTCGCCCTGGTGATACCTCACGTCTTGAAGCGACACAGACTCTGTATATTTAATTGTTAATAATTTTAATTGTGTTAATTCTATTTCGTATTTCGTTTTTGTATTTTCTTGTGATATTTAGACAAATATATCGTAATTATCGATCCCACGAACTGTAAGTTAATAGGGATAGCAGCTTGGGTGTTGAGTTGACGTTTGTGAAGCGAAGTGCAATACGGACTCGAATATTATAAATATTAATGGACTCGGCGTACGACATGATATCGTGTAGAGTATTCGTAATTGATGTTGAAAGTAAACGTTATATGATCAGCTTCATTTATTGTTCTGCCGCAATAAACTCATTGAGGAAAAAATATACAATTGTTTTTATTTGTGTGGTGAGTGTGCCGAATTATTGACGAGATAATCTGGTTACGCTTGTTAATAGCAATGGCGTCGGCTGTGGGGAGCTACTCAACTGGAAACATAATGAGCATGCGCCTACACAGTTTTTGTGCCCTTTTCACGATAACAATGCTCGGGTTTTAAGTAAAAGTTGCTTTTGAAGCTTGATTGGATAATTGACTAACCGAAGCTTTTAATTTCAATAGTGATTTAAAAACCCGTTAATTCGAATACAATAACAATATGATATCGTTAGCATTCAATTGGTAGCTATGAATAAATCAATAAACTAGTTTGTATTATGGCGTACACATATTCACAGTAGCCATATGAATAAATTAATATTATTTTATGTTATTATTAATTACGGAGAAAGTAATTATGTTTCGTTAGGTGACCATTTGAAATATTTAATAATTTGAATAATGTTACTGACTTCATAATAATTATTCGAAAGATTTTATGATTTTTTTTTTAACTATAAAATATAAAGTGGTGTTTGCAATTTACTTAAAATCTCTGGAACTACTGGTCCGATTTGAAAAATTCAGTGTTAGATGAAGAAGGGTCTTTTGTGACCCAGGCCCGGCGCAAACGAAACTAATCTCAGTTGTTTAGTTATTGAATGTACTTCAAGAATATGTTTTTTTTTTTTTCGATTTCCGTGGCTAATCTACTGAAACTGTCTTCGTAAGGTAAAATATTATTATTTACCTCAACATCTGCCTAGCCTTTTCCCGACTATGTTGGGGTCGCCGTTAGGCTTCCAGTCTAACCGAATGTAGCTGAATACCAGTATTTTACATGGAGCGACTGTCCATCTGAGCTCCACAACCCAGTAACTGAGTAATACGATACCCATTGTTAAGACTGGTAATCAGACTTTCGGGCTTAAAACCTAGACCTAAAACCTTTTCAACCGACTTCAAAAAAGGAGGTTCTCAATTCGACTGTATGTTGCTGTTTTTTTTTTGTTTTTGTTTGTTTTTAACGCGATTTCTCGGTCAATTTGTGAACCGATTTTGAAAATTATTTTTTTGTTAGAAAGAATATGCTTCAAAATTGATCCCATAGATATATTGTCATGATCTGATAATGAACTTCGGAAATATGGAACGGAACTCCTCATAGGATCATAGCAGAACTGTCGTAACAAGTAAAATTGCTTTGTTATACGTGTAGTCGATGACTGACTGAAGGAAGAGGGGGAGGGGGTACATCGAGGTAAGTAGGTAGGCACTAAAAAGTGAAAAATAACAACTTAAAAAAAAGCAACTATTTTTGTGAAAATGTTTTATCAAAAACGAATTCCTAGTTGATATGTGTTATGCATCCTAAAAAAAAACGTCAGCGCAGTACCGTAGGCTGGCCGCACACGCTCAGGTTATTTAAATCGATCAAGTTTCATGAGTTATCTTCGAAGACCATGATTATTTGACCACGGATAGATTAGTCAGCAATTATCTTCAGTACAATAACCAAATCACAATACGTGTACTGCTCGTTATTGAGGAGGTAAATTGTTTGTCTCCGAAGATCTACATCAGATTAGCACGAATTAAATTATGTGACTACAGGAGTATACGTTGAAAATTGGTCGACAACTGGCGGATCAATCGGTAAACATACATAATTAAAAAAAAATACGTAGTCGAACTTTTTTTTAAGTTGTTTAACAAAAGCTTTTTTCGGGGGCTATGGTTTTGCTTGTTGTTATGTACTGCCACCGATTTCCAGAACTAAAGTTATTTTTTACGCTGTAGTTTTTGGTTGTCTTTTTTGCGAAAAAGTTTTTTATTTTTATTTTTTAATGCAATATTACTTATCGTTAATATTTGAAATCCTTATAAAATGCTCTTTCAAACAATACCTCTCACGATACAATTGATTTTGGAAAGGAAGAGGGGGGAGGGGTTGACTTACCCCCTCTTCTTTCAGTCAGTCATCGACTACACGTATAAACAAAGCAATTTTACTTGTTACGACAGTTCTGCTATGATCCTATGAGGAGTTCCATTCCACATCTCCGAAGTTCATTATCAGATCATGACAATATTTCTATGGAACCACCTTAAAAGTATATTCTTTCAATTAAAAAAAGAATTTTCCAAATCGGTTCAGGCGTCTTCGAGTAATCGAGGAACATACCTAAAAAAAAACAATACAAAATAAAAAAAAAGATTTAGACGAATTGAGAACATCCTCCTTTTCTTAAATTCGGTTAATGAATAAACAAAAAGTATTGTTTCATATCCAGAAAATGAAAATTATTTGTCGAACGAATCCTTTTACAAGGGCAATTTTAACTAAGTTAGCCACTGAAATTAAAAAAAAATATTACTGATAATTGATGTACATAACATAATGCAAAAACCAAGATAGGTTTCGTTTGCGCCGGGCCTGGGTAGCAATCTCCTTTTAAAATTCAAGGTGAACAAAAAATTAATCAAAAATTATTTTCATTAATTAATAGTTGTTTCAGGGACTCCTTGATTAGGTTTTAATTCAATTTTGTTTTTAAATCCGTCGAATGTTTGTACAGACAACAGCGCTTTAAGGTAAACACTGCAGCATCTTATGCGGTTGTTATAGGAGCGATTTTACAACAAAAAAGTATAGTTTGATGTGTTGACTACTGTACCTATTTAGCGCTGTTGTATGGCTCTATAAAGATACAACAATATTATATATAGGTACATATAAAATACTTGGTCCTGAATGACTACCTGACGGATCAACGCACAGCCTAAACCGCTGATCTTAGAGATTTGAAACTTGGAGGGTGTGTTCTTTGTATGACGTAGGCATCCGATAGGAAAGGATTTTCCAAAATTTACAGATAAAACGGAGGTCCGACATTTACACGGACGAAATCGCGGGCAAAAGCTAGTCTATATACAAACAGGGTGGCAATTCTTGTATTTTAAGGAACGATTGTATTCTAATCTCATTCTTAATCTGACAAAAATCCCTTTAATTTGCTTACAAGTTTTTGCCATTAATTGTCGCTGCAATGATATTGCAGTAATTAAAACTGTTTACAATCCAGTCGATTGTAAACAGTTTTAATTACTGCTGAGCTTTCAAAAGTTTTGAGTAACAATCAACCTAGGTAGGTAACTACCAAATTGTTCGTGAAAAGGACATAGGTACTATACTCCAATCGTCCTAGGATGGTGCGGGTGACACATGTCAGCAATTCATTAATGGATGTCAGAATCACATAATTATGTCAGTGACATTATTTAATTTACTAGTTAGTTATTTACTTACTTATTACTGATTCCGTATTTTACGACTATGATATCAGTGTGCAGTTAAAATATTCAATCATGATTGTAATTCCCCGTAACGTTCAATAGTGAAAAGCAACAGTTTGACAAAATATGTCACCGGCACCATGCTAGGACGATTGGGATAATTATAACAACTAAACTGCCGATACTACTAACCGAAGGATACGCTGCGCTACGGAGACTACTCAACATTATCGGTAGGTATTGATAAAACGAGACGTTAAAAATGACTTTGATTAGTAAGTTATAGGAACCCAATATTTTAAGAACTAACGCTTGGTAATTAATATAGGAATCTAAACATAACGCATGTAATTATCTAATATCTGATCTACATTACTTCTTTATAGTCATTGTCCTATCATATAAATGGAACATTTACTGATTTTGAACCTAATATTTACATGCGATACAGTTAACTTTACAGTACCTACTTATTTTTCTTTTTTATAACATTCTGATGAACATTATAATCACCGTAGTCACCCGTCCATCGGTGTGAGAACATCACTAATTGTTATACGAGCCCATGATTTAATAATAGGGACACGCGGACGCACCAAATATTAATTATTTAGGGTTCCCTAACAAGGGTTCATGATTTCGGATACGTTGCGTGCACGTCTATGTGATATGGATGCAATGAAAATTATAGAATGAATATAGTTTCTTGCTCGTCCTTCTCCGTAGGAGCCTGTTTGGAATGACCAACTAGATTCGACTTAGTAATTGACCGAATTCCTGACAGTTCAAAAGTTGCTTTAAATAGTTTATTCTAAATTAATAATTTGAACATCACTGACATCGGTGAAGGAAAAACATTGTGAGGAAACCTGTATACAAGCCAGCCTATTACTGTCCCACTCAAACCATTCAGAAGCCCTTGTGGCGGTTTAGAAACTCTGACACTAGGGTGTGTGGGGTCGTAAGACCTTACTGCCCACACGATAAAGAAGAATAATTTGAATTTGAGTTTATTATTTTTAATAGTTTACGATAAATATAGCAATGGGTTCAGTAGTGAAGTCTAAAAAGTCTTGACTGACGAGTTCTGTCATGAGCAATGAAACTTCTTTTCAACCGACTTCAAAAAGAAGGAGGTTCTCAATTCGGCGCGTATGTTTTTTTTTTTTTTTGTATGTATGTTACCTGATTTCTCAGCCAATTATGAATAGATTTGGATGATTCTTTTTTTGTTTGAAAGAGTATACTTCCGAATAGATCCCATAGAAATATTGTCATGATCTGATGATGAACTTCGGAGATATGGAACGGAACTCCTTATAGAATCACTGCATAACTGTCGTAACAAGTAAAATTGCTTTGTTTATAAGTGTAGTCGATGACTGACTGAAGGAAAAGGGGGAGGGGGTACGTCAACTACTACGTACGTCCTACTACTTTTCAAAATTAAATATATCGTGTGAGGTATTGTTTGAAAGGGCTTTTTGTAAGTATTTCAAACATTAACACACAAGCACTAAAAAGTGAAAAATAAAAAGCTTTTTTACAAAAAAATAAAACCGCCTTCAAAAACTACAAAATAAAAAAAATAACTTTAGTTTTGGAAGTCGGTGGCAATATCTACATAACAAAAAACAAAACCAAAGCCACCGACTTCCAACACTAAAGTTATTTTTTTTATTTTGTAGTTTTTGAAGGCGGTTTTATTTTTTTGTAAAAAAGCTTTTTTGTTTCACGTTCGTAGCTAGTTACTTACTCAGGACAGCAACAATGCAATTTTTATTAAGCAGTTATTTCAAAAAGTCTTTTACGAAAAAAATATATAGGTAGGTAATGGGAGTTTAGCAAACAAATTCTTAGATTTTTTAAAAGTAACCAATACTAGGTACCTGCCTACAAGAAATTATTGACTGTATTCTTAGCTCAAATAAAAAAAAAAATCTTATTCGAATGATACTTGGATATTCAGAGAGTCAAGTCGGTACGTACTTACCTGCGCCAGTTACGGTTACAAAATTGGCCAGAGAGCGCCCATAGATAGCGCCACCGGGCATTTCAGACCTGAAACGTCGAACATTGAACTTGTTAAATAATACGTTCAATTGCGGTTTATTTCGGAAATGTAGACTTAAATCTATGAACTAGCTTCTGTTTGCGACTTTGTCTGTGTAGACTTCATAATTAAACTAATTTTCGTTCTCGTATACAAAAATTGTAGTACGATACTTACTTATACTTACTAGGTATTACTAAAAAAGGAGTTCCAGACTTTTTGCAGAACTTACTCAATGACAAGTGAAAACCTCGTAAGTGTCTAAAACTAAATTTTGCAGGAAGAAAAAAAAACTGTTCTGAATTTTTTTTGTGAGTCGTGTTATTTATTTGTCATCTATCCTACTATTTAAAAAATTATGAATTAGACGCTCTAATCTCTGGAACTACCTTTTGAAGGGACAACTAGATTCTATTTTTTTTGCATATGACATTCAAAACTGCTCGTCAAGCGTCGCACGTGCGTTTATCTTTATCGTTTTATGCGCTGCATACGACACTCAACGGATCAAAGGTTAGTCAAAATCCATACTAATATTTTAGATGCGAAAGTAACTTAGTATGTCTGTGTGTAACGCTTTCAACGACTAAACCACAAAAACGCGTTTGATAAAAAAAATTATAGGGTTAGTTTGAACCCCAACAAAGGAAATAGGCTACTTTTTATTCGACTTCGTCTGCGACCGCGATGGCTGACATTTACACGGACGTACTCACGGGCAAAAGCTAGTACCAAATTCAAAAAGACACGAGACATTATGTCCGTAATCAAGACAATCACAGCACACTCCCTTCCAAAATTTCTCAAATTGTCATCCCACACAAACAGTATTAAATTCCCCAGTTCATAACTAAACAAAGGTTAGATGGAGGGTTGAACCGCACAGTTTGTCAAACCCTAATTAATAAACTACCGTTAACTGTGCACAAACAAACTAACTCGCCCCGCGGCGTTGTCTGTCTGTTGCTTATTACGTTAACTGCTGTATTAAGATCAAGTAGTTAGTGTTTGACGGAGTAAGTTAGTCTGATTGTGGTTTAGATTGAATGTACGTGGTAGGGTACCTAGGTTTCTTATAAGACTAGACGGAAGACGTCTTCATATGCTGATGGTGACCACCGAAGAGATTTAAGTGAGGAAAGAATTCCACTTCCCTCCATCTGGTCTTATCCCCAAAGATCGAGCAGCTTTTCAAGGTTTTATGCTGAAAAAAAAACATACCAATTACTTTGTGACATTTGCCTATAAAGAACTTTTCACCTGGAATATCATCATAAAAACTAAATTAAACTAAAGACTGCCTCGTTGGTCGCAAAGCGCGACTGCTGAGCAAGAGGTCGTGGGTTCGATTCCCAGGTCGGGCAAAGTGTTATTGGGTTTTTCCATCAGGAATTTCTCAGTAGCAGCCTCGGAGTCTGGATTTGTGCCCGGTTGATGGCAATAGGCTCGCCCCCTATTACATGGGACTTAAACATAACTGGCGAAATGTGGGTGTACTAAGGGTACACCTCTGCCTAACCCTTCGGGGATAACAGGCGTGATGTTATGTGTATGTATGTTAAACTAAAAAAAATACCTACAATTGAGAATAAAATCTCATCAAACTTTAATTATGTGAAAACTTCTGGCCAATAATTAATAATTGAAAAATGTTTAGTAGAAGAAACATTACGTAAAATGAGTGATGTGTGAATTACTGATTTCAAAAAAATATTTATAAACTATAATCCTTCAATGCCTTGACGGTGTGATTAGCACAGCGGTTATAAAGATTGGCTTCTGCTCTACGAGTAATGGGCTACTATTCCGATACCGAAATTATTACTTATATTATACTTTTGCCCGCCGCTTAAGTACCTTAAAATTCCATCTGGATCCAATTAAAAAAAAAAAAACCATCCTATTGTCCTTACTCAGGGATAACGTTATAATAATCCATCAGCGAAAGAATTTCAAGAATCGTACTAGTAGTTCCAACAAAAAAACAAAAAATATTTTTTAGGTTATAAGTACTAATCTAAAGTTATTCTATCTAAATGTGAGTATATTTATGTTAGTATCAGCATCCATGATACATGAAAATCTTACTTACTTTTTGGAAGATTACAAACGATAAACCTAATTTATTAATAACCAAAATTTCAAAGTAAAAGGTAAGTACAGTTAAGCATAACTTAACTTCAAAGATAATCTCTCATTCGCAGATTACAGTATAAGGCATACAGTTTCTTAATTAACGTTTGACAAAATGTACAAAGACCCGAGCCTTGGGGTAAAGATCTTAAGGATTTGCGCGGGGGTAAAAATTTGCAGCTGGGTAATTGTGCAGGGTAATATTTAGGCTGCGGTTCCACTGAGGCGGAGAGTAGCAGAGCGGAGACGAGCTGTGCCGCGATTCACCAATCACATGGCTTGAAATCCTCATCTCTTCTCCACTCCGCATCAAAAGAAACAGCATTGGCGGAGAGGAACGGAATTGTTTAAAATATAGGGAAAACAGGCTAGATTAGGCTAGCGCCGAGATAGGAGCGACGCGGAGCGGGGAGGGGCGGGAACATGACGTGTGGTCTGACTGAGAGAACGCGTGTCACTGGGCACACACGCACCAGGCGATGCGAATAGGCAAAGCAGCTCCGCTCCACCCCGCTCCGCTTCAGTGGAAACACCTACTTCTTTTCACAGCTCAGCCCCGCTCCGCACCGCTCCACTCCGCCTCAGTGGAACCGCAGCCTAAGTCGTGGAGGATTGTGCTTTTAAGATGATAAGGTAAATATTATAGTGAATCTAAGTGGATTTGGTTTGAGAAATTAATATCGAGTAATAATAATACCAGCCTATTACTGTCCCACTGCAGGGCAAAGACCTCTTCTCTGACAGAGAAAGCAAGAGCATTGGTCACCACGCTTGCTCAAGGAGGATTGAGGATTTCAGACTTATATTAATTATAAGTCCAGGTTTCATCACGACGTTTTCCTGCACCGATGTCAGTGATGTCCAAGACAAAGTTTAGAAAGTACATATGAATTGAAAAAGTCACAACCTCATGCATGACAGTTGGGCACCTTATTAACCACTGGGCCATCACGTCATTGATATCGAGGACTTCAATGAAGCTAAAGCTATACATTTCTTTTTTTTACTGATTTTCAAATCACTGTTCATCTTAGCACCGACGATACAAGAGAAATTCCTCTACTGGCAACGTTGGAAAAAAAAGGAACGTTTAAACTATACACATCAAAAGTGTCTAGGGATCAAGATGTATTAGGTAATAATAATATATTGATCCCTAGACACTTTTGATGTGTGTAGTTTAAAGTATCCAGTCACTGAACTTAACATCAACAAGTTCTCAGAATTCTACATCCCTGTATAGGTACCTAATTAAGTTATCCGTGGAAATGCTCGAAAACGGAAAATGTCTTGAAGAAACCAAGTGCCTGGAGCGTGGCTTTTATCTGGGCTGTCGCTTTCAAATGGCTCGTCCTTCAAGTGAGAATATATAATGATTCTTTTAATCTCTTTAGGGATTCTTAAAGGAGTTCAAACGAATAATAATTATTAGCTCAGTAACGCTCCGGGCTTGTTACTCTTACTTATGTATTCTTTAATGGGGAATTTTGTTTTCTTAATTATTATTCTTTGTAGCTTGCAGGTATTTTTAGAAAAGTTCGGTGGAGATTAATTGTAATTATTGTTGGGCATTGATAGTCCATATTTTTTAATTATATAAAGGTGTAAATGTTGGTGTGTAATTTACACACGAACTTATTATTTATACTAGCTTATACCTACGACTTCGTTCGTCATAAATGTCGGCTATTGTTGACACAGAAGAAGTCGAGGGTTAAAAAGTAGCTCTTGACCTTACTTGGGGTATAACTTAGCCCGTACCAAATATAATCAAAATTGGTTCAGTGGTTTCGTCGTGAAAGCGTAATTGACAGACAGATAGACAGAGTTACTTTCGCATTTATAATATTAGAATGAATAGTATGGAAGAAACTTTCTTTTTAAATAATAATCACTTATATAGCATCAAAAAATTTCTCCGCATCGCCGTCAACTGGAAATGTGCCCAAGAGATTGATGGAATTACGACGTTAGATGTGTCAAATCAGGAAGTGTCAACCGATCGTTTGGTCATTTCAAGGAGCTGGGTACTCGAACCCCACGACCTGAGGGTTTCAGTCCCAAATGGCTCGAATTGATTGATTTGATGAAATTATTATAAAACATTTTTTAAACGATTATTTATGGAGTTTCCTTCCTGTTTTTGTCCATACGCCACAATATACTAGGCACATTATTTTTCTTCTCTTTTAGATGTCCTTCAAAATTGTCTTTTATTGGTTTAATGGAAATAAATAATTTTACTATTAGCACATTGAATTAAAAAGAAAAACAAAGTAGCAAAACGGAAAGTGTTCGCATGTTAATCTCTTTTGTCGATTCCAGGTTTACGATGCGAATCAAGCACCTACCTACTACCTACCTAAGTACTGTCTCTAACCCTAGGATTTCCAATTCGCCACTTAAGACGGTGGTCGTCTTCATCCACTCAGGCAGTTAGAAATGACGGGTCGTGCCATTTCAATTTTAAAATTATACGAGTTTCACTTGTCGCTTTGCCCTTATGATGTGAATTCGATTTCACCGCAATCTCTACGATTTAAGTGTTGACTGCTGAATATTTTACAGAAGATGACTTTTGTGCTTTTGTGTACCTTTGTTCTATGTCATGGTACCTAGGTAATTCGTTGGTCTAGTGGTCGCAAAGCGCGACTGCTGAGCATGAGGTCTTGGGTTCGATTCCCAGGTCGGGCAAATTGTTATTGGGTTTTTCCATCAGGAATTTCTCAGTAGCAGCCTCAAAGTCTGGATTTGTGCCCAGTTGATGACAATATGCTCGCCCCCTATTACATGGGACTTAAAAAACATAAAATGCGAAATGTGGGTGCACTAATGGGTACGTACACCTCTGCCTAACCCTTCGGGGATTACAGGCGTGATGTTATGTTATGTTACCTAGGTAATTGTTTACTAAAATTACACGATAGTCTATGTTTTTAGCAACTGTGGTGGAGTTTATTTGTATTATCGCAACTAACATTATCAAGTGATCACTTACGAGCATATCCAATAATCAATATAGTTTATAACCAAAGTCAAGCAGTTTAATTTACATACTCATACTTAAGTATGTAATCTTTACACAAAATATCAAAACTGAGAAGAAAATACAACAAGCTAAAAGTACACTTAACAATATGGCACTTTTTAATTATTTTTTATGTGTAATTATATCACAATAGGACATTTTTTTACATTATAAACTTATTTTTTTGTAAGTTGTGTTAAATATTGTATGATGGTACGAAACCCTTCGTGTGCAAGTTCGACTCGCACTTGGCCAGTTTTTTTAGTACGCTCTTCTTACTTGGGCGTTCAACGTGGTTACTTACAAGTCCAAGACTCACAGTAGGCACAGAGTCAAAATTACTTCGACCCGGAAAGGTACCTACTACCTAATCTGAAACTTTTAGTTATGTAAGTTAGCACTGACTTCCAAAGTTTACCAAAGTTCTACAATGCGACAATACCAACACAGACACTTCCAGTCATTCTTTCCACGTACCTGATCTATGAACTCTCATAAAGAGGGGGATCTGTTGAATAATTCACGTATTTGTGATCAAAGACAATTGAGCCGTCAAGTGTTGGGATCGGGACTGCCAACCGTCACACGTCACGTCACGCTTTTTATGTTGGCAGCCCTGTCAGCTTCGGATTTACATGTTCTAGGTAGGTCACGGTTATATTTGAATTGTTCTATGGAATAGTTACGTTCTGTTTTGTTTTATGTTGGTATTGTCACTCGCGAAAGATCACATACACATTAAATAAAATAAAAAAACTGGCTTTGACTGTCCCATTGGTTTCGTGGTTGCAAACGCGACTGCTAAGCGTAGGTTCTTGGGTTCGATTCCTAAGTTGGACAAAAAGCGTTATTGGGTTTTTCCATCAGGAGTTTTTCGGTAACAGCCCGCAGTTAGAAGGTTGGTGGTGTGACACCCCAGCCTCGGGAAGCGCGTAAAGCTGTTAGTCCTTCTTCCTTCCCAGTCGTGTTGGATTGCCATCTCATCGGATTGAATATATTTTTACACCTGTTATGTAACATCTTCTTGTACTTGCTAAGTTCTTGTAGGCTACCCGAAAAACTACAAAAAATAAACTAATTAAAAATATTTTTTTAAAACAAGCTTTAATTTAAAATTATGACAATATTGAGTATTGGACATTGTATTGTCATCAGAACTAAAGGTGTATGCAAAATTTTAGCTCAATCGGATACTTACCAACAAATGGTCAAAAAATGGTTGAAAGGACAACTTACTTACATACATACGAACAGTGCAAGCTAAATAAAAGCTTGTAACAACAATTCTTGAAGGTAAAAACAAAAGAAATACAGATATTGAACCAACTGTACAGTGGTCAAACAAACGTTTTGGTGAATTTGTCTGACAATTCATGTTAGTACACATTAATTACCGTGGTCATGTAAAATTAAATGTCGAGGTGAATTACTCAGCCAGTGTTTAGTTCTGGTATGGTCATCTGGTCAACACTAGTGATGGAACCAATATGGAATTTTCGGTTAAAAATTCGTGCTAGGAATTCGGCAATTTATTCTAATGTTGACTTTATTGATTTTTAGTTTCTTTGATTAAGAGTTTTCATAAATCATCGCCATTATGCTAATTAGATATTATTCAGCTTACAGTAAATAAAGCTGTTTAGCTTAGCTTGCTTGCCCAGCTTGCTTTATCTTTTGCGTCCTTGGCTGGTCTCCATTGAGATTGCCTATCGTGATCGAAATTCAGTCAGAAGCAATTTTTTATATACTACCTGGCCGCGACGTGGTTTACGTGAAAGACAAATACCATACCGTGTAGCTTTCTATCAGTGAAAGATTTTTATCCGGCCGAAGTAAATAGAAAATATGCGCATAAATCAGCGAGAGTTCTTGGAAAAACTTAAGCCAAATGCCGAAAGCCGAATATTAAGCCCATCCTTAGTTATTCGTGATCTTAACAAACAAAATGGATAGATTCAGCTACGGTGGCTGTTTGTCACGCCGAGTTTCCTTATGTTTGCGATTTGAAGTGGTTCCTCAAGGTGAAATGATTTAAAAAGTGATGTAATAGGTTTGTACAAAAATCATTGACTAAATGATGGTCAGTCTTTGAGGAGTGATATTGAGATTAGACAAAAGATCGTGCTGCACGGCTGAATTTTGCGTTGATACTTACCTAATAATATTTTACGTGAATCTAATAATCACTTAAAAAAAAAAACATACACATAACATCATGCCTGGAATCCCTGAAGGGTCAGGCAGAGGTGTACCCATTAGTATGCTCACATTTTGCCAGTTATGTTTACGTCGAATGTAATAGGGGGCGAGCCTATTGCCATCAACCGGGCACAAATCCAGACTCCAAGACTGCTACTAAAAAATTCTTGGAAAACCCCAATAACACTGCCCGACCTGGGAATCGAACCCAAGAACTCATAGGCTCGCCCTCTAATGCATGGGGCTTATACATAACTGGCGAAATGTAGGTATACTAATAGGTACACGACTGCCTTACCCTTCGGGGATTACAGGCGTGATGTTATAAGTAGTCGACATAATTTCAAAACATTTATATTATTAAGATAAGTACAATGAAAACAAAACGTGGTCAACAGTCATTACATTCTGGCACTACATTTTACGATTACCAAAAACAATTGAAAGTTTTGCGCACCGTGAGAATCCCTCACTATCAGTTCTCGCAAATCGACAGATATTGGCTGTTATCTGAACGCGGCCCGTCAATTAGACGTTATCGGGCGAGTTGCTTGCGACTGAGACTCGCACTTTCCACTGGCATCGTGCGTCGTGAGAACAGTGGTATGGGTATTACGCATGCGAGTGTGTATTGTTTCTTTACATTGTATGAGGAACTTAGATGGAGAATTTAATGCAAGATGGAAAAAAGTTTTTAGATTTTTTATGATTCCTTAGGTGTGTAAAAAGGAGCAGTATAATGCCGGCCATCCACCATCCAATCTATCGTCCAATCGGCAGGACGCTACCGATTGGATCATGCCGATTGGAAAGTGGATGGGAGTGGATTGGCATGACAATAATAACTATCATGCCAATCCACTCCCATCCACCATCCATCGTTGACTACTTACGGGTTCAAAACTAAAATTATTACTGGAAAACGACTTTTATTTTGGGTAAGAAAAATTACTTATTAGTTATTTCTTTCTTTCTTACATAGTCTCTTTATGGCAGTGCACAGTGTAACGCACGCAAATCATTGTGCTTACGCATGCATTTAACAATTCAACTCAATAAATGGGGTATTTAAACTTTAGTTAAAATATTTAAAACTCGATTTCATTAAAAAAATCGTCGGTACCTATTGTCATTCGTAGATCTTTGACAGTAGTTAGATACAGGTACTCAGAAGCCTCAAAGTCTGCCAATCAGTCTTATCAAGCGGTATCGTGCGAGTTATTATTAAAGTAGGAAGTTAATTAGAAAGAAGTCATTTGATAATTATCAAATGACTCATCCTTAAAAATAAAAGAAATCGACGCTGCAGTTTTCAGTAGCTTTGTCAATACAGCTAGAACCAATTTTCTATAAAGAAAACCTTTATTAGTCAACATTCACAGTAAATCCGTCACTCCAATTTGACACTTGTATCCCTCAATTAGAACTCAATTTAATTTTTTTGCACTACATTTACATTCAAATACTTGTCGTACCTACCCCGAACCTAGTCATACCCACTTGATAGAACGTACAGTAAGCGGTCATAAGTGCAGTAGCATGCTAAGGTTTGAATTGCTGTGAACACGCGGTACAGGACGTACCTACATCTGTGTGTAAAGTGATTATGTATAAACACTGTACCTACGAACAACTCAGAATACGCACACGTCGTCGAAAGGTCAAAAAGGTTAAAAAATGTCAATCTATTGCGTTGTGAGATTGCTATTCCACTTAATATGACCGCTACTACCTATTGCTTAAGAGTTTCTATAATTATCTTAGGAATTATAGAAGGATGTTTTATTGCGAAACAAAAGAACGTCTAGTTCCTATTGCAACCATAATTTGAGGATATTAAGATTTTCTAACTAATATTTTGCAGTTTACATAAATTAATTAATGGTTTATACGTATTTAAAACTAGGCTGATATGGAAATCAAAGGGATGGACAAACTTATGTAGTTAATAATTAGCTGTAAGTAAATACATAATCAGCATAAACGACACGGTTGGTTCAGTGGTTGAGCGATTGGCTGCTGTGCTACGTGTCGTGGGTTTGAGTCCAACAAATTTTTTTTTTCGTCCGACAGGTAGTTGTTTTGGGTCTGGTTGTTTGTAAATATGAGTTCAATGTCTTATTAATTCCAAGTGTGCGGCAAAGTTTTTTTTTTTACATAATATCACGCATGTATTCTCCGAAGGGTTAGGCAGAGGTGTAGGTACCCATTAGTACACCCACATTTCGCCGGATATGTTTTCAGTCCCCTAATAGTTCTTTTTTCATGTTTCATAGGAATTTTAGCTCAATACCCAAATATGAAAGTTTCTTAACACCAGTAATACGTCTCCAAAAAAAAGGGGTAACCATTAAAATCAGTCAAACAAAATCAGCATAAAATGCAGATAACCATAAAGCCACACCATAGAGCAAGGGGTGAACGCGATAAATCCCATATACGGAGCGTTAGTAAGCATAGGGATGTAAGACGAGTGTAAGAATATTATTATTAGGGTAGTTTCATGAGTTCACATACTGTGGTGATAGATTTTATTTAAATAATAATAGTACCAGTCTATTTCTAGCTCATTGCAGGGCAAGAGCCTCTTCTCATCCAGAGAAGGCATCATCATCATCATATCAGTCGTAGAACGTTAGAGAAGGCATGATTAAGGCGAATTGGCGATTTCAGACTTATATTAATACAAGCCTCGGTTTCTCCTCGATGTTTTACTTCACAGATGTCAGTAATATCCGATTTGAATAGTTAAGAAAATAGACAGGCTTTGGCTGTGTATTTGTTTCGCCTAAACTCCAAAAAGACTGAACAGATTTTGATGGAACTTTCAGTACCAGATAGCTAATGTTATAAGGGATATCAAAGAAGTAACTCCTTTTTTATAAAAAAAAATGAAGAGTGATGATACCGCACAATAAAAAATAAAGCCCTGAAGAAAACCGACATTTACGCAAACGATGTTGCGGGCATAACTTAGTATCTTCTTAAACATGGATGAGCCTGCAACCTCATCCAATCCAAGTTAATGAGGCGTCAACTAAACAGAGAACATTACACGTATTTCCTGCAACACATGACACATCCTGTTTAACAATACGAAACAAAACAGACAGACGGACCTACATTCTATACACAAACAGGGTTGTCGCTTGTCACATTACCGCCCCGCCTGAAGGGTATTCACATGCAAAATTCACCGAACATTAGAGGCAGCCCTGACACGCGGAAGTGATATTTTTGACGGGTGCACCACAGAGTATAAATTTCTATGCTTTTTACTGAATTGGTGTCGTCACATTATTTTGAAGGTTTGAAAGACATGTGAGGGTGAGTGGGGGATTGTCTATTGAGTGGAGTATTCGTTGAATGAGGTGAAGCATTCGGTTAAAGACATGATAGGGTGGATTATAAAGGACTTTTATTGATTCTTCTTGAGTCAATTTATTTGGTGTCATTTGGTGCTCATTATTTTAGTTGGTATTTAAGCTCATGCTCATGTCAGTTGTGTGCGGTTCTACCATGTAGTGACTATATTTTCTTGTAGGGCTTCAAAAGATTTCATTTTTTTACTATTAAAATTTTTTTATCCTCTCATTCAAGTATTTTTTAAAATGTTAGCGTTATCTCAGTCTCAATCTGTCAAAAATCCTATATTGTTGATACATTTACCATTTACCTTTCTTAGAGCTAAGTAATTATTTGATTGTCAAAAAAAATAATGCTAATTGCTAATTGTTTAATCTTACTCCACTAGTTACTCCACTTATCAATTTGACAGCTTTTGTATAGAAAATATGTCATAATTATTTATTTTTTGCTTTTGATAAAAGTTATCTGGCTATTGAATAATTAGCCCTGAGACATGTTTTTGACATTGCTCGTCGCTGAGATGAGAAGTCGTGGTGATATTTAGTATTTTACCATTTTTGTACGACTTTGCAGGCAATCAAATCTTATCAAGTCACCCTAAAGTTCACAATGTCGAATTATTTATTAGTCGAATAGATAGATATCTATTACACATTATTGTCTCTAAAAACACAATGTCATACAGTCTAAAATTACATGACATTGTCGAAGAATGACTACTATTATTGGCAACGAAAATGCACCGATGAATATTTTTGTGTGATTGGATTGAAAGGTGATGGCGTAGTAGCCAAAAATAACAGTAATACGTTGGTTATGATATTCTAGAGTCTAGCTGTTTAGATCGACAAGTGACGATAGCGTCGAAGTAAGGCTGGGACGGATTGATTGTGAGATAGAAGCTTTATATGGTGTCGTAGTCTAGATAGATTTTTTTTGGTTAGAGTAGACGTTGCCAAATTTTGCGTCGCGACGCTCTGGGGCATCGTCGTGCGACGGTAGACATAAGTCGCATTGATTATAGCACAATCCTACTAGTATATTTTCTAGTAAATAGTTATTTAATTTCTTTAATTAAATAGAAATAATATGAATAATATTATGAATATGAAAGGTGTAAATATGTTTGGATGGTTGTTATTCAATTACGCGTAAACCGTTGAACAGATTTGGATGAAAATTGGCACATAGATAGACCAATAATTCTTGGATACCGATAATAATTCAACTTATTTTACGGAAAGTTACTTTTAACGCGGACGAAGCTGTGTGCAGAAGCTAGCAACTAAATAAAGTAATCGTAATGTCTGTCAGCGCTACTTACAAATATTTTCTTAAAGAAAGGCTTCGAAAAAAAATTACAAGGAATCAACAATTACCCTTAAAGGGAGTCACGGTATAAAAAGATTGGGAACCCCTACGTTTAGAGTTTACTAGATATTTGTGGTTCCTAAAGTTGGTTTTAATTAAGTTAATAAAACATTTTAGAGAATAGTTTTAGCAAAACTCTTATTTTGATCTTCAGCTATTTTTGGTAAATGATTTCATCAAATGAGGCTGTAGGATTGGCAATCGGTATGTAGCGTAAAATTCTTAATGAAATCTCCTCATGTAGGAAATGAATTTAAGTAGTTTTGATAGAGGTAATAACTTTAAAAGCTAAACATAGAGAGACTGATCTTTAACGATGTGCTAAAATTCTGTCATTATTTTTGCGACGTTATAAAAGGCAATAGGCAGGTTAAGTGTTAATATCGGTCCTTCCATTTACATCAAACAATATTCTTGTTACGGCACATAAAAATTAATATAAAGCCGCCATATCACGGTATCAATCAATTTCAAAGCAACTTGGTCCTTTGTCGCGCACTACCTATCTGTCGCAATCTGTCACGGTTGCGCTTGCGACTCGAAGCATCGTGATCGTTACATAGATAAACATCTCTATTTTTTTCTGTCTCGTGACTCTCGGTCTTTATATTTTTTTCTTCCTAGCTTTTTTTTTTCGGCGCGTGCGTGTTGCTTGTTTGAGTAATCAAATATCTGTTAAGTGACTTTCTTTTGAAAGTTAGATGCAGTTTGTAGGATGTGATAGTGTCGGGATGAGATTGCAGGTGGATTGGTTTTCTAAAATAGTTTTTTGATATTAAAGGATAACTTTTTTGGTCCTAATAATGATAAAATATCGAGAAACTATCGCTCAACAGATGGGTCTAGAGTCAGTTGCGGAAGACGGTCGTCTTGGACACGAAACGCATAGTGAGGAGGGCACTTTGGATCCCTAACCGTCGTTAGCTTGGGTTTTATCACCTCGTTGCGGGCAGAGCACTATTTTTATACATGCATATTAAAATAAAAGGTTTATTTTTAAAGTTGTTTAAAAAAAATGTTACAATAAATAATACGCAGAATAATGCAGGCCGTTACACTTTGACTAGTTCTGAATGATTATTCAGGGTAATGTGAGGCCCGTATCCCGTATTGTCAAGCGCGTGAACTGTCATCGCTCGACGATTTGTCATTTACATTTTTCCTACGAGGAATCAGGAGACAGTCAATCAAAAAATATCTATGATTAATTCTCAAATACAAAATATAGTTTCGTAGGTATAAGTTGCAAACACAGATTGAAAGACTTTCCAGTTAATCACAGCAAACCACTAATTCTGAACTCCATTAAATACAACATCACACTTAACCACTATTAATAACTGTACAAATCTCTATACAAAGCCCACAGCGTGTCTTAACCCAAATCTAAAATAGATTTTGAAAAATCCATACAAAAACACACATTGCGCACTTGTTTACGGGACAAACTCTATGGCGATGGAGGGGGGAGGAGGTGAGGTAAAGCGGGGTGGGATCGGGCACACCACAGTCGCAACAGAAATAGAGTTTGACGTTTGTATCCGCGGTGGCGCCTGTTCATTGTCAACATTTACAGAGTAGTGCGAAGTTCAGAGAGAGGTGTTGAGTTTGGTGGAATGTGGACTTTTTTGGGGAGGTACGTTTTGAAAATATGTGATGGTTTTGGTTATTGATAGCTTTATCTTATGGAACTACATTTGAAATCTTTGTCATCACAATGGACACAAGTTGAAAACAAAAAAAAAAATATGAAGGTAGCGTCGAAATAAAAAAAATAAAATAAAATTGAATTCCAATAGGTTGAGTAAAAGTTTATAGTATGGAAAAGAATGAGCAAGAAGCTCCATACTTACTTATAAAAAAATATTTTGTATCAAGGTAACATTAATTCAATATTATATGCACTCAACATTTCATATGACAATGAATCAGTGTATTATTCAATTGTTAAGAGTAAAAAATCAATTATTGTGTAAACCAGACTCGGGAGCCACTTCCCGATGTTCGAATGAGCTGTAGTTTTGTGTAAACAAGATGACTTGTTAAAGCTTTGGCAAATCATTAAATTATTTAAGTGATTTCAGTGGCGTGAATTTATTTAAATATGATTAAAGTATTTACTTAAATATTGTAAAAATATAGATACTTTATTATATTACATAAACTCTTAATATAAAAATCAACATCTCTGTCCGCATACTCTACTCTGTACACCTAAGGAGGGCGCGTTAAAATTGAAAATAAATTCAATATCAATTTGAGCACGAGCCAAGTGCTGTATCGCGTTTGTGTCGATACGTGACGTTTATGTGCCCACTCGACACCGACGTGCTAGGGTTACCTACTTTATTACATTAATATAATAATACCAGCTAAAATGATCCCACTGCAGGGCAAAGGCCTCTTCACATACAGAGAAGGCACGAGCATTGATCACGCTTGTTCAAGGTGAATTGGTGATTTCAGTGTTATATTAATTATAAATCCAGGATTCCTCTTAAGACTTTTCCAGCATCCTCTAACAATCAAACCCGTTAGGGTCACTGGAGAGACTATAAGGGGGTCTTCCCTGAGCCTATCTGTCCACAGTAGTACGTGACCAATGGGCTACCGTCTTCTCTAGATCACTTTGATGGGCGGACAGAGGCCCCATTCTGTGCACCCGTGACCTCAAAAGCCCACCTTGAATGAAAGAGGCAGGTGGTTGAAGTGCGAGTCGGTTTCCTCCCCGACGCCTTCTTCTCCGATCGGGACCGGTCCACATAATACCTACTTTTTGAGGATTTCTAATGTCAAAAAAAAGTTGACAGCAGAATTCTTGTTTTTCTATTTTCTTGACAACCCTGTCACCTATGTAGATTTAATTTTAATAGAAGTTCATCGTTTATCTATCGTCGTACATTCTTTTACTAAAACGGAGATTAAAATTTATTGGAATTCATTTTGGTTTAGACACCAACTGTCAAAATAATGTAATCCACTATCATGATGAGCGTGGTCTAATATCTTTTTTTTTGATGATGTAAAATATGGAGCGCCATGTATATTATTGGGAGCAATGATTGGGGTTATGGGAACATCAATCGGAATCAGCAATTTCTTTTTTTTAACAAAATTTTCTGGAATTCAAAAATGAAGTGAATGAATATTTAAAGTTGTAATGATGTTTTACGTGATCGATGTAATGACCGTCATAAAACTTAATTACCAACTGAAAACTTGTTGTGGATTTTGATATTGACTAAAACGTTAGAAAACACGAGTCTCCTTTTATGATAATACTTTTAGTGACATCGAAGGATGAAAATCTTGGCTTATTGATAACCAAGATAGCCAAGGCTTTTTTGGTACGCAAATAAAGCAAAATTCTATCCATCTGTAAGTTTACCAAACAAATACTTCCACGTACTACTTTAGAATAAAATAATATGACCTATTCATAGTCCAGCAGATTATTATTGACAGTGCTTTTCATGTTGACAATTAAAAACATACATTTATTGCGTTATTTATCATATCAAGCAGATGAACTTATCTAACATATAACAAAGCAATGGATTATGTATTTATTTCCGTTAAAATCGTTCGCATTGAGATAGCAACTGTGTTACGCAATTACCCCACTGATCAAACTTTATCATTAGTGATGATAAAGTTTGATCAGTGGGGTAACACAGTTGCAAAATAACATAAAATTATTAAAATTAAGATCCCCGCCGCGTTAATCTTAAAAACTACTGTACGGATTTTCATATGGTTTTCACTTAAAGAAAGATGAATTTATCTATAAAGGCTATATACACTGCGAAAATAAACTACCTAGATAATAATTACCTAGAGCTACCAGTGCAAAGCCAAATAAAATTTACACTCGAAAGAAAATCTATACAACCCTAATAACACGGCTTTAGTTGAAGATCGATGCGTATTGGAAGATGTAGAAGCAGGTTTTATTTATAAGAATGTATCAGAGACGTCCGTATTGACACGGACGTTCCAACTAACTCGCATGTCTCAATTTAGACGCATGGAAATTAATATCTGCAAAGGAATGTTTGTTTTTAAGAAGTAAAAAATCGTTTTTAATAATTGGTCAATACGAAAAAGCCTCCTAATTTTAGTTAGCTTTGTTTAGTTTATTAGTTGCTTTTGTCTCTTGTATTTTTTGTGAATTTTGTCATCATTTCAGCTGATGGACTGATGGACCTCCCCTATAGATCGCCACAATGACCTAAGTCAAAACGAATTCAAATTCGAAATAGTTTATTGTGGATAAGTTCATAGGATTTATAAAATACAATTCAGACATTCATTTAAAAATATTAGTCCAAATCCCAGTCACTTGACTTACTTAATTTTTTGAAAAAAATTACTTAAGTATTAACTACTCTGGAATATCAGAACAGAATATGAATGAATTTAAGTATCTGACGTGAAAGAAGTGGTGAACCAGTTCCAATTCTATTAACTTTTAGAAATGATCGCAATCTAATCTCAGTCTCAATCTGTCAAAATGCCGCTAATTTACCTACATTTTTTGACATTGATTGTCGCTGAGATGAGATTGCGATTAGTTTTAAATTGTTTTTAATAGAACGATTTAGAATGTTGCCGTTTCTTTCACTTAATTATTTTAATAAAATATATCTATAAAACTATTTAAAAAAATATACATATAAAGGTGTTTTTTTTAAATAGTTAAGTAACAGAAAAAAAAATCTTGTATAAAAAGGGGGTATATACACTCTCTGTAGAAATTTGAAGTATTTTCCTGATACCGTTTAAAAATACAGCCCTGTGACACACGGACGGACAGACAGCGGACCCTTAATAATAAGTCCCAGCACCCTTAGGTACGGAATCCCAAAAAGTAGTCAGAACTGAGTGTTTTTACCAGAAAAACTTCAAAGAAAAAAGCTGTAAGTACCAGTATTATTCATCACCATCTTTATACTACATTATAAAACAAATTCCTGGAACTGAAAACTGGATACTCACACTTTGAAAGCCACAGAGAATGTCCAATAATACATAAACAATTTTAAATCCCATGAAACACTTTATTCTTGGAATACTGAAGCCAACAAATATGTCCTATATTGTTGTTTTAATATGATTAATGATAATTGCTGGACGTATGTATCAAGGTTGCTGTGTTGGATCAATACTGTTTAGTTGTGGTATATTTATATCAAGATTGTTTTAAGATTCAGTGTGATTCTATAACTCATATTAGCTGCCGCGTGGTTTTTTTCACCAGCTTTTAGTTACGCCTTTGGTTAATGCTCCATGGATTGTAGCATGATGTTATATAGCCTTATATTATAGCCTTTACTATTCCTCCTGAATTTGGCTATTTTTATACAAGATTTTTTGCCAATCTGACTGGCAGTTCCAAAGTTTTTAAACAAACAAAAAAAATATTTCTTTTAGCAGCACTCCACTGCTAACTGCACTCCACTGCTAGCAAAATAAATAATATTATAACCAAAGCGTCGCATTGAACACTACTATAAAACTGTTGAACTGTTACAAAACTATTATAAAACCTTTACATGTCTGTTAGTTGTATAATTCAAATACTATACAACTTTTTTGCTAATTTAGAATAATAGTAAAATATTAATTACTGATGAATAATACTTATAGTAGAATAGCGTAGAACACAAAATATTGTTGACGTAGCTCTAAAGGATGTTGCTGTTCATTTCCTGTGCATGTTTGACTGTGCTAAACAATATCAGACTTCACACAATTTAACAAGAGTACATGTTAACATTACAGTCAGCCAATATTGTTGATACACATTTGTTATTGTTACAATTTTGAATTATTGTTGTTACAACGATAAATTAAGGGTTAAACTAACAGAAATGTGTAACTAGTTGATGAAACTCAGGTACTGTTAACTAATCTGACACACTTTCTAGTAGATTTCAATCTGGACTATGAATACACCCTAGCATATTGATGTTAGGGCACTTCATACTGACTTGTTTAATTACCCCGTTGGTGTCGCAGTCATAAACGTGACTGCTGAGCGTGAAGTCTTAGGTTCGATTTTCAGGTCGGGCAAAGTTGGGTCATTCCACTAAGAACTCAGCAGCCCGGAGTTTGGAAGTTGGACATCTCTGTGTCTCGAAAAGCACGTACTTACGTGGAGCCGTTGGTCCTGCGCCTGATTTCTCCCCGGTCGTGTCAGATTGGCTTCCTATTATACTATAGGGTACGTCGCCTAGACAGGGAAAAAACGTGCAACGTGCTTTTATAAAAAAACATGATTTACTTATAAGCTTGTATTTCGGGACATTGCCAAGCGACTGGTCGACTCTTCACATGACCAGAGGGCTGGCGTTTTCTTAGGCGAAAGAATCAGCATTGCCATATAACGTGGCAATGCTGTCAGCCTTTTGGGCACTTGCCCCATTACAGCGACGAAGACGAATTTTTTGATGCCTTATAAGGTTCCTCTTTTCTTTTTTTTGTATATTTGACATACCTTATAATTTTATTTTTATTCTTAGGTCTTATAAACTTAAATGTAAATAGTAAAAATACTCCTAGGTGGTATGGTTGTCATTGGTAACTTTCCAAATCTATCAAGCCATATCATTTTATTACTATCTTAGTATAAGGTTAGCATTGATTCTAGTTGCATAATAAGGAAGTTGTCTCCTCTGCCAATTTCCCTAAAACCCCGGCAGTGGGGTGTGATATACGTACCGGGGTCCGTCGCCATACATAAATAATGAGCATGTCCATCTGATGGTAATCGCGACCTCCGGAGATTTAACACTTTTTGTTGCGACTGTCCAGTGACGCGTATAGGATGTTGTTTTTTAATTCTAGCATTTCTTTTGTTATTTAAACTACTAAAAAAAATATATAAAATAAGCCTGTATTGATCAGCTTGTAGACCTCAACAGCGTTTGTGTTGTGACCTTTGTGTTGGTATAAATAAAACGAGCCTATTATTGCAAGACAAAGGCCTCTTCTCATACTAAGAAGGCACTAACATTGATTACCACGTTTGCTCAAGGCGGATTGGCGATTTCAGACTTATATTTATTACAAGTCTTGGTTTACTCACGATGTTTTTCTTCAACTATGTCAGTATTAAAGATAAACTTGGAAAGTACACATTGTCACATTGTGCCCAGTTGCCAAACTAAAACGAACCAACCAACCAACCAATACCAACCAATACCTTAACCAATTATCTTAACCATCACGACATCTATCTATGAGTTATTATATTCGGAACTCTTCGATCAGTGGCTAAGCATTTGGTTTATTTTTGTATCATCATAATAATTTACATCAAAATATATTTACAATGTTTATACAATCTTCAAGGTGCTTGTGTCAGAAACGGGCGTACCAGAAGTAGTATGTTGTGTTGCAAATATCAAACAATGAGTCAAGCTGTTGAAACAGTAGGTGTGTCAGCAAGGCTCCAAGCCACATGAAGTAGGAACGTGCTGGGCTAAAGTTCATCAGTAAATAAGTAATGACAGCAGTTAGCTCATTGGAATATGTATTTTATTATATTACATAACGAGATACGATATGTAGGTATCTTAGAAAAAAAAACAGCTCTCTATCACATAATATCAATAATAAACAGATAATAAGATAACAGATAATAATAAACATATCAATAATAATCAACAATAAACAGCTCTCTATCATCTAATATCTCTATCACACCGTAACATTAAAATACATATTTTAATGTTACGGTGTGATAGAGATATAAATATAAAATATAAATATAAATATCTTGGGACAACTCACACACGGCCATCTGATCCCAATAAGCAGAGCTTGTGTTATGGTAACCAGACAACTGATATACATACTTATATAATTTTATAAATACATACATATTATAGATAACTTACACCCAGACACAGAACCAACAATTATGCTCAAATAAACAGCTCATATGATTCTCAAATAAACAGTCAAATTAGACGGCACGGTTGACGCAGTGGCTAAGCGATTGCTTTGCGATTGCTGCTGCGCTACGTGTCGCGGGTTTGATTCCCGCATGGGACAAATATTTGTATGGCTTACAGATAGTTGTTCCGGGTTTGCCTACGTTCTGGGTGACCCACGATACAGGAATTTCTAGAGTGAGGCATTGCTGATTACTCAAAAAAAAATCTGTAAAAAGTTTTACAAAGTTTACGTATTTTAACTGTCATGTTTTGGCTCTTACATGCAGGAAAACATGTATATTATTATACTGTTTAAGTCCTTTCGTTACATAACCTCTGTAATAAAATACGGTAATGCAAAATTTCAAAAACACAACATTTTCACTTCACTAATATATCCACCACATCTTATTTATCAATTCCCCATTCATCCATCTTCCTTCCACTATAAAAATAAAAATTCACGACCATTCTGATATTCATACAACCGTCAAAACTGACAGTTCAGTTTGACATCACCCTGTATGCCGTGTAGGGTTGCCGCAATGTATCGCGATAATATGGGTATATTTCAAAGACACCTATTTTATTCAGTAGCAAGGATATGTGTTCGACATTGATTTATTTATTATTATCTGCCTCACCCCTTAGCGATAGGGTTTGAAGACAGATACTTTTGGAAGTATTGAGTACTAGGGTTGGTGTTGGTTCGCAAAGAATATTTCTTTACACTACTTTTTACGACATTTCAAATTTGGAAAGAGTGTTTATTACTACCATAATAAAACAAGAAAAAAAAGATAAAATAAAAAAAAAAGTGTAAGTCCTGTAAGATTTTTCAATAAACTGTTTAAAAGAAAATGTACTCTTAAATACATCACAGTGTCAAGGAACTATTCTAAATCATTCCATTATCAAAATCTAGTCGCAATCTCATCTTCAATATAAAAAATACAGGTAAATTAGTGGCATTTTTGAATAATTGAGATTAGATTGCGATCATATCTAAAAGTTAGAAGAATTGCCCCCCAGATTACAAGGTATTTGATTAAGGTCCAGGATAGGCCTAGACTTTTTGCATTATAACTTGGAGAATTATAATATCTGGGTACGCGTCAAGAGTGCCGATGCCTTCTCTGTATGAGAAGTGGCCTTTGTCCTGCAGTAAGGCAGTAATAAGCTGGTATTATTAGACGTATACCTACACTACAAAAAACAACCTATCTGATGACCTACGATGAGCAAATTCATCCTAAAAATCCTACTAACATTTAATGATTCTTTAAATAAAAACCTAACACAAACTACTTATTACCAAACATAAAAATTGATTACGTATCTCCGTCTAAACATAATAAATAACAAACAAGTAGATATCAATCAGTAAAAAGAATGTGTTAAGGAAGCCAAACCGTAGACGGACGGTAGTTAGTAATAAAAATGTTAGTGAATCGATCATTTTAATGGAAACGTGAGTTTTATCACGAGATGCAAACTATTATGTGCTATTATTATATTTTGTACAACAGTTGGTTGTGTGATGGTCACTAATTGTATTAAGCTGCGATTATACTTAACCTGCCCCGCGTGTCGCCACGCGTGGGAAGGCTATCGGTTTCATACATTTAGTCGGTTACTCCACGCCACGCGGGACGGGACAAATGTAATCAATCCAGTACTAAATGTATGTAACCGATAGCTTACCCACGCGTGGCGACACGCGGCGTCAGCTTAATATAATTGCGGCTTAAGATTTGTCCTCCAAGTGTATACGTCACTGCATACAATTAGTGTTCAAAAGGTTATGTTTTTAATTGATATTTTATTCTTAATGTAACATTATACACATTATATTACTATTACATTATTATGACTGCCTCGTTGGTCTAGTGGTCGCAAAGCGCGACTGCTAAGCATTAGGTCTTGGGTGAGTTTCCCAGGTCGGACAAAGTGGTATTGGGTTTTCCATCAGGAATTTCTTAGTAGCAGCCTCGGAGTCTGAATTTGTGCCCGGTTGATTGCAATAGGCGTGCCCTCTATTATATGGGACTTAAACATAACTGGCGCTACACCTCTGCTTAACCCTTCGGGGATTACACGCGTGATTTTATGTTATGTTATGACACTCATATTCTTGAAAATAAAATGTTCTTATTCCCATATATTTTTATTGTTTGTATGTGTTTATTGTGTTCATTTATGAAAGACTAGCTTTTGCCCGCGACTTCGTCCGCGTATATGTCGGTTATCGCGGACGCAGACGAAGTCGAAGTCGAATAAAAAGTAGCCTATGTCCTTTGTTTGGGTTCACACTTACCCTGTACCAAATTTCACACAAATCGGTTCAGTACTTTAGGCGTGAAGAAAAGACAGACAGACAGACAGAAAGACAGACAGACAGACAGAGTTAGGTACTTTCGCATTTATAATATTACCTAGTTAGGATTCAAAGGCTGTAAAGTAAACAAAAATGTACATATTCTATAATTACCAGTGAAGCATATACCTATTCTGACGTCTATGTCATCGTAGCCTCTCCCATTCATCAGTAACTTTCTCAACACATGAGAAATATTAGCGTATTTATTTTTGTGACTAGCAACACAATAAACGCAAGATACATTAGTTAGTCAAACTATTCGTTCCTGGTCTTAATTGCGCAAGAGTTTTAACACCTGACACAACAATACTTGTTCCTAGATCAGCATTGATTACATCAACTTCAAACGATTTATTACCATTAAAATTATTACCTGTAATTGATTCTGTTCTTGTTAACAATACAGTTAACGCATATCATTTCGTGCCATTCATTCATTCAGTGAGATCATTGTATCACTAACTTTACTGGATTACTAGTATTATGTTTATTTTTACTGAACTAACTTTTGCTTGCGATTTTGTCCGCGTAAATGACGGTTATCGCGGACACAGACAAAATCGCAGAATGAAAAGTAGCTGTCCATTTTTGGGTCTTCATACTTAGCCGTACTTTCATCAAAATCGATTTAGTGGTTTAGTCGTTTAACAGACAGATAGAGTTACATTTGCATTTATAATACTACTAGCTTCTACCCGCGACTTCGTCTGCGTAAATGTCAATAATGGCAATCTAATCCTGTTTTTCCTTACAAAATTAGGAGCCACTTTTCAATTCAAATTAAATTATTTATTTCAGATAAGTTACAAATTATATAAATTATCCATATTTGTGTTAGGTAATCAATTAATAAATAATATTTACGATACATTTGACAATAATAATACATACCTACACAATACACAGATGCACCAAATCATCCAATCAGTTTCATTAACTTAGGGGGTGAATTTTGAAAAATCCTTTCTTATCGCATGCCTACGTCGTAATAACTATCTACGTGCCAAATTTCATCGCAATCCGTTCAGTGGTGTAAGCTGTGTGTTTAGTAACAGTTGCCTTTTATATATACATAGATAAGTATGTATGTTAATGAATGGATGATTGTATGGGAATAAAGTTAGTCAGTACTTCGTGATACAGTCATGATTTGATGACGTATTCGCGTCCCGATCCTTGTATAATTGCTGAGAAGTCGTGAACTCTTTGAGTGTTACTTTTGCGTAAATGGCTGATTGTGCTGTGACTAATCGAGTGCTTGTTTCCATTGTACTTATTACGTTTTGTTTGGGGACGTTTGCCTGCAGTAATAGTATTGGGCTTTGTGTGTATGGCTATTTTTATTGTAAAAGCTATTTATTACCCATATATTGGTATTTTTTTATTTATTATATTATTGTGTATTTTTTTGCAGAATTTATTAGTTTTCATTACCTAGTTTTCGTAAGAAAGAAACGTGTCTTTAACATTTTTAAAATACTCGAATTTTAAATTCAAATGTATTTTTTTTTTCTTTGTTTTACTAAGTACATGTAATCAACAAGTTGTGCTCATGACTAGTCATGACTGTACACGCCTAATTAAGAATATGAAATTGATTCCAATAAAAAATCACAAAGCATTACAAGCATAAGTTTTATAATAGTAACTGTACTAAAATTTGCTGATTTTTCCTAACTTAACTGCAAGCACACGGATTTTTTTTGCAATTGTTAAAATATTATTCAATAAAACATTATTAATAATAACAAAATAAATGCCAACGTCAGATAATAACGTAAATGCCGTATCGTCATACAACGGAGCCAAACCCCATCTCAGCGCACGTCCTTTACGCCAAACGAGGACATTCGCACGTCTCGCATTATACACAGTATTGCTATTAGCATAGCGAATGCATTATTACATGTCATGTGCAACTCTAACTCGCGTTGATAAATATCTCTAAACATTTGATAGCAATAGCGATTTGTTTCTTACTAATTGCTGGGTGATTCGTAATTCGTGCTTGTTATTTTAAATTGTGGTTGTTGCTTTGGGTTTGAGATGTAGATAATGTTTGAGGTACCGTTTAGCACGATTGGCATTAATCCGTAGAATACCTAGTACTTGTTTGTGTCAGACTTCCAGGTCAATCTGACATGTCCTTGAAGAGACGGGATTATGGTCCTTGCCTAATATATATTCCGCGTGTGTTTTTAACTAACAACGATTGGTATGATATAGGATTTAAAAAACGAAGAAAATAATGTTTTTCCATATTATTTTCATAAGTTCTGCTTTTTTACTTCACCTGGGACTGTACGGGCTTTTAAATAAACATGCCAGTAAACTATGCATACTGCCCATCAAATTTAGTAATTTTGAGCAAAAATTATTGCTGGAAAATTACTTTTATTTTTGGTGTAAAAAAACACTATTTATGTTAGGGCGCAATAACTTTATCGCATGCATAGCATTGTGCTTATGAGTGCATATAAGGGCATTTAAAACGTGTTTTTGTAAAAAAAACGTATGAATTTTCCATATTTCCTACCTTTCAATAACTCCGTAACCAGAAGGGTCCCATGTATGGTCTAAGGCAGAATGAGGTCGCAATTATGAGAGAAGCATGACATTTTCGGCTTCTTAGGCATTTTTGTATTATTTAATTTTACACTTGTTATAGACGACGTTGGAACCAGAGTGATTTAGGGCACAACAGTATGTTTTTGAGAAAATTTAAGGGAAACGCGTCAAGAGTTGCTGTTAGAAATCTATGGGGTTTTTATTATTAGTTTTCGGTTAAATGAAACTCTGATGAGTTTTAAATAAAAAGCAATAATTTTTATCAATATTTTTTTTTAATAAAGAGAATATTCTTAATTTTAAGAATTAGAAAAAGCCAAAAATCTTGAAGAAGGAAAAAAGAAGAAGTACCTAAGTGTGGTAGGTATGCCTTGATTTTGCAAACCGCGCTAATTCTATAGTGAGTTGTTATGATTCCTCAAAGAAGAAAGCATTGAAGTGCATGTAGATCAGTGTGGCATGGAAGAATGATGATTTTTCGATGCCTGTAATAAACTCGTTATTGGTAAAAATGTCACTTAGATCAATCTGGTTGCAACGTCTATGACCTCACACTTAACAGTCACATAGGTACATTGCCTTCACACTAATGAGATAAGCATTTTTTCCTACAGTATATTCTATTCCTACCCACATACAGTTTCATATACTTACTATTACAATAATTGATGACTCTGTCTGTGCGTTGATTACCACTAGACGAATCACACCATCGCACCCTTTGACCCAATACTTGACAAATGGCTTTAAAATTGTATTATAATTTCAATAGAATCTTACTGCCAACGTAAAAGAAACTTTGGGACATTAAGATAGAGTATAGTTTCGTTTGGTGAGTGATAATTTGATGTGTTTTTATTTTAATTTGAGATGTTTTTTGGTTGATAGATTCTGGTTTGTTAACTCTTTTGATTATATTCGATTATAAGCTTGTTATTGTTATAAATAACGTTTCTGAAGTTTATACTAGTAAGGATGAGGTACTTTGGAATAGTACAACGAATATTAGAACCGTTTAAAGCAGACTAGCTACTAAGGCAACTCCTCATCTGCCTAGCTTTTTCCCAACTAAATTAGGTCGACTTCCAGTCTAACTGGATGCAGCTGAATACCAGTATTGTATATAGAGCGATTGTCTATCTGACCTCTACAACCCAGTTACTAGGCAACACGATACCACTTGGTAAGACTGGTTTTAAGACTTTCAAGCTTCTGACTACCCGTAACGACTGTCAAAGATCGACGAACGACTGCTTTCCGAGGAACGAGGGTGTCACACCACCAACTTGCAAGCACAGGGTTACTACTGAGAAATTCCTAATGAAAAAATACAACATTACTTTGTCCGACTGGAGACTCCAGAAACGCTACAAAGTCAACGTAAATAGAATTAAAAGTGACCCAGAACAAATACCTATTAACATGCAAAACAAAAAGTTCAGCAGCTGCTATTAAAAAAAATAACTTTAATAATCCGACGACTTCCTTCCACAATGTACCAATCAGACCTGAACAAACCACGAAAGATAAAAATCCAATTTATATAAGAAGACAATTCTCACTTAAAAGGTCCCATGATAAAAAACCTAGTCATCCAACGCGGGACGATAAACCGACTTTCCTATCATCTATCAATCGTACATGGAGATGCCAGCAGGGGTCTACTATTAAATTCGTCATTTCCCACCGACGAACTCAGCGAACACAATAAAACACTGTGCAACAATCTCCTTACACACAATTGAAGGTGCAAACGACACAGTGTCTGTAGATGGAAAGGTGTCTATCAACAAATAAAAAAAGACACCTACGACATCTTAAATAGAAAAAACAATTACATTCATGACATCTCACAGTGGTTTTTTTGGTCTTCATCTCGATCTGGTGTTTCGACATTGAATGACAGTATTAATTTCATTTTGTATTACCGCATGCAGAGTGTTTTATAGACTATGTGTCTTGCGTAGGATTCTCTCAATTACAAATAGATGAAGGAAGATGACCAAATGTAATATAGTTTTAGACTGAGAAAATGAGTCATGAGAGTATTTTGACAACTTTTCCCTTTAGGTAAAAAGTTCTGCAGTGGAGAAATAATTGGCTGTAGTTTATAAGAGATTATAAAATATACACATCAAAAGTGTCTAGGGATCAACATCCCTAACATTGATTAGGGATGTTGATCCCTAGACACTTTTGATGTGTGTATAATCAGCATGCAAGGGTTTTATTGACTAAGTACCCAAGTGTAATAATAGAAATGTAGTCCAATTTTTTTGACTGCCTCGTTGGTCGTAAAGCGGGACTACCTATGAGGTCTTGGGTTCAATTCCCAGATCGAGAAAAGTTTTATTGGGTTTTTCCATCAGGAATTTCTCAGTAGCAGCCTCGGAGTCTAGATTTGTGCCCGGTTGATGGCAATAGGCTAGGCGAAATGTGGGTGTACACCTCTGTCTAACCCTTAGGAGATATCAATCGTGATGTTATTTATTTATTTACCTTGTTATTTATCTTTTTATTAAACAAACATAAATATCATACATATGTAGGGACAATTGCTAATTACATTTACAAGCTTCCACATGTATACCTACCTTTTGGAAGGGGTTACTAGATTCAATTCTATTTTTTTTTCTTGTAATGACGTTCAAAAGTGCCTTATAATGGTCTAATTGAAATAAATGATTTGACTTTGACTTTGACTATACTTGGCTTAGTACCTACTTTGCGTATGTAGTCCTATTTTTGCGTACATCAAATTAGTCCTTAAATAAAGTAAATAAAAGGTTAAAGGTTAGGTAAAATGAGGTAAAGTCAGCCATAAGAATATCAATTTGAGTTGGGCGGCAATTCTAATAACTTTTTAAAACGTTCACATTCTAATCTTAGTGTCAATCTGACAAAAATGCCTCTATTTTATTACGAACATTTTTGGTAAGATTTTGACATTGATGGTCTCTAAGATGAGATTGCGACTGGATTTAGAAAGTTTTTGTTACGAGAATTGGCCTTCAGATTTTGCAGTAGAATATATTAGGCGTAAAAGACGCTTATCGGAGCCGAAAGTTCTTCTAGTTCTAACCATGGCGATTAATTTCTTATTGACCATACCTGGGGACCTTAAGGTTATGCAGATATTGATGGTCAAAGTACCTACTTTTAGACAGGAACGTTTTTTTCGTTGAACACCGGTTTTCAATGTTCTAATTAAACTGAAATACCCCCACGACCCCTGTGCTATGTATAAGCACAATTGAGTGTGTTACATTGCGTGGTGCCCTAAAAAGTGAATTCTCAAACCAAAAAATGTTGTTTCCCAGCAATATTTTTTGCTCAATGTTGTTTAGTTTGATAGGCAGTATGCGTCGTTAATTGGTATATGAAGAGCCTATTTACACTCCGTACTTAAAAAGTACTGTCGTTGAAAAATAACAGGTTGCAGTATAGATTTTGGAAAGCTTAGAGTTTACATGAGAAAATCACCCAACAAAAACATTTTTTAAAAACGAAGAAGAAAGTATCTTAAGTCTTAAATCTTAAGGAAAGATTTTGATACACAAACATTTAATTAAATCAAGCAAACCATAAGCACATTTAGATCGGACCAGAAGCAACTCTATTAAAATCATTTTAAATATTACTAAGCTACAAAAGTTTAGATACTGTGTAATACCAAAATAAGATACCGAAAACCAATACCAATCACTACACAGTTACAACACTATCGATGGGAACCCATCAGGCCATCACTCGTCGCAAGTCAACACACCCTACATCAATTGTCTCCAGTACACTAAAAGCGAGTCATTTAACAATTCCGAGTGAGATGAAGTCACGTAACGAATTCGTATTGGTGCTTCTTTCTAATGAACTATTTAATGTCAAACGTCTCGATTGTAGACGCAAGCCATGAGCGGTAGCGATTCATGCTAAGCATTTAGAAGTTTTAGGCAATCTAATCCCTCATAATTAATTAATTTATTTATTTATCAATAATTCCTATGTTGGTAAAATATTTACAAACTTAATAAAAAAGTAACAAAACGGCAATGCAAAAGAATTTATTGATGCCATTTAGTTTTGGTTTCTTTTTTATTATGATTGTGATTTTTTTATAATTAATTTTGTAAAATATTGTCACAAAGCTTGTTTGTTATAGTCAGATTATTAATTTAGAAAAAAAAAAACTTTTTAGTATCCCCTGTAAGTTTAAAAAAGACTGACTTTTATAGCGAAAACTATATATAAATAAATAATAAGATAATTCTATAGTTTAGTATAGTGTTTAAGTGACTTTCACTCCATCTATCACCAATCACCAATGTTGTCACATTTTTTTCGCCAAGCATACTCTTTCCCCCTTAACCTAATCTCACTCATCGCTTGCACCACACTTGTTTGTCGTCGACCGGCGCCTGCGCCACCGTGTCACAACAAAATAAAGCCTGTCCCGACCCAGTTCCCACAGTAGCCGATACTTAGACATGTCACCAAATAGCAACAAACAGAAGTCCAACATTCCTGACATCTCTAATCTAAAACGGCGGTACGAAAGATAAAAAGTGTTAGTATACAAAGTATTACAGGCTTGTCGGTTAATTATTGTTCGTTTGTCGTTTTATCTTGCATTACCCTCGGGTTTTCGGAGTTTTTTTATTTTTAATATTATTCCAGCTAAATCTGGTATTTTAAAATCGACAGCGATGCAAACGAGTCTTTTGATGCGCGATGAGCTCCCCCCCTCTTTAAATAAACGTACATAATAATTTTATAATTGTTTATAAGTTTTATATGATTATGAATTTAGATTCAATGTTATAAAAAAAAATTAACTGATAAATAATTAAAAAAATAGGCAGTCATAGGGACTGCCGACAGAATTGAAAATTAAAACTGGAATAACTGCTGTCAGTATGGCGCATAACGTCACATTAACATGTCGGTGACGCGGTCACACAAGCATGTCCTGTATAATGCTCTACCATAAATCGATCAACGTGATTACAGAAGCTTTCACGTCAAAAAACCCAACATTTAGGCAAAATGGGAATTCTGCACTTATCTCTAATGTGCATGTGTCGTCCGAAATTGTAAACTGGTTAAGTTTTTTCTCAACACGCTATCGAAATAACTCATGTTTTAAATAAGTTATCGAGAAACGTGTCGGTATTAATACTTGGTTCTTAAAACTGTTTTTCGTAATGAAGATTGATTTTGAGAAGTTCTTGGCCTATGAGCTTGACTTCGATCTTTGGCTTGCGATGTGATTTTTTTTATGACAAATTTACATACATAACATCACGCCTGTAATCCCCGAAGGGTTAGGCAGAGGTGTACCCATTAGTACACCCACATTTCGCCAGTTATGTAACTACTAGCTTTTACCCGCGACTTCGTCCGCGTATAGGTATGTCGGTTATCGCGGACGCAGACGAAGTCGAAGTCGAATAAAAAGTAGCCTATGTCCTTTGTTGGGGTTCACACTTACCCTGTACCAAATTTCATACATATCGGTTCAGTAGTTTAGGCGTGAAGAAAAGACAGACAGACAGACAGACAGACAGACAGAAAGACAGACAGACAGAGTTACTTTCGCATTTATAATATTAGTTAGGATGTTTAAGTCCCATGTAATAGGGGACGAGCCTATTGCCATCAATCGGGCACAAATTCAGACTTCGAGGCTGCTACAGAGAAATTCCTGATGGAAAAACCCTTTGCCCGACCCGGGAATCGAACCCAAGAGCTCAATTTCAGCAGTCGCGCTTTGCGACCACTACACCAATGAGGCAGTCAAATCTAAATGATGAATTTCTGTTTAAGAAAATTACTTGTAGGTACGACGCTTTATTTGCATATTGTTCACATTATCTCTCCGTCTATTATGGACTCATCTCAGAGTCGCTAAACTTACGTAATTTTACAATATCCTGTCAAACAAAATACATAAATAAAAAACCAGTCATCATACTTGAACATGAGTCAGTATGGTATCTTTTGGTACCTGAAAAATGGCCCAGCGTTAATACTAGTTAGTCGCAAACCATTTTAACTCAATATTCCTCAACCAGCATTATTTATAGTTATAGTAACATTATCTACTTTAAAAGAACAACATGATAGTCAGAAAAATAATACTAAAACTTTTGGTACCTAACTATATTTTTTATCTTTGGTTGCTATTGTTTAGCTTTTTGAGCCTTTTTAAACAGTTTCCAGAACAAGAAAGATGATTTTCTTTTGTCTTCTTATTCAAAAGTTAAGGTGCAGCAGGGTAATTAAGTATTAGCTTTTAAAAATGATCGCAATTTTAGTCTCAACCTGTCAAATATGCCTATTAAGAGATTGCGACTGCTTTTTGAATGATTTGAATTATTTTAGTAGAATTGAGTTACCGATTTTTGAGGTTTTTATAATCTCCAGGCAAGAAATGACATGTTATTCTTTTCTCTTTAATTCGAAAGCTAAGGCTCAGGTTACACAAGAGTCTAACTTGCAAAAAAGGCGTGTCGTAGTGTGCCTTCTGCACCTTAATGAAAGTTTATTCAAAACCTGTTTGAATCATAAACTATAAATATTCCATGACACACGATAACTTGTGTGATCGGTGATCGTACTTTCAAATTGTCTCCGATACGGCATCGTAAGCAATTGTTGTAAAACTTGTCTTACCAACAATTAGTGGATATTAGGCATAAAATATTTTACACGCAAAAACTGGCGTTGACTCCATGTAAATGAATGAGATAATTATAATTTTGTCATGGGTGCGAAGTTATGCCGGCCATCCACCATCCTTCCTATCGTCCAATCGGCAGGACGCTACCGATTGGATCATGCCGATTGGAACGTGGATGAATCCACTCCGGATTGGCATTACAGTTATAATTGACGGCATAATCGAATTTCGATTCTTTTGGCATGATCCTTCCGATTGGATCATGCCGATTGGACTGTGGATGGCGGTTTGCGCGATCGTAGATAATCTTGAGGCGCAGCCTTCAATTCTTTTAATAAATTAGTATGAGAAAACTGTTTTTTTTTTCATTAGCCACTGTTTGCACCACTCTGCTGGAACTTTTCAACTAAACGTCGCTGCCGATTGGACAATCAAACTGATCGTGGGTGGTGTATATGGACGAACTGCAGATTGGATCATGCCTGCAGCGTCCTGCCGATTGGACGATAGGAAGGATGGTGGATGGCCTGCATTAGGCATCCGTGGGTCGTAGAAAAGTATGTAGGATTCAAATTTGTCAGAGACTCTCCTTCCATTTCTCACTGCATTGGTTGAATAATCAACAACCAATCACAACTGATTATGCGCGTTTGACAATTTGTCACGACAAATGTTTCGTTCGAGAAACCAGGGTTTGGCTTCATAAAGTCGCTAATGGCAAATGGTATTTAAATGAATTTATTCATCTTATTTTTTATGACAATGAATCAGTCAACAAAAATATTATAACGTGAAAGTTTTCTTTTTTTCAAAACCTTGCCCCTCTCTTTATCTCTCTGTATCGTCAAATGTATAATATAAACTCACATACTCAAACAGCCCGACCCAGAACAACTATCTGTAGGCCATACAAATATTTGTGCCGTGCGGGAATCGAACCCGCGCGACACGTAAACGTATCGTCAATAAGTTCTCACATAACTAGCTGGTTATTGAAGAAATCTAGATTGAAATAAAAAAAAAAAAAACAATTTAACCTTTCATATTCAAAAATAGATTTATTTCACTTCGCATTTCAAACTAGAATCGTATAATTAAAAATATCACTAATCGGTTGCGGTGCATCTAAAAAAACGGCTAATTAGCTTAAAATTGTGATTTATCTCTTCCTTTGGTTTCAACAGTTATAGAAAATATATTAATTAACATACGATAAATATATGAAATGTTAACGGGATACAGACGAGTCACGAAGGATCTAAATAATCCGGTTTTTATAGCAAATGCTTAAAAACAAACGATCAACTATTAAACGACAAAGATCTCAATCAATCTGCTTAACCTTTTTCCAAATATGTTGGGGTCGGCTTCCAGTCTAACCAGATGCAGCTGAGTACTGACCTCCACAACCCAGTAAGTGGGTAAAGTCCGACAACCAGTCTTCAGTTATCTACAGATATCCTATACCTGTAGATAAGACTGGTTGTCAGACTTTCGATCTTCTTCCCGTAATGACTATATGACAGGCAAAGACAAGCGAGGCAAACGGCAAAGATTTATCTAACTATAAGAAAGAGCATTGAAAATCCAACAGAGCGGAACGCAAAGTAATATTAAAGTAATATTGTTTTAAGAGGTTGTGGTAGGCCCCCAGGAGTCGTGAGGGTATTTACAGTTCAGTTTAAATATTTAAAACTTAAAAAAAAACCTTTAACATCTCTTTAGCCTGAAGGTTCCCAGGTATCTTCATCGCAGTGCTTCTCCAATTACTGCAGCCCTACCATGAACTCTTATCGCGATCCAAAAACTGAATTGTTCTTCAAATACGTCAATATAACGCATCAATTTATGCGTTATATTGACGTATTTGAAGAACAGTTCAGTTTTTGGATCGCGATAAGAGAAAATACGTCAATATAATGACATAAATTGATGCGTTATATTGACGTATTTAAAGAACAATTCAGTTTTTGGATCGCGATAAGAGTTCATGGTAGGACCAAGGTCCGTCCGTTCGGAAAACTTCAATCTGTCCTTCGCGGCGCTGTTGATGCCGTTGCACTCGCAAATATAGCACAGGTATGGGCCAGAAAAAAAAAAACAATGATTGGAAGAATTTATAATTTTCATCCTTGTTACGTGTCTCTTTAATTAAACCTACATAAATCGACCTTTGCTAAAAAAAATATACACTTATATTTTGGCAAACGAACATATTTTTTTTTATTTGGATGCGTGACTGTCAACAGCGAGTCTCAATTTTGCAATTACGATTACAACTATCCATTGTATGGAACAAAAAATTAAAGATTCGCCAGCGAGACGAATGTCAAATTATATTAATTGCAATGACACCGTGCAAGCGTGTGAATCCCCAATTTGTAGGAAAAGAACGTGACGTAACGGTTCGCGATTTTTGTGCGCGCACGCACACTTTTATGATAGGATTTCCACATGGGTTTTTAAAGTTTTCCTGCATAAGGCTTGTCATTTGCGAAAAAAAAATTGGATTCACCTTATATAGAAACGAGAGAATGGGAGTCGATGGTTTTTGATAAAATCCTTTTTAACTGACTTCATTTATTTTGGGCCTATTATGTGGCCACATTTATTTACAAAGAAATTTACTAAATTCTCGTATTAATTACTTACTCACAACTACGGTAATAATGACTTTTGATAAAACTTCACAAGTGAAGTACTTTCTATCCATCAATCGTCATTTAAGAATTAATATAATACGAGGTGGAACGTACCTAAATCGTAAAGAAAACTTTTAAGACCCCCAGACCCCAGAGCAAACATTTCTAGTCAGTTATTTAAAAAAAAAACAGCTGTCCCATAAATTTTGACCGTGTAAAAGTGCCAAAGTGTTCAAAAGTGCCTTTTAATGGTCTAAGTGAAATAAATTATGTGACATTGACTTTGACTTTGTAAGTGTTGAACTTTTGTATGGAGCTGCTGTTTTTTTTTTAATAATTCATGGGAGTCTGGAATATTTGTATCTACTGAATCCATGGCAAAAGTTTTCGTTGCGAGGTACCCTCCAGCTGTTTTAAGAAAACAAACATTTAATTTTAAACGGGTATTTAAATTATAATTTAAGTTATTATGGCCAATGACATCAGTTGGTTTTCCCACTATATTTAATTCTTGTCACACGATTCTATTTTGCATAAATTGATTATAATTAGTTAATTATTGTGTTGTCGCAGGAGTAGTAGAGAAATCTCAGGGAAAAACTAGTTTTATAATCTGTCAAATTATAAATCATAATAATGTTATAATCATTTTATTAAAGTTAGTTAAATTCGCATTAACAATATTGCGTAAACAAAATTAATTTTCGTTTATTGGATTTTCACACCTTTAAAGTTGATATAAGATTAATTTTGGTCAATAGGTCAGTCACATAAAAAATTTATAAGTAGCTATCTGTTACTTAGTTTTCTTAGCTTGTTTGAGTAGCTGAATATCGTGGTGTGGTGTTTAAAGTGCCCTCTCATACATGAGGTTGTGGGTCCGGGTCCGCAACCGAGTGAGGGCAAGAACCAATGTGCTTTTTTCCATGTCATAAGTACCTACTATCTAAGTTTATCTTGGACCTCACTGACATCTGTGTAGACTGGACTTATACACGGTTACTTTTAGGTCGTTCTGGAACCGAAAGCCATAAAGTCGATCATCAAACTCGAAACGATTGGGACCATTTTTTTCAATAGGTAACAATAAAAAAAAACAGCTGTTCAGTACACTTTGACGAGTTAGACGAACATAAATGTTAACAGTAGATTTTTTTTATTGCTACTTTTTGAAAAAAATGGTCCCAATCGTTTCGAGTTTGATGATTGAGTTTATGGCTTTCGGTTCCAGAACGACCTAAAAGTAACCGTGTATAATAAATATAATTTTGCAATCACCCAAAAGCATGCGCGATGATCAATGTTTCTATGCCTTCTCTGTATGAGAAAAGGCCTTTGCCCTGGAATGGAACAATGGACTGTTATAACTATAATTTGGCTTGCTAAATTAACCATTAATTAATTTGAACAAGACAATTTTTTTTGCTGTGACTCACAATCTCGGATCTAGTCATCTTTTTGCTAAAAAAAAACAAAATAGCAACGACAAAAGTTCCTTATTTAAATAGATGTCAAATTAATGCTAAAATAAAAATAAAAAACACTCTTTTATTATGTGTCTACATTGCCTAACTTCTGCACGGATTAAACGTTATAATACGACCTCTTCACACATTATCTATCTCCACACACGACTGTCCTCGATGCGAATTAGTTGTTTTACGACATTATAAAAAAGTCTTGAAACAATATTGCGTTACTCCATCATGTACATACTAAAAGGCCATCCCAATTAAAGTAATCGACATTTGCATAGAAAATGCGCGTATCAATACGAATTTACGAATGAGATAGGGTTTTCGTGTGGTGCAAGTGAGAAGAATTCTGGTTTTATTTAAAGTAGAACTATATTATTACTAGCTTCTATCTGCGACTCTCTCTGCGTAGACTTCAGAAGCCAAGGTCCTAAACTGGGTTTACTAAAACGGGATGAAAATAATCCTTATGTATGTGTTATGTGACTGCCTCGTTGGTCTAGTGGTTAGTGACCCTGACTGCAAAGCCGGAGGTAGTGGGTTCGATTCCCACACAGGACAAACTTTGTGTGATGAGCATAATTGTCTGTTCTGTGTCTGGGTGTAATTTATCTATAATATGTATGTGTTTATAAATTATATAAGTATGTATATCAGTTGTCTGGTTACCATAACACAAGCTCTGGCTTAGCTTGGGATCAGATGGCCGTGTGTGAGTTGTCCAAGATATTTATTTATTTATTTATTTTTTTATGTTATGTATAATAATATGTTATGTTATATTAGTTATGTTATCGCAGCTTTCTGCAGAATAAATTTTAATATATGTTTTCTTATTTTCTAAAACATGAGTGTGTACAAGTTACACAGTATACAATTAAGTGTCTACATGTTATGCCATAGTGGCAAAGTTTCTTATAGACAACAAGTCACAAGAGTAGACTGTAATAAAACGGTCTACCTACCTATGTTATTAGGGTACCATTCCTCTCGCACATCCATTCGTCCGTCTGTCTGTCTCTCTGTCACAGACCTGTATCACAGATTAACTAATAGTTCCCCTGTATCGTAATAGGTAGACACTTGAAATTATCACAGAGACATTTTTAAGAAACGTGTTTTTTTCACGGTTTTTTGCTTCATCTTACGGTGCTACGGAGCATTTTTTCAATTTATTTGCCCGCTACCCGCTACATCTCATGCCTTAACTCCCTACAATGTAACTACTCTTCACCTGATTAGCTCGCCGATCACGGCGGTCGGTTTTCCTCTAAAATTAAACAAATCCACGACGACCGTGTTTTGTCAACTCGTGACTATTGCCAAGGCCGCGGTGATCATCAGTGGGTTAGGGCTGACAGCACCTACGGATGATTACTTCATTTGAAACAAGTATCCATGTACGTGACATTACAAAGAAGACCTAGATATTTCCGTTTTCCGTAAGATTTTCTGTAAATCCGATAACGGATAAACTCAAGAACTAATTATCCGATTAAAAAAAATCTTAACCTATTGAAAGCCACGTTATCAGCGAAGAACAGGCTAAATTTTATTATATAAAATTTTGGTTTCTGTAAGTAAATTCACGTGGAAAAAGTCACAGCCACTGCTAGTTTTTTATAAATAGAACTTCCATATTTGATAACAAATTAAATGATTCTATTTATGGAGAATTCGCAGGTGACAACTATTTAGACATTTAATATGTAGGTAACATACAAAAGTAAATAACATGAATATATTTGCCATTAAAAATACCAAAATAACACGTATTATGCATAAAGCATTATTTATTAATATGCAGGGGACAGATAATATTCAGATTAATATTTAATTTGAATTAAATTATTAACCAATTAGTAATGCTAATGATTCTTCTCACGCAAAATACATTAATTTTTTCAAATGAAAATGTTTTGACTGTATATTTTGAAGTTACTGTATAAGTATTTTTTATGAATTGGATGCTATAATTACTACAGTTTATATTGAGTTAGCTCAAAATTTGGCAACGAGTTTAGCACTCTCAGTAGCGTCCATCAGCTCCCGTGATGAGCAGACAACGGGACAGACATGACATGATATCAGGTGTCCCATCGTTTGTGGGGCAGCACATTTACACTCCAGGGCAGAGTCATCTATGAATCTCCACCTGAACAGGTTTTCCTTGCTTTGGCTGACTGTGTCCGGAGTCTGTTTAAAGACCTCCAGCTTGGCCATGGCAACTCGTGTTGCGTACAGCAACGCAGTGTTTGCTTCTCCCGGCGTAAGCATACTTTCCACCAAATGCTATAATTACTAATAGAATAAATATTCAATTCTTCATGCATGGAATAGACAGTCGTCATTGTGTTTCTTGTCCATTTTTGAATGGTTCATTGCTTTCATAGATTTTTTTTTGTTATTCAAAAGTGAAATTATTTGTGGATTGAGTATTTTGTTTGCCTGCAACATGGTATTGCTCTGCCTCGCCTGCGACTGTCTCGTTGGTCTATTGGGTTTTTCCATCAGGAATTTCTCAGTAGCAGCCTCAAAGTCTGGATTTGTGCCCGGTTAGGACTGGCAACAGGTTCGCCCTATTACATGGGACTTTAACATAACTGGAGAAATGTGAGTGTACTAATGGGTACACTTCTGCCTAACCCTTATGGGATTACAGGCGTGATGTTATGTTATGTACCTATTGCAAATCTACAATGTGCAATTTTGCATCCACCTCAAAAACAAGGAGATAACTATGCACGACATAATCACGAATCAATAATACAATATTATTTTTTTTAGTAAAGAAGGAAAGGAGGGAGGAGGGAGGGGGGGGAGGTGGTATGTAAGGATCGTAGCAGGTGGCGTTCTGTGGTTTCTGCCTACCCCCATGGGAAAAAGGCATGAGTTTATGTATGTATGTAGGTATGTGTATTTTTTTTAGTATATATGTGGTTTTTGAATTCGAACTAGCTATCTTGTTGCTGGGTTTAAGCAGGTGGGGCGATGAACCCGGATGCACACAGTGATTATAGTCGCGCGACACTGCTTACCGGATACGTAACAGCTAGGGCGATTCTGTTCGAAAGATTTGTATTCTGAAATACTGTTGAACACACAAGTACCTATTTATTCACTACTATATAGCTTCTGCTCGTGACTCTGTCCGCGTCAATGTCAGTTATTAGCGATGTAATCTTGTTTCTCCATACAAACTTTAAAACCCCCATTCGATTCCCATAGGGGGTGAATTTTGTATACTTACTCTGTTTTTGTGAACTAACTATAAACTACCTCCCTGCCTCATATTTATTCGTCAAGTGGTTTTCGATATTAGTAAGTGAGTGAGTGTCCTTACGCTATTATATATTAAGATTGACCAGGAGGCCTACCGCCATCTCTTAAAACAATGGTATTTTAATATTACTTTGTAATTTCTGTTGTTGGATTTTGAACTCTTGGCGCTGAGCCAAACGTTAAAATCCAACAGTACGGAAGGCAAAGTAATATTATAATAATATTGTTTTAAGAGATGGCGGTAGGCCCTCAGGTGTCGTAATTTTATTTGATTATTTATGGCTTTTATGACAATGTCCCGGAATTTTACGAGTGAAAAACTGAACCTTGTATAAGCAAAAAAGCGACACACACACACATCCAAATCTTAATTATTTATTGTAATTATTTTTGCTCAGCAAGAACAACAGCATTGTTCTCTATATTCAAACTAATTAACAAAAATATGAATCTTCTTTTTGCAAGCTTTTGTTTCGCTTCACTCTTGTAGAATATAATTTTAAAAGACGAACGTGTTCTTTATTTGAATTTTTAAAATTGGAATTTAAACCCTTATTAATTTACAGACCATCAATCAATCAATAGATAATTGACATACTGTTTGTGAGCTGTCAAAACGCCATTCCCCCATGGATTTGTATAGCAAACGTTAACTATGACGTCAAATTTTTGTCAACTCAATTGATTAACTCGATTGACTCGATTGACTCTCTTTTTCTCTTGATTGATTTCAAAGCAAAAAAAAAATCTAATTTGATAATAATAATTGAAATTGTGTCTTGGAATTATTAGTTAACTAGCTTTTGCCTGCAACTTCGTCCGCGTAAATGACGGTCGCGGACGAAGTAACTCGACGAAGAACTACTCAACTACCGATGATTTATTTGAAAAAAGAAAACAAAATGTCTAAAACCTTTTTAGATAAAGTTTAAAAAACGAATCCAGCCAGCCCAGCCCTACACCACTGATGACAATTGCGGGTAATCACGGCTGATGACGTCACGCGGCGTGCAGCGGTGCAACCTTCACGCCTGTCAACTGATTGCGAGACATTCGATTCAAGTTAGGTACTACACACACTAGATGAGCGTAGATCGTGCGGTGCGTAATGCGTAGGTACAAAAAAATCACGATTACCGTGATAATTCTTTGGCACAGTAAACGAGGCAGATATAGGTAAAGGTATTACGTTAGCATTGGGTTTTTTAAAGAATTATGTTGATTTGTTGATTTCATTTTACTATCACCTGAGAGCTGTAGAATATTCAATCTGGGAATAGGTTCGTACTCTTGTAGTGTAGATATCAGAAGGGCAATAAGTGGCGGATCCGGGGTGGCGAAGAGGCTCAAGCCCTTCAAAAGCATCTGAGTTCTTTCGTGACAAATCTTAAAGTGAACTTGATACCTATTTTTCTAATTAAACTTTTGTGCAAACTTTACCCTACTAAAAAAAAACGGGGTCAAGCATTTTACTAACTTTTGGAAAAGTAGCAAAAAAGTCTCAATTTATCAAAAATGCGCCTCTAATTCACTTACATTTTTTGACATGATAAGATTGGGACTAGGTATAACGTTTTTAATTCATAGAATTATATTTTACAAGAGAGATTTTCAATAAAATACTCAAGCAATCTAGGGTTTAAAGCTTAGCAAAAACAAAGGTAGATCTCGGGACTAGTATAAATGAAAGTAGGTCTTTGTCGAAGTTTGCTCCGCAATACCAGAGTCGTAATAAATTGGTCCACGTGCGTTTTAGCGTCTTTCTTCCACACGACCTTAAACCGATTTGGTGTGTGTAATGCTTTATTTACGTTGACATTGTCCGTGGTCACATTAGCTAAATCAAATCATAATTTGGAACAAAAAGTCACAACAAAAACACTATTAACCATAATGTAAAATGTATAATGTGTAGTTTTTTTTTATTATTACGTTTCATGAAAGACGAGAAGACATATCAAACACACTTATTTGTTATTTATATTAAAATAATAAATCAATTGAAATCATTTATTTCAGATAAAAATCTATGGATGACATTATATTTATAGCAATGAATCTTAATTTAAAACATTCACTTATATAAAACTCATCCTTATTAAAATAAAACAAGACCAAAAATAAAAATGTATAAATACCAAAATTTTAAAGTCATCAAAACTAATTACAATATAAAGTCGATAATTATGTACTTACAGAAATACATATTAATATAATATAATTATCACTAACTTAATAAATTAATTTAAATGTTATTAACTTAAAATCAAATCAAATCTCTTTATTGCATTGAGCAATAAAAAATAAAAAAAAAAAGCAATTAATGAGCTGCCATTGGTTGATTCATGTAAACTACATAATTATTTTGTAGTTGTCTAAAAAAAAAACAATATGTTGAAGCCTACTACCATGTTTCAATAACACTGACTCATAATCTCGACATTTTTCAATCATTTACCGATTTGTAACAAAATACCTTATTCTCAAGGTTAGATAAAAACTTAGATTCGTGTCGGATCGGATCTGCCTGAACGTCGAGTTGTAGCGTAGATCATTGCGCTAATCGTGCGCAATCTAGTTCATCTTTTGTTTGAAGGTAAGCATTGTTTTGCATATTGTTTAAAACTATGATAGCGATCAGATATTGATCATAAATTGATGATGAAATCTGTTCGTCTGTGATGCGTGTAGTCGTGTGGGTTCCAACATCTGATAGTGAAAGTACAACATGGCACTAATCAGCTGTATTTTGTTCGTAAGTTTTTGAAAACTTTGGTAGTTAAACTCAAACATTTATTTATATAATAACATAGCATCACGCCTGTAATCCCCGAAGGGTTAGGCAGAAGTGTACACCCACATTTCGCCAGTTATGTTTAAGTCCCATATAATAGGGTCGAGCTTATTGCCATCAACCGGGCACAAATCCAGACTCCGACGCTACTACTGAGAAATTCCTGATGGAAAAACCCAATAACACTTTGCCCGACCTGGAAATTGAACCCAAGCATTCTTTTACGCTAAACTATCTATCAGTCTTCGTGGCACTCTGGAACCAAAGCATCCCTTATTGTAACAGTCTGTAACAGTCTGCCCAGTACAAAGACAACAGTCAGGCATATAGCGGTTATGTGTAATATAAAAGCAAAAAAAAACCTTCACAAGCAAACCATTCACTAATTATTTCACATTTCGAAAACTCTCACCATATCCCATAACGAACTTAACTTCATTATTGTAACAGAACATATTCACAGAACGTTGCAGTGAACTATTTTTCTTCAATCAACACGTGTGCATTAAAATTTACAGCAAACACTGGCGAGGGTTACGAAAAAAATGTAATGTGTGAATTTTGGGTTACTGTGTCGGGTTCCGTATGTTGGTTATTGTATTTTGAGTGATGAAGTGGATATTAAACTGATAGTGAAAGATGCTGGTGCATAGAATATGAAGATATGATTTTTTTTTTAGATAAGCTAGCTGGTTTTTTTCCTGTCACGGTAACTCCTTCAAGTCTGAATCAGCAGTAGGTAGCGACTACCAGAAAAGCGCTGAGGTAGTAAAGCTCGATGAGTTCAGAAGAAATTATTCAACTGTCTTAGATCCAGTTACGAAATTAATCAGAAAAGAACAGCTAGGAAAATCACATATTATCTGCTAAAAGTGGTACTTAGTCTATCTAACTTGAATTACTATTTGGAATGGTAGAAGAGGAGTACTTAAGCATCAGACCGCAATTAGCAAAGTTGTAGGTTTAATATTAAACAAAACAAGTGACAATATTCCAAAATTATAATTAACATTTACAGAAAAAAACAGTTATGAACGAAGTCAACCAAAAATTTCGTAAATGGAACCCCAAAAACTAACAAAATAAACAAACGAACCAGAGACAATGAGCGTAGCATCATGAATCATAGAGTTTGGCAACACACGCTAATGGTACCAGTACCATAGACTTTTAGTTATGAAATTGTACTAAAAATGCATTACTTCACTTTAGACCATCGATCAAATATAATGCAGCTAGATTTTTACGAGGTCAGATTTGATTTTAAATCTAGATTTTAACTGATAATCTTCAATTGATAAATTGATGATATTTTATTGTTAAACCACAATATAAAGATAATACTGTGGTTAAACGAAAGATGTTTCTTCAAAGTGATGGAATACTTACTTACTTAAGTTCTATTTACCAATTTGGCTACCGATATTCTTTATATGTGCGTGTGCATTGAGTGAAGTTTAAAGGTAATTTATATCTTACAGAAAAGGTAAGCTTTGGTTAACCAGATGATGGTAAAGTAGAAAAAAATCAAGAAATGTAAAACCTAAATGAAAAAATTTAAGTATTTTAAAATAACTAAATCACTTGGAGCCGAGGGCAATTTTACTTCTGACTTTTGGGAACGATCGCAATCTCAACCTGGCAAAAACTAATCTATGCACAGTGACAGTATTGACAAGGCCCAGTGGTTAGGGCGCTCGCCTCTCATGCCCGAGGTTGTGCATTTGATATCGGACAACTACTAATGTCACTTTTCGAAAAGGAAATATGATACAGGAACAGGAACAATTCTGAATAAGAAACAAAAAAACAACAACAGATATCTTTATCATATACCACACACTACATATTGCCACTTAAGTATGTTCTTAACTGTAGTGTCTATAATTTTGTGTCTCTAAAATTAGCATAAGTAGCCTTTTAGAGTAACAGAGGCGAGTTGAGGTCAAACTACTGACTTAAAGGCTATAAATAATAATGTAGGACTTTTGTCACTTAACTTATAAAGACATGTTGTGGGTTTCTGATTTATGTGTTTTAGGATTATCTCAGATATAATTGATGTACCGGAGAAACTCCGTTGGGTTTACGCGAATTCGATCGCAATCTCATCTCTCAATTTGATAAAAATATTCCTGTAGGTACTATGAATTTTTTTTTAAACATTGATTGTCACTGAGTTGAGATTGCGACTAGATTTTAAATTTACCTTCTGAGAGAAAAAAATCTGAGAGGTTTTAAGAAGATTCCAGGAAAACCCCATGACTTGTCTTTTTCGGAGACGGAAGAATTAAACATCCCAAAAAAACTTTAGATAGAACTTTAGCATCGTACCTTATATTTATTTGCTAGCTAGTTTCTGCCATCACTTTGTATGTGAAGACTTTTGAATTAAGCGAAAGGGCTATAAATTTTAGCTAATTCCGTTCAGCCGTTTAAGCGTGAAAGAGTAACATACATCCATCAATCCACACAAACTTTCGTTTTTATTTTTAGTAGTAGGTAAGTAGGATTAGAGTTAAACCTACTAGTACCTATAGGTATCTTTGATAGGTTTAAAAGTACGAGTACATTACTAAGTAAGTCCAATCTACTACGTTCACTACTAAAAACAACCTTATACATATTTACATACAGCTGTCGCAAATTATATATTCTAGATCAATTAACATCCTCATAAAATGCAAGGACTTACAAGTAATGTTTATAATCTAAAACATAAATAATTAGCTATATTTGTCCATTAATATAATTGTCTGATCATCAATAAATATGTATGTTTATGATAAGTTTCGTATTGCCACAAAACATACATTTGAGCAGAAGGTTAGGTCTAATATTCTCTTATTTTTTTAAGGTTACGATAAAATTCACATATACCCTTTGATATTCAACTAACACCAAAGTGATCATGACGATGATCACATAATGAAATAACCAGGTGGGCAATTCTACTAACTTTTAGGAGCGATCATAGAAATATATGTAATCTCGGTCTCAATCTGTTAAAAATGCCACTACTTAACATACACTTTTTGAAATTATTTCTCTTTGAGATGATAATGAGACTATATTTTGAACGTTTTGAATTAGTGAAATTGGCCTTTAGGCAATATGTTTGTCCTGAAAAATATCAGCTGATTGATAATTTGAAGGAACAACTTTTCGTCTTTACCAACGGAAGTCGCGTAACTTTCGTTGCGCGTTTATGTTTTTTTCTTTCGTCAATTGTAGGTATCACGTACGGAACGCTGGATTTCATTGCTTAAGTTTCTTCCGATGTAGATACTCTTCATTTGCTGCACTAAGTGAACCTTTTGCATTATTCTCCTGTTTTGTGACAATAATATTGAAATGGATGTGATCGTCGGCAAGTTGTGTCACTTAAAACGATATTAATATTCATAGTGATGACCAAAGAGATATTATATCCTTGTTCATCTCGCGTATTTGTATGGAAAATGTGGTAACACAGGTGCTTCGGCTACAGTATTAATTTTTATGTAGAAAATATAGTATTATGTGAATAAGTATACGTCGAAAGGAGTAGGCATGGGTAGGTACGGTCGGGGTCATAAGTGGAGTAGCAATCTACAAAGCAAATCGATTGACGCTTTGGTTAAATTTACGACCTTTCGACGTCGTGTGCGAATTTTTAGGCGTACGTAGGTAGTGTGTTATTACGTTCAAAAGTGCCTTATAATGGCCTAATTAAATATATGATTTGACTTTGACTTTAACTTGGAATACATCACTTATACACACAGATGTAGGTGCGGCCTGTACCGCGTGTTCACAGCAATTCAAACCTTAGCATGCTACTGCACTTATGACCCCGACCGTATGTCATCATCACCCTCATTACATTCTCCCAAGATACTCGCCTTTTTTAGAGTCCTGTACCAGCGAGTGTCAAAGGGGATCCTAGTACTAAGACTCCACTGTCCGGGTCCGTCCGTCGCAGAGCTGTATCGTTTAAACCGAAATAGCACTTAGCAAATTGCTGACTTTACATATACTATAGCTGCTTATACTTAGAAATTAAAGGGCGCTATAAAATAAACGTGTTTTCTTTTTTTAGTGTAGTGTTAAATATTGTACGATGGTATCGAATCTTTCGTGTGCGAGTTCGACATGCTCTTAGCTGATTTTTTTACCGAATTCTTTTACCAGAAATAATTTTATTGTCTTTCGTACTTATCATATTAGCTTAATCTTGAGAATGCAGTTGATTTATAATAGTCGACATCACTTTTCATCTGTAAGTGAAAAAAACCTCTAGGTATTTCCATTTAAATAATTTTGATATACCCAGTGTCACTCTTACAATTAAGACGAATCTAACGACACCACGGAGCACGCTAAAGAAATATACATACACACACTCGAAAAACATACACCTCCTTTTACCGCTGTCAAGTAATAAGCCCAGAGGATGGTTTTGTTTTTTGCCCAAATTATAATATGATGTTTTTGAGAAATTTTGAGAAATGGAATTTTGAAATTTTGGAATTTTGAATTTTGAGAAAAGGATTTCAGAATTAAATCTTATATGTGCAATAAAATATTTTGACACGAATAAATAACACCGTCCACCAAAGATGAAGTTGCATTTTAGACAAACCAAATTAATGTTTATAATTATGACATAATCATTACCTAAACACTGTCACACAAACCTTACACGGAAATCGAACCCGCGACCCACAAGCCAGACATTCTTGCACAGTGCCATCACATCGCGCCCACTATTAATAAAAATGTCATCATTTTCATAATCGTTAATAGAATTAAGACTTAATACCAGTAGCTTACAATGATTTAAAGTTAACGGTTTTTAGAATAAAAACATTGTGATTCTTCGAGGTCAAAGGTCAAAGGTCAATGATCGTTTTGAAGGATGTGCCAGTTTATATGATTTATTGATTGAATTCGTAGAAATAAGGCTTTTTTTTTGTATGAGTATTGCATTTTAGAGCCGTGTTTTAATTAATAAGATGCTGATTTGATTAATAAGCTTAATTTAATGTATGGGATTAAAGTCGGGTTTGCGTTTTGAGGTTTATTGCTTCGATTTCACATAAACAAATTAGTGGAGATTGTCGTTTGACAGATTTTTAATAAATAATAACATAAATAGTTTATCGAAAGGAGGAGGCCTACACAGAGGAGAGGATTAGCTTTTCCTCGAATAAATTCGAAATTTTTTCTTCAGTTTGCTTATTTTAAGTACATTTGTAGAAAATGTAGCAGGAACGGAATACACAGTTTCACTTTTAATATTGCTCATGGAGAAAGATTGGTAGATTTAGCAATTTTTTTTCAAATGTGTTTTTTATTATGAACAATTTGCGAAGCTTTCCTAGGGTTAAATCAGTCTAAATAAGGGTTAAATCAGAACTTTTAGGTCCGCTTACACCAGTCAGGGTTACCTTATTAATTCCGAGTTAATAATGCATACCTATTTATGTGACATATTTTTTATTTAACTTTGAGTTAAGTTTATTGGCGCAAGTGGGCCTTACACATAATTATAATTAATATACTTACGATTCAATAGGCAACTGTGGCTTCTTATTTTAAAATGATTGCAAGTACATACGTGAACGCGTGAGCGCAACATAAAATCTGCGATTGTGCAACACTAAACAAGTAATATAATTTAAAACATAGCTTCATGGCGCAATTTGCGACAAAATTAATACGTTCGTCTCTTGCCTTGAAACTCTCTACCAAAAGGTCAGATCAAAGCGTTGGTACAGTTCTGTACAACAGTGGGTTAATAGGATGATAGGTAATAACTGTTTTGCGTGATTGTACATCGGGTCAGCTGTTTGGTAATAGTTTTTAGAGTATTTTTTTGTGATGTTATGAATGTATGTGTTTGTCCAAAGTTTTGCAACCTTATTTTGTCGTCAGAATTCTGCTACTAGTACGATTTTTTTGAGAATGTCATAAAATAGAGCTAGATATCTATCAAAAATGATAAAATACTATACGTGTGAAAATGCAAGACCAAATTACTATAAAGGCACTCTCTCACTGAGAGCTGTAATGTTACAATCAATGATTCTATTTTGAGCATTATGTCAATTAAATACTGTCTCATTCACTGATGAGCTCAAATCTGAACTTACATTTTAAGCAAACTATTGGTATAGGTTGCGCACTAAAACGGTCAGTTCTCGACTCACTGATATAATATTAAAATATAAAATTTTACCTTGATTTGCCCTTGCAATTTTCATCGATAAGAAAGATTATACACGGTTACATCAAACTCATCAAACTCGAAACGATTGGGACCATTTTTTTTTTCAAAAATAACAATAATAAAAACAGCTGTTCAGTACATTTATGTTCGTCTAACTCGTCAAAGTGTACTGAACAGTTGTTTTTTTATATTGTCATTTTTGAAAAAAAATGGTCCCAATAGTTTCGATTTTGATGATCGAGTTTATGGCTTTTGGTTCAAGAACGACCTAAAAGTAACCGTGTATTTCAATAAATAAAAAAAACTTTCTCTTAGCATCTTCTGCATTTTATATTGCCCACATTCACAAAACAAACATAAACATCCAATCAAGCCTATAAACATTAACGAAACACAAATCACGTCCAACAATTATGGTGATTAGTTAGTTGATATAAAAATTTATCACCACGCTTCGTGAAGGTCTACTACCGGCACGACTTGTGACCACATACGTCGGTAATACTGCAATTAACCGTGATGCTTTTCCGCATGCATTTTTCCTTAATTTTCAATTGGATTGTTTAGTGATTTGATTTTATGGATACGGTAGTGAAGGGGAATCGTGTGTGGCTATTTAAATTATATGAATATGAAGGTAAGTAATTAATATTAAATAAATCTTAGATATGGTTTTGGTTACGGGTAAATCTTTTTTTATAGCAGCAATTTTTGGTCAAAAATATGGTACTTTTTAATAAATGCCTCGATTTTGACTGTCTCGTTGGTCTAGTGGTGAGGTCTTGGGGTCGATTCCCAGGTCGGGCAAAGTGTTATTGGGTTTTTCCATCAGTAATTTCTCAGTTAGCAGCCTTGGAGTCTACAGTTGTGCCCGGTTCATGGCAATAGACTCGCCCCTATTACATAGGAGTGAAACATAACTGGCGAAATGGGGGTGTACTAATGTGGGTGCCTAACCCTTTGGACATTACAGTCGTGATGTTATGTTATGTATATATTTACAGAATAGTTCGGAAAGGTTCTTTGAGGTCACTGCTCAACACTCTCAAGGAGATATGCCAAACTTTATTACTAAAACATCCATACAGCTCCCATCATACAAAAGGGGGCATAACCCTAATTCACCTTGTAATCAATGAAGCAAGCAAAGCCAGAGGTACCACAAATTCAATACGTTATTCAATCTTAAACAATTACTTAATCAAAGACAAGTAATCAATAGTAATTAAACAGTATGTCTTAATACAAAATGTCTGGTAGAAGGCAGCGTGTTCAAATGAGTCATCGACCTACGATACGATAAAGTGTAAATAAGCTTTAGAATCGTTGCACTGATCTAAGACGGTGAACGTTTTATCATTGTAATGAAATATCAGATAATTCAGGGTTTACTTGAGGCTGTAGTTCTGCATCCACTGGTATGATATGCTCTTTTAATCTTAATCTAACAGAAACAGTATTATATCTATGCAGATAATAGATGCTAAGATAGAAATAAGATTAAATACTTGAAAACTTTCAATGAACCAATGCGAGTGAGTCGAATGACATTGTTCAAAAAGGTCGTATGTCAAAGTTTGAAAATAGAATACATCGTTTCTGAGTGAACTACCATATTCTACATTTAAAAAAGCAGACAAAACTTTTTTTGAATTTGGAATATGGTTGAATAATGGTGTGGCCGGGCCTTAAAGGAATCCCAAATGATCTGAAGGCCTACAACCGGAACCACAGAAGATAAACAACTAGAAGAAATCGTAACATGACGACATACTTGAACATAATAACAACATGACCATTACGACGAAGTACCAATTGACATGCGACTAAGTACTCTCATTACTATTAAACAGAGCATATTATATGATTTAACTTAATGTTACTTAAGTGTCCCCATGGGCTAAGTAAGGTGTGGTAAGTACTGGACACCGTTGTGAAGTTGTATGGTCAACTGATTTGGCATAGTGCGAATCCTTGATTTTAAGTATGTTGGAATTTTTTTTCGTTATAAGTAGTTTGTGACGTCACGTCTTGTTTTTGAAGAACAATGCGGATGATCATTTTTCAAATTATTTTATAAGCATTTTGCTCTTCTATAGACAGGCATCTTGCTAGCTTCTTGAATTTTGTTGGCTTCTACGAGTATTGTGCTTAAAAAAATTATATGTGGCCTGTATCGAACAAGGAAACCTTCCGTACCGTATCACCGGTTTACTATACTCATCACTCATCTCTCTTTACTCATCTGATAGTGATACTCTTGGACGATTTCTGAGTCTTAATCTGTCAAAACTGCCTCTATATTTTTGACATTGATTTTAGACTTTAAACGCTTAACGAGAATTGACCTTCAGATATAAGTTATAAGTTTGACTTATTTATGTATCCATTCATGAAGGTAAATAAAAAAAAAACAAAAATATTACTTAGGTAAACAATCCTAATTGCTGGGTGACCTAAAGAGACGGATCGGATGTCAAACTCTGTAGGCGTGTTGACACAGGCGAGTCAAGTGTCGGTAAGCACTATCTTACAACACTAGCTTCCAGTGCCCACGTCACTGACTCACACAAGTGCTAATATGGTGTGAAGTACAATGGATAGTGACAATTTACGTTTAATTAAATTAAATTGTTGTCATTTAAAACCGCTTGTGGGCTGACAGCGGGAGTTGAGATAATCCTCGCTCAATATAATATTTGGTAAGAATAAATTGGCACCTATAGTGCAGTTATGTCAAAACCTCCATTTTGTGTCGGCTCAAGTATAATTTATTTAGGTTTATAATAATGTAAAGCCATTAAAATCATAGCTTTTCCATTTAGTACACCGGCTTAAAGTCAATTTACTGACTTTTAGACCGGTGTGTCTTCATACTAGTCTAGGATTTGGTACGCAATGAGTTGCTTTTAGCTGATCCTTGTGAAGGCACAAACATAATGTTAGGTAGGTACGACAATATCTATAGATTCGACTTATGTAATGTTCTGTACAACTTGTGATAAAAATCAGCCTGCCAAGCCTTTTCCCGACTATGTTGGGGTCGGCTTCGAGACAAACCGCATGGAGCGACTGCCTATCTGGCCTCCACAACCCAGTAACTGGGTAATACGATACCCCTTGTTAAGACTGGTTGCTAGACTTTCGGGCTTCTGATGACCCATAACGACTGCCAAAGATTGAAGTAACTTGAGATAGTAAGTAGATAATAAGACAAAGGGGATTGGTCAGACCTCACAATATTATGCTCATCAAACTAGTGTCTAAGCTACGCTTCCACGACAGTTAGAAATAAATACAAGCTCAAAGCTTTTGAGTAATCTCATCAGCTTGCAACATTGTCGCCTAAAGCCCACATTGGCTGAGTCAGCGTCCCCAAATAAAGCGCTATCGATGCACATTGACAATGAGTACTATCGTTCATTAGTGTATACAATTAATTAGGTATACAAACACCCACGCACTACTCGTTCATTCACTGGCGTGGACTAGCGACTAGCGAGTGACTAATACAGTGCGGCCTTGACCTTTATTTTGAACGAAGCTTTTGTGAATTATTTTTAGAATTCAAATTGGGTAGTTGACACCATAAACCAATAATTCCAAGACATAACTTAGCTTAATAAACACTTTATTTTAGCCCTGAAAACCCGATTAATTTTCAATTTACTGTAAAATTAGATTTTTTGTGGCTTTCAAATCAATAAATTGGGTTGTCAATTGGGTTGCCAAATAAGTGACGTCACAGTTTGCTATTGCCATACAAAATCTATGGAAGAATCGCGTTTTGACAGGTCATAAAAAAAACGTCAATTGATGGTGGTGTCAACTAGCCTATTATTATTGACCACTTTACATCTAACTGGGTTTTCCTTCTGATTCACATAATAGGAAAGTACCAAATTATATACGTATTGTATAGTATTTTTGTAAGCAAAAAAAGTGTCATATTGCGGTATTTCCCACCTAATCCTTATAAATCAATTTGAGCGTAAAGTTCAAAGGTGTAATAAACATTATTAACATAATAAAGGTGAGAACAGTAAAAAAGTCCTCAAGCCTCTAGCAAAATTCTAAATGGAATTCGCTAGTAGCCCATCAAAATATTCCACAATTTTATCATTAACCCATACTTTCTTACATTCCACAAAATTTTCTCACACGCAAATACAATTTATGGCATAAATCACATAAAAGACACAGCCTAAAAAAACGCAGTCACACAATCTGTGCGACTGGTCTGCAATCACTTGTAATTATCTCAATCTACGGTCAAAGCGCCTCAGGACACTATTAACATTGCAGCGAAGGCAAATAAAGGGGCGCACACACTTGCATTACTGATCGCTGCGTTTAACGTTACATGGTAAATGAACGTGCTGAGTTATGTCGAGCAATTTGCGGGGTGATGACGTGTTTGAATTGTTCAAGTGAAAGGGAATGCCCTGTTTCTTGTTATTGAAGAGTCAGTGTCACATTTTTGTAGTTTTATAAAAGAGTTGCTTTGTACAAGTACAAAGTGCACGATGTACGCACATAGAAGCCAAAATGAGCTAAGTAACAAATTCTTAAGGAAGAAAGTAATTCAATATGCCGTATGTGTTACATTACTATTCAGAAATAACAGTTCAACGTACCTACGTACTAAGCTTATGCTTAGATAGAATACATTTTAAATAATCATATTTAATAATATGCATATTCATTAAAATTACGAGAAATTTTGACGTGGGTTGCTTCATTTGGACTGAACTAAACCCAATTAGGACTGCAAATTCACAATTTAGGTTTACTACCCAGTTAGTCATTGCATAATAGACTATTAAAATGTCTCGATCTATAAACTGAATGCAGTAATAACTAGCACAGAATGTCGCAAAAACGATAATAATCTAGAGACTATTAATATTCTCAAACGATCGCGACGATTTGTAATCTATTGTGAACGTCACTTTACAACCTTGAACTATGACAGGTCCCGCCAAATCGCTATGGTCACGCTATTATCACTAATGTGGGCAAAGCATGACACACTCAGGCCCATTGTTGCCCAAAAATGTCAGATTGTACGTATATCCTAGGAAGCATTTTTTGCTTATAAACCGTAATTAGGCGAAGCAAGGACACGAGTGCCTACCGAAGATGCCCGAAGTGCGATATTCATTGCGTAATAAAAATTGATAATGATCTAGTGATTTAAATTTGAATAACAGAAGTTCTATCGGATGGAGGAGCTCGTGGCTAAGTAATAACAGCCGCACGGGTCGATCCATAAGGTCATGCTAGGCTTGGCGCGTTGGTCCGTGGATGGTTGACCATTTTTCACACCGAGACTTCTCCGTACCTCGGAAAGCACGTTAAGCCGTTGGTCCCAATTGTCATACGTGGATCTTTGACAGTCGTTACGGGTCGTCAGTAGCCTGAAAGTCTGACAACCATTTCTATTAAGGGTATTACCTAGTTATTAGGTTGTGGAGGTCAGATAGGCAGTCGCTCCATGTAAAATATTGGTATTCAATTGCATCCAGTTACACTAGAAGCCGACACTAACATATTTGTGTACCTACTTTCCAAGCTATTAAAGATATACTAAAACCTAATTCTTGTAGAGGAACCATCTTATTTTATGTAAAGATATTAACTTAAAGTAATTATATACAACCCTGTAACAGGCGGACAGAGAGACAGCTGAGACTTAGCAATAGCGTCCATGAGTCCTTCCACCCTGGGTGGGGCGGAAAGGATTGTCAGACTTTTACTGACTAAAAAACCACCCTGTTCCTTCTGTTGCCCTTTACGTTCCGGGGCCACGGTATCCCCCCTATTACATGGGACTTAAAACATAACTGGCGAATTGTGGATGTACTAACGGGTACACCTCTGCTTAACCCTTCGGGGATTACAGGCGTGATGTCAATAATAAACAGGTCAAAATAATAAGCGTCGTAACTCATAAACTAAATCGTGGGATTGTTACCGCGACAATCTCCCATGGCACATTGCATCAGGTTGAATTTGCTCATAAAATTTTAGCACTCCGCCCACGAGACGTCCGAGTGTATTAATAAATGATATCTAATTTATTGCTTGGTTTAGGAGTTAATGCGACTGTCTGTCGTAGACTGATGATGTAAGGAAATCGGTGCATAACGTGGACGCATTGATTATAGAATCAGTTGTGAATAACACTTGACGAAGCCCAAAGTTCCTTGTTCTTTCCTTTACGATCATTTTGTTGTTTTTACCGTGGTTTTCGTGCCTTCGGGCACGGACCACGGCATTATGCTGAGCGTCAGTCGTTTCGCGCGGTAGTGGCATATTTCTTAATTGTATTTACTTGTTTTTAATTTTTTAGATTTAATAGCAGCTTGTTTTTATTTTGCTTTTGTGTTCAAATTTTCTTATACGTTATGTGCATCATATTCGCGTGAATAAAGAGTTTTTCTTTCTTTTTCTTCTTTTTGTAATAAACCTGAAGGTTTAGTTAAAAAAAAAAAGTTCAAAGTTTTACGTTTTTAATGTTCTAACTAAACTTTATGTTACATTGAGGGGACATTACCACGAAAGCCTTGGTAGGTATGCGAACATAAATACATGGATCAGATGAAAAGATCAGTTCAAATAAAAAATGAGCTTGTAAATGTACTTATTGAACGTTCAAGTGTACTAGTAGTTAAATAGACTGCAATAGAGCCTATATTTGAGGGGGCTTTGACAGTCGTAACGGGTTGTCAGAAGCCCGAAAATCTGACAACCAGTCTTACCAAAGGGTATCGTATTACCCAGTTACTGGGTTGTGGAGGTCAGATAGGCAGTCGCTCCATGTGAAATACTGGTATTCAGCTGTATCTGGTTAGACTTGAAGCCGACCCCAATGTAGTTAGGAAAAGGTTAGGTAGATTGATTGATTTGAGGGGGCTTTTCTAAACTTCTAGTCGACTATACTGAGTTTTTTTCCCATATCGTCGCAGTGCTTCCAGGTTCATACATAAATAAATTAACACCATAATATTATAATAATTTTTTCCAAAGGGATTCGAATCTTTGATCCACACAAAGCTTTTCTATACGACCTGACATAAGGCTTGTATATTCTTTGATTTAACGACTATTTAAAGAATCTATCTCGAATAAGTACCTACAATTAAAATCAATTAATTAGTATCCAAGATCGATTACGCCATTAAATCTAGAACTTTATTATCACAACCATAATGTTTAATTAAAAACAACTGTAAAACATTATAAAATTTCTAATTAATTTGAAATCCAATCTTTTTAGACTATTGCATGCAATAAATTAGATTTTTTTTACCTTTGAGTGACTGCTGAATTGACAGAATCCTTTTATACTTTTCCGAACCAGTCTTTAAATGTTATTAATTAGACTGGTAAGTATCATTACACGAAAGAGCATAGTATTCTCGTTTTAATAAGAGTGGAGGGCCTAGCACGAGCTCACGGAGTAAACGCAACGCAAATTAAAACGCAAGTTAAATAAATATCCCTGTTTTACACATACATAATATCACGCCTGTAATTCCCGACAGGTTAGGCAGAGGTGTACCCATTATTATTAATTCACTCACATTTCGCCACTACTGCCATCAACCGGTCACAAATCCAGACTCCGAGGCTGCTACTGAGAAATTCCTGATGGAAAAACCCAATAACACTTTGTCCGATCTTATTTAGTTTGAAGGCTTTATTTATATTTGACTGCCTCGTTGGTCTAGTGGTTAGTGACCCTGACTGCAAAGCCGGAGGTAGTGGGTTCGATTCCCACCCAGGACAAACTTTGTGTGATGAGCATAATTGTTGGTTCTGTGTCTGGGTGTAATTTATCTATAATATGTATGTATTTATGAATTATATAAGTATGTATATCAGTTGTCTGGTTACCATAACACAAGCTCTGCTTAGCTTGGGATCAGATGGCCGTGTGTGAGTTGTCCCAAGATATTTATTTATTTATTTATTTATTATTTATTTATATTCATGACGGATACTAATTGTGCTTGTCGGATGAAATTAAACCTAAAAGCAGTAGGATACTCGTATTTGTAATTCGAAAATCGAATACTTTTTTGTTAGCGCGCTCGGGCTAGGCCTACAGGACTTCGTGAGTTTACGTGAGTAATCGTGTAGTTCCGGCTGCGAATCGTTTTTCCCACGAGTGACGTCAGAGGTGACGAGGGAATACGTATCGTGCCTACAATAAAATGTCCGGTAGCACTTGTACGTATTCATGATGACTGCAATGGATGCATTTAGGTATGCTGTCAATCCTGGTAAGAAGACATCTCACCTTAAGCTGATTTTACCTTTTACCTCAGGTCATATTTCAGAATGTACCGTAATGTGTAATGTGGCAGTCGTATTTCCAAACTGTAGAAAAAATGTGGTCATTAAACATTTTTTTGACCACACAATGCCTATGCATTGGACGTGTAGCTCGGCTTGATAATACATCGACTGTCTTCATTACGTAAATCTTGTCACATATCATTCATTCGAGTGACATAGTTTTATTAATTAATGAATTAGATACTGATCTAAGTTTTTAAACATATTAATAAGAGCTTTTGAAATTAAAGGTCTATAAATTATGTATAGGCATGTTTGATCGACTTTGCTATTGAGCTCAGTAATATGTAAAGACTTTATTTATTAATGAATCACTTTATTTTATCTAGGCTGTTGCTGTACGGTTTGAACCCAGGGTGGTTCACATTGTACAGCATACCAGGAGTGTCACACCGCCGATTTTCGAACTCCGGGCTGTTATTGAGAAATTCGTAATACCTAACACTTTTTGCCCGACCTAAAAATAGAACCAAGGACCCCACGCTGGGCAGTCGTACTTGCGACCACGACACCAACGGGGCAGTCAAAACTGGAAAGTCAAATTTAATATGACAAATTCGTAATGCACAAGGTTGGGTGCGGCCGTGAGAATTTCGTCTTTCGGCCTTACTTTGGCCTCTAACGGTGATTGCGAACATTAATTTCTTAGCTTTTGACACGAACGTTGACTGAACGAACGATTATCACTTGTTATTATAGATTGTTCGCTGTAAGGCTTAAGTCATAGAAGCCGGTTTGGTGGGAAAATGAAGTGTATGGTGAAGGCAATGCGAATGAATTTTGGTAATCATTTTTTTTTTATGTTTGTACAATTTATTTCTAACGTCGGATTTGTGGACCTACATTCGGAGTGGTAGGGACATTGAAATGAAACCTTTTGCCATGGATTCAGTACCTACATGATTCTAAACATCATAGCGTTATTAACCCGTAATGTCCCACTGCTGGACAAAGGCCTCCCTCCATTTCTTCCATACATCGCGTCTTGCCAATCCTCAAGGAAGCCGATCAAGTCATCCGACCATCTCCTTCGTGGTCTGCCGCGTCCGAAAATTATTTGTTTTTATTTCATTCGGTTATATAAAAAAAAATCTGCTGTTTTAAATAAACATGCAACATCTAAACGGTCAAAATGTATTGAACAGCTAGTTTTTTTATACCATTAACGTTTTCATATCCATCCGCCCACTTTAGGTACTCTATGTGAAGTAACTTTTATGTCATCTTTGCTAAAAACTCTTTATATAGGTAGGTACTAGTAGGTTCTTAACTCATCAAGAAATTGTAAATGAATTCCCAAATAACTTCCTTTAAAAAAAATTATTATAAAATTGACACAAATAGGTACCTTCTAGTTCATATTCATAAAAAAAACCAGTTATTAACGTTTGCGGCGATGTCGTAACAACAATACGATAATCCATCAGACAATAAAATTTAAAAAAAATGGTAGGTACAAGCAATAAAATTAGTAAACATTCGTAATACACGCTATATATTGCCTTCTTGGGCCACAGAGTAAAAAAATCAGTCTCCCACGGTCGTTACAAGTGCTTTATCTTAGTGCTAATTGCACAGGTTAACTTTTTGTCCAATTTGCGACGTTACATTCAACACATTGAGGAAATCAATTTGCCATAATGGGATTCAATTGTTCAATTGAATTATTAGGAAAAAAATAACTTCAAAATTCGATTGTAGGAACTGAATTTTCTTAAGGTCAGGAGCATCATGATTTGCTAGTAAAGTGTTACTGTATAATATGTATAATCGCGGTGTTGCCAAATGTCAAATATTATAAGATTAGTGATGGTCATCGGTGAGCGGGAATCGATCGGAGTTTGTTTTTAATCGATTATGTAAGTGCGTGATGGTTAGAGGACCATATGAGGTAATTGTTTAGTTATGATATCATAATTAATATGATACCTTCCATATCGATTATTGAATGAATCTTTTTTATTATTAATTCGTAAAAGACAAAGAATTTAGGTCCAAAGTTTATTGAGGCGTGTCGACCTAATAAACTAAAAATAGGAATCATTCGGATGTCCACAATGACCTGTTAGGCCAGTGTAGGTAGTACTTACATTACAGCCTACTCCCTCTTACACAAAAGGACTAAATCCAAGTACATAGTTAGAGCATTGAAGATACCTGAAACAAAAAACAAAAAAGGAATCAAATTGACGTCATTAAAACAAAAGCCGACCGCCAAAATGAACAACGCAAGTCAGATTGGATAATATAATCAAAACATCGCTGGATTTAACCTTAAACAAAAAGTTCAAACATTCGGGTCCCGTTCAAATATTTCGTCAAAAGATATTTGTGCCTCTGTGTCAAAGCATACTTGATCCGCTTCGGTAGATAAATGTTAACGTAAGTTCGGACAAAAGGGGAAAAACGAACAAATCCATGGGAAAGTCCTGGCAAATATTTGAAAAGTTCGCGAGATCCAAACGCCACCTGCGGTCAGGCTTATTGTCCACTTGACTGTATGTTCATAGAGTTGTTATAACCGCAGGAAGAATAGTGAATTTTGAATTCTAAGATAAAAAAAAACCACTAGGTGATAACGACTGAGAAATCAATATATGCAGAAATAATGAAAACAAGTGCATTTGACAGACGAAAACATTTCACAAGTAAACCAAAAAAAAAATGCAAATGCACTAGAAAATGCGAAAGTAAAAGCACGTTCATCATTTGCTTAGCCTTTTCTCAACTATGTTGAAGTGAGCTTCCAGTCCAATCGGATGCAGCTGAATACCAGTGTTTTACCTAGTGTGACTGCCTATCTGGCATCCACAACCCAGCTACTGGGTAAGGCGGTAGTATGGAGACTGGCAAGCACTTCAAATATGTACAAAAAATCAGACATCAGTATGACCTTTATCTGAAAGTGAAGTTGCGTATTACAATTATTGTTGTTCGGAATTGCAATATAAATATATAAAAAAAACTCACGTCTTCTAAAAAAGCAGCTCTATAGACATCTCTAGTCGGAAAATTTCCACACACCCTTATTTTATTTCGCGACTCAATACATTCTCTATTTTGGGTCCTTCCCTTAAAGTGTTTGCTCTTTTTCCCTTCATAGCTCCTAAGGGTTAGTGAGAAGAATACCGAGTGAGCCCTTTAGCCTCGAGTGTCGAATAGCCGTTTCTTTTCGGCTATTTTATTACTTGTCGTGACCGAATAGTAATTGTGTTAGCTGGACATGTTAAGGGGAGAGGTTATTTATTTATTCGGGTTATTGTTTGTGTAAGGGTTATTTTTCGTTGGTGTTATTTGTTTTGGTGAGCAAAGTTTTGTACAGACGAATAAACTATTTGGTGTACAGCAGCCCTACCATGAACTCTTATCGCGATCCAAAAACTGAATTGTTCTTCAAATACGTCAATATAACGCATCAATTTATGCGTTATATTGACGTATTTGAAGAACAGTTCAGTTTTTGGATCGCGATAAGAGAAAATACATCAATATAACGCATAAATTGATGCGTTATATTGACGTATTTGAAGAACAATTCAGTTTTTGGATCGCGATAAGAGTTCATGGTAGGGCTGCAGGTAGTTACTTTGTAGCTACTTGAAAATGTTGTGTGTGTCATGTGTGTTGAGTATTCAATGGTTTTACAGCGCTCCTAATTAGTTATTACGATCACAATTTAAAAAAAAGTGGAAATAATTACGATTATTTACCCCACAGCGAAGAAATTTTAAAAAACAGCAGTGATTTTACAAAAAATCTGCTGTCCCATTATATTTTGACCTTGTAGGTTTTGCACTTTATAGAACAGCTGTTTCTGTTCAGATTCTACAATTATGTAGTAAATCCATGATATATAAGTTTTCTCTATGTGGTCCCTTTTATCTAGTGTCCACTCAATAAAAGATTTCTCTTACATAACATAACATCACGCTTTTAGTCCCCGAAAGGTTAGACACAGGTGTACCCATTAGTACACCCACATTTCGCCAGTTATGTTTAAGTCTCATGTAATAGGGGGCGAGCTTATTGCTATGAACCGGGCACAAATCCAGACTCCGAGGCTGCTACTGAGAAATTCCTAACGGAAAAACCCAATAACACTTTGTCCGACCTGGGAATCAAACCCAAGACGTCACGCTCAGCAGTCGCGCTGTGCGACTACTTGACCAACGAGGCTGTCAAGATTTCTCTTATTAATAATAATAAATAATTGATTGTTTATTGTTAAATAACATGACATACTTTTGTAACACATTCATCTGTTACAACGATACAATCGTTGTATCGATGTCTTTCCGTATCATAAGGTGTGAAAACACGTTTCTCAATAAAAAGTTGACACATTAGTAATATTAATATTTAAATGTTTATGATAAATGTTTCTATTATGTTTGATAATCTAGCATTTTATTATGTGTTTGTATGGAAACTAGTTTTATAAAAAAACTACATCGAATGCTTGCTTGACACTATAATTTGTCAGGTGTTTGTATGAAACACCTTTCACTTGTTCCTTGTTATTATCGCATTCCATACAAACTTAGTCTAGTCACATATTGTTCTAGAATAAAAATCAAAAAGAGCACTAATATTTAGGCTTATACTGAGTTAGTTTTATATCAAACTAGCAACTGCCCGCGACTTCATCCGCGTCAAAGTTGGACGCTACAAGCTTTGGACCCCCGTTTCAACCCCTTAGGGGGTAAATTTTGGAAAATCCTTACTTAGTGGACGTCTACTAACTATAAACTACCTCCATGACTTTCATCTTTATACGTCAAGTGGTTTTCGATATTACAAATGCGAAAGTAAATGTCTGTTTGTTTGTTACGCTTTTTTAAGACTAAACTACTAAACCGGTTTTGATGAACGGAGTAAGGGTGAACCCCGAGGAAGGAAATAAGCTGCTTTTTAATCCGCGACTTTGTCTGCGTCTGAGATAACCGATATGCAAAAGCTAGTTCTATTTATAAAGTTAATTTGAGTTTAGAAACTCGGTTAGTACTTACTACTAGACTAAGTTTTGTATGGACTGTGCTGTCGATACAGTTATCTATGCAAAAACACAATCTTCAATAACAAGCATTTCTCCGTCATAATATTCACACATATTACCACGTATAGTTACAGTTAATTACGCCTAGACTATCAGCATAAAGTGATCTCTCTTGGAGACCATTTTGACCCGCCTTGGGCGTCGTTTCCTTACCTTATGACTAAGCTTAGCGGCATAGATTATTTTGCAGACTGTACGTGTGATCTCGTGTCATTTGTTTTAGTATGGGTATTAATTAGTATAAAGTTGACCTATTTATTTCGATTTGTATGGTGAAGTACAGGAAAATAAATTACGTCAATAACTTATTGATAAATTAGGTAATTAATTAGGTAATAAATATTTAAATATGGAAATAAATATTTAATATACATAATTATGTAAAATATTTACACATTTAATAAATTAGTTAACTGATAACAATTAAAATAATTATTTTAGAAAAAAATAAAAGTCAACTGGAAATGTGCCAAGAGGCTCGTGGCATTGCTACGTTAGATGGCAATGCTTAGCCTCTGGCTAAGGTAAAAGCTAGTCTTTGTCACGGGATTTGTCAACGAACCGTTTAGACAATTCCTTAAAAAGGCTTTGGGAACTTGGAATTACATGACTTTTTATTTATTCATCACCTGCATATTCGATTCATATCGCGTTAAAGTCTCGATTTGAGCTTGGTATTGATCGGAAAACGAAATAGCATAACGTTTTTTCAGCAACATGTTTCTGTGTTGTGTGACAATATTTAACATCTGTTGCTGAACTATGAACTATTTCCGAGGGGCCTAATGCTTAGCTTTAACTTCAAATAAAAGTTCAATGTCTTTGCTGAAAAAGGAGTGAAATTAAACTTAAAAAATCTCTAATATATAGTTGTCTATGCAAACTGATTTTCGTACAATTATAATATACTATTTACTAGGTAGGTATTTGTTTAAGGAATTTTAATAATGTTATTGTAAGCACTTCAGAGTATTACCTGAGATACAAGTTTATTCCTAGCTCAGGTAGAATCCTAAAATCATTTACCTATTTTCAAATATTTTTGTAAATCAATGATTTCAATAAACAATTTCAGTTTTAATTTCAGTAATATAAATGAGAATGCCTCGTACAAAATCATTAATTTCCCTTTACCTCATTGCCCGTTATTCTCATAGTACCATTCACCATTTCCGACACACGACCCTTAGGCACAAAATGTGGTAAAACTATTAATCTATGCAACTCCTACGCAGCTCTCAAAGCTAAGGGCTTTAGCTTCTCAGCCCGTGTCTAATTCTGAAGACAATGCCAGCATTTAGATATTGTTAAATATCATAACAGCGCAATTTGGCTAAATAATGTGTCATGGTTGAGTTTGCTCGGTTTGATATAAGTAGGCGTTAGATGTAACATATAATATATTATATATATATTCTTAATATATTATATAAATTACGCGTCACGTTGTTTGTCCGGGATGGACTCTTAAACTACTCAACCATTTTTTTATGAAATATGGCTCACTTACCTACTGTGTGTAATTTGGTCAAACTTAAAAGATAGGATAGTTTTTATCTCGATTATTGACCTCAATATCTTTACTTACTTCAAGCCATAGCAACGTGTGGCCGAGTCAGCTAGTATACCTATATACCTATATATATGTATTATGTATAAGTGGAGATGTTAAAATATGTTACGTTAGTATTTTAACATCAAACAACTCATGTTATTTACTTACAGAATTTAAAGGATACATTTCTGATCGTGGGTGTTGCACAAAATTATCACAGGACTTAAGTCATTTCAAACATAACATCATAACACCAGGACTGTAATCCCCGAAGGGTTAGGCAGAGGTGTACCCATTAGTACACCCACATTTTGCCAGTTATGTTTATGTCGAAAGTAATAGCAAGCCTATATACTGCCATCAACCGGACACAAAACCACACTCCAAGTCAAGAGTAATTTCAAAAACTGAATCTTTTTAAACGTTTCTATAAGATAAAGGATTTTTTTTTACCGTCTTCAGAAAGGAAGTTTCGTCTATTTACAGATTTATAATTATTTATCCTTAATTAATAAATTACTGGTAATTCCATGACACACCATTACAATTAATAATTCTGCTTAATCCAATCTATTCTTAGAATAATCGTAGACCGGAAAAATATTATCTAACAATAAGAAAAAATCTTAATTGCTGTCTTTCGTGCCAGATGGACGTGCGAAATCGAATCGTGCGCATTGCCCAAGCATGCGCGCTGCTCACGCGATCGTCACGCCGATGTGACAAAATGGCGTAGCCTACATGTGTTGACAGCTTCATGTTTTTCCGGTTCGTGTTTCCGCGAATTCGATTTTTAAAATGTGTTACAACGGTAATTGATTGATGTATTTGATTCATTAACAGTTTTTAATGTCTTTTCTTTCTTTGGCCTCTTTCTTTCTTTATCAATCATTTGGGTTGAGTGTCAAGCCCGTCAATTTTGTTTTAAGACAGCTGTAATAAAGAAGTAAACTTTTTTTGTTTTATAGAGGTAACCTCTGGAAATACTAGTCCGGTCACAAAAATAATCTTTCACTAACAGAAAGCTACACCACTGCCGACTGCCACAGGTAAAGTTTTGAACTATTCCTGACTTCTGCCTTGACGCAGTCGTGGACTATAGTTAGTGAATTATAAAAATAGAGTTGAATATGGTTTAACCAGCCAGTATATCTGCAGTACTTACCATATGCCGTTGGAATGCAGCAAAAATTTTTCCCCAACACGATTTAAACCGAACCACGACTACCACAAACTAAAGAAGCCAACGGTATCACTACGTGACAAAGTCTCAGTGCTCTATCACGTATTCCAAGTCTAAACATAATGTTCTCCCTTAAAAATGGTAATAAGACCAATTTGCCACTGCTTGTTACGCTATAAATAATTAAACGTCGTGACGCAACGCTTAGCTTGACAATATAAAAACGACCTAATTTTATGGAGCTTAGAAATGTCGGTCGGAAATAAACATGGCTTTGTTTAAGCTCTTAAATGTTTAAATCTGAAATGCAGCAAAAAACATCTGAGATATCTAAATATATATAACTCAAAGGTGACATAGTGATCTATCAACGCACAGCCCAAACCACTGGACGGATCGGGCTGAAATTTGGCATGCAGGTAGATGTTATGACGTAGGCATCCGCTAAGAAAGGATTTTTTAAAATTTACCCTCTAAGGGGATGAACGGGGGTCCGACATTTACGCGGACGAATAAGTCGCGGGCAAAAGCTAGTTATTAATAAAAGTGGATATGGTGGTTTTTATTTTTGGTCGACAGTTAGAGAATGTCTAAGGCATTTAGTCTGCCTTTGTACTTTTGTTGCATAAAGTTTAAATAAATAAATAAATATCAATTCATCTTTTGTTAAGTAAGTACTTACTTCGAAGAAGATGGATCTGTTCAATGCTAACACAATTTCTGTGTCAAGCATTGATCACCACGGTTGCTAGCGGATTGCCAATTTTCAGTCTTATAAGTCCAGGTTTCCTCACGATGTTTTTCTGCACCGATATTAGTAGCCATTTTTAATGCGCAATATATGGGTCGTACCTTTAACCGTATGTGCAATACAACATCGCCTACCCTTTCAGCAATAACGGTACAATACTGTACTGAATGGAAAGCCACTACGTCAGTGGGAATGGCCGCTTTTAATCTATACTTAAGAATCTAAGTACACCATTATTGTAATACAAAACAATAATTCCCTTCAGAGCGCATGACATTAAGAAATTATTAGGTTGCGCCGCATCCGCGTAAGGGTCTCAGCTCGCGGCTCTTAGGCTGGCTGCAAAGTAGCTGTTCATACGTTAGCTGAGGGTTTGTATAGCACCAGATTTTAAATAGGTTTCATAATAATATGCCCCCCTACTCAGGGGGTAAACATATTTCATTAAAAGGGGAGATAAACGAGAGCAAACTTACAAAAAAGATTCAGGTTAAAACTGGGTTAATTCTTCTCTAAAAGTTTTTTTTTTAAGTTTAATAAACACTTCTAATTGTTAGAAAACTATTTACATTTGGACGCAAACCACTTTTCTGATAACTTATGAAAGATTTTGGTTACCTCGCTTTCTCCTTAAAAGTGGAACATCATACGTGAGTCATAGAGGCCATAATCTTCAAAAACCAATTCAGTATGTAGAGTTTTTAGTCTCAAGACAAAATAAATTAAAAAATCTTAAGTTTAAGCGATTTAATATCCACCCTAAGTTTTCGGGTCTTCGTATTAATTAGCTTTCGTTGACTAACCGTATAAAGGATCACATAATAACAAAAATAAGGAATAAAGAATTTCTCAATAGCAACCTCGGAGTCTGTATTTGTGCCCGGTTGATGGCAATAGGCTCGCCGCCTATTACTTGGGACTTAAACATAACTGGCAAAATGTGGGTGTAATGGGTACACCTCTGCCTTACCCTTCAGGGATTACAGGCGAGATGTTATGTTATGATAAAAAAGGTAAGATTCTGTTAGGTATTTTAAGGAGTACCTACTCTCTGCAATCGCCCCTATACCATACCAACTTGCAAGGTACAGTTAAAAACCGCGCATTCCTCCATATTAAACGCTACTCATGTAGCAAGCCTAATCTCACAGTTCCTAGCAAGACAGGAGACGTATAAGCCCATCTGCACGTGGGCGCAGGCCGCAGGCAAACAGTTCTAGCATTTCACTTGCTTTCAAATGCATACGAGGCCTTTTTAGTGAATCGCCGAAGGTAATTAATACGTTGAGAATAGGATATGAATTATATGTTGGAGTTTCTTGAATTAAGTTTAAGACGTAGGTGTTAAAAAGGTAGAAGTAAGTTATTTATAATACAAACTACAACATTTTGAAAGTTGTAAAAAGTTGTAATAGTAATTTACATTTTATTTGTTGGTGATCTCCAAAGTAGCCCCACCAACTAAAACCTCCTACCTACCTGAACCTAGAAATTTAGCCACCTACTGACAGAAAGTTTTACGTAGTTTTCCTTTATTTAGTGATAATGGGTTTTTCATTCAGGAATTTCTCAGTAGCAGCCTCGGAGTCTGGATTTGTGCCCGGTTGATGGCAATAGGCTCGCCCCCTGTTAAATGGGACTTAAACATAACTGGCGTAATGAGGGTGTACTAATGGGTACACCTTTGCTTTACCCTTCGGGGAATCCAGGCGTGATGTTAGGAGAATATGAACTCACTATAATAGCTGTTCCTTCTTTGTAGTAGAACGAGAACAAATACTTCTTCTCGCACAAGTAGGCATGAGTTTTAACTAGCATGCTTATCAACTACGTATAAATATCGTATACCTTGAATTTATTAA